>OX465497.1:15269078-16562292 GCA_950022335.1 Eurois occulta
GATTTGTACTAGTAAACGTTAAATTGTCCCTGAATCCGGTAATTTTCACCGCGAATTTGAACTCTATTGCTTTACGTTAAAGTTCACAGAAATGCTATTTTTGCATTTCTGTGAACTGTGTAATATAAATAAAAAACGGCATATCCAAAGAAGATACATTTTTGGTTCTCCTAAGCGCATGCTTGGAGAGAGGCCAGTTCTCGCTTCGTTGGAAGACGGGGAAGCTGGTCCTCATTCGGAAGCCGGGGCACCCTGCGGACTCGCCGTCCGCATACCGGCCCCATGTGTTCCTCGACGAGGTGAGCAAGCTCTTTGAAATAGTCATTGCAAACCACCTCGCCGGGCACCTTGCGGGGATGGGGCTGGATCTTGCGGACCATCAGTTTGGTTTCCGCAAGGGGCGCTCGACGGTGGACGCCATCATGCGCGTGAGAGCCCTCACGACGGGGGATGCGGTTTCCCGGGGTGGGTCTTGGCGGTGTCTTGACATCGCCAACGCCTTCAACACCATGCCCTGGAGCTGCATTAGGGAGGCACTCCTGACGAAACGCTGGTGCTGGCAAGGGAGGTTGCACGAGGTGGCGGCCGAAATTATGACACGCGGGGTTGCGATAGTCATAGAGAGGATCCGGCAATTGCAAAAGTCCGAGGCCATGTGCTTACATGGGCCTCGGAATGCGCCACCGTCATGATCTATGCTGATGGTAGGAGGGGTTCCCATCGGCGTCGAGTCGACGTTGAAGTACCTTGGACTCGTCCTCGACAGCCGGTGGAACTTCGTGGAGCATTTCCGACGGTTGGCTCCCAAAGTGGAACGTGCCGGGGTTGCCTTCAAGCGGCTCTTGCCCAACCTGAGGGGCCCAAACGCCTCCTGCCGGAGGCTCTACGCGGGTGTCGTGCGGTCCATGGCCCTTTACGGGGCCCCGGTGCGGGCGCGATCCTTGAGGAGGCGAGCCGCCCACTACCTGAACGCGCCCCAAAAGGTGGTAGCCGTAAGGCCTTACGATCTCCAGCGAGGCGGCGAGCCTCCTTGCCGGATTGCCGCCATGGGATCTGGAGGTGATAGTCCTCGCGCGCCTGCACGAGTGGCGCGCGGAGGCACTACGTCGCGGGGAAACTCAGCTGCCGCGGCAAATTGTCGCTCAGCGGACAGACCTCCGGCGCTATCTCATGGCGACATGGAGAGAGCGACTGTCGCAACCCTGTGCAGGGCACGCCACAATAGTGGCGGTAAGTTCCCTCTTTCATAAGTGGCTAGAGAGGCGCCACGGCGCCCTCACATTCCGCCTGACGCAGGTCTTCACCGGACACGGTTGTTTCGGGAGGTACCGGCACCGAATCGGACGGGAGGAAACGCCCGGGTGTTATCATTGTGAGGATCGCCCGGAGAACACGGTGGAGCACACCGTGGAGGTCTGCTCCGCTTGGGTGGAGCACCGCCGTGTTCTCGTAGCGGCGATTAGCGGCTCGCATCCGGCCCTGGTTCAAGCCATGGTCCCGGGCGAGAGGTAATGGGAAGCCGTCACCTCCTTCTGCGAAGCAGTCATGTTAACGAAGGAGGTAGCGGAACGTGAGAGGTAGATAACCTCACGTCCCAGCCGCCGCGGGAGATGCCCTGGGCGTCGGGGGCCACGTGGTGGCTCTCGGCCACCGTAGGGGTGGGCCTGTGGACGGTGAGTAATGGGCTAGCTCGCCGTCCGTCCGTCTTATGACGACAGGCCGTGTCGTCGGCGCGTTCGTGTTCCACGCGCGCCTCAAAGAGATGTCAGCAAACAGGAGGGGCCCGCAAGGACCGATGCCTGCCAGGGCTGCGGGACTGTTCGAAAGAGATACCGCGGCCCTGGAACACAAAGGGCAAAAGAAGGAACATGGATGGGTTTTAGTCAGTAAAAGTCTGACACTCCCTTCCGCTCCGCCCAGAGCAGGAGGAGTCATTTGATGATTACCCATCCCAAAAAAAAAAACAACGAAAAAATTTGTCGGGTATTCACAGATCGAGTCATATAAGTTTGCCGGTCTGAAGTTTGCATCAAATTACTGCGTGGTTATCAATATCCATACTAAAAAAGCAGCGCGCCACACGATGCGCATCGAAAAGCCTGGTTTCAGAACAGCAGAGTAGTAACGCGAAACGTGCAAAAATTAGAAAATCATAAAGAAAACTAAAGAGGCAATCGAATCCAAGTGATTACAACACAAACAAGGAGCATAAAAACTACATTCTATTGATTCGAAAGAAAAGAGGACTTAACACAAGGCATTATGGACGCTGTCGGGTTTAAATGCAACTGTTATTTGAAGTTCCAATATCAGGCAGAAATGTATTCTACAGTTTTAAAGGAAAATGAGACCTATTTCAAGGCAATAAGTACACAATAACGGGTTTCGGTACAACGTGTTGATCGTGTACCAATATCCGGTAAAAAAAAATACGATTTTAACGGGTACTAGGTCAAGTAGGGGTTTGTTAGTACCAATAGATGTGAACGGCAAAAATATTTATTTCTCAATTAGATTCACCTCGATTTATAAGTTATATCGCAAAATAATATACTTAAATATCTTAGAAAATTAACACTCTTACTTTAATGTTATCCGTCGCAGTATGGCTAGCTCATGAATGCGACGTGGTAGTTTCGTAGTTCACTGACAGAACTTTGAACTTTCATAATATTCAGTTACAGCAAACTTTTGTCATCGCATGGTTTTGAGGCCATTAAACTTTTTGGACAATGATGCCATTACAATTGTACAAAATATTACCGAGAAGGTATTGCCCTTCACAAACTTTAATTTATTATTGGTAGAAAAATGCAATAATAAAAAAACTGACTTGTTAACGGGTACTGGTACACTAACGGGAATACGTACTTTTACCTTAGTGGTGCGGATGAGGCGTCGTTTTTCCGCGGGCTGCGCGGCGCGGGCGGGCGCTGGTGCCGTGCCGTAGGTCGGGCATAGTGTCGACGTCCGCGCAATGTCACCCCGCGCCGAGATATTCGGCCCCCACCCCGCCCGCTCCCACACCCTCGCTCGCCTTGTTCGCATCATTTCCGATCCACAATTTTGTAGCCTCTCTAGTTTTGGTTTACTTTTTGCAAGTTCCTCGAGCTCTATGGAATCTGCTTCGACTTTGATCTTTTAAACGATTCCATTTGGGGATAACTTAGAATTGGTTTTGGATAATGTTGTGCGCATTACAGTTTTTTGGGCATATGCGTGTTTTTGAACATGTGTAAAAAGTGCTAAACCGCTTGCCCCTGTTGGGGTAGGTCGTGGTTACATAACGTCCACGCGGCATCGGCAGTTGCTTGCAAATCTTGCGATCGTCCGCGTGATATTGGGCGATGTCGGTCGTCGACCCCTCGCTATCTGCGTTATTTAGCCCGGCTCAATGTCGGCGCAATGTCGAAACTCACTCGAGTTCACGGACCGAGGCGCGAGACGCGTTCCTCACCAAACTGTGTTGTTCGACCGAATTTTTATAGACACCTACACATACATTGTAGATAGTATCGATTCTAGGTATTTCTTTTCTAATATTGGGCTTGTGTACGTAAATATCGTAATTACATACATACACTGCGTGGAACTGTCTGCTGGGGCGACATGTCTACCTGAAAATATTGTAATTAAAGTTATTACAAGTCCACCTTCAGTAATGACCGTTTTTAATGGAGATGTATCGTTTAAGCATACAACGAAACATAGGTGCCTGGAATTTGATCATACTCCTACTGCCCGAGTCAAGTGTACTAGGTCCTTGCGTACTGTGGATGTAGCTCAAGCTGGTATAGGTACCTAGATGACATAAGGTGACGCGAATGCTGCCAGACTTCGCGTTCAGAGCCAGACATAGCATGTGCCATGCGATACCCCATAGCATGGCATAGTATACCGTTGCTCGCACTTGGTCTCTGGGCTGTGGGTCGCTGCGACCTCGGGCGCGCGGAAACCGCGCCGCGGTCAAGGCCGATGTCTAGACGCACCCCCCGCCCGCGCATCCCCGCCCCTGGAACCTCCTCCCCACCCTACCGATCCAGACTACACCTTCATACTACCTATTTATACCTCCACTCCCGAATTTGCCTGGGCAAAGCTTCACAGCTCACTGAATCCTGACCTACCCAAACATAACATACTATCTGTTACAATGGTCCGCTTGAGATAGGTTAAGATTAGACACAGTCATACAGCATAATAATGACGAATTCTGAATTTGAATATCTAAAAAAGAATGTCGTGTTTATGTTTTCAGCTATTTCTTTTTTTTTGGCGTGCCTCCAAATCTATTGTTGGGCATAGTTTTATTTCTTTTTCGAATATTTTATGAGTGCGTTAGTGGTCGTTGATTAAGAATTTTGACATCATCGGGGGAAGTACGACTTCAGGGTGGGTATAGTAGAGCTCTATGCGCCATGAAACAAATTTGGAAAAGCCATAGAAGTAGCATAAAATGGTTTATTTATTGACGTCAAGCCTGCCAAATCATAAAACCAGCGATGAAGATGGAAGCATTGATTCGCTTTCAAAGAAATTTTAGTAACGAAATGAAGAAAACACTCAGAGAGTTTTAGATCTAAATAAAGTTCCGTTTGGCCTTGGTCTTGAATTTTTTTATTAATGCTTCGAAAAAACGTGGAGTGATGTAATCAGCTCGAGCCACCAACACTGGCCTGTGTTTATTCTAAAGTTAGGCACGCTGCCGAAATAAGTACCTATATTATAACTAGAGAGACAACCTAACTATGCATATTAATTTATTTATGTCTTTTGTATTATACAGTAGTGATCTAACGACTTACATTTGAACCCGGTCTGAACTCTCCGGGCGAAGGGTAAGGAAAGACATGGCCCACTTTTTTCTGTAGGGCAAGAGTGGGGGCCATTTTTAGTGCGGGCTTCTATCCTTAGATCAATAATGTTCCTTAAAACAAAAATGTACATATTTGGTCTGAAGTTTTCCAAGTCTAATTTATTATTCTTGTTTTCGAAAGAAACGTGACATGTGTTCGATAAGCTTCACCTGTCAGTCATTTTCTTTTCAATGTCTAGAACTTCAATCCAGTCCTGAACTGAACTCAGAATATTCATGAACAAGGCTCGCTGTTTTAAATTTTGTCAGCATATCTACATACTTGAACTTCTGTATCAGACCTACCACAAAGACAGCATTGTGGGCAAAGGATGCATCTGTTCAAACTTCGTGATCATTAAACTTACACACCTACTGTACATGTATATCACTAACGATTTCGTGTGTGCTCTGCATTTTTATCACAATGATACTGTAGAATGCGTTAGCGCACTTATCAGTACTAAAATAAGATATGATAACGCATGGAAAAATACCGCCACACGTAGCGAGTGAACATTCGGTTTCTATTGAGGTAGGTCCGGGTCGGCGAAGAATTGCCGACAAGCTGTCCAAACCGTTTTTGTGTTGACTATTGAGCGTTCGTGACGCTACGTCACAAGATTAGATACAGCCTTTGAAACGATTTATCGTTAATGTTCTTATGACATCACAGTTTAATCTTTCTAGTTCATTAGTCTTTTAAAATGGGTTAAGCAGGTTAGTTTTTCTAATGCAAATGAATATTTTTCTCGTTTGGGTCGAAGTGGGCAAATGCATTTAAACTGTTAGATTGGGTTTCAAGGCCATCAACATCAGTCTGTATCCTTTCTATCTTTTTTCATAAAGAATTAATGCTAATTATCTTTAGATAGATGAAGTAATTTGTGGACATTGTTTCATCTGACCATAACCGTCTGACTTTCAGTGTTGACGCTCATTTAGTGAGATGTTCTTTCAGTTATTTGAAACTGTTCGATAATTCGTTTTATTTATAGTTCTTTTGTGCGACACATAGTCGTGAAAAACAATGGTAGAAGCACGAGTGTTTTGTGTTTGGTTTTATCGGGGCCTGTAATGTGTGTTTTTGTTGAGCCTGGGATTGAGAGGAGTGTGAGGTTGCCGGTGCCCCAATTTATAACACAAGACGGTATTGAGCCTGCCTCAACGTCGGTGTAGTTACGAATACGGTTTGGCGGTCGCCCGCCCGCCTGCTCTATTCGAAATGACGTTTATCTACGAAGGTGAGACCACGGACGCACGGTCGCTGAACTCGACCGCGTATTATGAATACCTACCTATTTTGTGCCAACACATAAATAGTATTGTGGCGCAGTAAGGAATCAGGTGGTCGAATAAAACTTAAAACTTTTTTTTTCTTGTCATTCGATTAATTGTTATACAATTTTTATAATAATCGCCGCAATACACATTACGCTGTACATTTGCAAATGTAATGTTATGAAATGTCATCAAGTAATATGTCTTTTCGAGGTGGCATTTAAAGACCTTTTTGCTTGATTTGTTTAGGGTTTTACCCGGATACTGAGCCTTTGATTAAGTACTTCACGTGACTTTTAACACACATCATCATCTTGCCTAGTCTTTTCCCTACTATGTTGGAGTTGGCTTCCAGTCCAACTGGATGCAGCAAAATATCAGTGGAGCGGCTGCATATCTCACTTTTAACGCATGATGGGTTTTTGCGTCTATAGGCGTTGGGCGCCATTACGTGTAGGGAATTCTAGGGATCATGGATCTTCAATGGTAATAAATAATACGCTCATAAATCATAATACAGTTTACCGCCTACTATCTCAGGCATCTTTATGAGTACTATTTAAGGCCCAAATCCTGGAGGCGTGGAATAACGATTTGGCTTGTTTATTCTTAGATTTTGAGACATTCGGGCCCAATTATTTGCAATCAATCCTTGTGTCTGATCGAATCTTAGAATATTATGGAGATAATGGATTATTTCTAGAATTATTGTCATGACTTTTTGTGCAGAACAGGTTTTTAATTCGTTTTCTAAGTTGTTCTTAAATAAAACAAAATGGTTCTGATGATATTCATTGAGTTCTTGTTTAATAATATTGGGAATTCAAAGATTCTTATTCTTTATTGCACACAAAATAACAAATTTACATACAAATTGCAATAATATAGCTTATGTACAATGGTGAGCTTAACCCAGAATTGGGTTTTCTTACAGCAAATATAATTTTGACTGCGGGATTTGCAGATAAAAAAAAAAAGATCAAAGATCATTTGAAATGGTTACTAAATCAAAGTCAGGGCTGCTTCTTTCCTTGAAAGAACAACTTAGTCGCTTCTTTGCGATGATGGGACAATAAGGAGTGAACCAGGATATGAATATTGCTGCCAGAGTGGTCCATTAATCTGAGAAATTGAAAAAAGTAAACTGAAGAGTTTACTTTTTTTCAATTTCACTTCCACTTTTATTCTTGGAGCTTGAAAAATGGCCGCTTTAACAGCATCATAATTGGATAATAATAATTACGAATCACGTTAAAATTCTTAAAATGGTCACAGACGTAGTTAATATTATGAATTTTCACTTTATGACCATTATTATCCTAATAAGATTCTGCTAATGCGTCAAATTAGGCCCCCTGGAAGTTAAACTGTCTTTTTCTTGTTTATTGCATCATGCCAGTATCTGTTATTTACTTTTGCAGGAATTATTATATTATGTCTTTATTGTCTATTCCCAACTGTGGGTAACGATAAGCGGAGTTCATTGATTGATAGTTATTAAAAAAAAAACATTTCTGTTATCTCTTTTCCCTTAGCTTATCAACAAAAACATGATCAATAATTACAGGCTATTTCACAATTTAGCAAGTGAATTGTGCCTAGATTTGCCTGTCAAACGCTGACTTGCTTTTAAACTAGACTGAGTCACGCCGCACTGACCTACCTTAGGCAGTAGCGCACAGTCAAAACAGACCCATTTGTTTAGCCGGCTAGTCGCCTAATGGTATGGTAATGTTTATGTATTGTGCTTACATAAATATGAAAATAATTACTTAACTGTCTGCGGCTCTTATTTATTGGATGAGTTATTTGAATTAGGAATACAAAAATACCTAATGTCTTTTGGTTTGTTTTGAAAACCGGTCGGTTTTTTTAAACGTGATTAATCGACGCCATCTTTGGGTTTTTTCTCGATTTCACGAGGATTCCGATTTCCGAATAAAGGAAAATCTTACAATCAAAGATTATTTTATTTATTTCTGTTGAAAATATAAGATTATAGTTTCACACAAATTAATATATCGCTAACACCTTTGGCGTGTTATGCAAATTACTAAAATGGACGTTAATTAAAACAAATAAAGACGGCCATTTTGTTTTTACAGGTCCATACACGTGGTTTGACACGAGGTCTGGGCGTTTTATATGGCTTTACATACCAATGCAAAATTGAATTCAGACATTTATAATTTGATCCTTTCTCATGTCTTGTCCATCAGGAATTTTACAACCGGAGTCAAGATTTATGCACGGTTCATGGCAGTAGCATGGCAGTTCGCCCCCTATTACATGGGACTATTACTATAAGTTATACATAACTGTCGAATTGTGAGTACCTATAGGCTCTCCTCTGCCCAACCTTTCGGGAATTACAGAAGTTATGTTATGTTAGGTAGGTACCTAGTAACATAGTGTTGCCAGTAAAATAATTCATTCGCTCCACTCACTGGCTAGGACGTGTGCAAAGGATGTTCATTCACAGAATAATTTGTTAAGTACTTGAAGGCATCGTGAAGGTGGTTTTTCTAAATCTATTGTCTTGATGGACTGGTATTCATGTCACATTTATTATTAAGGAGGATGTAGTTTATGTGTTTATACTTTACTAAAGCTGAATTTCAAGTGTCTAGTACCTAGCGGTAATTTAGGGTTATTCCGGCTTATTGATGTTTTGGCCAGTAGGCATCTTTTACTGTTAGAAGTCAACAGAAGTACTCGGGATACATACCTAGGTACTTAAAGGTTTTTTTGCCTAGGTTACCCCCGCTTTCTAAAAAAAGCCATATCAAGAACTTTATTACTAAGCGTCCAATGAAGGAATGCGACTGTGACAGCTCTCGTGATTGGTTGGAATAACAACACTCAATAGATGGGCTCTTGGTGCAGCCAAAAGGTTAGATGTAATCTTTTGGCGTACAAAAACTGGGGTTTTTATTTCTAGGTGTTTGGAAACTGCATTGTGTTCAAAATCTATTTTAGTGAAATTTTACTATGTTTACTTATTACAGCGAATTTATAACTGGCGATGGCGGTGGCTCAGTTTTTTCGGTAGTCCGTATTCAACTGCGCAAAGATTTTAGGCTGTTTCTCTAGTGTGGTCAAAACACTTTGTCAAATCTGATATCTGTATCTAGGTACTAGAACACCGACGGAGGTTGATTATGTGACCCATATTCAGTTCTACTGTATATCATTTAATATTAAATAAGTGTATTATATTATCCAGACGTACTAGCAATAATGTAGGTATCATTTTTAAAACAGACGGTTAATTTGTAATGCATGAGTAGGTACTGGATATAGGTAGTCACCTACTTACGTTGCATCACGATCATTATCACATGCACAGAGCAATGTCATGAGGACGTTGAACCCACAATTTGCATCCTTGAACACTTTTTTTGCAACTAAATCCTTATCTTTTCATAGATAATTTTGTTTTTTCAATACTCTGTTTAAATAAAGATAGACGATGTTTTTCACGTGCACGCTCATTCTGCGAACGAATGAGTAACGCCGCCATCTTTTTTTTGTTTAAAAATGGAACGGTATTGACATAGACGTTGATGTAGGTTCGGGATTTTTTGGTTGAGGCAACTTTGAGGCCTGATTTAGCTGTCAAATGTGGTTGCAATAGATAAAATTGTGACGATAGCTTAGCAATTGACGTCATGTGATAGCTAATAACGATTTTATCACGTGTCGAAGAAAAGGAAAGTTGCGCGGGTCAGGAATCGGGGCGGATCGTGGCGTATCAAAGATTGCTCGGTATCGAAAAGTAACTTAAAAAGATAAACAAGATTAAGAGAAACTTTGATTATGCCATTCATTTACAATCATACAATTATGATATTATTAAAAAATTTCAAAACTAATTATTAAATAAAATGGCGTCCAGTACCTACTCCAAAAATGTGAACCTCCTTATTCGTGCCATATCTTATGAGCTGTTTAGTATTAGGTATAGGCATACATAATTATACATAATTATGTGTGATCGGGTTTGTCCATCAGGAATATCTTAGTACCAGCCACGGAGCCTGGATTTGTGCCCGGCTCGCCCTCTATAACATGGGACTTAAACATAACTGGCGAAATATGGGTGTACTATTAGGTACACCTATGCCTAACCCTTCGGGGATTACAGGCGTGATATTATGTTATGATGTCATTTCTTAAGACTGAAACCATCATACGAGTAATGTGCTAAGCATCAGTCTCTCGTTTATTGCGCCATTTTGAATAATGTGCCTTTGCGTTTCGTATTACTTAACACTTCCAGACATCTTTACAATGTCATACGACCCACTGCCTACAGTCTAGTCTACATATCAAAATCTTGGTAGCTACGATAATACTACCTACTTATTCGCTGAACCATTTCTTAATAGATCCGAGCATGCTTGATGTCAAAAGCGTTAACACTAGAGATCGATCTTAATTTGAAGGTCCCAAATTCCGTGAATGGGCAATCTCTTTTTTTTATTACTTTGGGTAGTTTTACTTCTACTACTGTTTTACTATTTGGACGTGCATTGCTCAGGACCTTATTAGTTAGCTCAGCTACCGTCTTCTCTTCTTCCTACTATGCTCATTGCTGACCTGATGGACAGGAAACTTTTTCGATCTCCTCCATTTGTGATGATCTTTCCTCTATTGTAGTGTATTGTAGATCTTGGTAGCTAAATTCGAGTTACCACCTTGCTAACTGAAGTCTGACAACCAGTCTTACCAAAGGTGTCGCATTATTCACTAACTGGGTTGTGCAGGTCTGATAGGCAGTCGCTTCATATAAAATGCTGGTAGGTATTTAGCTGCATCCGGTGGACTGGAAGCCGACTCCAACATATTTGGGAAAAGGCTAGGCAGATGAGTACCTTGCTAACTGACTAACATTCTACCAGGGCATGACACGATTCTTGGACGTCCCGAAATTGTCTAACTGTCGTCTCAATTCCAACTCTCGTTGTATTGTTTATTCCCGTTTTAAAGCCTTGAATTTGAGTTAAAAAGCCTAACGAAAACACGTTTGTTTTGTTTTGGTCTCCGTAGGGTTGACCTGTAACACTTTTATTTTGAAAATATTAAGTCTCGTGATAAGCCCGCTTGCACCTATTATCTTTTTCAGCCTAAGCTGTTTTATTAATATCTTTGTGTTTTACGTACAGTCTGTGTTTTATTTGTCACGTATCAGTACCTATATCTAATATGTAACCTCTGTGTTTTGTCTGCGGCGTAGTCAACACATCTCATTACGGTAGCTTATGATATTCTTGTCTGCACGTGGATTGATGTTTCATTATTTTTTCTTATGTATGTATAAGGTTATGTAGAATGTTTACATTGAAACGTCTTTTTTAATCCTAATCCTAACTTGTATTATAAATGCGAAAGTAAGTGTGTTTGTTACCTTTTCACGCCTGACCCACTGAACCGATCAACCTGAAATTTTGCATATACGTTGTCAGGTGTACAGAAACGGATATAGGGTACCTTCCATCCCGAAAAAAAGTACTGTTCCCGAGGAAAACAACAATAACGTTCTTATTATAATAGATGACGCCACGTGTCTGTCGAATCATGATTGAATTATGTTCTTATATAGGTACAAGCAGAGGACAACCCGAATTAATTGACAAATTCTAAATTAAAACGAGCGAAGCCGAGGGCAATAGCTAGTTTTTTTTTATAATATGGAAAACGTGCTTTAGGTAAGAAGTCTATAGCTTTCACTTTTTTATGTCGCTCCCTAATACATTTGCAACTTATGAAATGATAGTCTTTATATCTCACCTTCATCCATGTGGGAACGCCAGATATTCCCAAATCATTAGCATGAATGGTTTTATTGACCGTTTCCTTTCCATTCATACATCTATCTTGCATGGTGGTTAAATAATTTGATTGAAGAATTTTCTAGAATGACAAGATGCCATTAGGGCAACAGCCTGATCATCTCAATAATACCTATTTCCTGGTCGGTCCTGGGATTTTCCGTGATTATGGATTATTTATACAATTATATTTTTTTTACATAGGTACATAAAAAATAAATACAAATAAATAAAATTGAAGTCTGTTTGTAATATCAAAATAATAGCTTTTTAAAATAAAGCTAAATGCATAGGTATACAGGGTTATTTGTAAAACACAAGCAACCTCTTAAAGAGAAAAAAAACAAACGAAGCTCCAGTTCTCTGGCAGAAAAGCACTTTAGCCTCTACCAAAGATTAATCTGACATCGTTTTTATGTCTCAATTAGTTCAATAAATCATTCAAAATCATGTGCGATCAAAATAAGTTTTTACAAGGTGCAAATTAGGTACTTTACGACACATGAACATGACTGACACATATATTTTTGTTCAATGTGATACAAACCTGACCTACCGCAACAAGACCTTGGGACCAACTATAATAGAAACATATGACGTCAGCGTTGGATGGAACGTTACGTAACGTTACAAATATTGCAAAAAAAACAGGACATACCTACCTAAAGAAGTTTTCGCATGCCAAATTGTTGTGGGATGTGACTACAAAACCGGTATGGTGGTTGAAATTCTATCAGTTTTTTGGACATCGTGAAGATAAAGAAATATTGAATGAAATCGGTCTAGTAATCCTATTAAGTCTGAAGATTAATGGTTTACATGAATTTGAGATTATTTCTAGGCCCAAAGATGTGGTCGATATTGTTTAACTCTAATAACTTAATCTACTACATGGACCCGAGTCCTAATTTTGGATAGTTCGTCAAAGTTCGTCCTGAAACTACGTCAACCGTTAATAATGCTATTGTGAACCTCAAACGTTACCTAACCTGGTAAGCCTTGTTTGTGCTACTGACGTATTACTAGAGAAACTTATCTCATTTCGCTCAGACTCTGTTCTCAAAGCAATTAAAGTTTCTAAGAAACCTATGGACGGTACAGTCGTAGTTGGGAACAAGGATGCTACATCGAAGATCTTTTTTGTGACTGCTGTTTTGTCATTTTTTACTTGAGGTTCCAGAATTGGAGATAATGATGCGAAGTCCAAGTAACAAGGTTTTTTAAAGTAACGTTATAAATAGTATAAAAGATGGTGAGCAAATTAAATGCTCGTGGGTCTAGAACAGGGATTCCTAAAGTGCCCCTTGGAGTCGAAACCGGTTTTCCAGGGGATACCATAAACGAACATTGATTTTAGGGGTCGACGAGGTCTAAAATCGATTTTAGACCTCGTCGACCCCCAAAATCAAGTTTCGTTAATTAACACAAGTTCTTATTTGAAACTTATAAGATACTTACTGTACAAGTTGTGATTTTAATGTTCATCATTACTAGTACTGGGGGTCTAAAATGGCCAGATGGTCACAAGGTGACAATTCATAATAGTAGGTACGTCTATGACCATTTTAAGAATTTAAACATAATTCATATTATTATCCTATTATGATTCTGCTAAAGCGGCCATTTTCGACCTCCTGGCTTATGCTCACGCCTTCGCCCGCGTAGTGTTCGATAATTGTCCCAAAGGATCTTAATACTGGGATTAAAAGTATCCCATGTTATACAGGTTATAAACATCTGTGTGCCAAATTTTATCCAAATCCGTTCAGTAGTTTTTGCGTGAAAGAGTAACAAATATACATCCATCTCAAACTTTCGCATTCATAATAGTATTATTAGAAGATTTCTGACTCCAATCTTAATTTCCACAGTCATTGTTCCAGGTGCAACTGATGTCTGCGGTGAGCGGTGAGCCAATGTTGCGCCGCGTCAAGCAGGAGACAGAGCCGCCGCCGCAGTACTCCCCTCCCGAACCTCAGCCGCCGCACCCGCAGCCGCTACACCCACGCACCATGCCTATGATGCAGCCAGAGGTACGTGGACACCTCAAACTCAAATAATAGGTCTTTAACTGTATGTAACTTTGACGTAAATTTATATTTTTTCCTAATTCCATTTTTATTGGATTAATTGTTAAATTACGTACCTTTTAAAGTTTAAAAATCGTACTAAGTAGTAGTTGCATATTACCTCATAGGGTAGTGTGTCAAAGACCTGTTTCAATGTGCCGTCGGTTTACTTCAAGTAGGGATATTTTTGTCATAGACTGTGTTTTGAGAATTTAAGATACGTAGTGCAGCGCAGCTTTTTTCACACTATAGTTTGCAATTAAAGTAAAAAAAATGTTAGTATGGAAATTCAACTTTGATGTAGTTGTCATCACCAGGAGTTTATAGCAGTCCATTGCTGCAAATAGATTATAGACCTGTCGAATCGCTCGCCAGCTGTCTGGATCCTCGGCCTCCCTTTCAAAATGATCTGTAGGTAATATCATCCTCTACCTTGCCTTTCCCTGTTGGGTGTCGGCTTCCAATCTAACTGAATGCAGCTGAATACAAGTATTTTAGGGGCCATCCATAAATTACGTCACACGAATTTCATGTTTACCCCTCCCCCCTTCCCCCGTCCTTGTCACAGCTGGTCACATTTTTGAGACTCCCTCTCCCTAGTGTGACGTCATATATTTTACAAAATTTATATGTTCATACAGATGGAAGTTCAAATTTCGTGTTTTAATACTTACATATTATGTTAGATTTTGAAATGTGACGTCACAAAATTTAGGAGCCCTCCCACCCCTTGTCACAATGTCACACTTTGTCGACCTGCTCCCCTCCTTAACGTGTGGTGTGACGTAATTTATGGATGGCCCCTTACATGGGACGACTGCCTATCAATTCTCCACAGCCCAGTTACTGGGTAATACGATAACGTTTAGCTCGTTATAGTCTTACTACAATATCGCACTTTAATATTTATTTTCTTCAATATTGCTCCTTAAACTAATTTTCATTTTCTCGCCTTTTCATTCTTACTTACCTTTAAAAGGCAAACGTGGGAGGATTACTTAGGCACTCGTTTCACTTTTTATCAAGTTTTGAACGACCTATTTCTCGGCACTGAAGTAACTTCATGATATTGATCAATTCTATTTCTGATCGCATTATAATTAGATTGCCATAAGTACGAGTATACATATTTCTCAGATCTGTCTAGCGAACGGTTTTTTTAAGTGTTTTTTTAAGAAGGTAACATTGAAAAAAAATGATAAAAGGTTTGTGTCTTCCTTCGCATGTTAAATCTTTGGTTCTGCCCGGCATTTGTAGATCATGGTCATTCGTTATGGGAAGCCAAAAAGTCTTCAACCAGTTGTACCAAGAGGTATCGTGTTCCCTAATAATTGGGTTGTGGAAGTCCGATACGCAGTCGCTCCATGTACAGTATTGGGATTCAGCTGCATCCAGTTAGACTGGAAGACGATCTAAATATAGTTGGGAAAAGGCTAAGCAGATGATGATTATTTGAAATTTCAGAGTTTTTTTTATTGATATTTTTAGTCTTTAAATAGATATTGATAAGGAGTTTACTGTGAATTTTATACATTGTAACTGCCTAGACCCAGTCATTAAAATTACAATAACGCAAGGACCAAATTGCTAGCCCTACTAAAACTTTCAGAGCCTTATAGTAGGTAAATCGAATAATAGTAAAAAGGCTGAAATTATTATCGTCCGAAAAGTTCGAACCTACATAATTCAATACAGGTCTTACAATTATTAACCCTTTTTACTTTTTCTTAATAACCAGCTTGATTGATTTTCATATTAGCATTGTCATTCGACCAATTTTATTCACCGCCTGTAATTGAGATTTTATTCCGAATAAAAAGCGTAGGTAACACGCTGCGGACACAAAATAATGGTCATTAGTCATTATCATTAGGTACGAGACACTTTAAAAAATTGCATGCGCTCCGTCGATGAAAAAATATTATGGTCCCTTCGTTTTTCTTGCATCACTCTCGTTAATCGTCCGTAAGTTTTTTTAGTAGCACTTTAGTTTAAACGGTTCAAGAAATTAATAATAATAACATTATGGAATGAAAGCGTTCTATATTACTGTTTAATGCGACTTTATCAATTTACTGGGTGAGAAAAACTAATGAGTCTGACTCCAAAAAATGTTTTGAATTCAGGATGCGGTGACTTTGACAGTTGAGGCAGTGTTGTAATGATTCTAAATAAAAAATGAAACGCAAAAGCATACAAACTTCTTTTATTATTCCTAGTTACAAACTTTCTCATTCATAACAGTTCTCTCAATTCTACCAGTTGGACCTCGAGAGTAAGGAGGACGTCAAATTCTGCGTTTCTCCTGGAGATGGAACAATTGTTGGCAACACAAGCCCTGAGCAGCAGCATTGTTCGTCGACCACAGCCGCCGCGGCCACTGGCGCGAGGGATGATGAAGCCCCCAGGAGGGTCTGCCTGGTGTGCGGAGACACAGCCTCAGGGTTCCACTACGGAGTCGCCAGCTGTGAGGCCTGTAAGGCGTTTTTCAAGAGGACTATACAGGTCAGTAGGAAGGTGATAAACATTTTTTTGTTATTATTTTCATGAACGCTAACATAGTTCACCGATCATACATTATATTCTGGCTTTACTCATGTAAGAGTTGGTAAGTGACTGACAAACCATACATTAAAATTATCCATCTTCTGGCTGTCCATGTAAGCAACCGCGGTGGCCTCACTTATCGATGAAGAATCGGCATGAACCGGACAGAAAGAGCTTAATGTCCGTTCATTCAATAAAAGTTAAAAAGGAGCCATTTCCCTCGATTTTGTTCAGACGTCGCGATTTTACGCGGCTTGCCACCGCGCTTAACTAAATGCGACAAATGTGGTGGGTGACACGTTATCGACTCAAGCCGATTTTACTTCGGTAAGTGTGGTCACTCGTCAATAATTCCATATCCGACTGACTAACATGAAGTTCAAGATAAAATCATGTAACGTTAAGCATAAAGTTCATAAAGTCTCGCGGAGGAATGAGTATTAATACTGTCCTATATTTAGGTTTACTCGGGAGCCGGGAAAAGGCATACCCACACATTGTCTATAAATGGGTCCTAAAAATAAATTACCTGAGTACGGAGCACCTGCTTTTTCAAAAGAGGGTGTATCCGGAATAACGTTAGATACTGAAATAGTTTGAAGACGTCTTTAAGATGATGCTTCTAATTTGGATCGCAGCCAATTTTTATATTCTTTCTAGAGACTAGTCATTGGTGTCTAAATGTCTGGGACTTAGGGTAACTTAATTTATAGATTCTAATGCTCGTTTTTCACTAACACAAACCGAGACGTTAACGAAAGCCTAAGTATTATTACTTTGCTGAAATCGCAACAACAAAACGCTGAGAACAAAACTGACCTAACACGAAATTTGCGTTTTGAGGGAAATAACAAAATTGTTTGTGTTTTAGGGAGTTTCCAATAAAATATGTAATAACTTTTTCAAATGAAAAGCTATTTTGAAAAGCTGCCAGTAGATATTTGGACTATTTTATGTTAGTATTTAACTAAAATGCATTAAATAAGGTATTCAAAAACAACCTTCCAGAAATGCGGGGGGAGGGCTCAGACGCGCGGAAATGGAACAGACGCAATGTTCTTGTTTGTAGTTTTCTAGCACGATATTGTCATTTTTTGATTCACTAGACGGTAGCTCACGTTATTAGGAGTACTTTTACGTATTCGCCGTAATTTTGAGTTTGGTCACTTTCGTTCTGACTTGAAAATCTAACAAAGCGTTTTTTGTCGCCTAGTGTAAGTTACACGAAACGAGCATATAAGTTCCTGCGACCATGTCTGGGACCACAGCTTTCTCGATAGATTCCAAGTTTCAAACTGGATGTTCGTTATGTTTACTTTGATTTCAGTCGGTACGCCGAAGTTTTAGTTTTCTGTAAACACACAAATCTGTCTAATTCTCAAAGTTGTGGAGTTCTGTCAATAAACAAATCAAAGTAACTGTCGTAGGCTTTGTTCGAGATATTTATTTATTAGCCTTGCAAAATGCTTTTGGGAAGAGTAGACATTTATTCAGTTGAGTTGTTGTTGATTCAGTTTAAATGATAGTTTATTAATTGATCTACTGAATAATAATTGTAATGAAAATGACAATTTATTAATTGATCTACTGAATAATAATTGTAATGAAAATGACAATTTATTAATTGATCTACTGAATAATAATTGTAATGAAAATGACAATTTATTAATTGATCTACTGAATGATAATTGAAATGAAAATGATAATTTAATAATTGATCTACTGAATGATAATTGTAACAATAATAATATAATCGATTTGATCTTTAAAATGTAAGCACAAGTTTCATAAATAATGTAAATGTTTGCATGCCGAATGGTAAAATATGGCTGAGCTTTGATATTTCATAACAAGTATTGTGTATTACCCATATTTGCAAAATAAAATTCTATTCTATTCTATTCTGAACTATCAGAACTGTAACTAGTATTGTCATCTTCATCACTGCTGTCAGCTCTCTGGAACAGGAACATCCCACGAGTTTTGGCCTAAAATTGTACCTAACATCAATGATTTTTCTATTTAGTTATTTTTATAGTTAATTAAAAGTTTTATTATAATCACAATGTGGTTATTCATTTATGGTGAAATTTTCCTTCACAAGGACATAATCATTGCATACGAAGATACTTATCAACATTTAATTTTTTTGGGTAACATCCCTAGTGTTTAAAAAGAAAAAAAAGAATTCACTCACGCAACATTGTTACGACGTTCAGTACTCTTTAGAACAGAAATTGTTTGTTATGTTTAAATGGTTTATTAGTGAAAGTAAATCGTAAAATTACCTTCTTTTGTCATTATTACAATCAATATGTAATCGTAATTGAAAAAAAGTTAAGCAATTATGCAGTTCTAACTTCGAAAAAATAAATAATATTTTATGCCCGCCGCGCGCCGTTACAAGGTTACATAATACATTGTTGAATTTTTATGAAGTGTCAAATGTGATCTATTAAATTGGGCCTACTGTAGTAATTAAAGTAAGCATGGAGGTCAGGAATTGTCCCACGGAGACGGGTTTAAAAATATCTTATGTCTGAAGCCAGGTCATGGTCAACTTGTGTGCTACATTACATTAAAAACTGTTTACCTGTAAAAAAAGTTTACAGACAAAAGATTAAAACAAAAAAGTTTACATACAAAGAGACACAGATGGAGTTACTTTTGCATTTGTTATGATAGTATGGATATGGGCTAGCTATCTTGCTGACATCTTTCACATACATATTGGAACATAATTATTTCACATAGGTAGGTATTTTAAAACGGATTCTTGCCAAGGAACGTGTGCCAGCAACTAAAATTGAACACTTTTACACATTTTTCGATAGATTCACCTAGTTCTTCATAACTATGTAGGCACACTGACTTACATTTGCTGCTTGCTTCTTATGTCATCTCGTTCTTTACCTTCTTATTTTGAAAGAAAGTTGACATCATGAATTGAAAAAGTTTATTTAAAAGTTATTTAACGAAGTCCTTGTATGTTTAAACTTGACAAATTACATTAGTTTCAGGACTACCCCCAAATTTTCAATAGAATTCTTAAAATTATATCTATTGCTATACGTTAATCAGTCTTAAAATTGAGTTGCATTTAAAATTCAGCCAAAACAGAAAGAACTTCCTGAAATGGAAAAAACCAACAAAAACTCACCACCAACGATTTCGTGTACCAGGGCAACATAGAATACACATGTCCCGCCTCGAACGAGTGCGAGATAAACAAGCGACGGCGGAAGGCGTGCCAAGCGTGCCGGTTCCGCAAGTGTCTGCGCACGGGCATGCTGCGGGAGGGGGTGCGGCTGGACCGCGTGCGGGGGGGGCGGCAGAAGTACAGGAGGGCGCCCGATGCGCCTGCTTTGGCACAGCCCAGGCCGCAGCTTGATGATATCAAGGTATGTACTGCTGTTTGTGATTTTCTAAGCATACTCAAGGATTTAAGAGGCGCTGCGACATATTTATTTTCTCAAAGGCTACCATATTGTACACCGAACTTAAGAGACTGACTGTCCTGTCCAAGTTTTTATGCATTATAAAAACTAGAGGTTCGTCTTCTAATTTGGGAAAAGCAAAAGAAGGTAACCGTAATTGTAGGTCGCCCTGTCTTGATTGGTCTGGATGTATGTCCGGTGTTTTGGTAAGTACCTCTGTCCGGACTTTAAACGGACTTTTCGACTTAAAGGCTTTTTTTAGAAGACAAAAGTTTAGTGAATATGTACTGACAAAATGAAGATTTAATGTCTTCACGAAATTTCATATTTTGGGGGCGATAAAAACAAAGTCAAAATCAAAGTTTTATTTGCAGATAAATATGGTTACAAAAGTTCTTACAATGGTAGTATAATAGTAGCTTAACATATTCAATTATTCAATCATAACATAATGACATGCAAATTTTTGTATCGATTTTGATTTAAACTGAAGGAATTCTTTTATATTATTAATTTTAGAAGGGATTCTCAATTAACCATCTGCCAAAAAATCTCTTAAACATTTACCGCTAAAACCAACCCAATCTCCTTCTAGGTCCTGGAAGCCCTAAACTCATACGAGCCAGAACTTCTCACATGCTCAGCGCCCCCAGCCGGCGTCACCGAGCCCGCTGCCAAGACGCTGGCCATGCTGGCAGATCTGTACGACAGGGAACTGGTCGGGGTCATTGGCTGGGCCAAGCAGATTCCCGGCTTCACTGAGCTGCAGTTGAATGATCAGGTGAGAAGACCTTCTTAAAATTTAAAAGGGTGTCACAGTGTTCTAACTTTTTACAAGTCTCCATAGGGGCGAGATTGCCAAAATCATCAAAATCTACATAGAACTGTGTTACCCTATTCTGTCTGACCAATCTCGGTAGCAATCACTTGGCCAACGCGCCAGTCAAATAAATAAATATATTCTTGGATAGCTAAATTCTGTTATATCACAAAAAAACCGGCCAACTGCGAATCGGATAAGGGTCCCGTACCATCGTAGCGCCCCCTTTAATTTTTAATTTATTATTTGTTCTTATAGCGGCAACAGAAATACACATTCTTTGAAAATTTCAACTGTCTGCCCATTACGCGTCATGGGATACAGCCTGTTGAGAGACACACGGACGGACGGAGGGCGGAGGCTTAGTAACAGGGTCACGTTGGTTACCTTTCGGGTACGGAAACCTGAAAACCTATGAGTAATCAAATTCAGACTAGCTGTAATAAAATTCACATGCTTTTGCGATACTAGGAAATAACGAAAACAACACTTTGTTTCAGTCCATCCCTATCCAGTAAAAAATGATTTTAAATTTCGCGCAAGACAAAATCTAAATCCAATTTTGAAATTAACATAGTAACAACGCAGAAGCCGTGCCCATTTTTATTCCTATTTTAAACAAAAAAGAACGACCCTGAATTTGAAAACACCGTTAGCACTGGCCTTCGACATGCCAAATAAAAGCGAAATCAAATAAAGTCCCGTACGCTTGAAAAAATATAACGCTCGAATTTTAAAATTATTATTATGCATATACAACTATAATTATGACAAAAACTACAGTCTAAACAAGTCTAGTCTATGGCCTTGGATGCAATAATTATTGCATGCATTAATTCTTAGCACGTGGAAGTTAGTTTTTTGATAATTCTGCACCTGTGTGTGTATTCCAGTCTATTGTCTGTCTATCCGTGTGTGTCTGCGAGTAGAATTGTGTATATGTGTGTCACAGTCAAGGTTTTTAATACCTTGGTGTGGGTCAGTCTCAATGCATTTTGTGAAAGATTGGATTTTTGTACTATTTTTGGCGCATTCGATTTTGAAGTAGGAAGAGGCAGTCTGTCCGTTTTTGGTCTTTTTGATTTCGAGTTTATTATGTCACTTTTGCACTGACCCAAATTCGGGCCGGTTTTATTATGGCCCTAGAGTCCACAGACAGGGAACTTGGCAAATGGTTGGCGTTTCGGGCAACATGTAATTTTGTCGATCAAAAAGAGCTGGTACAAAGCGTTATAAGATAAAAAAATACATTATCAACTGATTATGTAGGTATTTTCATCACTTGTTAGATTTATTTTTAAATTGAACAGGCTATATCAAAGCTAGACTGCATTAAACTTTTAACTAAATAATCATTTCCTGTTCATAACGAGCAATTTATCAAACGTTATGTAGGTACAGACGCTAGCACATCAAGCTACTACAATCTGTCAAATTTCTTTTATAGATTTTCAACTTTATTGCTACAGCATTAGGTTCGAGGTTGATTGGAACAATTTGACAATTTTGGGTAGCTTGATGTGCTGACGTCTGTACAAATAGTAGGTGTATTATCGAAACCGATTCAGCAATTTTGGCATTTCAGTTTTATTGAGGAAACAAATTGAGTTGTAAAGCATTCAGACTAATTTACAGTTATGTTGTACAACTGTATAAAAATATAATAAAATCGTAAATTTAATTATGAACACATACAGACAAAAAATATAAAACTTAACAGAATCCAAAAATATTTCAGGTTAGTAATATTTTTTATTTCATTTAATAATTCCTGTTTTCGTGATTTACTTAAAAGTATGACTACGGATTATCTTCCTGCCCTTGTTCCATATTACTTGGGGTCCGCGCAACACATTTTTCATCCATTCTCCTCTGTGAACCGTCACCTAATCCATCCATCGTCCTTGGTCATCCTCTCAAAGTATTATTAGTAGGTACGCATTAATTTTTCCAATTTTAGTATTTAATTGATAATTATTACAGTTTTTTTATTGATATTATTTTAATGCGTTATCTTTTGCCCGCGGCCTCGGACACGTTTCTTGGAAAATTAGACGACGGGAACGTAATACCGGGATAGAAAGCTATACTAACCCAGGTCCTGAGTTCATGGCTGACTTGTGTTAAATTCCATCGAAATCTGTTCGGCCGTCAGCGTGAAAAGGTAACACACAGACCGTAGTATGGAAGCATGGACTCGTCGATTTAATTCAGAGTTAAAATACAACATTTTAATTTAAGTTTATGCTAAGTTATGGACGAGTAGTGATTTAATCAGATTTTGAAATAACCAAACAGTTATCATTCGACTCCGTTGCATGTTCATGCGTCATATTTTAATAACTAGTCTCAGAGTTTTAGTCAGAAGGTCATCTCGATGCTCCGTCCAGTGTTTAGATTTTTTTTTTTCAAACTTAACTGGTTTTTACTGTTAGAAAATTCAAATGAGGAAATTAGACGTGAATTAATGAGAAAAATACGTAGTGAGAGTAATGTAAGAGTAGAGGAAGACCAAAGAAACGTTGGATGGACTGTGTGAAGGATGATATGGCTAGACAGGAGCTGCTGAGATGACGAGTACCTAACAGAAGTATGGAAGAAGAAGACATGCTGCGCCGACCACAAATAAATTGGGATAAGGGCAGGCGAATCATGATGATGACACGTAAATTGTTGGCCAGTCACTTTAACGTCGTTATCTCATAGACTTTCATTCATAAAATTGAATTAATTTACTTTAATTTTCATTATAAAGTTACACGTCCGTCTTTGGGTCACCGACTTACATTTATGTGTACCAAATTTCAACTCAATCGGTCCAGTCGTTTCGGAGTAAATTGGCTGTGACAGACGGACAGACAGACAGACACTCCAGTGATCCTTTAAGGGTTCCCTTTTTTCCTTTTGAGAAACGAAACCCTAAAAAAAAAAATTGCAACTCGCCCTGTTGCATGCAGATGAAATCCGTAAAATGGCAATTGGTCAAATCATTGAGCTTACATACATCTAAGATAAATTTAAAATGTTATTGTATTAGTCCTATAAACTTTCCGGGATAAATGCTCTTAATGATGGTGGAAACCATATCAAAATCTATTGTGTAATTTTAATTTTTTAATTTTCTTTAATTTTCTTTATTGGGGAAAACAAACAGTGACACATTACAATAATATAAAAAACAATAAAAACAAGTATGAGCAAATGTGTTACCAACAGCATTTTCCACGGAATACATACAAAAAATACAAGCTTTTCAAACCATGCATGTTTGGACTTACAAACTACAAAAATTTATAAAATATTGGTGTTAATTTTTTGATACATAATTTAGTGTATAATTTAAAGACGCTTAAAGGGTGTATGTGATAAATTTAGCAAAGACAGAGAAAAAGAAAAAAAAAAAAAACGACAAAACAAGGCATGTGAATAATTATACCTAATCAATGCGTAGTGTTTTCAAAATGATGTTTTTAAATTTACCAACAGAGAGAGCAAACATGTCAACATCATGGAAAAGCTTGTTATAGTTGCTGGTAAGTCGACGAAGAGGTGCCCGCGAACCTGCGTTATTATGACACGAGCTAACGGCAAACAACGGCCGCGCACGCACCCCGCGGCCTACTGTCGTTCTAGGGACGATGTAACTTATTTTATTACGAATATCAATACAGTCATATACATTACTACACAAATCAAACAGGAATACCGTCTCCAAGAGAGTACGTCGAGATTTCAGATCTAGTAATTTATACTTTTTAAGTGAATCATTTTAAGATACAGATGTACAGAAGCAACGGTAATTCATGGCTTTTAGGAATTTTCTTTGTACCTTTTCAATACGATCTGAGTATTTATTATAAAAAGGATTCCACACCGGCACTGCATATTCAAGCTGTGATCTGATCAGAGACTTGTACAGATATAAATAGGTAGATGGGCGTTTAAAGTCCTTCGCGGACCTCATCACAAAACCGTACATTCGATAGGCATTATTGACAATTTTATTAATGTGAGCATCAAGATGAAGTCTATCGTCAAGTAAATCCCGAGATCACGGACAAGCGATACCCTTGATAATGTAATATAGAAGAACTAAACATAGACTTTATTAATAGCATAAAGTGAGCACCACATCAGTCTGAAATCTCTCATCTGTAGCCCCCAAAATACCCCTATGTTCTTTCTCCACAGATGCGTCTCCTCCAAAGCACATGGGCTGAGATGCTGTCCCTGATGCTGGCGTACCGGTCGATGTCGGGCGGCAGTCCGCTGCGCCTGCGCTTCGCCACGGACCTCGCGCTCGACGAGCAGCAGGCTAGGGATATTGGGGCGCATGATTTATTTACACAGGTCAGTTCTTGTTTTAGACAATTTGTGAAAACTGGACTTCAACTGTCGAGAGCCTGGAATCCAGTGATTCAACTGTGTAAAAATCGAAAAAGTGCCGAAAAAAGTTCGCGAGCGGACACACTGAGTTTCGTGTGTCGGGAACAGAATCGAGTTGCGACTTGCGAGTGACAGTGGTAGCGGTAATGACTATGAGTGCAAAAAATTAACAAGAAAGAGGGTAGACCGATTTGTCTGCTCATAAACACCCACCCGCAATAACTTCAGTTTATCCGTGATCATGGTGCTTGCAACAGCGCCGAAATATCGGGAACTCAAAACAAACAGTAAACATGGTAAATATCCCGTTTTTAGTGTAATGATAATTTAAGAAAATACTGAATGTGATAAAGTTGTTTGGTTTAATGACCTATAACATAACATTACATCAGGCCTGTAATTCCCCAAGCGTTAGGCAGGTTGTGTACCTAATAGTACACCCACATTTCGCCAGTTATGTTTAAATCCCGTGTAATAGAGAGCGAGCCTATTGCCATCAACTGGGCACAGATCCAGACGTGGCCGCTACTGAAAAATTACTGATGGGAAACCAGATAGCACTGCCCGACCCGGAAATCGCACCCAGGACCTCATGCTCAGTAGTCGCGTTTCCGACCACTCGACTAACGAGGCAGTAAACCGAGATGTATACCGCATCCTTAAATAATACCACACCTTTTTGAAACAGCCTGTATAAGAAAAACTCATTCCTCTGGATCTGCCAGGGCTGCAGGACTGTTCGAAAGAGATACCGCGGCCCTGGAACACAAAGGGCAAAAGAAGGAACATAGATGGGTTTTAGTCAGTAAAACTCTGACACTCCCTTCCGCTCCGGATGATTTCCCATCCGAAAAAAAAGGGTGACTACTAGATTGCTTGCTTGGGTGAATTAATTAAAATAATAGTTGTTTACTTCTTCCTGAAATGATTTTATCATTCTTATCTTAAACTCAATTTTCTAGTGACTTGGCAATACCGCCCACCCGGTAATAAACTTCCGGTATTGCCGAAAAACTAAATTGAAAGAATTAATTGAAAAATGCAAATTATTAGGTTTGGCTAAACCCTTATCGTGATGGCCCTGAGATGGCCAGTTACTTACAAAAAGTGGGTAATACCAATCTGTTATACATAGTTACACTCTAATGCGTTTGATCTGGAGTGTGACAATAATAAATTCTTATTATGTTATTTTTATTAAAAAAAGGAAGATTAGCCTATCCTAGTTAGTTGGTGCATATGATGTAACCCTAAAGGGTTTCGAGTCCAAAGGGTCCGAACGGAACCCTTTTACTATGCCGCCCGTCTGTCTGTTAGGGGCTGTCTCCACGAGCGAGAGAATCGCGACGATATTATCGTCGTTGCCACGTGTTTCTATACACTCTCTTAGAGGCCGTCTCCACGAGCGAGAGAATCGCGGCGATATTATCCCATACAAATACGTAATATCGCCGCGATTCCTTCCCTCGTGGAGACAGCCCCTAACGGGGCTGTTTCTTATTAACCGCGATATAGAGTATTTTCATGGAGTATTTACTATGGAAAATACAAATAATGAAAATATCATCTGCCTAGCCTTTTCCCCAACTGTGTTAGGGTCGGTCTTAATAATACTACTCGTTTATCATTCTCTTGTCCCTAACACAATTAATTTGGAGTCGGCGCAACATTTCTTCTTTTCAATATTTCTCTATTAGTCGTTATCTCATGAGTAATAAATGATTGCGTGACGTCTGACAAGGGAGAATGGAAGAAGAACACGTGTTGCGCCGACCCCAAATAGAACGGGACAAGGGCAGGAAGATGATGATGAGTCATCCCTTTTTTAGCTAGCTTTCATACAGTCAATTCATCTTTGTGCTATGATGAACTATGTCTATAATACGTTTTATATCTATTCTCAGATCGCCGGCGTAGCCAAGCGCTTGGAGCGCGCGGCGGCACTACGCGAAGAGTGCTATCTGATGAAAGCGCTCGCGCTCGCCAACTCAGAAGCACGAATTGATGAGCACGCAGCGCTGCGTCGCTTCAGGGATTCTATACTCGCAGCGCTTAATGACGCTGTCTCCGCTTTAAGGTGAGCTTAATGCATTTAATTGTTATTTTTGTTAAAATCTGATAAGTTTATCCTAAAGATTTTTAACGCATACTTGAGAATGTAGGTTTAAAATGATCAGCAAATAAAATTCCTTGTTATAGAGATCCTATTTTAGTCACCATTAGAAATTTTGTGGAGTTCTAGTAAAATTTAAATCGTTAGATTCGCCCTACAGTGTCTAGAAATGATCTTGTAATTGTCACTGATAGTGAATTGAATAGTATTGTCTCGCTCACTCATACTTAAAATCGTATCTACTGCTCCTTGCTGGATGTGCGAGCGAATTATTAAGTTATTTTTTGAGTAGAAGTAATAACTTAGATACGTTTTTTATTCTGTAGTCTAGTAATTGTTTAAAGTTAGAACTGTCAAAAGTTATATTTCTTAGTTTTGCTTTCTTTGACGGTTCTAAAAATGGTTGCATAAGTAATTACTTAAAAGTCAAGTAATTACTTTAACTTTGACTATAGATACAAGTGTTAGTCTCTAACGCTTAGTGTAAATAATATTTTGCTCTACTTTACTACAGTGAGCCATATCTAACTATTTAAATCCTTGTTCTAGTTAGTTCGCGTCTGTAATGTAATCCAATATCCAGCTCCACTGGGCCGGATATTAGGTTCGGGGTTGGGTCAAATGGGGTTATCCCCCGCAGATCTTATAAATGCAAAGTATAAAAAGTAGTATTCGGAGATAAGAATAATGTAATGATCCATAGCGATGTGGTGTGCAGGCCGTACAACGGCAACGCGGCGCTGCAGCAGCTGCTGCTGGTGCTGCCGGCGCTGCGGCACGCCGACGTGGCCGTGCGCCGCTTCTGGGCCGCCGTGCACCGCGAGCGACGCGCGCCCATGAACAAGCTGTTCGTGGAGATGCTGGAGGCGTGTCTGCGATAAGGTGCCACCATACGCATGTTTACTTCTTTCACAAAAACATGCACATTACAGACGAAAATCAAAGTTATTGCAGAATTGCCACTCACGTCTGCCTTGTAATATAATAATTTTGTTTATTAGTCGCCATTACCTGGTCTTCTCACCATCTAAGCATAATCTTTTCAATATCGGTCCTAAAAATTGTCACATCGTCTACTTTTAAACTGCAATTTTTTTTTAAATTGAGAAGCGATACCTCAATTTATCATTCAAAGTTACACCACACATGCTTCACAAGAAATGTATTAATTCTCCTCTCATCTTTCTGCCGCAGGTTGCAAGGAACACAAAGGAGGTGCATGTATACCGTTTCCTCTCGGAATGTCAATATTTTCGTTTCTTCACCTTCGGCGGGCGACGCGTCCCCGCGCCAAATGTACAAAACGACGGACGGATCTAGTACAAAACTTGTTACTATTTTTGTATAATATTAAAAAAAAAATTATATCTAGTTTTACTGTGGAAGTTTCGAGATTATTGTATGGTCGAGGAAACTATCCTCGGACTGATCGCGGGCTGGTAGCCACACTAGCCACTTCGTATTTTAGTGACCTGAAACGTCATTAGTTCTGTTTTGAACAGAGTGTAGTACTGTTAGCTTTAAACGCGATGTTTTTTGTTTTGTCTAAATTTCGTGGCTCTCTGCGACGGGCCCTCACGGTAGTGTTGAAGGTATTTTTTCCCCGACCGTACGAACTGCTTCTGTGTGACATCTCGGTGAATGCGGGGGCCGTATTCGGCGCATTTATCATTAAAATATAATATTGTTTTTATTCTGTTTGTTTTAAATGCTAAGAGGGGACGTTGCTTGTACTGCGTCGTGTTAAAAAATATAAACGCGCTAGTGGACCTAAAATATTCGTAGTTAAATCAATGCATCATTATGATATCAACGGATTTCTTGTAATTTTACTAGAATTTCTAAAGTACAAATATATACTTAGATAAGTTTTACAACTGTTTTCTTAACAAACTTGTTTTCGAGAAAAGGAGACGTAGATTGTTGCTAAATATTATTTAAAAAATATATAAATGTTTCTATGAAGTAAGGATACTTGTCTCAACGAAAAAATTAAGACAAATATATTCTTATTTCTTAGAATCGAACCGCAGTGCAAGAACGCTCCCCCATTCTAATGTACAACTGTTTTATAAAAATAATGAACATATAACGACATAGAATTTATTTAAAAAAATACAGATTGTGTAGCAATATTTACTATATAAAGGTTATAAATGTATTTCTAGAGCTGTTCCACTAACAAAAAAAAACATATTTTAACTGTAACTATGAAAATATTAGCTGTGTAGACTGTAATGCCAGTGAATGTCTGATCCCTTCGTCGACAATACCCGGGGATTATGACCAATACAAGGTCAACATTAACTAGCTAGCGAAAATTCAGCTCAACTTGGTGGATAACAATATCAAAACACGATCAAACAAAAATCAAAATCCCGACCGCTGAGCAAGAGGGTTTGATTATCGGGTCGGGCATAGTGTTATTAGATTTTTCCAACAGGAATTTCTCAGTAGCAGCCTCTGAGTCTGGATTTATGCCCGGTTGATCGCAATAGGCTCGCCCCCTATTACATGGGACTTAAACATAACTGGCGATATGTGGGTGTACTATTAGGTACACCTCTGCCTAACCCTCCGGGGATTACAGGCGTGATGTTATGATGACCCAAAAAATATCTTTTTTTTTGTTTTATCCTGTTTAGACATGGATGCCCAACACGTCTGCAGAGATTCGCTAAGTAATTAAATTTGACGCGGTCTACATGGTGTCACATAACCCGGACATTGTCGATAACTTAGATATATTAGTTGTAGTGCCCCGTATTGGATGGATGTATTTTTAAAAGCGTTTAAAAGTAGAATCCTGTATAAAATATATCTTTAATCCTAGTTAGAATTAACAAGGAGTTTGTACCCGAACCGCAGTTAAAAATATTTTCAACTAATATAACGTAAATTACTATAGTGTTATTGTTAGAGAACGGAATTGGTAGAGTATGTTACTTTAAAACAGTAAGTAACATGAGGATAATACCTTCTTTGTTTAATTTAAGCTAAAGCAAATTTTCTTACGTTTTTGCAATTTGCAGGTCCGTGTCAGGTTGTATGTTGATGAAAAATGAGTTGCGCAAGTAACACGTATGTAGTTACAGAATTATATTCATTAAAATCATTAATACAACCCTCCTAAGTTCATTTAACCCCATTTAATTACTTTTTCATGAAATAGTTACAGAATAGAGTTAAATGAAATTAGAGGGTTGTATTAATGATTATAATTCTGTAACTAGATAATATACGCGACTCAAACAACCTGACACTGACCTACAAATTGCAAAAAAAACATAATAAAACTCTCGCTCGTGGAGACAGCCCCTTACATCTAGGGGCCTAAAATGGTCTAAGCAGCATCATAATTAAAACAAAAGAACATTTTTTTTTTTAATATTGTAAATATGGTAATAATATGAATGAATTACGTTACAATTTGTAAACTGACAAATCATAATATTAACTACGTCAGTGACCATTTTAAGAATTTTATCGTGTTTATTTTACGTGATAATATACTATTATGATTCTGCTTAAGTTCATTTTAGGGCTCCAGGTGGGCTAACATGACGTCATAAAGCAGGAGTAATTCCAGTGTGCGAAAGAGATGGCGCTAGACGACCTGTACAGCTGTGTCTCTTTCCCAAACTGGAATTCTTCCTGATTTGAGACGTCATAGTAACCCCCCTGGTCTTACACGTACGCCAGTTGCGAGTACTACGCACGTGAGCTTTCTGAAACATCACCAATGAGGTGAGTGTATGTCCTACTAGGGCGCCCTCTATTGGCGGACTTAAAAATATCTCGAGTTGGTGTTCCCAAGTTCATATGACCCCAATATATTTAAGTCGCGAGTTAATAGGCTTCTTTTGGGTTAGCTCGTTCCATCGTCGACCTCATCTCTGTCCTCAGGACTAGATTGAGGTCAAGAGTAGGCCATTAAACATAAAAAAGAGTCTTTAGAGGGAGGTATGATCCACATGTTATTTTTCCTTGATCTTTAGGTCAGTATCCTTCATCTATTCCGGTCACTGATCTTCATGTTGGAGTGTGTTTCTTTTCCAAAACTGTTTTCGTGATTGTAACATATCTGTAGGTAGTTAGCGTAATGTACAAAGTACAAGGAAAAATACTCTTCTGGACTTTAAAAAAACCCTTATTCATAAAATCCGTCTATTTATGCTCTTAGGAAATTTGTTTAGCGGTAGTACTCCAGAGGGATTTGCTCTTTAATAGGCGAAATGATCATATATACAGAAACTGGCATTCTCTCCCCATCGGGGTTGGCAGAAATTATAGAAGATGCACCTGCTGCGATCCCCATACAGGTTGTAACATAATGAATGCAAGACCTCTCGTGTACTGTCTCAGACCAACTGAACAACTTTTGTTGTATGAGTTTTGGATATTCATAACTTTTAAAAGTTTTGCCATACATGTTGATCAGCTGATAGCGTCAGTTCCTGTAAAAAGTTGTTTATTTTTGCAATTATTATATAAAAGAATTTCAAGATCTCGGTGAACACAAGTTGTTCAATTTCATGGTTTATTATGTTACACCTTGTCTAATTATTTGCCAAATGCATAGCTGTCTTATTAGATCGCTTTATCTGATGTCTTTGCATTATTTTTTCAACAATAAAAAAAAGAAAGTGTATGATGTACGAATTAGACCAGACTTTCGTGATGTTTAAAACATGACAGGGCTTTCTCTCATGAGTTCATTGCTAAATAAATAATATACCCTATCCTTGTAAATAAACAGAGCTTTTTAGCTATAGGATTTTGATATTTATGAATAAGGGAATAAGATACAATATACAGAAGCATCCTCCATGTTAAGCACTACAGTAAAAATCTATACCTAAGTGTAACATCACAGAATTGTAATAAGTACATAAACATATTAATTTGTAAATAGAATTAATATTAAAGTTTAAAGTGGAACAGATAATATCGAATACCTCAATACCTGTTACCATGAACGAGTGACTATAAATAAAAACTGTTATAAATGTAAATAAGTACATAATGTACAGCGGTGAGGTTGATGCCAGCGCCTGTGATGGAATTCGGAACTAGCAGTCGCATTTTTGATCTGCGTAATCAAATGCGACAGAAAATTACGAAATATAGATTCAAAGCCCAGTATGCATTCCCTACAGAAGGAACTTGCAATTTTAGACGATTTGAAGATGTCTCTGGCATGAATCCCACCCTTGCCAAAACAAAATGTGTGAACAATCAATGCGAAAACGACTAAAATAAGATTTAAGTTGTATAAAAATGTTGAAAGATGAAAAATCTATTCAAAATTGCACCCATAGTCGGTTGATTTTGTAAAATTGTTAGTGAATTATGATAATTTTACCGTTAACGAAAAGGTTGTCGTGTATGGTGCATTTTTGTTGTGATTTTGCTCAAAAGGTGTCTATAAGTATTCGCATTTTTACCAGGACAAGTGATTTTAGTTGCTGACGATGCTAAGGGTATTTTCCACACTCATTTATTTTCGTATGCAAAGAAAAAAATCAGATGATGTGATATATTTCCCTCATTTTACAGAATCGAATTGGCGAAAATCTTGAGTGATATGGTAACCCTAAGTATCTTCCAACACAATGTCAGCAGAAAAAACTTGGATTCGCAGTTTTATTTTTATATATATTTTTTTGTTAATCAGCTTAGTAGCTATTACGTTTTAAAGTGTATGAACAAGCTTAAGGTTGTTTAAACGCAAATTATTTACCGAACAACGGTACTTGTAGTGTCAAAATATGAATAGGGTCAACTTTCAAAATGATATTTGTCGTAACATAGTTACAAAAAATGGATTGTAAAAATCAATGTGATGGCATTAGGATTAAGAAAAAATAAGCAAATAATTTTGAAAGTTGCCATGTTTCTGGCCTCGATAAATAAATACTACTTAGTAGGTATGTTTTGGCTCGGTAATATTATTGTCACTGTTGCACTAATGTGAAACTACACGTGCAAGCAAGACAGAGATGGGAACATATATAAGCCAAATCGTGTACTTAGAAAAGTGTATCGATTCAGGCCTAAGACTCGAGCATCACAGAATAAAAATTGTCTCCTTATCGACAGTGGAAATTTCAAATGTGATAAGCGATAACTGCATGTTGATAGATTTTCAACCCTAAACGCTAAGCTGAAAGTTGAAAATTAAAGCGCTTTTACGGCATTTTAAGTTTCCACCGTCGGTATTATAAATTCCATGTGAGTTAACACGTTCTGTTGTAGTTATTCTTATGTTAAGAATATTTACTTTTATTTAATAGTCTTTAATGCGTAACCGTTGGTAGTCGGAGAGCGAAGCTGTGAAGAGTGACTGTGCCAGATTATTTATTAAGTTTTTAATTATTATCGTCGTTATTATATTGATCTGCGATTACTGATGTATACTATTAAGGAAAAATTGTGATTGTTTGATTTTTAGTCTGTATGGGAGTTGGTTACTTGTAAACAAACGGCTAACCAATTGAGGGCGAATTTTACGAATGAAGTTAGTAACAAGAAACTGCTTTCAAGAGTTGTTAGTGTCATAATTGATATGAATATTGAAACGGATCACTCTTGAACGGCGTTTAAATGAGCTGATCGCGTTCAAATTCGTCCCAAGCATATTTTAGAACATGAATGAAGTGAGTTAAAAAAAACCTGTTCACGTATTTCCATCAATCTTGTATCAATATTTATTTTGGTTTTAACTAATCGGCAGCTTATTAATCTCTTGCCTACAGACTGAAACCTCAAGTTTTGTTGATAATATTTATCCAAAATATCAAGAGATTTTTTAATCGCATTTTATAAAATTTTACTTTGTATAAACGAACTGATTCGACTTGAAGAAATGTAAATTGAATTTCTATGTCGTAGAACATTTTAGTAGGTGGAGTAAGTGACGTATGAATGTCCGGATTCACTAGCACTGAGGAACTTAAATGTTTGCCTTAAAAGAACGCTCTCGGATTTTAAATTCTCGACTTAGCGATGTGAGTTCAAATTCCAACAAAGCATATTTACTTATTTAGGCATGACTTTAGTTGTTGGTTAGTGCTAGCAAATACGGGCAGTAATCTCAGATCAAATTAGAGAACCTTAGGAGAAACCAATATAATACCCGTGTCTTAAATTTTGTATTTAATAAATTCGTACCTTATTTGTTTACATAATGTTATTAATGTGAACCGGTCCCGGATATAAAAATAAAAAATATATAAAGTGGTGACATTTTATTTTTGTACTTTTATTTGTGTTTGATCAAAAAATACCCTTACCTAAGTTACCTAAACACAAGCTTACATAAGTTAGGTACCTAATATCACACCTTAGGCTGGTTTTATAGTCACGCCGCTAGACGCGCCGTTGGGCAGCGCGCTGTTGAACAGGAACACCGAACGGCGCTGCTCAAGCGCGCGAATTTGAAACGCTACTACTACTCCAATACATATCCGAGCGCGCGCGCTCCCGACGCACGGTGGGCCGAAAATCGGCTTTCATAGACTTAGGCATTTTATTTTGCAAGTGCCAGTTTTTATGCCGGATATCACTTCTATTAGTTATAACAATATACAAAAATGACACCAGAATTGTTTCTGCACAAAAACGAAGGAATTATAATTTTTGTACGAAAATTTTGTATGGAGCTAGTATGAAAAATCGAAATATCTCTAAAACGGCAGGGATAACCGTAATATCCTTATAGGGGGTTATAGCACTAATTATTTGTGATTTTTTGACATACGTTACATAATGGTTGTGAATGCCGTTTTTTTTTTAAAAATCGTCAAAATATTTTCATTTATTTTTACCTAAGAAACGTTCCTTTTAGTGTTAAAGTTGAAGATTTCAGAGCTTTAACAACTCTTAACATAAAATAGCATGACCTCTATAGACCTGAAGGACTAGACAGAGGTGAAAGAAAAGTTATTTTGTATGTTATTGTACCCTTTTTTGTGGTTGTTTTTGAAGGCGATTATATTTTGTTTGAAAACTCGGTGTAATCGATGTACATACATAAAAAAAAAATACCGACCGACCGAATGGAGAACCTCCTCCTTTTTTTGAAGTCGGTTAATAAAAAAAATGGACTGTATATATCCTTTTTATTGAAAGGTAATTTAAATAAAACAGAAGTAACAAAAATAATATCAAAGTGCATAATAATTTATGAAAATATTAACTAAACATATGATACAATAAACTAACATGAATAACAAAAGAACATAAAGAAAAATAATTGAATTTTACAAATTTTACAATTACGGGACAATATAATTTTTTTCGATTATGTCAGCACCGTGTATTAATAGTTTATGTACGGTTGATGACATGTAGTACCAGTCGTATAATTCCACGTACTTTTCTGCTGTTTTGCGAGCAAAATCTTTAAATTTGATGACATCTATCTTCTCACCAGATATTGCTTGCAAAATAACAGCAACTATTTGGTATTGTTGGAAATCTTACAAGATACTACACACCTCTGTCTAGTCCTTCAGGTCTATAGAGGTCATGCTATTTTATGTTAAGAGTTGTTAAAGCTCTGAAATCTTCAACTTAAACACTAAAAGGAACGTTTAATATGTAAAAATAAATAAAAATATTTTGACGATTTTTAAAAAAAAAACGGCATTCACAACCATTATGTAACTTATGTCAAAAAATCACAAATAATTAGTACTATGACCCCCTATAAGGATATTACGGTTATCCCTGCCGTTTTAGAGATATTTCGATTTTTCATACTAGCTCCATACAAAATTTTCGTAAAAAAATTATAATTCCTTCGTTTTTGTGCAGAATCAATTCTGGTGTCATTTTTGTATATTGTTATAACTAATAGAAGTGATATCCGGCATAAAAACTGGCACTTGCAAAATAAAATGCCTAAGTCTATGAAAGCCGATTTTCGGCCCACCGTGCGACGGCGCTGCTGAAACGCGTGACTATAAAATCAGCCTTAAACCTCGAAGGGATAGGCAGAGGTGTAGCGAACACACACCTAGGTTATGTGGACCAAGGAATTGCGGCGTGGCTATTGCCATGAACTGATGACAAATTCAGACACTGGGTGCTCTACTATACCAGTATTGCTCCATCCGTACGAATCAAGCGTAGGGTTCCCAATGAGTCACACCCAGTCGTGTCAGAGTGTTACAACTCGTGTATTATTTTTCCCATCGGGTTCATGACCATGCAAGATGAAGACGGCTCTAGCGTTCTTTGCCAATAAGACTAACATCCGATAATGGGACGACACTGGTCTCATGATGATTAGGCATTGGTGAGTTAACGAGCAAGGGTAAAATCACATTTGCATGCATGGTTCAGCGTTTTCGAGTATCTCTATCTCATTCTGTCACGTAGAGGCGTCATTTGGTATCCACCAAATGATGCGAGAAGTCCTGTTTCATGCATCCGCAATCATTCCCATCGGAAGCACTTTAACGTGATCACTTAATCGTGGACTCACTTTAGTGAGTTGCAGTTCTAAGTGAAAAAAGATGAAGTGATGTCCACAGAGTACTTTTATGTGATGTCACCCTAAACATTTTATTTTTAGGTCATATAAACCTGCGGAGTTAGTTTCTAACGCGGCCGATAGATGTCACTATGCTGATGACGCGCATTTCTGAATCGCGGTGTTAAGAGTCTCCGCGATTTAATGACCCTCCCCGGTTCCACTTTGACGCTAGATATCTGATAATCTCTCTCTCAAATGAGATTTCTTAATTTACTTAATAAATCCAATCCAAATCCAAAGTTATGTATCTATACTGGATGATTTCGAGATGAAATAATATCTTCTTTGATATTACAAAATAACCGTACATATTTGAGTTCACTGCTTTTAAAAAGGAGTTGAACTTGAATGAAAGTCTTCACACTCTTCACAACTCCGGCCGGAGACAGCCCCTTCCTGTTTCAGTAGCATCCGCGGAGAGGTCATTTTCGGCTTTTAAGCGAATTCATACGTACATGCGTAATTCTCAAAAACGAACGATTATCTGATCTAGCCATTCTTTCTATAGAAAAACATTCTTTACTAAAAATTAAGAATCTTCCCGGCTTTTACAAAGTGCGCATTATCATAAAATTTATGATAATGTCTTAGCGCACTTTGTAAGAAAGAATAGACGAATAGCTTTAGATTACTAGTATGTAGTATTATTAGTAGAACAAGTCACTAGTCCTGAAGGAGCGTAGTTTAGTTTACATCATAATTATCATCATCTCACCACAAACGGCTTTTATCAAAGCCACTTTTATTATACTTGCAAGACACGGTTTCAATATATCAGTGCTCTTACATGTATAGTAAAAGTGGACTGATGCCACATCTGCCTGTACAAGACTGAAGCCAGGAAGCAAAGAGTATAATAATACTAGGGGAGAAGAGAGGCCTCTTGTGCCATTTAGAAGCATTTAATTTCGAAACGCCATCTGGATTTCTTGATGGGAACTAAGGCTCTATAGGTAGCTATAGGTAAATATGAATGCATGTATACAATGTATAAATAATGTGTAATGTATGTAGAATAGAATAGAATAGAATAGAATAATATTATTATTATTTCCTTTATTTATTTTTAGACATATTATTAAGTACATTTTTAAATATTAGAATATAAAAAAACATTTAAAAATATAAAAAATAGTAGCCCACCGGCATCGGGAACAGGGTCCGAGCTACCGGTGGTCAGGGCTCTTGAGAGAGGAACCTCCTAACAATACGCGCCGTGTCCAGACGAACTGCCTTCTGAATCAAGCGCTTGATCCAGCTGCCCAGCGAGAGCCTCCTCAGATGGTGGTCGAGGCTCTTGGCTATTAAGCCATTGGCCGACACGACTATCGGCACAATGACTGCTGTACTCACGTCCCACATGGCGACAACCTCGCGAGCCAGATCTAGATATTTGAATTGTTTATCTTTCTCTGCTTTCACGAGGTTCTCGTCATGCGGGACCGTTATATCAACAATCATTGCGCGACGCTCCAATCGATCTATCACCACAATGTCAGGCTTATTGGCAACAATAGTCCTGTCAGTGATGATAGGTCGATCCCAGTACAACGTGATATTACCATCATCGAGAACTGGGTCGGGCGCATACTTATAGTATGGCACTTCTGATTCCACAAGGTTGTACTTCAAAGCAAGTTGCTGGTGGATAATCCTGGCAACGAGGTTGTGTCTATGCAAGTACTCTCCGTTAGCTAGACGAGAACACCCAGAAATAATGTGTCGAATTGATTCTCCTGGACGGTGGCATGCCCGACATATGTCAACCGTGCCATCCTTCACAATGTATTTCCGGTAGTTATTCGTCATCATACCTTCGTCCATTATTGCACAGACAAAACCTTCGGTTTCCCCGAAGAGGTCACCGAAACGCAGCCAAGATACGGACGCTAAGAAGTCTACATCGGGCCCATGTAGGGCCCGGTAAAAGCGTCCGTGCAGCTCCTTGCTCTGCCATACCTCCATGCGGTCATTAGTGTCTAATACTCTAGGCTTGCGCCAGTTCTCGTTAGCCAGGGAGAGCGGGGTAAGGCCTTTATCCACTGAGACCACATCTCGGTGCATACCCACGTCGGCTTCTAGGAAGTATTCCCTGAGACTGCATACCTCACGGTTGTGCAGGGTCTTAGCATTTAAGAAGCCACGACCCCCGCACTTCCGTGGGATATACAGTCTCATCACCGACGACCGTGGGTGATGCATCCGATTTGCGGTCAGCAGTGAGCGGACCCTCCTATCCAGGGCATCAAGTTCCGTCTGAGTCCATTTGAGTATGCCGAAAGAATACATCAAAACCGGCATGACCCAACCGTTGAAGGCGCGCACCTTGTTTCCGCCTGAAAGAAGACTGCCAAGAAACTTATTCAGGCGGCCAAAGAAGCGTTCCCTCAACGATTGTTTCATGTCGGCAGTATTGATACCTAATGCTTCCGACATACCTGTAGGCTATAGCTACCTACACTACTTACGTTCGGCTACTCCGAACATTGCCGAGGTTTACCGAACCGCGCGACTTGCGGCTCGACGCGCCGCCGCCTCCTCCCCGCACGGAGATGCGCCCCTCGGTCGCCCTGGCCAGTCCACGCAAGTCCACGCTAACCAACGTATTGGGCTACCCGAACTTAAATCGCGCAGTGTTAAACTTATGTTTTTATTATATTGTTTTAAGCCAATAAACTTTTATAAATTGTTAGAGCTGTGTTTATTGTGAAGAGTTTCCGAAACCTCCAATACACACATACACTCTACAGTGGTGACCCCGAGAAGTTAACACGTGCAACAAGTGCTACCTAAACCTAATTCAGTGCAAAATTCGTGGACTCACAAACTCTTACAGTGAAAATAACTGATTCAAAATGAATGATACCGAGCAAGTGAAAGTGGATGATCCAGAAAAATCTCACGATGTTTTTCGAGTAGGTGTGCGCGTTCCGCCATTTTGGCCGGAGAAACCTGCGATTTGGTTCGCACAAATAGAAGGCCAGTTCGCGATCTCCAATATTACGGCGGACACAACCAAATTTTATTATGTCGTCAGTCACCTCGATCCGCGGTACGCAGCAGAGGTCGAAGATATCATCGTAAATCCTCCAGCGACCGATAAATACGTAATATTGAAGGCGGAGCTCATAAAGCGACTCTCAGAATCCCGCGAGAAAAAAGTGCACCAACTGCTGACACATGAAGAGCTTGGCGACAGGAAGCCGTCGCAGTTCCTCCGACACCTGCAGCACCTGGCTGGTCCAAAAGTACCTGAAGAATTTTTAAGAACGATATGGTCGAGTCGCCTGCCGAGCAACATACAATCCATAATCGCGTCTCAAGCATCCGCGCGTCTCGATGTGCTAGCTGATCTCGCCGACAGAATACACGATGTCGTGCCGAGAGGTCATCAAGTTGCGGCGACATCAACACATGGGGTGAGTGAAATGGAAGTTATGTGTAAACAAATGACCGAGCTAACGAGGCAAGTCCAAACACTTACGCAAAAGGTCAATGAACTTTCCCGCCCAAGCCGATCAAATAGACGCGAAGATCGCTCGAAATCGCGTCAAAATCGATCTCAGTCACGTACTAAACATTCAACATGTTGGTATCACTACAAGTTTGGTGCAAAGGCCACCAAATGTGTTCAGCCATGTGATTTTCAGCCGGAAAACTGCACAAGCAGTCAGTAATGGCGGCTGACGACTGCTCTACGTGTAAAGGCCGCTTATTTATCACGGATAAACGTACTGGCATACAGTTTCTCGTTGACACCGGTTCAGACGTGTGTGCCTACCCAAAATCATATTTACGTAATCAGCTGCAATATAGTAACAAATGTACCTACGAACTTGTCGCTGCAAATGGCACTCCGATACCTACATACGGTACATATCAACTAAATCTTAACCTCGGATTACGTCGTGAGTTTACTTGGAAGTTTATTATTGCTGATGTTTCAAGGCCAATCATAGGCGTCGATTTTTTAAGTTTTTATAACTTATTAGTCGACTGCAGGCAACAAAAATTGATCGATTCAATAACAAACATGACCGTTGGCGCGCCTTCATCTCACGGAATAACACACGAACTGCTGTCGTTGAAAATGTTTACAGGTCATTCAACTTATCTCGACTTATTACGATGTTATCCGGAAATAACAAGACCAGCTGGATCACAAAATGTACCAATTCATAACACAAAACACCACATTAGAACGACGTCTGGCCCGCCGGTAACATCACGACCGCGTCGTTTGGCACCGGACCGTCTGAAAATCGCAAAAAAAGAATTTGAGGAAATGTTACAAAATGGAACAGCTCGTCGCTCTGAAAGTCCTTGGTCGTCCCCATTACATCTCGTGCCCAAAAAAGACGACGGCTGGAGGCCATGTGGCGATTATAGGCAATTAAATGCACGAACAATACCTGATCGATATCCAGTGAGACACATCCATGACTTCGCATATCAGCTGTCAGGATCCACTATATTTTCCAAAATTGACCTCGTGAAAGCATTTAATCAGATACCCGTTTTTGAAGACGACATTAAGAAAACAGCGATCACAACACCATTCGGACTTTTTGAATTTACTGCCATGACCTTCGGTTTGAGAAACGCTGCGCAGACGTTCCAAAGATTTTTAGATGAAATCCTTCAGGGATTAGACTTCACGTTTGGATACCTAGACGATATCCTCGTGTTTTCAAAAGGGGAGACAGAGCACATTGGACACCTAACAAAAATATTCAACCAATTAAAAAAATATGGAGTAGTAATTAATACCAACAAATGCGTCTTGGGTGCTAGTGAAGTTACCTTCTTGGGTTATCACGTATCTGCAGCTGGTATACGTCCCCTCCCAGAAAAAGTAAAGGCGATTCAAGAATACCCCCTCCCTAAAAATGCAAAAGAGTTGCGAAGATTTCTAGGGATGATTAACTTTTACAGAAAATTTCTCCCTGGCGCCGCTCAAATCCAAGGCCCTCTCAATCAAGCTTTAAGTGGCCCAAAAATCAAAGGAACGACGCCCATCACCATAACACCTGAAATACAAAAAGCTTTTGACGCATGCAAAACTAACTTGCGAGAAGCCACTCTCATCTCGCATCCTGATCCACAAGCTGAGTTAGCACTATTTACCGACGCTTCAGATGTGGCCATCGGAGCTGTCTTACAACAACAAATAAATGACAGCTGGCAACCATTAGGATTCTTTTCTCGCAAGTTATCTCCTGCTCAGACGAAACATAGCACTTACGACCGTGAATTGCTCGCAATACATGAAGGAATAAAATACTTTAGGTATATGGTCGAAGCGAGAACATTTAAAGTGTTCACCGATCATAAACCCATTACATTCGCCTTCACTACAAGAAGAGACAACTGTTCACCTCGTCAACACCGCTATCTCGATTATATCTCTCAATTCACAACAGACATCAACCATATCTCAGGAAATGACAACGTAGTCGCCGACGCATTTTCACGACTGGAAAGCATCGACACTACAATCAACTACAAAGAACTGGAAAACGAACAGGAAAACGATCAAGAGTTACAGAGTTTGCTACAGAATAACACGGCGTTACAGCTAGAGAGAGTGAAAACTATGGATGCCTACATTTACTGTGACCAGTCTACTTCACGTCCTAGGCCATTCATCACACCAACTTTCCGAAAAGCAATCTTCAACAACCTACACAATCTCAGTCATCCAGGCCCCAACGCTACAGCCAAACTAGTGTCAGAACGATTTGTGTGGCCTAAGATTCGTCGTGACTGCAAAACATGGGCTCAACAATGCACTGATTGCCAACGCAACAAAGTTACCCGCCATACCCACTCTCCTCTTACCTCATTCCCTGTTCCTTCCAACCGTTTTTCCCACGTCCACCTTGACATAATAGGCCCTATGCCACTTTCTTCTGGTTTCAGGTACTGCCTTACAGCTGTAGACAGGTATACTCGATGGCCAGAAGCCTACCCTCTAGCAGACATCACAGCGGAGACCTGCGCTAGCGCTTTCATTTCTGGCTGGGTCGCTCGCTTCGGATGTCCAGAGAAGATAACTACTGACAGGGGAAAACAATTTGACTCGCAGCTGTTCCAATGTATGTCATCGATTATAGGCGCCTATCATTGTCCCACGACAGCTTATCACCCTCAGTGCAACGGCCTAGTGGAGAGAATGCACAGACAGCTGAAAGCCGCCATAATGTGCCACAACAACGCGCAATGGTCGGAGGTACTTCCACTTGTTCTCCTGGGTATGAGGAGCGCCTGGAAGGATGATCTACAAACATCTTCAGCTGAATTGGTGTACGGCGAGTCACTCCGGTTACCTGGTGAGTTCATGAAACCAGTAACACACAACATCATAGATGAAGCAGACTTCGCAGCACGTCTACGAAAACACATTTCGAGACTGTCACCTGCAGCAACATCCGGCCATGGTGAGAAAACTTTTTACGTACCTAAAGACCTTCATACAGCCAGTCACGTTTTCCTGCGGAAAGGACCTTTAAAGAAGTCATTAGAATCACCTTATTCCGGTCCACACAAAGTCATAGAAAGAGGGTCAAAAACCTTTACAATAGATGTCCAAGGGAAACACACAACTATAACCATTGATAGGCTAAAACCAGCCTACATGAACAACAATGACGGCTCGATATTACCACATTTACCGCAATCACCATCACCAGTGCCATCAGCTTCATCGCCAGCATCGCCACTACCGCAGCCGGAAACCACCACAAGAAGCGGGAGGACTGTTAGATTCCCGCGACACCTTTCTCACTATCGACCGTGAACCGGTCTCAGCGGGGGAGTGATGTAGGCTATAGCTACCTACACTACTTACGTTCGGCTACTCCGAACATTGCCGAGGTTTACCGAACCGCGCGACTTGCGGCTCGACGCGCCGCCGCCTCCTCCCCGCACGGAGATGCGCCCCTCGGTCGCCCTGGCCAGTCCACGCAAGTCCACGCTAACCAACGTATTGGGCTACCCGAACTTAAATCGCGCAGTGTTAAACTTATGTTTTTATTATATTGTTTTAAGCCAATAAACTTTTATAAATTGTTAGAGCTGTGTTTATTGTGAAGAGTTCCCGAAACCTCCAATACACACATACACTCTACAGTCACTCTACATACCCAAATACTTGTAGGTTTCTGTTGAGGAGAGGGATCTAAGGTGTATGGAATCCGAGAGTTGAGTTCCCACGGATTCCATAATCTCCCCTCGCTTGACATGCATGACTGCACATTTGTCCACACCAAATTCCATCCTGATGGCGCTACTGAAAGTTTCTGTTACCTTCAGTAGCTTCATCAGTTGCAAAATGTTGGGGGCAATGAGTTTCAGATCATCCATGTAAAGAAGGTGAGATATGACCTGACCACCTCTCCTCAACCGATAGCCTAGACCTGAACCTTCCAGCAGCGTGCTGAGAGGGTTCAAGGCTAGACAAAACCACAATGGACTTAGACTATCACCCTGGAATATACCGCGCTCTATCCTTATCGGTTCGCTGTTCCCCTGGATCTGTCGACATCCTGGATAGCAAAGGACCGTTCTCCAATGCCCCATACATGACATCAGGAAGGTACGTAGAGTTGCATCAACTTTATACAACTCCAGCACCCTCATGAGCCATGTATGAGGCACAGAATCATAGGCCTTCTTATAATCTATCCAACATGTAGACAGATCCCTTCGGGAGCGGCGAACCTGTTGGCTAATGGCCATATCTATGAGGAGCAGCTCCTTAGTACCGCGGGACCCGTTCCTACATCCATTCTGAGAGGCAGACATGATACAATTACTTTCAATATGTTGATTGATTTTAGCTCTCAAAATGGATGTAAGAACTTTATAGACTGTTGGTAGACAAGTGATTGGTCTATAATTTTTGGGTTCCGAAGTACTACCTGATTTATGGAGCAGGTGGGTAATTCCAGTCGTCAAGAACTGGGGCAGCGACCCTGACTCTAAGGCTGATTGAAGCTGGGACGCCAAGCGAGCGTGCGATCTCTGAAACCATTTGATCCAAAAGTTGTGCAGTCCATCCGGCCCTGGAGATTTCCAGTTAGGCAAAGGACGGACTGCACGAGCTACGTCTTGGGGGCTGATGATAATTGCCCCCATTTCTGGTATTGGATCACACGCTTGTTCAACCTCCCGGATCCAATCGCCCTCAGTGTGACTGACAGGCACCGACCAAATGCTGCGCCAAAATGAACACATGGCGTCATCATCCGGCAGGCGCGTGTCAGTCACACCTTGGTCCGGTCGTTCCCAAGCCCTATATACCCACCTTTCATCGCTTTGGAATGTGCGATTCTGAGTGTATCGCTCCACTCGCCGCTTGTACCGACGAATACGGCTTGCCCATGCACAGATCTTCTGCTTCAGGAAGTCGATACGCTCCGTGACGCGGGCCAAGTAGTCCCGAAAACGAATATCAGTTCCCGAGAACGCCCGCCTCACAAAGCGCATCACTCTAGGGCGAGTATTGCCCTCCCTGAAGCAGATTAACTTGCCGATGAGTGCTCTAGCCTCACCGATACGCCGCTCAATCCTGCACTGCCAAGCTGGAACAGCTAATTTTGGTCGTGTAGCTCTGTCATTGTTAGGAAATTTGACGTGAGCTACACGACATGCCGCTACAGCTCCACAGTACAATATTGAGTGAGTATCGGCGAGATCTTTGCTGCTGTCAAAGTAGTTCGACAGCTGCGAATCTAGAGCACACACCAGCGCCTTGTTCTTCTTGTGCATAGGCAAACGAGGTAGTCGTGGTCTAAGTTCAGGCGGTGTGGAACGGTACTCCCGGAATGCACCCTCCAAAGCACTCCTCAATTGTGCGTTGAACTGGGTACTCACGGATATAACTTCATCATCATCCTCTTCACCACCGTGGTCGGATCGCGGCGAAGCACTGGTAACATTCTGCAGCTGTACCGCGATCATAGGTGAAGCAGGCGTAACTAGGTTAGTCCGTGATTCGGAGCGTAGTCGATCAAGTACGGTGTCATCCAACATATGATTACGCTGGATGACCCGCACCTGATCCGACAGTCGTTGCGCCGACACGCTTTTATTATTATTATTATTATTTTATGTATCTATGTATGTTGTGAATGTATGTATACCTTCTTATTGGTCTTTTGCAAATAGCAGCTCTTTACGCTCGTTCTTGTTTTTGTTATGACGATACATTTATTTATAGATATTTTTAGAATCTTGATACAGCAAGTAAACGAGCCATCATTATATTCGCGAATTGCATTTTGATCAACATACGATGTAAACACAGCTTCTATTTGCAAAAAACAAGAAAGAATTTCGCCGGCTACATTTTTATATTTGAAGAGAATTGGCAGTTACACAGTAATGAACTATTTTGTTTTACTAATTCATTGCAATTTGTAACTATTATATACACTTCTCATCAAAAAAATCGAAACACTTTCGTTTTTATTGTTTTTGTCCTAATTTTTTACAAAAGAGAATTAATTCCATGAAAAAAAAAACATTATTGTGTAGCTGGCAGTTTGGTCATTACAGTAAGAAGAAAAAAATCAAAATTCGAAATTAGAATTTCATTTGTTTATCCTATAAATGAAATTAATCACTGTTTTGAGACAAATGTGTATTTAGGGTTGGAGTACGTTTCTCGTTTAAAAACTAAAAATTAGCGCTTGTCTTTAAACTTTTTGTTTCTTATTTCATTTACTGTGACTTTGGGACGTCTGAAAAAACTTTTTTTTCTAAAACATATGGATACTTCGCCCGCAGAAGCCGCCCAAGTGGTGGCATTGCTGGATTCTGGACTTAGTCAGCGTGTTGTGGCTGCAAGATTGCATCTAAGCTTATCATCTGTTCATAGAGTCTACAAACGCTATCGGGAGACTGGTTCGTTCACGCGCCGTTCAGGATCTGGCAGGAATCGGGTCACTTCTGAGCGAGATGATCGATTTATTGTAACAACTTCTTTACGAAATCGACGCCTTAACGCTTTTCAACTGCAGCAGCAGCTTCGCGTTGTACGAAGAGTAGCTGTAAGTGACTCTACAATAAGAAGAAGGTTGAAGGAACGCGGATTGGCACCGCATAAGCCAGCGAATGGGCCGAAATTAACTGCAGACCATCGAAGAGCGCGCCTTAACTTTGCACGCGAGCACCTAACTTGGTCATACCTTCAGTGGAGCAAAGTACTGTTTTCTGATGAGTGTAAAATTATGCTGTATGGTAACGACGGAAGGAACAAGGTCTACAGAAGAGATGGAGAACGCTTTGCACAATGCTGCATTGAAGAAAAGGTCAGCTATGGTGGCGGTTCGTGGACGGTTTGGGGAGGAATCAGCGCCGACGGTAAGACAGAACTTGCCTTTGTGTCTGGGCCACGGCTGCCTGCACTAAACTCTCATCGGTACATCGAACAGTGTCTTGAACCTCATGTGATGCCCTATGCACATTTTATTGGCAACGACTTCATATTCATGCACGACAATGCTAGAGCTCACACCGCGGGCGTCGTACGAGATTATCTTACCGAAGTCGGTATCTCCATTATGGTATGGCCAGCAAGAAGCCCGGACATGAATCCCATTGAACATCTATGGGATGAATTAAAGAGACGAATTCGAGCAAGAGATCCAGCCCCAGAAACACTTAGCCAGCTGCAAAATGCAATCCAAGAGGAATGGGATAATATACCACAACATGTGATCGTGACTCTCATCCGATCGATGAAGAACCGTATGGAAGCAGTAATAAGAGCTCGCGGAGGGAATACAAGTTATTAAATAAACGTTTCTTACATTTTTTTTTCATTTACGCGTGTTGTTTTACCCATTTCCTTCATATTCCATACAGGGTAAAAATTACTCATTATACAAAATACGAAACCTATGAAGACTTAATTTGAATTTAGAACAATAACATTAGGATTTAAAAACCTCATACTACTCACTATTAAATGACATTTTACATTTATTCCTAAATATACACATTTTTCTGATAATCCTTATCAAATCATAAACTGCGAGGTGTTTCGATTTTTTTGATGAGAAGTGTATTTTATATCAAGTTCATCAGTATCAAACTGAACTCGACGTCTGATGTAGATAAGACACCCAAATACCAATAATTAAACACAAAATGGACACACGAAACACAAGCAAGCGCAGGCGCAAGTTGCGGCGACTATTAACACGGAAATACTTATTGTATAACATAATTCTGGCAACATCACAATGTTGCCAGAATTATGTTATACAATAAGTATTTCCGTGTTAGGGTTGCCTTAATTGAAAATACTGGACAGCTATGAAATATAAAAATATGATAATTTTAATGAAAAATGTAACAATTATTCTTTAGAAAAATAATATAAATGAAATTACAGAACAAAATTACTTGATTTACTCTTTTGCATTAAAGTTGAGATCATAGAGACATCTATCGAAAACATGAGACTAATAGTTTCTCGGTTAATTAATGTAGATGACGACTCTTTCTTCACTGAAGTTGAGCTTGTTCTAACTGTCTCCCTCTTGCCAGGAAGCCAATCATAGATTTTCGGTAAGGACTCAAGACTGCGTGCCCGCGCCCGCTCTAGGTAAGCATTTTATTTTTTGCTCCGGCTTACCTCTCAATTTGTCACCCTTCGCCACTGAAGTGTAGTATCTGTTCTTTTCAGCTTGATATCTGAAAGTTCCCTCACTGAGGGACCAGTATATTAATCTGATTTTTGTAAGCTGACGGGATGTTCGGGGCTCGCTCCACTCCCGTCGCGGGTCGGCCCGGCATTGCAGTGCCGCCGGGATTGCCCCTACAGAATAATGTACTCTATGGCCAGGATCGGCCCATATAATTCACTTGAGTACTAAGCAATCGTAATCCGATTGCTTGTCAGTCAGACATCTTCTGTGTTCTCACAAAGACAAGGCTGTGCTGCACAATGATGCAGGTGGTATTTTTAATCTATGCTTATTTTATTAACATTCCTTTATTCGTCTATATACAAATTCATTACATTTTTAAATATTAATTCAAAAGTATGTATAAAACATTTAAAAATATATTAAAACAAATTACTTTGCATAATATTATGGACATTTTCCAACGTCTACGCGGGTAAAAGCTACGTTAAAAAAATATTATGTATAAGCTTTTCAGGTTAAGCCCCACTTGACTAGGTTTGTTTGTGGATGGGTGTCCACCCATTACATAGGTACCAAGTTTTAACTTGCCTTGTTTTGTATGTATTGGTCATATCTTGCAACTAAATTTCAAGAGTTCCCCCAACCGATTGACCTTGACATTTTTTGTGCTGTAGGTATTATTTGAATGGCTTATTGTCATTGTGACTTCTCCGGATTGTAGGATGGTGCTCAAAAGAAAAAAAAATGATGGTGTAAATGATAATAGTGTTTATTTAGTAAATTAGTTGTTACAAACACTTTTATATGTTAAAATAAATAAACAAAGTGTAAGGTAGGGCAATAAGGTAGTGGAGCCGATTTTGAGTGGTTTAGTGGTAATGCCATTCTCCCCGGAACTTTTATTGTAGCGCTTGGTGGTAAGCGCTCGAAAAAACTAGGATCAGAGTGTTCAAAATTAAATCAGTAAAATATCATTTATTTCGTTTTTTTTATTCCTTAAAAACTATAATATATTTACAATATCGTTCCCTGCGCTTATTATCATTAATTTAAAATGTCTATAACTCCATTTGTTTAGGTAGTTAACTAAAGGTAAACAATCTTAGCATGTCTTTTATCTAAAAAAATGACTAAAAATTGTATCTAAAAATGTTTACAATTAGGTATTTACTTAAATAGATGTTAGGTAATTAACTTCATTTAAATAATCTTTGTATGTCTTTTATACGATTTATTTTACATAAAAAGACATATCAAGATTGTTTACCTTTAGTTAACTACCTAAACAAATGGAGTATAGTATTATATTAAACTATAGCGAATTGTTCGTACAGCAATTCTCTAACTTTGTAATACTCTTCGGATAAGACTCCTTCCAGCGCTACGCGGCCGTTCTCCAACTGAAATTAAAAAAATTATGATGAGCTTTATTCTTATGGGGTAAGTAGAATCTACAAATTGGTGTATTGTTTCAACAGATTTTTTTTAAAACTTAGCCTTAAACTAGGAATTTCTCCTGTATTGTGGGTGCGTTTATAAGAAATTAAACTCATATACACAAATAGCCAGACTCGGGACAACTATCTATAGGTAATACAAATATCTGCGCCAACCGTGTCCCAATTCGAGTGTGCAATTAGACGAATGGTGTTTGCACAGTCGACATCGTTATTACTTTTGACAACAACTAGGAGTACATTGAAATACACGTCTACATTAGATATGCCTAGAACCAATAATTCCGAAGTCAATTAATATCCATAGTCATTCCCTCTCTCACGGAGGGTGTCTCGACATTGAGAACGTTAAACTTATACTGTCACTTACGGGATATCTTCCGTGATTGTTCATGATTTTGAGCTTCCGATATTAAAGAAGACGAAATCCCGATAAAAAGATAATCCGTAAGTGACTGTATAACGGTTTAAAACTAAATATACACCATTATTTTTAGGTCTATCTGGAACCGAATACCATTAACTCGAAACGATTGGGACTATTTTTTTCAAAAAATAACAATAAAAAAAACACGAAAGAATAAATTTAATGTGTTATTTTGTGAAATAATGAGAATCGATCGACGAATGAATTTTTCAATGGGAATCGTTCGCATGTGTTGCCGATCGTGGATACGTTTTACACACACATGCATTTGAGTTCTCATTATTTCACAAAAAAAAAACATTAAATTTATTATTTCGTGTTTTTTTTTATTGTTACTTTTTGAAAAAAATAGTCCCAATCGTTTCGAGTTCGATGATCGAGTTCATGGTATTCGGTTCCAGAACGGCCTAAAAATAATGGTGTATATTTAGTTTGAAACCGTGAAAAATTAAATCAGTGATTGAGAACGTTATACGTTGATTAAATGGATCAGACAATAGCAGTTATAACCGAGCATGCAAAGTCAGTAGATCGGCCTATACTAACCCTGCGAATAGCGAGCGTGCCGTTACAGCACTCGAGCGCGCCGGCCGTGAACTCGGTGCTGAGCCCGAGCTTGTTGAGCGCGGCGCGCAGCTCGGACAGGCGCACGGCGTTCACGAACGACGCCACGTGCGCGCCGCCCGCCGCCGCCTCCAGGCACATCGACACCTCCATGCTCGCTTCTTCTGCGGGGAACACACGGAAATGGGTTTATAATAGCTGCATTTGTCTAATAGCTCTTTTCTGAGTATTTTTTTGGCAGAATAGGTAATGGACAGTCAATTTATATATGGTGTAAACGAACCCTTCACGAAGCTGACAACCAAGCATTGTGTGCATCAGACTAAATAACTCTACTCAAAAATTACAGCCAGGAAACGACTATTTTTGGGTTGAAAATGTCAATTTTTCCGGTAAACCTCAATGTAACACACTCAAAACATTGTGCCGATGGATACATTTCATAGTACGGGGGCCATGCTAGTATTTCATGAAAAGTTATAACATTAAAAACCTGAATTTAAATAAAAACGTGAAACATTTGGAACTTTGAGCTCCAATATCCGTAACTAGGAAGTTCCCAGGTATGGTCCAGAGCAAAAAAAATATCGCAATGACGGGGAAGAGAGGTGCCGTTCGCCTTCGTTAACGGTAGTTTTACACCAATTATTAAGAGCGATCGAGATATTAGACTTGAATTAACCTATCTAACTCATTCTGGATTGTTTCAGGAATCGGTTAATTGTATTAAAAAACATATCAAAGTAATTTCATATTACGAGTATTGTCATAGAACAATTGAAAAAGGCGATTGTGAAAATCGTAAAAAAAACTGTTAAGTCACAAACTGGATGCTCCTTAGCGTCGCGTCCATACACAAAATGTCGCGTGACATACCTGTAGAAGATGTGTTCTCTCGCTGATGAGCCCGCGGTTGTACGACAGCGGATAACCAAGCCAGTTCTGTGTCGCCTGCAGAGCGCCACGCTAGGCCAGACATCAGGCTGTCTGTCAGTTTTACCTGGAAAATACAGACAAATAAATAATAGCCGCACAGGTTGATCTTCAAGGGTAGGCCGCGCTTGCCTAAGTTGGTCTGTGGATGGGTGACCATCAAAACATACCGAGTTTCTTCCGTGCTTCAGAAATCACGTTAAGCCGTTGGTCCCGGCTGTCATTTGTAGATCTTTGACAGTTACAGGTAGTCAGTGGCCCGAAAGTCTGACAACCAGTCGTACCAAGGGGAACCGTATTACCCAGTATTAACTGGGTTGTGGAGGTCAGATAGGCAGTCGCTCCATGTAAAATACTGGTATTCAGCTGTATCCGGTTAGACTGGAAGCCGACCCCAACATAGTTGGGAAAAGGCTAGGCAGATGATGTTGATGTGAAAAACAGTTTTCAGACAAAGATTCAATGTTGATTCAGAAAATAAAAAAAACAGTTAAATGATTAACGTTCAAGACAGAAATAATCGAGATTGCTATACGCATGTTCAGGTCGGTATGATTGAGCACAACAGTTCGGCTAAAGCTTGAATATTGCCGAGCCGCCCCGAACGTAATGCAGTCATAATAATTACAGAACGGAATTACAGTAAACAACATGAAATATGTGGTGATTGCTTCGGGTCAACTTTGTTGACTGACAAATACTGCTGAATCGAATGTGTCGAGCAGGTACCATGACGTCATAAAGCAGGAGTAGTAGGATTCCAGTGTGGCCAAGAGATGGCGCTAGACGACTTGTATTAGTCCCGTACGGTATATCGAATTACCCTTGAAAGACACAGAAAGCATGATTCACCGACGCGCGACGAACGGTAATACGAAAAAACTATTAGTCGATACCATTATTTCGCGACAGCAAGTTTCGCCGAATAACGCTACATAGAATGAATGGTTGGCCGATACCAAGATTTGCCGATGCCTTGGTTCGCCGGAACACGCTTGACCTAAATAATCCTTTACCGATAGCTATTTGCATCGAAAGCACCTTTTCTTACACCGCCGATCCAAAATAATTGTCTTTAGTTTCTCGCTCATACAATTTTAACAGACATCGATTAAATTGCATTAACTGCTATTTCCATGCGTTTATCTTAGTAATTCAATAAAAATAAATGTAAAGAAAATAATAAAACAGCAAATTTGATTATTTTTATAATTAATTGGTAAATAACAAAAATAAAGGTTGCAAGCTGATTGTTTTCACTGTCACTTTTAACGTGCACATCTTGCTACATCGCTCTCACATAATGTACCATCTAAACATGAATGATGTAACCAAGGTTTTGTAAAAATATTCTGATTTAAAAGAGTGTCCATGGAGTTTCTTGCCCGTTCTTCTCCATAGAGATCTACGTTAGGGAATGGGCAACTACAGTACTTTCACAATTTTTATGCCTTGTGACTGGGACTGTAGCTAAATTTCATTGTTGTCTTTGTTTCGACAGTTCAAAAGTGCCTGTAACGGGCCTACTTGAAATAAATGCTTTGATTTTGATTTTTTCTATCATGTTTCTTTTGATTGCACAGTTTGCAACCTTTATTTTTTGCGTTATTCGGCGAAACGTGCTGTCGCTAAATAGTGGTATCGACTAATAGTTTTTTTCGCATTACCGTTCGTCGGTGAACCATGCTTTCTGTAGACAGTTATATCGTTCAAGGGTAATTCGATATACCGTACGGGACTCGACTTGTATAGCTCTGCCTCTTTCCCACACTGGAATTACTCCTGCTTTAAGACGTCATAGTAATCCCCCTGAACTTTTTACTAAATAGATTTTAGCCTCGTTGGTCACTGGTCGCTAGCGCAACTGCTCAGCATGAGGTCCTGGGTTAGATTCCTAGGTCGGCCAGTATTATTGGGTTTTTCCATTAGGAATTTCTCAGTAGCAGCCGCGGAGTCAGGATTTGTGCCTAGTTGATGGCAATAGGCTCGCCCCTTATTACATGGGACTTAAACATTTGCGAAATGAAGGTGTACTATTAGGTACACCTCTGGCGTACCCTTAGGGATTTCAGACTTGATGTTATGTTTTGTTTTACTAAATATGGTGATTGTTTCTGTACAATTTCCTAAAGAAAGTCCATTTGGTAAAACATTAAAAAAAGTTCATTTTGCATAAAAATTACGTCCTAATACATACTTGATAGATGTGGGACTCCGTGGTCGCGTCAATAGTGTCGCCAACATACGGAATGTATATCTTGTCTATGCCCTCGGCCTCGCAGTGTTTCCTGTAACATAACAATAATTGATCCTGTAAGATAATGGTAGTTGTATTGTAATTTTTCTTAGTCAAGAGTAGCCCACAATTACCAGGCCCTAGCACGAAAATTAAAATTACTCGTTTCACTTAGGGCTCATCCATAATTTACGTCACACGAATTTCATGATTTTTTGACCCCCCGTCCTTGTCACAGCTGGTCACATTTGTGAGACTCCCCCCTCCCTAGTGTGACGTCACATATTTTGCAAATTTTACATGTACCTATACAGTTTTTTTTGTCTCTTTTCGCTTACAATCTAGGACATTCAATCTGTCACTATTCATTAGGGCATTAACTAATTTCTATGGCGTGTTAGTTGGCTTGCCTGGTATGCGTCCTATGACACACAACCTCTTATTTAAAAAGCATAATGCTAAGATTGTTCGATAAAATCTTGTGTTTTAGCCCCATATGATATTTTCACAATTTATTCATATCTATGGATGTTACTGATTGGGCTTGTTGCAAACAATTTAACTAAAATGCTATAGGGTAATTGTATTTTCGATTCATAAATCGACGTATTTACGTTAAATTTACACAGCGCGCACGTGTAAGGGCCTAAGTAAAGGATGCGCGAAACCAACCCTTTGGTCTGCTTGATACTGAGATAATTAGTGAATGTGATTTATGTGGAGATTTTATTTTAGGGAAGGAAAAAGCAGTTACATGCCAAGCTTAACTAGAGATTCTTAAGTTAACACAATACTTAGAAATACATTTATACACAATCTATTCCATATTCATGTGTGTCATTGTACACGAATTCACAAAAAAAAAAGTTAAAAGAAAACAGATAAATAGTGTGCAGAGATTATTAATATCTGTGTTAGTTTGTTGGAAGGAAATTCTTCAGTGTTTCTTCAACGTTGATTCTGAACGAAGAGATCATTTGGACAAAAATTTGTTACTTAGTAGTAACAAGTATTGGATTACGATTTTGTTCGTCTTGTCCCGTCTATCGCTCGTAAACATTTGAATGTCTTTGATTCTGAAGAATCATTTAAATTAATTAACTATTACCAAAAAACAGAGGTTACTTTCACTAAAATACGGGGTGGAAGGGACACCGACGCGAAAACGGTTACCACGTATTCAGTACACCATTCGGAGCAGCAGTTTTCTACAAAAGTGCAATACCTACACGGTCAAAATGTATGGAACAGTAGATTTATTTTTTAATAACCTTAAAAATTAAAATAATATCTACATATGTAGGGGGCTCAGAATGATGTACTGAATACGTGGTAACCGTTTTCGCGTCGGTATCCCTTCCACCCCGGTATTAAGAAGAAGTTTAAGCACTTTCTTTCTTTTTTAAAATTGGTTAGGAGGATGAGTTCTTTTTCTGAAAAATAAAATTTGTTACTTATTTGTTAAAATCTTACTTGAGAGTCTGCAGAGCACCATGATTAGCTCTAAGCCCTACTATGGCGCGCGGCTTGGCCTGCGACACGACTCGTAATAACGACTCGCCATCGCAGCGCCCTTCTAGTTCAATATACTGGATATTTGCTTTAATCTGCACTTGTCGAATTGAAGAGATGCACTTGCTCGGTACTTCCGACATTTCCTCTGAAATATATAAATGATTTTGTTTAATTTGAGTGAATCGTTTCATATGTAGCGCACGGTATGAAATACAGATGGTAGTAAAATCAAGCATTTACAAAAACTGAAGAAGTTTTGTCTTCCTCTGCTCTCTTTCTAAAAATGTGGAAGGCGTGACGAGGCTATAGCATAGCAGCATGACACTAGCATAACAGCGTGACCACTGTTTTTATAATTTGACTAAAGTATTCAGTAAACATGTAAAATACCAAACATATTATACAACGTACGCGGACGCGTGCGTGCTTGCGCGTGCTCGTACGTGCGCAACGCATATGGAGTTTTAATGATTTAAAGTTTTATTTAGTAGTAAACTCCAGTCATGTGCTGGAGCTGAAACGCACATTTTTTTTAAAATCACGTTATAGAAAGCTGCTAGAAGCGGCATTGTGAACACATTGCATTCAAAGCGAGTTACCGATGTTACTCGCATTAAGACACTGAAGACGTACGGAAACTGCCACAGCTATGAAGGTGGGTCAGTGAGAACAGTTGTGTGTTCATCACACTTTCAGAGCCACGAATATTGTGCGTGTTGCCGCGACTAGAGCGGGGCGGCACTCAAGCGCGGCCGGCCCGAGCGCAGCGGGCGCCGACATCGGTAGAGGCACTAAAACGCCCGAAATCATCTTTAGCTTATAAAACAAAATGATTGGCAGTATAATTATATTCCCCATGTACAGGCGAACGAAGTTTTATTAAATTGAAACTTGTAAAATAATAGAATAGAAAAGTTTTTATTTCAGACCGAATAGAAGTCATACTAACTCTCGACTAAGTGCCCCGATGATTATAATTATTTGGTAAATTTTTGAGATACTGAATATACGTGAAATAATACCTATGTCAGTAACTACTCTGCTGTCGGTCAACTACATAGTGTAGTGTGTATAAAAAGTACTGTTTCCGAGGAAAACAACAATAAAATTCCTATGATAATAGATGGCGCCACGTGTCTTTCGAATTATGATTGAATTATTTTACAACCCGAATTGATTGTTAAATTCTATATTAACGCGAGCGAAGCCGCAAGCAAAAGCTAGTATTTAATAAAACTAATTCAAATTCATGCAGTAGTTTTAGCGTGATGCGGTAATAGACATACCTACAGACGAGGCACCAATAAGATTTTTGTACCACATAAAATTTTTGTTAGGCCCGCCTCTGGTATTGACGCTGTAGGGGTGGCTATTTCGTGCTCTATAGCTGTGGTATAATAATTAGAATAAGCCATTGCTCAGCTAACTGGGCACTATCGTAATTATTGACTACGGAATTGCGGGCACATTTAAATGGGTGGCATGTTGTCAAAGTACGATTGAGTTGCCGCCATTTTGATCGTACTTACCGGGCCCGGCCAGTCCTATAAAATTTTTCGACAGATTAAAGACACATTCGCTTTAAACTCATATGTATAAATGTTGATAACATAACATCACGCCAGTAATTCCCGAAGGGGTTCGGCAGAGATGTTATTTATTTATTTATTTGCTCTCATGCACATCACACATTTTACAATAGAAATTACTGTCGGTTTTTGTACATGAACCCTGTCAGGGCACTGCAAAGCACAATGTTGGTTTGCTGTTGAGTTTATGGAGTTATGACGTTAGATTAACATTATAAATTAAATTAAAAATTATCAAAAAACAGTAGGTACAATACAATACATTTCAGAAATAATATGTCAAGAAGTCGTTAAGATGTACAGTTAACAGTAATAAACACTATACAATAACACACATTGAGTCATATTTAAGTCAGTTTGGTCGCAAAAGTAGAAAAAATAATAATAATAATAACAATAATTAGGAATAGGTTATAATTACAATCATGTCATGTCAATATCGCAAGTGGTTAAATTCAATTATGGTGTCATTTTACAATACAAAATAAAAATAAAAATGTCATTGAAATATACAATATTTATGTCTTTGATCAGACCGGATCCTACATAAGAGAGAGTTATAAATTGAGTACACCTATAAAGTTTTATCCGTCATGAATTGTTCTACTGTGTAATAACATTTATCTATTAAAAGTAATCTTAGTTTATTATAGAATGAATTTGTATTTTCATCATCTTTTATGTAGTTTGGTAATTTATTATAAATTGTTGCAATTCTATAGTGGGGGCTATTTTTCATAATTTTTAATTTTGGTGTAGGTGTAATTAACTTGTTTTTATTTCTTCGGTTATAGTTTTGGTTTGCGTCTATGTTTGATCGAAAGTAATTCCTGTGTTTTTGGACGAACGCAGCTATTTGTAATATGTAAAGGGAGGGTAACGTTAATATTTTATTTTTTATGAAATGTGGTTTACAACTTTCCCATGGCTTAATGTTCATAAGGATGCGTATACATTTCTTTTGCATGATGAATATGTCATTAAAGTTAGTACTTTCGCCCCACAATACTATGCCATAGTTCAACCATGCATAAGCATAAGCATAGTATGCTGAGAGCGCGGTCTCATAGTTTGTGTTGCTTTTTAATTTGCCTAATGCGTATACAAATTTAGATAATTTAGTCTTCAGATTTTCGATATGTTTTTTCCATGTTAGATTATTGTCCAATGTTAAACCAAGAAGCGTTAGATCGTCCTTTTCAGGGATATTTAATTTATTACTAAGGGTATTTATGTTTAGCGGCGTTCGTTGGTATGTTCTAAATTGCAGTAGGTTACTTTTTTTAGTGTTAATTTGTAGATTGTGCTTCTCTAGCCATGATATAACTATTTTATATGTATTTTCAATGTTGGTTAAAGTTTCGGTGTTCTCAGTGCTTCTAAACACTAGCGATACGTCGTCTGCGAATAGAACGCACTTCGAGTCAATTGTTTTAGGTAGGTCGTTTATGTATATAATAAATAATATACACCCCAACACACTGCCTTGTGGAATGGAGTGATTGATAATATTTGTCCGTGATTTTATTATTTGTACTTCTTTTGCTTCTTTGTTGTAGTATTCAATTTCAACATATTGTTTTCTATCTTTTAGGTAAGATTTTAGCCATTTATAGGCCTTACCCCTAATTCCTATGCCATGTAATTTTTGTAATAAAATGTCGTGGGTCGTGTTCCTTTGTACACGACATTTCACCAGTTATGTTTTATAAGTCCCATGTTATGCATGCTATTGCCATCAATCGAGCATCCAATAGAGCTAGACTCCGTGGCTGCGACTCAGAAATTCCTGATGGAAAAACCCAATAACACGTTGCCCGACCCGGGAATCGAACCCAGGACCCTATGCTCAGTAGTGACGCTTGCGACTACTATACCCACGAGGTAGAAATGTTGATAAATTAATACATAATCTACCGTTTATATTTAAAAAAGTATGTGTTACCTTCTGGTTCCTGCTTTGGTGGTGGGGCGGGTGGTACGTCTCTAATTTCTCCTTCCGCATCCACTATCTCAGCAAGTCTGTAATCTTCAGGCTAGAAAGCAAGAGTAACCATAATTAAAAATCTGCAAGAATGTATGCATGAATTTACTCATACTATTGTATAGTATCTATCGTTAAGCCGTTGGTTCCGGCTGTCATTTGTAGATCTTTGACAGTCGTTTCAGGTAGTCAGTGGCCGGAAAATCTGACAACCAGTAGTACCAAGGATATCGTATTACCACTAGGTAATACGATATCCTGAAAGTACTAACTTACTGGGTTGTGGAGGTCAGATAGGCAAAGATAGTCGCTCTACCTTACTAAAGTCCCCCATCTTACTGTTATCGATTCTGGGCCTCCACTCAAGAACATGTCAGCAAGCAGCAACGGTCATCATTCAATAGCTAACATCTCCCCCGTGACATATTATTATATTATCTAGTTACTTTAAAATGTATGGACATGTGATGCAGAGGAATGAGGAAAATGTTGAGTATGAATGTAGATGGCTGTAGGAGTAGCGGAAGACCAAAGAAATGATGGATGGACTGTGTGAAGGATGATATGGCTAGAAAGGAGGTGACTGCTAAGAAGCCATGCTGTGCCGACCCCATGTAAATTGGTATAAGGGTGATGATCTAGTTACCTTAATCATCTCTCCATAATCGTCTGCCCTGTACCTCTCCTCATGGAAGGGGTACATGGCATGGTGCCGCTTGTTGGTCTTGAAGCAGCCGGCCGCCCTGACGTCATGCCGCACGGGGATGTCGTGCTTGCCGGTCACTACCCACATCTCGAGCTCGCCGTCCGAGTCCGAGTCGGAAGATATGCCTGCTGTTTCTTCTCTGAAAAAGTTTTCAAAAAAGAAGTATGATGCTTTTTTATCGTCAAAATTTTGTCAGACATGAATAGTAGAGACTGCAATATTAAATATGCATCATAAATGTTCGAAATATACAACATAAGTGCCACAATTTGCAGCTTAAATTATCATTCTGCTTCTTTTTCGAAATTATAAAAGTTGTCAAATAGAATATCTGAATAAAATGTAATATAGTGACTGACTTGTGTGTAATATTACCATTAACACTAGAAACAGGATATTTACAATGTTTACTGTTTGTTTTGAGTTCCCGATATTTCGGCGCTGTTGCAAGCACCATGATCACGGATAAACTGAAGTTGTTGCGGGTACGTTTATAAGCAGAAAAATTGGTTTACCCTCTTTCTTGTTCATGGACATGGACTAGTATCTATGGTTTACTCACTTGACAGTGTTGTTGACCTTGACCCTTTGCTGCTGCATGTACTCGTCTAGTTCGGCGCCTTCGAGTCGCATGCGTCGGTTGATGTTCAGCTCTATGGTACGGTCGCCGCCTTTCTCTATGAGGTCGCGGGCTAATGTGCCGGGTGATGTCCTGTTTGGCAGAAGAAATATTGTTTAAGACAGAATATTTTTTCCTTGTTAACCCTAGTCATTTTTACGAGAGTGAAGTAAGAAAGGTAACAATGCTATTAACTACAAATGAATGTACTAGAAATTATTCAATGTGTAGGTATGTCAATATATCTGGAAAATGTTTACAGCAAATATACATAGATGGTACAGAGGATGGTATAGAGGAGCTCGTGGTTTAATATTAACAGGCGCTCGGGTCGATCTTTAGGTTAAGCCGTGCTTGCCTAGGTTGGTCTGCGGATGGGTGACCGTATTACGTACCGAGTTTCCTCCGTGCCTCGGAAAGCACGTTAAGCCGTTGGTCCCGGCTATCATTTGTAAATCTTTGACAGTCGTTATGGGTAGTCAGTGACCCGAAGTCTGACAACCAGTCTTACCAAGGATATCGTATGACCCAGTGGACCAACTGGGTTGTGGTGGTCATGTAAAATATTGGTATTCAGCTGCATCCGGTTAGACTGGGAGCCGACCCCAAGATGATGGGAAAAGGCTAGGCAAATGAATGACATAGATGGTACAGGTAAAAGTTGTCCAGTACTAATTGTCAGTGATTTTGATTCTGTTTAAGACTTTTTGTGAAAGAAAACTAAAACCCACCAAATCTGTGGGAAAAAGTAACGTAAATAACCCTTACCAAAAAAAAATCCATTATAAGCTTTAAATCTCTAATTAGTCTTAAAAAAACTTACCTAGCAGTCAAAACAATAGAATTCTGAGGGTTTGGCGCCCACAACAGGAAAAGGTCCCTCGCGAAACCTGACTCCAGATCAGGGAAGGAAGCCAGCACGACCTTAGGTCCGGGCGTACGGCTCACCTCGCCCACTGAGTGGCACAGCTGCAGGTGACGGAGTGCGAACGGGTTGCTGCGAGCTCCTTCGAACGCGCGGGTCAGCTTGTCACTCATCCATTCTATCTGCGAAATGGAAGTTCAATTTATTTGTGAACGGTGACATACCTCGCTTGTCAAAATACAACAATAAGGAAGAATTAACATGCATATGAATAGGTATACACAGCTTGCAAAATTATAATCCTCTGTTAACTCAGCCTAGTCAGGGAAAATAACCTTGTTCATAATCTGAAATGTTTTTGTGACTGGGACAACAACATAGTATCTCTGTATGCCATTGATACAGGTGCTTTTATGAACAAGTCTATGTGCAAATACAGACGGGTGGGACGCAATCCAACGCCACCCAGGAAAAAGTAAGTTTACTCAGTGGAGCCAGAATGGCTAGTTATGAATGCAAGAGAACTGTGAAGCTATTTTCAACATATTTAATTCAGTTTACCTGAGACTTAGCAAACTCAACGACGTTGTAGCTGACATTGGACAGCAGTAGCAACGAGTAGGCGACGAGCCCGGAGTCTTTGTTGCGCCATAGCTGGTCCAACATATGTGCCAGTTCTAGCACTCGTCCAGCTGTGTCAGTGCAGACAAGGACGCAGCCACCACCGCGTAGTGTTGTTAGGATTGTGGCTGAAAGGTACAAAAGCGAGTTTTAAGATTATGTTAACAATCTACGAGATGAAACAGCTGGTGATGAGAGCTGCTGAATGTGTGATTTCTTGCAAAAACATGGGGTGTGGGGTACGTGTAACCTGGGTTATTGCACCGCTAGCGCATCAAACAGTACTAAACAACGAAACAAATAGCCTTAAGGCGACGGCACGACGGCACCGCCGCCCTGAGCTCCTATGAATCAATCAGGATATTTAGTCACATAGTTCGCCAACCAAAGCTAGAAATTAAAGAAAATTTGAAGCTTCCAAAGTGCAGTGCATTCCATCATAGATTTTGTACCAATACAAGCACCTCTTAAAGTAGATCAGCAGATGCTGTGTGATGTGAAAATTTTGGGTCCCAGATTGTCATGGCAAAACTAGTAGTAGTGAATGGTAAATATTGCTGATGAATAAATTCATGACTGCTTACTCAAGCAAGCATAGCTATCAATGCTCATGCATTCTCTGTATGAGAACTAATTTTACCCTACATTGGGATAGTAATATGCTGGTATGACATATTATTAAGTACTTACTCATCAACTTCTCATCTCTCAATCTCCGCCTCTGCTGAACATAATCGGCATTCATAGCACCCAAAAGCATCAGAGATGGCCTCATGAGCTTCTCAATTTCACAGCCATTCAAATGCCGTTCCTTTTTGTGGTTAAAGTCGGGGGCATATACTATGTCTTCTTCGCCTGGCGCGGCGATACGCCAAACTGTGCCACCGAGTGAATGACCAGCAGGGAGAGGGGTGATGCGGAGGCCTAGGCCTTTACCTGGAAACAAGAATAGAGTGAAAATGAGCTCCACTAATGTACAAACAACAATAGCAAAAAAAAAATTTGAATGTTCTTATTTCCAGAATGATTAAAAATATTCTAGTTGGGAGACTTGGAACTGAACATAGTGAAAGAGCTGATTTCCACTGCTGGACTTAGGCCTGCCCTAAACGACTCTGAACTGAGTCTGTGTAAATAATTTACAAAAATAAAATAAATTTAAATTTGTTAAAATTTAAATTTATTTATTTTTATTTGTCTATTTTTTTATTTTTTTTTTGTAAAAAATAGTCTAATAATGCTTTGTTTGCTACACTTAACTTTGGAGCAAGAAAATTTTGTAGCTCTACTGGCTTTTTGAACCTTACCTTAAAGAATTATCAATACAAAAAAGAAGCTCTAAGAAACACAATTTTTTTTGCAAGCATTTTTTTGAAATTTTGAAAAAAAAAAATTGAATGAAAGTACTACGAATCCTTACCTTTCATATCAATGCTCTGATTGTACTTCAGCTGCACAATCCTGTCGAATGCAGCATCAACATCGTCTAACGTGAACAGATCAAATTCTGACACATTTCTGTGAGCCTGGTACAGGTCATACATGAACATTTGCCCCATCTTATATACAGGTAGTGTAGCATATATGGGACAGTTCAAGCCGAGCTTCCCGACTGCATATGGTAGGGCACCGAGGTGGATTGGGTCTGAATGTGATATTAGTACTGCGTCTATTGTGTTTATGTGTCTGGAATAGATTACAGTTTTATTAGTAAGGAAAGAAGATTCACTCATAAACACATTGGATATTTGATACATGTGAAATACTGGTTGGAATGTACGTAACGGGGCACTGAGGGACTTAGAAAAACAGTTGGGTTCCGTTCTCAGTCCAGGATTAGGATTTATGCCTAGTATGAGGGCTTGCTTGCTATCAAATGGTACTTCAAAATAACTAGTGAAATATGGATATACTAAGCTCATTTCTACCGAAACCCACAGGGTAAAAATCCAATACATTTTTAACAACTTGTATTGACAACATAACCTCAAAGCATTACCTTTTCAGTTCTTTTATGAAGTCCATATCAAACTTCTCGTCCCATCCACAGTCTAGAAGGAATTTGAACTCGTCTATCTGCAGCACGTAACATGGTGGAGTTTCATCGCCAGCCCCGGAGAGGCAGTGAAGCTTGATAATCGAAGTCATTGTGGACCGGCTAGGGCGGTTAGATACTCTTTGATATTTCACTAACTAATAAGTTGGCATATTTGTATTTGAAAGTATGGGGTAAAAAGGGTAAATCGTGTCTTATTTACTCAATTAAAATTACTTCAAAATCGCAAACGATGTTTTCTTTTTAGTTTACGCGGCGAACTACAGACAACCAAATTATGAATATGAAATGACCAATCCATAGAGTAATATGCTATGGAGACAGCAAGTAGCGAATCGCCGAACATTTCTGCCACTTTTTAAGGGAGGCGAGGAATAGGAAAACACATACAGAAAACTACGGGAAATTGACAATCACACACAGAGATCGTATTGCTAAAAAAGCACACGAAGCAAAAACAACCTCACAAAAAAAGAAACATACTATGACAAATTAGCGTGATGTACCTATACAACAATTGTCCTGCGACAACAAACAAAAAGTGGTATAGATGTGACGCAACCAAAGAATGGTATTTCATTCGTCATGCATGAATGAATGAATAAAATTATATTTTTGTTTTCTTGTACCTACTTATACATATTAGACTGATTTCATAAATGATAAAATATATATATATATAAATCACCTACACTGCTATTCCCTTATCATTTGGAGTTTTGTGGTAACTTGATGTGCTGCAACTCTTCTTTGGCAGTGGTGCAACTCCAACTTTGCCAACTCTAGAGCTTTTTCCACCAAACAAGAACTAAACCAATTGGATTTTGTAAAAGTCCGTAAGGTCCGTAAGTCCGGTTAAGATAATAATATCTAATCCAAGATAGACTAGATCCACGGGTATCTGTAGATTTACAGATGCTTTTGAAAAAGCTATCCGACTATTTGGACTGGTCTTAAAAGTTTTTTTTTTGTTAGCCTGAACTGTCTCGATCCTGGGCAAAAGCCTCCCGCCATTATTTCCTCTTTAAAGTTACTGTTAGCTTGTGTTATCCCAATGCTGGGCAAAGGATTCTCGCCATGACTTCTAAATCCTTCGATCTTCCAAATGCATAATGACCACTGGTCGTTGGTTTTGTCCAGCTTATCCCGCCATCTCCTGTGCGAGGTCTACCGCGTCGACTTCTAGCTGTGTCAGGGCTCCACATATCGTGCTTATTTTGGCCCACAGCTCGTTTAAAATAGTTGGTGAAAAAAAGCTACACCAAATTAATGTTTTAAATGAGAATAAGACGGACCTCACGTCATGTTGTGACGTCATAGCTGCCAAATCGAAGAAGTTGGGTAGGGTCTGCAAACATAAATAATTGATAGTAAAAAAATGCCAAAAATTACAAAAACAAGATTACCCACATACTAGTCAAAGCCTGCTCACAAATACAGTGATAATAAACAATAAACTCTACTTTTCAAGTGACAGTTAACAGGTCATTGACGTCACAACATAGCGTGAGGTATGTACTACTCCTGTCCTGTTTGTCGTCATGTCCCTCTGTGACAAATAATAATTATTTCTTTCTATCCTATTCTCGCTTGAAATGCATTGATATCTCCTAATGTTCGTTCAACCAATAAAAATGTAATCTGTTCTTTAAACAAAATGCAACCAAAGAGTAATGCGTGCATGCTGCGGATTAGATGTTGAAATAACGGCTTTGCTCAAAAACACTATACTTAAATGACATTTAAGTATAGTGTTGTCATCACGTCACGTCGGTCGGTCACGTCGGTAGTAACGTCTCGAAAACAAGAATATACAAATTTAAAATTATTGATTGAAAAAGCAGTCAATTAAAAAAAAAAGTTTATATAAAATCTAAAAATACAGTTTCTCGATATAAAATATACTAACCCAAAATAATACAATTAAATACAAACAACTAAGTACTAAATAACTATTTACAAAAAAAAACAATAAGACTTTTCTTGCGTCCGAGTTAGGTTCATAAAAACAATAGCGTGTCCTTGATTCGCAGTATTTTGAATATGGACACAAACCTTCCAGAATACAGGTAACCGAATCAAAATCCGATGCGTAGTTTGGAAGAACAACGCTGTCAGATTGACAAACCCGTATCAATGATTTCCATAATATCATATTTAATCATATTCGTCATGATTAACTGGTGGATGTTTCTATTGCTGGTCATTCGTAGTTTTGGAAGTATCAGCGATCACAGTCTTTTTCAAATTGCCTGATTCAATATCTTCGTTATCGTTTGCCAAAACTAGTACTCTCATAGTTTCTTCTTCGCCAGCAGTACACCTGGCTCCGGTCCGGATCCATCCATTTCAACGACATTTGTATCTGGTACATTATCTTCACTTTGTCTTGTCGAGAGAGACATCTCTTTAACAACAATGGACTCGGATTCACTCATTTTCATTTTAATGAGGTTCAGGACATCAGGACTACTTAGGGTGAGCGAAGCAGTCTCTCTGGTAACAATGCTTCCTGACCCACTTGTTTTAATGATAACATATTCGGTAGCATTATTTACTGAGACTAGTTCTCTCATACTTTCTTCTTTGACAGCAGAAGCTTCACGTCTGTTATAGATTTCTGTAGCAGCAATAGATCCGGATTCACTAATTTTAATGAAGTTCAGGAGATCAGAACCACTTACGGTACGCGAAGCAGTCTCTCCGGCAACAATACTTCCTGACCCACTTGTTTTAACGGTAACATATTCGGTAGCATTATTTGACAAAACTAGTTTTCTCAAACTTTTTTCTTCGACAGCAGCACGTCTGGGTCTATCCATTTGAAGGATATCTGTATCGAGTACTTTAATCTCAGTTTGTCTATTAGAGGTTTCTTTGACATTAATAGATCCCGATTTTATCTTTGTAATGGAGCCATCTTTACTTACAGTAATCTCACTTTGGGTATTGGGTGGAGTGGCGATATTTGTGCCTGGTACATTATCATCACTTTGTCTATTAGAGGTTTCTTCAGCAGCAAGGAACGCGAATTCATTCTTTTTATGAGAAGGACTGGCTTTGACCACAATGCGTCCGGCGTCAGTCTGTCTAGCAACAATACGTCCTGGCTCACTTGTTTTAAAAGGAATAAATTCAGTGACATTAGAGCTATTTCGCTCATTAGAGGACGTTTGTTTTTCACTATTTCTTATGGATGCGTATTCTCTTACGTTTCGTTTAAATTGAGTATCAGGTAAAATTTCTTTGGAATCCGTCTTTTCAACGGAACTTATTTTAGTAACATTTCGATTACTTAAAGTCGTACTTTTTTCTATTCGAGTATCGTCATTCATATTTTTAAAAATTGCGATCTTTGACGTAAGACCATCTAAACAGCTTGTGTCAATTTCTCCGTTGGATTTTTTGTCTCTTATAACTTTTGGGTCTTTCACAGCAATCTCTGTAATAGATATATTAGTGGGAAATATTTGGCCGGCATCAATGTTTTTAAATGGAATATTTTCGCATACCGAATTGGTTGGATCATTTGACGTGATCCCTTCGCCTAAAGTACGTCCGGATCCTTTTCTGGCTCCACTTTCCTCAGTGGCTAAAATATCAGTATTACTGAAGATCCTTTCATTTTCGGAAATTAATTTGCTAGGATATAGATCTTTTCCAATGAAGGGCAAAATTCCAGGGATTTGGTCAAATATATGGTTTTGAACAGTTACTAGATCAGATAAGTCAGAACTATCGATTTTGTTCATGTATGAAACTTTGGCAAGACTGGATCCGCATTCAGTATTTTTAAAGGGACCAGATTCAGTAACATTATAGTGACTTCGCTCATTAGATGACAAATTCATGATAACATTATTTCTAATGGATAGGTATTGTTTTACAAGGCTTTCATTTTTGGGATCAAATGAAGTTTCTTTAGGGAAAATTTGCTCAGATTTACTCGTTTTAACCGGAATGTTTTCTCCTACACGATTGGAATGAGTATGAGAAGATTCTTTGGCGGTAATGCAACTAGATTCCTTCTTGTCAATGGAAGTTATTTTAGTTTCATTCCGAATACTAGAAGTATGCGATGAAGATGACTTAGCAATAATCATATTCGTCGCACTCTTTTCTATTCTTGGATTATCATCCATATTTTTAAAATTTGCAATCTTTGACATAATACTATCTAAACAACCAGTGTCAATTTTTTCTCTTGATTTTTTGTCCTTTATGACTTTTGTGTTTTTCACAGTGTTCTCTACAATATAATTATTGGTGGGAAGCATTCGGCCGGCACAAATATTTGAAAAGGAGTTGTTTTCGGCTACGGTATTTTTTGGCTCATTAGGTGAAGTTCCTCCGATTATACGTCCAGGTTCCTTAGCGATTACACTGTTAGTATTGCAACTGTCTATGCCGGGGATGTCTGAGTAGCTATAGTTTTTAGGAGTAATTAGATCATAGCTATCAATTTTATCCTTGAGAACTTTATCAGAAAATTTATGAGAAGAAGTAGCTTTGGCAGTTACTAGTTCGCATTCAATCTTTTTGATGGGACTGGATTCGCCTACGGTACGGTCGCTTGATATGGGCAAAACATTAATGGTTTCCAGCGATTTTTCAGTGTCTAAAGATGGAACACCGTAGGTCCAGTCCGTTAAAGGTTTAACCATATTATAGACGTCACCTATTCTTTTGTTTTCTTCTTTGTCGAATACAAGAGAGATGGCTGGCGGAGAGTACGGTTGTGGCGTTCTGACACTAATAGTCCTGGGCTCACCTTCGCTTGGCACTGTTATCACAGGCCCATTTACGCGTGTACATTGTGGTAATGCAGATTTTTCGAGTACTCTGACTCTTGTTCCCCTCCTTGCTTCTGAAATGTCATAAGGATTTTTAAATTATTTTTTCTTGGGAAATATAAATTTCATCTGGTTACATATATCACCATTCAGTTTCTTTACAGCGTAGTTAAGGGCCAAACATACGACGAAGAAACCCAAGGAAACCGCTACATACGCCCACCACGGTTGTGCTAAAATCTGAAATATAGTAGGTAGATAGAATCAAAAGTGGGATAAGTGAACGTAGGACAGGAGATAAATCTATAGTGTTGATACTGCCCAGGGCAAAGGCCTCTCACTATGACTTCTAATTTTTTCAATTCAGGGCTATTGAGGACGATCGATCGAGGGTTTTGGCTTGTCTTGAATTCCAATTTGGATTAATAACTTCTATTTCTGTGAATGTACAAACAACCGCTTTGTTGAAGATATCGGTATAAATATCATTTTGAATAGTTAACTTTTTTTTAGTAATCTTCCCTATCGAGCTATCAGGTGGCCTACCATGACGTCGATGGCGCTAGACCACCGGTATAGCTCTGTCTCTTTCTCACACTGGAATTACTCCTGCTTAAGACGTCATAGTAACCCCCCAGATTCATGACCCTCGAGTTTCGATACAAGCTTAACCATTAGCTGAGAGGTGACTGAATGACAAAAATGAGTACAATGATTATAAATGATGATGGATGGAGAGGGAGAGGAAGATCACAGAAAAGATGTATGAATTGTGTGAGGAATGATTTCAAGGAAAAAGGAGTCAATGATAGCGGGACGATTGACAGGGGAGAATGGAAGAAAAAAACGTGTGGCACCGACACCAAGTAACATGGGACAAGGGCAGTAACACATACAGTATAGGCTGACAAACTGTATAAGAGACACAAGCGGAAGACATCTTTAAACTATATTTCGTCCGTGGAGAAACTGATTCCTTTTGCTTGCAAAACTTTCAAAGGAAATTTATTAACCACCTAACTATCGCCCCGTAAACCTCCGATGTCCTATGGAAATAGCTGCCAAGCACATGGTCTGCTAACACTTGATGAAAGGCACAATACACTGAATATGTGTGTGCTTTCATAAAGCACATATCGGATATACTCAATGGACGCCTGGAACTGCCCGGATTTGGTCGCATAGATAGTTTTGGGCACTCTACGGCGTACTCTTCACACGCTAATGTTACATGTGCCTTGGCATTAAAACTACGCCAAAAATTGTGTTCTGACTTCTGACCCGTGTTGAAAAAAAAACATAATTTATTATTACACCATTCGATAGTGTCGCCATTAAGGATCAAATTCTGGCAAGTATGACATACGGAAAACTTAAGAAAAATGTTTGTTTTTTTTCATATTTTAAATTAGGTTCCCTATCCATTAATATAACTTAGCATAATTTTGTTTGGCATAATTATATTTTCGCATAATATAATTACGCATAACAGCTTACGCATATTTTTTTAAGCATAATTTCTCTAACCATAATAATGATGAAGCATAATATTCTAAAGCATTTTATTAAGCATAAAGTTCTAAAGCATAACTTTTTTAAGCATAATATTCAAAAATAACAGGGCTTACAGGAACCTAACTTACCGAACCTCGGGGTGCCCCTGACGTCAACCGTCTAGGGTTAGGGTTTCCGTCAGCAGGTCGAGGGAGCCCCGCTGCGCGGGGCTCCTATTTCTGGCTGCAGGGTTTACAGGAACCTAACTAACCGAACCTCGGGGTGCCCCTGACGTTACTTATATTAATTGTATGCCTAAATATTATTATGCTAATAGTCATTAGGCCTACTAACGTTATGAGAATGAACGTTATGCAAATTTATGCCGAAACAAATTAGTCTTTAAGATGATTATGCCAACATAAAATGTAGGTATGCCTAAAAAAATTATGCCGAAGTTTTATTATGCCAAAACAAATAGTGCCAAAATCGTTATGCCGAAGTATATTAGGACAAAGAACATTATGCGAAAAGAAGGGATCCCTTTAAATTAATATCCTTGATTGAATGACAGCCGCAGTGCAGTCAATCTTCACAACATCTTCTTCCAATTTTATTCGCGAAAGGCCACAGTAAAAGAAAAAAAAACATGTCCATCCCTATAAAACACAAATTTCTCTCAAGTTGATGCATTTAACTATACTAAACCAAAGCACAGCAAACTAACAAGCATCTAAGCTCTATTTTCGGCAAAACATAGTACTACTTAATTATAACTTCAAACTAAGCTATTTCTATTTTATATCTTATGAATTTAAATATAACTTTTTTGTCTGGTCAATGGTTTTGCCCTAGGTTATCAGGGAAACAAATTATTAGCCGTACCTACAATTTTATAATAAGTAGGTTCACATAATTATTATGTGTATCGCTGTTGGTTTTCGGAATAAATAAAATTAAAACGTGGCAGGTTGTTTATGTAAATATTCTATTTTAGTACTCAGGTAAGAAACAAGGCACTTTTCCTACATATGAAAACTGCCTCATCCGTTTGTCATGGTCTTGAACAGACCCCGAACCATGAATGATTACATAACGAAAATTATGATAGTGTGTTTGTAAGTCGGAGTTTGAAGATGAGTCTGAAGATGAATTTGAAACTAAGAAACTAGACATAGCAAAAAAAAGTATACAAACGTCCATTTTCTTGAATCAGATCATTATTTTTGAAATCATTTCTTCAGAGGACACTATTTTTCGCAACTTCTAACACTTTCATCTGTCAAAGACAATATCTGTCATGTCACATTATTTTCTTAAAAAACATCATCAGTCTTCTCTTCTATAGTTTGAGGTCTACTTTCTTCAAAACCCATGAGCACCAGGAGTTCAGTTTTTTCAGAATTTGAGTTGAATAACTTATTCAATAGAGTATATTTTCATGCCGGACTGTGTGACCGCGTTGTTCTAAAGGATTTTGATTTCTCCTCAATTGGAGATGTTCACGCTTTTTAGTTAAGGGCCTCGTCGTGGCTAAATGTTAACAGCCGCAGCGTGTATCTTTAAGGTTCTTATTCTTCGCTTGCCGTAGTCGGTTCGTGGATGCATAAACCTCCATTCTTCTTCTTTTTCAACCTTGGCCACCCAATGCTGAGTGTAGGTCTCTTCCAAATCTCTCCACTTTTGGCGGTTTTGTGTCATGGGTTTAGATTTTCTCCTTTATATTTGCTGTTAGACATTGCTACTTGCCAAATTTCATGATTCTAGGTCAACGAGAAGTACTGGTACTTCTCGTTGACCTAGAATCATGAAATTTAAGTAGTAAGTATGGTTTTGATTCCCTTGTGAAATCGCAAAATATGCGACATAAACGGTCGTATCTTTTGATTGCGTTGACTTACAAGTTTGATTTTTTCACTGCTCCAAGGGATAGTAAATTTGAGTTTTTAACATTAATTTCAACTTGACACCTCTACGCATTCCTGAGAAGAAAAGGGTCTTGACCGACGGACAGACGGACAGCTGTCTGTCCGTCTGAGTCACAACAAAGTGATCCTAAGATAATGGTTCCGTTTTTGCTGACTGAGGTATGGAACCCTAAAAATCAATCAACTTCGAAATTTATTTCTATTCATCATCATCTGCCTAGCCTTTTTCCCAACTAAGTTGGGGTCGGCTCCCAATCTAACCGGATGCAGCTGAATACCAGTATTTTACATGGTGCGACTGCCTTACTGATCTCCACAACCCAGTTAGTACTGGGTAATACGATATCCTTGGTAAGACTGGTGGTCCTTGGTAAATTTATTTCTATTATATTATAATATATTATATATTCTCCTTCAATCCAAGGCCTAACATTTTAATATAACATTCTCACGCTGTTCTATTTACTCAACATACACCAGACAAATAAGTACCAACAATTTTCCCTTAGTTTCGAGCACAAACTTCTCGAAGGATCGATTGAAGGAGCGATCAATCAAGCGACGTCTCCTACATTGAAAGCCAAAGCAAAACAAAGTTCTTTGAAGTCGTGACGGCTTTTAAAACGGCATGTATGTAACCTCTTTGTAACATAATCACCTTGGTATTGCTAAGTTTAACCAAGGGGAAACATACGGGTGATATTGTTGAGGCGTAGACGCTTAAATAAATAAATAAAATAAAAATAAAATAAGTTTATTTCATAATATTTTGGCATACATTTCATGTCGAGGAGTCTCCATTTAGGCATAGACAATGCCGTATGTAATAAATGTAGTTGAAGGCTCCGCTTTTCCCTTACATTATAATTTACAAATAGGTAAATAACAAAAAGATTTATTGAATAAGTGTGCGTGTGTGTGTGTGCGCGCGCGTGTGTGTTTGTGTTTGTGTATGTGTGTGTGCGCGCGTGTGTGTTTGTGTGTGTGTATGAGAGAGAAAGAGACAGATTTTGAGTGTACATGTGGGACTAAATAAGTGAATAACATCACTATATTAATTATTATTAAATCACACGTTGCAAAACTAGGTCTGTCGCATCATAATTTAAGTTGTGTAGCCATTTTGTTAACTCTATTTTGCATTCATATTTTTTATCATAAATATATATTAGTTTATTAATTTTATTGTATAAAAAGGCTGAGCGGTTTTTATATTGTCTGCTGGCAAATTCTGTTTTAGCGGTGGGAACGTTTACTATGCAATGTTTTTTTCTCTTTTCTAGTATTTTAGGATCATATGGTACGCTTGGATGGGAATATTTAGTTGGGAGTGGAGGGTTCACTGACACTAAACTGGGATCAGAAACTTGAATGACGTAATCTACAGTCCTTTCATTTTTTATATGTATTAGCAGTAGGTATACCGCACCTTTTTATTTGAAGATAGTACAGTCTATCCAGAGGTTGTCTGGAAGATACCCGCAATTCATTTATTTAGGTTTACCAATAAATAGAAATAACACTTCTATAGAATACAAATTCTATACATACATGCATTTAATAGGTACCTGTAACGCAAACTCAATTACAGTTAGCCACAGCTTACACCAGCAATAAGACCACCATTGAAACCATAGAATTAGCAATATTTTAAAAGAGCTATTTTGCTGTGTGTTTTTTCAGAGGCGGTGAACTACAATTAAAATAAAACAGAAAATAGATTTTAATATCCTCGAACTTGGCTATATTTGATTGATAATTCATGGCATTAATATTTGAATATGATTTCGGGCATGTGGTCACCGTGGCTGGCGCTTACATGGCGCAATCTGGAGGTCCAATTTTCACACACTTTTCGCACTAACGCGATATCATATTTAGGTGATTTACTATTGAAGAAATTCCATAAAATAAACAGTTAGCCATTAACAAATAACCATTCATCTTTCAAAGCAAAATTACGTTTCTCAAAGATTGCGAAAGCCAGACAGAATCGACGCGCCATGAATAAAATTAGATTACTTAAGTGCTTCTAGGAAACCTGGACTATAGTATGAATATAGTCTAGAATTTTAATGTTCATAAGCTTATTAATTTAATAAGCTGCTTTCTTTCATGTTTAAGAAAGTTGATTAAGAATGTATTTGCGTCCCACGTCAGACGATAAAGTGGGAGTAGATTTCTGATTCTAGCAATTCCAAAAATGTCTCAAGGTCTTGCCGTTACCATGCTTACCGTTAGTAGCAAAAGCATTATAACTTGGATTCACCATCATCAGTAGTTCCACAATCATAGAAGACATACCCTGGTATCTACAGATACGGAGATATGTCTTCTTAAAGTCAAGATAAAGTAATTATTTATGCAACCATTTTTATGCTATAGACAAGAATTTGAACGAAGTACCTTAAAACAAAGCAAAGCTTTTGACAGTTCTAATTTCAAAACTACAGAATAAACATCGAATTTGAAGTTATTACTTTTACTCAAGTAATGACTTTGACTTGTTTATATACGGGTGATAGTAACTCAAACACCACTTAATCAGTATTTAGTAAAAGCCAGAACACTTCACAGGCTCTTCGCAGTAAACTCAAACTAAAGACAAGTAAACGCCATCGTAAATCCTTCGTTCCCGGTACAACCGCGCACAGCACTACGTTCCATCAACTAGTAAGTACATACGAGAACACACGCTTTTGCTTGTTAACGATTCTTAACACTCTCTAGTCTAAATACGTTCGTTACTGTACAATTCTGTTAAATTCGACTAAAGTGAAGATTTGGGAACGGTCTGTGGCTTCTGAACGTCTTATTTCAATTTGGAGAATATACAGCTCTGTAATAGTATAGGCTTATGTCGATACGTAAATAAATTAATTATTTCAAGTTTCGTGAATTGTGGGTGGTATTAGAAATTATAATTAGGATTGCGTACCTGCGTGTGGCAGATAAGAAGATGATGTGATTGGATTTATTTTTCCTAGCCTGTTCCTGGACAAACGCCTCCCTCCACTCTTTCCATTTCTCGCGAACCCGCGCGTCCTCCATCCAGTTCTGACGGAACCTGTCCAGTTCGTCCCGCCATCTCCTTCGTAGACTGCCGCGACCCCGCCTCAATGTGTCAGCCTTGACACAGTGTGGCGTAGTCGGGGTGCCCACCAGTATCCTGCTATTTTGGCCCACAGTTTGTCCAGCATGCGGCAGACATGTCCTGCTAAGTCAAATTTGAGTTGTGGTGAAAGGGACACTGACGCGAAAACGGTTAATACGTATTCAGTACGTGCATATTGTACCTCATTTTACACGTGCAGCCTGTGGGTAGATTACACTTTAAAATCGTACAGCGCCCTTCGCGTTCAATATAACAATGCGTTCCGGGTATTGATGGGGTTGTTCCGCTTCTGTAGCGCATCAGTGATGTTTGCTGATGCTCGTGTCGATTGTTTCTACACTACGATGCGAAAAAGATGCGCTTTCCTGGTGCGACGGGTGCGGGCCAGCCCCAACATTATACTGCAGTGTGTAGCGAGCAGACTGGACTGCTTGTGTGTGAATCGTTGCTGCAAGCTTTCTACATGGGTGTTGAGCTTGTAGCAGGGATTCTCGTACCTATAAGGCAGTGTTAGGTTTAGTGTGTAGGTTAAGTTTACTAACATAGTTGTTAAGAAATATTGTTACTAACATATTTGAGTCCTGTTACTTGTTCATTAAATATAAATAAATAAGTACATCATTCTGAGCTTTAGGTATACGGGGTGGAAGGGACACCGACTCGAAAACCCTTACCACGTATTCAGTACATCACTGAATACGTGGTAACCGGTTTTGACTCGGTGGGCGGCGGGACATCATTCTGAGCCCCCTACCCCCCACCAGATAGAAAATTTTCAGCGGTTATTAAAAAAAAACAGCTGTTTCCTATAAAAGTTCAATACCTTGACGGTCAAAAAGTATGGAACAGCTGTTTTTTTTTTAATAACCGATGACAAATTTCTATGTGGGGGGGGGGGGCTCAGAATGATGTCTCGCCGCCCACTGACTCAAAAATGGTTACCACGCATTCAATGGTTCAGTGATGCACTGAATACGTGGTAACCGTTTTTGAGTCGGTGTCCCTTCCACCCCGTATACCTAAAGCTTTTAAAAAGAAAATGGCCGAGAGACGCCAGAATTTTGTTGATGCAGTGAATTTTATATTATATTGTAATAACGATTAAGTTTAATATTGGCCAAAAAGCACTTAGTGTAAACGAATTCTGATATAAGTGCTTTCATTGAAAACCTATTACAGTTATTGGGAATATGTAAAGTAGGTAGGTATGTAAATTTTCTATTATCATATTTCGCAGGCCGGATCCTAACCAAAACGATCGTCTCGCGAACATGATACCCCTATCATGTTCGCGAGACGATCCGAACTAAGTAAAGGTTCGGTCGGCTACGTTACGTTCACGTTACGGATACATTGCAGGCACTGACAGATACTTCAGTACAGTACAAAATACACTCAGTTCATTCATACAAATTTCAAGTCATTCGTGGTGCGAGTTCCGGCTCATCATATTGAGACCTTCCTCAAGGAAGTGTTTTGGCCGATGGGTGTCATGTATCGGCGTTTCCGCGGAAGGCTACGCGACACCACGCAGCGCAACACGACGCCCGTCACTTCGTGTAAATAGTTGCATCTGGTTTTTATAAATATGTATGATAGTCTTTAAGGTATATATGTTATGGGTCTTTGTTACCTGAAATAAATGATATATTATTATTATTACACCAAATAAGTCTTTAAGTGGAACGCGGTGATCGCTTATTCGCGTTACCATTCGCCTTGATTAGGACGCTGGGTAATAAGAAAATGAAACACAAATATTTAAAGAGTTGACAGGTACTACTTAGATGTTTCTAATTTAAACTGATGAAAAATACCTTATCGCTTTCTGCAGGTCCCATTTTATCTCTCTGCACATCAAAATTGGTTTGGACTCTATCCGTCAAAACGTTTTAAATAAGGGACTAAACGGTTGGCCACAAGATACACGCGTCTTGCGACAGCGGAGAAAAGAAATGAAAAACCGCTATTAGACACCCTATATAAGGTCCTATTAAAATAGATGGGCCAGTTTTAACACAGCGCAGCGTTCAGTTCGTCTAACCAAAGATATCTAAGCAAAAAAAAAACTGATTAAAGTGATTTTATTTTGACCTAAAATAATAAATTGTTGGCACTCTAGAATAAACACATCCACAAAACGATCAAAACAAAATCACTTTAAACAGTGTTTTTTTTTGCTTGGATATCTTACTGAACGGTGTGTTAAAATTTGTCCATCTATTTTAATGGGACCTTATATATAACATACTAGCTTTTGCTCGCGGCTTTACTCCCGTTATGTACGGAAATTAACCCACGGGAACGTTTTAAATGTAGCCTGTGACACTCGGGGATAATAAGCTGCCGAAAGTGAAAGATTTTTCGGGATCGGATCTGTTGTTTCGAAGATTACCCCCTACATACAAACTTACAAACTACTTCTTTATAATATTATTAGTAAAGATTCGTTATACATGCGTGATATAACTGCCTCCTTGATCTAGTGGTGTGCGCCGCGTCCGACTTTTGGATCTATCGCGTTGTTGCCATCGTCCACTTCTTGTGTTCCTTGCTGTGTTTCTATTTCGCTGCCTTATCTCATTTATCTCACCGCGTAGCTCTTTCATTTCCATTGTTAATTCCTTCAAGTGATTGGCTACACTGTCATTTGTTGATGCGTTTGGTGTTAATGATGCGACCTCGCCGTTTCCCAAGGTCTCCAATATTCTATCCGCTTTCCTAGCCATATCCTCCAACTTGGTGTCTTCGCTCATTGCCAGCAGTGCGCGTACGTTAGGTGTTAGCTTATCTAGCCACAGTCTCTTTAGCGGTTCTTCTGTCAGATTGCATTTCTTCGCTAAAGTTGTCATTTTTCTTAGTAACTGCGACGGTTTTTGTGTTCCCAGGTCCATTTCATGCATTAATTTTTGAAATTGTTTATCTGCACTTTCTTCGTAGACAGACAATAAGCGCCTTTTTATTGTTTCGTATTTCCCTGTTTCCGGCGGTGCCTCGATGATGTCGGTTACTTGCTGTACAACGTCCGTCACCACCGTGTATCACGTCGGGGTCACCAGTGTTGTGCGTGTTATGTGAACGGTGAGGTAATTAAAAGAGATGTGACTCCAAAGAAGAATATGTCTTTAATTTAGTTTCCACAATACTTCGTTATAACTAACTACGTACTAGGTATGCGACAAGGCAGGGCGGTGTAACGTAGGCGACTGGCGAGCCGATCGCTCGCGCTCCCATATTCCGTCAAGAATGCAACTCAGCAATTTGCTATTACTAAGCCGCCACAGTGGTCATAGGCAGTACGGGAGTCTGAGGGCTTTTTGTTTTGGGATGGGAAATCATCAAATGTCTCCTCCCGGTCTGGGCGGTGCGGAAGGGAGTGTCAGACTTTTACTGACTAAAACCCATCCATGTTCCTTCTTTTGCCCTTTGTGTTCCAGGGCCGCGGTATCTCTTTCGAACAGTCCCGAAGCCCTGGCAGGCATCGGCCCTTGCGGGCCTCCTGTTTGCTGACATCTCTTTGAGGCGCGCGTGGAACACGAACGCGCCGTAGCCACGGCCTGTCGTCATAAGACGGACGGACGGCGAGCTAGTCCATTACTCACCGTCCACAAGCCCGGAAGATTTCCCCTTACATATAAACTTACAAACTATCTCTTTATAATATTATTAGTATAGATACGTTATACATACGTGATACGAGTAGAACTGCCTCTTTGATCTAGTAGCAGTACGGCGGAGCCTGAGGGCCTGGGTTAGATTCCCCGGTCAAGTTAAGAATTTTTGATTTTTTCCATTAGGAACTTCTTAGTAGCAGGTTGCGGTTTGAATTTTGTGCCCGATTGATAGCTAATGAATAAAAGTAAAGGCTATGAGTACATCTCTGCCTTACTCTTTGGGTAATACAGGCGTGGTGTCATATTCGGAGCTAGAACTAAGCATGCAGTGCATAGCGAGTGTTAACTGCAGCGCAGAATTACTTACCCATATACTCATTAGGTATTCAACGCATGACATGTCAGCATGTTAGGTGGTGCACACACGTCCCTCAGACGCATATTAGACGCGTCTCACGGACGCATACTAGGCGAGTCTCACAGACGCATACTGGGCGAGTCTCAACGTGATAGAATGTCTCGTTACTCGCATGCCTATCGAATATGACCTGCATAATCAATAGACAGTATGTTAACAAGTGTACATCACTCTGTTAACACACAGTCCTGCCTACCTACCTATACTGTCATCCTTAACTATCAGTATTAAATCACAGGAAGGCTTATAGAAATTGAATAGTATATATTTAAATTAGAACATCTGCAAGTAGTAATAGATTTTCAAGAAGCTGTTCGCTGTCCGTTTTTAAATGTTGCAAACTTTTTGGTTATTTGGTTTCAGGTCATTTTCTCTCTCCATTGCTGCGTGTTGGCCCCCTCCAGAGGCCAACTTTTAGACATAGAATCTCCATAAAGCTCTTTCTCATCGGCTCAAACTGATTCCATGTCGTACATGACATGTGGCCATAGTGGCCACTAAACGATATCCTCGGGCCCAAAACATTCCACGGAACAAAGTCACATAGCCTAGAATCATTCTCAATCAAGTCCCGATTCCTATAAGAGATATATGCAGGCAATATCACGGGCGGAGCGGGGACGCGCGCATAGCTAGCGCCAAATTAACCAATATTGACGACGCAGCCGCGCTCAGAACTCGACGTGCCGCCGATACTGCTACGAGCTACGAATGTGCTACGAGGTGCTACGAGGGTGCTACGAATGTGCTACGAGTTTGAGTAAAAATTTGTTTTATTGAAAGCGGTGTGTGAATTTTTGGTTATTTATTGAGCTACGGAAAAGGGTCTTCTTATAAAATAAAAGTGTAAAATAAGGAAGGATTAACTAGTTTTCTGCCCGCGGCTTCGCCCGCGTCGAGTTCGGTTACCAAGAGAACTTTTCTAAAGTCCGGGATAAAAACTATCCTATGTTCTTTCTCAAGGTCAACTCTATCTATGTACCAAATTTCATTAAAATCAGTTCAGTGGTTTAGACGTGAAAGCGTAACAGACAGACAGACAGACAGATAGAGTTACTTTCGCACTTATAATATTAGTAGGGAAGTAGGGATTTAGGTTTCTACCGTTAGCAACGAAATTCATTGATATTTTTCATATTATGACTTCCTCGTTGGTCTAGTGGTCACCGGTACGACAGCTGAGCACGAGGTCCTAGGTTCGATTCCCAGGTCGGGCAAAGTGTTATTGAGATTTTCCTTCAGAAATTTCTCAGTAGCAGCCACAGAGTCTGGATTTGTGCCCGTTTGATGGCAATAGGGTCGCCCCCTATTAAATGGGACTTAAACGGACTTAAGCCAATTATGGCGAAATGTGGGTGTATTATTAATTACGTATACCTCTGCCTAAACCTTCGGGGATTACAGGCGTGTTGTTACGTTCTACTTTTTAAACGTAAGCTAGAATACTACCTTCCTTCTCCAAAATCTAAAAATCAATTAAAATTGACTGGTTTTGCTTCCTTTTTACTATATGTAAAAAATATTTATAACCTTTTGACCGCTAGAGCGCTATGCTCCACGCTCCACGTTTTTTTTTTTTCGGATGGGAAATCATCAAATGACTCCTCCCGCTCTGGGCGGAGCGAAAGGGAGTGTCAGACTTTTACTGACTAAACTAAAAACCATCCATGTTCCTTCTTTTGCCCTTTATGTATCTCTTTCAAACAGTCCCGCAGCCCTGGCAGGCATCGGCCGTTGCGGGCCCCTCATATTTGCCGACATCTCTTTGAGGCGCGCGTGGAACACGAACGCGCCGTCGACACGGCCTGTCGTCATAAGACGGACGGACGGCGAGCTAGCCCATTACTCACCGTCCACAGGCCCGCGCCTACGGTGGCCGAGAGCCATCACGACGTGACGCTCCACGTCAAGCAATAATTTCATCCCAAACGCCGACAAAAAGAAGATAGAGATTCCAAAACTATTTAATTGTTTAATTCGTGTTATAGTGCCACCGCATTTTTTATCACATATTTGTGTCGTTGGCGTACATGTCACATAAATATATATGTCACAATGGCGTTCAAAAGGATAAAAGATTCAGAACACTTAACCTACATCTCCAATTCAGCGCTACTTTCCTACCTCACGGTGATTTTCAAAGTTAACCGGTTAGAACTCCGGCCGAACTTTGCCGCTGCGTTGTCGCTAACTTATGCCATCGGTTGCATATCACTCTATTAAAATACGACAACAGCCCCTCTTGTTGGAATATTATTCAATTTTGGGTTAGTTCGGTCAACATGTTTGACACAAGACAGCTGTCAAAAGAAGTGATTATGTTGCTGGCTGTACAAGTTTAAGTCGTTATGTGCAGATGAATTTCTTGCTGTCAAATATGGGAACTGGTAGCAGGATACAAGGTGCATACCCCTATCGGGAAAGAAAAAAATTATAGAAAACATTTATTTATTTATTTAAGTTACTATGACAATAATAATTAAAGGCGTCTAAGTTGCTGTGCTTATTTGTTCATCATATTGTTAATAATTTTAGTGTCCTCCTCTACTTGTTTACTGTGAACACAGCATGAACAGACCTCTTACGTCTCGTGTTTTCCATCGTCAGGGCCGTAGGCAGTGGGAGGCCGCAAACCTCGGACTTTCGAGCAGTTTTCATGGAAGATGCACCCCGCTAGAAATAATCCTGCCAGCGTACATGCTGTGAAACCTACTCAAAAATGCTGAATATGGAAATGTTGTATTTTGGCGTTCTTATTCATTTGCTGGGAACCAACTTTTTTTTTGGGGTTGAAAATCACGTTTTACGGTTGTGTTGGTGAATGGATTGAATAGTACGGGGGTCGTGGAGCTGTTTAAAGTAATAATCTTACATATAAGAAAAACTTGTGAAAAATTTGGAACTTTGACCCCCAATATCTCCGTAACTAGAAGGTTCCCAGGTATGGTCTAGAACAAAAAAAAAAATCGCAATGACGGGGACAACAAGAGCCTTTCGGCTTCGTTAAGGGTCTTGTTACACCCTTTATGAACCTACTTAGGCCAAATGAAAAGTGCTCTTTCTCAAACCTTCAACTTTTACGCAAACGAAGTGGCCGACCATCCTACTTACCCCATAAACAAGCTAACTAAACTGTAAAATATGCAAACATTACCGTTAAAACAATGCTCGCACAACAAACTAAATCTCCAAACTCTAAGAGAACATCAAAAGCATATAAAAGGTTGAACTGAAACTGAAATTAATTCCATTTAAAACTTGGCAGCAAGCATACATTCATAACTTTGATATTAGTCCAATGGGGTGTTTTACCTAGGAAGCGGGGCTTAAAACATACCAGACTAATTCCAGGAGTTTCTGGCTCATTACTGAGAGACAAAGAGCCATGCATAAAGAACGTAAAGCAAGAAAGTTTGGTGACGAATGGGTCCAACACTGGCCATTGCGTGTGGACCTGAGGCGCACTTCCATTCCCCCCGCAATGGTCCTAATTTTGACTAAGAGAGAGGGGATGGGAAGTTTCCAGTTTACTGGTCCGTTTTGCCTGTGTTCAGCACGTGGTGGGAAGGCAAATGCAGCGCACCGCGTTCGCAATCAAGGTAAATGTTGCCAGGTGCGTTCGCGGCGGCGGCCCGCGAATTTATAACGGCAACACTGACAACTTGATTTATACGCGGCAAACATTTTCGCGGTATACCAATTGTGAGATATTCCGTTACACGCTCGCCTGCGTTCTAGATGGGTAACTATTTTTCACGTTTTATTGGTTTTCGTTTCGTTCGTGATGTATTTTATTGATGTGTGTAGTTTTTTTTTGGGTTTCGTGTGTCCGTCTGGGTTATAAATGTATACATTTGACGTGTAATGAAACTAAATTACACGAAGATTCCTTATTTCTTACAGCCTTATGTTAAATACGAACCAATTAATTTACTTTGAGTCTATTGATAAAGGAAAAGCTTTCAAGTAGATAACTCTATGTAATAGGAAACCTATTACTGCGACCATTTATTATAATTAAACCAGAAAGCCAAGTAATTAAGGGAACATAATTCAACATAACTAACAGCTTAAACATCAATACTTTGGCCTGTTTTCACGAAAAAAGGCGGCTTTTACGTGAAAGTCTGAATAAAAGACTGTTGTTCGATTTTTAATTTTTCAACGCTCAGCGCAGCACTGAAAGTGCGCATTTATTGGCGAATTGATTCATGTAGTGTTGCCAAAGTTTAAACACTGCCACTGACATGATGATAGGTACAGACGCCAGCAGGTCAACCTACCCGAAACTGTCAGATTTTCCCAACCGGTTGGTTGGGAAAATCTGAACCTAATGCTTTAGAGATAAAGTTGAATATCTATTAAATAAATTTGACAGATTGTGGTAGCTTGATGTGCTGGCATCTTAACTTAAACTTATCGTAAATATGTCGATTTTTTAAACGAAAATACATCATACAAAATCGTTTCAGACGTTTCCAAGAAAACAAATGTTAGTATTAAAATATCACTTTTCACGAAATCGTCCATACAAACGGCAATTCGATGATGTAACTCGAATCTGTAATACATATATTCTTGATTTAAAACAGTGTGCATCGAGTTTCTTGCCCATTCTTCTCCATAGTACTAGTACTGTAGTTGCCCATTTCAAAGCGTAGGTCTGCTTTGAAATGGGCAACTACAGTACTTTTACAAGTTATTATGTCTTGTGACTGGAACTGCAGTTTGTATGTCTAATTGAAATGAATGCTTTAGTTGAATTTGAGTTTGAGTTTTGCGTCTCTTGAATCGAGATATTAACATTGAAACTTTCAGCTCTATTGATAATCACTTTACACTTAGCGTAAACGAATATGAAAGAGAAAGACAAAGACTAATCGCTTACGAAGCATAGTTTCTATTTCACAATAGTTTTGACATAATAATGGATTGATCGAGAAAACTGAGAGGAATCGATATTTAAACGATCATTCGTTTTAATTTGTCTCTGTTCGGTAAAGATTGATAGTTTGCTGGTCGGTTTCCGATACAATCGCGAGTTGTTAATGGTTTCTGTGGAGATTCTGAAGTAATTGTTGGATTGCGAACCAATTCAGATTATCTTTTTTCATACTGCATTCATTAATATTACGGGAATATGAAAAAAGAACTCGGAGTGCGTGTATGACCGCAGATGAAGCAAAAGAATTATTTAAGGTTTGTAGCAGGCTGCGTTCTGTAGTTTCGGCCTACCCGAGGAAAAAAGGAGTTCTTTATGTCAAAAAAAAAACAGATGTGATGTTATCAGATTGTATCACAGCGAATGCGTCCCTGGCCTAGTGATAGCAAGCGCGACTGCCGAGCATGAGGGTCTAGGTTCGATTCCCGGGTCGGGCAAACGTGCTATTGGGTATTTCCATCAGGAATTTCTCAGTGGCAGCCACGGAGTCTGGATGTGTGCCTGGTTGGTGGCAATAGAGTCGTCCCTTATTACATAGGACTTCAATATAACGTCCGAAATGTGGGTGTACTCTTAGGTAAACCTCTGCCCTACCTTTCGGGGATTACAGGCGTGATGTTATGGTGGTGTATCAGAACAGGTTTCTAGAGAAAGAGGAGGCATAGATTGCAGAGAAAACAAAAGAGTATGAGATAAATCTGTCTTTATTTTTCCTTTAAAAGTAGCACACGGTCCAACTATCTAACAATACGTCCTCATCATTTTCTTGCCCTTATCCCAATTTATTTGAGGTCGGCGCAGCATTTCAGCGTCTTCTTCTTCCATACTTCTCTATTCTCAGCAGTCACCTCCTTTCAAGCCATATCATCAGTAACAATACGACATCGTAACGACAAAGATCGTAAACACTAAAAGGCATCGTGTGTTAATTAATTTGTATTTCAGCAAACGATTGATGAATCGTCAGGAAGTAGGCGAACAAGTGTGATGAATAGTACTGCCGCGGAGTAGCAAACGATACGTAGGTATTTATTTAGCTGTTTGTAATCACGCCTGTAAACCCAGAAGGGTTAGGTAGAGGTTTGCCTAGTAATAATAATATATATTTATTTCAACCAACATTGGATCAGACAATTACATCACAATTATTATATAATTAAAGCAAACATTTAAATTTCAAATCAAAATTAAATTAAATTCAAAAACAAAATCAACATCACAATCAAAATCAAAATCAAAATCAAAATCAAAATCAAAATCAAAATCAAAATCAAAATCAAAATCAAAATCAAAATCAAAATCAAAATCAAAATCAAAATCAAAATCAAAATCAAAATCAAAATTCAAATTCAAATCAAAATTCAAATTCAAATCAAAATTCAAATTCAAATCAAAATTCAAATTGAAATCAAAATTAAAATACAATTAAAATCAAAATTAAAATTAAAAAGTACGTGAACTTATCTGCAGTGGTATACGTACTGACAGTCGAAACGTTCAGCAAAAGTTAACAACAAACACAACAACAGTAACCACAATCTAATACTACACACCTCACAACATAACTATCGAAATGTGAGAAGAAACCCTTGTCTATCTCATTCGTATTAAAGTGTGTCAAACAGTTGTAGAAATAAAAACATTAAAAATAAATACCGTTGACGGCACGGTTAGCGTAGTGGCTAAGCGATTGACTGTTGCGCTGCGTGTCGCGGGTTCGATCCCCGCACGGAACATATATTTTTATGACGTACAGGTAGTTGTTCCGGGTCCTAGCTTGTGTATGTTTGTAAACGCACCCACGTCACGCCGTCGGGCCAAGTTAGAAAAACAACAAAAAAAAAATAACAGATACTTGAACCTCCTGTTTACCGTCAAAAAAAAACTCGAAACAATGGCCGATATTCGTACATAATACGCTTATAAAAACAATATTACCTTATGTAATGCCGTAACATGAAGGCACTCCATAAAATTGGTTCGTTACTGAGCGCCGTGTAATGAGACGTGCTGCAATCTGAAAAATATATGTTAATACTGTGGGGTAAGGCTGAGTTTACATTGTTGAGTTTGTAGGTAATAATTGATTTTTCTTCCTTTTGCTTAGTCCACGTTCATATATCTGGTCATACACGCACGCCGGTTGCGAGTACTACGCACCTGACCTTCCTGAAGAACGAAGCAGGTGGCGTTCTGGGTTCCTGCCTACGCCCATGTGAAAAAGGCGTAATGTGTTGTATGTATGCATTTATTATCTTGAATTTGTAGGCCAACCTGACCTGTCAGTACCCAGTTTCGGCACTTTATATCATAATGGCCAGGATGCACTGGTTTGGCCAACGAGATGGTTTGACGAAGTTTCCCAAACACTGTCACTGCAATATAACAAGCTATAAGGTTACCTACCACCAAAAGGAATAACGTTTACTGTAAGAAAACTCAATTATGGGTTAAGCTAGCGTTTTTACATCTGCCTAGCCTTTTCCCTGATGCTGAATATCAGTATTTTACATGGGGCGACTGCCTATCTGACCTCCACAACCCAGTTAGTACTGGGTAATATGATACCCCTTGGTAAGTCTGTTTTTCAGACTTTCAGGCCACTGACTATCTGTAATGACTATCAAAGATCTACAAATGACAGCCGCGGCCAACGGTATAACGTGATTATTTACTCACGAGCTTTATACATAAGCTATATTATTGCAATTTGTAGATACTTATGTTTTATTCTTATTTTTGTGTACAACAAAGAATGAGAATAGTAGTGTTGGCTTCTTTCTCGACGAGTGTATACTGAACTTGATTAGTTACCCCAGGGACACTCATGCGCAACTTCGAAAAGCTACACTTCGATCACCATCCTTCGATCAACTGTCACATTCATCTTTTTTTTTTTTTTTTTTTTTTTTTTCTTCTTAACCAAAGACAATCATATATGAAATCTCTTTGATCGTAACCAAAGACAATCAAATATGAAATCAAAAATAAATCATGTCATTTTACGACGTACAAGTTATAAGTCGAAAGTTCAAGTTAAAGCCTCGTTGGTCCAGTGGTCGCTGAGCATGAGGTCCTGGGTTCTATTCCCAGGTCGGGCAAAGTGTTATTGGACTTTTTCAGTGTTATTAGGAACTAGCTGTTCCCCGCGGTGTCACACGCTCTTAAGGGTCGCAGCGTTATGTTATATAGCCTATAGCCTTCCACGATAAATGGACTATCCAACACAAAAAAAAAATTCAATTCGTACCAGCAGTTCCTGAGATTAGCCCGTTCAAGCAAACAAACAAACTCTTCAGCTTTATAATATTATATAATATAATATAGTATAGATTTCTCAGTGGCAGCCACGGAGTCTGGATTTGTGCCCGGTGGATGGTAACAGGCTCGTCCCCTATTACATGGGACTTAAGCATAACTGGCGAAATATGGATGTTCTATTAGGTACACCTGTGCCTAATCCTTTATGGATTACAAGCGTGATCATGTTAAGTCACATTCAACCTTAAGGTTCTAAAGCAATTACCCAGTAGACCACACGTAAGCAGTTTAAGTTGTATTGGTTTTCAATCAACCTCTCCTTACCCAATAAAAAAGTACATTAAAGAATAATTAATAACAAAATGCCCTCACAGACGTAAAAAACTATCTTCCTCAACAAAATCTCAGCTGATAATAAATTATGAAACTCCTTAATACCTGTACCAGGTAGAGAAGAGGTACATTAAGCGGACGCCGGACGCTGTGGCGCAGACGCACAACTTTTGTTTACCACCCCGTCGACTTAATCTTGTGGAAGATTGCTAAGCGAGTTTGACTTGGTATTGTCATAGATTAAGTATTTCGTCGAGAACAGAATTGCTTTTAGAGATTTTTATTTTTTATTATATTTGAATCGGATCTTGTTAACAATTTCATGGGTTTTCATTGTTTTTTTGCACTGAACCCTAATCCATTTTCAAAAATAAAAGTAATTTAAAACCTAATTTACTCCTTATACCATCGGTTATCTGCCAGTAAAAGTCCCGTCAAAATCGGTCCAGCTGTTTCGGAGATTAGCCGGACCAAACAGACAGATTAAAAAAAATTAAAATGTTTTTTTTTGTTAAGTATAAGTATCGTATATCATTTCATATGCATACAGTAAAAAGCTGTTATTTTGAAATTACAAACAGACACTCCAATTATATTTATTTGTATGTATAGCTATTGAGATATGTCTATTCTTCGTAAAATATAGCCTATAAGCGGTCATGCCACGCCCGCTGTCTGTAATCAAGGTAATTTACGCCTTCAAACTGTGAAACTGGTTAGAAACAGCACCAGAGTAGGAATTTCCGATCTACAAACTCTTATTCTGTGGTCCACTGTGCAGCTAACTTTATAGTGTTACCGTTATGTTCCTGTGTACAGCATTAATTGAAACTAACATGAAATTAGGCTTGTTATACCCGTGGGGAGTGTACCTAACTTCGGGGACACCGGATTTGTGTTGCATGTTGCTGTGGCTGTGTACAGTATTTCATACTGAGAGACTGCGCGTGCCGACTGAGCAAGTGCCAAGTGATTTGTCTTATGAGACGAATCGTGTTTATGATTCTAAGGGGAACTAATATTTGCATAGCCGACACACGACGGTTCCAAGTATGCTGGACGTAAGATTTGTGTCTGACTTGCATCCAATTGATTAATTATTGGGTTTACCATCAGGAATTTCTCAGTAGCAGCCGTCTGGATTATTTATTATTATTTATTTATTTAACAGTTTATGTACAGACTAAATACAGAAAAGAAGAAAGGAACAGAAAAAATAGGAAAAAAGGTGATTTTTATTTTTAAAGCAATCTCTTCCAGCATACCTGCGAGAGGAGTAGAAAAAAAGAGATATATACATAGTGTGTAAAAGAAGAAGAGAAAATAGAATACATAAAAAGAAATAACGAATTTAAATATCACATACAATACAAGAATACTACATACTATAGATTACTGCTCGGTTGATGGCAATATTCTCGCCCCCTTTTACACGTGACTTAAACACACCTGGCGAAATGTGGGTGTACTATTAGGTACACCTCTGCCTAACTTTTCGGGGATTACAAGCGTGGTATTATATGTTGCATCTAATTAAGGGGCTAGGTTTGAGAAAAAATTTGGGTATCTAAAAATACTAACTAATACTAATAGTTAAACATACAGGGTGTAAACGGATTCTTCACTTAGCCGTCAACCAAGCATTCTGTACATCAAACTAGGTAACTCTACGCTGAAAATATTGCTGGGAAAAGACTTTTTTTGGTCTGAAAAGTTGTAGTTTACGGTAGCGCCCAATGTAACGCATCTCAAAATATTGTGCTGATGAATGCATTTAATAGTACAGGAGACATGGACGTATTTAAAGTTAGGTTATAACACATCTATATAAAAAACAAGTGTAGCAAAGTTGTAACTTTGACTTTAAATATTTCCGTAACTAGAAGGTTTCCGGTGCTTCCTCCCATATGCGGATGGTGACCACCGGGGTAATTTTTCCCCCGTGAACAAAAAAAAAAGATAAATTTAGTAAAAAAAACCAGTAAATCACCCAGTATGTGTGTGATGTAATCCATGAAAATATGCTTCTGCCCACCCCTTCGGAGTATACAACCGTAATGTTATGTTAAAGTACCTTAAAACTTTAACTTTATCATCTTTAGGGGTTTATTTTTCTTCTCGCAGGTGTGCACACAGCTTCATAATGTTAGTGTTATATTCCTGTACACTTCGATTAATTGAAAATTGTATAAACATTGGGTTTATTTTGTTTCGTGTAGCTTTTACTGCTGTGTTTACGTTACGTTTATTGGAAGTTTATTTGGAGGAAAAAGTTTTTGTGCACCTCTTTAGCTAACTTTCGTAAGAAAGGGTTTAATGTTTGCTGAGAAAAGAAAGTGTTTCTTTTGAAAAGTTTTTGTTTGTTTGTGGTAAAATAAACTGGCAATCTCACTACAGGTCAGCAGTAATATATAATAACACAATAAGTTTATTATATAATAAGTTTTACAATGTTATAAATATCTAATAGGCTGTGTTTCACTGTGCAAAAGAATTAAAAATCTATAACCGAACTAGGCAAAAGCGGGGGGTGAGAAATCATCAAATGACTCCTCCCGCTCTGGGCGGAGCGGAAGGGAGTGTCAGACTCTTACTGACTAAAAAACACCCATGTTCCTTCATTGGCCCTTTATGTTCCAGGGCCGCGGTATCTCTTTCGAACAGTCCCGCAGCCCTGGCAGGCACCGGCCCTTGCGGGCCCCTCCCGTTTGCTGACATCTCTTTGAGGCGCGCGTGGAACACGAACGCGCCGTCGACACGGCCTGCCCGTCGTCATACGACGGACGGACGGCGAGCTAGAATAGCAGCCATCAAGTAGAAATGTTAAACGTTAGTGGGGTTTTTAAAACTAATATTTAGGAAAAGATAACATACTAATTCGGAAATTAGACGGAGAAGAGAGATGTGGTCTCGTCTCCGCTTCGGTGGAGTCCGGCCGTTACAGTGTAGTACACCCCCCGACAGCCCCGTGTGGGAATCACCTAACTTTCATATCGATAATATTAGTATGGAATATAAGAATTGAGCTCAACGGCACTATTATTCCATTAAGTACTATATTTTTACTAGGAGACCAGTGATCAATGTCAGAGACGTAACGACTCATCCATTTTGAATGCCCTTTTTGAGTGGTTCTTATGTGAAAACTGGTCACCTTTCTATAGACTGACCTCATCAACAATATCACCCAGACCGATTTAGCGAACGGTTATTCGCCTCGCAACCCAGACTCAAAAACAAAATCATTTGTCAAAATGTAATCCACCCAAAGCGCACCAGTTTAAAAACAAAAAAAAAACGAAGGAGGTGTTGTCGTAAAACCGTGGTTTTCATTTAAGGTTTTTAATTAGAGACGGTTCAAAAGAAAGTCGTCGTTAATCCACTGTTCCCGGGGAAATTAAAGGGGTCCCACAAAGATGTCGTTTTGATAGATAGGGCAACACTGGCGGAAAATGTTTTGTTTTGTGGGTTACGTCAGGTGTTGTGGGAATGGTGTTGTACCTATTTAAAGTGTGATATTTTTGGGTTGATGTAAGATTTACTTTAAGGGTTAAATGTATGCAGGGCACGCCACGATAGTGGCGGTAAGTCCCCTCTTTGAGGAGTGGCTAGGGAGGCGCCACGGCGCCCTCACCTTCCGCCTGACGCAGGTCCTCACCGGACACGGGTGCTTCGGGAGGTACCTGCACCGAATCGGGCGGGAGGAAACACCCGGGTGCTACAATTGCGAGGATCGACCGGAGGACACGGTGGAGCACACCGTCGAGGTCTACTCCGCTTGGGAGGAGCACCGCCGTGTCCTCGTAGCGGCGATTGGCGGCGGCGACCTCTCGGGCCCGGCCCTGGTTCAAGCCATGGTCCGAGGCGAGAGCGAATGGGAAGCCGTCGCCTCCTTCTGCGAAGCAGTCATGCTAGCGAAGGAGGCGGCGGAACGTGAGAGGGAGAGAACCTCCTCACGTCCCAGCCGCCGCGGGAGAAGCACCGGGCGTCGGGGGCCACGCCGTGATGGCTCTCGGCCACCGTAGGCGCGGGCCTGTGGACGGTGAGTAATGGGCTAGCTCGCCGTCCGTCCGTCGTATGACGACGGGCAGGCCGTGTCGACGGCGCGTTCGTGTTCCACGCGCGCCTCAAAGAGTTGTCAGCAAACGGGAGGGGCCCGCAAGGGCCGGTGCCTGCCAGGGCTGCGGGACTGTTCGAAAGAGATACCGCGGCCCTGGAACATAAAGGGCCAATGAAGGAACATGGGTGGTTTTTAGTCAGTAAGAGTCTGACACTCCCTTCCGCTCCGCCCAGAGCGGGAGGAGTCATTTGAGGATTTCCCACCCCCCAAAAAAAAAAAAAAAAAAGGGTTAAATGTATGCGAAAATATGATTTCTTTATGATGTTACTCTTTAAATAAACCAGATAACATTTAATTAATTTGCTGTGGGATGATTATTATTTCTCAAAGATCCAAATGACCTCTTGTAGGAAAAACGGTTGACCTCACTTCTGGGCCATATTTATAAATTGTTTTCTAGAGTCAAGTACTAACCCATTCCTCCATTCTATGTATTTGAAGAGACCATAGAGCAAAGTACCTTACGTAGCCAGGCGTAAATGCAGAAAAGAATAATAGATGTTATAAATTAAAAAAAAGAAACATGAAATGATTTTCCTATGGTAAACTTTCAAAGACGCACGTACTTTATTCATTACAGCCTACTTCACACGTAGGATCAAAGGTATTCAATTTCCTTATTTAAAACAATCTTAAACATACTCCTGTCACATTCAGAGAGTCGACATCAGCGTCGTCACTGACAAAAGTACAAATTAATAAGAATCACCTAACGACCAGAGACGTTCTTTTTCTCAGCAAATAACGTTTTTTACAACATTTTGACAAAGAAGTTTGTACTAACTCGTGATTTTACTGGTCGTAATTAAGTTTTACTGCTGAGTTACCGGTGAATTATGTCAGTCAAGTTTCTTCGTGTTTGTTTGCGTGGGGTTTGTTCAAGGGATTTTATTGTTTGTAGATATTATTCAGTATTAATTATTGTTTAGAGCTGTATTTTCTTATTCGTGTGGTTAGTCCCTAACCTGCGGACAGAGGTTCTATGCCACTCATGGGCCCCTGACTTGGCTTTCCTGACACGCCGTCGAGAAATATCTCATGCTGCATGCTGCATGCTGCATGCTGGTTTGGTTTCCTCGCAATGTTTTCCTTCACCGAAGTGATAAATATACAATACGCACATAACTCCGAAAATTCAGAGATGCGTGTTTTGGGTCACGCCACTAGGCTATCACTGCATAAGAGCTAACCTTAGCTCTTAACAATAAATAAAGGTTTGACCCAGTTCTCGAAAGTTCTCGTTCTGAGGAGGTTCTAGTTAGGCAACTGGATGAAGGGCTTGATTCAGAAAGCGGTACTCCTGGACACGGCTCGTATTGTTAGGATGTTCCTCTTTCTGGAGTCCTGACCGTCGATAGTTTGGACCCTCTTCCCGATACCGGTGGGCTACTATTTTTTGTATATTTAAATGTACATATTTACATATTTTTTAAATTACTATTTAAAAATGTAATGAATTTGTATAAAGATGAATAAAGGAATACTAGGTTCAGAGCCATATTTTACGTCATGTGGGTACCTGGCTACATGACCTAGAAGATGGATTTGAGCCCTAGACATACATCCCTATTTTTAAACCAGTGAAGCAAAACATCGTGAAGAAATCGTTATGTCCAAGATACAAAAAAAATTCGGACACAATCATGTGACTACCACCTAATCGCTCTAGGCCCGCGTCATACGGGCCACTACTTCCCACAAAGAGGTGGACTGTTTCCCAGCAGTGGGGACGTTATAGGGTATGCCTATGCTATGATCAACCCACACAAAAAACATCCTGAATAAAATGTTTTTTACCCGACTACCTATGGCAAAGCCAAATGTAGGAGTTATGATTTTAGCAGTCTATGTCTGTTTTTTTTTTAAATGTGGCCCCTCACTAGTGATTTTTTTGGTATCGTAGGTGCGTTTAGAAACATTTAAACTCAAATCCACAAACAGATAGACCCGGTACAACTACCTGTAGTTGTACAAATATTTCGTGTCGTGCGGAAATTGAACCCACGACACGAGCTCAGTCAATCCCTCAGCCACTGCTCCAAACGTGTCGTCAAACCATTGAACGATTGAACCATTTTTATGTTCCACCGTACTTTATATTAGACCGATCAAAAGTCTCAAACAGCCTGTTAACATCGGAAACTCACACTCTAACAACCCTTCATCTAATAACCGAAGATCCCACGATAATATAAGACGTATTAAGGCTTGCCATACTCATTCTAAACCGATTCCCTATACAAATAGGCTTCAGGGCTGCGAATCGTGTCCGTCGGCCGATATCGTGCGAATTGTTGGAATCACGCGCGGAATATAAAGGGAAACATTCGGACGGAGTGGAATACTAATGCCTGAACATAATAGACGGTTAGGAGCGGCGGATAGAGAGCGTGAATATAAAAAAAATACACAACACCTTGTACTTATGCTAGCCTAGTACTTTTTTGTGGGTTATCAATGTATTATTAAAAATACGATATCACCGGATGAGCGAAATTACTTTATTATTAATCAAAGCACAGTCGTATTTCGTTTTTTAATGTGACTGTACTCTGTGACAGTCATGTCGAGGCGAAGTCCGGGGGGTGGGGGAGTGTCTGTAAGGTATATATCTATGGTCGAAAGCCTCACAATAAATGAATGTTTTTGTTGTTATTAAAACAAAAAATAATACATCAAAACCAAGAAAAATCACGAGTCGACGTAAAGGGACTCGACATAGCGGGAATGATTCGTCTTGGTTCGGTCAGGTGGAGATTTTTTTGTGAAATAATAACAACCGCACGGACCCTGGCCAAGGTCAGTCAGTCGATGGGTGACGTGTGATCATTGACACGGTACGGATAAAACTCTAAATTTCGACTTAAAGAAATTTATTTCTCATAAGAACACACAGTCCGCCTATAATGAGATACAAAGTAATAAGTATGATAATACAGTACAATACAATTTCTCCCAGAGTATTAGACGTTATAATGTATTTATATGTATGTTTCTTAAGCTTATTTTTAAATGTATGGGACATTAAATATCGAGTTTTATCCGTCCCGATCTATACAGTAGATACAGTAGATCATTGACAGTCGTTACAGGTAGTCAGATACCCAAAAGTCTAACAGTCATTCCAAGGGGTACCATATTACCCAGTACTAACTGGGTTGTGGAGGTCGGATAAGCAGTCGCTTCATGTAAAATACTAGTATTCAGCGGTACCCGATTAGACTGGAAGCTGACCTCAACATAGTTGGGAAATGGCTTGGCATATGATGATGGAAGTACGGTTGCACTGCTCCACGGTAGTAATAAACCAGGATAAGCTGGCCTCTTATTTCATCGAAACTGTGTAGCAATATAGGGCAGCTCAAAGTTTAATTGTTTTTGTTGACGTATGCCTTCTTACTTCATCTTAGCGTGTCGATTGAATCGGCCCTAGCGGTGCCGAGTTTGGCGCTTTCAGACAGGACACGAAATCAAGTATCCCATCGTTTGTGGAACAGCACCACATTTACACTCCAGGGCAGAGTCAAGTTTCCGGCTCTGGTTCAAGCCATGGTCCGGGGCAAGAGGGAGTGGGAAGCCGTCACCTCCTTCTGCGAAGCAGTCATGCTAGCGAAGGAGGTGGCGGAGCGTGAGAGGGAGAGAACCTCACGTCCTAGCCGCCGCGGGAGAAGCACCGGGCGTCGGGGGCCACGTCGTGATGGCTCTCGGCCACCGTAGGCGCGGGCCTGTGGACGGTGAGTAATGGGCTAGCTCGCCGTCCGTCCGTCTTATGACGACAGGCCGTGTCGACGGCGCGTTCGTGTTCCACGCGCGCCTCAAAGAGATGTCAGCAAACAGGAGTGGCCCGCAAGGGCCGATGCCTGCCAGGGCTGCGGGACTGTTCAAAAGAGATACCGCGGCCCTGGAACATAAAGGGAAAAAGAAGGAACATGGATGGTTTTTGTCAGTAAAAGTCTGACACTCCCTTCCGCTCCGCCCAGAGTGGGAGGAGTCATTTGATGATTTACCATCCCAAAAAAAGGGCAGAGTCAAGTTAGTATAGATGTGTTTTCAATCGTAAATTTATTATTTATTCATTTTGTATTAAAGTAGGTAATTTGATTTATAACGTTCGAATCTGTTTCGTTCTCTAGTCTAGTTAAATAGTTAATATTAATTTACTATCGCATATATTATAATAAATATTCTGTGTTTACTTTATTGAGTTATTAGTTTAGATAAACATACCTGAACTAATAACGTAATAATTTATATTAACTGTTAGCTCACCGATTTCAAAAGCTGTATTTCAGTATTATTTAGATTAACGTCGAATTTGTGTAATAATTAACCATTTTATTCGTTAAGCCTCAGCCTCTCACTTATCACTTCATCATCATCTACCTAGCCTTTTCCCAGCTATGTTGGAGTCAGCTTGCAGTCTAACAGGATGTAGCTGAATAGCAGTATTTTACATGGAGCTACTGCCTATCTGACCTCCACAAGTCAGATAGCTAATATGATTTCTCTTGGTCAGTCTGGTTGTCAGACTTGGGGGCCACCGACTACCTGTAACGACTGTCAAAGAACTACTCGTACACGCATAGATCGGTACGGATAAAACTCGATATTTTATGTCCCATACATTTAAAAATAAGCTTAAGAAACATATATGTACATTATAACGTCTAATACTCAGGAGGAAATTTTATTGTACTGTATTATCATACTTATTACTTTGTATCTCATTATAGGCGGACTGTGTGTTCTTATGAGAAATAAATTCCTTTAAGCCGAAATATCGAGTTTTATCCGTGCCGTGTCACCGATCACACGTCACCCATCGACGGACTGACCTTGGTCAGCGCTGCTTAACCTTGAAGATCGCTCCGTGAGGTTGTTATTATTTAGCCACGAGCTCTTCACGTTACGACTACTTGATTATCACAAAAACCAATTTTAAACCACAAAAACTTATTAAACTCCGTGATCCACTGCGCGCTCCCCCCAAAATCGCTTAGTGAATGCAATTTTGCTGGGCTAACATAATATGAGCATATTATGTAGGTGCTTAGCCCTAGTTACCTCAGCCTCCAAGATTGCCTTTAGTCTGCTATAAGCGAATAAGGTAAATAGAATTTGTTATTACGTGATCCTTATACAACGTACCAGTTAGCGTTGGAGTCGGATTTTTGAGATAGTTTTCGCTTCGATTAACCTTGGATTTTTAAGTAACAATCTAAGAATGGGGGTAGCCTTTACCCAGCAGTGGGTTATAAAACTAAGATGTGTGATTTAGTTGGCTTTTGTAATTTGGTAATGATAACATACCTTCAGTGCCGGGAACCCATCTGGGGGTTCACTCAAGTCGCACTTGCTATGCTGGGAACCCACTTGGAGGGCCCATTACTCAATTGCAAGTGCTCCATGAAACGGGGTGGACACGAATGTGTTACTTTTACTTCGAGCTCCATAATTCAAGTAGTGGATGACGGAATAAAACAGCCAAGGTAAAGTTGGAGTGGGCTGGCCACGTGCCATGTCTTCACCCGGAGAGATGGACAAGAGCCTCGACGAACATCTCTCGAGGCTCTCGCTTGGAGGTTGTATCAAGGGTCTGTTCAGAAGACAATACTCCTCGATATTTGCTCGCATTGTGAGCAGGTTCCTGTCTCTGGAGCCCTAGCCACCGGTAGCTTGGATCCTGCTCCCGACACCGGCGACTGACTGACTGATTTCGATGAAATCCGACACACAGGTTGACCATAACCTGGGTTAGGGCTGAATATATTTTTTATCCTGGTATGATGTTATCGTGGGATAAATTCTGCTCTCAACCCGGGCGAAGCCACGGACAAAAGCTAATTTACTACAAATTCCACATAATAAACAATATTACACCCAAACAGTTCCATCGAAAACCGAATAGTACAGTTATCAAAATGATTTCCATTCACAATACGATGCGGGCGTTACATCACTAATGGGAAATCCATTGAATCCGTTTTTATCACGCGTACGGAACCCCAAAAATGTTCTCTATCATTAACAATGGTGGACAAATGGATGGCATAACGGATAAATGGTCACGCGTAGCAATAGTATCGACTTTGTGTAGGTTATGTTATGTCCAAATATTTTGTTATGAAAGGGATAGTTTGTTTTGGAACATAGGAGACACTGTTGCTAGTAAATGTTTGTTAGAACTTTCTTTAATGTTGGTTTATTTTGTTTTGAAAGTCTTTAGCAATCGTCGTGATTGGAGACACTTTTTTCGTAGAGCTCGCTGTCTTATTTTCGTAGCTCGTAACACCAATCTCGTAGCACAAAGATATATGCGTATTGCGTAGTACTGCGTTCGTAACCTCGTAGCACTGATGATAGACACAAACAATCACATTAACTTCTTCTGTACTGTCTGGCTATCATTACAGAACCTATCAAGCCTTCAATAATGAGGCATAAGCCTTCACTAATGAGAATTATTCTTGAATAATTTATTCATGGGCTGGCTTTTACCTTGGCCAGAGGCTAAGTATTGCCATACAACGTAGCAACGCCGGCAGTCTCTTGGGCACATTACCAGCTGACAGCGTGGAGGGTTTGTTGTTAGTTTAATTTAGTTATTTTAGTATATTTAATCGTTTTAATTGTTATAGTGTAAATATCACTTGTTTATTATGATTTCAAGATTCCGGTTAGATTTCCATGTATTCTTTCGTTTATTTACTATATATAATTTATTTTGAACATTTTATCACACATTAGGACCTTGGAAGTCGACCATGGCTGAGGAATGAAGGGAAATCCGACAAAAGGATATTTCACGTTATCCAAAAGTTCACGAATTTCACGTTAGCCAAAAGTTTTGTTCCCAGTCGAAAAGTTTATGTCAAAAGAGATCGACAAACAATTGAATGTCACAGATGCCTGTATTTCCCGGAGGCATAGACAGAGTTGGACATTGTACGCTGAAGCTACTGGCACGAATATATTGACGTCGGAGATCAATTTTCTTTAACTAAAATCGGTTTGAAGCCTCTGGTGTCCTTTCAGGAGTAATCTATAGAAATAAATGAAATTGAAGTGCCTGTTTTTAATTTTACAATAAAAGCTTTTTACTGAATACATATGAAATTTTATACAGTACTTATAACAAAAAACATTTTGGAAATTTTTGTCCGTCTGTTTGTTTGTTTGGGCTGATCTCCGAAACGGCTGGACCGATTGTAACGAGATTTTACTGGCAGATAGCTAGATGTGATAAGGACCAACTTAGGCTAATTCCTTTTATTTTAGGAAAAGGATTAAAACCAATGAATTTTTAACAAAATGCGATTCAAATAGGGAAGTAGGTATTATTTTTGTAATAATTCACGCGAACGCAAGTCCTGGGAAACATTTAATCTAATCGATCAAACGTGAGATTCTCAGTTGCACCACGGGTCCCAGTTAGTCATAAATATATAGTCATACACACATCATCAGACACATTCAGAGACACACACACCGTGCAGATACTCACACGCACACAGGCACACACAAAAATTTTTTAATGCCAGTTAATTCGAGTCACTCTCGGTTATCTTATATTTATTGGTGTACTTCGTAATTGGCGTATTGTTTGAAATAATAATTTTAAGTTATTGTACTGTCAGCTGTGAAGCTACTTTTCATAAAATAAATAAAAGTAATCTAATCTATAAAACAGAAACTATCTTTTGGGATAAGCAACCCAGTCGCAACGGAAGCAGCCAACTGTGTACCACGATACTCTATGATAAACCTGGTAGTCTCACGTGACCATCTAGTTCTATCTTACAATTAAGAAACCTCTACTTGAAAGCAATGATTAGATGAGATAACCTGACTGTTAAAGATCACCATCATCTGCCTAGCCTTTTCCCAAGTAAGTTGAGGTCAGCTTCCGGCTAACCGAATTCAGCTGAATACTAGTATTTTACATGGAGCTACTGCCTATCTGACGTCCATAATCCAGGAATTACTGGGCGATACGGTACCCCTTGGTAAGACTCGTTCTCAGACTTTCGGGCTACGGACTACCTGTAACGACTGTTAGAGATCTACAAATAGCAGCCGAAACCAGCGGCTTAACGTGCTTTCCGGGGCACGGAGGAAACTCGGTATTTAATGGGTGTCCACCCATCCACAGTCCAACCTAGGCAAGCGCGTCTTAACCTGAAGATTGATCCGTGCGGCTGTTATTATTTAGCAACGAGCATCTCCCCTGACAGTTAAAGAAACACCTAGAATATAATGGAGAGGGACAATGCAACATAATCCAGTAAGTTAGAAAAAGACAGTCCACCTTTTCCAGTCCGTGTGGTCGGTGGCTCGGCGAATCAATGAGACGGAAACTATAATGACCCGTATACCACAAACAAATGGTGTTTTTATACGATTATTGGTCTATACGCCTCGTGTTAATAATATCATTACTAGTGTGATTATTAATGGATAGACTTTGGAGATTTAGTCATTTGTTTTTTTTTTTGGTGAGTCTTCCACTGGAAAACTCCTCTAGAAAGGTTCAAATAGAAAAAAATACTGTGAGAAAAACCAACACGTACCCATAAATTGCAACACGGTATTATAATTGTATGTAAAACTAGCTTCTTAGGCTTCGCCCGCGTGGAGTTCGGGAATTGACCACGGGATCTTACTTCTGGGATAAAAAGTAATCTGTGTGCTATACCTGACTATAATCTATCTCTGTGCCAAGTTTCATCCAGATCTGTTCAGCCGTTCTGGCGTGATTGAGTAACAAACATCTATTCATCCAAACTATCGCATTTATAATAGAATATTTATTTAAGATATATATTTTGTGTAATAATAATATGTATTTACATTTAAAGTAAAAATTCTTTAATCAAAATATTAATTATTTACAAAGTTAAATAGGTAATAAAGAAGTTAGTGTAAGTATTTAATTTTATTTGAGTAATACAGACACAGTCGCGTTTTTACGTACTTATAACTTACAAATATTAGTTCATAGTAATATTAGTTTCAATACATTACATATTTATATGTGAAATGACGACAATTAAATGATTGAATGAAGCAAATAAAGATATGAATATGATTTATTAGGAATCTATTTAATGACATAATACTTTTACATAATATTTAATATCAGTGTCGCGTTTTATTGATTTTCCTATAGAACTCATTAATTGTGCTCATGGAATGTGCCAGAACCAGATGTATACTTGTTTGGTTAATATATTAACAGAGGATGCTGAGGGTATTACGAGCCAACGCGAAAATCGGGACTTCACATATAGTTACAGACACGTCTTCCTCAAAAAAATCCTACCTACTTGCTAATAAGTAAATACTCCCGCGTCCACGCGCCCTGTGCAACACTGCGCGCCATGCGCCTGTCTACTGTTGGGGGATGATTTTGGAGAAACTGTGAACACGTTTCTTTTCATTTCAATTGAAGAGTACGTGCACAAATTTTCAAGTTAATCGACCCCGAGAATAATTGGTTACACAGAAAATTCAACACCCCATTTCACCCCCTTAGGGGTGGAAATCGAAAAACCCTTTTTTAGTGGATACTTTTTCTTCAAAAAGAATACACCATTCAAATTTCATGTCTTTAAGACCAGCGGTTTAGGCTGTGCGTTGATAGTCAGTCCGGCAGGACTTTGAATTTTATATGTATAGATTATATTTACTCATCATCATCGTAACATTTCGCCAAGTATGTTGAAGTTCCATGTAATAGAGGGCGAGCCTATTGCCACCTGCCAGTGGGATAATTTCTGACCTGCCAGCGGTCGACGCCGCGGACAAAAGCAAGTTGATCATAAGCCCCTTTTTTTTTTTTTTTTTTTTTTTTTTTTTTTTGGGGGGTGAGAAATCATCAAATGACTCCTTCCGCTCTGGGCGGAGCGGAAGGGTGTCAGACTCTTACTGACTAAAAAACACCCATGTTCCTTCATTGGCATTTTATGTTCCAGGGCCGCGGTATCTCTTTCGAACAGTCTCGCAGCCCTGGCAGGCACCGGCCCTTGCGGGCCCCTCCCGTTTGCTGACATCTCTTTGAGGCGCGCGTGGAACACGAACGCGCCGTCGACACGGCCTGCCCGTCGTCATACGACGGACGGACGGCGAGCTAGCCCATTACTCGCCGTCCACAGGCCCGCGCCTACGGTGGCCGAGAGCCATCACGGCGTGGCCCCCGACGCCCGGTGCTTCTCCCGCGGCGGCTGGGACGTGAGGAGGTTCTCTCCCTCTCACGTTCCGCCGCCTCCTTCGCTAGCATGACTGCTTCGCAGAAGGAGGCGACGGCTTCCCATTCCCTCTCGCCCCGGACCATGGCTTGAACCAGGGCCGGACGCGAGAGGTCGCCGCCGCCAATCGCCGCTACGAGGACACGGCGGTGCTCCTCCCAAGCGGAGCAGACCTCGACGGTGTGCTCCACCGTGTCCTCCGGTCGATCCTCGCAATAGTAGCACCCGGGCGTTTCCTCCCGCCCGATTCGGTACAGGTACCTCCCGAAACAACCGTGTCCGGTGAGGACCTGCGTCAGGCGGAAAGTGAGGGCGCCGTGGCGCCTCTCAAGCCACTCCTCAAAGAGGGGACTTATCGCCACTATCGTGGCGTGCCCTGAACGGGGTTGCGATAGTCGCTCCCTCCATGTCGCCATGAGATCACGGCGGAGGTCTGTCCGCCGCGCGACAATATGCCGCGGCAGCGGAGTTACCCCCCGGCTCTGTACCTCCGCGCGCCACTCGTGCAGGCGCGCGAGGACTATGGCCTCCAGATCCCATGGCGGCAATCCGGCAAGGAGGCTCGCCGCCTCGCGGGAGATCGTGCGGTATCCACGGATGAGCCTTACGGCTACCACCTTTTGGGGCGCGTTCAGGTAGTGCTTGGCACGCAACCTCAGCGAACGCGCCCACACCGGGGCCCCGTAAAGGGCCATGGACCGCAAGATCCCCGCATAGAGCCTCCGGCAGGAGGCGTTTGGCCCCCTCAGGTTGGGCAGGAGCCGCTTGAAGGCAGCCCCGGCCTTTTCCAGTCTGGGAGCCAAACGTCGGAAATGCTCCACGAAGTTCCATCGGCTGTCGAGGACGAGTCCGAGGTACCTCAACGTCGACTCGACGCCGACGGGAACCCCTCCTACCGTGAGTATGGATCCCGACGGTGGCGCGCTCCGAGGCCCATGAAAGCACATGGCCTCGGACTTGTGCAATGCCACCTCGAGACCCAATTGCCGGATCCTCTCAACGACTATCGCAACCCCGCGTGTCATCAGTTCGGCCGCCGCCTCGTGCGACCTCCCCTGCGCCAGCACCAGCGTGTCGTCAGCGTAGCAAACTACGCTGACGCCGCTAGGGAGGTCGGCACGCAGCACCCAGTCGTAGCCGATGTTCCACAAGGGCGGCCCTAGAACCGATTCCTGTGGAACACCGCACGACATCTCTCGCCGGTTCCATTCTCCGTTGTGACCGGGATATATGACATACCTGTCCGTCAGGTAGTCCCCGACCACACGACGAAGGTAGGTCGGCACCCGGTGATACCGGAGTGCCTCCCTAATGCAGCTCCAGGGCATGGAGTTGAAGGCGTTGGCGATGTCGAGAGACACCGCCAAGACCACCCCACCCCTGGACACCGCAGCCCCCGTCGTGAGGGCTCTCACGCGCATGATGGCGTCCACCGTCGAGCGCCCCTTGCGGAAACCAAACTGGTTGTCCGCAAGATCCGGCCCAATCCCCGCAAGGTGCCCGGCGAGGCGGTTTGCAATTACTCTTTCAAAGAGCTTGCCCACCTCGTCGAGCAACACAATGGGCCGGTATGCGGACGGAGAGTCCGCAGGGCGCCCCGGCTTCCGGATGAGGACCAGTTTCCCTGTCTTCCAACGAAGCGGGAACTGGCCTCTCTCCAAGCATGCGCTTAGGAGCCCCTCCAGTCGGGGCCCGAGAGCCTCCAAGGCCAGGACCCAGGCTTTGCCAGGTAAGCCATCGGGTCCCGGGGCGGTATTCCTGGCTTTAAGCCGGTTTACCGCCACTCTCAGGTCTACCCCGGTCACCTCCGGAGTGTCGTCATCGTCATCGTGGTCCGCTTCCGGCACCGCAAGCGGTGGAGCCATAGGCGGGGGAGGATGTTCCCCTCGCGAAGGGAACAGAGCGCTCACCACCTCCTCCACAAGCTGAGGCCGGAGACTCTGCGTCAGCGGGGGGGCCCAGGTGCGGAGTTTGTCCCGCACCATCTTGTAAGGGCGCCCCCACGGATCGCCGTCGAGAGTCTCCAGCATCTCCTCGCGGGCCGCATCTTTGGCCCGCTGGACAGCCTCTCGGAGGGCGGTCTTCGCCGCTCTGTATCCCTCGTACAGCTCCGCCTCAATGGCTGCCGCATCCGGAGGTCGGATGCGGAGCCTGCGATGTCTGGCGTACAGGTGCCGCGCGGCGACGCACGCCTCGCGCAGAGACGTGAGCTCTGGCGACCACCAGTACACCTGACGCCGGGCGCTTCCTGGCCGAACTCGGGGCATTGCCACGTCACAGATCTCGGACATGGCCTCCTGGAACCAACCCGCCTCGCTGTTGACATCGGCAGGCCTGCCCGGTGGTGTCACCCAGGCCTGCACGATCGAGGCTTCCAGGAGGAGCTCCCGGTCCAACTGCTTCAGCGCCCATCGCGGACCACTCGGGGCCTGTCGGACCGGCGCGCTTGAGGGGGCAGAGACATCAAACCGGATATACCGGTGGTCGGAATAGGTCTCCACCTCCTCCATTACGCGCCAGTCAAGGACACGCGGTGACAGAGCGGGGCTGGCGAACGATATGTCCACCACCGACTCGCCCCGCATCCGCACACACGTGGGGACAGAACCCCGATTTAGGACGACCAGGCCTGACTCCAGAGCCCAGTCCTCCACCATCCTTCCCCGCACGTCTGTGTAACGGGAACCCCAAGCCAGGTTCTTGGCATTGAAGTCCCCGAGCACAAGCACGGGGAGGGAATGGCCTCCGATGACGACACTCAACTCCGCGAGGGAGTTGTGGAACTCGGCGAGAGTTCGGCTCGGGGAGAAGTAGACTCCCGCTACGACTATCTCCCCGAACCGTGCTGCTACGCACCCCTGACCCTTCCTGACACTCTCAAGGGTCGGGGTACCGGCGGCGGCCGACGAAATGATGGCCACTGAGCCGCTAAGGTCCTCCACCCAGTCTTCCCTGGGAGGGACAAAGTACGGCTCAGCGACCACGGCGACGTTAATCGACCACTGCGCCATGCTCTGGAGCAACAGACTCTGAGCACAGGCGCAGTGGTTGATGTTCGCCTGGAGGAGGCGTAATGGGGCCATTATTGGCACTCCATTTCAGCCCCCTCCCGGGCCCCTTGTGAGGGCCCCGCTGCAGGAGTTGCAGCAGTGGCGGCAGTGGCGGCGGCAGCGGCGACGGCGGCGACGGTGGCGGCGGCTGCGGCGGTGGCGACGGTGGGGGTGGTGGCGGCGGCGGAGGGCCTCCGCCTTCCCCTGCCCCTGGCCTTGGTGGGTTGGGCGCAGGCCTTGCTCCCAGCCCGGTGATCGGCGGGCTTGCCAGCTGCCGCACATGCAGCGCAGTGCGGCGCGGCGGAGCAAGCCGCGGCCATGTGACCGGGCTGACTGCAGCGGAAGCAGAGCCCGCTGCGGTCCACCTCCGTGGTGCATTGCACCGACACGTGGTGCCCCACGTGGCAGCGGAAGCACCTCAGAGGTTTGGGCCCCAGCAACTTGACCTGCGCTGACACCCATCCCACCAGGAGCCTTCGGCCCTCCACAATAATTTTTGCCGCCGTCACAGGGCAGCTTACCATAACGGTTCGCATGCCCGTGTGGTCCGGACGTAGGGTGCCCGCCTTGACCTGCTCAGCAGGGCACCCACCGGTCCTTGTGACGGCGGCCACCACCTCCTCCTCGGTGACTGAGTCGTCCAGACCCATGATACGCAGGTCTGCGCATTTCACGGGCCTGGACACCCGGGCCTCGTCCGCATTTAGGGACGCTCTAAGCTTTTCAGCCAGAGCGTCAGCGGACGAGCCACTGTTCTCACCGGGGATCTCCAGCACTCGCGCCCCTGTCGCGGTTACCTTAAGCCGGAGTCCCCCGGTGATCCCCAGCTCCCCGAGGTTCACAGTCGCCTTCGCCTTGGCCAGCACGTCGCGGTAGGACACGCCCCGCTTCTCCGCGTCCGGCTGTAGCGTAATCACTACAGCTGCGGTCTTCGGGGCGCGGAGCCTAGCCGCGACGCTACGAGCCTTTTGCTGGCGCTTTCGCTCAGCGCGCCTTGCTTTTTTGGCCGCCTTCCTCCCCCTCTGCCTTTCGCCGACCACCTGCCACCCGGCCTCGGCCGCGGCTGGGTTAGGGGGCGGGGGCGGGGGGAGCGGCCGCTGCTACTGCCGCCGCGGTGGCTGCGGCTGCTGCTGCTGCCGCTGCGGCGGCGGCTGCTGGCCCGCCGCTGGCGCTGGCGGTTTTGCCGGCTTTGCCGCCGCCTTGCCCTTTTTCTGGGCCGCCGCCTTGCCCGTCTTCTGAGCCACCGCCCCCTTAGCCGGCGCCGGTTTCGCCGGAGCCGGCCTCTCAGGGGCCGCCACAGCCCTGCCGGAGGGCTGGCTGGGCGGCCCCGATTTGGGGGCGGCAGCCGCAGCGGCATATGAGGCCGCCCTCGGGCCCGGGGGGGCCTTGTTAGCGGCCAGGGGGGGGCGCAGGACAATGCCCTCCAGGACGGAGAACCGCGCCTGGAAGGCAGCCAGCTCTTGGCGAACCAGGGCAAGCACCTGGTTCTCCACAGGCTGGCCTTGCCGCTGCTGGCCCCCCTTTTGGGCCGCCTCGCGGGAGCCGGTCTCGCGCAGACCGGCCAGGTCTGCTCGGAGCTCCCCATTCTCCTTTTGGAGAAGCTCCGTAGCAGCCGTCAGGCGGGCGACCTCCGCCCGCAGTTTGGCCACCTCGCCTGACGGAGGCCTCGCGTAGGCGGCCTCCGCTGCCGCCAAAATGGAGGCGGAAGCCGCAGGTATGGCCGCAAACTTGGTCGATGGCTTCATTTTATGGGCCACCGCCTTTAATGCGGCCTCCACCTCCGCCGCAAACCTGGACTTACGCTCCTCCTCGGAGCCGCCAGTTGCATCCGCCTCGTCAGAGGTGCCCGAGAGGGACACCACGTGACCGGCCACCCCCGGTTGCCGCCCATCCTCGGCGAGCCGCGCCGCGCTCTGGGCCGCTGAGAGGCCCCGCCCCTTGCCCCGGATCCCACCACGCTTGCTGGTGGGGATCTTCCGGGCCGAGGCCAGCTCGCCCTCGGAGGACGACCCATGGTCGCCCTCCGGCCAGGACCGCTTGCGGAAGAACTTGCTGTTCTCCGCAGCAGCAGTCCCGGTCCTCTCGCGGCGGGAGGAGCTCTCTGAGCCTCCTCCCGCGCTCACATCGCTGGATGCGGCGTCGGCCTCCGACACCGCATCCCTCCTCTCTTCACCATTGCCTTCGGCAATTTTGTGTGTTGTAGTTTTGTTTTTGTTGTCCATGTCCATATTTGTTCCCACGAGTAGTGGGGGAATTAAAAAGTCCATCTGGGGTACCCCCTGTACCCAGATAAGCCTGCGGATTTTAACCCATAACCCGCCAGAGGGTCGGCTGGTACTCTGACGGGGGGACGCACTAGCGACTGATTTACCCGTCAGCCATACATCCCCTCGCGGTGCGGCGCCGCTTGGGATTCGGGGTAACTTTTTATAGAGGTTTTCTACCTCGCGGTCCGGGCGGCCAAGCCAAGACCCTCGGTCCCTATCGAAGCCGCGAGACGTGATCCACGACACTCCGATGATGGGATTACGATATACGACGGGGACAGTGAAGGACGCAGCCCTTCACTGTCTGCCCGGCGGCAGGGTAAGTGCACACCGAGCCCGCCCTTGCTCCTCCACTGCGCCCTCTGCTTTTCAGAGGGTCGCGCGGAGGAACGCCCCATTGGTCCAGTCTGGACCCCACCATGTCAGAATATTGGCCACGACAGTAACATTCCCCGAGGAATAAGAATCTCTTCCTATTCATCGGGGAAGGATACTGCCGCGCCCAGGGTGCACCGTCCACAGCAGCTGTTGTTCCCTCCAGACGTATCGAGAGGGACCGGCAGCCACTGGGCCCACGAGGAGGTTTTCTGACCAAGCACCCCATCATAAGCCCCTTCAATGTACACTTTAGTAAGAGCATGAATGTCAAGCTTGATCACATACAAATTATAATAATTTCTCATAAAACTACAAAACTTTAACCTCATTACGAAACTACTTGTAAAACATTAATGAACAAAAAAATCTGGCAGCACCAAAGTAAACATCCTCAGCTACTCCGCCATAAAAAAGTTTAAAGAGTGTGAAACATAAATTTTAAATTACCGTAATGTATTCCACCACCCACCATTTTTGCGGAGAGGGGCCGCGCTCCGCAATTAGGCACGCCTCGTTAAACGCGAGATCAAGACCTAATGAGCCACGTGTATGCTTTAGTGCACTCGCAGGATCAAAAATTATAATCCTGCAACACCAATGTAACCTGAACTCGAATATCACGACAGGTAAAACCACTAACGGGTCAGAGTAAACTGGTCTTACCAACCGCGATGACAGTCGCTTGACATTTGACGCTCTGTGAATGACACGATAAATTCGCAGCTGTCCATATTCAAAAATGATAGCTATACTCGTCGCATAAGGTACAATTTCGATTAAATGATAAACAAGCAGATACCGTAGGTAAACGTGGATGATATTTTAAAACTGTTATTCGACAGTTCTGGTTGAAATAACGTTGCCATGTCGAAACGTGTGGAACGTAACGTCGATTTTCATCGTTAAAGTTCGGAATAGGTATTGAATCGACCTTAACCTTAAGAGAGTGCTGGTAATGGCTGGAAATACAAAGGAAAGGACTGTTCATTGTGAGGTAGGTAACTCAGACGAACTACACTTTACAAAAGGTACTCAATGGATCTGGTAAGTACCTGCCCGGACCTAATACATTGTACTCCTTGGGAAACGCTTTTTAGTCTATTGAATGGTAAATTGGATAAACACATACCTAATTTGGTACCGAATGGAAATAATCTGTTCAAAAATAAATCGATGAATAAAGAATTTTACTTTTAAATATCGAATCGACGAACCTCCGTATACCGAATAACACATGGCGACAGCAAGTTCGAAATTTAAATAAGCGTTCCATTCCTGTTTCCCTCGCGTTCAAATTAAACGGGCCTGTCATTTTTTTTTCAGACGCCATATTTTTATGGCGGCTATATTAAATTCGTAGATTACAAAGAATAAAAAAGGAAATAAACGTCAAGTGCGAGCCTTTAAAAGTGTGTACGGCGTGAAATGTGTCTGTGGATTGGGCTCTAGAGCTTTCGATGAGAGAGTATGTGAATAAGCTGAAGCGGTATAGCGTATTTCTGTCAAGATTGATTGATAAACGTCCAAATGCAAGACTATCCAAAATAAAGAATTCAAATTGAGAATCTGAAACTGAGGTACTCTGTGCATTAATCCTAAATTAATAGTTGAATTTTAAATTCAAGATCAAATTAAGGAATTGAGGCATAGTTATTCTAGAACTTTGTGATTAGAATAGAAATTCAAATTGAATTGGTAATTTGAATTTCTGTTCCCATGAATGACACATGAACGACTTTTAGAGGAAATTAGCCGTAAAAGATTTAAGTTATCAGGCTAATCTTAGACTTGATGGGATCAGAGTTGCTACAACGTATTATTTTAAAACTTAATAGTGGTTGCACGCGACTTTCGTCCGTGTAAACTGACTATAAAAATATTACTTCCCTATTTGAATCGGATATTGTTAACAATTTCAAGGATTTTAATTTTTATGCACGGAACCCTAATCCATTTTCTAAAATTATCATTTTCAGTTACTCGTTACAATATCAGCTATATGCAGTAAAAGTCCCGTCAAAATCCATCTAGCCGTTTCGAATATTAGCCGGAACAATCAGACGGACACACAAAAATAGTTTTTTTGTTCCAAGTACCGTATTTACTTTTTATGCATTCAATAAAAAGCTGTTATTTTGTTTCCAAGGGGATGGCGAAGTAGACCGAGTCGTAACACACCGGATCAACTCAGGATGGATGAAATGGTGACAGGTCACTGGAAGAACTTGCGACCCATGGATGGCCCTCAAGTTAAAGGGGAAAATATGCAAGTCCGTGATTAGACCTGTCGTACTGTATGGATCGGAATGCTGGGCTGTGAAGAAGATGGATGAAAAAAGATTGTATCGGAGATGAGAATGTTGAGGTGGATGTGTGGTGTGACAAGAATGGATTAGGTAAGGAACTAGTATATTAGAGGAAGTTTAAAAGTTGCGCCAGTTACGGAAAAGTTGAAAGGAAGTCCTTTGTCTTGGTATGGACATGTAATGAGGAGGGATGAAACGCATGTGACTAAAAGAGTGATGAATATAAACTTCCAAAAGTCATACAACAAAAGTTGATCATTTCATGGTCTGAGCCACCACACGAGAGGTCTTGCGTTTATTCTGTTACACCCTGTATATGAAAAGTGGCTGTCACTAACATCTACTGAATGCTTGACCATGTGTGAGTGCCGATAGCAATCAATCTCAAAAACGAATCAGATATTCTCCTGCTTAACCTGCATAATAACAGCAATATTTCGTCGAAAACCCAGTAAATCTTAAAGCATTACAGTTACAACTGTAATATGATAATGCTAGTAATAGCTTAAGACGATAGTAAGCGCAGTTTATCAACTTGCATTGCATGTAAGTGTGACGGTAAATTACGCAAGCTGTATCACAAAGCGAGAATACATAAATCTGAGCTGGCTGTATCTGAAAGTGAGGTAGAATGGTTCTTGTGGAAGCTAATACTAGATTTGTACGACTTACTGACTTCTGTGTTCATAAAGAAGCGTAGTCTTTATGACTTCAGTCAGTACAGTCTTACCAAGAGGTACCGTATTACTAAAAGAGTTGTGGAGGTCAGATAGGCAGTCACTCCTTGTAAAATACTAGTATACAGCTGCATCCGATAAGACTGGAAGCCAACCTTAATAAAAGTTGGGAAAAGGCCAGGCAGATGATGTCTTTGTAATTTTGTCTTAGCATTTTTTTTTACTTATGACGCTGACTGACAACGAATGAAATCTGAATTTATCTAACCATCCAATAAAAAAAAAATAAACAAAAAGAAAAAAAAAAACAAATCGAAATCTTTCTTGAATTTTGATCTTGATTGAATTTATGTATCCATCAATTTTTTTTTTAAACTTCATTTATGGTTAAACACTAATAATTTTTATAGCATAAAAGAATTTACTGACGGGAATCATTGTTTAACGTAACCAATAATATTTGCATGCTATGATATATAAGCAAAACATGTACGCTCTGTAATGTCTTTAATATCTTTTAACACCATGTTTTAAACAATTTTTTTTTTATTTTTTTTCTATTTCTATCTCCGCTAGATCACCCGCTGTTTTCCCGGCCCCACCCCGAGGTTATACCTCTGCGTATACTCTGCGTAATGAGTTGTATATGTTCGTTCCCCATGTAATTGACTCCTCTAGTACCGCGGATTCCTTTTATCATCTCGTGTGGTTTATTGGGTTGGTCTTTATTTTCTATGTGATAAATAACTAGGCCAATGTGGTTGGTATTTTTTGGTATGATATTTCGTGAAGTTGTTTTTTTTTATTTTGTGAAGGCGTTCTGTGGTTTCTGCCTACCCCCATGGGAAAAACGCGTTAGTTTATGGATGTATTTTGTTGTTTTTTTTTCGGGGAATAAAAATGATAATTTTTGATACCTTGCTGGTGTAGTGGTCCCAACTGCTACTCCAAATCTTGAGGTCCTAGATTCGATTTTTAGGTCTGACAAAATATTTCTGTTTTTTTTTAATCAGGAATTTGTCTGTAGTAGCCACGGAAACGGATGGTCCACGGTCTGGATTTGTGGCGGGTTGATGGCAATAAGCTCGCCCCCTATTACATAGGACTTAAACATAACTTGCGGAATGTGGGTGTACTACTCGTATTTTAGTACACCTCTGCTTAAAACGTCGGAGATTAGAGGCGAGTGTGTTATGCTCTTAGACGATATGGCATTGGCAGTGTGACAAGCTTCATTGCTATGTGTGTATGATCAATAAAATATGTGTTATGCTAACTGATAGTTTTGTCATGTCTGGTCTTGATTATGTTCTAAATGTAGTGATGTAGAAATTCCTTAGACGAGAATTTTTTTTTTTGATTTCATACTTTGTTATTTTGTGAAGTTGTAAAGCTCGTGGCTAAATAATAACAGCACAACGGGTCGTTCTTCAAGGTTAAGCTGTGGTGTCTCTTTCGAGCAGTCCCGCAGCCCTGGCAGGCAACCCGCAGCCGTGGCAGGCAATACTCGACTATTTAAGAAACCATTTTTTTCGAATATTGAGGTAATAGCGCGCCTTAAGGTGATGAAATGACGTATAAGTCCTACAAGTAACAAAATCTTTATATTTAAGTAAGTACAAACGCAAGAATAATATACCATCTGTATTTTCTTTTCCCCTTTTGAAGTAAGTGATAAATTGTAAAGATATGTTTGTGTAACACAATTGTACGCATCGGATACATGACGACACATCTCGATATCGGGTTTCTTTGTCACGTGTCACGTCTCATGAGTGTGATAAAACGTGTATACATGTAGCTTTATAGAAACACCTCGTAATAATTTCGCAATTTTTGACAAGAATATCCAATTAATTATATTATATTTATATTTAACAGGTTTATAGTTATAGTTTTTTAAAATAGCCTTTTTTTCGTATATTTCTTAGCAAACCCTTTTAATTGATACCAATAGCATGGGTTGCATAAAAAGTAACTAGTTCGCCATCTTGAGGGGTCCGCCATATTGAATTTACAATGATGTAACTTAGACGACCATGCATTGTCATCCAAACTAAACTTATATGCAAAATTTCAGCTCAATCGGTTGGGGATAACTGTTTTGAAAATCAGTTGTAAGATTTGACCTAAACAAACAAACATACAAACATTGTAAGTTAAATACAAGTTTTTAAAAATAGCTAACTGTTACACATAATATTTCAAGACGTACAAGTGATACCTGCGGGTGGTCAACTATCTTACCTACAACTTGACTTCAATATTCAGAAACTTATCAATTCTTCAATATCTAGACCGTGGTAGAAGTCCAACATACCAAGTTTTATTTAATAGCCTTGTTAGTTAGTAGTTTCCATTCACACATTTTAGGTCACAGAACTTCACTCCATTTTCTTATTGAAACTATTCAAAACAACCTAAGCGACATCCGATAATTCCAGCTTAACCCATTTGCATGACACACATAAAACAGCAAAAAAACACTAAAAACACTTAAAAACGTACATCATCGTCGCGCCGATTTATGAGAAGTTATAGCATCGCATCAATATAACAATCCATTAGAAAAATCGCTAAAAAGATTGGTATATAATTTACAAGTAGTTAATTCGGTACGAAACTACGAAGACGAACAATAACAACGGCCGCCATTTGCAATTTTCAACTTGACATGTCCACAGTCAATGATATTATAAGTAGTAAAGTGGTGCCCACAGTGGTATGTGTGGGTTAATCAAAAGTACGTGCTTTAGGCGTAGTTGCAAACACTATACCATAATGGGTCAAACCTTGTGGCTGGTTTTTAAACCAGTTCCCTCCAACTGATTGAGCTGAAATTTTGCACACACCTTTGGTTCTGGTGACAATAATTTTTTATCATAGATGATAAAGATTTCTGGTAATATTATTCAATTATGAAAATGATGCCTTGTCGTGGTTTCTGGATTCGTCGTCTTAAGACGGGGTTGGCGAACTACGAGTATTATAACGGCTATTTCATATTATGGGCCAATAGGGCAATAAATTCGTTGACATTTTTTATTCTACAGTCATCACGAAAACCCAAAAATATACGTTCAATTGGTACATACTCTAAAATGTAAGTAGAAGTGCCCCAGAATTTATTTCAAAACATTTTCGTTTTGAATCATCGTATGTATAATAAAAAACTTCATGAATACATTTCATAGAAATTAGATCTAGGTTAGACTATATTAAGTTACCTTTTTATATCATTGCTTAGCCTGAGAAGTGAGTTTCACTCACGTAAAATGTGATTAAGTAAATCATATTTAATTCTGTGTAGTGGAAGTAGGAGATTAAATATTTATTCAATACTAGCTTTTGCCCGCGACTTCACTCGCGTTAATTTAGAATTTTACAATCAATTCGCACTACTAAAGTTTCTATAATAATGTACATAATTTAATCATAACTCGAAAGACACGTGGCTCCATCTATTATCATAAGAACGTTATTGTTGTTTTTCTCGGGAACAGTACTTTATTTCGGGATGAAAGGTACCCTATGTCCGTTTCTGTACACCTGAAAACGTATGAGCAAAATTTCAGGATGATCGTTTCAATGGCTTAGGCGTGAAATGGTAACAAACAAACAAACTTACTTTCGCATTTATTAGGGTTCCGTACCCAAAGGGTAAAACGGGACCCTATTACTAAGACTCCGCTGTCTGTCTGTCTGTCTGCCTGCCTGTCTGTCTCCAGGCTGTATCTCATAAACCGTGATAGCTAGAAAGCTGAAATTTTCACAAATGATGTATTACTATTGCCGCTATAACAACAAATACTAAAAATAAAAAAAATTAAGGGGGGCTCCCATACAACAGATTTGATTTTTTTGCCGTTTTTATAGATAATGGTACGGAACCCTTCGTGCGCGAGTCCGACTCGCACTTGGCCGGTTTTAATATTAGTTAGGATAGGAACTAAATACTGTGGAGTTTTCTTTGAGCCTGTTATCAAGATCAAACTGCAAAGTCATTTGTAAGAAAAGTCAACGAATGAGAAGATTTTTAGAAGATGATTTCATGAAGTCAAAGAATTTAATGTGTCCCTTTATCCGTAGGATAATAGAAGGGTTAATTCATGTTATTATGTATGACCTTACATAATTTGTGACCTTAATTAATTCTCCGTGTACACTATTTGTTCATATTGCAACTGTTCCAAATCCTACTTGATTCCCGCATTCAAGACTGAGGGCGACATCTCGGGGTGAAGAATAAACCTATCGTCCTACGTCATGACGTCATACGCCTTTCACTCACGCAATTGGTCAAAATGTTTGTTCCCTATGACCCCTCTCCTCGAATCTTGTACATGTCATAGACCATTACATTCAATTTTTGCTTTGCACTATACGCATCTTTTATTTTATCACAAATCCTTCGAAAATTCATCGTCATTCAGCTTGCTTGCCTGAAAAGCCTTCACCGCTGCTGCAACATAATTTGGTCCTTCGAGCCGGATCCATTAAATAATTTGAGCGATTCACGCCAAATCGCTACAACAAGATCGACGAGCGACCTTTGGACTATAGACCCCTTGCACGTGGCGGATAGAAGAAAACGCTGAATTTCCAACAATTGGGACGAGATTTCGAAGAAAAAGCCTGCCTAACGGACAACTGCAACCATAAGAACAGTTTGGAGGCCAAGCGCACATTGGAATTAAAGTGCTAGTTGAGTTTCATCGAACATCATACGCAAATCGGTGGGGCCAATTCTTACTTTTTTCCTTCACCTCCTATTCTATGAGTGCTATACTGTGTCTGTATTACAATTTCAGTGGAATTGCTGCAGTGTACTCTCGGAATATTGCGATTACCAGTCCGATACAAATCTGGTGACGTTGCTTGCATCAGTGTCGTGTGATTGGGCTGAAGACTAAAACCGTGAGTACTCCTCCTTTCACTGATCACCAAAATGCCTACTGAACCTGCTAGATCCCGTGATGAATCTCCTATTTTGCTTAGTGTAGATAGTAGTGATGTATTCCGTGATTTAGTTAGGAAGCGTGGAATAGTTAAGGGTAGGCTTACCAAATTCAGTACTTATTTAGATTCTTTAAAAGATGATGACCTTTCAAATCAACAACGCATTGATTTGAAGTTAAGAATTCAAGGATGTGCTAGTTTATTTGCTGAGTTTAATGTTATTCAAACTAAAGTAGAAGAAAGAGTTGAAGATAGTGAGTTAAATGCACAATTAATGCAACGAGAACTATTTGAAGATAGTTACTACGATTCAATATCTCGTGCTGAGTTTATGCTGAACGCTGGTGAGTTCGCTGACTGTTCCGGGTCATGTCATAATCATAGTCATAATAGCAATAACACAAAGTCCATCAAATTGCCTGTTATCTCCATGCCCACATTTGACGGTTCCTATGAGCGCTGGCTTGAGTTCAGAGATTCATTTACCTCACTCGTTCATGATTCAAAAGATATTTCTACCATTCAAAAGTTTCACTATCTCAAATCTTCTCTAAAAGGTGACGCAGAACTAGTCATACATTCAATAGAATTTTCTTCTAATAATTATCAGGTTGCGTGGGAATTATTGCTCAACCGATACAATAATTGCCATCTTTTAGTTCACAATCATGTCAAAGCTTTGTTTACTATATCCCCATTAACTAAAGAGTCCCCTTCTTTGATTAGGAACTTAATAGATACAATTTCGAAAAATTTACGCGCACTTAAGATCCTAGGGGAATCTACAGACACCTGGGATATTTTAATTATTTATATTATAGTTTCTAAATTGGACAAAGTTACCGAGAGAGAATGGGAAACACACAAATACACATTGTTACCAAAGCCGATCGAAAACAATTCTAAAACGAAATTAAAAGTTGCTGATATAATTAATTTTCTTCGTAACAAAGCGGACGTGCTGGAGGCATTGCAGCGGTCACATGGTAAAGACGTACAAAACACTGATAGTAAAAAACAACACACAAAATCTCACAACATGTCACACTACAATGTTTCCAGCGAGCCCAAGAAAACGAGCGAGAAACACGTTAGATTATGTTTTAAATGTAATGCAAAACATCGCCTGTATACGTGCAAAAAGTTTATCGAAAGTGATTTAGACAGTAAACTTAAACTTGTACGCGATCACAACTTATGCGAGAATTGTTTAAATTCGAAGCACTCGGTAGTCGATTGTAAGTTTGGGCCGTGTAGACACTGTAACCAAAAACATAACTCATTATTGCATAACGATGCTCGTAGTTCAGTCGCTTGCCATTCTTCAGCATACACTGAGGCGTCAAGTACGAGTAGTGCGCCGGCACGTCTCCCCGCGGCCGCACCGGTCACCTTAGACTCCGCCCATTCAATCCAAGTAAACAAGGCACACATGCAAACGGAATGTATTAAGTCTGTAGATGTGCAATCTGTGTTATTGTCAACAGCTATCGTGGAGGTAGCCGATGCACGTGGCACATACCATAAAGCGCGGGCGCTCCTAGACAATGGCAGCCAGCGTTGTTTTATTTCTAAAGCGTTATGCCAATTACTAAATTCACCACTTATACAGTCCACTAACGAAGTTCGAGGCGTGGGTGATTCGGTAATACATTGTTCACAAGCTTGTAATATTGTTATCAAATCCTGCGTCGATAATTCATTTACTACTCGCATTCATTGTTTTGTATTATCTAGGATCACAGCTTCGATGCCTGCCGTATGTAAATTAAGCGCAAAGATCTGCATACCAGATAACATACGGTTGGCCGATCCAGATTTCTTAGACTACAAAACTATCGATATTTTAATTGGTGCAGATAGGTTTTGGGATCTGTTAGAAGAGGGAAAAATTCGTTTGTCTAGTGGTCCGTTTTTACATAATACCAAACTAGGCTGGATTATTTCTGGGCCTATCGTTACTAAAACGCGCAAAACTGCACCAATTCACTGTCATATGACTAATTCATTAGATACGCAACTTCGACTGTTCTGGGAGATTGAGGAACTGCCCAAGGTCAGAGACGCGCAGACTGAGGAGGAACGGGAATGCGAGAATCACTTTGTTCGCACAACTACGCGCAATAGTGAAGGGAGATTCTGCGTGCACATTCCACTTCGTCAGTCACCTGAATCCTTGGGAGACTCTTATATCCAGGCAGAGCGTAGATTTCTAGCATTAGAAAAACGCTTGCAGCGGTCGTCAGAATATAAAAGTCTTTACACTAATTTTATGCAAGAATACCTCAGCTTAGGCCATATGACACAGGTAGATTTCTACGAATCCCCGTGTTATTTTATGCCACATCATGGTGTGTTCCGCGAGCTCAGCACCACCACCAAGTTGCGCGTGGTGTTTGATGCAAGCGCGCCGTCGAGCTCCGGTAAGTCCCTGAATGATTTGCAGCTGGTTGGCCCTCCTATACAGGGTGACCTCATTGCTATTCTTCTCCGATTTCGGCAGCATAAGTACGTTGCATGCGCCGATGTGGAGAAGATGTATCGGCAGTGCCTAGTGGATGAGGGTCAGCGTAGCTTGCAAATGATTCTGTGGCGTGACCATCCGTCGAAGCCTTTAGGTATTTTCAAATTGAATACCGTAACGTACGGAACTGCCTCCGCACCCTTTCTTAGTATCAGATGTCTAAAACAATTAGCTATCGAGTCTACTGATGCTGATGTTGCCCGAGCAATAAAAGAAGACTTTCATGTTGATGATTTCATTACGGGTCTAGATAACCAATTAAATTTACTAGATTTATGCGATAAAACCCAGAAATCGTTGCAGTCAGGCTGCTTTCCACTAAGGAAATGGGTATTTAATTTTAGGCGCGATGATGATAGTCATTCATCTGGTCTGTTTAAACCGCTAAATTTAGATGAAAATATTTATTCTAAAACATTAGGTATAGGTTGGCACAATACAAGTGACAACTTTTATTTTAATTCGCAAATTCAAATTGATAACAACAAACCGATTACTAAACGAGCAATTTTATCTAAAGTTTCTCAAATTTTTGACCCCCTCGGCTTGTTAAGTCCCGCTATAATTGTGGTCAAAGTTCTTTTGCAACAATTATGGTTATTAAAAATAGGTTGGGACGTCACCGTTTCTGAGAACACGGCGCACGTGTGGAACCGGTTTGTTATCTCACTGCAAGCGCTAAACACAATTCGCATTCCTCGGCATGTTATAGGTACGCAGTCTATGTATATCGAGCTTCATGTTTTTAGCGATGCGTCTCAAATGGCTTACGGCGCGTGCATTTATGTTCGCACAGTTAATTCTGATCTAACGGTAACGGTTAGATTATTATTTTCTAAATCTAAGGTCGCGCCCTTAAAACCTATTAGTGTCCCTCGTCTCGAACTTTGTGGGGCTTTATTAGGCGCCCGTCTGTATGACAAGGTACGCAACGCATTGCGATGTACGTTCAATAAAATCGTATTTTGGACCGATTCCACGATCATCTTAGGTTGGCTACACATGAGGCCGAACCAACTTAAGACGTTCGTCCAAAATAGGGTCGCTGAAATTCATGACCTTACACTAGGGGTCCTGTGGCGTCACGTCAGGAGCGAAAACAATCCTGCTGATCTGGCGTCGCGCGGCATCCGGTTGGAAGAACTTTCATCTTCTACCCTATGGTGGGAGGGTCCTGAATTTCTGCGAGATTCTAACTTTTCAATAGACGATCACAGAAGTTCAGATTCATTCAAGCGAGTCGAGTTACCTGAGGTTAAATCATCTGTCACCGCGGTTGTAGCCCAAGATACTTGTGAATCGTCTTTGTTTCCGTTTCATCGGTTTTCCCAATACAAACGTATGAGGCGTGCAGCTGCCTTTATGTTGCGTTTCATTCATAATATCAGGTATAAAAAAGAAAGACATGTAGGCAGTCTTAGTCTTGACGAATTAGATTTTGCTGATAAAACATTGGCTCGATTATGCCAAATTGAATCTTATCCAATAGAATATAAGGCACTGTTTAATCATGGGACTATTAAAAATAAAGGTTGTTTGTCTAAATTAAACTTATTCCTAAACGACCATAAAATATTGCGTGTGGGTGGTCGTCTCGTTAATTCAGATGAATTTATTTACGGTAAAAAACATCCCATTGTAATATCTAGTAAACATTACTTTGCAACTTTGTTGTTTCGTCACGAGCACATACAGCTTCTCCACGCTGCTCCTCAGACGTTACTGTTTCACCTACGCGAATCTTGGTGGCCTGTAGAAGGTAGGAATTTAGCTCGTCAGGTAGTACATGGCTGTGTCACCTGTACGCGTATTCGTGGTAAGACGCTTACCCCTATGATGGGTAACTTACCTATGGAGCGAGTTACACCTAGTCTTCCATTCGTTCGGTGTGGGGTGGATTACGCTGGGCCGGTGCTCATTCTGAACCGCAAAGGTAGGGGCGCTAGGCTTATCAAGGGTTACATCTGTTTATTTATTTGCTTCGCGACACGCGCGATCCACCTTGAGCTAGTCAGTGACCTCTCCAGTGAAGCATATTTACTAACCTTAAAGCGATTCATTTCACGCCGCGGTAAACCTGCAGAAATTTATTCTGATAACGGTCGCAACTTCGTAGGTGTAATGAACGATTTTTCCAATTTTTTAAACAAATGTAGTTCAGATATTTTAGAGTTTGCTATTAGTCAAAATATTAAATTCCATTTCATTCCCCCTTATTCCCCGCATTTTGGTGGTCTGTGGGAGGCAGGAGTAAAGTCAAGCAAATACCATCTTCGACGTGTAATAGGTAACGCGCACCTTACCTTCGAAGAGTATAGCACAGTACTAGCACAAATAGAAGCCGTACTGAATTCCCGACCTATGTCTCCTCTCTCTCCCGATCCACAGGATTTTACCCCGCTCACTCCCGGCCATTTCTTAATTGGCCGACCACTGACTGCGCCAGCCTGTGATGATCTACGTGATATGCCTGCCAGTCGTCTCCGGCGGTACCAGAGGGTGGAACAACTTCGCCAACACTTTTGGAATCGGTGGGCGAAAGAATACATTTCTGAACTGCAGGTGCGGACAAAATGGACAGCGAATAAGGGCGAGCTTCAACCAGACTCCTTAGTGGTTATTAAGGATAACAACCTCCCGCCGTTGAAGTGGCATTTGGGACGAGTCCTTCGTACTATCCCAGGAACGGATGGAATATCCCGTGTGGCCGACATACAGACGTCATCGGGTGTGGTAAGACGCGCATTCGCCAAGATTTGTCCTTTACTACAAGACGTGGACCAGGATGCTGCTACTGAAGACCATTGAAAGCCATTGCTTCCAAGGCCGGGGGCATGTTCCAAATCCTACTTGATTCCCGCATTCAAGACTGAGGGCGACATCTCGGGGTGAAGAATAAACCTATCGTCCTACGTCATGACGTCATACGCCTTTCACTCACGCAATTGGGCAAAATGTTTGTTCCCTATGACCCCTCTCCTCGAATCTTGTACATGTCATAGACCATTACATTCAATTTTTGCTTTGCACTATACGCATCTTTTATTTTATCACAAATCCTTCGAAAATTCATCGTCATTCAGCTTGCTTGCCTGAAAAGCCTTCACCGCTGCTGCAACAGCAACTAAAAGTTTTGGACCAATCACTTCTTTCTCATTTTCCATGTTTCCTCATTTCACCACAGAAAAAAATTTAGGTATTTCTAGAATATTTTCAAACGAAACCATAAAAAAATCCAATAGCCACTAAAGGTCCTTAACCCTTTAAGAAAAACTTTCCACACCATAGTTTCCGCACTCAGAAATAAGACCCCATTAGGTACAGTCCCATTACAGCCGGGTTGTCTAAAAAACCGTTGCTACAAACGGCTGGCAAACAATTTGGAACATTTAACATTTCAAAAACATCCTGGACGCACAAAGGAAAAACTCTTTTGTAGTGTTGGGGCAAAAAGAATCGTGAAAGCAATTGTTGTTCTCAATTCAAATCGGAATGAGGAACCGAACGGCTTTGGTCTATGGTGCTGGTGTTTTCCCGCTAAAATGTGACGTATTAACTGTCACACTTCATTATGCAATAATGGTTATACAATGTAACCTTTTTAAATCTATGTGTACCTATACTTATACCTATTTCTATCTTTTCTAAGAATACGATAACTACTTCTTGTTTAATTTCGTTTTTCAATGTTAGTTTATAGTTAATAAGTGTTTGTATTATTGTTGCGTTTGTTTTCTTACTTAGTGATATTGTACATTTTTCTTTTTGGATTGGAAGTCATCAAATGACCCCTCCCGCTCTGGGCGCAGCGGAAGGGCTTGTCAGACTTTTACTGACTAAAACCCATGCATGTTCCTTCTTTTGCTCTTTGTGTTCCAGGGCCGCGGTATCTCTTTCGAACAGTCCCGCAGCCCTGGCAGGGATTATTGTCTTAAGGGTATGTTGTAGAGATACTTTCTTAAAAGACCAAATTTAATTTGTGACCCACCTACAACAAAAATAAGTTGTTAATATATTCTATTCTATTTTATTCTAAATAAATAAAAGTTGAACAGCTTTGAATTGGGTTGTACTCGTAATAACTGCACAGTAGCCGCCATTAGTGCACTAGTTTGACAGGCAAAATTACACTTTTTACGAATGGTCCATTCTTGTAGTAGTTTGAAAGTCATCAAGTCTTTCCTTTTTTGTGTCAATAACCATGTTCTTAAAGGTAGGTACCTACTTTCTTGAATAAATTGTACTTCAAATAAGGTGAATTGAGTGTCAATTGGTCTTATCCTATTAGGGCCTGTTATTCGTTATGTTGACAGTTCCAAGTGTCATTTTCGAACGAAATTATCTTCATAATAATATAAAACCGAATCTCACTGACACGGCTGATGCGTAATGAAACTGACATTATTAAAATTTAATTATGAATGCAGCGAGGATTTTTGGAAAGATTCCATTTTAAATAACTCCTTTGTAAAATCAAGCTTGTGTCATTTATTTCAGTTCGGAATTTAAATGAATAAGTAGCTTTTGATGTTATGTCATATATCGGGTTATGTTCCCCTGAATGGTTTAAAAATATCGGATTGCATTAAAAGCTTTTAATTTGCTGTAATTGTATACTTTGTCGTCAACTTTGGACGACGCTCACATTATTATTTCATGTTACCTTTGTATCTACAACCGTTGTGTTCACAAGTACACTTGATTATCAAGCCTTTCGGGATATCAGTCCTTTTCGCACAAGACTGAGGCCGAGATCCATAAACGTTACTAAGCTCCTGCTTTGGCTGAGACATGTTCCCATGTCTATCTCGCACTAGCTGTAGTTTGACAGTTCTTAGAGAGTGACAGGAATAATGCCTCAAAGTGTTCAAACCATAACCAGCCAATATCGATGATTGTCATGATCAGACATTTCTGTGCAGAAATAAGTTCAATAAAAATCTCAAAAAACACGTCGTCCATATTTTTTTTTTTTAAAGTTGTTGGCCGTCCCTTTGATTTTCTCCTGTATCGTGGGTACGTTTACAAACATTTAAAATCACATATACAAACAGCCGGACCCGGAGCAACTACCAGTAGGCCATACAGATATTAACCCACGACCAGCGCACCACCCAATCGCTCAACCGCTTCACCAACCGTGCCATCCAAAATAATATATAAATAATTTCCCCAAAACAAACTCGATTATATCTCGATTTTCTCACAACAACACTAGTCTTTAACTCAGCTGTTCCTTTGATCCCAGTCCTTTTGTATCGCCCGTAAATGGAGTCACGCGCCGCCTTAAATGTCACGAATCGCACCAAACTCGATCTTGTTAAGGCTTGTCGTCCACGTGAGCAAGGGTCGAGGCGCGGCGGGCGCGTAAGCGGCGCGACACATCTAGCTTTTGTTAAGTTTTTTTTTTTTTTGTGACAACACTCACCCATGAGTGTTTTTTCCTGGAGGTTGTTGGCCGCTTAACTGGGCTATCCTGTGGACCCCTTGAGAGGCCTCTAGCCAGGGCGTAAAAATATAAGCGACACGCTAAGGGCACCCCCAGTGGGAAAAGATCCGCTGATGGAGGACCGCTAGGTACTAGCTGAGTTGTATCTAATTCTTTATGAATAAATGGCAGAGCCGTCATATACCGAAGTCGTGGCGCGGGCGTGGTGGAGTCACGGTGCATTCAAAATGCAAGCATGAACTGAGCGTCGCGACCCCGACTTTATTTTCTCATTTAGTTTTTAGTTACGCTATACTCAAACCATTGAATTGAAATAGACCAGAAACACATATTAATTGCCAAAAACAAAAGGATGAAGCCACAGTTCAGCCACAGCTGTGAAAGTACTGTAGTTGCCCATTCTAAAGAGTACATCTCTATGGACAAGAATGGGTAAGAAACTCCATGGACACTCTTTTAAATCAAGATATTGTTACAAAACTGCTGGTTAAGATGTTACATCATCATCACGAAAAGAAAAAGGAAGGATGAACCCGGGCTTCGACACTAAATACGAGGTGTAAACTGACCCTTCGCGAAGCCCATCAAACTAACTAACTCTAAGCAAAAATTTTTATGCTGGAAAACGACTTTTTTCGGTTTAAAAATCACCTTTTACGGTAAAACTCAATGTAATGCACTCAAAAGATTGCGCTGATTGAATAGTAAACGGGTCATAGATGTATTTAAGGTAAAGTTATAACCTTAAAACTGGTACTTAAAAACAAAAACTTGTGAAAAAGTCAAAGTCAAAGCATTTATTGCGAACTAAGTGTACAATGTGGTGTTATGTTATGTTAGTACTTATGACTTAGCAGCCTTTTACAAGCATTGCAATTTAACATTCATCTGCCCTTATCTTCATAAATTAGCATGCATTAAACATTACTATTAGGTACTTAGTTATTTTCTTTTACATTAGTGAAACAAATACATTATAGTTAAGTCAAAATTAAATGTCAATGATAGTGAATTTAAACAAAAAAAAAGAGAGAGAGTTTAAAAGTTGGAACATTGATCTCAAATATCTCCGTAACTAGAAGGTTCCTAGGTGTGGTCCAGAAAAAAAAATGATCGCAATGACGGGGAGAACAACTGCCTTTCGACTTCGTAATTCGATTTGATTCGTCTATTTACACCCATTATAGACCACGACGCCACCGTGTCACACCTCGCGACATCGCTTCGACTAAAAGTTTTTTCAACGTTGCGACGTAATAGCGTCGTCATTGCGTAGGGAAACCGCATGTCCACGTTGCTCGCGTTGAAATCAGACCGCAGCGAAGACGCAACTCACCGATAAAGTCCGTGAGGCGTCATTCTTACCAGTGAGCGACGCGCCTTCGGTATCGAGTGATATCGATTCGGGATTATAATATGCCTTTTCGGAGGGTAGTACACGTGTGAACCGGATTTCGGCTAAGTGGGTTAGAGAGGGGCTGCTCATGTAGTGTTCGTTGGGTATTTTTCTGTTGATGTTGAATGAGGGTAGTTGTATAAAAGATTATGGGCGTTGGTTAAGGTCATGGTGCGTTTATGTTATAATAGGATGATTTGATATGATGTATTGGTTATGAGGCATGCTAAGTATGTAGCGGGTTTTGTTAACGGTTGATTGAAAGGAAGTTTAAATATCATAAGTTTAACTTTTTTAACCCTAGAAAGATAATCATATTGTGTAGTACGGAAAAGGTACTCATGCGTAAAATTGACGCATGTATTTTAATTAGCTGTAGGTTGGTGTTTATTAATTTATTTCACTAAAATTGTATGTTACATATATTAACACATACATTAGAATAATTAAAACTGCAGATAATATATTTATAAATATTTTTTTATTAAAAAAAAAACAAAAACTATACTTAATCTTTTTTCATAAATCAAATAAATTTTTTAACACTTACTTTTTCTATTATAAATTATTTTTAACTACAATAATCAGCCTTTTTTCACAAAATCAACAATAATGATATCATAAACATATTAGGAACATAGAATTCTATAAAAAACAGTTACAAACAGTTTTGGCACATATCAATGTTATGCTCACGACATACTATTTTTTTAGACTTTTTACAAGACGACTTTATTTATTTTTTTACACTTTCACTTGACGTCGACTGTTCCTCTTCTAACTCATCAATAAAAGCTTCTTCTGTGTCGCTCTGCACATCATCTTCACTCTCATGGTCACCTACTTCACTCTCGGTATCCTCACAGGGAAGCTCGTCGTCACTTTGCATGAGACTGGCCAGAATATGGTCTTCGTCCAAGTTTCTACTTCCCATTGTTGCTCAATATGTATAAAAAGAAACTAATAATATAAGTAATGATACCTATACAGTTATAATAACATAAAAAAAATAGAAATAAATTATACAAGTCAAAATCATAAAAGTCACTTAAAAGATAATCATGCGTAATTTTGACGCACGCGGTCGTTATATTTCAAAATCGGTTATACTTACCTTACTGACACGTGTGCCATACGGAAGCTCCCAGCGACGAATGAGATGTCCTAAACGCACAGCTATGGATTCGCGCTATTTAGAAAGAGAGAGCGATATTTCGAAAACCCATGCGTCATTTTTACGCAGACTATCTTTCTAGGGAATAAACAAACTGACGTTTCAAACGAATCATTAGCACCACGGTTTAGTAACCACTGAACAAAACTCAGGACGAGTTTCATCATCAGAGGGCATAAAAAGTGGCTTTCACAGTGTTCCATACCATCACGCCTGTAATCCCCGAAGGGTTAGGCAGAGATGTACCTAACAGTACACCCACATTTCGCCAGTTATGTTTAAGTTCCATGTAATATGGGGCGAGCCTATTGCCATCAACCAGGCCCAGACTTCGCGGCTGTTACTGAGAACTCCTAATGGATAAACCTAATAACAATTTGCCCGACCCGGGAATTGAACCCAGGACCTCATGCTCAACAGTCGCGATTGCGACCAATACACTAATGAGGCAGTCATCAGTTTAGCTTTTTAAATAAACAAACTGACGTTGTTTCAAACGAGTCATTTGCACCACGGTTCAGTAACTACTGAACAAAAGTTAGGACGAGTTTGATCACCAGAGGACGTAGACAAATGGCATCTTCATCCAGACATTTTAGGATTCACAACAATGAGATTGCACGTTATCACATGGGACTTATAAAACTGCCGAAATGTGGGTCAATCTTCACCTCTGTATACCCCCTTGTGAGGTATACCCGCGTAACGCTATGTTAAGGTATACTTTTACTATCCCTGTCCCAAATAAAGACCCTTACTTCAATTTAGAACCTTTACAAAATGGCTAACCACACATAAAGGTAGTCCACACTTAAGGGCCTAGTTTTCTAGGTCAGGCATCGTCCTAGATTTATTTCCCACGTTTTAACTTAGGGCTAGGCTATAAATTGTGCCTGTGGGTACAATGCTAAAATGTTCGTCGACAGTTATGTCTTACTTAAGTACTGTTTTGTGATGGAGTATTGTCTCTTGAATAATTTAGAATTAGGTGTTTACGTTTTCGGAGACAATGGTTTATAATTATGTATTTAAATTGAGTTTGTTGGTTTCGCTCCATTTCATGGAGAAATAAGATTTGCTAACTTATTTGAAGTGTGTTCAACAATAGTCGAAGGAGTTATTGCTTCAACATGTAATAGAAATAGTTTTTTTTTTGACAAAATTCGCTCAAAGTTGTACAACATAGACAATTTGCCTAGCTTTTTCCCAACTATGTTAAATCTTATAACATATTTATTTCTGTAAATTGGTTTTACGAAACACTTTTACACTTCCCTTCATGTTATATTTTAAAACTAGATGGGGCCGGTGTTTTGCATCCGAAACAAACTCAGAGGTCAAGTCATTTACGGACCATACAGATCTGTCTGTCTGTCTGAGATGGTCTTTTGAAGAACTTATTTCCTCATACAGGTTTGAGTGGACCTGTCCAGCCAGTGCAAGCATTTGTCAGTGATCATGTAGCTCGAATCATAACCCAAGGAGCTCAACGACACGACGAACAACACCAAAAAAGGACATTTGGGTGGGTCGCATAAAGTACTCAAACTGCCGGACAATCGTGAAAGTAACTAAACTAAATCGCAATAAAAAAATATATGTATGACCCACATAAGTAATCCTCATATTCACAGTAATAAACAACAATAATAATACGACTGTTGTTGGGTTCGGCTGCCAGTCTAACCGGGTGCAATTGAATGCCAGTATTTTATATGGAGTGACTGCTATCTGACCTCCACAAACCAGTTAGTACTGGGTAATACGATATCCCTTGGTAGGACTGAAGAAGTACAGGCAAGTCAGGTACTGCCTCTAAATACTAATAATTTGTATAAGATTTTAAGAATATAGGAGATCTTTTGACCTTACGGTCACATTGGTTTTTAATGGTAGAATGGATTACATCTAACTTTTTTATTCTCTAATAGGCTTGCATTCGGCCGCAACTCGCCTGATGTGAAGCGATGACACGGCCTAGGGTGGAGCACGCTTGCCTAGAAGCAACCGATTCATTCGAACTTTGAAGAGATCCAGATTAAAGTGAAACTACGACAACACAGAAAGTTTGATCTGTTTATTGTTTCTGATTATAAATCTGTCCAGGCTTCCTCTCTATCGGATCCCGCTCAGAGGATCCTAATCCATCAAACTATCAATTTGCCATATCCCGGTCACCAATACTCACATCACAAACTCCACACCCCACTAATTTCCTATCAATCAAACAATCACTGAGCTCAATATCTCTACCATCCACACCGATTAGGTCACCCATTGATCACTCCGAAATCCTATACAAAATTCGCATCCAATTCTGCCAACCTAAAAACGAAAATCTCGACGCAAATTCACCTGACATCGTGCTCCCGTCATGCCAACTTGACAAAAAAATCAATGGGACGGAATAGAACCGTGTCCCTTCGGAATATAAATCAGAATTGTGTATGATTGATTACTCGGCCTTGCGCCTGATGTGTGAATGGGTACACTATTAATCAAGTGTTTCTATGATTGGTATGGAAGGTTCTGGAGTCGTGACTGATAGGTTGATGTAACGGGTTCAGGGACTGATCTGATGTTGATTACCATACGAAATAATGTATTTATTAGTACACCATTATTATCATCGGCCTAGCCTTGTTCCAACTATGTTGGGGTCGGCTTTCAGTCTAACTGTAGCGACTGCCTATCTGACCTCCACAACCCAGTTAGTACTTGGTAATACGTTACCTCTTGGTAAGACTGGTTGTCAGATTAGTACACCAGCAATACATAAAAAAGGCACTGATTTAAAGCGGGCAGTCGTATACAGTAAGTAACAAAAACCCTGTTGTTCCTGTTAGGGACGTATACATTTACCTACAAGCACAACATTGATGAAGTTATAATTAAAAAAAATTAAGCATTGGCCAGTCGAGAGGCCAAAATCAAATAACTATTAAAATCGACACATTCAAAAAAATGTTTCGAGTATCTGATTTTACAAGTACATCTTTATTTCGCTAAATAGCCGGCGGCTTCCTTTGACGCGACAGAAGATGCCTAGAAATCAGTTAAACCTTACAAATATTAATAATTAAATATTTTTTTTTAATTATTTTTGTTGACCGTTTATTATAAATGACTTCCTTTATTACGTGTGTATACCGATTCTTAAAACGTAGGTAGAAGGAACAACAGGGTTTTTGTTACTTACTGTATAGTAGTTTTGGTAAGTTAAAAATTATAAAATGCATATATTTATTAACAAGTTCGGCAGTTAAAACTTAGCAGTAAAGTAAAAAAAAAAAGACGTAAAAAATAATGAAATAATAAAATGGATCATTTAATAATTATACTGAGCAGTAAAATAACTAAATGGGCAGTTACGACTGGGCAGTTATTCGCCTAAAAAGCGTAGTCAGTGTAGCCCCGCTACGCGGGGCTCCTATTTCTATCTACATTGTTTACAGTAACCTAACATGAAGGTCCGAGTCGGGGTGCCCCAAGTCCGGGTGTCTCCGCACCCTATGAACTGCCGAACTATTTATCTAACTGCCCATTCCATAATTTTTACTGGCCATTTATTTATTAGTCTGCTTACAAGACGAAATAACCGGCCAATTGTTTTTTTATTACTATTTATGTTTTACTGTCGCATCATTTTTTTCAACTGGTCCTAATAACCTCTCGAATGTTTAAATAAAAGTTCAAAAAATTAGTTCCCAAAAAAAACATAATAAGAAACAATAAATGCATGCCTATTTTCAGAATTCGCCATAATACATGAACCTATACTCATGTCGAATGCTGCATAGGTACTTTGATGACCTTGAGTCTATACACAACATCATCATTAAGGAAATCATCAAAGCATGGAAAACAAAAGGGTTTTTCGAGAAGGCACGTGAGAACGGACGTGTATGTTTAGGAATTTGGTCTGAACTTGGCATATGTATGTATATATTCTGTGGTGAAACACAGTCCAGTCCTAAACACCTACAGCTGGACATTCGGAAGGATTTGTTTATTCAGCCTTACCATTTATTTTCTAGCAATCTACTATTATTCCAATCTCATTATTATTCTTCTGCCCTAATCCCAATTCATTAGGGGTCGGCGCAGCATGTCTTCTTCTTCCATACTTCTCTATAACTCGTCATCTCATCAGAAACGTCTTTTCTTGCCATATCATTTCTGGATAGTCCATACATCGTTTCTTTCTTTCTTTAATGTTACAATCTTACCTTTACGTAAATTATAAATGTAACAAGCAGAAATATTATTTAAATTATAAAACCAAAGAGGGATTGCGACGAAATCAAAATTTAACCCTCTGCTTGCCTCACAGCAAAAACTAAGTCGCTTTTTAAAAGATAATTCTTCTCATTCTAATTCCGGACAATTTGGGACACTCGTAACTAGTTCTAGCCCCACATTCTGAGCATACGTTTAAGTATGCTAACTAAGAGTTAGCTTTTAAAGCCAGACAGTAAGCCGGCTTTGTATGAATAAGGTTCTGTATACACATACCTAGCATATTTTTATGAATGTAGAACGACACCCGCACTAATTCGTTTTAATTTAAGATTAGAAAATTATATAAATAGTATAAGTTTAAGTATTCGTAGTTTAGGTCACAACTGTCAATTGTAAGTCTTTGACAGTCGTTACAGGTAGTCAGTGGCCCGAAAATCTGACAGCCAAGGGGCATCGTATTATCCAGTACTAACTGGGTTGTGGAAGTCAGATAGGCAGTCGCTCCATGCAAAATACTGTATTCGGCTGCATCCGGTGAGACTGGAAGGCGACCCCAAAGCTTGGCAGATCATGATGTCGATGATGATATTTAATTACGGCACACAAAGTAAATACTTACCAAAAAAAAAACGTGATTTTACAAGTCTTTCATTCCGCCAATTTTAGAACAGAACTCTAAAAAGCAAATTAGACTGCAGACAAGAATTAGTAGCATTATACCTTTTAACATCCTACGGGTATGAAAGCGCACTTTCTCTGAGATGACTTACAACTTGCATGAACGAGATAAGTCGAGTCCTTTTATGCCAGGATTAAAAAGGCAAGTATGAAATTCAACTTTTTAATCATACCTCTTTTTGAGTTAGTCTACTCTGTGGTACGAGTATGAATAATTTTAGACTTTTTAATGCTATTTGGTTGCAAATTAGGCCATGCCATCTATAGACTTTTTTAATACCAGAGGGCATTCATATATATAATGACATCTGAGAATATAATGATATCAGGCCGGAATCACCCCTCAGGCCTCCGCTTTCTTCTGCTCCACTTCCCGGTTCTGTTTATCCAGGTATTTCCCGCGATTTTGAAGATATCGGGATGCCTGATATAACCTTCTTCTTGGATATCATAGGGAAGTATTAAAAAGATGTATTGGCATAGATAGCCCTTTAAATTATTAAACAACAAGACAGCATATACAGTGCGTATCAGAAAGGTGTTTTCTGAACTGAACAACTTTCTCTATAGGACTACCACTATATTTGCGAAAAATAATCAGCTTTCTCATACATTTGGGTCGAGTAGGTATGGGGTTGGTTATTATTTCGTGCTTACCTTTTTGGTGCTTGCTTTTTGCTTTCTCGCTTCTTCCATCGGGAGTCCAGACGTACTGCGGGTTATCACCCATTCTTTGTCGATGTTCCACACATTCGCACAAAGCGCATTGCTACATCTTTTATTATGCGCACAGCTAAGGAGTGGAATTCTCTGCCTTCGTTGGTGTTCCCAAGTTCATTTGACCCCAATCTAGTCGCGAGTTAATAGGCTTCTTTTGGGTTAGCTCGTTCCATCGTCGACCTCATCTCTGTCCTCAGGACTAGATTAAGGTCAATACAGAAAGTTGTTCAGATTCATGGTTTGTAGCTCCGCTTTATAGGGCTCTAGAACTGTGGTCATCCATTACAAATGACCACAGTTGAGCATTGTCTCTACCGATGGCTGCCAATTTCCGATCAAAGAGGTTTGACGACATGCACACAGTACAGGTGAGTAATTGACCTCTTTGTTACTATGAGTGAACATTTCTGTGATTGCTACAGTGAGCTTTACACAGACAACCGACATATAACTACATACCTACATACCTACTTATGGAACGTTTATTTTGATAGGCCTGTTGGTCTAGTGGTTAGTGACCCTGACTGCTAGGACGGAGGTCGTGGGTTCGATTCCCACACAGGACAAATCTTTGTGCGATGAGTACTATTATTTGTTCTGTATCTGGGTGTGATTTATCTTACTAATATTATAAATGCGAAAGTTACGATGGATGTTTGTTACTCAATCACGCCAGAACGGCAGAACGGATCTAGATGAAATTTGGAACAGAGATAGATTAATAACACATAGAATAACACACTCTGGAATAACACATAGGCTATATATTATCACGCTATTAACTTAGGGGGATGAGCTATAGAGCATTACAACCATATTCTTGGCTACTGTGTGACAATTCTTGGGTACGGTTTGACAACTGACAAATGTCATAGCATGCATTAGAATAGAACGGCTAATTCAAACGATTTGTCACCGGTATAAGTGGCCTATCGGTTCAGCGACCGCCCTGTAAACCAGGGTTCGCAATTTCGAATCGCAGCCAGTATTCACTTTTTGTGATTTTTTTTAATGCTAAGATTTTCAAAAATAATAAACATGGTTCGCGAGTTCGATCCCCAACCAATTTTTTCTTTTTGTAAGTCTTAGGTATTTTGTTTTATTTTTATGCTTTAAGTTTTTCAAATCATTATAAAATAGGTTAATTTATACTTTTCGTTTTTTTTACCAATCCAAAGTCAGGTAATCATAAATTAATGAATGAAAATTGACCAATTTACACTGTACAAAAAAAAATCTCTAAGAAGTTTAAAAATGAAAACAAAATTTTATTAAAATTTGATAATATCCACGACGTTGTAAATATGTTCCGTGCGGGAATCAAATTCGCGACACGCAGCGCCGCAGTCAATTGCTCAGCCAGTGCACCATCTGTGCCGTCGCATAGCATTTGTTCTGAATCATCAACTGGCCCAACTCGGCAAGGACCGCAATGTAAAGCATGAAAGTTTTTTTTTAAAGTAGTTTCACACTAGAAATTTCTCCTGTATCGTGGGTGTGTTTACAAACATTTAAAACACACAAACATACAGCCAGACCCGGAAGAACTACCTGTAGGCCACACAAAAATCGGTTTGGTGCGGGCATGAAACCCGATACAAGCAGCGCAGCAGCCATTCGCTCAGCCACTGCGCCAACCGTGTCGTCATATAGCTGTGGTTGTGGCTTCCTCAGGCATTGCTGCAACTTTGCTTATAGGTGGTCGGACTGCACATTCCATTTTCAAATTGTCGCTGAATCTTGCATGCGAAGATACGTCCCAACATGCAATATCACCAAAAACGGGGGAAGTAGTTTGGGACGAGTGCACAATGTCGCACAAGCATTCATTAGAGGCGTTGAACCGCAGCTTGCAGGACATCCGCGGCAACCAGGTGCTGATGGGTGGCGTCATCATTTTGCTCGCAGTGACTTTAGACCCTGTGGACGGTGAGTAATTAGCTAGCTCGCCGTCCGACCGTCTTATAATGACGGGCCGTGTCGAAAGCGCGTTCGTGTTCTACGCGCGCAAGGGCCGATGCCTGCCGGACCTGCGGGACTGTTCGAAAGAGATACTGTGGCTCTGGAACACAAAGCGCTAAGAAGGAACATGGATGACACTCCCTTCCGTTCCACCTAGCGCGGGAGGAGGGGTCATTTGAAAAGCCGACTTTAAATAGATACTGCCAGTTAATAAGAGGGGCCATTTTATAATAAAAAAGGGGCACACCGGTGGATGAAACGCATGCCTCATGGCGTCGCCACTGTGAAAATCTCCTGGATTGAAAAGCTCCATATTACGTGCAACATGCGCGTCCAACTGTACAACGACCACGAAGCAGGTGTCTGGAATCCGACGGAGATGGGAAAATTCTATTTTCCAAAGAATTTTCCCATCCAACTGCTGTACTAGCGCGAAAGAACGAGTGGGTCAGTAAAATAAACAAAAAAGAAACAAAAGTATACACATCCATATCAATGTGATGGCTGATGATGATAGTACTGCCTACTCCGTTGAATTTCTCAACTCCCTGGAGTTAACGGGCGTGCCGTCCCATCAGCTGGAGCTTAAATTTGGCGTTCCAGTTCTGGTGATGCGAAACCTTGATGCAACCAGACTGTGCAACGGCACCGGACTTCGTATCACAGAGCTGAGCTGCTAAAGGAGAGAGCGTTTTAAGTCCCCGGATACCCATTATTCCAAATAACTTACCATTTCAATTTAAGAGGTTACAATTTCCCTTAAAATTGGCTTATTACAATGACGATCAACAATTCCAGGGCCAAACCATAAAAGTGACAGGCATTCAATTTTGCACTCCATGCTTCTCACACGGTCAATTATATGTTGTTTGTTCAGTGCCCAAAAATTTCACGTGCTTGCGGAAAATAATAAGTCATTTAATGTTGTATACAGAACGGTATTAGAATAAATAGTGCCCAACAAGGCGTTTGATGGTTTACTTTGAAAAGAAGGTTGTATAGCGCCAAAATAAACGGTTTTAAGCCATATCGTCGGCCTCATTTAATTTTATTGCGGATCTCTGCGCCCAGAATTACAGTACCCAAAAGGACGCATTTTGAAGTCATCACCCACATTATCACATTTTGATCAGCCAGTCAGTTCTCACACAAAATTTAACATCACGCCTAAAATCCCCTACGGGTTAGGCAGAGGTGTACCTTATCGTACACCCACATTTCGCCGTTCGTTATGTTGAAGTCCCATGTGACAGCGGGCGAGCCTATTCAATTCTATTCCACCAACCGGGCACAAATCCAGATTCCGTGGCTGCTACTGAGAAATTTCTGATGGAATACCCCAATAAAACTATTATTTATATATAGTATTTTTTCAATTGCATACATTGTTTAATGTTAAGTGGAAGAGCGGAGTCACCTACCACAACCATCTTCTTGCTTAAAAGGTGATCTCCAAATTTATGTAATTTAAATAAACATTTTTTTAACACTGCCCGACCCGGCAATCGATCCCAGGACCTCATGCTTAGTAGTCGCACTTGCGACCACTCGACCAACGAGGCAGTCTCACACATACACACCTAAATAGCCACGCGAACGAAGTAGCGGGTAGCAGCTAGTACTTATATAAAAGTGAAAAAGGGAATTTTCAAGGCTCAGATTTGTGACGGCACGTTCGTGTTCCACGCGCGCCTCAAAGAGATGTCAGCAAACATGAGGGGCCCGCAAGGGCCGATGCCTGCCAGGACTGCGGGACTGTTCGAAAGAGATACCGTGGCCCTGGAACATAAAGGGCAAAAGAAGGAACATGGATGGTTTTTAGTCAGTAAACGTCTGGCACTCCCTTCCGCTCCGCCCAGAGGGGGAGGAGTCATTTGATGATTTCCCATCCGAACAAAAAAAAGGTCTGTGAAGAGAATTGAGGAGACCATTTTACCAATTATGTTTAAGTCTTATGTATAAGGAGCGAGCTTATCAGCAATCGCATCCGGGCCGCCGCTGAGATTTTTTAATTGAAAAACCCAATAACACTTTGATCGACATAGGAAGCAACCCACATGCTCTGCAGTGGCGCTTGCGATCACTAAATAAACGAGGTAATCACAAATCCAGGTTACCAATTATCATCTGCCTAGCCTTATCCCAACTATGTTGGGGTTAGGCTTTCCAGTCTAACCGGATGCAACTGAATACCAGTATTTTAAATGGAGCGACTGCCTATCTGAGCTCCACAACCCAGTTAGTACTGGGTAATACGAGACCCTTTGGTAAGACTGGTTGTATGACTTTCGGGCTACTGACTACTGGTGACGACTGTCAACGATAGACCAACCTAGGCAAGTGAGGCTTAACCTGAAGAATGATCCGAGCGGCTGTTATTATTGAGCCACAAGTTCGTCGAGCGAGCATCAACGTTACCACTATTAAAAAATATTCCTTTCTATTAAAAAAAAAAATAGCTACAACACAACAACCTCCGTTAATCAAAACTCGTGATGCATTGTCGACAGTAATTAAAATCATAATGACTCAATTTTCCACCACTCTCCCTCCTAATTTTTACAACATTATTATGACGTCACAATTCCTGTAAACCCAACCAACATAATGTAATTACACAAATCCATTGCTCGCAAATTAGTTGCCGACATAATTTGTTTTGAATTCATGTTGAGTTATACATACAGGCTGTGTCAAAAGTATTCCGGACACGTCCCGCGACGTGTGGACACCCAGTTTAAATAAATGTAACTAGAGATATTCTTTTTTACATCCGCTTTTTGTGAAGTCTTTTCGTGCTTTGGATCTAGGAGATTAGGTTTTCGGACGGGACGGAGGAATGTGGGAAGACAATCGACTAGGAGGATACCCATGAAACATTTCCGCCAAAAGTGGAGAGATTTAGAAGACACTTACACTCAGCGTAGGGGGTCCAAAGGTTAAAGAAAAAGAAGATTAGGTTATCTGTATAGAGGTTAAAGGAAGGAGACTTCATCTGACTCCGGACTAGTGGTGGACACCGGACTTGGGCAGATACTACAGTACACACGGCGACACATCGAGCTATACACTTCCAATATAACATGGCCTCGCTTCGTATTAATTTCCTGCACAATGAGAGATCCACATAAACTAGTTTTGTATAGCTTGATTGGTCGTCGTGCGTACATTATTGTTCATAGTCCGGTGTCCGTAGTCCGGTCAGTTCAGTATCCCCACACCTTTATGTGTGTGATGTTGTGTGACTGTGATACTTTCGTTGCTCTAGTGGTGATTGCAAGTTATTGCTTCTACGAAATGACAAATGAAATAATATTAAATTTAAGATCATTATTCGATAGAACTTAACAATCAAAATGTTATGGTTTAAAATCATTTCGAGAAATTTGACAGTTTGTGGTAACTGAAGAAATGAGGGTTTAGTTTAATCACACCTTTGCCAACACCTTTTACATTTAGGGACACAAGCAAGGTGAACACCTTTCTTGTGTCGTAGGTTTTTTTTGGAAACGTAAAAACCCATTAAACCTACAAACACTACAAAAAAACATCGCCACTCTATTTAAACTCCCCTTTCGAAAAACAGCAGAAGTTCAGTTTATCTTGCTCCGTGTAAACAGCGAGTGCTTGCTAATTCCACTTTATTTTATCACTACGTATGATAATGTCCGCTGTGTCGTTTCTGTGCTGCAGTTTTGTTGGGCAATCTAGCCGTAGAGGGCACTAGTGGCGCTTTGTCTTTAACCGTTAAGCTGACAACACACTGTATATAGAGCGGTTGGTATTTTACGTCAGTTTGGAGAGGGGAGCTAAGCTTGTGAGACAATGGGATTCAGTATTGAAAGACCGTGAAGGGACTTTTGTAATCGCTACGTTTTGATCGTAGAATTGTGTTGTTTTAGTGTTGTGTTAGATCCTTGTAGCAGTATCCATAGCATAAGCATAATCACCCTATTATGTTCCCACTGCTGGGACACACGGCCTACTCTCTACACCACACGGGCCCAGTGCGGGTTGGTAGATGTCACATGTCTTCGAATTTTTGGTTCTGGATCATGCCGGTTTCCTCACGATGATTTCCTTAACCGTTTTGAGAGCAGTGGTGATGAAACAAATTACACAAAGTAATGCGCCTGCCTGGGTTCGAACCCACGACTTACTGTTCGTAAATCGGGGCCGCCACCACTGGGCCACCGCTGCTCTCTCGCAGCAGCATCCATACAGCCGTGTTAATAGAGAGAGCAGTAAGTCAGATTTTTGAATAAGAAAATGATTTCACAAATGGAATGTTCGTCAAAAGATCTTTTTTGCTATCTGGGTCTCTGTGTTAATTAAAAATTATTTTCTTGTTTGATAAAGAGCATAAAGACGAAATAAATATTATTTTACATTTCTTTGAAACCGCCTTTTTGACTTACTGACCTCTCGATTACCACGGCAGCATGATGAAGCTCATTGATTTTCCCCTAACGTCTTTCAAAGTCTGAACGCGATCAGCACATCTAAACCGCGTTTATCAGCTGTCACTGTCAGTATTCAACGGTAATGATAACGCTGACAGCTCTTGAATTCAGTTTAGTTACATGTGCTAATTGATGAAATTGACGTTTACACATCGAAACAATATGACACTGTGTTTTAAAATAATAATTAGCTTGCACATTAAAAACACGGAGTTTCCAAAGTCAAAAGCTAGACGTGACGAGCCACCATTTTCTTTAAATAACAAAACATCACGCCTGTAATCCCCGAAAGGTAAGGCAGAGGAAATATGGGCGTACCATTTATGTACACCTAAATTATAGTACATCCACATTTGGTCAGTTATATTTGAGTCCTATGTAAAAGGGGGTGAGCCTATTGCCATCAACCGGGAACGAGTCTAGACTCCGTGGCCAATACTGGGAAATTCCTGATGGGAGAACCCAATAGATTTTGCATGACCCGGGAATCGAACCCAGGACCTCATGCTCAGCAGTCGCGCTTGCTACCAACGAGGCATTCAATTTGTATGTTGTGAATTTTCTTTAAATCTACTGTATTAAAAGTAAAAACCTCTGTCTGGACTGTAAGTCTGAGTCTGAAAGCATCTAAGTCACCTCAATCGAGCTCTAGAGCACAACAAGGAGATATTGTCCAGGTCCAGTGTTTGCTGAGCTAAATGCGACTTACGAGTGGGACCCGGTCTTAAAAACATTTTGTCCGTGACGCTGTTGTACGAGTTAGACTAAATACTTTTTGTTGTTTGATTTCTCTGTTTTGTATTGTTATTTGTTTAATGAAGATGACAACTCACAAAAAAAAATATTAAAATAAAAATCTAAGACAATCCCTCTGTGTGGACTGTTAGTCTGTATCTGTGTGTGGGGGAGGGAGGGGGTAATATTGTGTGAAGAACGATAAATCGCTCACCTATGATCAGGTAAAAAAATGTTAATTAGCAAGTTGCAGGGTGTGTCTCCAATGCCGATGTTACCTAAATAGAACAATACATAATACACCGTCATCTGCATGCCCAGCCTTTTCCCAACTATGTTGAGGCCGGGCTCCAGTCTTGTGGCAGCTGAATAAGAGTATTTTGCATCGAGTGATTGCCTATCTGACCTCCAAAACCCAGATACAAGAAACCTCTTGATACTGGTTGTCAGTCAATAGAACACAACAAACAGTTTTAAAATCAGACATAATCTGCCTACCCTTTTTTCCAACTTATGTTGGGGTCGGCATCCAGTCTAACCGGATGCAGCTGAATACCAGTATTTTACATGGAGCGACTGCCTATCTGACCTCCACAACACAGTTAGTACTGGGTAATACGATACCCTTGGTAAGACAGGTTGTCAAACTTTAGAGCCACTGACTACCTGTAACGACTGTCAAAGATCTACAAATGACAGCTGGGATTAACGTGCTTTCCGAGGCATGGCGGTAATGTAGTGGCTCTAACCATTATTTTATTTTTTTTAAAGTTAGTCTTCTAATTTAAAAGCCCAATTACGTAAATGAATTTTTTTCTACAAAATACACAGCAAATTAAAATCCACTAAAAACAAAACATATTCAAAATTGAAAATAAAAGCGGTTTGAAATTTTAATACATACTAGACAACATCGACTCGCCGCTGGCAAGGCAAGTATTAATTTTCGAAACTAGCAAGGCAAGTACTAATTGATGTACCCAATAAAGTTATATTGCGTTGGATTCAGCCGGATTAAACTGGATCTATGTACAGTCACGAGCAATCATATATGTAGATGTTCCCTTAGCAACTTTGGCCTAAAAAATTAAACATTGTATTAGCATTCAAAATGTGAATGATGAATTTCTGGTCAATAGGATTTATTGACAATTGGAGATTTATTTATTGTTTGGTGTTTTTTGTATTTGATTTTGTAAATAGTTAAGCGAATTTATCGTTTATATTTTTTGAATGCTGGTATTTTTGGGAGTAAACTATTTTTATGTGGCATCCATGGTTCCATGTGGCCCATTCCCTCTCTAGAGAGGAGGTTGTGTGTCCCAGCAGTGGGAACATTATAGGCTGATTATGCTTATGATATCCATGGTTCGTGATTTATTTGAAAATTAATTAGAAGTCGGTACAAATCATGAAAAAATTGACACGGCCAATGTTATTTAAGAATTATCGTTGCTTACTGGTAGCAGAATATATAAGAAATTTGAATAGCTTAGAACTTGGTAGTGCTCTTAAAGCTGGTTTTTCCTGTATTATTTCGAGAGAACTTTACTGCAATACATAGCATAGCATTATCAGCCTATAATGTTCCCACTGTAGGAAAACAGGCCTCCTCTCCATGAGAGGGAATGGGCTATAATCCACCACGCGGGCCCAGTGCGGTTTGGTAGATGTCAAATTGTCTGTCTTTGAATTTTTGATTCAGGACATGCCAGTTTCCTCACGATGTTTTCGTTCACTGTTTGATGAAATAAATTACACAAAGTAATGCGCCTGCCTGGGTTCGAGCCGTAGTTATTCGTAAGTTAGGGCCGCCACCAATAGCTGCGGGACTGTTCGAAAGAGATACCGCGGCCCTGGAACACAAAGGGCAAATAAGGAACATGGATGGGTTTTAGTCAGTACAAGTCTGACACTCCCTTCCGAGCGGGAGGGGTCATTAAAATTTGATGATTTCCCATCCGAAACAAAAAGTGCCGCCACCAGTGGGCCGCTGCTCTTACATACATATACTCAAACCTTTTGTCATGGGTATAGGATAGGCAGAAACTACAAAACGCTATATACTACGATTTTTACACTCATTTTGCTTTTTGTCCGTACATCGCCACATGTGAAGATAATCACCAATTAAGTCAATGAATTGACTGCCTCGTGGGTCTAGTGGTCGCAAGCGCGGAGTCTGGATTTGTGCATGGTTGATGGCAATAGGCTCGCTATTACATGAAAATTAAACATAACTGACGACATGTGCGAGTAGTATTAGGTACACCTCTGCCTAACCCCTCGGGGATTACAGACGTCATGTTATGTTATAATATGTCAATGAAAGTATTTCTCTCACTCCTCCACTACACTCACTACATTCCCGGGTAATGACGTCGATAGTAGAAGTAGAATTCGGAACACCGATCTATTGACTGCCATCAGCCTCTCAAAAAAGCGGCCAAGTGCGAGTCGGACTCGCTCTTGAAGGTTTCCGTAGCAGCAAGTAACATAATATAAAAGTTCTTGTAGTTAGTTGTAACTTTGATAGATGTTTTAATAATAGAAATCGTATTAAAAAAAAACTGGTTACTAGATCTCGTTCAAACCAATTTTCGGTGGAAGTTTGCATGGTAATGTACACATATTTTTTTTGAAGTGAAAACTTCTTTAGCGGCGTTGAGCACTTTAAAAAAATTGTTCTGTAATGGGTATAAAATATTAAACTCGCGTCAGGACACGTGACCTGATCGTAAGACGGATGGAGAGTAGACGATTTTGAACTTAACCTTCAACATTTTATGGTTTAAAATCATTTAAAGAAATTTGGAAAAAGCGTAAGACGGATGGAGAGTAGACGATTTTGAACTTAACCTTCAACATTTTATGGTTTAAAATCATTTAAAGAAATTTTTAAATGTTTCCAATCAACTTTGAACCTAATGCTTTAGGGATAAACACGGAATAGAAAAAACAGTGGAAGTGCCACGCAGCTATCGCGCGTGTGTCACAATTATGCGGAGATCCGCAACACCTGCGCAACACCGACTCAGTCGGGATTAGCTACTTGCTGTGATACGACGTCTCGAACGTAACGAAAAATATTAAAAACATGCCTTATTGTGCAATTTTTACATGTAAAAACGATAGCAGGACAAAAAATGTATCTTGCGGAGGTGTATCGTATCACCGGTAAGTATAAAACTATGATATATTTCAATATAATTAAATTTTGTCAATAAAAACTTACAAAACCATATTTATTTGTTGCGAACTAAAAACTACCTTATGTCCATTGTTCAAAGTCTAAATCAACTTGCTCGCTGTCTTGAATATCATCGTATACATTCTAGAAACTTCGACGCTACTCGATTAGGGATGGGACACATTCAAATAGTTCGGTATCGATAAAATAATAAAGAGTGTCTTCGAGTGTACTTATATAGTGAAACCTTATACGTTACCATGACATGTTATGTACTCGTTGACGTTCTTCTCGATTAATTGAAATAAATGGTTTGAGTTTGAGTACTTATATTCTGACAAATAAACCAATCTTCATTCATAGCTGGACGTAGGCCTCAAAAATAACTAATACTAATAAAGTATGTAACTAAATATTTCAGTTTTCCCAAAGATCCTTTTACTAAGGAGAAATGGATAGAAGCTACGGGAAGACAGAACTGGATGCCGTCAAAATCAAGTACAATTTGTTCTGAGCATTTTGATGAAAACAATTTACAAACTTCAAAAAAGGCTACAGATTTTTTTTTATTGGGACGTCCATATTCCAAAAAAATATTTATCATCAGTTAGGAGAATTTCCTACATCGAATCACATTACGGATTTAATGAAAGCCATTGCGGAAAAATATGTCAATATCCGCATGCATCACCTGTTAAAATTAAATATAAAACAGTCAAAACGACAATTATTAAACAAATATGTTTTATTTCAAGGACAATAAATATTTTAAATTCACTATTTATCGTTTCATTTAACCATTTTACCTTTTATACTAATCGGACTTTGGTCCGTTACATAAGATAAAAGATTTTAATTATTACATTGTACAAACATCGACATTAAATTATCGATATCTTGTCCTCATCCCTAGCTGAGTAGAAAAATAGATAACAAGTGCATACGAATATGACATCTATTTCAATAACTTTAGGGTGCTAAATAGAGTAAATTGGTTACAGCGCCCTCTAGCGTTGAGTAGCTGAACTCGTTGTGGATTGCTCGAAATTGATTGTTAGATGGAAAAATGGACTTCATTGATTTTGACATGTAAAATAAAAACAACATTCAGTAGTTGTAATAAGACTTAATTTTGAACAACAATTAATAAACTTTTCGCCAAAGTTGCATAAATAATTAGTAGCCAATTATATCATCGTTTTCTGTGTATTGGAATGTTCATTTTAATTTGCAAGTGTATGAGTTTGGCGACACTGGTTCCCGTACTAAGGCAGTCTAAGGGCACTTCCACTATTTTTCTATTCCGTGGGGATAAAGCTGACAAATCTATTAAATAAATTGCCACGCGCATCCATGGATGGTGACAGCTGATGGCTCGACCGTTTGTGTAGTGATCAGTTGATGCGGTCTTTATTAGACATTTAAATAGGTTCGAATCAAAACTGTTCGTTTCTTTATTCAGCTACCATAAACCTATCGTATCAGTTTTAGAGATTGGCGATGATAGTTCTGGTAATGATGATGGTGAAAAAGTCGTTGAAATTATGGATGAAAGTTGATTTTTCGGAGAGATAAACTTTTTAATGTAAAATAATTGTAATAGTTTTAAAGTGTTAAATTTTTAATGTAATATAAATTGTCATGTTTGTGTACGATAGCGCAATAAATGAATATTGTATTCTACCACATAAATGATAGTACTTTTATACTGATAAAGCAATTGGTGCAAAATTATTCCCTAACCATTCCAAAATATCAAACATGCTCAACGTTAATAATCAAGTTTTTTAGTTTTATCATTCTCTTATTTTAGAAGTTACAGGGGGGGGGGGACACATTTTACCACTTTGGAAGTGTCTCTCGCGTATACGATACCCCACACGTATGGGTTTGATGAAAAAAAAATTCGAGTTTCAGTTCTAAGTATGGGGAACCCCTAAAATTTTTTTTTTTTCTATTTTTGTGTGAAAATCTTAATGCGGTTCAAAGAATACATCTACTTACCAAGTTTCAACAGTATAGTTCTTATTGTTTCGGAAAAAAGTGGCTGTGACATACGGACGGACAGACAGACAGACATGACGAATCTATAAGGGTTCCGTTTTTTGCCATTTGACTCTAACTGGAACTGGAACCCTAAAAAACATTGCCATCACGAAAATTAATACAACATTCATTCAAGTTAATTACTTATACATTTTGCGCACCATTCAATATTCGCGTCACGTACTTTCCGACGAGTAATATCGAAATAAGTGCTATTTATTTATAACTTATCGTTGTTTACTCGGGGTGATGTAATTGCGATACGATAGTATTCGATGGCGATGTAATTACGATGAGAGGTTTTGTTATACAGGATGTATGGAAATAAAAAGTTATTGGAAAAAGGATGAGTTTTCTACAGATTTGTTAAACTTGATGGTCTAGACCTAGAGGCCACAAGTGCTACTGTTGAGAATGAGGTCCAGGAACGATTCTCAGGTCGGGCAAAGAGATATTTGGTTTTCCTTTCAGGAATATCCACATAACATTGCCTTCTGTAACAAAAGACTTCGGTGAAATGTGAGTGCGTTAACGGTACACATGTGCGTAACCTGGATTTCAAGCGTGGAGTAAAATAGCGTAGTCAACACAAGCTAGCTTACTTTACTTTAGCTTACTTTATGCTGTAGCGGCACTACAAAAAGTACTACAGCAACATTGAACAAAAAGTACTACAGCGCCATCTATGACGCAAAGGATAAACTAAAACACCGAAATACATCTAAATACTGCCTCGCGCAAGTAAAGTTATTCGCGACTTAAGACTATATAGAAGAACCCGACAACAACTGTTGGGCAGTAGCCCACCAGACGTAACACCCGTCTGGTCGGAGGATCCTATTTTTTCTATGTGGGTTGAAGAACTTTACACCCTGTTCTTCATACCTCCAAAATGCTATAATAATTTCGTTGATGCATAAAACTGTAATTTCTTTCCCCCCCTCAAAAGTCGTATAAAGTAAATCAGCTTGAACCACAAACACTTACGGCTTGCTTATATTTCACAGGCGGCAAATAGCAAATAAATAACGAATCGGACAGATTTACGGGCTTTTACGCGTAACGGAGCGCAATTATGCGTAAACACGTAAAATTAAAAAGTTGCCGCGCGGTTTTATTCGCCGATTTACGCGTTTGGCCGCTGATTACGTCTACTTATAGTGGATTTGTGTTGCGTTTCGTTGCACGCAGAGGGGAACTTTTATGTTTTTATCAGTAGGTAAATGAGACCTGGTTTTTCAGCGGTTTTTTCGCGTTTCTGTGAATGGCGAATTGCCTGTGGTTAACGTCTGCTAAAATAGCGTAAACCTGAAAATGCAGTGAGACAGTAATCTATGGCATAATGGCAAAATCATTTCAGTGTGTGATAGCCGTCTACTTTTGGAAATTCTGCGCGCTGATTGGTCAACGAGAAATTGTTGGCAGGTGGAACATGGTACTAAATGTTACTGAAGCAGTGTAAGTTTAGTGAAATATATTCAGTACATCACTCTTCCTATCTGGTTTCATTAACACAACCCGAAAACTGCTACGACCTTTATGATCGTATACTCACTCAACATAAAATTTCCTTTTTTTTTCTTTATTCTTCCAGAATCTAGCTACTTATGTCTTCTTTTTTGTGTGGTTAGTGCCTAACCTGGTGTCAGAATTTTATGCCACCCATGGGCCTCTGACTTGGCTTAACATGCCGTTGACAAATATCGATGTTTTACTTCACCGAAGCAAGTGATAAATTCGTCGCGTCCGTCATACTGCAAACGCAGCAACCTACTTTTCTTTTTCGTATTTGGGTGAATTTCAACAAATGCCATTTTTTTTATCATATCGGTGAACTTTTTCATTTACACTTTTTTTGTATATTTTTCAGGTTTTATGTAATCTTTAGGATATCAAATATCCCCAAATTAAATATCATCAACGTATCATTTAAGACTAAGGAGAAAATTCAGTTTGAATTCTGGTTTCCACCGATATGACAAACCGGCACCGATTATTTTTTCTGTACATCGATATGATAAGTTTATCCACCGAAATGATGTAAATATCCAGCGATATGATAATCTATCCACCTTTGAACATCAAAAAGGAAATAGTTAGTAGGTACCTATATATTTTTACAAGGGCAACTTAGAACTGAAGACCTGAACTGAGGGTCTTATGTAAGTAGGTAGATAACATCCAAAGAGAACTGAGTTCTTAGAAATCCAATTAAAATATTTTTTTTTGAAATTATGTAACTATTTTATTATATTTACTTTCTTTTTTTATTATATTTAATATAGGTACTTAGAATTAAAAAAAGAAAGACTTAATAAATTTTTATTTATTTATGTTATGTACATTATATACAGACTACAAATAGAACTAAAATAAATATAAAAAGAAGACTAAAATAAAGTACCTACCTATATATACAACGACGACAATAAGACACGTCTTAGGCGTCAAAGTACTCCTCCGCATCGCTATCATCTGGAAACGTGCCCAGAAGACTGGCAGCATTGCCACGTTGAATGGCAATGCTAATTCTTTGCCCAAGGAAAGAGCCAGCCCTCTGGTCACGCGAAGTGTCGACCAGTCGGCGAGAGATTTCCTTGAAAAGGATACGCGCACTCGGGCCCCATGACCCGAGCGTTTCGACCCCAAACGGCTCAAAACTGTAGTTACCAATAAGGTTACAGTATTTGCGCCGCTTGAGGATCTCAGCAGCCGCAGCAGCAGCGCCCGCACAGCCCGCCGTGCTTGAAACGTGAGATGGCGCAAGGGTGTCGACACAAGTTGTGTCCCACACCAAAGGCTTACCCACCTTCCAAGGCACCAACGTCATGCCGTCTGGTCTCTTCCCATCGTCACGTACTAAGCCGTTTGGTTCTAAGACCGCTGGTACGCCGGCGCTGGCAAGAGCTCGACGAATCATGTCGTTAATGCTGGCGTGCCGTGCAATGCGACCTGCGCTCCTGTAGGAAAGCTGGTAAACTTATACTTGAAATTTTGCGGACGCCGAGACCACCCAAACGAATGGGAAGTGCGGCTTGCTGCCAAGCTCGGTCGTCCAGGGCCACATTAAGTATTGAAGTTCCTAATAATTTGATCTACTTTTTCTAAAAGCTGTGGATGCTTCCAATGATAATAAAAAAAAGAATGTTTGTTTTTATTATCATTGTCTTTATTAATGCGTTCAATTGCTCCACTTCACCATCATCATCTCAGCCTATAGACGTACATTACCGAATACAGACCTCCCCTAATGATACATTTATACATCTTCTACTACCCAGTGGTATCGTGGTAATGATTTTGGCAGTCTATGTAGGTAAGTATGTATGTATGAATGTTTGTATGTATGTATATAATGTATGTGTTTGTATGTTCCATTGTTTCACTAAGCGAAATGACATGGGATCTACCAATATGGTAAAACGACTCACCGAGATGATAAAATGATCTACCGATATGATAAAGCAATCCACCGATGTGACAAAACTGTGCGTTGATCATGAATCAAAACACCGATATTAGAAATAAGACACCGATTGATTTTTTCTTATCATTTCGGTGTAAAATATCACATCGGTGGTAATAAAGACCACCGATTACAGCGATATGAGAACAGCGACGTGAGAAATAACACACTTTTTAGAAAATTAGAAAAAATGCATAATATCTAGGATAAATTCTGAAGAATATGGAGGTACGTGGGTAGCGGAGTGGAAGCAAACGACATTCACTTGGTAGTAGCACAGCGTATAATCGCAGACTGGCGCGCCTTGACAATACATAACAATATTATATTTTATGCTCCTACCCACTATAAACTAATTAATAATACATACATCACACCTCCCTTCTTAAATTACAATATGTTCATGAAGGGTTAATAATTTTACAACAAATTCTAACATTATATAAATCCTTTAAGAATCATCATTTAGCAATACATTTTTAAGTACACTGAAATCTGACAACCGGTTTTCGGGTTCGCTTTGGGTACTCTTCTTGCTGCTCATCTGACGAACCACATGACTGGTTTGATGGCTGATCCTGATCAACACCACCAACTCCACTGTTTATTGATTGTTCTAATTTACTTCTTTCACACACCCTCTCACTTTCACACACACTATCGCTACAGTCCATCTCTTTCTTCCCTGACTTTAATAAATTGCCCCCAGCGTGCGCCACCGAGTTCCCATCCTCTATCGTTTCCTCTTCTTCAGTGTTTGGCCCACCAACAGATGCACGGGATCTGCGCCGTATCTGGTCTACGTGTCTTTTAATAAATTGACCGTTATCCTTTGCTATCAGATACCTACGAGTACTATCTACGTCTGAGATCGTACCTTTTACCCATTTATCTGAGGAACCGTACTCCCTCATCCAAACAGGATCACCCTCGTCGAAGATACGCGTGACCCCACCAGAAGAGTCGATTTGTCTTTGCTGCGCATCCTGCACTCGTGCACCTACTGATCGTTCTGTCCGTAACAGATCCAATCTGGAACGTAGTGTTCGTTTCTGCAACAGCATAGCAGGTGTTTCACCAGTAGTGCTGTGCACTGTATTTCTGTATGCCAGCAGAAATGTTTGTAAAGCTGTGTCTACATCTACGCGATCCCGAATTGCCTTTTTAATAGTGCGCTTACAAATGTTAACTGCATTTTCTGCGGCTCCGTTTGAAGACGGATGATAAGCTGGTGAAAAATTCTGTCTAATGCCGTTATTAGCGAGAAATTTTTTGAATTCAATGCTTGTAAAAGGTGGTCCTTGATCAGATACTAACTGTTCCGGTAAACCGAACCTAGCGAAAGTGGAACGTAAAACTTTAATAACATGATACGCGTTTGTACGTGGCATTTCGAATATTTCTAACCATTTGGAGGTTGAATCAATTAATACTAGGAATGTCATACCTCGATACGGGCCCAAAAAATCAATGTGAAGCCTAGTCCACGGTTGGGTATGGTACGGCCAGGGTTGAATAGCAGCCCGCGGAGGCGCGCTCGCTTCCGCGGCACAAGTCTCACAGCTTTTGCATAATCCCTCAATGTCTGTATCGATGTTGGGCCACCACACATAACTCCTAGCCAGACTTTTCATCTTTACGATACCCATGTGACTGCTATGCAGTTGATTTAGTATTTGCCCTCGTAATAATTGTGGAATCACCATACGATAGCCCCACATTATACACCCACATTCAATATTTAATTCATTGCGCCTAGCATAGAATGGCTTAATTTCATCATTATTAGGACATACTGATGGCCAACCTGATTGTATATATAACATCACCCTACCAAGTACCGTATCCTTGTGTATTATTCTTTTGATATCACTGCTAGTAATGGGTAAAAAATTTTCTACAAAGTTAACATACGTATTTTCTGTTTTTAGCCTACCAGGGTTGTAATCCCTATGTGGAAGGCGTGATAATGCATCTGCACTGTTCTTACTAGACGCGATGTACTCAATATTGTAATTGTAACCCGATAGCAGTACCGCCCATCGCTGTAGTCGCGAAGCAGCCATCACTGGAATACCCGTTTTATTACCGAAAATATAAGTTAGAGGTTTATGATCTGTCCGTAGTATAAAGTGACGGCCATACAAGTACTGATGAAATTTACGAATACCGAATACAATTCCGAGAGCTTCCCTGTCTATTTGTGCATACGCTCGCTCGGTCGGTGAGAGCGACCGCGACGCATACGCCACCGGGCGTTCGCCGTCCGCCGTAACGTGTGATATCACCGCGCCGACGCCCACACTACTCGCATCCGTCGTCAAAACTAGCGGTAGGTCTGGGTTGTAATAAGTTAGTACTTCGCCACACGCCAAAAGCCGCTTCACTCGTACGAAGGCACTCTCACAATCCTCACTCCAAGTATATTTAACACCCGACCTAAGAAGATGATACAATGGGGCGAGAACAGTACTGATATTTTTGATAAATTTAGCATAATACATTACTAGACCTATAAACGCTCTTAACTCGGTGACATTTGTAGGCGCCGGCGTTTCCATCACTGCTTTAACCTTTTCTGGGCATGTATGCACTCCATCCTTACTAATAATATGACCTAAATATGAAACCGACTTTGAAAAAAAAACGCATTTTTCCTTCTTCACTTTGAGTCCGTAGTCTTCCAACCGTTGCAAGACTTTATGTAAATTGTTAACATGGTCTGTTTTCGTACTTCCCGTCACAATTATGTCGTCGAGAAAAACACCTACACGTGGCATGTCCGCGAATAACTGTTCGATTCGCCTTTGAAAAATACCCGGGCTAGACGCTAAACCATACACTAATCTGTTGTACATATACAAACCCTTGTGGGTATTTATCACCGTGTATTTTTTTGTGTCATCGAGTTCGAATTGCGCGTACGCTTGTGACAAATCAATTTTACTGTAGTGTTCACCCCCTCGGAGACGAAATAATAAATCTTCTACCCTTGGCAAAGGATAACGATCAATTTCTATAACTTTGTTTAAAGTAAGTTTATAATCGGCGCAGATACGAATGCTACCATCTTTCTTTACCACTGGTACTATTGGCGTAGCCCAGTCGGAACGCTCGACAGGGGTGAGAACTCCGTCGCGCACCAGCTGGTCCAGCGTGCGCTCCACGGGCTCGCGCAGCGCGTACGCCAGCGGGCGCGCACGCATGAACACCGGCCGGGCGCCTTCGCGCACGTGTATGCTCACTGCGCCGCCCGTGAAGCGCCCGAGACCCTCCGCGAACACGTTACAGTATTTGGAACTGAAAGAGGATACATCGAAATCATTATTTTCCAACATATTATTTACATTATAATAGCTCAAATCAGGTAGTTGGATTTTTAATGCCGCTATCCAATGTCGCCCTAAAAGAACAGTTTTACCCTTCTCAATAACGAGCAATTCTAAAAATTCACTTCTATCCTTATACCGAACCAGAGGCCTTATTATACCTAAGGGTTTTACAGTCTCACCTGTATAATATCTTAAGATTAATTTACAAGGTTGTAGGGCAAGATCGTTAAATAGTTTATTGTAACACTCTCGACTAATGCAAGACACTGCACTACCCGTGTCACATTCCATAGCTATTTCCTTGTTATGCACGTTCAACGTAATATAAATAGGTTTGCAACTGGATATTGACAATCGACAAACGTCAACAAAAATTACCTCGTCACTGTCCGCCTCTTCATCACTGCCCGCGGTTTGTACGGCCACTTGATGTTGCGCCACTAAATTAGGGCACACACGTCGTAAGTGACCTTGACGATTGCATACCCTACACACGTAACGCGTGAACTTGCACGACGACTCGTTGTGGTTAGCGCCACACACCCGACACTGCCGCTGTGGCCGAACTCGCTCGTCCGGCCGAGCCCGCTCACCCGGCACCGGCAGCGTCGACTCGCGGCCCGCGGGCCTCTCCCGCACGTCTTGACGCTCGCGCACGTACCGCCGCGCGACGCTCGCCGGCCCGCCGCTCACCGCCACGCCCGTTGGTTGTCGCCTCACAGCCATTGCTTGACACGTCACCGTCGATGCACCCCTTTCCACTGAGGACTTAGGCCCTTCGACGACGGCGGCGTCTTTCTCCGCCGATTCCATGCTGGCGGCAAGCTTATACGCCTTGGCGAAATCCAGTTTGAGTTCTGCGAATAACCGTTGTCTAATATTTTCACTTGCTATTCCACACACCAATTGATCTCGTAAACTTTCTTCGAGCCAACTTCCGAACTCGCAGGTTTTCGACATCTTTTTAAGTACCGCCACGTAGTCGGATATAGTTTCGCCTTCCTTCTGCTTCCTATGCCTGAATTTATATCTCTCGGCTAGTTCGCTGGGTTTTGGTTGTAGATGTTTACACATTGTTTCCGATAACTGCTCAAACGTTTTGGTTTTTGGTTTATTTGGTGTACACAGGTTAACTAGCAACTCATAACTCTCCGCCCCCATAACGGTTATTAACGTCGGCACATGTAAATCGTCTGGTATCTTGTTCACCACAAAGTATTGCTCTAACCGCTCGACATATAATTTCCAATCGTCCTTGTGCACGTTAAACTCCGCAATTTTTCCGATGGACATCGTTAACTTTTTTTTTAAACAAAAATCACGCGAAATGTTCAATACTCGTCGCCACTGAAGAATATGGAGGTACGTGGGTAGCGGAGTGGAAGCAAACGACATTCACTTGGTAGTAGCACAGCGTATAATCGCAGACTGGCGCGCCTTGACAATACATAACAATATTATATTTTATGCTCCTACCCACTATAAACTAATTAATAATACATACATCACAAATTCAATAACAGTCAATGAAGCTAATTCACTCACTACCTCTGTTAGAACCAAACAACAATAATAAAACTACTCATTACACTAGAAAAATGCAACCACCGATAATATAAAATAATTGTCCGGGAGCACCTGAAATGGCGTACTAACGTTATTGGCGGGAATATGAAGGGATTTGACACACTTCCGTCCTGACTGCGCACTAGCAGACACTAACGAGGGAAATAAAATTGGGGTGGGGACACTTTCGGACTCGTCGATGTAAAGTTAGGTTTAAATTACTTTTGTCCAGCGATATGAGAACATTTTGCAGGACAAGTACGTTTGTGCCTCTCGGTAATAATAATCGTTAATTATGTAATAAAATATGCTATATAATAATAACAAAACTAATATTCTATGAAATAGAATAAGTTATATACTTAACTTACTTATGTTTATTAGTTTATAAGCTTTTTTGTTTGTAAAAAAAGTAGAGGGACAGCACCGATTTGAAAAAAATAGAGGTTTATGTATTTATTTCTACCTTTAATAATAGACCTAGGCAAATATTTTTTTTTGCCACAACCCAATAACTACCTATTGAATACTAAAAAAAATAATTCAGAACAATATTCCTTTTTTCAAATACTAATTTCACCGAAGACAAAAAAAAAAGTCATTTGGGAAATTCACCCATTTATAATAATGTTTAATCTATTTTTAAGTTAGTCGACAAATTATCTACTTACGCGAACACCGTGGATTAGCATCCAACCTATTCAAACTTAGTTATGATCAGTACATCTAATAAACTTTTAGTGTTAACAAATCTGTGTGTGTTTACGTCAACTCACCTAACTCCAAGTACTTACTTTCCACTTGTTACTTAAACTGCAAGTGTAAGGTGCCAACTACTACGAGACCTTACATGCACGTGAATCCGAAAAATCAGATGTGCGTCTCATGGGTTCGAACTCGAGATCTAAGTCTTGGCAGTCCGGTCACACTACTAGGCTATCCTTAACATGCTATGTTTAGTTAAAAGCCCACAAGATAGATGAAAGTTTCCATCACTAATAATCCGTAAAATCGTGAATTTCAACTTCTTATAAGTAATTTATTATACAAGTTCAAAGTACCTAAGTAATAAGCTTGAACAACTTATTTTTTATTCATAAACATATTAGGCAAATAGGTGATTAGGTTTTAAATTCGTTTCACGTATAGACAAAATAAACGTGCTTCGTTCGTCTTGTGCTGAGCAGAAGGTCATGAGATCGATTCCTACATTGGAAAACATATAATAATTAACGGTTGATGGTAATAGGGTCACCCCCTGTTACATGGGACTCAAACATTACTGGCTAAATGTGGGTGTAGAATCAGGTACACCTCTGCGTGTAGTGTTATGTTGTTTTACCATCAGGTATTCCCGTAGTCTAGATTTGTGACCGGTTAATGACAATAGGCTCTCTTTCAAAGAGCTTCAAAGTTAATGACAACCTGTATCCAAGGAGTAAATGGACCCTGAATTGGCTTTACATGCTGTCGAGAAATATCTCGCAGGCATGCTGGTTTCCTCACGATCTTTTCCTTCACCGAAGCAAGTGATAATTATACAATACGCACATGAATCCGTAAAATCAGAGCGTATCTTGGGTTCGAACTTGAGACCTATGACTTGACAGTCCAAGGGTCACACCACTAGGCTATCACTGCTTCAAGCCAAGTCAGAGGCCCATGGGCGGCATAAAAACTCTGACACCAGGTTAGGCACTAACCATACGATAGAGAGACCCCCTTCACGAAGCCGTCAACCAAGCATTCTGTGCATCTAACTGAATAACTCTACGCAGAAATACTACTTTTTTGGGGTGAAATATCACGGTAGGACTCAATGTAACGCACTCAAAACATGGTGCTAATGGATATTGAGAGGTATTTAAATTAAAGTTATAAAATTAAAAAAGTGTGAAAAAAATTAACTTTGAGCCTCAATATCTCCGTAACAAGAAGGTTCCCAGATATGGCTCTGTCTAACCGTTGGGGAATACACACTCAATGTTATTTTATGTGTTATATTTATAAATTAAATAAAGATACAAGATCTCTATCTCCCAGATACACCCTTCTCCACACAAAGGTTCAGACATTGATATATTATGTACTACAGTTGTACATAATTGAGTATTTCAAGGTTATATGTCTGTACAGACATAATGACGTTCCCTTTCTGCTATGTAGAGATGATATTTTGTATGCATAAGTAAGGCACACAAATACAGAGTTATCAAAGTACCTATGTCACAGTGGAGGAGTTACAGTAGTGCAACTAATTCTTCTTATTATTAAGTTTTATTAAGCTCATGCCGTAGAAAATAGTTAACAGTCAGCAAGTAGACTCAGAGCAAGGTCACATGAAGACTTGGACATAATTATAAGTATCACCAGAGGCTGTTTTAACGCATCCTTATTTGGTTTTGTTAAGTACATCTTACATCAAAGGAAAGGGAGGTTTGGAGGGAGAAAGGCCTAGTCTTTGCTCCGCTGTGGGACACTCAAAAGAGAAAACTTGCAAGCAACTTGCAATTCGTTTCCTGCACATACAAAAATGACAGCCACATGGAAAAAATGGATTCTTTCGTAAATTCCTTTTCCGTAATTTTGCATCCCAAACTCAAAATCCTCCCATATTTTCAAACACACGTTAAAAAAAATGTTGTTTCTACTAAATTGACATAAGGCGACTTGACGACACAAGTAAAACTGCCGCTTGTCAATTGATATCAAACATCCATAAACCCACACTGAGGCTGACAGAAAGGAGACATGTATGCAGTCCTAAGATTATGCCATAGTATAATAATATCATTCATTTGCTCAGACAGCAATGATCCACGGGTTAGTTACAAAAAACTTAAAAACTATGTTGGTGTGTAATATAATACGCTCACAGAAAATTCATAGTTAAATGTCGGATTTTCAGCATTTATTCCGTTAGACTCGTACATCACGTGGGCAGAAGATGGGTTTAGTGCAATGAAAACCCACTAGGTGCGATACACTGTTTCTATTAAACTAGCAAATTACTTGACATTACAATTTAACACAATAACATGGGGAACAATGAATCGGATACAGTTCCAGGACGTCTCAACTCCGCTGCGATCAGACTTTCAATGTGGTCCTCACCTCGAGCTGAAACATCAGGACTCTGTAGAAGCACGCTGTGGTGTGGGTAGACTTGTAAGTAGGTCGCGTGATGTCACAACTGGCGTACTTGCGATTCATTTTAAGTCCGTACCAATAACCGGATCCGATATATACAATACCATCGGTGAATCAAATTTGTCCATTAACCTCTTCAGAATGCCGTTAGGACTCGACCGCGTTCTCTCTAATAGCGATGTATGTTTCCAAATGTGATGGCTCTATGTTACCATTCCCAGAACTATTCGTGTTCTTACATGTCCTACTCCTGAATCCCGCACAGTGGCACGACGACGGGGTAATTGCTCGAAGGAGCTGCGGAAGACAGCCCTCCCTCGGTTATTAATGACAGCACGCCCTCCCCCTATTTACAAGTCATTAAGTGGGCCCAACAGAATTCATGTTTGTAATCTAATATTTTGTTAAACTATGAATTTTGAATGATTTTTTGGAGGTTCGGTGTTTTTAAGTAATTCATTTTGGGGTAATCTTTTTCTAATAGTTAACAGACACTGTTATAAGGTAAGAAATAAGGGTAAGATATATCTCTTATTGATGTTCGTTTTTCTACTACTACGTAAGGCGCACGGTTCTAGGGACCCTTTGCCCCTTGTCCTTGTCCTTGATTCCAAATCTTCCAAAGTGTTATCTCTATCTTTTAATTAATTCAATATAATTTTTTATCTAAAACTAGCTGGCCCGTGCCCACTTCGTTGGGCGGTTAACATTTTGGACTGTTTTTTCTCCGACTTACTTTGCAAATCCGACTACCACGAAAAAGTCTTTTCATTTTTCGAGTTAATATACACCTATGACACTCAAAAATAACGTGGCTTTCTATTGATAAAAGAATTTTCAAAATCGGTTCAGTAGATCCAGAGATTACCCACTACAACCTCACAAACTTTACCTCTTTATATATGTATAGGTAAATCTGTTCGTGAGATTTTTAGGTTTTGTCCTGCTAATTTTAGCGTCCCATTTTTGTTGTGTATTGTATATCTGGAGGTTACCTTAAAGGAAACACTTTTGATTCCAGAAAATATTTTAAAAAAATTGAGGAGAATTCATAGAAACAGCTAGTTTCCAGTACAAGCCTTACCAGTTACAGCTGTTAATTGTTTCACTACAATAATTGACGGTACCTAAGTCAAGTGACCCCTCCCGGAAACTTAGTCCTCCTAAGTAACCACTTGTTTTCCATCCACTTTCAAAGATAACGAACTTACTTTAGGCACCCTGTCCATTTCAGTTGAGAGGACCAAAGAAGTATCGCCATGGTCTAGTGGTCGCAAAGCAGTAATGCCCTACATGAAGCCTTAGGTTCGATTACTAGGCTGCGTTAAGTGTTGTTTAGTATTTTCAACAGGAATTTCCCAGTAGCCTGGAGTATTGATTCGCGTTTATCTATCCTACAAATAAATAAAATTGGAGTGTATGTTTGTGTTTCAAAATAATAGCTTTTTACTGAATGCATATGAAAGCAAGTACGGTACTGAAAACAAAAAACTTTTTTAATTTTTTTGTGTGTCTGTCTGTTTGTTCCGGCTAATCTCCGAAACGGGTGGATCGATTTTGACGGGACTTTTATTGACAGAAACCTGTTTTATAAGGAGTAACTTAGGCTATTTTAAGATAAGAGTTCCGTGCAAAAAAATAAAACCCATGTAATTATCAAAAAATCTGATTCAAATAGGGAAGTAATATTATTATTATAATTTCACGCAGACGATGTCGCGGGCAACAGCTAGTAATAGCATGAGAATAAACAGCTTTTCGCTGTTGGAACTGAAGAGATCTGTCTTCGAACAGTGGAAAGCTGTCTTTCTGAAAGGATGAACTCGAATGAAGGCAGTTATCCATCATGCGGCAGTGCGTCCAACTGTCACCAGTCTTTGAATTTTTAGTTCCAGGTTATGCTGGTTTCATCACGATGTTTCTCTTCAGGAAGTACTTACTCAATTGGAAAGGTAGCCAGTGTTTTGTTTCAATCGCCTGGAGTTGTTGTGAGGTTGCCAAGGTAAATGACTGTTTTTATATTATTTCTAGATCGGATACGTTTACGTAAAGTAAATTAAGGGTAGATAGGAAATTGATCCGTCTTTCATGAACGTTTTGTAAGTAAAGTAGGCTTTGATGACTAGGATAAGGAACTGTTTTTGGTGTCTCGTTTTGTTCTTATGTTTAGGACAGTGATAAGTTATCCATCAAATGGTCCTTGGATGTCAATCATCTTCATTCGCCTGCCTTTATCCCAATTTATTTGTGGTCGGCGCAGCATGTCTTCTTCTTCCATACTTCTCTATTACTCGTCATCTCAGCAGTCACCTCCTTGCTAACCATATCATCCTTCACACAGTCCATCACTCGTTACTTAGGTCTTCAAAATTTTTACCGAATGTGTATTTCTGTTGCCGTTCTAGCAACAAATAATAAAAAAAACAATGGACTTTGTATTTGATCAACATGTATGTAAAACTAGAAAAAGTTATGAATTTCCAAAAGTCGTACAACACAAGTTGTTCAGTTTCATTGTCTGAGACAACACACGAGAGGTCTTGCGTTTATAATGTACCCTGTAGATGCGCCTCTGCCTAACCCTCCGAGGGAACACAGACGTGATGTTACAAAAGTTATGCCTCGTCTCTGCTCCCCCTACATTTAGTAGAATATTTTCTCCCTCCCCTAAAAGCGTACAAGTGACATAAATAAATCAAGTAGGGACCTACCAGCACGTATCTATACGTTACACTGAAACTTACCGCTTACGTGACAAATGATACGTAAACTTGGCTAAATTGTAAATTTATGCTGATGACTAGTTTTTGTCCCTGAAAAATGGTTCTTATGGCCTATCTGCGATAGTGGTTGTGTATTTAGGTGTGTTATTTATTATACAGGGACTCTCTCAATTTAAAGTTTTATCCTATACTAATAAATGATCAATATTTGTATCCACAACATCACGCCTGTATTTCCCAAAGGGTTAGGCAGAGGTGTACCTAATAGTACATTTCGACAGTTCTGATTAAGTCCCATGTAATAGGGGGCAACCTCTTTACCATCAACCGGGCACAAATTCAGAGTCAGTGGCTGCTACTGAGAAATTCATGATGGAAAGACTCAATAACACCTTGCCTGACACGGGCGTCAAACCCAGGATCAGCAGTCGCGCTTGCGACCACTAGGCCAACAAGACAGTAATAGTTTATGTAATATGCTATTATGGCGATAAATTAAAACACGATACCGTGATTGTTTAAAACTTTCAAAAATAATGACCAGCTTCATCTATTCTGTTCAAAAACATTACAAGGCCCATACGATATTCTAATGGCAGCAAAACTTTCTTTTCCCTCGTATAAGGTCGAGCACGTTCCGAAGTTTTGCAAACTTGGAGATTAATGATCGGTAAATAAACCTCCGTGGAGGATTCTGCAGAAATATTGACGGGACATAGTTTTTGTGCGTATATTGGACTATCAATATGTATTTTCTTATTACAATGTTACAGATACATTATTTACAAACCACAAACATATCTAAAATGATAAAAATAATTTGTGCTCCCTACTAAACTAGCGAAATGTGGGTGTACTATTAGGTACACCTCTGCCTAACCCATCGGGGATTGCAGGCGTGAATAATCATCCTTTAAATAAACATCTAATTCATTCCCACAGGAAACATAAATGAATTCGCTTTCTTCAAACAAATTAAACGTCCTCTAAAGAACTTGAACATTCAACTATTCAATGTTAAAAAACGTAGTCAGAAAACGAGCCAATTCTGAGAAAGATAGAGACTCACTTAAGTGAGTTCTTATCATTTACTCGTAAATCCTTCAGTCGCTCTGACAAATGAGGTGTTATTTGATTCAACTAAGTCGCGCGAATATGACCCACTGATCTAATAAAATATATGAAACTTATTTCGGCGCACATTCCTGATATGGAGCAAGATATTTCATGTACTAGTTTCATGTACTAGTAGGTATTATTACGATTTGGAAAGTTATATTAAATATAACGCGGTTTTTTATTCGGAACAAGTTAGGGTTCCGTACACAAAGATAGTATGCTAGGGACCCTACTACTAAGGCTCCGCTGTATGTCTTTCAGTTACAGGGCTTTATCTTTTGAACCGTAACATTCGAATCAGCATGCCTGAGAGATATTTATCGACGGCATGTAAAGCCAAGGCCCATGGGCGGCATAAAAACTCTGACACCAGGCGAGGCACTAACCACACGATAAAGAAGATTTGAACCTGTATGGCCGCTATAACAACAAATACAGGTATAAAGGCATATCCATTATTATCCATAAGTCGTTTCTTTGTCAGCGGCTTCCAATTCGATTTTTCTGTAAATCTAGTCAGTATTTCATCTAATAAGGCTTAAGAAAAAACCAAATACCTTAAAGTCAGATAAAACAACCAAGTGTATCTTTTTAATCAAATTGAACAATAAAATGCTTTTATTATACACTAAAACACCTATTTCTCACCGCAGCGCAGTGTCGCAAATAGAGCCATTTTTAAAGTTCATGTATAAATTAATTTCGCTTCAGAACGTATTCTAGTAGTGTGTCATCGTGGAACATGGAGTTACTATGGAATATTGTATACACAGATCATGTGGCCTACCATGACGTCGTCGTATTGTGGGAAAGAGAGAGCTATACAGGTCGTCTACCGCCATCTCTTTGCCACGCTGGAATTACTCCTGCTTTAAGACGTCATAGTAACCCCCCATGTCTTCCCAATAAGTAAACAGTAGGTGGTATAATATATAAAATTCAGAAACTATCTATGTCCCGTCGTTAGGCATACAAAATGTTTCTCTAATTAGGTACATACAATTAAATTGCTTCAAAAAAAAAAATAACTAAAAAAAATCTATAAATAAAATAAAATCAATAAATAACAATGTAATTTGGTTCCCTAAATAATTGAAATCATCAAATAACACAACACAAAACAACAAACGAAAACATTACAATAATTTTATGTCATCTATGTCAATATTAAAATTCCATGCATCAAATGTCAGAGTTATGTCAATATAAGAAAAAATTTCTATGACAAATAGAATTAATTTATAAAATGTCAACATTATAACAGTTTATCATTTAGAAATTCGCTAACAGAGTAGTATACTTCCATGGCATTGCGAAAAGAAGGATTTTATGAAGTGGAAATCATGAGAATTTGTTTCTAGACTCAGTCCTTACTTCTTACTAATATTATAAATGCGAAAGTTTGTTTGGATGGATGGATGGATGTTTGTTACTCTTTCACGCAAAAACTAAACTGGATGAAATTTAGCACACAGATAGTTTATAACCTGGATTAACACATAGGATACTTTTTATCCCGGCAGTATGATCTCGTGGGACAATTATCGAACTCCACGCGGCCCAGCTAGTATAAAATAATTCTAACTGAGTGAAAAAGAAGTGTTGTGAGTGTGCGTTTAGTTTTATAATGATGCCATTCCCAGATCAAGAAACATTATTACTAAGTTTTTTCATTAGAAATTTCTCGTAATAAGTCCTGAGAGTATTAATTTGGTTCCTGGTAGTCGAAATATTCTTAGCTTGCCATGCAATCTGGGGTCCACACTCAGGGCTCGCGTACTAGTACATTCATAAAGTTTGCAAAGGTGAAATACATACTTTGTACACCTTTTTGTCTGTTCCTGCAAATCTCACTTTCACGAGCATATTCATAGAAAAATCGAATTATTTAAAATATAGTTCCAAGGACATATCCTCTTTATTTCTACTACCTGTGTTCCGCTGTGCACTCTATGCGCGCTCTTTTATTCCCTCTCGAATAGATTTATGTAGCTGATATTGTTAGGAGAGGAACCCAGCTTCCCGACTTGTTTGAGAAAGATATGTGAATGCATTATATTTGCAGTTGAGTTCGTATTACGGTTTAATACTTAAGTTTTAGTCTTTTTTATTTTATTTTTTGGGATGGGAATTCATGAAATAATAATAATAATAATAATATATCTTTATTTTCTCTCTTCACAAAGGTTCACATAGTTATAACAAGTACAATTGTAAAAAATAACATTTTAACAAAATGCATATAATATATGTTCCTTTGTGAGAGACTGGCGTCCATACTAGGATACCCTGTGTGACGGATCCCCAGGCCCTCACCCCGAATCACATGTAGTTTAAATTTAATACAATATAAATATTTATTATTAAGATACGATTTATTGCAGAAGGGAAAAAGCAGACATATTTAAACTTGATTAAAATAAAAAAAGAAAACTAGAAATAGTGTAGTGTAAGAGGTGTGAAGTAAAGTGTCCTGTGAAGTGTGCAGGTAAAATGAGTAGGTGATGTGTGTAAGTGTAGTGTGTGGGGAGAGATAGGATGATGGTGTGAACGAAGATGTGTCGGGTGATACAGTCATGAACTAGTAAAGGATTCCTTAATATTACGAGGGTACGAGAAGTAATTGCTCTGTAGTGTCGTAGTCCAATTTTTGCAACCAGGTTGAGACCTTAAACTTGCAATGCTTATTTGGTAGTGAATAAATTGACAACATTCTATTACTTTTATTGTACAAATAGTTTCCAAGAAAACCAAAATGCCGACGGGAAAAAGCGGTGTGGAACTGAGTAGTAGGACAAACTGCATGTTTACGTCGCTTTCCATCAAAGAGGCTAGGGTCATAGGGAAGAGAAGAATGCCTGCGCATTATGGTATTTAATATGAACAGTTGCCGAACAGTCAATACTCCAATTCGGTCATAAAGTTCTTTGGTGGGAAATAAGAAAGGCAAGAAATTACTGACCTTTAAAACGGCCCTTTGCGAACGTTCGATCCGGAGCATTGATGTTTTTGTCGCACCACCCCATACCGTTATGCAGTAGGAGATCAGCGATTGGCACAGCGCAAAATAAACTGTTCTCATTACACCAGTGTCCGCGACATGACGAAGATTTTTAAAAACAAACATTAATTTTCGGATTCTAGAGGAAAGAGCATGTATATGTAGGTGGAAGCTAAGAGTGCTATCTAGAATAACTCCCAGATACTTGATGGATTCTGTACGCTGAAGGTGGGGACATAAGCACTGAGAACTGTGAGAAAAAATACACGAAGATGAATGAGCGGTAATTTTGAAATTGTCAATTGAGCAAACAGGTTTTTTTATGTAAAAAGACATATACTTTGTCTTATCCACATTGAGAGCGAGTTTATTCCTAGCTAGCCATGACAACACCGAATTAAAGCCCGTCTGCGCGCAGCAGTATACTTCGGGCTAAGTATCAGCTTCAAACAAAAGCGCTGTGTCATCAGCAAAAGTTATGATCCTTCCGTTGGGCATCTTGAGCTCACAGAGGTCGTTGATGTAAGTCAGAAATAATGGGGGACCGAGAATGCTGCCCTGTGGCACGCCATGCACGACGGGAAGGTCATTACTAATCCATTCGTCCACCCTAACTCTCTGGAGTCTGTTGGTGAGGTAGTCAGTAAAAAGCTCAAGCTGTGTATCCCTTACACCAATGCTCTCCAATTTTTTCAACAACAGTGGGACGGAGACTGTGTCAAAGGCTTTGGCCAGGTCCATGAAAATTACAATGACTTTTTTGTTCACATCTAGTTTTTCAGAAATAAACTTAGTAAGATCGTGAATGGCGTCGCTGGTCGACATGCCAGATCGAAAGCCGTACTGAGAAGGAGATAGCAGTGAATTGTTTTCCAGGTAGTCGACCAGACGATTTTTCATAATCCTTTCCAGAATCTTAGATAAAGCTGGAAGGATGGAAATTGGTCTATAGTCGTTGACACAGGCTCCATCGCCACCTTTGAAGATGGGGTGAATCTCCGCTATTTTCCAGGCATTAGGGAATTTGCCAGAGTCAATGGCGAGGTTGCAGATAAATAAAATTGGAGAAATGAAAACATGACTATATCTCTTCAAAATGCTGGTAGAAATATTGTCATAGCCAACAGCGCAATTTGGCTTCAGACTATGAATTATATTTTCGATCTCTTCCAAATCCGTGGGGAAAAACACCATCGAGTTACAATGAGGCTGAACCTGAGGCGACGGGATATTGTTACCAGAAATGCAGCGGTCAGCAATATTTTTGCCGATGTTAACAAAAAATTCGTTGATTTTATTAGTTGAGAAAATAGGATCATGAGTATTTATTAGTTGTGTGGCTTCGTTTTTAGATTTTTTTGTGTGGGTAATGTCTTTTATTTTGTTCCATAGATCTTTGTTATTAGTTTTAGCTGCAATTTGAAGTTCTGATTTGTCATGTTCCCTTTTTATCTTCTTTAAAAGTTCGTTGCAAAAATTTCTATATCTTTTATAGGTTATCAATATTTTTTGGTCGTTAGGAAATGAAATGACCCCTCCCGCTCTGGGTGGAGCAGAAGGGAGTGTCAGACTTTTACTGACTAAAACCCATCCATGTTCCTTCTTTTGCTCTTTGTGTTCCAGGGCCGCGGTATGTCTTTCGAAAAGTCTCGCAGCCCTTAGGTTTCAGTCTGAAAGGACTTTGGTAAAAGAGATCAACATCATTTTAGGATACAAAATATTATTATTATTTGTCACTTTTTTTGTGATTTTTAAGTCCGTTTTATTTTATTTTTCAATATTTAAATTGTAAAATTAAAAAAAAATATTTGCTATGTATTTATTTTACACTATTAACAACACATGTCATGGTAATAGGCTGATAAATGGAACTTAACATATATTCATTCACATAACCCATCCACGGACCAACCTTAGCAAGCGCTGCTTAACCCGTGCGGCTGCTATTTAAGTACCAAAAGGGACCTACACAACAGTCACAATTACACTCTATGGATTTCTACCTTAAAACACCTTTTCAAGAGAAACCGAGTAACTAAACACCCCTCCAACTCGTTTCGCAACCTTCACACATTTCCTAGTTTTAACGTGAAAATTGTTGAAAGCAATTAACAACAAAACATTTGGCGAAAGGCGCCATAATTTCTAGAAAACATGCATTTCACTAATTAATTAATGTGAAGTGGCAACACAACGGAATAAGTGTTGCTAGAGTTAAGAACATCGACTAATTAAGATTTAATTAGGCTGCATTGTAGTTTAGTTTTACGAGTTTCTGAACTGAAAATGTGGATTTATTTGAAAGTATTTTAGAGAAAATACAGAGTAGAGCAGACGGTAGGTAAAGACTTAAGTAGTAAAGGTGCTTCTAAACGGGCAATAGTTTTACTGCAATGTATGGCTGTGTCACAGTTGCCGGCAACATTGCCAGCAATTCTAGCGAGCCTGTGCAATATTATTTATTTATTTATTTACCACCAATTATAACATCATTACAGACTCGTCCAATACGATGCTATAATACATACAATATAGAAGATCATACAATATAAACACACAAAATAGAAAAAAAAACCGACAATATAAAATAAATAAGATTACACCCATTAAAAACAATAATACCTAAATTAATTGAAGATGACAAAGTTTACAGTTGCACACCTCTTTCAATAATGACTTGTGCCCTCTGGACAAATCTCGGCAGGTCTTGCCCAAATATAATCATCCGATACCGACATAGGGGCAAACTTGAGTAGGTTAGTCCTAGCCGCTGGCACTTCTAACAGTGCGGGGCGGCGGCGGCGCGCTCCCATGCACCCGTCAGGCGCGCGCAACTGCAGCGCAGCTAGCACCTCGGGGTGGTGCAGCAGCCCTAGCAGTACGCTCGCCACGTACTTGACTAGCAATAGCATAGCTTGAATATACGACAATATTTATAATATAGCCATATATCCACACAGTTTTGGTATGGCCAATGCCTTTTTAGAAACACACCATCGTGAGTGGAAGGAATGGGGGAGGCCTTTGCCCAGGAGTGGGCCAATTATGGCCGAACTAAAAAAAAAATGTGTTTTATGTGTTGCTGGTAGGTTGGAGCACGATCGAATGCGAATCGAAAATATGGCGTTATTGCCGGGCCAGTTCTGTTGTTGTTTCGTTGAGTGCATCCATTTCTTAAGTGACATGATTGCCGTGAGTGAGACAGTCTATATTCTCGTGAATTTGGCTGCGTCGCATATGATTTTGACAGCTATTGTTGGCGGATTTTTTAGTCCGTGTACAAGACAAACATAAGCTATACAAGTTTAGATATAATGTCGGGCTGTATATTTTCAGACATAATCGACATCAAAATGTTTTTGTGATAGCTTAACTATAATTGACAAAAATGTAACTAGGTACATATTGCATTAAAAATATTGCCCGTTTAGACGCACCTTTAGACATACAAAAAGTAGGTAAGTACTACGCAGAATAAATGAGGGACCTTCTATCTTTTAATCTTTAGTTTTCTTTTACGATACCCAAGAAAAGAGATAACTATCTCATTCTTTGTTAAACATGCTCTTATTACTTTCTATACAAACATCCCGGCTCCAGTACCTACAGCTTGAAAATACTAAAATTAAAACTCAATCTTTTTCTTATTATAATACTAGTTTCAAGATATTTCTAGGGGACGGACTTTGTGACATTTAGTCATGGTTCGGTTAATTTAAATGTAAAATCTTAAGACGTCCGTCCCGGGTCGGTGTCGGGCTGGTACTGGCCTCGTCCCGTCCCTGGTTTAATTAAAACCTCTTTGTCTGTTGACTATCTTTGTGCACTCCTTGATACGACCAGTACATTAGTAATTAAATCATTTGAAAAAGGAACAGAAAAGGAAAAATAATGTAGTTGTGTTCGCTCGCGTTTTTGTGTTTGAAATTAGAATTTGTTTTGTCTGAAGGAAGGTTTTGTTCGGTTATCTTGAAGAAGTTTTGATTTTCATAATTTCATGAAGTGGTGTTTTATGGAGTAAATTAAAACAGATTGCTACGTTTTCTTACTGTGTACATTTATCTATATATCCAGTAGTAACCACGGGGTGTGCGTTTGTGCCCGGTTGATGGCAATAGATTCGCCCCTTGTCCCATGGGACTTAAGACATAACTGGCTAAATGTGGGTGAACTAGTAGGGTACACCTCTGCCCAGCACTTCGGGGATTATAAGCGTGATGTTATGTTTACGTTAAAAGCTGAAAAAGAACAAAAAGAGATAACATGATTATTGGGCGCCAATAAAAAAATGTGAACACACCACGGCTCAATTCGTAACACAATTTAAATAAAAGTAACTAAACTCATAATTCAAAACATCAACGCACTGAAATGAAAAAAATTCTAACATTTGTATTCGTAATCAAAATGTCGGAGTACATCAATGTTACAAATATGATGAGAAAATATTAGAAAAAAAACGATTTACAATTCGACCAGCAATTTTTCTCCTCGAAAAATTGCGACTTATTTCTAGAGTTGGCACCTGATGCCTCTATCTACGCCTTTCGTCCCAGATGGAATAATAATTCTATACTATACTTAGTATAGTAACATGCCTATGCCAATAAATAATTCAACAGGCGAGCGATAGTAACTTATGACCTAGATCACACATTACGCACTCAAGAAATTCGTAACATCGAATTATTCTATATCTAAACGTATCATGATTTATGAAGATACACTCCCCGATAAATTGAATAAACACAATCTTACCAATTTTATTGGGGACAAGAAAATATTTCTTCAACTAAATTATGTTGAGATAAAAGATTCGCTGACCCGTGAACCTTTCGAAGGTCGGTTTGAAGGACAAAGAAGTGATTCTTTTTATCAGAGGGAAAAAATTGAAATTACGGACACCTTTAACGGTATTATAATGGGTCTCCTGACATTTCCCTCTTAAATAGGCACCGTAAGGGTACCATTTTGTTGTTGGCAGTTCGTCTGTGACGCAGATCGACCCCTTGTTGAGTTTAAAAGTTTATATACAGGCTGTAGTGATTTGGTGCGGAAATGAAAGTAAGAAATAAACGATATTTATTTGTTCAAGACTTAAACTTATTTTACAATTGGGCTTAAACTAGGAAGATTCACCAGTTACTGCCGGCACCACCGTCTTCGAGTAGCCCTGACAAGTGTCTTGCGGTGCAAAAAAAACCTGCCTTAATCGACGGATCAACTGAGTTCAGATTGTTTTATTTGCTTTTTTAACTTTATGTTAAACTGTATAACTAACATAAGGAAACGTAAGGTTTCCCATCCCAAAAAAAAGGTAGGCAATAAAGCTAAAAATAGGATTACTTTTAATACTGTGATTCAAGATTGATTGTGTAGTTTGAAATTTCTGTAATCCATTGTTAAAGGCGACTGCGATGCTTTTATATTTTCATTGTGTTTTATAAACAAAGAACCTTTTTTATTTAAAATTTCTCATTTTACTTTTAGATTCAAATATTTACACTATAAAATGCCTTGATGGACTGTGAGTTTTACATTGGACCCAGTTGTATTTTACAAAATAAATTAAAAAGATCTATTATTATAAATTATAAAATGTCAACTGAATAAAATTGAACTCTAGCTGCTATAAAACTAAAAGTCCATTTGTATTGGTTAAATAAAAATGGGAAAACTAAATTCGTCGACATAACACATTAGTTTTCAGGACTTTATTGCCGATGGACCGCATAAAACATAGCTGTTGATAAATGTTATTATCAAAAAATTTTCAAATATGTTTTCACAAAACAAAAACATAATTAATTTCTAACACATGTTTCTTACAGCCATAAAGAGAAAAAAATATACAAGGTGATTGGAAGATGGGTGCAAAGCTTTAAGGCGAAGATAGTACAGACAGTTTAGAACAATTTAAGCCATGGTTGTCTTAGACGAAGTCTTACCATTTTTTATTAACCTAATTTTTAAGATTTTTTTCGAAAATTGCCAAAATTTTAACTAAACTGGTTATTTATAGCTAAATTGAATGATAAATGAATTCATTTTTATTTTATTTTATTAAAGTAATGTGTAAGCAATCTAGCAAAACATGTTTTAGGCCTCTGTGTCGTTAGACATTTTTTTTACAGACATTTAAAGTTCATATAAATTAAAAAAAATCATAAATCATTTTTGAAAACCTTATTTAAAAAAAAAAACGAAGTGTGCTTTTTTTGTTCAAATATTTTTGAAAACATGCGTGATAATCGCTCTTTCCTTTGAGGTATCATTTCCGAGGATATTTTACAAATTATTGAAATTAGGATCTACAAACCAATTTGAGGGAGAAATTTTAAATTTTAGGCAGACTAATTAAAACAAAATTTTTGCTTAAAGAACTTACGCTAAGCTTACTTTATGTGTTCGAAATGATAATTACTTCAATTTTAAGAATTTTTTGCACATGCCAATTTAGGGGATTATCTAAACAATGGCCGCCGCGCGTAGTGCGGCACATGAAAGAACCGAATTGAAGGGATTATCTAAACAATGGCAGCAATGCGCGCTGCGACGGCATTTCCAGGTAGAACGCCCAGTGAATAGAAAATAGCGATAAATACGTTGGTTTTTAAAAATACAGCAAAATGGTATTAGTCACTAAGGCAACAAAATCGTGTTTTTATTTAATTAGGGTTAGTCAGTCTGTGTTGAAGCGGTCACATCTTTTACTTATTACAATTAGTTGAATTAGTCAAACTACAGCTGCCCATGTGAGAGGACGTTGTCGTGTTGATTCGCAATTTACCGTGTTCAGTTGTAGCCCTTTGCGTTCCTGCACGTGTTGTTTGCGTTAGTTTTGAACATTTTTGTTTCACCGTGTCCAGTCGTAGCCGCAAGCTCCTGCACGTGTTGATTTTTGAGTTGTGTTGAGTTGACATTTAGTGCGCTCCTACGCCGTTTTTTTTAATTGTTAAGTAGCTATGGCTACTTTTTCCAATCAGGAATATGCGGATATCGTATTTATGTATGGCAGAGCAGATGGCAATGGATCCTTAGCGCGACGGATGTATCAAGAACGCTTTCCGAATCGCAGGGTACCGAATGTGCGAGTGTTTTACAACACTTTTCGTCGACTTGCCGAAGTTGGGTTTCACCGCGTGGAACCTGGAGTCAACCCAGGCAGACATGAAACTGACGTCGAAGAAAACATTTTGGCAGCATTTCAAGCAGATCCTACTACCAGTACCAGAGCCGTAGCTCAAAATCTAAACATTTCACAATGGAAGGTGTGGCATACAATGCACCAAAATGACAAATATCCGTTCCATGGTAGGGGTGTGCAAGGTCTGGAAGAGCAAGATCCCCAAAGAAGAATACAGTTCTGCCGTTTCCTCCTCAACAGAGACATCGAAGATGCGTGGTTCCTGAAATCAATCTTGTGGACGGATGAAAGCAAATTTTCGAGGGAGGGCATTACAAACTTTCATAACCTCCATGAATGGGCCGACAGAGACAATAATCCACATTTTAAGAAGCGAGTGTCGTTTCAGGGAAAATTCTCTGTCAATGTATGGGCTGGAGTAATTGGCAGGACATTGATTGGGCCCCACTTCTTACCGGATAATTTAAATGGTGAAAATTATTTGCACTTCCTACAATTCGATTTACCAGTTCTGATAGAGGAAACCGGTGTCCCGATATTCGAAAGAGACCGAACAGTCGTCTTTCAGCAAGACGGCTGTCCAGCGCATTGGACGTTAAATGTAAGGGAACACTTAAATAATTGCTTCCCTGACAGCTGGATCGGCAGAGATGGACCCATCCCTTGGCCCGCTCGCTCACCAGATCTGACCCCGCTGGACTTTTTCGTGTGGGGCCGGGCCAAGGAACTGGTGTATACGAATGTTGAAATAAACACGAGAGAAGAATTGATGGAGAGAATTAATTCAGCGTTTGAAACGATGAAACTGGAGATGATGTTGAAAATAACAACAACAGAAGTGAGAAGACGTAGCCGTGCTTGTATTAGGAATCATGGCAGACATTTTGAACATGAACAATAAATAATTTAGATTCAAATGTTGTTTTAATTACTCCGCCTAAAATTTAAAATTTCTCCCTCAAATTGGTTTGTAGATCCTAATTTCAATAATTTGTAAAATATCCTCGTAAATGATACCTCAAAAGAAAGAGCAATTATCACGCATGTTTTCAAAAATATTTGAACAAAAAAAGCACACTCCGTTTTTTTTTTAAATAAGGTTTTCAAAAATGATTTATGATTTTTTTAAATTTATATGAACTTTAAATGTCTGTAAAAAAAATGTCTAACGACACAGAGGCCTAAAACATGTTTTGCTAGATTGCTTACACATTACTTTAATAAAATAAAATAAAAATGAATTCATTTATCATTCAATTTAGCTATAAATAACCAGTTTAGTTAAAATTTTGGCAATTTTCGAAAAAAATCTTAAAAATTAGGTTAAAAAAAATGGTAAGACTTCGTCTAAGATAACCATGGCTTAAATTGTTCTAAACTGTCTGTACTATCTTCGCCTTAAAGCTTTGCACCCATCTTCCAATCACCTTGTATAATTCAAAAACAGAACCAACAAAAACAAAAGCAGCTCAACAACAGCCTATACATCATACGTCAGTCACTACGAGAACTCACTTTACAAACGTGAATGTCATTAAATAGTGACTTTCGAACGTTCGTGACTAAACTGATATTGGGCCAATCACGAGCGCTCGAGGTTCGTTAGTCGGCGGATGAGAATAAGGACCGTAGTAGCGTTTCATGTTTCTTATAATTAGACATGGCTTTTGACAAAGAAAATCGTTTGATGGAGTTATTGTGTTTGTTAGGTCTGTGGTTTGAGTTTATGGTTTCGGAATTGAAGGTTAATTTGTGATCTTGTGATGTTGCTAGGCTCAATTAGTTTAACCACTCTGCTCGACAAGATTTTGACACATGACACACCAGCTGAATCGGGGGGGGGTGATGCGAATTGTCATGAAATTCAAGAATTTTCGTGAACATTCAGCATTCGATTTTATGATGATAAATATGTCACGGCAGCTGTTTCACACGATAAGTTTGTGTTAAATATCTTCAATACCGTGTTGAGGTTGGTGAAACGGCGTCAGTCTATTGCCAAATATGTGTAAAATACATATTACGACACGCTTCCAAAAAATAGGCATCTTAGATGCGCTGGAAATAATGTACATAGACAAGTTTCTCGTTTGCTAAAAAAACTCGAAAAGGAAAAATAAATACAGTAACATTCTATCTGCGTTCTTATTTTTGCCATTATTCATACATAATTTCATAAAAAACACGATCAAAGTCTTGACAAATATTACTAAAAAACTATGTTGCAAGTGTTGCAAAATGACACTTCTTAGTGCTGAACGTAAATCCAACTTCTGTCATTACGATTAAAAAGTGACATTCAGCCTAATCGATACTCACAATGAATCGAGTTTAGAAAAAAAAGGGCTGAGACTGAATTCTTGGTATAATTTCGATAATAAAATAAGTCTCACAGTTCAAGCAAAGAAAAATCTAAAAATGGATCGATTTTCAATTTAACTGTAAGCACGGACAGAACCTATGGCTAAAAACGCGTCGATTTTTTTGTTTCAAAATTTAAATTAAGAATACGCTCGCAATTCACAATTTTAAAGTATTTTAATTTACTACATCATTTATTGTGAATTTGGTTTTATAATATCTGGCGGTTGGATATAGAATGCCCAGGATCTTGGAATGCATAATAAAAAATTAGTCTGATCCGTCAAAGATTCATTATATTACTTATTCTACAAAATTGTGTACAGTGCGGTTGGGTTATTGTGTTAGGTTGGGACAAACTTTTTTTTTTGTTTAGCTTATTCTTTCCCACTGCTGGGCAAAGGCCTCCCCATACCTTTTCAACTCTCTCGGTGTTTTGCCTTCTCTGGCCAATCAGTCAAGAACGACCGAGTCCAAATCGTCACGCCAGTGTTTCTTGGGCCTGCCTCGGTGACGACGACCGACAAACTTATTGTCCTATATTTCGCAATCTGCAGTGCATAGGCCGTATCCTAAATAAAAATTAGTTTATTTTTTCAAAGCGGTTTACTGTCCACTCTAAAACCTCTTTTTACAACTGCAAAGTTCAGGTTATCCATCATAGGCCGTGGCCGTGAACAGCTATAAGACAGAAACCTCAGGGCAAGAGTCCTACTCGCATTACTAGAAGTTTTTAAAAAAATACAATTTTATAGTTTTTGGGGTTACTACTAAACCAAGCTTATCTATGCATAAAAAAATAATGACGATTAAAAGTATTGGTCGGAGAAGGCAAAAGATAAAGAAAATTGGAAAGCCGAGGGAAAGAGAAGAAGGAGGTTTGCCCAGCAGTGAGAGAGAACTGGCTGATAAAAAAAAAGGATTTGTAAATAGTGAATACCTAATAACCAATCCAACCTAACCCAATTTTGTAGACTAAATTTATAATTATATTTATCTTGGTGGGAACCAAACAAACACTATGGCCTACCAAGATCCTTGGCGTTCTATATTCAAATAACCAATGGGTAGAAAAATAAAATCACAGTAAATTATCTAGTAACTATAAATACAATATAAATGGGAACAGCGAGTACATTCCTAATTTAAATTTTGATATGGAAATAAAATCGGCGCGAATTTAGCCATAGATTAATCTGTTCTGTTTATTGTTGGGTCGGTTTTAATACCTACAATGTACGAAAATCTATTAAGATTACCATTATAAAAGCTTAAAAAAATATTATAACATTTTTTATTGTATTTAACGCTTAAAACAAAATTATTTTAATTTCTATCTATCGATTTCTTAAATTCCTTACATTTAATTACTCGATCTAATCGAAATTTACAAAACAAGAATCGATTGAAATAATCGCTTTCACACATCACAACAATTTAAAAAAAAAAATGGTCGTCAATTTCGAATACAAATTGAGTAGTGGTAATGAATATTACGTGTTATTGGTCCTGAATTAGTAAATTACGCTAAGATCTGGGCATTTTCAAGTTGTATATTATATTTGAAATTATATTTGTTACATTTGATAACGAATCTTTATGCGTTTGTGTGATATAATGTGAAAAATAAAAATGTAAACACGCACGATTGGCGCGAATCTTCGACTTTAGATACCAAAATTCATCATTACCACTGCTTATTTAAATTGAACTATGGATGAATTCGTCACATAATTAAATGACGAATTAATTATTCTCAATAAAGTGGAGTTTGGATGTCCGAAAACCACAATTTTTATGATTTTTAGCCTCGGCCAGCACTGCTGTCAAAATGGCGATGGCCGTATTTACGCACTTGGATTTTGTAAGGTGAAATTAAGAAACTTGCGCGCTAAATACAGAAGTTTTAATGGCCCTGACATAAGAGCTTTTTATCCAACTCTCTTAATTAACGCACACTCATACTATTTGATTATCAGAATATTAAATATTTACATAAATAATGAGGATGACGTATGACTTAAATGCTAGCCCCTTTGGGGGCCGATACCGAGCCAGCGGAGGTTTGTATGTCAAGCCCCCAAAGGGGCCCGTACCGAACTATATGGTTAATTACCATAGTTTAAAATTAAGAAGATTTCGGTCATAGTAACAGCATTCGAGAACTTTGATTTGGTTGAGAGTTATGGTATGCTGCTCGTTCTATTTAGACCAGCCTTTGAAAATGGTAAAAAGTGAAAAAAAAAAATAGTAGGATGGAATACATATATATAAGAATAATAGGGAGGGTCTGGGCCTTACGACCTGATATTTTATGTAGTAATGTATATTTTTTTACACCATCAAAAAGTAGAGATTTCAATGAACCGAAAGTCCACCGACTTTTTTAAAAAAGCAGATACCTATTTTGACGGGAGAATTTTCGATTGAAAATTAGGGTGCTTTTTCAAGTCAAAATAAGATGAAAACATAAATATTTGTAATAAAAAAAATACAGTGTGTTTGTGACATAAAAAAACCAAAAACTTGGTTATTTGAATTTTAATTTCTAGTTATCTATAGACAAAGAACTTTCTTTTTTTTTTCAAAAACTTCGGCCCTATAGTTTCGGATTTTAAGGGGGGGGGTAATGGTCCATTTTCGCTTATTTTATAGTATCATATCTTGGTACAACCAACACACCGCCATCTGATCCCAAACTAGGCAGAGACTGTTCTATGGCAACCAGACAACTGATAAACAAACTTATATATTTATAAATACATACATATCATAGACTAGCTGTGCCCGCGACTTCGTTCGCGTGGATGTCGGAACTTAGCAATGTATTTATGCTAGTGCTTCTTTATAAACAACATTAGCTGTGGAACCATCAGGAGCGTACACAAAAAGGTTATTGGGGTTTACGCGAAAAAAGCTACGTATAGTTGACCATGGGCATTTATATTTTCGAAGTAGCTATGTTTGTGAAGCAAAATCCAAGTCGTTTTGAACGCCTAGCTGATGTGTTCCCAAGGAATAGGCGTGACAATAGCAAACTTTGTCAAGTACCATGTCAAACCACTTTGATGCGCAAAAGTATTTATTGCATGGCCCCAATTATTTTCAACAAATTACCAAGTGGTTGGAAAGATTTGAATACGATGATGTTTAGGAGTAGACTACGTAAATTTTTGACGGATAAAGTTTACTATAGTATAAATGAATTTCTAACAGAGAAAAATATATTTGTTGACTAATTTTAATTATAATAATAATTTGTTAATAGAATGATAATCTTGTTGTAATGAAAATGATAATTTATTAATTGATCTAAGTACTGAATAATAATTGTAATGAAAATGATAATTTATTAACTGTTATACTGAATGATAATTGTAATGAAAATGATAATTTATTAATTGATATTTTGAATGATAATTGTAGCAATAATAATATAATCGATTTGATCTTTAAAATGTAAGCACAAGTTTCATAAATAATGTAAATGTTTGCATGCCGAATGGTAAAATATGGCTGAGCTTTGATATTTTATAACAACTATTGTGTATTACCCATGTTTGCAAAATAAAATTCTATTCTATTCTATTCTATGGGAAAAGCATCCAATACTTAGGTCCACCCCCGCAACGGATAATGTCTGGCCCTGAGCTTTATTAATTGTCATGGCATAACAGAGACTGACTGGGAATTGCACTCGTTTGAAAGAGAAAGGAAAGTTGTTAGGAATTATAGGTATTCTTGGAATAAAAACAATATCACCAGCGCCGCAACCGGTTAATATTATGTTTTGCTGCAGATTTGTGACTTCTTCCTTTTGTGGCTTCGATTATGTTTTGCTGCAGATTTGTGACTTTGAGCCGAGTGCCGTTACAAAGTTTGGAGGACATAAATTTCTGAGGAGAATTATTGGTACACCGATTTTTAAAACTATTTTGTGGGCTGGAAGTCCGGGTGTGTTGAGGGAATCCAAAAATTCTACCGGGTAGTACGTGGAGTCATCTTCTTCCATAACTGTATTTATAGAGGTGTATTCTCTACTATTCCCGGACACATGAATCAATATTTTAAATTAATTGCCGCAGCTTGGACATTGCGAGGAGTCAAAATAGCTCGCTGACATAGCCAAGAACCGGCTTGATATCCCATGTTTGTGGAATCTCCGTACTCAGAAGAAATTAGCTCCTGTTGTGATGTAACGCAAGAAAAGAGATTATCAACCATATAATAACTTTTCCATCTTCTTGTACGGGGTATGTGCCATCGCTTATTTGTAACAATAAATTGGGAAACTCCTGTGCATTTTCGCAGCCTCGCAACTGTGCACGCATATGTACACACAGGTGTATAATAATAATAATAATAATACATTTATTTTCTCTAATCATCATCATAAACAGTACAGAGTCAATTTTCACAAACATAGAGACTGGTGTCTGTTTTAGGTAAAACCTGTATTACAGATCACCAGGCTAACCCTCCGTCGGACATTTATCTTATGACATAATTAATAATTGCATTCAATTTACTTACACGATAAATTAAAATTAGCAAATAAATTAACAATTTTAGAGAATCAATTAATTAATTAATTAGAACATTGTTATGGGAAAAAAAATAAAAAAAAATTACAAAAATTATAAAATAAAGAAAAAGTAAACATTTGAGATGACAAGAATGGGTTTTGACTTGGTGGAGCATATGTGTAGGTGTGTGTGTGTGTGTGTGTGTAGGTGTGTGTGTGTGTCAGTGAGAGTGAGAGGGAAATATTGTTCTTCACATTATAATTAAATAGTGTGAAGATCAACTTGTGTATAATTATGTAAGTATATCGTTCCTTGCATTAGTTCAACGGTTTCAACAAACATTCTGTTGCATTGTAATCAATGCCTTGAAGCCATGAGAACACTTTCTTTTTGCACTCTACCCTGGAAAGAGGATAGATGTTCAATGTTTTATTAATTTTATTATATAAATACGAACCCAAAAAACCATAAAAATTATGTGCCAGGCTGGTCCTAAATCGCGTTGTCGCACAGACAGTGGTATTTCTCCTTTTCCCCAGGATTGTTTTTGGGTCGTAAGGAAGTTCAGCATGCTTTTTGGTAACCGTCACCAAAACAAAAAGTTGTCGAACTGTCAGTACCTTACACCGTTTGTATAAGTCCACTGTAGGATAGCGCATGGGAAGAAAGGAACCCACTTTCAATATGGCTCTTTGGGCTCTCTCCAACTTTATCAGGTGCGTTTTAGCGGCCCCACCCCAGGACGTTATACAATAGGATAGCAAAGATTGACACAAAGCGAGATAAACAGATTTGATTATAGAGATGTCAGCAATGTGTCGAAGAGATTTAAAAACATAAATAAGCTTCCGAATCCTGGGAACCAAGGCCTCAATGTGCGGTTGGAAATTTAGTCGATTGTCAATTACAACACCCAGATATTTAATAGTGCTCGTTTTTGATAAGCGTGGACATTTACATGAGCTGTTGAATGGATGGCTACAATTGTGTGAGATGATTGCGAGATTTGGTACGTCTTGTTCCCTGATTGTGTAGGTCATGAACTTTGTTTTGTCTACATTTAGTGTGAGGGTGTTGTCATTTAGCCATTTAGAAACTTTATTAAATCCATTTTGGGCATGCGTATAAACTTCTTCCCAAGTATCACCATAGAAAAGCAATGCAGTATCATCGGCGAATGCAATTACTTTCCCATTAGTCAGGTCTGTATTACATAGGTTATTTATGTACACTAGGAACATGGTTGGGCCGAGGATACTGCCTTGTGGGACGCCATATTCAATGGGGAGCTCATCACTTACCCATCCATTCACTTTAACTACCTGTGTTCTCCCTCTTAGATAATCCGCAAACAAATCCAGTGTTACACCCCTAACACCCAAGTGCTCCAGCTTGCTTATCAAAATGGGAATAGACACTGTGTCAAATGCTTTTGCTAAGTCCAGGTAGATGGCCAGAGTCTTTTTCCTAGTATCTAGCTTAGAGATAATAAAATCCGTCAATTGATGAACAGCATCTGAAGTTGATTTATTAGCGCGAAATCCAAATTGAGATGAAGATAAAAGCTGATTTGTCTCTAAGAACTTAACTAGTCTCATATTCATTAAGCGTTCCAATATCTTAGATAGGGTTGGAAGTATAGAAATAGGTCTATAGTTGTTAACACAGCATCTATCCCCACTTTTAAAAACTGGAACTATTCGTGATTTTTTAAAAGCAGATGGGAATACTCCTGTTGCAAATGATAAATTGCAAATGAATGTCAGAGGAGGAACAATAATGTCAATAAATTTCTTCAGGAAGTTTCCTGAGATTTTGTCTACTCCTACTGCACAATCATTTTTGAGGTTAGATATTAATGATTTTATTTCGAATTCATCTGTAGGTAACAGTACCATTGATTTTTCACAGGAACTAGTACATTCAGACGAATTAGCGGTGCTAGTGGGCGATGAATTTATGTTATTGGAAGTTATTTTTTCTGCCAATGATTTGCCAATACCCGCGAAAAATGAGTTAATATCATTAATAGAATTGGACGGATTTTTGGGGCAAATTAACTGTGTTGACTTCTCATTTTTCTTTGAGGTGTATGTGATATTTTTAATGGTTTCCCACAATTTCTTATTATTATTTCCGGCTTTCCTAATCATATCCTTTTCGTAAAGAATCTTAGCCTTCTTCAAAATATTATTACAAAAATTCCGGTACCTCCGATATGTGTTTTGAATTATTTCATTCCCAGGATTTTTTTTAAATTTTATGTAGAGTTTGTCGCGGTTTCGCATACATCTTAGAAGTCCCTTTGTTATCCAGGGTTTTAGAATTCTTTTGCGCCCAGTGCTTATTACGGTTGCCGTGTTATTGTTAATAGCTTTAGAAATCGATTCCGTGAAAAAATCAGCCGCCAGGTTAACATCAGTCATATTATAAATAGGATCAAAATCAATACTTCTCATGCTTTCGTTCAATCCTTCGGAATCGATTCGATCGTAGGTTTTTATATTAACTCGCTTGGGTTTAGTGTTCATGAAAAGTATAACGGAATCATGGTCAGTAATAGATGTCTGCGCAACGTAGCAATGAGCAGTCAGTTTTGTTCTCAATAATACATGGTCTAAACATGTACGACTGTGAGTAGGTATTGAGTGGGCAGGAAGCATGCCATGAAACGTAATCATATCAAGATAGCCGGATGATCTTTGGTCCTGGGTCCCAGGTGAAATATCAATATTAATATCACCCACTAAGATAACATTCCTGAACGAAGAATATTTACATAAACAGTCATTTAGCGAAACCAAGAAGTTGTCAATATTTCTATTACCTGGTGGGCGGTAAATGGCAATTAGGACAGTATCTGGATCGATCTTTAATATGAGTGTGTTCGCATCTGAGAATTGTGATTCATCAATCGTAGGGGAATAATAGTCCTTACAGTAAACCACCACACCCTCATTTTGAGTTTGGTTGTTGGCCGTGGAAAATGACTTGTACCCGTCGATGAAAGGAATAATTGGGTTACGCGTCAGCCAACACTCAGTCAGAGCAATAATATCCCATTCGATATTAGCTCTAGCCAGCAACGTTTGAAAGTTCGGAAAGTTTCGGTGAATACTGCGTATATTTTGCGTAATGACCTTTAATGTAGTTTCGGGGTTTTTCAATAGATTTTTGCAGTCCTCTATTTCACACGTTGCCGACTGTGCCACAGCTACAGAGTCCAGTTCATTATTAAAAGTCATAGCAAAATCAGCCATATTTCGTTATGGGATATATCAATGTGCACTTTAGGGTTTGCCAGAATAATAGTGTAGATCTGATGGTGCCAACCTCATTTACGAACGCCTTTATATGACCATTGAATTTCAAAATGCAACGATAATATGTGCGTTTGCAAGAAACCATGTATTTTGTGTTTATGTAAAAAATTAAGTGTTGTAAGTGATTGTAAAGTGAATTGTGTTGCTCAAAAACGTAATTATCAAACCAAGTCAGTGTTAATAGTTTTTTCAAATATGAACATTTTTTAAAAGAATACAAAATAAACATAAACATGCAAAATCTAACTAAAACAATAGACACAATTATGAGGAAAATAACTAGTCACATTTTCCGTTCAGTCTTTAACTTAACTAGATCAGCTTCTGTATTAATACGTAAGTGTCGTTCTCCTTCTCTTCTGCGAATAAAGATCTTCCCTCCAGCTGTCCAACAGTATTTATACTCGTTGGTGCTCGCAAAGTCACGTGTGAGGAAAAAAAGTTTTCTAGCTTTAGCCGTAAGATGTTCAGATATGTAAATATTATTTGGTGGACCACTGATATGCAGGTGTGTAGTGTTTAGTTTATTTTCTCTATGCTGGTTGTTGAACTTTTTACTGTGTTCTATTACACTTTCCTTTGCTATAATAGAAGTAAAATCTACGATGATGGGCTTATTGCCCTCCTTTTTAGTGTTTATTCGAAAAACATCTCTTATATTATTTGTTTGGATAGGCAAATTTAGCACAGTCCCCACTTTACTAATAAGATCTAGAAGATCTTGCTTCGTCTCCTTTTGTTTAGGTGGAATATTTTTAATTTCAATACAGGAACTTTTTTGCGAAGTCTCTAGTAGATCAACTTTATTCTCTAACCCCCGGATATAATCCATGTTTCTCTTTCGTTCATCTTCCATATCTTCAAGTTGTTTTCTAAGATCTTTATACTCATTCGATAAATACTCGACGGACTCAATGATGCCGGCGTTCTGTTTTCTGATGTCATTGATTGAAGACTGTAACTCATCCAATTTGAGATTCTGATCTTCCCTTAGATCGGTTATCATTTTCGTAATCTCCGACATAAAGATGTTCAATTCATCGTCATGGCCTCGTTTTCGGGATCTCGAACGGTAAGCTGCGTTTCGTGTATCTTCATTCTCAGTATCCGAGGCAGCCGTTGAGCTCATATGAGCATCAGAGTCACCGCTTTTTATCGGAGGTGGAGTTCGTTTAGGACGCATTTTGTAGGATCGTTCTTGAAATATAAAGCTCTTTGGTCAATGAATCTGTTCTCGTTTTTATATTTTATGTTTTTTTCTTCAATAATAAATATAAAAAACAAAAATTAAATGTAGAAAAATAAAACCAAAAAATATGTAAACATCCAAAAAGAAGCGCCGAGACTCGGATTCGAACTGCCGCTATGTGAATCGCCGATCCGAGTTATCACCCCGGAACCAAACGTAACTGAAGTATAATGTTTAAATAGGCCAACTAATGCCAAAACCAAATCGAAAATGTTAGTGGAGTAACCTTGCTTTCTCTTTGAAGGTCGCACTCACGGATCAATAAGTTTATGTCCACTTTTTATAACGACAATTTTATAAAGTTTTTGATCACTTTTGATGGTATTACTTGGAATACCGATACACTTTTACACAGTTTTGTTTATCTATTAGTCCTTTACGTTCTGCAATAAGTTTTAGGTTGTTTCAACTTGTTAAAACCACTTTTTGAAAATAAAGTATACGGATCGTTCAAAAACACGTCAGCTCGCGGCGGCGTCGCGACGGGGGGGGCGGTGTGTCGATGATATATTGCGCCATAAAACAGAACTCTTCAGACAGGCAGCAATTTCTTCGGCTCTCGTTCCTCGGGGTACTATTGGGAGTGTCTGCCGAAAATCACCGCAGAACAGCACCGTAATGCGTCCCCATCGGCCGGTCATTTTGCTTTATGTCCTGTAAAGTTCTGTTCACTGCTTCTACAGCTTTGCGGTTTGCCATAGTGCACTCGTCCCAAAAAATTAAAACACAATCGCATAAAACCCTTGCTTTATCGCTATTTCGCGATATGTTGCAAACCGGGCTTTCCGTGCGGTCTAAGTCGATAGGAATTATAAATGTTGTGTGTGCCGTTTTTCCTCCAGGCAATAATGTGGCTGCTATCCCTGAAGAGGCGACAGCAAGGGAAATTTCATTTTTTTTCTGTAGCGGCACTACAAAAAGTACTACAGCGCCATCTATGACGCAGAGGATAAACTAAAAATCGAAATATAATATCTAAATTCTACATCGCGCAAGTTATTCGCGACTTAAGACTATACAGAAGAACCCGACAACAACGGTTGGGCAGTAGCCCACCAGACATAACACCCGTCTGGTCGGAGGATTCTCCCTTTTCAATGGGGGTTGAAGAGTTTTACACCCTGTTCTTCATACTCCTAAAGTTCCTTATTCGAGCCAAAATGACTTTGGTTAGGAAAGTTTAACCTGTTCCGCCCGGTGCGTCTAAAAACAGGATTTCACCCGAGGCGTTTTCTACACTGCAGCATACCCTATCAAACGTCTGGCGCTATTCCTCTGTCTTTGCGCAGCCATTTTGTAAAATGTCTGTGAGTTCCACGGGTTTTTAACTAATTTCTGATACGTATTCTCTGTTTATACGTTGCCCATCGACTGTCGGTGTGGGCAAACCGTATTGACTGGTCGGGTTCCCTGGTATACTTATAACTATCTCTTTAATAGCAATAAGGACCTTTTGTGACAAATTTCACGTACTCTATAGGTCAGGAATTTCTCCATCAGTATTTAGTTGAACATGCCTCAATCAGAAAATGACGTCACACGCACAATGCCATCTATCGAATATCTATATTCAATGCTGCACGCAGTTGAGCTCTAGATATAGTCCAGTCTGAGTTCGATAGATGGCGCTGTTTTAATATTTTACTTCGGAAACACTATTATAATTTTATTAATTTACATTTTTCTTTCTTTTCATTTATAAGATGTGAACTGATTACGATGAAACCAAAAACTTAATGGTTACTTCAATTTACGCACATATTGTTGTGTATAAAAGTTACGGGAAGTTGTGAGACCAAGTGCACATAACCCCAATTTTACTTCTGTAACACTTTAAATTCAAATATCTTTTGATAGACTGAAAGTCAAAGTCAAAGTCAAAGTCAAAATCATTTATTTGTAGGAAATGTGGTACAATAGATGGTAAAAGTAATAAGTAGTGCAATGACACATTTCGCCATAAAATTGGCATGCAAACATTAATGAATAAGATGTTAATTCTAAAACACAATATTAGGTATTGTGAAACAAACATTAAATAAGGTACCTAACTAAGTGTGTTTCTAAGTTTAATATCAATGAAACAAAAACTAAATGTTACTTCAAGTTACGCTCAATCGTTGTGTATAAAAGTTATCTACATTTCTTTTGTACATTTTACGTGATGCCCGAACAAATACACAGACAAACAGACAAACAGACAAAAATTCGAAAAATGCTGGAAATGGGTTCTATTGGTTGTCCTTTAACACCCTGGCTATTTTTTTTGGATTTTTTTTCGATGTACAAAAACGACTTTTCTACAGTTTTATTATATGTATAGATAGATTACACAATTACACACCCAGATACAGAACAAATAATCGTACTCATCGCACAAAGATATGTCCTGTGTGGGAATCGAACCCACGACCTCCGTCCTAGCAGTCAGGGTCACTAACTACTAGACCAACAGGCCAGGTTTTTCTTATATAACTTCAAAACTATTTATCTTAAAATTATAAAAAGAAGATATTTAAGATGCTCACAATGAGCCCTTTCATGTGTAACACGATATACATAGTTTAGTAAAACTTTTTTTTTTCATTTTCTAATTTACCCCCTAAAAGTGGCCCCATGTTTAAATTCATTAATTTACGTTACACGTCCGTCTTTGGGTCACCAATTTAAATATGTGTACTAAATTTTTACTCAATCGGTCCAGTAGTTTCGGAGGAAATTGACTGTAATAGACGGACAGACACGCGAGTTTCTATAAGGGGTTCCGTTTTTTCCTTTTGAGGTACGGAACCCTAAAACGGGATAAAATTCTTGATAAGTTTAGTTGACTACTCCACCATTCCCATCAAATCTAACCTCTCTAATGGTTAAAAAAACCATTGATTTTAAAAATGAAAGAAATAAAGAAAAAGTATTTATTAGTCCTCACGGAACAAAATACACAAAAAATGGTTAAATACACAGTACAACCAAAATAATAAAAAAATAAAAAATGTGATAAGATCTGAGCCAAGTCTGAATTAATTGAAAGCAATCGTTGGACGGTGAAATGTTGAAATTAATTAATGGATTTGTGTCTTTATCTTAAATATTGTATTTAATAGAAATAGAACAACCATTTGATGGTTAGTTTGGTATTTTCAAGTTTTGAGACCAGCATTAAACAGTTGGGAAAAGATCATCTAAAAAAAAAAAGTTTTTTTTTTATGAAGAAGGGGACTATTATTTACGACTAGCTGTTTCTCGCGACCTTCGTTCGCGTGAAATTATTATAAAAAAATATTACTTCCATTTTTGAATCGGATTTTGTTACCAATTTCAAGGGTTTTATTTTTTTTTGTACGGAACCCTAATTATTTTTCTAAAATAAAAGTAGCTTATATTAAATATAACATCAGATACCTACCAGTAAAAGTTTCGTCATAATCGGTCCAGCTATTTCAGAGATTAGCCGGAACAAACAGACAGACAGACAAAAATTGCAAAAAAAAATGTTATAAATGATGTATATATTTTCATATGCATTCAGTAAAAAGCTGTTATTTTGATATTACAAACAGACACTTCAATTTTATTTATTTGTATAGATGTATAGATTTTTGACACTGAAACAACACACGTGTCGTTTGAGCTTGTAAGTTGTGGCCAAGCAGTTAGCGAGCCTGATAAGTTTCAAATTCAAAGTGTTTGACAGTCGGACACACAAGTGATCCTACAGGATTTTATTTAAATTCTATCCTTCCTTCATCTAATACCTTTATATTCAAACAATAATTAATTTAGATCGAAATTGTTAAATATTAGCAGAGGTTGCAGGAGTTTTTGACCCTACAGAACCCGTGTCCTCATTAATATAGTATCAACCAAACCTTACTTAGAGTACCTCCCCTCATAATTGGTAGGTACATAAACGCAACGGAATACTAATATTAATTATCTCAAAGCACCTCTTTTCATTACGGGGACGAGTCGTTCAGTTCCCCAATTAATTTAACGACATCTCTTTAAAAAATGTTGAATAAAAAAATTGGAACTTGTCCAGGTGGACCGGGGATTTTTGGTTCCGTAGGTTAAAACACAATGAAAAGTTTTTAGGATAAGTTATAAAATCAAAACATCAAGCCAGTAATCCCCGAAGGGTTAGGCAGAGGTGTACCTAATAGTACACCCGCATTTCGCCAGTTATGTTTAAGTCCCATACAATAGGGTTACCCCCTATTGCCTATGCCATCACCCGGCACAAATCCAGGCTCCGTGGCTGCTACGGAGAAATTCCTGATGGAAAAACAATAACACTTTGCCTGGCCTGGGAATCGAACCCAGGACCTCATGTTCAGCAGTCGCCCTTGCGACCACTGGAACTATAATCAAAACATCAAGCCAGTATTTCCCCGAAGGTTAGGCATTACTGCACATCCACATTTAGCCAGTTATGTATATCGAACTTTTGTGGTAAATTAGGAATTATCTCTGGTAAAAGAAGTAAACAATAAGGTTCAAATTAGAATAAAAAAGAAGAGACGGTTGAGGCGTCAAAAGTATGATTTCGTTCCAATAACGATATCAATCAACGATGTGTACGTCTTTTATTAAAGCCTTCTATTTTAGGGTACCAGCTCGTAAACTGGTATCTTACATGTAATAGGGGGCGAACGTTTTGACATCAACCAGATCCAAATCCAGACCCTGGGATACTATTACTTCAACCAAGATATTGCCAATGAAATAACTCGATAACACTCTGCCTGACGTGAAAAATTGAACAGGACCTCATGCTCAACAGTAGCGTTTGCAACTACTACACCAACGATTGCATTGGCTTATTTATAAAATCAATATATGTAGATGAAAATAGGGTTTTTGACGTTTATTTTGTAATCGCATGTTTGTGGGTTTTAATTCCTGTTACTGTAGCCTGAGTTCGCGGTACCTTTTAACTTTTAGTCGGCCTAGCGAAGTATGGAGTTTCAACACAACAAAAGGTCAGATTATACTGGATTTCTTACTACTTTCAATACAATAAATGGCCAGCTTATACTGGATTTGGTACTACCTAAGTGTGACCTGGGTTTGATGTACATGCCTACAAGTTGGGTACATTGCGTGTGTAATAAGAATTTCCTAGAAGCAGTCCGGATCCAGGCTTGTTGCTTCGTTTATATGGCTCCTACCATACGTTGCTCCGTAAAACTTTGAGGAATACAAGTCAGGTATTATTTGGTACGGTATTTATTACTAGCTGTGCATCGCAACCTTCGTTTGCGTGAAATTATTATAAAAATATGACTTCCGTATTTGAATCGTATTTTGTTAACAATTTCAAGGGTTTTAATTTTTTTACAACAATTACATCTTTTAATATGCGTGGCTAAAGCGGAGCTCGTGGCTACATAATAGCAATTGCTCGGGTCGACCTTCAGGTTAAGCCGCGCTTGCCTAGGTTGGTCCGTGGATGGGTGATCACCAGTGATAGGAATAGGTAGTGCCTATTTACCTAAACTTCTAAGAACAGAGACAAGAAACGGAGACTTCCTTAGGACAAATTTTTTTCCGATACATCTGTCCCGGAATTTCGATACAACACTTAAATACATTTAAAAAAATGTGTTATTTGGAACAAGTAATTCTTTTTTTTTTAATTGATATAAACTAGTGCTTGACTGCGATCCTACCTGATGGTAAGCAGTGATTTATCTAAAGTTTGCGATTAGACATAATTTACCAAATATTTGTACATCATGTATAATGGTAGAATGTAAAGGTACCTCATTAATATTAAGATTTTTGATATTAAGACACTTTGTATACATACATTCTGGCAAATAAATGAATTATTTATTTATTTTAAATACTTTTTTTTAAATGATAAATTCTTTCTACTATAGAGAATGCTAAAATGATAAAAAAATACCGTTTTATTATTTTAAAGACAAAATGCCTTTTATTATACTTGAACTTTACAAATCTCATTAAACGTAGCGACGCCTAGAGTGAGCTAGAAAGAAGATATTTACTTCGAAACGTGTACGGCTTCTTATACAAATATTGTGATTCATTGTGTATCAACAAGTCATTTACAAAAAGTTCTCCAACAAAAAAATTCAGAAAGTTTTATAGTTGTAACGACTGTGTATGTTATTTATTATGATATATCTAGTCGCAAACTTTAGGTAAATATAGACGAATTACTTATTCTTATCGATACAACACTAATATTTATTAGTGTTGTATCGAAATTCCGGGACAGATGTATCGGAAAAAAGTTAGTCCTAAGGAAGTCTCCGTTTCTTGTCTCTGTTCTTCGAAGTTTAGGCAAATAGGCACTACCTATTCCTATCACTGGTGATCACCCATTACATACCGAGTTTCCTCCGTGCCTCGGAAAACACGTTAAGCCGTTGGTACCGGCTGTCATTTGTAGATCTTTGACAGTCGTTAAGGTAGTCAGTGGCTCGAAAGTCTGACAACCAGTCTTACTAAAGGGTATCCTGTTACCCAGTGCCAGCTGGGTTGTGGAGGTCAGATAGGCAGTTGCTCCATGTAAAGTACTGGTATTCAGCTGCATCCGGTTAGACTGGAAGCCGACCCCAACATACTTGGGAAAAGGCTAGGCAGATGATGATCTCATAATATCATGTGTGTTGTAAAAGGTGACAAAGACACGTCAGCAGGATAGCAGCAGTGTAGTATATATCTCATGCCGTGTTCCCTTTGAATGCATTGTTCAACTACTCTTTAAAAAAAAATGGTTATGGTATGGTATGGTGGATATTGTGAAATTAAACAAGCAAAAAATGTAACAACAGCGTTTCATATTATGATTTTTATTATAAGCTTTTGCTTTCTTTTCAAATTGCTATTTTGAATTTTTTGCCATCTAAATCCGTTACCCATTTTTCCTCGGGGCCTGGTAACTAAGGAGAGGTCAATAACCTTAAACACAACAAGTAAAAAACAAGGGAGAATGTCTGATCTTTATTTTCTAGTAATTTATAGTGATGAATGAACGATTTTTTGAAAAATCATCTGCTAAAGGGGATGATGTGGCAAGAAAGGAGGTGTCTGATGAGATGACGAGTAATAGAGAAGTATGGAAGAAGAGGACATGCTGCGCCGACCCCAAATGAATTGGGATAAGGGCAAGCTAGTGATGCTGATGATGATCTGCTAAAGGGGTTTAATAGATAATTAAAGTTATGCATTTTTACCGATGCAAAATCCCATCGGGGCACGCGGCTTGTAGCAAAATAATTACCCAAACAAACTACCCACTATTGTTCATACTCAACACATTAAATAAGACAAAAAGAATGCCTCAAAAGACTGCACTTAAAATAGATTGGGGCTTCGTCCTTCGACCCGCGTACCGTGGGAGGTACAGCAGCCGGCATTTGTTTTTCTTTCGTCTCCCACAATCATGTGATTTTGATTTAGTTTTCTTTGCCCTTTCTCGTTTAATAGTAGATAAGTAGTTGTATGTGCTTTAAATAGAGTTTTATTCAATAGTGATGTTTTGTTTTCTGTTATGGATGGTTTTGTGTGGGTGTTTGTAAAATTATGTTTTTCTTCCACGTGTTTTGCTTTTATCGATTTAGTTCTAAAACCAGGCAGTTCTTTGTTTATTCTATGGTAATATTTTTCCACTGAACAATTTCTGTCTAAAGATCTGTATTTATAGGTAACTTGTTTAAAAAGGGCATAAAACTATAGCGGCACAGTCACTAGTACGTCATTCTGTCATTCTAATGTTTTTATAGGTTTGCTGCGCATAGTGAACCTGGCATAAATGAGTTGAAGACACGTAAACAAACAAAATATGTAATGGTCTAAGGATATGGTGTTTCTATCTATAACTCTGGCCTTTTTGGTTTAATTAAGTGTTCACTATCGATATATTAGGCCTCATTTACGGAGACGCGAGGCGTCTCGCGTCGCGTGTGGCGTGGCGTCTCGCGGCGCGTCGGACGTTTTTTCTGTTTACGGAGGGGCGGCGCGTGAAGCGGCACGCATCATCGCACGCGTAAATACAAACTTATAGCAATATACGACCATGTTCATAGAGAAGCGAGACGGGAAGCGTGGCGGTGCCCGCCGCGGCGCCCGCGGCGAATCTTCTAGCGTGTAGCGAAGCACGCGGCGGGCATCGCGGCGGCGCACGCTCGCCTCGATCAAATCGACTAGTTTTATGTTGGCGAGAGATGGTTGATGATTTTCTTCTAAAAAAAAGTCAATCATATCATACTCCATTGCGACGGTGACTACGTCTGTTTTGCGCGATTTCTAAATAAGACTGACAGAAGATTCCGCCTCGGACATAGCTTCATCGAGAATTGCCGCTGCGTGCGCCGCCGCGATAAACGCCGCGTCGGACGCGTCGGTGCCATCCGCGGGCTCGGCCGCAAAAAACGCCCTAACTCAAACAAACGCGTCTAAAATCGCTTCTCCGTAAACGCACTCATACAACGCCATATATTTGAATTCAGTGCGGGCCGCGCCGCTCAACGCGACGCGCGACGCCCCGCGTCTCCGTAAATGAGGCCTCACATCGAGTGCCCCAACTTTGCAGAAACGTCAAAATGACAAGTAACGTAAATGCGCAATTATATAACTGTGATGCGAGCTTTTCGCATTAAATAATTAAATTAAAATATATGCAAAAACCAAACCGTGTGATCCCCTCCTCTCTTTTTTTAAATTCTGTCCCGAGTTCAATGCTCTTTATTATTGCTTTTTTTTTATTACGAACTGTTTATCTTATTGAAGCTCAAAAATGTTTTGAAAGGGTTTAAATGATTGATTCCCTGTCCATTCACAGGTTATCTGACAGACATCTATGTCGGCTATAAGAAGTTGTGTAATGCATATCTAAACTTACTTCGTATCTTATGTAAATGCGAAAGTATGTGAATGTTTGTTACTCTTTCACGCAAAAACTACTGGCCGGACTTGAATGAAATTTGGCACACCGGTAGTTTATAACCTGAATTAGCACATAGGATACTTTTTATCCCGGTAGTTCGATCCCGTGGGACATTACCGAACTCCACGCGGGTTAAGCCGCGGGCAAAACCTAGTTTTATGCATAAATCTATCTATCCCAACTCCTTAACTAATAATCTATTCACCTTAGACGAGCTCATTCACAATTAGCTGTCCTACCACAACTAAGACAAAAACTTCTTTTGTACATATAAAAATGAACTCAACCACTTAAATATTTTAAACTTAGCACTCCGAATTACATACGAACAAGTATGTAAGTACTTTAAGAACTTTAAAACTCAGTGCTCTTGAAGAAATATGCTCGGATCCACCACCTTCTGAAGAGAGAGATTAGGAAAGAACTTTAATGCATGTTTTCAGTTGAACAGTTTTCGGCACTAGAGCAAGATTATCCAGTAAGTAGATTTTTCGTGAAGGGGTTCTTCATTCAAGGTTTTTTGGGTGGACGTATTTTTAGCCAGCCTTGTATCCAAATAACAATATTTAAGGGTATCCGTCTGTCTGTAGCATGTTCACGCTTATTTGGACTGCCTTGTTAGTCCAGTGATCGCAAGCCGGCTGCTGACCATGAGGTTCCGGGATCGATTTCTGGGTCGGGCAAACTGTTATTGGGTTTCCCATTAGGAATTTCGCAGTAGAAGCCACGGAGTCTGGATTTGTCCCCTGTTGATGAAATAGGCTCGCTCCCTTTTACAATGGGACTTAAACATAACTGGCGAAATGTGGGTGTACTATAAGATACACCTCTGACTAACTCTTCTGGGATTACAGGCGTGATGTTATGTTATATAAATTGCCATAATTAAAGCAACTTAATTTTTCAGTAATTCATTTGATTGGCGGCCTGTTAGTCATAGATAGGAAAGATATTCATAATTCATTTTTACGATGTAAAAGTTGCTGTGACATATTTCATTTTATTCCAGGACAGGACATTATACTGCACTACAGAATACTACGTAATTAAATCAAGCAGGTTGCATTTCATACCACAGACAATACCTATTCCAAATTCAATGACAACCAAAAAAAAAAAGAATAATGTTGCCATGCTTTAATAAACGAAGTAGCTAAAAGTCAATATGTGATGGCGGCACACAGTGGGGACTGTTTGTTTTGTGGGTAGGAAGAATATTGTCTCATGTTCCGTCTGGTACAGTCGGATGAGAAATATCGTGTAACGAGGCTGTTTTCATTCAATTTGTTTTGTTTGGTAGACTGTGGAGGTATGTTTCGTGATTGGTTCTTTTCTAAAAGTATTTGTGAATAGTATTGGCTGTCCGTGGTCTCTTTGACAGGAAATGAATTTGAATATGATTTAAACTAAGAATAGTAAGCATTTTTTATCTGAAGTATAACACAACATATCACGACTGTAATCCCCGAAGGGTTAGGCAGAGGTGTACATAATATCACACTCACATTTCGTCAGTTATGTTTCAAGTTCCATGTATTATTGGACGAGCCTATTGCCATCAACTAGGCACAAATCCTGACTCCGTGGCTGCTACTGAGAAATTCCTAATGGAAATACCCAATAGTACATTCCCCGATGAGGGAATCGAACCCAGGACCTCATAGCAAGGCCGTCTAGTATCTGAAATATCTGTGACTATGTTAATTAGTTACAGTATCCGCAAGTCTGGTGTTCAGAGCCTCGTTCACAATTTGTCCATACTGGGTTGACTTATTTTTTATTTGAGTAGAGACAGATCTCACAGTTTCTCGAAGAGTTGTGAAAACGTTTAAAAAAATCTGATTTTAGATTGTTTTGAGTGTAGTTTCACTGTCAGAAGTGTTTTTAGACTATTTTATTGTTACATTACATTTATTACATGATACAAAGAAAATATAATTTAGCTTATGACTGGTGAAATGTGGGTGTACAAATACACCTCTGCTTACCCCTTCGGGGAATAAGAATAAGAATAATTTATTTAAACAAAAGTAGGTATTAAAAAAGTGTACATTTAGGTGCAGTAAGTAGTGTTATTTCTAAACAATTGTATAATTTTTAAAAGTAAACTATAACTAAAATAAATATAACTGTTGCAAGTTACGATAATGGCGAAATCAAATTTTAGGTAGCGGCCTGCCTGATCTAGGTTTATTTAAACATGTGTTTCAAGCCAATATAGCTGGTGTGATATTTTCTTAGGTAACACATTTCCCAAAAATAGAATACTTATTACTTTTGTTTTCGATGCAGACTGTACTAAAAGCAAAAGATAGCAAGTAAAACATTTTACCTTTTACAATAAACCTAGTAGACACATTATCTAAATATAAGAGGATTTACATTTTATGAAATGTTCAGTTACTTCGAATTTATTTGTATGAGGACGCGCTATGGTTTGGCTTAAGGCTGCGTTCATAGTGCTAAGGTAAACCGGAAACCATTCATGATTTAAACAAGCTATAGTAAACAAACATTTAAAAAAACCAGCTTTCAAATATAGGTGTGACGTCATTCTTGTTTCGCATTCTTCTCGGCAAATCCTTATAATTCATACCTATATGTCATGGGGGTGCATAAAAAATAACTAGTCCGCCATCTTTAGGAATCTGCCATATTGAATTTAGAATGACGTCTCTTAGCTAACCACGCACTGTCATCCAAATTAAACGTGAATGCAAAATTTCAGCTCAATCGATTGGGGATAACTTTTTTGAAATTCACTTGCAAGATTCAATCTAAACAAACAAACATTGCTAGTTAAATAAAAGTACATAGATCTTTTGGCACGTGGCTTTAATTGGAACTAAGACAGCCATATTGATTATCCAAAAATAAAACTACAAAAAAAAAAACAAACATGTTTACCAACAGAGCCCTAATATTATTCAAGAGTCAGAAGTATCATGCAGTGCTGTTATTTTCTTTGGCACATATATTTTAAACAAACTAAGCGGGTTTTACACTTATCGTAACAGTTTTCAAATATTACTGAAACAAATTCATGAACAGCATCATTATGTATAAACCGATAATATTGATAAATTTTTATTCTTTCAATAACCCAGTCCAATATTGTTCAAGACCAGTTTGACTCAATATACAATTTTATAAAATTATTACTACTGACCGATCTGTCAATATTAACTTCCGATTAATTGCACGGCCCAATTCAACTCATAGTAATTTAACTACTTACTTATGGAGTCATATTATAACCAGAACGGAAGTAAATCGGTAGATTCACTTTAATTTAAAATCGAGTTAAAGTTAAAGAAATTAATATTGTTTACGAAAAACAACCTCGCCATATTTGCGGTAAACGCGATACAGCCACAACTGTCATCGAACGCTAACTCAAATAATTTGAAAAGTCCAAAATAAGAATCCCGTTCTAAAACCAGGATATAAAATTAAATATCCGGAAAGAATCAAGGCGTTATCTGTAATAGAAATCTCTGGATTTATCGGCTCTGTGGCTGTGGGTTTGTACTGGCTTTCGAATGAAATATAGGCAGTACCGCCGGTGGTCGTTGCCTTACTTCGTTTTTTTCCATAGACAACACTACGCGCTGTATTGGCGCGCTTTTTAAGCCAATTTTTACTGGTTATTTTTTAAATGGTACGATGTGTTTTGTGTGCGATGGATTTCCATTTTTGGTGGATTCGTTGATGGGAATGTACGTCTAGGATGCCGATTGGCCATTCTTTTAAATAAAAATAAAAGGTTCTCGTAAAAATGGCAAACGAGGTTAGGTTAAAATTCACATTTTGCTATTCGTAAATCTTTTCGTGAGTTGTAATGCGATTTTTTTCTCTTTTCAAAATACATTTTGTTTCTTATTTATGAAGCAAATCCAGGAATTAGAAACATATTTGCTTGTACAAACTGCAAAAGTCCGGGAAATACAGTTTAGTTTCTAGTAGAATATTATTTAGCGCCTGTACAGCATGACTAAATGTTGGATAGACCGCAGTGACGGATTAGGGACGATTTTATTAGACCTAGTACACAAAAGGTGACGTAAAACTGTTTGACACAGGATTTCTTCATAAAGCCTAATGTATGAAGTTGTTTGTTCTTTAGTCGAGAAAGTAAGATCATTGACCCACGTATTTTAGTAAAGAATAAAAGTGTCGTATAGCTGCTATCAGGTTTCGGCGGCAATGCCGCGGGGGCGTCACATCTACGATATGAATACAATAAAAACCTTTTCCTTTTTACATTCGGAAGGTAAGTCGCCAGTTTAACAAAGGATCTGAGCAGGAAAAAAATATATCTAAACATTTCTTTAGCCCACCTAACTATAAGGGGGCCGTCAAGGGGGAAATAATAATTCCAATTTTATTGGGAATGTCCTTCAACAAGATTTTTCCATACGATGGAAGCAATTTATGTGATAACGTTCGGGGAAATTGCTTTCTGCCCTTTCTTTGCTTCTATTGAATTTATGGCTCGATTCAGTCTGAATGATATTTATGGAACAACTACAGTTGGCTCTGGTAATTTATTATATCCTATCAAAAACTCGGCTTGGAAGATCCGGGGATTGGTGCAAACTTTTTGGGGTTAGTTCCGAGTTTTTTTGTTTGATTGTCTTCGGTTGGCTGCGCAAGGGTTAAATGAGTCGTCGAAACGTCGATTGATTTCGCCTTAGTGGAATATTTTATCAATGAACCATGGAAACTTTGGAGATTGGTTTTAGCCGTTACTTGATCAGCTGTCTCTGCTTTGTTGGTCTAGCAAGCGCGACTGCTGAGCATGAAGTGTTATTGGGTTTTTGTCAGCAGCAGCCACGGAATTTGGATTTGTGCCCGATTGATGACAATAGGCTCGTCCCCTATTACACGGGACTTTAACATAACTAGCGAAATGTGGGTGTACAAACGCCAGCACATGAAGCTACCCGAAACTGTCAAATTTTCTCAATCAACCTTGAAACTAATGTTTTAACGATAAAGTTGAGAATCTATTAAAGAAATTTGACAGATTGTAGTAGCTTGATGTGCTGGCGTCTGTACTATTAGGTACACCTCTTTTCTGAAAAAATAAAGATGATTTAATTTGCAATTATAAGGCTTCACTGGCAATCTGTGATACCATGGTTACTATATTTGATTGTTGGGTGCTTGGTCTGCGCTTGTACTGTTCCTCTACTACATGATAGGACGTACGTGGTCTACATTTAATACGTCTCATATCTGAATTTACCTTCGGAAAATACACGGGTAACCATTGTAGGGATGTGTAGTAGTGTAGTGTAGTGTAATATACCGTATACCGTAATAAAAAAATATATATAATCAATTTCTCACCTAAAATCATATCAATCTGGCAGGGGCACGTTGTGTTGTCGACCTGTCGCGGTCCGACCTCAGAGAAAAGTGTACGAGACATTCGAATTATAAAATATTTCAAGGGTATATTACTTGTTCAGTATTAGTTTTAAGCAGTCGGGTTTTTTTTTAAATATTTTATTTTGTTTTATACTTTTTAGTTAGGATTGGTGGTGGTGATCGTTATATATTTATGCTAAACTGTTATTTATATGAAAAATAATGAAAGGAATCTAAAAAGCATTTAAATACCTATTCAACGATACCCCACTTGACGTAGTCCGTCGAGTTTTCGTTTTTTCATTTTGACAACATGAATTGAATTTTGCTGATTGTTATGTCTTTAGTGACGCTTGCGACGTTAAGACAAATCGATTGACGTAAGAATCATCAAAATCGGCCTACTCGTTTGGTCTCTGCTGATAAACACATTACCCTCCTTTGCGTCGCGCAGTCGGGTAAAAAATTACCGCGAGCGCATGCTAGTGATGTCCGTAACATTTAGTAAATTTAGTGTTGGGATTCCAACAACTATATGGTAATCATAAACTAAGTGAGATAGTCCATTATAATCCATAATTGGGAACGAGTAACCTAATTCCAGCTTAACCAGCTGCAATTAAAAATGGAATTATAAAACGCTTCTAGGTAAAACTGCACTATGTTTCCATCGAAACTTACGTCACAGAACCTCAATGACAAAATAACCCATCACATCTTGAAACTTGCATCGATTTTCCGAACTTCCGGGTCTTCTTGTTTTTCCCCTGGCGTGTGCAAATAAGGCTTGATATCGGATGGTATCGGGAAGGACCACCAGATGGCGTTTCCGACTCATTGCTCACGAATCTTCCACATCGTTCACCGCTGCAACGGTTTGCAAGACGACGGGTTTACGTGTAGCTGTGTCGGTTGTTTACTACATTTTCTTGGAGAAAGATGTAGGTAAGGATGGAAATAGATTTTAAAAGAAATATTGTATTTATTTAAAAATTTTAAAAGAAATATTGTACCTATTTATTTTAAAATTTTAAAAGAAAGTTTTATAAGTTTAATGGTGGTTTCACTATGTCCCTGTGACTTAATAGTTTGGTTTTCCTTTCAGGTTTATTTTTATTTTACTCTAACTTTCTGTACCTATACGTCTGTTTCCTTATTTCTTTTAAAATTGCTATTATTCAGTGGATAATAGTGTGGGTTATGAGTATTATTTTACTATTATACCTAATAATAATAATTTTTGTGCCGTATAGGTAAGTTTTTTGTAATTATAAAGAAAAAAAAAAAGAAAAATAAAGACTGATCCCAAATTCCGGGCTACTAATGAGAAAATGCTGTTGAGAAAACCAAACAACACTTTATTATTATCTGGAAATCGAACTCTTATGAACAACAGTTGGCGCTTGCGACCACAAGGTTATAAATTAGGTCATTCTTAAAAAAATCTAGAATCACAGAACATTGGCAGTCAATAAAAAACCGACCACCTGCCAACTAGTATTCACGACTGTCCACAATCACAAACAATAGAAAACCAGATGCCATTAAATATACACTGCACTTTTTAAAATCCAACATGGCGTCCAAACGTAAGTTTAAGGAGGTCTAATGCATCTTTTATTGGCAACGCTTGAACCTACTTCGAAGGAAATGGAAATACTCGTAACATTCACGGTGATCTGGTAGCAAAAGGAAAATATATTATCCTTGTATGTTATAAGGGATTTGATATGTACTAGAAAGCACCCACATTATATTGGAAAGAAAAGGATTGATTTTTACGGTTTTAATGCTGTTTGAATAAGAATAGAATAAGAAAAAAATAATTAAAAAGTATTGAATTAGACCTGTGCCACTTCGTTGGGTGGTAAACCTTTTCGACTGTTTTTTCTCCGACTTACTTTGCAAATCCGACTTTTTTGGGTTAATATATAGCCTATAGCACTCACAAATAACGTGGCTTTCTATTGGTAAAAGAATTTTCAAAATCTGTTCAGTAGATCCAGAGATGGCCCCTACGACCTCACAAACTTTACCTCTTTATAATATTAACATAGAAGTATAGATAACGGGCTGGTGTCCACAACTCCACGTCCAAAGCGAGTATTTTGCGTATAGAATTAAAAAGTATAACAAAAAAGTGTATATTTAGGCGTATTATTTTTCATACAATGGTATAATTAGTAGGTACCTATAAGTAAACTATAACTGAAAATATATTTAACAGTTGCTAGTAATGATAATGAGAAATTTAAATGATTGGTAGCAACCTGCCAGATCTAGGTTTATACCACCAGATTAACCACCACACACATTTAGGTTTGAACCACAATTACGGATATTTTGTTTCTCCTGATGGTAAAACCCAGAAACACCTTGACCGATGTGGGAATCGAACTCAAAACATGCTCAGCAGTAGTGATTGCGACTACTAGACTCACCATTCAGTCTTATAGGACATCATTCACAGTTGCATTTTATGGGTCCTAGAGACATCTTCAGACCTTTGTATGGTCAATGATAGACTTGCAATGTTAATGTAACCAACAGCAAATATCTTTAAACGCGGTACAATTATTTCCATCCGTTGAGTTCCAGTCTTTATCTAAAGAACCCATCATCAGATCATCGCCATATTTAAATGGGACACACTTGGAGACATTCCTTATCCATTTAAAAAGAATAGATTAATAACGGGCCGTGAATCTGACACCTTCCGATCCTTTTGTAGCTCGGCTTAGTTTCGAAGTAGCTCGGTGCCTGGGACTTAAACATCATTGGCGAAATGTGGGTGGACTATTGGTTCTACCTACCCCTTTGCATATTATAGGCGTGATGATTTATTATGTTATGTTCTGTTTCGATCTATTTTTGCCAGCCATCACTAGTCATGCATTTAACATAATATATATGGGTTCATATTCACATATCAATAATGTAGTAAGCTAAGCTTGTCCAAAGTTATTGAATACTTAGCCGGTAGTGAAAGTGAAAAAGATACCGCAAAACTGTCGAGAGCTTAAAAGCTTTTTCGGCACTAGTGCTCGAATATACGGTGCAACGTGTAATGACACATTCACAACACAACACACTAGGCTTGATCTAGAGGGATTTTTTGTCCGATGTTTTAGATGTCGTTTTCGCCCCTTGGTGTTAAACTACAGGCCAAAACGACATAAAAAAAATCTTACACGTTGAATATATAACATCATCATCATAAAATAACGCTTATAATCCCCGAAGGGTTAGGCAGAGGTGTACCTAAATAGGACACCCACATTTCGGCGGTTATGTTTAAGTCCCATGTAATATGGGCGAGCCTACTGCCATCAACCGGGCACAAATCCAGACTCCGTGGCTGCTACTGAGAAATTTCTGATGGAAAAACCCAACACCACTCTGCCTAGGAATCGAACCGAGGACCGCATACTCAGCAGACGCGCTTGCGACCACTACACCAATGAGGCAGTAACAGTAACACCGAATGCCTCTTGCGTTATCGAAGGCTAAGACTTTACATCACTGAAACGCCAAAATAAAATGAAAAGAATAATAAAATACAAGAAAACTCCTTTGAAACACCCATAACCCATGTCTCATCGTAATGTTTAGTATTTCGGCTTTCTTGAACTACACAGTCACAAGGGTTTTTATGATCACTCCCTACGGCCATGTACGAGAATGTTGCCATCCTTCCTCAATTATATTTTTTATAGTTGCAACCTTTTATTTTTACTTTTACGGTGAAGACTTAAGATAAAAATATACTGTTTGGAGAGTAATTTATGGCTGGCTGGTGTCAGACGCCACCTGTGTTGTCCACAGAGATGATGTGGATAAAAAGAATGGCTTGATAAGATGTATTAATATTAGCTGTTACAGTTCATGAGGATGTAGTTTCAGAATAAGCCGTGACACGTTTACGCGTTACGTTAATAATTAGGTAAATTATCATCTTCTAGGCTTTTCCCAACTAGGCTTGAGTCGGCTTCCAGTCTATATTTTATATGAATGACAGCTTCTCTGCCCTGCACAATATAGTTACTGGGTTATACGCTACCCCTTGGCCAAAACTGGCTAAGAAACTCTTCAGTTTTGTACTGCTCGTGATGACTATCAAAGAATGTAGAAGAAGAAATGCTTGTTAATTGTAATTTAAGTTATGGAAGAGTGGAGTCTCCTAACACAAGCTTTAGACGCCTAAAAGGAAACCCCAATCACTAGTTTGTAAGAAAAACTTGTCAAAACCAATAAGTTATTTTTCATTTCATTTTCAAAGAATACAGCATGACAGCCGGGACCAAAAACTTATCGTGCTTTCCGTATTGCTGTTAGATGGTTACCTATCCTCCGTCAGTGAAGCTTGTCCATGATCCCCCGTGTAGCTGTAATTACTTAGATGCAAGCCATTGTGCTATTCATGAGTTCTGCTGCTCTCCACAAATGTTTTTTTTTCATTTTTGGAATATTTTCTTATAATTTTCTAGTTCACTGAAACTTATATGTAAGATTTGAATTAGAATAGTTAAATTAACAAACTTCGTAAACCCGAATCTTACTGATGTCTGTCTTCATTTCAAACGATTTAATCACTAATTCAACTTCTAATTGTTTCTTAATTAATTTAGGTAGTCCAACATCTGTGCGAATAGTTTTAAACTTAGGATTTTAGTTTAATTCCAAAACGTTTACGTTTCAAAATTAATGCCTTTTTGTCTGTGGTTAAAAATGACGCACGTCACGTCCAAAAGCAGACGAAAACGCTAATCATTGCTATTTTATCCGAACATAACTGCAAATATCACACATTACACACATTTAATAATATAGCATAATCAGTTTCTGCCATTCCAACTTATGGGACACAGGATAACTGATTTTAGTGGCTATTTTTTTTACCTTTAAGACATCTACACGGCACGGTTGGCGCAGTGGCTGCTGCGCTGCGTGTCGCGGGTTCGATCCCCGCACGGGACAAATATCTGTATGGCCTACAGGTAGTTATTCCGGGTCTGGCTGTATACGTGAGTTTAAATGTTTAATGGTAAACGCACCCACGATACAGAAGAAATTCCCAACGTGTGGCAACGATAAAAAAACTATGATAACTGAAAATAAGATGTGATACATGTATAAGCATCGACGAAAATAAACCAAAGAAATACACAAATCGTTAGAAAAAACGATACAAAATCCTCCCAAAGGCTTACCTTAAATAGAAATATCACCTTGGAACCCAGGAATTGTGTAAAACGATTGCGGTGCTGCACCAGAGTTGGAAAGGATTTTATAACACAACATTTACTTGGATTTTGAGGAGAAAAATGTTAAATGCACGCTTAGAAGGAGACGTGCACTAAGGAGACTTCTGGCGAATTTTGTCGCTAAAGTAGAAAGTTCTGTGTCGTGTTTCTTGCTGCATTTTCTGCTATATTTTTAGCTGCAGTAGGTATATTAAAGAAAAATACCTGGGAGACCGAGCACTGCTCGGGTGAAAATAGAGAAAACTAATTTACCCAGATATAAGACCTAGCTAGATCGATTTTTCACCCCTGTGAACCCCAATATTTCAACTTTCATTGAAATCGTTAGAACCGTTTTCGAGAACGTAATTACAAACGTATACACAAATATAGCGTAAATAGCTTAGCTTTAATAATAACAGGCGCTCGGGTCGATCTTTAGGCAAAGGTCGATCAGGTAGTCAGTGGCCCGAAAGTCTGACAACCTGTTTTATCAAGGGTATCGTATTACCCAATGGACCAACTGGGTTGTGGAGGTCAGATAGGCAGTCGCTCTATGTAAAATACTGGTATTCAGCTGCATCCGGTTAGATTGGGAGCCGTCCCTAAGATAGTTGGCAAAAGGCTATACAGGTGATGACACAAATATAGCATATTAAATAGTATATAATAAGATATAGAGAGCACTGGTGGCGCAGTCGTAATGGCCTCGACTCAAGTGTTGTTGGTTCGAATCCAGGCAGACATTTTACTTGTATATCCGCTGTTAAGGTGTGTAAAAATCTATGTACGCCATCAGAAATTAAAAGGCGCGCGTGTGTCGACGGTTGTTCTTGATAATCAAGTGAGCTCGGCCCGCGGCCCCTCTCATGCCACTGCGCAGCCATTTGCGCCGTCGCGCGTCGCGTGGCGTCGTCGCCCGCACATCCGCCCGACGCCTGACGAAGACAGCCGACGGCGCCCGAACATCCTCATTCCACTTTCGGATCCCAAAGGTTAGAACAGCGATGGAAATCATTGCACTGGGCCTGCAAATTGAAAGGCCCGCTCATCTCACTGAGAGGAGGCTCGTTTGCCAGCAGTGGGAACATTGCAGGTTGATAGTGAGATATATATTTTATGTAGCCGTAGCTTCCGTGACAATTATTTTTTTTATCTTTTTACATGTCTAAGTATAAGGATCGAATTAAATTAACTAGCGAAACTCGGCAGATTTTATGAGTAACAATACTTAGAAACATAACATCACGCCTGTAATTCCCGAAGGATTAGGCAGAGGTGTACCTAATAGTATATCCACATTTTGCCAGTTATGTTTAAGTCCCATGTCATAGAGGGCGAGCCTATTGCCGTCAACCGGGCACATATTCAGACTCCGTGGCTGCTACTATGAAATTCCTAATGAAAAACCCAAGAAGAATTTGCCCGATCCGTGAAACGAACCCGGGACCTCATCCTCAGCAGTTGCGATTGGCACCACTACACCAACGAGACAGTCTACTCAAAAAAATGTCGAGGCAGTATACTTAAAAAATTACGAAAAAAAACTGACCTTATTCTTCGGGACACTCGAAAATAAATAAAAGTCCTCATCAAACGAGCCCAATTTTGTCATATAGAGTTATGTGTTTGTTTGAAGATAGCAGATATATTCTAGATATTCTATTTCCCGGCGATACAAAAACATAGCACAGGTGCGGTATACTCGGTCTGAGTGTCTCTTGCACCATTTCCCTTTCGTGGAGGGTAGCGTTGATGTAAAAATATGTAGTGTCGTTGTACCTACTCGTATACACGATGTACACATCCTTCCGCAAAATGACAGGATGCATTCAGCTCCTTATTTCGAATCTTATCCACCGGAATTTTTCACAGGAAACTTGTCATTTTTGTTATCGTTTTTCAGTTACTAGTAGGTACTTTATTTCAATGTAAAATTACATTATATGTACGCAGCACTTCATTTATGTAAATAGTACTTGCTAAAATAAACAAAAAAACAACAATGCATGTTGAAATACTCTCTATAACGAACGGCGCGTGTAATCTGCTGTTCACTTCCTGCCTAGCTATAGTTCATCGAACTCGTCGTCGCGCTTGCCGTTCACTACGGACGTTTTGCCACGGTAACGATACATTGCGTATGAGTAAATAAAACAAATCAAGTTTATTGGATTCCCATAACGTTTCTGAAATAATTTCTTGTACAGGTCATCTTAGTATGATATACTGAGTTCACCCCATCAGTCTGCGGAGGGCTGTCCCTTACACCCTGTATATTCAGATTAGTCACCGGCAATCGTCATTAGGATACACTCTACATATCTCACAAAGCATTGATGGCAATACTACTACTACTACTACTTTTCTAAACAATAAATTATTCTTATTCTTAATAGGCTCCCCTATTACATGGGACTTAAAAAACAAAGCTGGCTAAATGTGGCTGTACTATTAGGTACATCTCTGCCTAACTCTTCGGGGATTACATGCTTGATGTTATGTTATGATATAATCGCCACACGTGTATTAGAGTATCTCGTGGCTAGCAATTGGATGAGTCGGATCAACGAGGTGTATGAACGCACAATACAACTGCTACTCTGTGACGTTACGTGACTCGGAAAGTAGCCACGTAATACCGTCGGACCCAGACGTAATAGGAGCATCGTTATAAGGGCCAGACTCCACTGAAGCGCAGACGGGCTGAGAGAAGGTGTGTTGTAAACTACCAATAGAATTTCTTTATTTACATTTTTCGTTTCCGCTTGACTTTAGTGGAAACGAGAAATGTAAATGTCTCGTAATTATGGCCAGCCTCCGTACTCGGCGGCCAAGCGTACAGCGGAGACAAGAAGACACGTGACCGGCGTGCTGAGAGCGGCGTGCGGTGAGAGTCATTTCTTCTATTCTCTTCATTGCACATCTCTGCACAGCTTTGGTGAATACACCTTAGCTCTAACGCATCTCCTCTCCTATAATCTCCGCTTCGCACATCTCTGCTCGTTCCCACTTTGGTGGAGTCCGGGCCTAATAATCGGCAAGGATCGAAGAGTTTTACAAACCCTGACATAATGACTTATGACAAACTTATAAGCCCTTGGGAAAACGTTGGTTTGTTTTTGTTTTGTGTTTAGCTGCATTCGGAAACTGAAACATCTTAGATTGATAAAAGACCCTAATGTAAAATATCATTTTGTGCTCGAAGTTATTTGGACTTTGAACTGTTAGAATGTGAATTTTGTCAAAGATGAAGGAAACCTTTTAATCCTTATACAGTTAAGTATAAGTGTGTGTTTAGTTATTTTAATTTAATTATATTAATGAACTATTTTTGCACACCTGTTAGGGTATGGTCCTGAGCTATATTGTTGTGTTTCATCCTTGTATGTACCCATATTAAGCAAAATAAATGATTTGATTTAACTTGGAAAAGAATTGAGACGTCGACACAAAATATAGTCACCCCTATAATGTCTTACTCCATATTTTTATCACACTGAATCCAAAGCATCAAACACGAAACAACGTAAAATATCCCTTCCATCAACAGACATAGAGCATAGTTTCATTCATATTCCGCCTTTGCCTGCCTGCCAGAGCAAGGTACAGAAAATATTTTCATTGCGTTTCAGTCTTGCGTCGTGAGCCCAAACTCCACCTAGGAATGTTACAGTTAAGAAATACTTTTCGTAACAAGAAATGTGGAAAACAAAGATTCATATAATTGGTGTAGGTACCTACGTCGGTATGTATTCAGAAATGAAGTTTGTTTTTGTTAAGATTGTGCATTTCAAATATTTTGCTTTGTGGAGTTTCGCAATTGTGGAGATGGAGTATTGTTATTGAAATAAGGATTATGTGGTTGGCTTTGTTTTGTGCATAGAAAGCTATTTAAATTGTGGTTTTGGCATTCTATGTCAAAAATATCTAACGCGGCGGCGCGGCGGCGGCGTGGCAAGATTTCGCCCATTGGTGGGACACGGACGTTACGGCATCGCGCAACGCAACGACTAACAGAGGTTTGCTACATAAACAACTGAGTGTTGCAGCTGGGGCTTCGCAATGCATACACACCTCCCCACCTTGTCTCGCGGGTACCATGTCCGGTATGCGTGCGGCGCGGCGCCCGCCGGAGCGCGTCGTGTGACATACCATGAATTTTTATATGCAGGACCGCGTGAATAGGCTCTTGACCTCTTTGCTACGTACACACTGCTAGATGCCTTGTTTAGTGTTTAGAGCCTAGTGACATTACATCTGGTTACGTGTTAGTGAATGTGCCAAGCGCGCAGTGCGGCCGGATGGATGCGAACATTTTTGAGAGTTGGTTATACTTCGCTACACGCTATGATCTAGGTGCTCTTTACGTGACACTGACAGATGCCTTGCTTAGCTTACGTCCAGAACCTCACGAGTTGCATTACGAGTAGCGAAGTGAAACGAACGTTCTAGAATTTCCGCATCCGGCCGCACTTCGCGCTTGGCGCCTTCGCTAGTCGTTTCGCCGACCCGGAAATCGAACCTCCTTTTTTTATTTTTTCGGAGAGAAAATCATCAAATGAACCCTCCCACTGTGGGCGGCAGACTTGTACTGACTAAAACCCATCCATGTTCCTTATTTGCCCTTTGCGTTCCAGTAGGGCCGCGGTATCTCTTTGGAACAGTCCCGCAGCCCCGGCAGGCATTGCGGGCCCCTTCCTTTTTGCTGACATCTCTTTGAGGCGCACGCGGAACACGAACGCGCCGTCGACACGGCCTGTCGTCATAAGACGGACGGACGGCGAGCTAGCCCATTACTCATCGTCCACAAGAACCCTTAAGAATCAATGCTTAGCAGTCGCGCTTGCGACCACCGGACCAACAAGGTTGTCCAGATTAAATCATTTGATATGAAATGGCTCTCACAGACAGGCTTAGTAAAATTCAGTGTCAAGTCAAACCATCCCTCCTCATACCTTCCATTTTCATCTCTCCCAGGCGAACTCCCACGTACTTCCCACATTCTTTTTGTACCTTTTTCCTCAATTTGTTGGAAGAAAACTTATCAGAGACAAAATTACCTTAATTAAAGCAAGTCTTTTGGCATGTTTACCCAATAAAATCGTAATATGAACGAGGTTGGAGCGTGGGGACAATTGGCATTATTTTATCTTATCTTAGAGATTGCTGTGCAGGTTTCTTTATGGCAGTCGTGAACGAATGAGCTGAGATTCACTTTAGCGCCTCTAGCGGTGGTTTGGATAACTAACGAAGAGTATAGAATTTGATAAACATCCATACATAAACTTAAGGGGTTTTTCCTTTGAGGGGTAAGCAGAAACACGCACACCGTTTGCTTTTGAAGAACATTACTTGGTATCCCCACCCTGCGTTTCCTCCCACATTTGCCTTGTTAGTTAATCAAAGTACCTTTTGTTAGTAGCTAGTAGTTTTATTCATTGTCTCAATTGAAAACGCAACGTTGTCTTGTCATACCGTTCTTCAATATAAATCCTACTTAATATAGTCAATGCGAAAGTGTGAGGTTGTATGGATGTCTGGATGTTTGTTACTCTTTCACGCAATAACTACAGGACGGATTTGGATGAAATTAAGCACACAGATAGTTTACAACCTGGATTAACACATAGGATACTTTTGATCCCGGTAGGACGATCCCGTGGGACAATTACCGAACTCAACGCGGGTGAAGCCGCGGGAGCTAGTGGAATATAATGTTATCGCCACAAACACTTTGCGGGACAACACTAGCATCTTTACTTCTAAATGTGTAGTATTTTATAACTGACTAGCTGTTCCCGGCATGCGTTGCAATGCATGTTTTCCTACCTACTACTTTCACTACCCTACCTACCTACCTACCTACCTACCCTACCTATCTACCTACCCTACCTATCTACCTACCCTACCTACCTACCCTACCTACCTACCCTACCTACCTACCTACCCTACCTACCTACCCTACCTACCTACCTACCTACCTACCTACCTACCTACCCTACCCATCTACCTACCTACCTACCCTACCGACCCTACCTACCTACCCTACCTACCTACCTACCTACCTACCTAACTACCTACCTACCCTACCTACCTACCCTACCTACCTACCTACCCTACCTACCTACCCTACCTACCTACCTACCTACCTACCTAACTACCTACCTACCCTACCCATCTACCTACCTACCTACCTACCCTACCGACCCTACCTACCCCACCTACCCTACCTACCCTACCTCTCTTTTCTCGCCTTTTAAACCTTCCCTAGACCTCCACGAACATTTCAAGATTAAGATAAGATAAATCCGTTGAGCCGTTCTCGAGTTTTAGTGAGACTAACGAACAGCAATTCATTTATATTTATATAGATAGATTTATTGGTCGGTTTAATTTTTGGTATTTCAACTATATATTTATTCTCTTAGATGTGGTGAAAATATTTAGCAGTTATTCATAGTCTCCAGCCATATTTTTAACAGCTTTGTCAACCGGGTATCGCGTCGTCAGAATTTAAAGTTTGCTTCAATGCATTTTTCATACAGTGTAAACTCTTGCATCAAAATATTTCCGAAACGAAAAAGTTTACCAAAAAATAAATATTGACCCGCTGCTCAACATAGCTACCTTAACTTTGTATATACATAGGTTAGCTCGCTCTAAATAAAGACAAATAATCGTTGGGCTAATCCGTAGGGGTCACCTCTATAATAAATCGTACCCTCTAATAAATTCGTAAGCGAAACTATAATGCTTTTAATGGGTTTCGTGGACCTTAAATGGGCGTTGATGGTCCCATAATTGGTTACAAGTGTATATTTTATGGCTATACAATGATGCAATACTTGTTTAAGAATTTTGAAAGGTGATTTTTAGGGTTCCCTAAGGGTAACCAACGGGAGCCGATTACGAAACCTCCGCTGTCCATCCGTCTGTCTGTCAGCGGGCTGTATCTTATGATCCGTAATAGGTAGACAGTTGAAATTTTCATAGAATATGTATTTCTGTTGCCGCTTTAACAACAAATAAAATAAATAAATTTTCAATTCACTTCCTCGAAAACTCAAATCGCACTACGATTAGGTTCAACATGCATTGTATTTCACTCACGTGGATTTTTTTCATTTATCACAACGTGTGCGGAAATAAAAAAATTCTACAGAAAACCATACTTATACTAAGTCCAAATTGGTTCAATTCCTTTAGCCGACGGTGATTGTTTTTTTTTAAATCTCGGTAAAGAGATATGCATCTTTACGTCGTAAATATTTAAATTGTGTTTAAAAATAGAATACATAAATAAACTTGAATTTTATATTTTTCTTAAGATATATATATATCTTCTACTTCAACCTGGCGAAAGCAAAGCACGAAAAAAAAAAACAAATTCAGTCATAGTTTCCTAATAATAATGAATGACATAAATAATTTTCGATCTTATTATTTTCTTCGAAAGTGTATTAAGAATCGTCGTTTGATACACGTGGGCATTTGTCACTGCAGTTCTCGGCTCCATAACAACCTCACATGCGGCTCGGGTGTGAATTCCGCCTCAAATGCAATAACAAAGTTTTCCAACTAATCAAAATGTACTATTTTTTTCGCCAACAGCGTGGATTGTCCCGGTAAGTGGCAAAAAGCTCACTGGTACCGTTATAACTACACTTTTGCTTACCCTTTTGGGTAATACAGACTTAGACATCAGCAGTTAACCTAAATCTTAAATGTACAAGTCGGAGTAAGTTCCCAAGGCAGCTGGTCTAATCTTTAATAAATGACACCCCACTGAAACAAAGTTTTACAAATCGGGCTAGACTAGACAAGTGAACTAATCAGTTGATCTAAATTTAACTAACCGCTTTCAAAACGATCTATTATATAACCCGACTGAGGAGTGTCTAAAAATGTGGTTTTAGAAGTGATTCCTCAAGTCTTGTTTTGAAATTTAAACTATTGTATGATACATTCCTACATGGCCACTTCAACTTTAACATGGATTAACTCAATTCCTCACTTCTTGATGGTGCCATAAAAGAGACTGTACAGTTTGCAAAACTTAAAAAAAAAACTATTTTTCGCCTCATAAAGGATACCAACGGATGCGGCGACAGCCGTTCGCGTTCGGCAGGATGTCGACGCATGCGATCGGCTCCGTACCGTCGCTTGCGAACGTGTCCGTTTCTGCGCCTAGTCAAATAGTTTCATTTCTACCGTGTTAACGTGTTTTAATTTTTGAAAATGATTCGATCGGATTCGACGACAGGCGAACGGAGTCGATCGCGTGTTGCGGAAGACGCCCGCGGTCAAGCTGCTGTGCGCGGCTTGGTAATATAGACTTTAAATACTGTGTACACGATTTAATATCGTGTAAAGATTGTAAAATCCGTTCCGTCCCGAGTCGTTGCGAGCCGGTTGGTGGAAATCATCCTTTAGTGTTATTCAAAATTAATTTGTTAACGTTACATATTCGTGTTGTGACAAAAAATTTGGCACACACGTACCAATTTTCAACGCCAGACGGACACACAGATGCACAAGTGATTCTTTATGGATTCCATTTTTTCATTCGGACGTACAGAACCTTAAAACACGCTCCTGCCAAAGTATTGAATTACGTCAAGGTTCATAGTGCTAATTTCTCATTATCTGCGTTCCAGGAATTCTAGAATAAAACTTCCCAAGATCTTTAGATTTCATCGCACAAGTCATCATTGAAAATAAACTTTAAATTAAAATTTTCGATGTTTCTCAAGATTAATCGCTAAAGCTCAGATTCCATTGTATTTCAGACTATCAGCTATTGATTTTTAATTAGCAAAAAAAACGTTTTCTAAGACGTAGGAAAGTTGAAGATAAAACTGTTAATTAGTTCAGTCTGTAATTGTAGAATCAAACTTGGTCATTAGCCTACTTTGACTCGACTAGGCACTAAAATAACGAAAATGTAATGAAAAACCGGCCAAGTGCGAGTCGGACTCGCGCACGAAGGGTTCCGTATCTATAAAAAACAAAAAAATCATATCTGTTGTATGGGAGCCCCCCTTAATATTTTTTTTTTAAATTTGTAGTATTTGTTGTTATAGCGGCAATAGTAATACATCATTTGTGAAAATTTCAGCTTTCTAGCTATCACGGTTTATGAGATACAGCCTGGAGACAGATAGACAGACAGACAGACAGCGAAGTCTTAGTAATAGGGTCCCGTTTTACCCTTTGGGTACGGAACCCTAAAAAGATAAAAAAAAAACCGGACAAGTGCGAGTTGGACTCACGCACCGAGCGTTCCGTATAAACTTGTAGGTATTTTGTTATTAAACTACATATTTATGGTTTTTAGATTTTTTCCTTTACATGTGCTGTAAGACATTGCTTTTTGCCAAATTTCATGATTCTAGATCAACGGGAAGTACCCTATAGGTAGGTTTAAAAATTAAAATCATCATCATCATCTTTGTAAGGATTTGTATCAATAAAGTATTATTATTATTATCTTCAAAAGATTTTTCCTTCAGTAATTGCTCAGGACAGCAACGGAGTCTGGATTTGTGCCCGGCTGATGGCAAAAGGTTCACCCTCTATTACATAGGACTTAAACATAACTGACGAAATGTGGGTGTACTATTAGGTACACCTCTGCCTAACCCTTCGGGGATAGCAGGCATGATGTTATGTTATGTGAATTTGCTTAAAAATTTTTACGTAAACCAAAATTGTAACCCTTAGAATATGGTGTTGCTAGGTATGCTGGTAGGACTACCTAGCCTCGTTCTCTCACTAGATTCCTATGCTAATTCTTAAAGAAACGGGCGTCCCTGATTCTCACAGAGGCGCGGATGACGTGGAGCGAGATTTCATTAAGAATGGGACATATACAAGGCATATGTGTTGTGAACTTGTGAGAATACTATACAGGGTTATTTGTAAAACACCAGAAACCTCTTAAAAGGTCATTGTACTCATCACTATGAACAACTTTTACTATGGGACCAAACCTGAAATCGCAAAAAAAAAATCTGCTGTTCCCTACATTTATGATCGATTAACTCGTCAAAATGTAGGGAACAGCTGATTTTTTTTTCGCGATTTCAGGAACGAACCCTGTATACTGTTTTATGGTTTTTGTGCTTACTGAGTTATGTTAACACATTGTGTTTGCAAATAAGGTCATCTGTCTCTAAATTCAAGGCGAATATTTTGTGATGGCTTTAGATGTCTTTTAACATTTTATTTTTTATTTTTGACTGTGTCGTCGCTGCAACCGCTATTACTCAGCATGAGGTCCTAGGTTCGATCCCCAGCTGGTCGGGTAAAGTGTTATTCGGTTTTTCTATCACGACTTTCTCTGTAGCAACATGGAGTCTGGATTTGTGCTAAGTTGATGGCAATAGGTTCGACTTATGACTTGGGACCGAAACAAAACTGGTAAAACATAACACTCCTTTTTTTGGGCAGTCGTGTAAAAATATGGGTGTACAGTGTACTTACTATTAGGTGCACCTCTGCCTAACCTTTCAGCCATTACAGGCGTGACGTTATGTTATTTTGCAAATCCATTGCTTCGTTTATACTCAAGTGCCTCTTCATGACGATGAGTAGTCTTACAATGGATCAAAATCAAAAATCAATCAAAATCAAAATCAAAATATTTTTATTTCACATAGGCCTGCATGGGCACTTACGAAACGTCGACAAAAAGGTGCACGGTTCGGGTTGGTCGTTTCCTATGGAGAAGAACCGGCAAGAAACTCCATGGTTACTCTTTTAAAATGATTAGATTTTACAATATTTTAGTACAGTAGTATAGTAGTACAAGTATGGGGGGACAGCATAGGCCCGACAATAAGTCGTTGCATACTACACAAAAAAACGGAAAACAAGATAAGAGGTTAACAAAAGTTATCACACCTCTAGGAATCTACAAGGCCTACACTGTTCACACATTCACAAACGTTCAGTCAATGCAAGCACTTGCCAGTTATCGTGGAGCTCGACTTATAACTCAAGGAGCTCAACATCACGACAAACAATACCAAAGAAAGGAGATCTGGGTGGGTCACTTATAGCACTGTTTTTCTAATTTTAACCATTGTCCGGCAGTTTGCCGTAGACAATAGTCAAAATCAGAAAAAGACCCACATGGTCCTCACATTCAGAATATAAAAATAATAAAATATTTGTCATATTAAATAATCATGTCAATTCATTAAATGTCAATATACAGAAAACTAAATAAAAAATAAAATAAAATATTTAACATGTAAATATTCGTCAAAAAAAATAATATCATACTTGAAAAAGTAAACAATGTCATGTGTATAAAGAAAATTCATAAAATGTCAAATTGTAAAAAAAGTAAAATAAAAATAGGTATAAGTAAAGTCAATTCAAATTGGAGCAGTTCAATCCCAAGCTTTTTTGTCCTCTATATAATCTTTAATAGTATAAAATCCTTTCTGGCATAGTTTATGTTTTATAAAGGATTTGAATTTATTAAGGCTTAAATTTTGAATGTGGCTTGGTAGTTTATTATAAAAGCGAATACATTGGCATCTGAAAGATCCACCTATTTTCTTGAGCCTTGTTGTGGGTACAATATATTTATGTCTATTTCTTGTATTTATATTGTGAATATCACTATATTTCTTGAACAGCTTTATATTTTTGTGAGCATACACAAGATTTTCATAAATATACTGAGAAGGAACAGTCATTACATTAATTTCCTTAAATTTTTCTCTGAGAGAGTGTCTTGGACTCAATTTATAAATTGATCTAACCGCCCGTTTTTGCAAAACAAAAATGGTCTGTATATCAGCGGCATTCCCCCACAATAGAATGCCGTACGACATTATGCTATGAAAATAACTGAAGTAAACTAACCGGGCTGTCTCTACATCGGTTAAATTACGAATTTTTCTAACTGCGTATGCTGCAGAGCTCAGCTTTTTCGACAATTTATCTATGTGAGGCCCCCACTGAAGCTTAGCGTCTAAAGTTAAGCCCAAGAACACCGTGCTATCTTCAGGGTTCAACTCTTCGCCCCTTACCAACACACAAGTTTTCACCTGCCTAACGTGAGGCAGTGTAAACTTAATGCATTTGGTTTTTTTCCATTAAGAAGTAAATTATTAGCATTAAACCAATGCACCACTTTTGAAATAGCGGTATTTACATCGTCAACAACTAGCTGTTGTCGTTTAAGTTTAAATAAAAGCGAAGTGTCATCCGCAAATAGTACTATATCGTGATTATCCTTTATGAGGTGAGGCAAATCATTAATATAAATAAGAAACAAGAAAGGGCCAAGAATCGAGCCCTGTGGGACTCCCATTATTATAATAGATCCGGGTGATCTTTTTCCGTTCACGTCAACACTCTGGATCCTATCACTCAGGTATGAGATAAGAAGATCCAGAGCACTGTTTCGTATTCCGTAGTGGCGGAGCTTCCTGATTAAGGTTTCATGAAGGACGCAATCAAATGCCTTGGATAAATCGCAAAAAATGCCCAAAGCATCACATTTATCTTCCCATGCATTATAAATATGTCCTAAAAGTTCGACACCGGCATCAGTAGTTGAGCGACCCTTCGTAAAACCGAACTGTTTATTATGTAATAATTTGTGTTTATTAAAAAATGTTTGTAGTTGGTCTAAAATTAATTTCTCAAAAACTTTACTGAAAGTTGGCAGTACTGAAATAGGTCTATAATTTGTGGGGTCTGATGTACTACCTGCCTTAAATAAAGGAATAATTTTACTATTTTTCATAAGGTCAGGAAACTCCCCACGATCAATACAATTATTAAAAATAGAAGCTAAGGTAGGTGCTACAATATCAATAATAGACTTGGCAACTTCTACAGAGTTACCCCACAGATCCGCAGTCTTCTTAACATTTAAGGTGTGAAATGTTTTTAATATATCTCTACATGTGACATGTTCAAAATGAAATTCTGAGTCGCAAGCTTTAACATTTTCTTTTAGCAAAGATTCGGCAACAGTAGGTGACGAGTTTAGGGATTTCGTCGTTGAAACGGGAATGTCAGAAAAGAAACTTTCGAAAGCCGCGGCGACATCCGAATCTGATGTAATTACTCTGTCATTAATTGTTAAGCTGTAGTCACTATTACGTTTACTAGACTTTCCCGTTTCATTATTAATAATATTCCAAGTAGTTTTAACAATATTATTGCTGTTTCTAATTTTGGAGCTCAAATATTGTGACTTAGCAATATGACACACTTTTTTAAACAATGCCAAAGTATATCAAATAAAATGAAACAAATAAAAAACAAATGCAAATGCAAATTGTGAATAGAGACCATTTGAATTTGAATGCGGTTTTCGTAAAGACTTAAAAGTTTAAGTCCCAGTTTCTAAATGTTGAGATGAAATATATTGTAGGGACTTAAATGATCATAATTTTCATCGAAGGAGAATTGTTTTCTGCTGTGTGGAACCTGATTAAAAATGAAATAGCTAGAGGATCTGTGTGAATCTGAACATAAAATATGTGTTTATCAAACTCCACTTTAATTAATTCCAAGGCAGTTTGAAGTCACTATTTGAGTTCCGGCACATTTTTATAGAAACAGATATATTTATAAACTTTAAAACCATAAAAAAACAACATTTTGAAACATTTCAAATACCATAATGGGGTGGGCTTACAGTATTGTGCAGTACTAACAGGGTTGTGGAGGTCAGATATCCAGTCGCTTCATGTAAAATACTGGTATTTAATTGAATATGGTAAACTCAGTATTTTACATGGAGCGACTGCCTAACTGACCCATTTGCATGTAAGAGTATAGCTTCATATGTAGCTTCGGCACTCTGTTACGCAACTATAATTTATTATATACACGGATGTCTGGCATACGTGGCAAAACCTCTTCGTGCACATCCTGCGTAGCAGAGTACGGACGACTTTCATATTCCTTATATTTATTTGCATTCCATAATGTGTGAAGATCTTACAATGGGCTTAAAGCTAAGGTACAATTACGGCCCCTGTAGGGCACAGCAAAAAGTATAAAACTTATGTGTGAAATAAAATTAATACTGAATCAAGTTTTTAAACTGTCATGGTTACTAACATAATAATTAACGATATCGATAGTTCGGTTTTGGTGTTGTTTATCCGTGATCATGGTGCTTGCAACAGCGCCGAAATATCGGGAACTCAAAACAAACAGTGGACATGGTAAATATCCAGTTTCTAGTGTTAATTAATACTGAATCAATTTACAATTTTAAACGACAATTACTTGATGACACAATGTACAATGATTTTACACAATCACAAGCATTTGGTAACATTGGAAATATTCAAATTTATTTTCGCGAGGAATAACGATTTTTACTTTGAGATAAGACATACTATCTATTCATACAAATAAATTAAATTAGAGTGTCTGTTTGTAATTCCAAAATAACAGCTTTTTACTGAATGCATATGAACTTATAAAAACAAAAAAAAAGTCTGTCTATCTGTTTGTTCCGGCTAATCCCCGAAACGGCTGGACTGATTTGGACGAGACTTTTACTGAAAGATTGCTGATGGTGTAAGGAGTAACATAGGTTTATTATTTAAGAAAATGAATTAAAAAAAAACAATGAAATTGTTAACAAAATTGCTTTCAAATAAGGAAGTAATATTTTACAATAATTTCATGCCCACGAAGGTAACCGGGAACAGCTAGTTACAAATAATAAATTAGTAGAAAAACATCTTAGTTGCCAAGTATATAAATATTAGTGCTAATGAGTATAAGAGCAAATAAATAATCAAACATTTGCCGAACACCAGTATCCAAGTACCATGTTCTCCATGTAAAAAATAATAATAATGTAATATCCACATAATTAATTCAGGTAACGTCTCCGGAAAGCTTGCCAGCACTTAGTACTAAAAAATACAGTGAGAGTACGGCCTGAAATTAAGAGAAGCAAATTTTGCTACCGGGAAAGATAATTGCGTTACGGGCATTAAGGGAATTAAGAGGAATGATACTTGATATTGGAGGGGCAGAACTGGAGTCTGTAAGCTGAATTAGTTTTGTTGGAACTTGTATTGAGAATGAATTTGAATCGGGGATGTAAATTACTAGTTTTACCTATGACTTCGCGTGCTCGGAAATTATCCCGTGTGAAAGTATACTCATCATTTTCCTAGCCTTTTCCAGGGTCGACTTCCAGTCTAACCGGATGCAGCTGAATACCAGTATTTTACATGGAGCGACTGCTTATCTAATACGACGCCCCATGGTAAGACTTTCGGGCCACTGACTACCTGTAACGACTGTCAACGATCTACAAATGACAGCCGGAACCAACGGCTTAAAGTGCTTTCTGAAGCACGGAGGAAACTAGATATGTAATGGGTGGTCACTCATCCACAGATCAACCTTGGCAAACGTGGCTTAACCTGAAGATTGATACGAGCGGCTGTTATTATTTAGCCACGAGCTCCTCCCCTCCAGCAGTAGTAGCAGTTCCCATGTGAAAGCATACTACTAGGATATAAACAATCCTATCTTACCCAGACCATGGTCTACCAACGTGCATAAATCGAAACCCGTGCAGGCGTTAAGATACCACCATAAAGCCTTCTAATGGCTTGTTCCGACTGGTTTTACGATTCTTTAACACCGTATATAGTAGGACTAGTGGGAAACAAAATTCCTATTAGTTTTACCGTAGAACTGTATAGTAGAACTAGTAGGAACGAAACTTTCTAAGCAACACTACATCGTCTGCATTTTCCCAACTATCTTTTCTTCTATCTCCTTTTCTTTTTTATCTATCTTCTTTTTCTTTCTAAGCAACACCATAGGAGAGATTTGAAAAGAGACACACACACAGCATTGGGTGACGTAAGTATGAAGAAGAAGAAGAAGCGTCTCCACATGCACCCACAAGTCCTGGGGGGTTACTATGACGTCATAAAGCAGGGGTAAGTCCAGTGTGGGAAAGAGACAGAGCTATACTGGTTGACTAGCGCCATCTCTTTCCCACACTGGAATTACTCCTGCTTCAAGACGTCATGGTGGCCGGCGGTGGCCTACCTGTTCTTTTCACACCCAGCAAATTTAAGCAGCTTGTACAAGGTCATCGTTCCACCCTCTCGGAGGCCTTCCTAAGCTGTGTCTCTCGCTATTTTTTTACAAGCAATAAAATAACTTAAATCAAACAAATCGTCATGTTTCACTGAAGCTTATAATTGTTTTAATGTCATAAACGGTGCACGTCAATTTATGTTTATTTATGCATGAAGTCAGTTGGAAATCAGTTTCGAAATTATGGTGCCTTTAATAATTTTTGGATTCTACTCGTACTTGTTTGGTTTGAATTATGCTGCTGAACCTGTTATTAGCTGTAGGGTAAGTGTTATCATTAGCATGTTTTGGCAAAATTCCATGTTTAGTTGTTAACAATGCATAGCTATGTTAACAGTGATATCCTAGTGGTGTCACCGTCGGACTGCCATGTCAGGCCTCAAGTTCAAACCCAAGATACGATTTTTCGTATTTATGTGCGTATAATTATTATCACTTGCTTCGGTGAACCATAACATCGTGACAGAACCAATATGCCTGAGGCATTTTTCTCGACGGCATGTACAGTCAAGTCAGAAGCCCGTGTGCGGCATAAAACTCTGACACCAGGTTAGGCATTAACCACACGAAAAAGAAAGAAATGCTCATCGGATTTAACAGTGACTGCATATACTTAAGAGCCAGATCATGTTTAGCCATGCAGACGCGGGCCGGAACTAGCCGGGGATTGTGGACGGCGCACTAGTTCCCATGATCCCCGGTGCAAGTGTGGAACACCGGGGTGGTTTTTAGTCGGTTGGAGTCCGACAGACCCCTCTGCCCGCCCCAGGGCGGAGGACATCCGTGTGGATTTTCCTCCCCGGAAACAAAAAATAATGTTTAGCTATGCCTTGATTCAAGTGATCTAACAGGCGGCCAGATGGGCAGACGATATAGTTGTCATCGGGGGAAAAACCTGGATGAGGCTGGCACAGGAACGTGGAGAGTGGCAGAGGAAAAGAGAGGCCTATACTCAGCAGTGGGTGAATTCAGGCTGTGGATGATGATGATGATGAACAGGAATTATAATATATTCGATTCTTATATGTCTGTTTGATGCATATGATAGTTTCGCATGACTCTAAACTACCCATTTCTTACTATACATAGGCGTCGTGCAAGGTCTTCGTTTTTAATAAAGGACACACAATGAAGACGACTATCTATGGAGTTGCGTCTTGTGAGAAGTTTCCCCTATCGTGTCTGTTCAACAGCAATAGAATGTTCACCCTTTTGCAGTACCGCAGCAACCACCTTCGTCAAGATGGAGGCCTCTGCTTCGAGATCCCTCCATGGCAGCACCAGCCAGTTGTATTGGAGGAACACCTCGTCAGTCTGAGGTCCAGGTGGAAAGACAACGATTCGCGAAGACAACTGAGGTCACAACTGGCTTTGGTTAATAGGTATTTAAATAATCATGTTTATTAAAGCCTAATCAATTTGTTTTGTCTACAAATCAGCGGTTATGATTAGTTGACCGAAAATATAGCAATTAATTGATTAACTACTTCGATCAATAATGGATCGAAGATTAACTACAAGAAAACTAATAAATGCGGGCCTATTTAAAATAAAAAAAACTAATATTTTTTTATATGCTAGTCTCTCTAGATATTTGTTTTAATATCAAAACTTTATGTAATTTCAATAAGAAATTTTCTGCAAAAAACCGACTTCCAAAAAAACACTTTACTTCGACCAACCGGCATAGCCCCACGTACGCATGACGACCAATCAAGCTAACCAGTTTATGGGGATCTCTCATTGTACGGGAAATCTATTAAAAAATCGGCCAAGTGCGAGTCGGACTCGCGCACGAAGGGTTCCGTACCATTATGTATAAAAACGGCAAAAAAATCATATCTGTTGTATGGGAGCCCCCCCTAATATTTTTTTTTAAATTTTTAGTATTGTTGTTATAGCGACAATAGTAATACATCATTTGTGAATTTCAGCTTTCTAGCTATCACGGTTTATGAGATACAGCCTGGAGACAGACAGACAGCGAAGTCTTAGTAATAGGGTCCCGTTTTACCCTTTGGGTACGGAACCCTAAAAACCAGGCCATGTTATGCTGGAAATGTATAGCTTGATGTGTTGCCGTGTGAAAGAAAGAAAGAAAGAAACGAGGAAGGTGTCCCAGCAGAGGGAATGGTGTACGCTGATCATATTGATTGTCTAATACGAAATTATTTTACAGTGAAATATCTCGCTACATGGACACAGTGTTAGCACCATTCTTAGACACATACCACAGAAACATTCAGAACTCATACCAACAGTTGACAGGCAAGATCTTGCGAAGAATCAAAGATGAGATCAATGCTGCTATTCAGAAGAAACAGCAGATTTACGACGAATTAACACAGTTGGCTGATGAATTAAAAGTCCCAGGTAGGTACAGTTCATTCTTCTTTTTTCTCGTATCGATACTGCGTTGGATAGAAGTTTATGCTCCTAGAAAAGGGATGGCACACCGAAAAGCGTCAGTTACAGGTATCAACTGCCAATGGTGCTTTGAGTGTACAATGTACATACATAAACGCTACACCTATTTCCTGCCTAATGCAGTACACATTTTTTTTTTCGGATGGTTATCATCAACGCTCTGGGCGGAGCGGAAGGGAGTGTCAGACTTGTACTGACTAAAACCCATCCATGTTCCTTCTTTGCCCTTTGTGTTCCAAGGCCGCGGTATCTCTTTCGAACAGTCCCGCAGTCCTGGCAGGCATTGGCCCTTGCTGGCCCCTCCTGTTTGCTGACATCTCTTTGAGGCGGGAACACGAATGCGCCGTCGACACGGCCTGTCGTCATGACGTCATGAGACGGATGGACGGCGAGTTAGCCCCCTTACTCACCATCCACAGGCCCGCCTACGGTTGCCGGAGCCACCACGTGGCCCCCGACGCCCGGGGCATCTCCCGCGGTGGCAGGGACATGAGGTTCTTTCCCTCGTCCAATGCTATCCTGACATACTCCTCTTGCTCTTCCGTATATATCTAGTCATACACGCCGTATAACATAATAATCATCAAATAAAAATAAATAACTCTGCCTGAACCTTGCAATATTGTCATTATTAGTTCTCACCTATACAAAAAATACAACAATATACCTTAGAGACTTGGAGTCTGTCAATCAGTAACTGCAAAGTCTGCGATAGCATTTTCGACATTCAACCACTCGATTTAAAATGACGTCGGTTTTATTTCAGTGTTATGAGCATTGCAAAGTAATATCGAGCGAGTCTGACGTTCAATTTATGATAGACTCCGATGCAAATTTAATTACTCACGCCTGCATGATACGTTCCCGGGCTATTTTTGGAATTGATTTTCGCATTATTCTATAAACGATATTCATAGGACGTTTCTCTGTTTTGCGGAATTGATTGTCATTAAAAGGTCACTCAGGATCTACTATTTTCTAAAACATGGTTCTGTCATTTGGTGACACGTTTCCCATACTGGTGGTTAGTGGAAGTCTGTTGGATGTCGGCTCCTAACCTATAGGCCGTTTTGATAATGATTCAGAGACGTCTTTCTGTTGATATGATGACGAGAATTTATGACTTTTCCATTAAATCGGGTTTTGGTTTAAGCATTGGTAAGATACATCCAAACTCACGCTATATGTTCCTACCCTTTAACACAATGGCCGCTATAACATGCTAAATTTGTAATACTAATGGCCAGCAGAAGAAGGTTATTCACCAAAAAAGTCATGACCTAAGAACAAAGTAAAGCTCGTAGTGGCTGATGTACTGTAGTTTCTACATGTCCCTATAGAAAAATGCGTGACTTTAACTAGGTGTGTGAAGCTATGACATTTGAAGTTATTTGCACCTTCTTTTCCGTTCCTCAGACATGTGTGACGAAGAAAAGCGGCAAGCTCGGACCATCGCCAGTAGACACGTTTCCACCATCTATGCCTGTACCGAAGAGGCTCGCGGCTCCATCGCCAAGATGGGGAAGTATGCTGAAGAGATGATAGGCATCACCAGGAACCATATGCAGGCGACCCTCATGGAGGCTACGAGGGCTTTTGAAGTTACGGATTCTGGTGCTCAGAGGAGTGCGGTGTCGCCGAAGTAAGTACCCTAGATAAATTGGGATAAAGTAATATGATGCTGATGATATAATAACTAGACATATTACTTTAATATTTTTTAATTGGCACAGGCATAATTCGAACACAAAAAGAAAAAAAAAAAGTTTATTATGTCTCTAATGGTTACATTTACAAAAATGTGAATGAAACAGCCCCAGTAAGTAATTAATAATTATTGTTGGGGTTGTCTCGCTCCTTCCCTTAATTGATAGTTGACAATATTGAGACGTATTACAATAACATTTAAGAACACCATTTTAAGAATAAAGAGAAACAATAAAGTAATTAGCAGCTCTGTGTGGTGTGTAATAGTATGTGTATGTGTGACTATAGTAGTGTCATAGTGTGTGATGGTGGGTTTGTGTCCGTGTGAGTGTTTGTGTGTGTGTTTACGTATTTGGTGATAGTGCCATTATAGTCGAAATTGATAAAGAAGGTCTTCATGTAAGTCTGTCTAAAATATGCTCTGCTTCTTCATAATATTAGAGTTTTTTACCACTAGGTCGCATTGAAGCGAGAACTCATCAAAAAAAAAAAATATTTCATATTGGTATATTTGTAAGCTGGTGGCCATATTTGCTTCGGTCAACCAGAACGGTCTTACTGTGTAGACAGTGCTTGCACTAGTATACCTCAGCGTGTATCTGAATAGAACTGTGTAGTTCTTGGATTAAAAAAGATGTGAGCGACCTGCGTTGGCCGATCTGATAGACTTCTTTGATGAACCATAGCGTGTATGGCTAACATTAGAGCAGATATTTTTGTAAATTGATAACTATTTATCGGATCAGAAATATGATGAAAATTCGATTAATTTTAGAATATGATCGAAGCGTCATGATTCTAAAATTAATCGAAATTAGGTTTTTTACGATATCCAATCAAATTAGCTTTACATACCACATAGAAAAATAATATGATCGTATCATTAATTTTTCTGCCTAGGGCTGACGTATCATCCTGTCTCGAAGATTTATCCAAAGCCGCAGTGGTTCTGGGCTACGAGTTGGACCTGAGTTTGACAAACGCCAGGAGACATAACGAACAGTCTTGTGAAAGACTGACTACCTGCACGTCCAAGGGTCGAAGGCATACGGAAGATTCTGTTACTGCTTTGAGGGATCAGCTGTATCAGTGTGTATATGCTTGAAGATTGAGGAGAAGCTGTTGAGGAGGTGTGGCTCTTGGATTGGATGTAGCTTTAAATGTTCGGGGATCTTCTATCGCTTGAATGATATTTACAGGAGAGCGTTACAGGTGAGAAAGCTCAGATTGGTATTGGTCTACTTGCCAAAAGATCCTTGTATAGTTGTACATGGATCTGTTGGCGCTTGGCCAACATTGGAACTCATCATCTGACTAGCCTTTTCCCAAATATGTTAAAGTCAGCTTCCAGTCTAACCAGATGCAGCTGAATACCAGTACTTAATATGTAGCGACTGCCTATTTGACCTCCAAAACCAAGTTAGTACTGGGTAATACGATACCTCTTGGTAAGACTGGTTGTCAGAATTTCGGGCCACTGACTACCTGTAACGACTGTCAAAGATCTACAAATGAAAGCTGGGACCAACGGCTTAACGTGCTTTCCGAATCACGAAATTTTCACCCATCCACGGACCAACCTAGGGCAAACGCGGCTGAACCTTTATATCGACCCGAGCGGCTGTTATTGTTAGCCACGAGCTCCACCAACTTGGAACTTAACGCCCCCATTTTTTTTCAATACAATTTCACGTCTGTTTACCAAAGGTGCCCTCTGTCAATTTTCGAGGTACAAAAGAACCTGGTGCTGAATTGTTGTGCGGTCATGTGATGAGGTTTTTGATCGAGTATGACTGATTGACTGTACTTTTGTAAATATATCTTATTAAATATGCAATACTGTGTTTTATTTAATCCTTGATACGGTAATTTATTATTTAGTGACGCTATTTCTTTTTCGAAAGTGCGGTGCACCTGTTTTTGCATAAAACTTGTGCACTATTATATTTCCTGCTTGGCGTCGATGGCTGTTCTCAGCAGCGATTGACGCCATGAGCGAACGGTCAAAAAGACCGATGTACTATGCACAGTTCAGCCTCTCAAACCTCCTGGTGTTGTCGTATCTCATCGTGTTATCTTGAGACGAAAGAAGACCTTGCAACAAAACATAACATCACGCCTGTAATCCCCGACGGGTGAGGCAGAGGTGTACCTTGCAACAAATACCTGTCTTTAATTTTTAAAGAGACAATAAAATCAAAATATTTTATTTCACATAGGCCCACATGGGCCCTTATAAAACGAACCTGCAAGAAACTCCTTGGTTACTCTTTTAAAATGATTTGGTTTTACAACATTATCATGTAACAGCATTAATACTTAAGTATGTGGGGACAGCAAAGGTTTTAAAAGCGACATTCAATTGAAATACCTGTTCTAAATATATTTATTCAGGATGAAACTAATAAGTTAGCTAAACGGGTGGAAATTAAACATTTTATTTAGGTACTGTATGTATTTTGGGTTAAACCTGGGACATTCAATCAACAGTAAAGTTTTGCGGTCCGCTGTTGACATTGTTTTATTCAAGTTACAAATTGTCGTAGTAATTTTGTTAGTATTAATTGGTTTATAGTGGACTAGCTTCACCTGTATGGAAGTTGGAATTGATCCCATGGGATTGGGAAAACCAAGGTAAAAATAATCCTGGGTCCAAAGGTAGATCTTGGTCTATATGTGTGCTTAACGCGTGGAAAGGTAGCAGACAACATATATACAGAGTAAATAGGGACTGAGCCTATTACCATCAACCGTGCACTTTAGGGACTGTCTCCACGAGTGAGAGAATCGCGACGATATTATCGTCCGTGCCACGTATTTCTATACACGCTCTTAGAGGCCGTCTCCACGAGCGAGAGAATCGCGGCGGTATTATCCCATACAAATACGTAATATCACCGCGATTCTCTCGCTCGTGGAGACGGCCCCTTAGACTCGGGCCTGCTACTATGAAATTCCTGATGAAAAATCCAATAATGCTTTGTCCAGCCTAAGAATTAACCCAAAGAGACCTCTTCCTCAGCAGCACACACATTTAATCATGTTTTAAAATAATTTAAGATACACGTTTGACCTTTACAGTTATAACGATGACCTAACTCACCAAAAAGTCTAGAAAATCTTAAACACTAACTGAATTAACACACCCGTTAATCCTTACATCTAAACGACTCCGTGAAAGCGTTCTGCCAACCCGTTTCAACTTCATTATAATTATAACCTTTCGTAGCTCGGACAACCCTTGTCCCTTCACTGTCCTTCCTAATCATATCCCCTCCCCAACCCTTTAATTTAGCCACAGTTATACGACAAAGCTAAATCAAATTATTCAAATATTTAGACAACACGGCCGGCCACTAATGAATTTAGATTAGTTCGTTCTGAATCAAACGAATGATGGCATTCGAATGAATTGGTAGGGTTAGAATTGGTTTCAAACAATGTGCGGTGGTTTTGATGTAAAGTGATTGGTTGCGCTATTACTACATAAAATATAATTATATATATATTTTAAGCAGTTTGAGCATTTTCTCATAAAAAAACCGGACAACTGCGAGTTCGACTCGCGTGAAGATGGTTCCGTACGTTAATTATCTAAATTCCGTAAGTTGTTTTAAATCTGACCCAAATTTGTTACCATAGATTTTTTCTAGGTTTTCCTATAATCTATAGGCAAAGAACTATTTTTTTCAAAAATTCAGCACTGTAGTTTCGGATTTAAGGGGGAATGGTCAATTTTCGCCTTCGGCTTCCAGTCTAACCGGATGCAGCTGAATACCAGTATTTTAAATGGAGCGACTGCCTATCTGACCTCCACAACCCAGTTAGTACTGGATAATACTATACCCCTTGGTAAGGCTGGTTGTCAGACTTTTTGGGGCACTGACTACCTGTAATGACTGTCAAAGATCTACAAATGACAGCCGGGACCAACGGCTTAACGTGCTTTCTTGGAAACTCGGTATGTAATGGGTCATGACCCATCCATAGAACAACCTAGGCAAGCATGGCTTAACCTAAAGATCGATCTGAGCGGCTGTTATTATTTTGCCACGAGCCCCAGTAGGTATTGAGGATAAAAGGAAAAAGTGAGTGACAGTATATTATTACATATCGATTCACGAAGGCAAGTCAATAGTAACTACACATTTAACGATTTATATATACTGTACCAAACCGTAGGTATTCTTTGTACTTAGAAAATCCTTACTAATCCTTTCCTTACTAATATTATAAATGCGAAAGTAAGTTTGTTTGTTACCTTTTCACGCCTAAACTACTGAACCGATCATCCTGATTTTGCATATACGTTGTCAGGTGTGCAAAACCAAAATTCACTGGGTGCGATACACTGTTTCTATTAAACCAACTATTCACGTGACATCACAATTTAACACAAAAACACGGGGCACAATGAATCGGGGTAGTTTCAAGACGTCTCAACTCCGCTACGATCAGACCTTCACTGTCCTCATCGCCGCCAAGCTGTAAACATCAGGGCTTTGTAGAAATACGCAGTGGTGAGGACAGACGCGTGATGGCGTACTTCTTTTTCCATATTCCTTCTTTTGCCCTTTGTGTTCCAGGGCCGCGGTATCTCTATCAACATCGGCTCTTGCGGGCTCCTCCTGTTTGCTGACATCTCTTTGAGGCGCGCGTGGAACACGAACGCGCCATCGACACGGCCTGTCGTCATAAGACGGACGGACCACTGGCGTACTTGCGATTCATTTTAAACCCGTACCAATGACCGGATCCGACATCTAAATCCCAAGTTACGAGCGTCTTAACATCAATCGGGCAAACATCACAAACCTAATTACCCAAAATTTTCAGAAAGCAGACTACTAAAATAACAAGAAATCCCTACCCAACTTATCAAGCGCAATCACCAAAAACGCATCCGCGGGGGACAATAAGAATTAATAATACACTCACAATTCAAAAACTTGGGACACCCCGCGTTAAGTGCGAAATGCTATGCATTATACATCAACCCCAGTGCCGTGGGGTGACCGAGATCATAGCCTACTCATACATTTATCACGGTTTATAACTTGCTTGACGTATAGAATGGGTTTATGGTTTCTTGGTGTTAGGTTTTGATGGTGAAATCGATTTTTAAACGGTTTTGGATTGGTAAGTTGATATTTTAATGGACTGCCTTATTGGTTTAGTTTTCGAAAGAGTAACTTTAGCGCAAAGTCCTTGGTTTGATCTTTGGGTTGGGCAAAGTGTCGTAAGTTTCGAGTTCGGAGACTAGATCTATACCCTGTATGGTTTTCCTTTAACAGGCTCGGTTCCGTACACAGACATGAGTACGGAACTCAGATGTATCGTCCCTTGTACCTTTCCCGAAAAGCTCACAATATATCTATACAAATAAATGAAATTGAAGTATCTGTTTGTAATATTAAAATAACAGCTTTTCACTGAATGCATATGCATTCAGCATATTTTCATAATACGAGTATTATGAAAATATATATTTTCATAATACGAGTATTATGAAAATATACTGCACTTATAACAAAAACACATTTATTTCAGTTTTTGTTTGTCTGTCGGTCTGTCTATCTGTCTATTTGGTCCGCTGTCTAATCTCTATTTAGACGGGACTTTTACTGGCAGATAGCTGATGTTATAAGGTCTAACATAGGCTAATTATAATATTAATATTTGGGTATCCGTGCAAAAAACTTAAAACCTTTTAAATTGGTAACAAAATTCGATTAAAAAAAACCGGCCAAGTGCGAGTCGGACGCGCGACTCGCGCACGAAGGGTTCCGTACCATTATCTATAAAAACGGCAAAAAAATCATATCTGTTGTATGGGAGTAAATAATAATATATATTTATTTTTTATTTTTTTTCCTTCATATATTTTTTTTTTAATTTTTAGTATTTGTTGTTATAGCGGCAATAGTAATACATCATTTGTGAATTTCAGCTTTCTAGCTATCACGGTTTATGAGATACAGCCTGGAGACAGACAGACAGACAGACAGACAGACAGACAGACCGACAGACAGACAGCGAAGTCTTAGTAATAGGGTCCCGTTTTACCCTTTGGGTACGGAACCCTAAAAAGGGAAGTAATATTTTTATAATAATATCACGCGAACGAAGGTCAAAGGGCAATAGCTAGTTAACAATAAAATCTCTAAGTAATAGGCGTTACAAAGTAAATTCAAACAATGTAAATTGTACCCAAATTCTCAAGCAACATAAATAAACGTGCATTCAAAAAGATGCACATTCTTAACTGCGCCATCTAAAAGTTTCATCATAAAGGTGGTTTGGAATAAAATATTCGTGAGCAGTTGAAATAGTTCTTCAGCACGGATCATAACTCACGTGAGGGGAAGACGCTCTCGAAAAGCGCTGGAGTTACGCATTTATGTGAAGATTACGGTGCTATTGACGTATGTTTTGGGAAAAGAAAAGGCATGTGGCTAGCTTTTAGTCAGACTCATTCCTTTCAATGAAGAAATGCATTACCTACAATGAAGATGTTTTTCTTCTAATAATAAACTCAAGCCCTTTTCCCATGGGGGTAGGCAGAAACCAAAGAACGCCACCTAATACGATCCTTACGCATGCCGTTTGCGAGTACTTACTCTTTTAATACAGTCACTACATTATAGTAATAGAATGAATTTTAAGAGTTTATTTTATCTTTTTTGTTAGGGACAAAAAACAGTTACATGCCAAGCTTAACTGGAGATTCTTAATTTAGGACAATACTTACAAATACATATAAACACAATCAATTCCATATTTATGTTACTACACATGTAACCCACAACATAGTCCACGAATTCACCAAAAAAAAGTTAAAAGAAAAAAAATAGTGTGCATCGTAAAAGACTAGTAAGAAGAAGAAAAAACAAATGTATAAATATACTTATGAATTTAGTAACTCTATTGCTCCTGCCTTGAAACGATTTTTGGAAAGACTAAATATGTCAAGCTCCAACTAGATTCTTCTGGACGCTTCAGCTTCTTTTGAAAGCTGAACGAACGTGACAGTGAAGCTGCAATGGGGTATTCCTTGAAGAAACCAGAATACATTCCAGAGAATGACAAAGTCAAAAATAATCTTCTGCCTAGCCTTTTCCCAACTATTGGGATCCATTTCTAGTCTAACCGGATGCAACTGAATACCAGTATATACATGGAGCGACTGCCTATCTGACCTCTACAGCCCAATTAGTACAGGGTAATACGATATCCCCTTGCTAAGACTGGTTGTCAGACTTTTGGGCCACTGACTGACTGTAACGACTGTCAAAGGTTTACAAATGACAGCCAGGACCAACGGCTTAACGTGTTTTCGGAGGCACGGAAGAAACGGCATGTAGTGGGTGGTCACCCGTCCACGGACCTACCTTTATAGGCACGGCTTGACTTGAAGGTGGCCCCGATTTAGGCCGAGCTCCGAAACAAAGTAAATAATACAGACAAAATAAAACTAGATGTTATTAAAAATGTCCCAACCAAAACGCTCACAAAGACAAACCATTAATTCATAACAAAACATTATTGTTTTCAAAGTCAGAACAAACCAGCACATAAAATATCCCATAAAGGTCTTAAAAAGACGAAAAAACGTAATGAAAATAACCATATCAGTATATTTTCGCCTCTTTTAACACAACATGGACGATTAATTCTGGCGAATAGGGTGAAGTTTCTAGTTGTGGTCAGAGCGCAGTGCACGTTGCAGTGATAAACAGTTCGCGAGTCCTGTTGGCCGAAAAAAGTATTTTGTTACGTACATTTATTGGTGCGCTGACCCTGCCTGAATAGGACTTACGGCGTTTAATTTTTATTTATTTAAATAATATAGATTTTTTATTTGTGTTGTGTTTGGATGTGTTATTTATTACCTTGATTTTTTATCACTTGAAACATTCCTACAGCTGAAAAATGGTCAGTACTTGTACCAGATAAAAAAATAAATTATATGAAATAAAATATTTATTTATATATCTGAAATGATTAATTTTCATCGTCATCGTCGTCTATTACAAAGAGCCTGCTGTAGCGAAAGACGTCACAAATTTTACAATACGAACCACATTATACAGGTTGGACACGCGCGACGCACAACACCACAAGGACGACCAAAAAAAAGGTGGATGGATTGTGTGAAGACTGATATGAAAGAGAAAGGAGTTAATGATGCCGTGACATGTTGCGCCAACCTTAAATATAATGGGACAAGGGCAGGAAGCAGAAGAGCCAGTTTTGATGTAAGGTTAGGCACCAACCACACGAAGAAGAAAGAAGATGAATCAAATAAAGTAGTTAAAACAGTAAAACAAAACATTAATCAATCTTATGAGGTAGGTAAGTAGGCAGTGCGTACCTGCAATGCATACGCCTGCGTAGAACATGAAAGTTCTTGCTAATATGATTGACGCCACGATCCCTACCATTAAAAAACAAAGAAAGTACCAATATATTATTTGAGCCAATCTACTCGTTAACTACGCCAACGTCCACACATTGGCTAATACATATCCGTGCATACAATACAGGGGACAGTGATAAGGTGCAGCCCATCACGGCGGATTTGCGCGGGGCGACGTCATTTGTCACGTGTCTGTCCAGGGACGCACGTGGTTAGAGCACGACTTTATTTTGACAATTTATGCTAGGTATTTTTTTCTGGGTTTTTGGACTTCATACTTATGAAAAGAAATTAGTGTACACTTTACAATTAATAAACATACATAAACATGACACACTATGTCTGTATAAATCTCTTCTTTGTTAGTATCTCCTTTCGCAGGCATACTGGAAGAGATTTCTTTAGAAATAAGCATCATCTTTGCGCCTATTTTTCTGTTCCTTTCTTTTTTTCTGTATTTAGTTTTACAAAAATTGTTATAAAGAGTGTAAAAAAACCCTTAACGAAGCCGAAATGCATTCGTACTTGTTATCATTTTTTTGTTCTAGACCATACCTGGAACCCTCTAGTTACGGAGATGTTAGGGGTCAAACTTCCAACTTTTTCTCAAGTATTTTTTTTTAAACATGTTTTAATGTAAGATTTTTACTTTAAACACCTCCACGACCTCCATGCCATTCAATCCATCCATCAGTACAATGTTTTGAAGGCGTTACAGTATTGAGTCTTACCGTAAAACATGATTTTTCACCCAAAAATAAAAAGTAATTTTCCAGCAATTATTTTTTCAGTAAAGTTACTTAGTTTGTTGTACAGAATACCTGGTTGACGTCTTCGTGAAGGGTCCGTTTACACCCTGTCTAAATAAAATGACACCTTTTTCCTTTTGGGGAGGGTCAAAATTATGTGGAACCTAATTGGCAGTTAGGTTTGTCCAATTAAGGACTGATTATCAGACAAACTAAGAATAGGTAGGAACTGCACCTGGGCCATAATACAGTGACGTATTTTTAGCGATTACGCTTATGTCAATCTGGTTTCAAGTCTTTGTAGAAAGATAAAACGAACTCTTTTGTGCAAAAAGTTGTAACAATTTTTTTTTTTGCAAAGACATTCAAATATTTTTTGCACCAAGAATGGAATAGAATAGAATATTTATTCACTGTAAAACATGAGGAGGAAAAAAAAGGAGGAGGAGTAAAAAGGATATGAGGAGTTTATAAAAAGAACGGTTGTACATTAATTACAACGGCAAAAAATCTTCGATTTTCACCTAATACGCTGCGCCAAACCTCTTACAGCTTCGCAAAAATGGCGAATAAAAACATTATACAGACAGCCATAGAAATAATAATAGGAAAGTATAGTGCTGTTGGAAATATCTCGGAAATAAAACCACGGTGAAAGTCTTGGGGACCGCAAAAACTGTTCAGTATTCTACCACGGCGCTACGGGAGGCGGAGAGGAATGAAAACGTTACCGTACTGGAGTAGACAGATGGGAGAAGTCTCACTCTGTGTTGTCATTGAAAATAAAACAATTTTTTGCCCTTTCTTTTGGCTTTTTCCAGGTAGGTCATGCCTATTGTTGGTCGAAGGGTCATACGCTTAGTTCTACATTATGACTAATTTAAAATAATGCCAATGTTGGTAGGGTTTTTACGCAAAAACTCTCAAACGATGTTTCTCAGCACCCTTGAGAAAATTAAATCCATTTAGTTCTACAGATATGAAGGTTTGGAGGTATGACTATTTCATGTTTTTAGGGTTCCGTACCCGATAGGTAAGTAACGGGACCCTATTAATATAGGTCACAGCACACATCGGAAAGGGATCGGCACCGTATCAATTCGAGCCGTTCAGTATTCTTTGTAGGAAACTCCCTACTTCAACGCACACTAATCGGAATCGTAACGTAATCGTATCGCCTCGGGACAAACTCACGACCCGCGGTGCGGTGTGTGGTCAACTCGCTTACGGCTCGTCGTCACCGCGCTGACGTCTCTCCGTACCCGAGCTAACGTCTCTTCGTCCACCCTTATGCACACTACTGTTGCCACACGTGCTGTCATTCAATGGGTAACTTCCAGTCATAAGTGCGGCGTCGGCGAGCCGTAGCCGAGTCGATGTATCGGAGCTGCTGATTCACTTGCTTACGTTAGGTTGCCGCCTGTTTGCCGGCGAGGCGAAAGGCGATACGGTGCCGATCCTTTTCCGAGTTGATTATGTGTGCTGTGACCTTAAGCCTCCGCTGTCCGTCCGTTAATCCGTCTGTCTGTCAGTGGGCTATATCTCATGCTCCGTAATGGTAGACAGTTGAAATATTCACAGGTGTATTCTGTTGCCGATAAAACAATAAATAATAAAAATAAATAAAAATGAAAGAGGGCTCCCCTACTACGACGGTACGCACCCTACATACGCAAGTCTGACCCGCACTTGGCCGGATTTTTACTACGTGTTTACATTCTGGGTTGTGGAGGTCAGATAGGCAGTCGCTCCATGTAAAATACTGGTATTCAACAGTGCCCGGTTAGACTGGAAGCCGACCCCAACATTGTTGGGGAGAGGCAGGAAGATGATGATGACTTATACGATCCGTTTTTTATAAGGTGGTTTTTTTCACATTCATAATTGGTTATGTGTGCCCATTTTGAAAGAAATCCAAGCAACCACAATCGTCGATTTTACAAGTAAATATGGAGTGTCTTGCCTTCTTCTACTTGTACCTATGAATTTACTGTCATCTTAGGACAGCTCTTTAGATAGTACCTTGTCATCCCAAACTACAGAAACCAACTAGACGTCTATAAAAATACTAATAAATAACAAAAAAAAAATGGCTCATAAAAGTATTTGCAAAATAAACATACATTTTATAATTGGTAAAGTAAAAATATACCTCTTCTGGAAAAACATGTAAGTACATTTACATAAAAATAAAAACATTCGCCTTCCCTCTTTACACTCAGGCCTATACTTCTGGCAACCCCTTACTACCCGTCACCCAAGTTTCAATATAATTAGAGCGAACGGCACCTTTTCAATTGGTCCGTGGAGAACTTCCACCGCGGGAGTTGCAGCCTCTGATTTTATAACTGCACCCCTGATTGTTCATTCTTACTGCGTTCCCTGCCAGATTATGTTAAGAGGTAAGGCATAATTTAGGATATGTTTCTGCAGTTTAAGATTAGCTGGGGAAAGAAATTGAGTTTTGGCTGGGATAATTGTACGGTCTATGCTAGTTTTTGTTGGGTAGGTTGATTGTAAGTGGAGAATGGGCGTTTTGTAGGACCGTGCCATGTGATTTTGATTTTCTAATAATAGTAAGCCTCCTTCTACAGCTAATAAACCACAAATAATATGGTAAAAAATAGACATATGGATGTTTGTTTTACAATCATGCATAATTGCATGGTAAAAACGTATGACAAAAAAAATTGCATGATATAAAACTGTTAAACAGATTTGTATGATCGGTGATATGTAAAAATGCTCTATGGATTGGACACACAGAATATTGCTACGCTACGAAGAATTAACTATATTGGGGTCGGCGTCCATTCTAATCGGATCTATCTGGTTACCAATATTCACAAGGAGCGACTTCCTAACTGACATCCAAGACCCAGTCAATGATACCGCGGCCCTGGAATATAAAGGGCCAATGAAGGAACATGGGTGGTTTTTAGTCAGTAAGAGTCTGACACTCCCTTCCGCTCCGCCCAGAGCGGGGGGGGTCATTTGATGATTTCCCACCCACCAAAAAAAAAAAGACCCAGTCAATGGGTAATACGTAAGATTGGTTGTCAAACTTTTGGGCCTAGGTAATACCTATTTCAATCAGAATAAATAAAATGCCAGCATATTATTATATGTGTCGGATTGTCATGATTTATTCCGTTAGGATGGGTTTCTGGCAATGAAAATACACTGCGATACACTGTTTCTTTTAGACTAACAAATTACTTAAAATTCAAATTTAATACAATAACACGGGGCACAATGAATCAGGGTACAGTTCCAGGACGTCTCAACTCCGCTGCGATCAGACCTTCCATGTCCACTGTCGCCTCGAGTTGAAAACATCAGGGCTCTGTAGAAACACGCTGTGGTGGGGGCAGACTTGTAACTAGGTCGCGTTATGTCACCACTGGTGAACTTGCGATTCATTTTAAGTCCGTACCAATGACCGGATCTGACATATGGATACCTCGATTTGAACAGCCTCGTTCAACTAGTGGTCGCAAACGCGACTGCTGAGGTCCTGGGTTCGATTCCCAGGTCCGGCAACCTGTAATTGGGTTTTTCCATCAGGATTTTTTCAGTAGCAGCCACTGAGTCTGGATTCGCGCCCGGTTGATGGCCATGGGCTCACCCTCTATTACATGGGACTTAAACATAACTGGCGAAATGTGGGTGTACTATTAGAGATACCTCTGCCTAACCCTTCGGGGATTACAGTCGTGATGTTAGTTTTATGTTATGGATACAAGACAGCTTTCTACTATAAGATAGTGACTCCGCAAAACCTCTGAAAAAGCCAATTGAATACCGAATCCGAACCGAATCGTACCGAAACCGAACTTAAAACTTAAAATAAAACAATAATACAATAAGATGCTGAAACGGAGATGCGGTCCCAGTAAGTCACTGAGATGAATCCTCAACTCCGAGTACTGTTTAAACTTATTGGAGTTAATACTTTTTAACTCTCAATGCTCTAAAGTTTGAAACGACTATAGTTCAGTGTTCGAGACGATGACTAGCAGGCGACAGGGTGGTAAGTTTGAAACTGTTTACTTTATATTTTTTGGCGCGTTGCTTTAATGTCATGGTTGCGGAGGGCTTTTGTTGAGAATGTGGTCTTGGGTTCGATTCCCAAGGCGGTCAAAGCTGTTTTGGGTATTTTTCTTCCGTGATTTCTTAGTTGTAGCCCGGTCACTGGATTTGTGCCTAGATGATGTCAATCGTATCGACTACAAGGTTTTTCAACATAACTTGGGAAATGTGTAGGTCTATTACATAAACTTCTACACCTTCCTGATTTATTTTTAATGTTATTTTATATTACACGGCAAAATGTTAAACATTATTTAAATGAGAGCGATAAAATATTCCTATATTCTTTGTTATAATTTTGTCCCGTAAATATTGGAAAACATTAAAAATACAACGCACTGGAGCCAAGTAAATGAATCCGTTGTTTTTATGGAAATGCGACAAATACGAGCTGTCAGCCATTGTACCCCTTTCACTTCGTACTTGTTGAAATATTTAGTAAGAAAAACAGTCGGTATAAGGCGAAAAATACCGGAGAAATTATAGGCATAATTATGGCACATTTCGATCTGGAAACACATTGCTAAATTCCTTGAAAGGGAATATTCTACAGTAACTGTTTTATTAATTTATTTATTTATTGCACAATGTACACACCGTTACAAGCTTGGCTTAAAAACAAATTACCCTGTTAGGGCGCAGCAAAATAACTTAAGACTAGAATATAATTACAAAGAACAGTTTAAATTATCAATATCATTACTCTAATACTCTTACTTTCTACTAATTAATTGTTATTATTTAGTACCTAATATAAAATAGGAGTTTTTTGTCCGGTAATGCGATGGTGGCCCATTTATGAGCCATCCGTGTCATTAAAATATGATGCAATTCATGATGGAAAGAGAATAGTGGATCACCGAGTCCACGTAGGGTGACTAGACCGGTTAATGCTGTGACTCCTGAGGAGGCTAATGTCTAGCGGCTTATGTTTATCTGTTGAAATAATGATGATACATTCTGAGGATTTCATTAAATTCAAAACTTCCAAAAAGAACAAAAACATTTTCTCAGCAGCTGCCATGGAGTTTGGATCTGTGCCCTGTCGCTGGCAATAGGTTTGCCCCCTACACGGGACTTAAACAAAACTGGCGAAATGTGAGTTTTATATTAGGGACACCTCTGTCTAAACCTTCAGTGATTATGACGGACGGACGGCGAGCTAGACCATTACTCACCGTCCACAGGCCCACGCCTACGGTGGCCAGGAGTCATCACGTGAATAACCCCTTGGTAGTACCGATTGCCAGACTTTCGGGCCACTGATTAATTGTAATGAATGAACTATCAAAGATCAACAAATGACAGCCGGGACCAACGGCTTGGGAGAAAATCGGTATGTATGGGTGGTCGCCCATCTACGAACCAGCCTAGGCAAGCTGGGCTTAGCCTGAAGACGACACAAGCGGCTGCTATTACTTAGCCACGAGCTCTTGAAACATATACTATTCTTTTTTACTAAAATGACGGTTATTTAAAAAACTAATCTTCAATGTAATAATATACATTATACTGCTCAATTAAAAACATAAAGACCATCTACTATAACCAGATTGAAAATGGAATTAATAGCTCAACCATAATCTCAATCAAGTGAAGTCATTAGTCCTAACCCCCGTCAGGGCTTGTCTGACGTAATTTGATCTCTTGTCATTCGCAGGACGTATGGATAACAGATATACAGGTAAACTCGAGGTTAAATGAATGATTTGGATGTACTTGTACATAATTGACATTGGTTGGAACATGAGAATATTAACTGTAAGAGAAAATTCTTTAATTTTGCACATTCAATTTTGATAGCGAAAGTTTAACTAGAGTTGATTTATTTATCTATAATATGTATGTATTTAGAAATATATAAGTATGTTTATCAGTTGTCTGGTTGCCATAGTACAGGCTCTGCCTAGTTTGGGATCAGATGGCGGTGTGTTGGTTGTGCTTTTAACAAACTTTTTACATTTTTAAATATTAATTTTGAAAAAATATATGAAAAAAATATAAAAAAATATAGCCCACCGGTATCGGGAACAGGGTCCAAGCTACCGGCAGTCAGGGCTCCAGAGAGAGGAACCTCCTAACAATACGAGCCGTGTCCAGAAGTACCGCTTTCTGAATCGTGCCCTTGAATCCAGCTGCCTAACCAGAGCCTCCTGAGATATTGGTCGAGGCTCTTAGATATTATTATTATTTACTAGCATGTAAAACACTGGTTAGTAGGCATACATTAATTGAGTTCCTTCATCATCATATCAGCCCGGTATCACCCACTTCTGGGTATAGGCCTCCCCTTTCTTCAGCCACACTTCCCGGTTCTGTGCGTCCCTCATCCAGGTGTTTCCTACGACTTTGACGATATCGTCAACCCAACGAGCCCTAGGACGGCCCTGGTTTCTTTGGCCAAACCTCGGCCACCACTCGGTCAAAGCCTTGCTCCATCGGCCATCTGCCATTGAGTTCCTTATGTAGTGCAAAATAAAGTTGTAAGGTCCCGTAGTGGTTGGCCCCTTACACTTGCAGTTTAAGTTAGAAATGGCAAGTAAGTAAGTTCGTAATTTTTTTAAATTCATCACTTGTCGTCATTATTTATAATGTAGCTAGGTAACAATAATAATTGTGTTTCTGATCAAATGAACTTTTCAGAAGTGTGAGGGACTAATACCCATTTTCAATAACAAATAGCGATACGTAAATGTATTATCCAAATATAATTACACGTTGAGTTTTTAAATCTGTAATCTAAAACGGGTTAACTTAAATACAAACCAAAGAATGTTCTGAAACAGATTACAGATCTTTCATTCCACTACTATTTCTATTGACCACACTGGCATAGCTACCGATGAGTGACGCCTTTCAATACACACAATGCATACGAAAGGGTCCAGCACAGGTGTGGAAAGTGCCACCCGAATCAATACTGTGATGTAACAGTCAGTGTGAATAATTGCACCGGTACAGTTAACCACGAGGTTTCAAAGGATATCTCCGTTAAAACAGAATTTCGGCACACGAAATTGTGTTTGTGACAATATGGTGTCTACTGAGCCTATCCTAGTATGAAATACGGTCTCACTTGGAAGAGAAATTTGGTTACATTATTAACGTCCTAAAATGTGAATCAATAAAATGCATTTACAACTCAAAACATAACGACTGTAATACCCGAAGGGTTAGGCAGAGGTGTATCTAATAGTACACTCACATTTCGCCAGTTAGGTTTAAGTCCCATGTAATAGGGGGCGAACCTATTGCCAGCGACAGGGCATAGATCCAAACTCCGTGGCAGCTGCTGAGAAAATGTTTTTGTTCTGTTAGGAAGTTTTGAATTTAATTAAATCCTCTGAATGTATCATCATTATTTCAACACATAAAATCCGCTAGACATAAGCCTCCTCAGGATCACCTTCCGTGGACTCGGTGATCCACTATTCTCTTTTCATCATGAATTGCATCATGTATTTGATGACACGGATGGCACATAAATGGGCCACCATCGCATTACCGGACAGAAAACAGTTACAGTAGTGAATATTCCCTTTCAAGGAATTTAGCAATGTGTTTCTAGATCGAAATGTCCCATATGCCTATAATTTCTCCGGTATTTTTCGCCTTGTACCTAGTAGTACACCCACATTTCGCTAGTTTAGGTTTTTATTGTTTTTTTTTATGTAACCAAGATTTTGTAACAATATTTTGATTTAAAAGAGTGTCCATGGAGTTTCTTGTCCATTCTTCGCCATAGAGATCTACGATTTGGAATGTGCAACTACAGTACTTTCGCAAGTTATTATGCCTTGTGATTGTGACTGTAGCTTAGCTTTTTTGTTTTTGACTTTCAAAAGTGCCTGTAAGGGTCTAATTGAAACAAATGCTTTGACTTTGACTTTTTTTTCAAACTTCGTGGCTAAATAACTGATAATATCCACACTGGTCGATCTTAATGGTTAAACAACCAAGGTGCCGTGATTAACCCGTAGATGGATGATCATACAATACTAGTTACGTATTGAGATCGCTCCGTGCTTAGGGAAGGACGTTATGCATTGGTGAAGCCTGTTATTTGGAGATTTTTGACATTCGTTGCGGGTAGGTAAGCCTGAAAGTCTAACAATAAGTCTTACCAAGGGGTCATATCGTATTAACTGGGTTATGGAAGTCATTTATAATAATTTAGCTGGATCCGATCAGACTGGAAGCCGATGCCAACATAATTGGGCTCGGCCATATGATGATGAGAATTATTAAACTTAATGTTATGTAACAACTCAAATACGTTGGCTTTGTACGACTGCCTCGTTGGTCTAGTGGTCGCAAGCGCGACTGCTGAGCATGAGGTCCTGGGTTCGATTCTCAGGTCGGGTAAAGTGTTATTGGGTTTTTACATCAGGAATTTCTCAGCAGCAGCCACGGAATCTGGGTTTGTGCCCGGTTGATGGCAATATGTTTTGTTATTACATGGGACTTAAAAATAACTGGCGAAATGTGGGTGTTCTATTAGGTACATCTTCTTCTTAGCGTATCTTAGGTACATCTCTGCCTAACCCTTCAGGGATTACAGGCGTGATGTTATGTTTCCATGTACTCACATACGCATTTAGTTGAAGATGAAGCGTTTAAAAATTCAAATAAAATTAAATAAAAAAAATCTAAATTCCGATAAGACCACCAACTTTCACCGTTGACTGTACATCAGTGTAACCTTCTCCTATTCTACGGCACGTCGTAGTATCCCCTAGTTCGTCCGCTTTGTCATCCTGTACACAATGGTCTGACTAATTGCTGACAACTGACATTAACAATAATTAGTACGCACCTCCCCTTTGGGGTGTGGTTCCAAGGGAAAGGGGAGAGCGGGGAAATGATTTTCTAAAAGAGTTTGTCGGTCTTTTGTTTAGAATTTTACGTTTTATTTTCGAAGAATGGAACTGTCTTTGTTTGATTGGCAGTTGTTTTTGAGTGACGACATTGTTGATGATGCTTTCAATTTTGTTTCCGTCTTAAAGTGTCTCTATGTGTGTGTTGAAAATGAGCTAGGTTTTTATCAGACCAAATATCGTAGCAAACATTAACATAACATTTATTTATTTCCAGGCAAATTTGGCCCATAGATTACCATACTAACGTATATCGTAAAAATACAAACACAAATCTGTTTCGTATTCTGTCAACGAAACATTAAAAAAACAAACTCCTCTATTTATACCGATATTTTGCTAGTTATTTGCAGGATAAATATAATAATATGTGCTATTTCTTTAAATTAAATTAGAATTTGTTTTCACTCATTTAAATACAACCCGTATTTAAATGAGTGAAAATAAATTCAAAGGAGATCGCCAGAAATCCATACATCGTTGGGCCAAATATGAACAGTAATCATTTATGTATTATATTGTATATATATGCTGACTGTACCATATCGCGTTCTTTTAACCTTCTCCGAACAGTTCGAGCGCTCACAGATACTCCGTGGAAGTCGCGAAGTTGGTTTTGTATCTCAATGGAGGTAAGGTGACGATTTCTCAAGCTGGTCGTCACGATGAATCGATCCTGCCTTTCAGTTGTGACCCGAGATCGTGGCCTTCCTTGGCGACGAACAAAGCCGCCAGTCTCTAGGTACCTCCGATAAACATTTCGGACCGCAGATCGACTTAAATTAAGTTGAGCACTCACGTTTCTTTGGCTGTGTCCGGCCTGAATAAGTGCCACAGCTTGGGCGGCGACTTCAGGTGAAGTATCCACAGATTATTGATAGAACCTCACCTTAATGTTAAGAATAAGTAATGTTTGTTGCAAAACCAAAGATATCAATCACTTTTTCAAGAAATAAATCCATGTAAACCAATAAAACCAAGTTTTCTTAGTATTCGATTGTTTGATATCAACAAACAGGCTCCAAATTGTCTTTTGTTTCTTTAAATTCTGTGTTCGAAATTCAAAAAAAGACTATTGAATGAAATTGTGAATGTGCCAGGTTCAAAACTGCATAAAAACTTTTTGCTCGCCCTAATATAAAATTTTAGCTAGGACATAATAGTTAAAACACAAACATATTCATATCAGAAAGATTTTTTTTTTAATTCTATGGGAATTAGGAAGAAAATAAGTTTTTAGGTCACTAGGTTAGGTTATGCGGCAGATGGTAAGAATTGTACCTATAAAACGCCAAAATGTATTGTAAATACCATAATGAAATAAACACATTGATTTAATTGTTTGAAAACATATTCAACAAACATATTTTCGTTTTGAAACAGCACCCGACACACGATATTGAACGATGTTATTGTTAAATAAATAAATAACTATTACTAAAACAACAATAATTTCATCAAATGTCCTTTTTTCTTTTATAAATGATTATAATGTTCATGACCAATGCTAAAACAAAATAGATATCGTTTTTTTAGTAACTTCTTTACAACTACTAGTTTTAGAACGAACTAGTTATGACCTGACAGCTTGTTTACGGAGCTAGTTTTAGAACTACATTCAATTTAAAACCATATTTCAAATTATAATTTTTAGCTCATTCCGGTAGAAAGTTATTATTGTTACATGTTATTTTTAATCAGTAAAAAATCTAGTCTTTTTTAATATACATATCGTTTCTGTACATACTTTGGCCCAAAACTGGCCATCTCCTTTAACATGTCAAAAATAACGAATATGGTCTACTGAAATACTGAGTGGGCGACAAACAGTGAGCGAATATAATTGTTTAAAATAGTGACTTGAAAATAAAAATTTGAGTAACTAGTTATTCAATACGATCAGTGTCATAATTCAAGAGAACTCAGAAAAAAAACTAAAACAACCTTTTTAACCACTAGATTGTAGATAAGGCGTAGTTGAGGCAGCCCCGCTGTGCGTGGCTTCTATTTCTGTTTGCAGGGTATAAAGTAACCTTACACGAAGGGGATGCCGGGGTCTTAATTCACGCACTTCGCCCGTTTACTAGACCTCGCCATCCCCTTCAAACCTGACTCGTTCGAGTCGGGGTGCCATAAGTCTTTCGGTTGCGCTTGCTTCCTATGTCCTTGTTGGAACGACCGGATAAATAGTTACTTACATGGTATAATAGTCACCCATTCAGTATATTAGTTGCCAACTAAAAATGTATTCGCTTGATAATTATTAAATTTTTTTTTTTTTTTTTTTTAATATGATAATTTGGAAATTATTAATAATTTTCTTTTCCTTAAATGTACCTATGTAACCAATTTTATAAACGTCAACGTTGATAGCAAAAGTTGTTTATAGACACGATTTAATTCAACCCTTGAAGGATTTGCCTATAAATTCGATCTCGACCTGTGTGTGTAGAAGCACAATCAAGTAAGAAAATACGAATTTTCCAAAGACATTAAGTTCTATCAAAATATTCATATTTTCCACCCAAACCAATCATAATCAAGGTAACTTAACCGTAACTTAAGGCACACCCTAAGCGGATAATGGCTGTTTAACTTAAAAGCATTATTGTTTATTCGAGGAAACCGGGATTCATCATTTAATGCTGAAATGTTTCGGGTAAATTTTTCAGTCATTACCCGTTTAGATTGGACTTTGTCGTTGTTGGTTTGAAAATAATGTTCGGTAGTCATTATTTACTTAAAATATCTATATAATATTGTAACTTAGTTATAAATATACTTACGTAAATTGTTAGTGCCCTTAAAACCGAAAACACTCCATGTTTTCGCTGCATTGGGAATCATAAAAGGCTGATGAGAGTAAATACGCTTGTATTTACAATATTACGGGCATTCATTTTCAAAAAGGATTGGTGACTACGCGTAGTCAGGTAGACACAGATTATGGCCATACATTTGACTTTTTACTTTAGGGGACGTTACACTGCGCTGTACTGCACGATACTCGTATTGTTGGGATCACACATCAACAATCAAATCCATACTAATACTATAAAGAGGTAAATGTAGGGGGTAATCTCCGGAACTAATTAATCAATTCTAAAAAATCTTTCACTGACAGAAAGCTACATTATTTGCGAGTGTTATAGGCTATAATAAATTATATATATATCATGCACATATTAGCCGAGCTATCACAATTTTTGCAGATGAAGTCGCGGGCGAAGTGCTGGTGCACAATTTGCCATACGATCTGTAAAATATCGTCCTCATCAATGTACTTTCAACAACCACAGAATATAAGGGGATGGTATTGTCAAAACCTGATGAAACCATGTTTGTACTCAACACAAACATTATGGTGTCTTCAGGTGTTCAAAATAGGCTCAGCAAAATAGGAAGGGAAATAGCTTAAGATTGGCTTTTATTCCTCAAACGAATCTATTTCAAGATCTGACCAATTCCAACTTTACTTTGTGTGTAAGTATACAAAATTTCCGACCCACTTGCCTAAGGGAAGGACAGAAACAATATATATTTATATGTACAATATACTGATAGGAACAACCGTTTGTCCCTCATGTCAAGTTGACCGAAAGTAATACTGTTGCTGATCAATAGAACGGAAACGAACTGCGTAAATCTATTACATTTGATACTAAAGAACGGTTTCCTTTGTATTTCTTATGTGTTTCACCCCCTTATCTTAGGGTTTTCTTGTTTTTCAATGGAGGTATGGAAGGAAAATGATGGAGGCCTGAGATTGAAACGAATACGTCATCAGACCCGGGTGTTGAGTCGAGGGAATTGAGTGCAGAAGTGACGTGTGAAATGTTTGTAGTTGGAAGAATTTCTTTTAAAGAAATCTGCGAATCTCTCTAAATTGAGAAGTTTCATAAAATACAAAGTTACATTTGTTGATTGTTTATTTAACTTGTTCAGGATGCTAAAACTTAGAATCTATCCGTCTGTCACAGCCAATTTAGTCCGAAACTACTGGAGCGATTGAGTTGAAATTTGGTACACATATGGAAATAGGTGACTCAAAGACGTGTAACGTAAATTAATGATTTTTAAACATGGGGCCTTTTGAGGGGTAAATTAGAAAATGAAAAAAAATGTTTTTTCAAACTATATCGTGTTATTTAACAAATAAAAGGGCTCATTGTGATCATTTCAAATAAATTATTTTTACAATTTAAAAATAAACAGTAATCAAGTTATTTAAGAAAATATAAGAAAATTGACCATCCATTAACTCCGAAACTACAGGGCCGAAAATTTTGAAAAAATACAAAAAATAATTCTTTGCCTAGATTACAGGAAAACTTATAATCAATCTATTCAAAACAACTGACGGAATATAGATAATTAGCGTACAGAACCCTCTCCACGCGAGTCGAACTCGCCTTTTTCTGGTTTTTTTAAGATAGGACTTTTTTGAAGACTTTATCCCTGTGATCCCTGCTGGCAAGCAAATGCCTCATACACGATTTTTGAGTGACGACTCAATGAATCATGACAACATCTGACAGTTCAACAAACTTCCAAAAAAAAAACACTACAGTATTCTGTTTCTTAGGACGTAGACAGCGCCGCAACGTGTACAAATCGTCTCCAATTTTCATACTACACGACTACTACAATTGGCGCCGACATCAAAGCGAAAAAAGCGCTAAAAGCGAAACGAGCGAGAGGTGTGATTGTCAGTTTATTTGTGTCGGGAGTGTCGGCTCAGATTCCAATAACGCTGGGCCGGTGACGCGGTAATGATGACGCGTTTGGTCTTGAGAGATAATTGGGACAAATGACTTTGATTTGGTTTGTGCTTCTGCGCAAGTTCTAGGCAACGAGGTGACTTAGTTTCCCGCGAGGCGGCGAGCCTCCTTGCTGGATTGCCGCCATGGGATCTGGAGGCCATAGTCCTCGCGCGCCTGCACGAGTGGCGCGCGGAGGTACAGAGCCGGGGGGTAACTCCGCTGCCGCAGCATATTGTCGCGCAGTGGACAGACCTCCGCCGTGATCTCATGGCGACATGGAGAGAGCGACTATCACAACCCCGTGCAGGGCACGCCACGATAGTGGCGATAAGTCCCCTCTTTGAGGAGTGGCTTGAGAGGCGCCACGGCGCCCTCACCTTCCGCCTGACGCAGGTCCTCACCGGACACGGGTGTTTCGGGAGGTACCTGCACCGAATCGGGCGGGAGGAAACGCCCGGGTGCTACTATTGCGAGGATCGACCGGAGGACACGGTGGAGCACACCGTCGAGGTCTGCTCCGCTTGGGAGGAGCACCGCCGTGTCCTCGTAGCGGCGATTGGCGGCGGCGACCTCTCGCGCCCGGCCCTGGTTCAAGCCATGGTCCGAGGCGAGAGGGAATGGGAAGCCGTCGCCTCCTTCTGCGAAGCAGTCATGCTAGCGAAGGAGGCGGCGGAACGTGAGAGGGAGAGAGCCTCACGTCCCAGCCACCGCGGGAGGAGAAGCACCGGGCGTCGGGGGCCACGCCGTGATGGCTCTCGGCCACCGTAGGCACGGGCCTGTGGACGGTGAGTAATGGGCTAGCTCGCCGTCCGTCCGTCGTATGACGACGGGCAGGCCGTGTCGACGGCACGTTCGTGTTCCACGCGCGCCTCAAAGAGATGTCAGCAACGGGAGGGGCCCGTAAGGGCCGGTGCCTGCCAGGGCTGCGGGACTGTTCGAAAGAGATACCGCGGCCCTGGAACATAAAGGGCCAATGAAGGAACATGGGTGGTTTTTAGTCAGTAAGAGTCTGACACTCGCTTCCGCTCCGCCCAGGGCGGGGGGGGGGGTCATTTCATGAATTCCCACCCACCAAAAAAAAAAAAAAAAAAAGGTGACTTAGTTTTGTTTATGAAAAATTAACAGAATGTGGCTTCATAATAGGTACATAGAGGTGAAGATTTTTCGTTCTATTGCACCCCATGCATTAACAACATAAATCGCACATAACAAGCAAAAAATCAACAACAAAAAGCAACAACAAGCAGCAACAATAAGCTTAAAACAGTGTTAGACGTATAGCAGTTCAAAACAGGATTATTAAGGTTTTTTCACAACGTTAATTACGTTTATCGATTTTCGTGGTTTTTCATGGGTGTATTTTATCATCATCATCTTCCTGCCCTTGTCCCATGTTATTTGGGGTCGGCGCAACACGTCTTCCTCCTCCATTCTCCTCTGTCAACCGTCACGCTATCATTTACTTCTTTATCTTTCATATCATTCCTCACACAATCCATCCATCGTTTCTTTGGTCTTCCTCTCCCTCTCCATCCATCAACGTTTAAATTCATCACTCTTTTAGTCACATGCGATATAGTCACATGGGTGTATTTTATACCAATATAAAAAAAAACTGCTGTTGCTGCTAATGCTTCTAATATTAGAACTGCACCACTTGACTGCGATCAGCACATCTAAACTACATTCAATAGCTATCAGTATCATTAGTAGTAATTGGTGAAATTGGCGCTATTTGCTATTTAAATATAAAGGAATAACCTACTCTTCTTTGGTTAATAAGACTTCCTTAAAACACATTTAAGGTCAAATACACCGCCATCAATGCGAATACCCAAAAGTAATGTATCAAGTTACATAAAAAATGGCGGCGGAAGATAGCAAAAGAAACCAGATAGACTACATTTGCTACAAGTTTATTAGGGAACTGCTCAATGTTGGGAACTGTCAAAGAGAGTTTATTATAGTGCTGTATTTTAGCGTTTCCTTTTAGAAGTATCAAGTGTGATAGTACGTGTTTTTGTCTGGCAAAGGACATGATGTTATGTGTTAATTTTTGGGTTAAAATAAAACTGTTCTGGTTAAGGGACTCTGCCAATTGTCGTGGAAATATTCTGCAAAAACTGGAGTGATGAAAATAGCTTTTAAGAAAATACGTCATGGTTTTACACAATGTCTTTTTTTATTTTATGAAAGGTGGCTTCACAGCTAATAGTAAAATAACTTAAAATTATTATTTCAAACATTACGCCAATTACGAAGTACACAAAAAATATATTTAAGATAACCGAGAGTGACTCGAATTTATTGGTGTGTGCCTGTGTGCGTGTGAGTATCTGTACGGTGTGTGTGTCTGTGAATGTGTGTGATAATGTGTGTATGACTATACCTAACTGGGACTAGGGGTGTTATGAGAATTCTGCGTTCGATCTAGGATTATAATTATCTCTTTTTTAAGAAGGTTCCGTGTGATATTAAAGAGGTCTAGTGTTGGGAACTTGTCATTATACAGGGTTATTTGTAAAACACCAGTAACCTCTTAAGAGGTCATTGTACTCATCATTATGAACAACTTTTACTATGGGACCAAACCTGAAATCGCGAAAAAAAAATCAGCTGTTCCCTACATTTTGACGAGTTAATCGATCATAAATGTAGGGAACAGCTGATTTTTTTTTCGCGATTTCAGGTTTGGTCCCATAGTAAAAGTTGTTCATAATGATGAGTGCAATGACCTCTTCAGAGGTTACTGGTGTTTTACAAATAACCCTGTATAATGTGGGCAGACGCAAAAAGGCGAAATCTTCATATAATTAGACAAAAAAAAAACTTAAAAGCACTATGAAACCCAATTCTGCGGCGATGATTCAGTCGACGAAGGTCAATGGTGAATGGTGAATCTGTTCACAGCAACTTGTAAATTCCTGGGTATCGAGAAACACAGAATTCAGGATTAAAACGTTATATGCGCATGTGAAGTCTGGCTTATTGTTTAGTGGTGACGCATTGCACTTGTGGTTAACCGCCGCTGATGAAAAGAGCTTGTGGAAATTAAATTTAACATATGCACAAGCCAAAAATATTTATTGCACTGAAAGTATTCTTGTAAAATCAGTTAAAAAGTTTCATGAATGCTGAAAGACTTGTGCTATATCCCCGGACGAACCTGTTTGAAAAAAGCTTTATGACTATAATACTAAGTTTTTTTGAGTTGCCATGGTTGACCTGGAAGTCGTTGAATAGATTCCGGACCCTGGTTGGCTGCAACAAGTGAAATCTGCTCAGGAGGAGATTCTTTGATGACTCTGCCCTAGTGTGTAAATGTGGTGCTGTTCCACAAGCAATGCGGCACTTAATATTGCGTCCTGCGTGTCCTTTTGTTTGTTCATTACAGGAACTGATGGACGCTAGGCAGGCGCCAAACTAGTGGCTCAGTTCTGGACCGACACAATACAGGATGTGACAAGACCCTAACGAAGCCGTCAACCAAGCATTATGTACGTTAAACTAAGTAACTTATCGCAAAAATTGTTGCAGGGAAACGATTTTTTTTTGGGGTGAAAAATCAAGTTTTACGGTAGAACTCAATGTAACGGACTCCAAACATTGTGCTGATGGATGAATTGTTCGGGGTTATACACGGTCGTGGAGGTGTTCAAAGCTCAAAAAAAACATTAAAAACATGTATTTCATTAATTAATTTTTCAAGGTCTTCATTGGTACATATGGTTTACAAAACAGTTTCCAAACGATCTTATTATATTTGTACATAAATCACGATTTATGTCGTTACGCAGGGAGCTATCATCTTTACAAACATTAAAACATACTACCATACATACATACTACTTATTTTACAATGATTTAACTTACTTATTACTAAATGTTCAACTACAGGGCATGTGCAAGTATGGACGCACAGGTTTAAAAAAAAAACGTATTAAGTATAAAACAAAAATTTGTGAAAAAGTTGGAATGTTGACCCCTAATATCTCCGTAACGAGAAGGTTCCCAGGTATGGTCTAGAACAAAAAAAAATCGTAATGACTGGAACAACAAGTGTCTTTCGGCTTCGTTAAGGGTCTTGTAACACCCTTTATTTAGATTGCCATCGACACGCTATCAAGGAGACCAAGTTTTCTGTAAGTAGCCTCACAGCTGCTTGATGTGGGACATCCCCAGCTTGTTGAACCGACGACATTAGGGTGAATGGGATAGACTGACTGCGGTAGACGGAGAATAGGGTGTGGTGGCTTAGCTTGGGCGAAATCTATACCCAGCTGTGGTCTACAAGTGAATTGACAGCTGCGGTGGATACATCGAATACTTAAAAAAACATACCAAAACCCCCAGAACAGTTAAAAAAAAGCAAATACAAAGACTTCCAACTCATCAAAATTCACCCACATTAATCTAAACAAAGCAGACAGTTTTACACTTATTATTCGCATTATTAAGATTTATATCATTTTTCACGGAAACTGGTTTATCAGTAGAATTTTATATTCCTTTTGACACAACCGTCTCTGGCAAGTGTCGTGAGAATTGGAATAATTTATCCAAGAGATTTCCCAAGGGCATTGTCGGAGGACAAACGAAACAAAATCTTTCTTTTTTGTGCTTCTTCGCGAATAAATGTAATGGAACATACGTAGATGTGTTATGGGGAATGTGACGGTGGTATGAGAAAGTTCCGGGTTCGAATAGGGAGAACTTTTTGTCTTTGTGTTGGATTTATATGGCAAATGATTGGCGAATGACACACTTATCTGTGTGATCGTTTTATTGTTTATTTATTTATTTATTTATTTAAGGACAACCAACAAAGTATACACCAAAAATAAATGTTAAAGTACTCATGTTATTTTTACATTTTATAGTGTAGCCTTAATTAAAGGCTGCCACGGCATGCATTGATCCTAGGAGTAGGAAATGTAGTAACAAAACAGATTTTACTTATTTGGGTACATAAATACAATTAATTGTTAAGTTTAACATAAATCCGATATACAAAGTCCAAATGAAAACCTTACAAATTAATTAATGCTAGATTGGTTAGATTAATTTAATCAATATTTTGGTTCGACGTTGTGCCGCTCAATAAAAAAATTGCGATTAAGTCTATAATATGGTGGATTTGGTCAATGAATTAGTCAAATATTTTGGAGTCAAACGAAAGACCAAGGAAACGATGGATGGATTGTGTGAGGAATTGAAAGAAAACCGGCCAAGTGCGTGTCGGGCCACGCACAATGTAGGGTTCCGTTGTCTTACAACGTAAATTTAATCTACTCCCTACGGTCAGATTTGCCTCCGAACGATGATTTTTATTTTAATGACAAAAAATAGTGCTCCCATCATTATGTTTAGGAAAATATGTTATCCAAGTACATTTATAAGTTGGTCGACTATTACTCGTAAACTTGTAAAGCCTACTTAGCTGTGATAGTTTTCCTTCAAACTTCATTGTATATACTATCACCGTTCATTTTTTCACGAACCAAAACACAACCGTTTATCTGGTAGAGGGTGGAGACACTTGAGTCTAACAAAAAAATTGTACTTTAAAGTTTAATATTTCACAAACGAATCCCTTAATCGAAAAACTATATGAACAAACTCGCAATATTTTAAAGAACTATTCAACGACATCCCACATTATAGGGTACGCGAGAAAAAACAAATCCCCACTTTACGTGAAGGTACTGGAAATACATTGAAAAAATACTTTTCGAGATTTTATTTTACTACTTTGTCGGCGCAACTAATCTGTATGCCAAATTTCATGCCAAATTTCAGGTTTCTAGTACTAAGAGTCTTTGAGCTAAGCTGCGGACAGACAGACAGATAGACGGACATGGCGAAACTATAATAGACCAGGGTAGAAGCCTTTAAAAATAATAAAAAGTAAAACAAAATAATAGTAGGATGCAACCCATTAGAAAAGGAGGAGAATATTATAAAAATGAAGGGAAAAATAATTTACGGGCGATCTGAGGTCGGGAAGGGGATGGGGGTAAGTTTTTAAGGGTAAAAAACGGTTTTTCTCGATTTCCGGCAAAACTAAAAGTCCTATCGAAAAAAGTCAAATGGCAAACTTGTAGGTAATAAAAAGATCTAAAACCTTTGTATTTACAATTTTTTCACATAACCTCAAAATTTATGTGAAAAATACAAAAAACCAAGTTTTTGGTTTTTTATTTTTATCTTTTACAAAAAATTTATTTTTTTAACGAAATTTGGTGAAAACATACCTTTTTATGTCCCAAATACGCTGTAATTTATTTGATTAAAAATATTTATTTTTTCACCTCATTTTGAATTAATATCGAAAAAGCACCCTAATTTTCAATCGAAAATTCACCCGTCAAAATATCAGCTTTTTTTAAAAAATTGGTATGTTTTCTGTTCGTTGAAATCTCTACTTTCCGATGGTGAAAAAATAATATATGTTACCATAGTAAATCTTCTCAGAAAATGCAAAAAATCGAAAAAAACTCGAATTTGAATTTTTTTTTTAATTATTATAAATAATTTTGAGTTATTTATTAAAATTTACACTTTAATTACTCGAAAAACGTTAGATTACATGCTACATTAATAAAAAAAAATTGCAAATCAAAATATACTACTATAATTAACAAGCAAATAAGTTAATAACATTTATATTTAATAAGACATCTACAATATTTGGAGAAAGTTGTCGAATCTTTTTTAAATTATATGCGTGGATGCCTATTTATAACTATTTTAAGATAAATTATATTACCTGAGTGACCTACGAAAAATTGTAGCCCACCAAAAGGTATTTCACGGAGAAGTGGGGAAGGGGCTAGGCGGGTTTGGGTCTTACTACATACATACCAACTATTTCGTCATGTCAAAATGTATAAAAAATATATTATAAATATATTAAAAATCTATAATAAATGTATAAATATATAAAAAAAATGTATAGTAAATATATTTTTAATAACTAACTTTTGGCCGATTTTCATGTATATTTCATATATTTTAAATATATTTTAGATACATTCAAAATATATATTAAAAGACATAAAAAACATAGCTAAAAATATAAAAAATATAATTACGATATATATTTTGTATATTTTTTATAGATTTTTAATATATTTTTTATGTATTTTGAAATATTTTGAAATTTTTTTTTTTTCATGGGATTAACTAAATTTGTTTGTGCAAAATTAAGGAGATTATTATTTTTTAATCTTGTACTGAAACATCATTTCATTTTAATCTTTAGGTTATTTAACGTTAAGCATACTATTTTTTAAAGAAAATATTACTATTTTAATGTTTGAGTTGATTGATACAGATAAAAATAGAGATAGTACCTTCCTATGCAGATTCGAAAAGTTTTTTTTTTTTAAGTAAACTTGTCACAATTATCTTCAAGAAACTCAGCGTGCACGCATTTTTAGAAACGATGTTGTATACTGTACTGTATTTCGAATACTGGCTAGGCTAACGGTTGTAACAGCTGCTACGAAATAGTAGGTATGTATGTAGTAAGACCCAGACCCGCCTAGCCCCTTCCCCACTTCTCCATGAAATACCTTTTGATGGGCTATAATTTTTCGTAGGTCACTCAGGTATATAATTTATCTTAAAATAGTTATAAATAGGCATCTACGCATATAATTTAAAAAAGATTCGACAACTTTCTCCAAATATTGTAGATGTCTTATTAAATATTAATGTTATTAAGTTATTTTGTTTGTTAATTATAGTAGTATATTTTGATTTTCAATTTTTTTTTATTAATGTAGCATGTAATCTTACGTTTTTCGAGTAATTAAAGTGTAAATTTTAATATAGATCAAAATTATTTATAATAATTAAAAAAAAAATCGAATTCGAGTTTTTTTCGATTTTTTGCATTTTCTGAGAAGATTTACTATGGTAACATATATTATTTTTTCACCATCGGAAAGTAGAGATTTCAACGAACAGAAAACATACCAATTTTTTTAAAAAAGCTGATATTTTGACGGGTGAATTTTCGATTGAAAATTAGGGTGCTTTTTCGATATTAATTCAAAATGAGGTGAAAAAATAAACATTTTTAATCAAATAAATTACAGCGTATTTGGGACATAAAAAGGTATGTTTTCACCAAATTTCGTTAAAAAAATAAAATTTTTGTAAAAGATAAAAATAAAAAACCAAAAATTTGGTTTTTTGTATTTTTCACATAAATTTTGAGGTTATGTGAAAAAATTGTAAATACAAAAGTTTTAGATCTTTTTATTACCTACAAGTTTGCCATTTGACTTTTTTCGATAGGACTTTTAGTTTTGCCGGAAATCGAGAAAAACCGTTTTTTACCCTTAAAAACTCACCTCCATCCCCTTCCCGACCTCAGATCGCCCGTAAATTATTTTTCCTTTCATTTTTATAATATTCCCCTCCTTTTCTAATGGGTTTCATCCTACTATTATTTTTTTTGGTTTTAAAAATTATCGACCCTGGTCTATAAACAGTGGCGAAGTGTAAAAATTGAGTCAGGGGAATCCGAAGAAAAAAAATGAGAATTGGTTTTTTTTCTGTTTATTTTGACTTCATTTTCGTTATCAGTGACCTCGTAAACCATGAAAATGATAACCCATGATGAAAAAAAAACGAATTTTTTTGTCGGTGCCATCTCGAATTTTCATTTTGATCACATTTTCGTTCTAAGCGATCCCAAAAACCACGAAAATGACACCAATTATGAAAAAACCAAAAATTTTTGTCTGGACCATCTTGAATTTTCATTTTGACCACATTTTCGTTCTAAGCGATCCCAAAAACCACGAAAATGACACCAATTATGAAAAAACCAAAAATTTTTGTCTGGACCATCTTGAATTTTCATTTTGACCACATTTTCGTTATCAGAAAAAAACGAAAATTTTCGTCGGCGCTATATTGGATTTTCATTTTGATCACATTACACAGAAAATAAAAATGAATTTATCTCATGTAAATAAGTCAACAAAATAAAAAATCTAGTTGGTATCAAATACAATATCGACCATTACTCATTCTATCTCGTTCTCCCCTACATTTATTTTTCTGCCCCTGTAGTAACTCGATAATCTTCGGCCTTAACCGAGCTCCCTACAAAACATCACTGCAAGCCGCGAAGTCACGTGTGCGCGTCCATACGATTTTAGTTCTCAATTCTGACACCCGAGCACCGGCTTATTTAGCGCCACCTGTTGCTTTATTTGTTTAAAAAAATGTTTTCATTTTTTAAATGTTTTCAATCCTGTGATGTATTAAATGGCTGTACTGTGATGTGATACCCACAGGTGAGTTTGTAATATACTATTTGACTACAGTAGACAACTAGACACTTCGTCTGAGTGCCTTGTTTCCGAAGGGAAGCCGGCAAGAATCGACTTCTTAGGTGCTTCGCCCCTACTATAACGGTTCCTTGTTTGTTGACTACGGAACCCTAAAAAGGAGTAAATGATATCGTGACGGTTGACAGAGGAGAATGGAAGAAAAAAAACGTGTTGCACCGACCCCAAGTAACATGGGACAAGGGCAGGAAGATAATGACTTTGGAGTTAAAAATAACATCAGTGTATCTGTCATCAGTTTTGCTGTTACACACACGTTTCTGGAAGACACATCTCATGACAAGTCATTATAAGAGGTATACTTACCTTAATACTTAAGTTCGGTATACTTTGAGTAATAAAAAAAAAACTAGCACTCCGGGAGTGCCGGCAGAAGTGAAAACTTGATTATTAACGTTGAGCATGTTTGATATTTTGGAATGGTTAGGGAATAATTTTGCACCAATTGCTTTATCAGTATAAAAGTACTATCATTTATGTGGTAGAATACAATATTCATGTATTGCGCTATCGTACACAAACATGACAATTTATATTACATTAAAAATTTAACACTTTAAAACTATTACAATTATTTTACATTAAAAAGTTTATCTCTCCGAAAAATCAACTTTCATCCATAATTTCAACGACTTTTTCACCATCATCATTACCAGAACTATCATCGCCAATCTCTAAAACTGATACGATAGGTTTATGGTAGCTGAAGTAAGAAACGAACAGTTTTGATTCGAACCTATTTAAATGTCTAATAAAGACCGCATCAACTGATCACTACACAAACAGTCGAGCCATCAGCTGTCACCATCCATGGATGCGCGTGGCAATTTATTTAATAGATTTGTCAGCTTTATCCCCACGGAATAGAAAAAACAGTGGAAGTGCCCTTAGACTGCCTTAGTACGGGAACCAGTGTCGCCAAACTCATACACTTGCAAATTAAAATGAACATTCCAATACACAGAAAACGATGATATAATTGGCTACTAATTATTTATGCAACTTTGGCGAAAAGTTTATTAATTGTTGTTCAAAATTAAGTCTTATTACAACTACTGAATGTTGTTTTTATTTTACATGTCAAAATCAATGAAGTCCATTTTTCCATCTAACAATCAATTTCGAGCAATCCACAACGAGTTCAGCTACTCAACGCTAGAGGGCGCTGTAACCAATTTACTCTATTTAGCACCCTAAAGTTATTGAAATAGATGTCATATTCGTTTGCACTTGTTATCTATTTTTCTACTCAGCTAGGGATGAGGACAAGATATCGATAATTTAATGTCGATGTTTGTACAATGTAATAATTAAAATCTTTTATCTTATGTAACGGACCAAAGTCCGATTAGTATAAAAGGTAAAATGGTTAAATGAAACGATAAATAGTGAATTTAAAATATTTATTGTCCTTGAAATAAAACATATTTGTTTAATAATTGTCGTTTTGACTGTTTTATATTTAATTTTAACAGGTGATGCATGCGGATATTGACATATTTTTCCGCAATGGCTTTCATTAAATCCGTAATGTGATTCGATGTAGGAAATTCTCCTAACTGATGATAAATAATTTTTTGGAATATCGACGTCCCAATAAAAAAAATCTGTAGCCTTTTTTTGAAGTTTGTAAATTGTTTTCATCAAAATGCTCAGAACAAATTGTACTTGATTTTGACGGCATCCAGTTCTGTCTTCCCGTAGCTTCTATCCATTTCTCCTTAGTAAAAGGATCTTTCGGAAAACTGAAATATTTAGTTACATACTTTATTAGTATTAGTTATTTTTGAGGCCTACGTCCAGCTATGAATGAAGATTGGTTTATTTGTCAGAATATAAGTACTCAAACTCAAACCATTTATTTCAATTAATCGAGAAGAACGTCAACGAGTACATAACATGTCATGGTAACGTATAAGGTTTCACTATATAAGTACACTCGAAGACACTCTTTATTATTTTATCGATACCGAACTATTTGAATGTGTCCCATCCCTAATCGAGTAGCGTCGAAGTTTCTAGAATGTATACGATGATATTCAAGACAGCGAGCAAGTTGATTTAGACTTTGAACAATGGACATAAGGTAGTTTCTAGTTCGCAACAAAGTAATAAATATGGTTTTGTCAATAAGTTTTTATTGACAAAATTTAATTATATTGAAATATATCATAGTTTTATACTTACCGGTGATACGATACACCTCCGCAAGATACATTTTTTGTCCTACCATCGTTTTTACATGTAAAAATTGCACAATAAGGCATGTTTTTAATATTTTTCGTTACGTTCGAGACGTCGTATCACAGCAAGTAGCTAATCCCGACTGAGTCGGTGTTGCGCAGGTGTTGCGGATCTCCGCATAATTGTGACACACGCGCGATAGCTGCGTGGCACTTCCACTGTTTTTTCTATTCCGTGTTTATCCCTAAAGCATTTAGGTTCAAAGTTGATTGGAAACATTTAAAAATTTCTTTAAATGATTTTAAACCATAAAATGTTGAAGGTTAAGTTCAAAATCGTCTACTCTCCATCCGTCTTACGCTTTTTCCAAATTTCTTTAAATGATTTTAAACCATAAAATGTTGAAGGTTAAGTTCAAAATCGTCTACTCTCCATCTGTCTTACACTTTTTCGATCAGGTCACGTGTCCTGACGCGAGTGTCCTGACGCGAGTTTAAGATTTTATACCCATTACAGAACAATTTTTTTAAAGTGCTCAACGCCGCTAAAGAAGTTTTCACTTCAAAAATATTTATTTCTTTTGTTAGATTCGCATAGGACAAAACAAAATAAAATAAATAAGGAGTCTCATTGTCATACTTGTAAATTGGCTAATCTTTAGACCATGAAATATCAAGTTATTAACGTACAATTACAAAAGACTTAAAACTGAAAAAGTAGCCTAAATAAGGACCTCTAATTTTAGCTTCTTAAAGTAGTTAGTGACTCAGAGGCAAAGTTCAAGATACAAGAGATACATTAGCTGTATCTAGAGGTTAACGTTTTTACATTCATAATAACATTATACATTCAAAACGAACTGTATTTGTCTGTCTATTAACTTTAGAACGATCTGAACAAATTTCAATGAAATTTACACCACGCAGGTAGACCACCTTCTTCTATAACGTGGGTTTAGTGCCTAACCTGGTGTGAGAGTTTTTATGCCGCCCATGGGCCTCTGATTTGGCTTTACATGCCGTCCAGAAAATATCTCTCAGGCATGCTGGTTTCCTTACGATATTTTCCTTCACCGACGCAAGTGATAATTATTCAATATGCACATGAATCCGAAAAATCTGAGGTGCATGTCTTGGGTTTGAACTCTAGACCAATGACTTGGCAGTCCGACGGCCACACCATTAGGCTTCATAGCCTAATGGTAGCCTTACGGCACGCAGATAAACCATGACTTGGCCTAAGTTTTATCCGGGTGGAACATTTCCATGGGATGATTTCTATCCAGCACGCAGGCGAAGCCACAGGCAGAATCTAGTTCTTACATACGGCTTTGACTTTATCTTGACTACGATTCAGTTAACATACTGATTTAATATAAAATTGAAAGCTATCTCTCATGAAAAATCGCATCAAGTGTTAAATGAATCGTAAAAGTCAAAGATCGTTTAGCCTAATACTATCAATTGATTTAAGTTCGTATCGCAGAGGAATAAGGTTGATTTTCTTGTGGTGTTTGGCTGTAGTGAGTTTATAGAAATCCACGAGAGAAGGCCTAGTCATGTGATAAATCGTCGTTACAAAGTTATATATAATCTACCCCAACAATGGATGAAATAATTTTGTCAATAATCAGTCTAGCATACTAAATCAGTGGAAAAAATCAGAATGAGCTCACGCCTGTAAACCCCGAAGGGTTAGGCAGAGGTGTACCTACACTCATAATAATGTTTAAATGCCAAGTAATAGGGGGTAACGAGCTCATTGGCATCAACTGGACACAAGTCCATGCTGAGAAATTTGATGAAAAACCCAATATCACTTTGCCCAGCCTAGGAACCTGGGATCTCATGATCAGTAATAGCACTTGCGGCCATTACATCAACGAGTGCAGTGCAATAAAAATAATAATCAACAATTTGATAGAGCACAGACAATGTTTGCTACTTGTGAATGTGGTAGCAATTTCCCCGTTGCCAGATACAAATCATCTCTTACAACGAACCACTGGGCTTGCGAACCGCTGGGTCCACAAGCATGGCAATAGAGTTCCATAAGTAAAGTTAAGTTTAACTATCCAGTCTAGGTATATTGTATTAACCAGTACCAACTGGGTTGTGGAGGTCAGATCGGCAGTCGCTCAATGTAAAATACTGGTATTCAGCTGCGTCCGGTTAGACTGGAAACCGACCCTTACATAGTTAGGAAAAGGCTTGGCAGATGTCAGACTTTCGGGCCACTGACTACCTGTAACGACTGTCAAAGATCTACAAATGACAGCCGGGACCAACAGCTTACCGTGCTTTCCGAGGCACGGAGGAAACTCTTTATGTAATGGGTGGTCACCCATCCACGGACCAACCTAGGTAAGCGCAGCATAACCTAAAGATCAACCCGAGCGGCAGTTACTATTTAGACACGAGCTCCTCTTACTTTGTAGTAAGTGTAAGTAAGTAAATCCCATTGCACTCAGCTTCTACAATCATAATACTCAAGCATTGCTACAGGAACATCAATATTTGCTTATTCAGTGGATTTCGTAAACCATTTCTAATTGAAATGTTACCTCTGCCGATCTCCACAGAACTGTCAACAAGATTTCTCGGCCTCAGCTCGTGCAATATCCTAAAGTTATCCGCTTCAGGCCACGTCCAGGCCACTTCCAGGCCACTTTCAGGCCACTTTACTGGTAATTAGCCTTCGTTTTTACTGTGGCCACTTTATAACTTTACAAAGTTTCTCGTTGGTTAAGAAATGCAATTTGTTAATTTATTTTAGAGAGTTTTTGAATTAAACGAGTTTTCATGTCTGCACAAATTAATAATTGGTATAAAGGGTGTAACAACACCGAGCGCGGAGCCGAAAACCACATGTTCTTCCCGTCATTGCGATCATTATTTTTGTTCTAGACCACAGCTGGGAACCTTCCAGTTACGGAGATATTGAGGGTCAAAGTTCCAATTTTTTCACATTTTTTTTTTCAAAAACCCGACTACTGAAAAATCACGCTCTAATTAAATTCGGGGTTTACAAAGTAAAATCGACTCCTCCTATTGTTGAAGTCGGTTAAAAAGTAGCCTATGTTATCCGGGCCACAATAACTAATCGATTGACACCTTATTCATCAAAATCGGATGAATAGTTTAGGCGCCACGGAGGAACATACACATAGACTGCTAAAATCATAAACCTTCGTTTAGGCTTCGCTGTAGTCGGGTAAAAAGATGGTAAATTGTGCTTCGCAAAACAAAAAACACCGCCAGACGCGCGAGAACGGATTTCTATTCTGTGGCTAATAAAGTACCTAAACTGATCCTTGTAAAAAGTCAGCATTCAAAATTCACCACAAAATTCAGCACAAAGGGTGTAACTTTTTAAATACTGTAGTAAGTTATTTAAGTGTAAACTTAAATATTAGAATGAAACTTTCCTCTATGTAAGTAAAAGTCTAACGTTGCCAAGTCTTGCGATAAAAGATTTTCTACTACTTATTTGAATAGTTGCTTTTGCGGGTTTTGTTCGCTTTGCACTTTCTTTGAAGTTGTGGTTAAGTAATATGTTATTGGTAAGCTTGAGTTTGTGTCAAAAGTTGTGGTGAGTTCGACAGATCGTCTTTTATTTACTGCCAAGACTGGTTGTATCTTTTGGGTGCATCTATTGATGCGCTTTGGCAGATCTGCGGGCCCAGGGAAACTAACATTCAGTAAGCGATAGCGACGATGGAAATGAAATGTCGTAATGTTTATATTGATTGTGTAATTTTATGAATGGATATATTATTATAAGAACAAAGAAAGAGGACCTAGTGGCTTAATAATAACAGCCGCTTGGATCGATCTTTAGGTTAATCCGCGCTGTGATTTGTAGAGCTTTGACCGTCGTTACAGGTAGTCAATGGCCCGAAAGTCTGACAACCAGTCAACAAAGTTGGGTATTACCCAGTACTAACTGTGTTGTGGAGGTCAGATAGGCAGTCGTTCCATGTAAAATACTGGTATTCAGCTGCATCTAGTTAGATTGGAAGCCGACCCCAAATAAATTTGTATAAGGGCAGGAGAATGATGAGAGTGAATGTCAGGTGTCCACTCCCTGACTCTATAATACCTGCGTTTTTTTTTCACTTGTGTGTTCCATTATTAGTATTATATTTATTAAAACTTTGTACAATGGCACGAATTATTACTACATAGCTCATGGCGGTGGTGTGTCATGCCAAAGGTCAGGTAATTTTAAGTTGTTTAAGTTTTCTTAAAGAAAAACGTTGTATAATAGGTTACAATTGTTTTTTTAGGGTTCCGTACCTCGAAAGGAAAAAACGGAACCCTTATAGGATCACTTTGTTGTCCGTCCGTCTGTCTGTCTGTCAAGACCCTTTTTATCAGGAACCCGTTGAGGTATCAAGCTGGAATTTATATCAAATACTCAAGTCTAATGTTTCTTGGAGCTGTGAAAAATTCAAACTTCTAAGCCAACGCAATCAAAAGATATAGCAGTTTGTGCCGCAAATTTCCGCAAATTTGGACACTCACAAGGGAATCAAAACCTACAGGGTGCTTCCCGTGAACTCAGAATCTTGAAATATGGTACGAAGCAACATCTTATAGCACAGATAAAGGAAAAACTGCGAAAACCGTAAATTTTTAGTTACATCATATAATAAAAATATTTTTAATAGTTCTAAACTTACTACCCCTTTCCTCATGAACGCGCAGAACTATTAAATTGAAATTCATATCAAACACTCAAGTCTATAATACCTTTAAGCTGTAACAAAATCAAACATCTATGTCAACGCAATAAAAACAAAACAGCTATTTAAACCGCATATTTTCAAACTCGCAACTACTCGCAAGGGAATCAAAACCTAAAGGGTACTTCCAGTCGACCTAGAATCTTGAAATTTGGCATGAAGCAATGTTTTATAGCACATATAAAGGAAAAATTCCGAAAACCTTAAATTTTTACATCACATATTATTTTATAGATAATAATACGGAACCATGCGCGAGTCCGAGTCGCACTTGGCCGGTTATTTTTACTCTAAATAGACTTGCGTTTAGCCGCAACTCGCCTGATAAAATGCGCCGATGAGGCCTAGGGTGACAATAATACAATCAGCTGTAAACAAATATGCTAGATGTCGTTTTTAGGGTTCCGTACCCAAAGGGTAAAACGGGACCCTATTACTAAGACTTCGCTGTCTGTCTGTCTGTCTGTCTCCAGGCTGTATCTCATAAACCGTGATAGCTAGAAAGCTGAAATTTTCACAAATGATGTATTACTATTGCCGCTATAACAACAAATACTAAAAATTAAAAAAATATATATTAAGGGGGGCTCCCATACAACAGATATGATTTTTTTGCCGTTTTTATAGATAATGGTACGGAACCCTTCGTGCGCGCGTCCGACTCGCACTTGGCCGGTTTTTACAACACGTGACACGTTTATTCAAACTATTCCTAAAACGGTTCCGTTTTATCTATCATAAAACAAAATAAATTAACTACCATATCCCACAACCCGAAAACTTCAACACAAACTTATTAACCTTTAAACTACTCACACTAATCAACATAACAAAGTTAACAAAACGTAATAATCGAACTCGAACCGTCACATAATGGAAATATAACACATTTAATTTGACCGTACGATTTGTGTGTGACGCGGAATTGAGTCGTACGAACTAATTCCGAGTTGTGCGAGTTGTGCATAGCGGTCCGAAATATCAGCGGAATGCCGGCTCGTTAAAACTTCGGGTGTGGATGTATGGTGGATGGAAGTGGCAGTATGGATGGTTGTAATGTGTATAATAATAATAATCATTTATTTCGGGCTAAGCCCATAGTGTTAGTAAATATGGTCTCAAAAACTAGTGTTAGTAGACATACATGGCTTATTTCGTATGGATTTTCATCCAATGTCGCAGCATTGGAGACTCCCATCTATCTGCGAAAAGACTCAAGATACTGTTGGTACCGCCACGAAGACGAGCAAGCAGGGAAGCGCTTCCCTTCCGTATGATGGCCGCAAAACCATCTATACCTTTCCGCAAACACCTTTGACGCGCTACATCGCCATGGCAGCCTCAACAGCATCCTGAGTGCGTTATTATACTCGACCCTCATATCGCTATATGTACGCAAACTATAATAACACAATAAACCAATAACAACACAAAAACTAATAACTATAATGTAACGCTCGCTGCCTCACAGGTGTCGTGGTCGTGACTGCTGAGCGTTGAGTATTGGGTTCGAGTCCCTCGTCCGGAAAATTGTTATTGGGTTTGTCATCAGGAATTTCTCAGTAGCAGCCACAGAGTGTTGATTTGTGCCCGGTTGATGGCCATAGGCTCGCCTCCTATTACATGGGACCTAAATATAACTCGAGAAATGTGGGTGTACTATTAGGTACATCTCTGCCTAACCCTTCGGGGATTACCGGCGTGATTTTATGTTATTAGGGATTACACAGTACAGTAGAAGCTCGTGGCTAAATAATAACAGCCGCTCGGGTCGATCTTTAGGATAAGTCGCGCTTGCCTAGGTTGGTCCGTGGATGGGTGACCACCCATTACATACCGAGTTTCCTCCGTGCTTCGGAAAGCACGTTAAGCCGTTGGTCCCGGCTGTCATTTGTAGATCTTTGACAGTCGTTAAGGTAGTCACTGGCTCGAAAGTCTGACAACCAGTCTTACCAAAGGGTATCGTGTTACCCAGAGCTAGCTGGGTTGTGTGTTTGTGAGGTTGTAGGGGGTAATCTCTGGATCTACTGAACCGATTTTGAAAATTCTTTTACTAATAGAAGCGAAGTTATTTGTGAGTATCATTGGCTATATATTAACCCGAAAAATTACGAACTTTTTCGAGGTAGTTGGATTTGCAAAGTAAGTCGGAGAAAAAACGGTCGAAAATGTTTACCGCCCAACAAAGTGGGCACGGGCCAGCTAGTTGCTTAATAAGATTATGAATTCAGAAAAATATTACTACCTAGTTTTCAAAATATTTACATTTGAATTTTTCACCAACTCGACACAAGAGACCGGACACACGTGTGTCCAGTTGGTGAAACTCAAAATTAGTATCACTTATTATTTCGTCATCTGGACACGCCAAGATTTTTATTCGTGTCCACATAATAATAATAATAATAATTAGCCTTTATTTGCCTTAACAATTACATTTCTTACAATACAATTCATTTAACATTACACTACCTTACATTTTATTTTCCTTAAACATTACATGTAGCAATACACTTGAAATTTCATCTCATTTAAGTATGCATTCATTACAATTCAATAAAAATACTTTTTTTTTTTCTTCATTTCATTACATTTTCCTTACGTTAAACAAAAGTTTTGAACATTTTATGAACATTAGTACATTTCATTTTTTATTTTAATTTTATTTCAATTCATTTATTGTTTTACATTTTGCAAATAGTAGTATACATTTCATACCATTAAAACATTTCTTTTAACATAAGTACATTTCATTAAACATTACATGAAGCAACACATTCCATCTCATTTTACCATGCATTAATTAACATTACACTTCGATAACATTTTTTTCTTCGGTTCATCAAACATTAGTAGTAGATTACATTTATCATTTCATTAAATAAAAATTTTCGAGGCATAAGTAATTTTTTTTTTTTTTTTTTTTTTTTTCATTTAGTTTAAAAACAATTAACATGTCATCAAACCGTATTACATGTAAAATTACATTTATCATTACATTATACGATTTTATAATATTTTACAAACAGTAGTATATACATTTCATGCCATTTAAAACATTTCTTATAACGTTAGTACATTACATTTCATTTAATTTAATATTCAATTTAGCAGTTCTTTTAATGTTACATTTCACGCTACATGCCTTATATTTTACAAAATATTCTATTGGTAGGTAAACAATTTTTAGTTAAGGCCCCGTTTGGGTATAGGCCTCCTCCAACTTTTTCCATGAGTTTCTCTCCTTCGCTTGCTTTGTCCAGTCCTTTCCGGCAATTTGTTTTATATCATCTGCCCAACGTTCTCTCGGGCGGCCTCTGGCCCTCTTGCCGCTTGGGCCTTGCCATTGAGTTACCAATTGTGTCCATCTTCCATCTGTCATTCTCGCTACGTGTCCAGCCCACTTCCACTTCAGGCGTTTCGTATGTCGAAGAGCATCTATTATATAAGTTTTTTTGCGTATGTCTTTGGATTTTTGCTTATCTTTCAACCTTATATTCAGAATGCTTCTTTCCATTGCGCGTTGGGTTTTTTGAATTTTGTCTCGTGTATAGTTATTATAAATCCAGGTTTGAGACCCGTAAGATAGGCAGGGTAGCAGACACGAGTCCATGACTTTCTTTTTTAATTTTAAGGGTAATAACGTGTCCACATAGTGAAACTTAAATTAAATAACTTTTATGTTTTCGCCAACTGGACACATGTTCGCATTTTACCCGAATTAAAGACAGTCAAGCACATAAATGTTTTGTGTCACAATCATCATCGGCCACTAACATCCTACTGCTGAGAACGGGTAATTAAGTATGTAATATTAAAATTATTCACTATTTATGAATTTAAAGAATATTTTTGACACTGACAGTATTAGAAAGTCACTATCTCTATGCTTGTCTTATAATCTTCAACATGTAACCAGTTTTATTACACTTTTTTGTATTCCCGGCGGCCGGCGACTAACAATGACTAATAAATCATCATAATATTATTAAATTGTTATATATTTGTTTTATTTCAAAATTTGTCTGAAATAGAAGCTAATAAGGTTTTTCAAGTAAAAAAGTGAGGCAGCTTTTTCATGAAATCGAGGCGATTATTAACCTGACTGTACCCTTTTTTGCAAATAAACTGGGTGTGTCCAGTTGGCGAAAACATAAAAGTGATTTAATTTAAGTTTCGCTATGTGGACACGTGTAAAAATTTTGGCGTGTCCAGATGACTAAATAATAATTTACTAATTCTGATTTTCACCAACTGGACACACGTGTGTCCAGTATCTTGTGTCGAGTTGGTGAATAACCCAACTCGATTAAGACAAACCTTTTTGTGGATATTCTAAAAAAACTTGACTTGTTAAAAATATTTGACATTCATAGTTATTAGAAATTAGTCACAAAACAAATCCAATTGGTTCTATCTTATGAGCAAAGAAAAAAAAATTATAAACTAATGTTATTTTAACTAGTATCTCTTTGTTCTCTTTAAACATATGATTTTTTTAAAAGGTAATATAATTGTCAAGCTACCAAGACGTTCTTGATACGAGACCAAAAATCTCATGGCATGTCGATTCCAGCATGCTTACTCTTCAAAAATGTTCCGGTTATGTAAATATGGTCTCATGTAGGCATGTCTTGTCAGAAAGCTACGGGAATACTTCGCGACAGGCGACTGATGAGAAAATGTTGCCGTGAACTATTCACGTGGCGCGGTTGTGCCGCCTACGCGCCTCGTCATAAGTAGAGTGTAGGATGTTTTGATTTCGCTAAGATATAAGTTTTGGGGGTTTATTTGTTTATTGGGAAATGAGGTTTAAATCCTACTAACTGGGTTGTATAGGTGAGATAGCTCTATAATATAAAATCCAGACAAACCAAGAACACGGTGTTGTGGGTCATTGATTTTAAGAAGAAGAATATTCTAAATTTTTAATAAATAAATTAAAATTTCTAATAACTTTGCTGCATCCGTTAAGACTGGAAGCCGACCCCAACATAGTTGGGAAAAAGGGTAAGATAAGATAAGATAACATGTGTACACATACAATATTAAAAAGTGCATGCAGGATAACATTAAAGAAAATTGGTTCAGACATGTTTGCCACATACTATGGCGACAGACTATGGTAGACAGATGATGTATGTGTGGTACTGAAATTATTATCACACTTACTATATTATGAATACAGTGCAATGTGTAAGGCTATTCAGCAGTATTCATTAATCAATAAGAAATCAGTACATATTTTTCACAACGCATCACGCATGCAGCGTTAGCCGAACGTCGTTTTCAGCCTATGGAAATCTTTCTGATACCTAAAGCAATGCCTTCTTATTAATTTATTTCATTTATGTACACACAAAACACATAATTATACAGGAAATAACATACAGACAAAAGAGCACTACAGTACCGCTTATTTCATGTAGAAACCTCTTCCAGCGGACTTGCGACAGGAGATTAGACAAGAAACTTATGCGACAGTTAAAGATCAAATTCTAAAAAAAAAACAAGTTTCGTCTAGAAGAGTCCGGAACATATTGACTGCAACAGTCGGGACCCATTAAATACTCAAAACTTAAATCATTCTAACCATTAAGGGTCCCGACTATTGCAGTTAATATATTCCGGAGACTTCTGTTCGGGAGTTTTTTTTTTCTTTTCAGTTTTTATTTAACGTTACGCAGTCGAGTTTTTATTTTATTTCACACTTTTGAGTTACGATTAAAATATGGTCATGATTTACCATTTTAAAATACTCATGATGAGCCTTTTAATTTGATACCCATATTGCAGTATCCAAAAAAAATGTTTTTATTTTTTATACTTAAAACTATAGCGTCTCACAGTCATCATGCTGGTTTTTTTTCGCGTCACCTATCTAAGAACACTTGGGTTACCAAGAAAAATCTGAAGGTATGTTAATTAAATAAATCCGTGCAGCGGTTTGGAAGATATGAGGTAATAAAGAATATTACTTGCATACATACAAGATACGCGCGAAAAACATAACTCTTCCTTGGCAGTCGGGTAAATATTAATGGAAACAATTCTTATTATTCTTATTCTTATTAAACAATTGTTTAGATTATGAGGACTCTGAACTCATTTTCCCTTAAACATGAAATCACAATAATACAATACCGTAAGTGTAACATGAACAATTAAACTCCCAACCAAAGTCAGGGCAGTGGACAGTTTTCGGCGACCTCCCCTCTCTTGCCCGCGCCCCCTCACCGCCAACCCCGCAGGCTGCACGGTACTGGCTCAAAAAGCTGTTTACTGGGTCATCACTAATTTTGATATTCCACGAAATTCGTGAACTATAATGTAAGTGGTATACGGGCTGTTATTGCGTAGATACGAGGGGTAAGATTAGATTATATTTGATGTCTTGATGTTTTAGAGGAGCTCGTGGTTTAATAATAACAGGCACTCTGGTCGATCTTGGTAAGCCGTGCTTGTCGAGGTTGGTCCGAGGAGTGCCGAGTTTCCTCCGTGCCTCGGAAAGCACGATAAGCCGTTGGTCCCGGCTGTCATTTGTAGATCTTTGACAGTCGTTACAGGTAGTCAGTGGCCCGTAAGTCTGACAGCCAGTCTTACCAAGGATATCGTATTACCCAGTGGACTAACTGGGTTGTGGAGGTCAGATAGGCAGTCACTCCATGTAAAATACTGGTATTCAGCTGCATCCGGTTAGACTGGGAGCCGACCCTAAGATAGTTGGGAAAAGGCTAGGCAGATGATGGTCTTCATGTTTATGTAATATCTTTGTTCGAGACGCACAGTGATTGGGACTGCCTCGTTGGTCTAGTGGTCGCAAGCGCGACTGCTGCGCATGAGGTCCTGGGTTCGATTCACGGTTCGGTTTTTCCGTCAGGAATTTCTCAGTAGCTACCACGGAGTCTGGATTTGTGCCCGGTTAGGCTCGCCCCCTATTACATGGGACTTAAACATTACTGGCGAAATGTGGGTGTGTATATTAGGTACACCTCTGCGTAACCTACGGCGATTACAGGCGTGATGTTATGAAATTATATGTGACGACGATATACCGAGAAAAATTCAAACTTACAGAGTATTTAAAATTGAGCATTCACAAAAAAAAAAACAAATAAATATGGTCTACACTAATATTATAAAGAGGATTTATTTTTATTCTTGTGTGTGTGTATGTCTGTAATGAATAAACTCAATAACTACTGTGCCGATTTCAAAAATTCTTTCACCATTGGAAAGCTACATTCACCCTGAGTAACATAGGCACCTGTGCAAAGCCGGGACGAACATCTAGTGGTATATTTCACGTAATCTGTTATAACTTAATTGTGCTTCTGTGTGGTGTGCTGTCTTTTGTGTGGACTGAATAAATGGTTTATCTATCTATCGATCTCTAATCTCTATCATATACAGGGTTAGTTTTCAATGACCAGCCAAATTCTAAGATATGATGCAGTACATCATTCTGAGCCCGGCCATATAGAAAAGTTTCATCAAAATGTCATTACAAAATCAGCTGTTCCATACATTTTGACCGTGTAGGTATTGCACTTTTGTAGGAAACAGCTGTTTTTTTATGACATTTTGATGAAACTTTCTATATGGCCGGGCCCAGAATGATGTACTGCATCATATCTTAGAATTTGGCTGGTCATTGAAAACTAACCCTGTATAACATACAGCCGCAGACAACACAGGCTATCCTATTGCTTAAACACCTACTTCCTACCTATTATAACTGAAGAGTCAAAGTAACAGTATATTTTTCAAAACTCCGATAAAAGCGAGGAATATAAGAACATGGGTATAATAAAATTAACTTATTTTTACTCTCGCCCAACAAACTTCGACCTTCAGACACGCAAAGTTACGATCGCTCGATCATAACTTTATATCACTTTACTTAAAATTGAGTCACTTTTTCAATTTCCTCTCGTATTTACTGACCGCAACTTAGTTATCTATAAAATGTAAAAATATTCTATAAAAATGAAAAAATGTTATAGTGTATTTTTTCCACGTATTTAAATCGCCTGTGTTTTTCTTGATAGTGATGATCCAGTGAGTTCTTACTAATAAGAAGTCTTCTTTTCAGGTAAGATTTGCATGATCTGAAATGCTCATATACGCAAAAACACATGAGTACATTGAAATATCTGACTACTATTATAAATGTTAAAGTTTGTACGGACGAATGTTTGTTACTCAATCACGCCAGAACGGCTGAACGGATCTGGATGAAATTTGGCATAACGATAGATTACAGTGTGAAACAGTACATCACACATTTTTATCTCGGAAAAACGATCCCGTGGCCAATTCCCGAACTCCACGTGGACGAAGCCGCGGGCATAAGCTAGTTAAATATAAAAAAGATGAGGGCCTATAAAAGTTGCTATCCTAAAGGATCTATTTTAAAATGCTATCTTATATGATGCTTCTCTGCTCTTATATAATCTTAAAAGCGAAGCATTTGATTATTATTGCAGAAATACAAACACCATTAAAACCGATAGTCATTTGACTAGGCCCTCTTAATCTTTTCTTCTTCGCTCCGCTCTTAACAGAACGGTCCCGATGCCGGCGTCACGATAAATAGTGACCAATCGCAGGTGTAGTTACAGCTCTACTCACGATTTCTCTCCATTTAGTTCTCTTAGATGGCAGTTAGGCAGGGCTTCCAACCTACAGCTCGCGAAGCTATAGATTCATCATCCTACGCAGCTGCAGCTTAGTGGTGTGACCGTCACACTGCCAAGTCATAGGTCTCAAGTTCGAATCCAAGACCTCTGATTTTTCAGATGCATGTGCGTATTGTATAATTATCACTTGCTTCGGTGAAGTAAAACATCGTGAGGAAACCAGCATGCTTGTGAGATATTTCTTGACGGCATATAAAGCCAAGACAGAGGCCCATGGGCGTAATAAGAACTCTGACACGAATTTAGGCACTAACCACATGATAAAGAAGATCCGAAGGGGGTTTCATATAACCTGAAATACAGAGTGTTAGGAACAGCCCTCCGGAAACTGACAGGGTGTATTCAGCTCCTTATTTTGCATCATATTCCACCGGAATTTTTCTCAGGAAAATTTTCAATTTTTTAATAGTTTTTTCAATGTAAAATTACATTCTCTGTACGCAGCAATCCATTTGTGTAAATATTAGGGCTAAAATATAGAATTCAACGATGGATGTTGAAATACTCTAACGAACGATGCGTGAAATCAGGTGTTCACTTCCTGCCTAGCTACAGAGTTAATTGAACTCGTTAATTGAACTCGTCGTCGCGCTTGCCAATCGCTATGTGCGTTTTGCCATGGTAACACACAACATCACAAAACAAATCAAATTTATTGGATCCCTATAACTTTCCTGAAATAATTTCTTGTACCGGTCAGTCTTAGTATGATATATTGAATTCACCCCATCAGTCTGCAGAGGGCTGTCCCTTACACCCTGTATAGAACCACATCATAAGCACTACATCGCGACACCTATATCCAAATTTCACCACCAGATGTCACTAAACACTCCGACTAACAAATCGTCCGTCTGCTCGGCCCAGAGTAATGCCCTCACAGTTTTCAGCCGCAAAACGCCGACATATAATATGTCAGTAGTTGACCGCAACATTCTACGGAAATTAAGGGGAATTAATGTTACAATTCCTCTTTCGCTGCATGTTAGGAATAATTGTGTTAGTGTAACGACGGACATTACTGTGCTTTTTGTTCTGCCCTGTGGCCGGAGTTTGGAATTTGGTCCTATTAGTCGGAGTGGTGATTAGGTTTGATATTTTAATGCGGAGACAGATTTGTGGGACACTTTTGTTGGGTGAACGTGCTTGGTTATTGCAGGTTGTGGTGGCTTTTTAACGGTGGTTGCTGCTACTGGGGTGATTTTCGGTACTGCGTGTACAGGGTCACTAAAATGTGGGTAATTTATTCTTAAAGGTTTGGTTTAACAAAGAAGTCCTCCTGCTTACGAATCGAACCTGTCTTATTTTATAACAGAGAAATTAACTGATGATATTTAAATGCAACTGCCTCGTTGGCCCAGTCTAGTCTTGAGGTCGCAAGCGCAACTGCTGAGCACGAGGTGTGGGTTTATCGGGCAAATTGTTATTGAATTTTTCCACCAAGAATTTCTCAGTAGCAGCCACGGAGTCTGGATTTGTGCCTTGTTGATGGCAATAGGCTCACCCCTTATTACATGGGACTTAAACATAACTGGCAAATTGTGGGTGTACTATAAGATACACCTCTGCCTAATCCTTCGGGAATTAGACGCTTGATGTTATGATATTTAACTAGCTCTAGCTTAGGAATAAAAAAATACTGGTATAATCAGGGCAACTAAATGGTAAAAAATCGTATTTTCGCGTAATTACATGAGTGATTGATCTATCGTTAATATTTTTTTCTTGTTGACCTCTTATTCCATTAAACTTCTGATTACTAGGCTAGTTCACGGTTCAAGTATTACCAGTACATGCGGCCTACCGCACTAAATACTTTTAAAATAATTACTACATTTCCAAACTACAAATACTTTACAATATAAATATCCTAGTTAGAAGATTTGCTGCCGATGTAAAGGTGCATTCGAAGCTCGCGGCGTGGCGGTGCTGCCACAGTAGGTTTCCGCGTTGAAATGTGAAAATATTTTCCATATAATGTCGTGTTGGTGCACCAACATCTTCGGTATTTCGTTTCATAGAGTTTGACAGCGATCCCTGTTCGGTATATTTTCGAAACATATTTTATAGTTTTAGGCCAGACTTTGTTTTGAACTAACTGGGTTGTGGAGGTCAGATAGGCAGTCGCTCTACATAAAATACTGGTATTCACATGCATCCGGTTAGACTGGAAGCCGACCCCAAAAATTGTTGGGAAAAGGCTAGGCAAATGATGAGGACAGACTTTGTTTCTAATTAAATAGAATAATGTTTTACTAATTAAGTTTATTTTAATGTGTCAGTAAATGCATCTGACAGATAATTTAATTACGAGTGTAAAGCATTACATCGTAAACCAATAAAATAAATACTGGCGAAATGTAAGTGTACCATATCTAAACACAAAAACGGCGTGATGTTTTGTTATGTTAAAATCCCTGTGTGTTTTCCTGTGTTGTACTTACTGTCTTTGTGTGTTGACTGCTTCTTTGGTCTAGGGGTCGCAAGCGCGACTGCTGCCCATGACATCCTGGGTTTGTATCCCAGGTTTGGGATTTGTATTGATTGTATTCCAGGGTTTTTCCATCAGGAGTTTCTCAGTACCAGCCACGGAGTCTAGATTAGTGCCTGGCTGATGGCAATAGGCTCGCCCCTTTTTAATCAGAATCAGAACTTTATTTGCTTTGAATGTAGGTACAAAGCTTGCTTAACTTGTTTGCTTTGAGGGTAGGTTTTACATGGGACTTAAACATAACTGGCGAAATGTGAGTGTACTATTAGGAACACCTCTGTCTACCCTTCGGGGATCACAGGCGTGATAGTATGTTATACTGTTTTGTAAAGCGACATTTCCAACTTGTTTTTTAGATTGTCAAACATAGTTTACGATGTTACGTTGAGTTAGTGCATTGAGGTTTTCAGAAGTGTACCGTTCACTGGACTTTCAGTGTGATCTTGAATCGGCATTTTCTGTTTAGTTTGTCAAGGGGTTATTTTGTTAACGATCAATTACTTTATCAAAGGAAACACTGTTTGAAATATTTGTTTTTAAAAGGTACAGAGAACGGGAAAAATCAGCATTGTTACAATATTTTTTAAATTGATTTACTATTTGGTTAGACCTGCTGTCTTGTATGGATCCGATTGTTGGGCCACAAAAGGGATGAATGAAAAGCATTTGAATGTGGCTGAGATGAGAATGCTAAGGAGTATGTGTGGTGTTACGCGAATGGATAAAATACTCGTAAAAAGTGAGTAGGTACATAAGAGGAAGTCTGAAAGTGACGCCGGTGACTGAAAAGTTGTGTAGTAATCGGTTATCGTGGTATGGACATGTGATGCCGAGGAATGAAGAAAATGTCGTGAGGAAAGTTTTGAGTATGACTATGGATGGGTATAAGAGTAGAGGAAGACCAAAGAAACGATGGATGGACTGTGTGAAGAATGATATGGCACGAAAAGGGGTGTCTGATGAGATGACGAGTAATAGAGAAGTATGGAAGAAGAAGACATGCCGCGCCGACCCCTAATGAATTGGGATAAGGGCAGGAGAATGATGATGATTTATTAGTTGGCCAATTCATCATCAGCTGCATGCCTTTCCCCAACTATGTTGGGATCGGCTTCCAGTCTAACCGGATGCAGCTTAATACCAGTATTTCACATGGAGCGTCATTCCCTTACAGATTACGATGTGAAGATTCTAAAGAATGGTGTAAAGGCTATTGTTTGTTCGTGTGGTTCGTGCCTAACCTTTTTTTTTGGATGGGAAATCATCAAATGACTCCTCCCGCTCTGGGCGGAGTGGAAGGGAGTGTCATACTTTTACCAACTCAAACCCATCCATGTTCCTTCTTTTGCCCTTTGTGTTTCAGGGCCGCGGTATCTCTTTCGAACAGTCCCGCAGCCCTGGCAGGCATCGGCCCTTGCGGGCCCCTCCTGTTTGCTTATATCTCTTTGAGGCGCGCGCGGAACACGAATGCGCCGTCGACACGGCCTGTCGTCATAAGACGGACGGACGGCGAGTTAGCCCATTACTCACCGTCCACAGGCCCGTTCGTGGCTAACCTGGTGTCAGTGTTTTTATGCCACCCATAGGCCTCTGACTTGGCTTTATATGCTGTTGAGAAATATCTCTTAGGCATGCTGGTTTCCTCACGATGTATTACTTCACCGAAGAACTGATAGTTATACAATACGCACATGAATACGAAAATTTAGAGGTGTCTTGGGTTGGAACTTGAGACCTATGACTTGGCAGTCCGACGGTCACACCATAAGGCTATCAATGCTCACCTATCCTATTAAACACTATTATATATGTATTGCTAATTGCATTTTAGTTTAACATTTGTGGTAGCAAGTTGATTAGCTGCGGTTTGAGGTTTTATTTACGTAAAAGTTTGTATTAGCGTTGTGGCAAGCAAATTAGTGAGCACATATGAAGTAAAACAACAAATACATAGACTTATAATTATACATCAGGTTGGTTTACTTTTAATTATAATTAAATTCGGTTATAAAGGTCACGAGTTCAGTATTTATAATAATTGCATGAATAAATATTTGTATAATCTGCATTATTGTGCACGGTCTGAGTGTTCAAGAAGAGATTTGGGTATATGATATGCTTTTAGTTCATCATCTGCCTTTTCCCAACTATCTTGGGGTCGGCTTCCAGTCTAACCGGATGCAGCTGAATACCAGTATTTTACATGGAGCGACTGCCTATCTCACCTCCATAACCCACTTAGTACTGGGTAATACGATATCCTTGGTAAGACTGGTTGTCAGACTTTCGGGCTACTGACTACCTGTAACGACTGTCAAAGATCTACAAATGACAGCCGGGATCAACGGCTTAACGTGCTTTCCGAGGCACGGAGGAAACTCGGTATGTAATGGGTGGTCACCCATCCGCAGACCAAGGCAAGCGCGGCTTAACCTAAAGATCGACCCAAGCGGCTGTTATTATTTAACCACGAGCTCCTCTTAGATATGCTTTTAGTAGTGTTAAAATAACCATTCTGTGATATTTAAAAAAAATGCGATAAAAAATTGGATGAATCAAAATCAAATCAAAAATCATTTATTTCATAAATATATTTTGTAAAAACAGAATTAGTGATTGGAGCCTCCCTCTAAGCAAGTCATGCCTGTATTGGGAGACTCCGCTCTTCTATATCAAATATTAGATTAACATACAATAATGTGTGTGTTTATGTTTGTGAATGTGTGAGCAGGTTTGTGTGTGTGTAAAATAAGTGTGACAAAATAGGATGTGAGGTGAGTACGTGCCGGGCCTGTGGACGGTGAGTAATGAGCTAGCTCGCCATCCGTCCGTCTTATGACGACAGGCCGTGTCGTCGGCGCGTTCGTGTTCCACGCGCGCCTCAAAGAGATGTCAGCAAACATGAGGGGCCGCAAGGGCCGATGCCTGCCAGGGCTGCAGGACTGTTCGAAAGAGATACCGCGGCCCTGGAACATAAAGGGCAAAAGAAGGAACATGGATGGTTTTTAGTCAGTAAAAGTCGGACACTCCCTTCCGCTCCGCCCAGAGCGGGAGGAGTCATTTGATGATTTCCCATCCGGAAAAAAAAGGTGAGTACGTGCCACCGTACTTCCACTATTCCCTACAAAAGTTAAACTGTTGCACTCCATTGCATGTGTTCAAGTGGACAGAACCAAGCATCATGATATAAGTGTTTAAAGTGTTTCTGTTTCATCATAGTTTAAAAGTTTGATCCAATTAATTCAAGATTTTTTGCAGTGATAGTATTGTTTTGTATATATGTGTATTTCACTATTTATCCTATTATATAAGTGGGCTGAACGTTTTTGTAATTGTATTCTAGCAAACCGAGTTCGTGAGTGGGGAATTAGTGTAATATTGTCCTTTCGTCTTTTTATTAATTTAGAGGAGTAGAACGGTAAAGTTCTGTGCATTTTCAAGATGGTCTGTATAATATATAATTTTCTCACAGAGAGCAGATCACTGATCTTAAAATAGTTCGTCTGTGAAAAAATCTGTATTCACAAATTACATTCTAATAGGTAATTGGTATCGACCCTATTGACATCAATAGAGCACAAATCTGTCTCTTTGCTCGAGAATTTCTCAGTAGCAGCTCGGAGTACAGACTCCGAGCTAAGTAAGTAAGTAAGTAAGTATATTTATTTGCTCCAAACATGTGTATACATACAAAAACAGTGAACTGATGCATGCAAGATATTACATATAAATTGGTTCGATTGTTCTAAATATAAATAAAACCGTACGTTTCACGTTTTGTGCAAAAAATGACTTTTTTTTTTGTTTCTTTTCTTTCATAAGGTTACCTCTGCCTAACGCTTCGGGGATTACAAGCTGTGATGTTATGTAATGTGTTCTTTTCTTTCGTGCATTCTTGTAAATGTAAGAACTCTGCTCCCCAATACAAATCTCCCGAACCAAGCTCACACCTTACCACCAACGCGGGACTGCACAAATTGGACCTCACTCTAGTGTCCAATTTGACGTGCAGCGCTTCATCGCTCTCCAGCTAACGAGCGGCTGCCGTGTGTTGGACCACCCGTGCCTGTAAAGCGCTGCAGCCGCTGACTTGCCAAATAGGCCGCTGAAGCGCTTATTAGGATCTTGATACTTAGAATTTGAATAGTAACTAGGGTAACAGTTGTAAATTTTCTAATGGTGACTGCATGTTGGTAGCAAGTTCTTGTATGAAAAAGATGATTGCAACTTGAATAAGCAGACAGCAAAGTAAGTATTCAAGTTGAAATGATTACATAATCAAAAGAGAGTTATTTTCTAGGTGACGTACGAACATAATTGCTGAAATTCTTATCAAATCTCTTAGGTTAATCCGTTGTCAAATAACTAGATTAGACATGTTGTTCAACAGCTTAGACTTATAGACAGATGAAGCTTCTTTACTGCAATTTGTACTCAGCACCTTTATAATGTTAGCTTGCAGCTCGTTGGCATGGACTTACTAAGTCCATGCTTGTAGATCACTCAATCGAGTATTTGTTCATCATGTCATTCGATGTAATTTTTCAATACGAGCCGGCCTTCTTGTTCAAGACGCCGAGCAGTGAACACGTCTACAGCAACAGCTTAGTAAAGTGGTGTAATTTAGATTTTAGAGCTAGCAAGTAAGTACAGGACTTATTATTTTGGTGATATTGAAGTGTTTTTGAAAAGGAAATAAATATGTTTGAGTTAAAATACTGTGTTTGGTTTTCTTTTACAAAGCCCTTTATTTCTGAGCTGTAGCTTACAATAATATTTAAAAAAATGGTGGCATTTTAGGGGGATACCGTATTACCCAGTACTGGGTTGTGGAGGTGAGATAAGTAGTCACTCCATAAAAAATACTGGTATTCAGCTACATCCGGTTAGACTGGAAGCTGACCACCCGAAAAGGCTAGGCAGATGATGATTGAGCATTCAATACTAATATTATTATTATGTTCGTGATAACTCATCTGGGTGAAATACAAAAGAGTTAGTAAACGATAACGAATGACCCGTGAACTTATCTAAGTATGTACATATTTTCATGCAACTTTAATTTATTTAGAATTCTATCCCACATAAGTTCTAAACATATAAAGAAACAGTCATAACTCATGCATCGAGTACGGGTACATGTCGGTTTAAAGTTTACCCGTACAAAAGCGTGTTTATCCGGGGCCTGTCGAAACTTGTACTTTGATATGTACAGCCTTCGAATGTTGCTACTTACCTCTTATGCACTAACCGGCTGGGGTGGCCTTGGTATTAGTCAATCTGGGATTTTCTTAAGATAGTTCGAAATTATCATCTAATAGTACACCTTCATTCCGCCAGTTATGTTTAAGTCCCATGTAGCAGAGGGTGAGCCTATTGTCATCAAACGGGCACAAATCCGGACTCTGTGGCAGCTACTAAATAATTCCTGATGATAAAACCCAATAACAATTTGACCGACCCGGGAGTCGAAACCAGCACCTCATGCTCAACTGCCGCGATTGCGACCACTAGACCAATGAAGCCGTCAGTCGAAATTGTGTGCCTAAAAATGGGGTTTGTAACTATGTAATAGTAGTATGGGTCGATTGTTCAAGGTTAAAGACGTTTACCAAAGCCAGGCTGTAAAGGGGCCTCCGTGGGTCAGAAAGTACGTAAAACTCTTGGTCTCGGCTGACATTCGTAGATCTTAGATAATCGTTATGGCTAAGCAGAAGTTCGCTACCCTCTGTATAATATGGAGACGCCAAGAGGCCGGCTGAAGAGTCGGAAGAGCTTCATAACAGGGCTGGTGAAGCAAAAAAAAGGTGCGGCTCTTCAGACATACCCCTCCGACACATTATGTCGAAGTTGCAGACCGGTACCTGCAGCTGATAGACCCTAAACCAATTGCGAAGCTAGGTGGGCCGCTGTAGATACAACCTAGTCCGGTGGGGGTATTCCGATGAAGCCATGTGTGACTGCGGTGCCTCAACGCAAACTATGGCTCATCTCCTGTCCTGCACTATTTGTGGTTCCACTTTGAGGGACCTGTCCTAGGCCACCACCAATGCCGTCGAGGTGACAAAGTTCAGGTCAGAACTAGTTTAATTAAAAAAAAAGGGAAATCATCGACACGACGAAGAAGCAGCAGCAGAAGTTCGAGAGCCTGGCAACTAGTCTTGCCAAGAGATATCAATTTATTCAGTAACTGGGCTGTGGAAGTAAGATAAGCAGTCTCTCCATGTAAAATACTCGTATTTACCCGTGTTCGGTTAGACTGGAAGCCGACTATACATGTGGAGGTAATGAAACGGTGTCGTATTTTTTTCAATATTCCATTTTCTTTGTATGGTTACAAAACCACGTGTAAAGGCTTTTGTCATATTACTGTGTATGTGTGTGTGAGGGTTTATAACATAACACACTTGATTTTGAACCTTGCAGCGAGTCACAAACAAGCTCCTGAATATTTTTCCCAAAAACAAATTAGAGAGAAACAAAACACAACCAACAAAATACGAAACGGCTTCTCAAACATACATCGTAAAATAATAATTACTATACAATACTGGAGCAAACAATCTAAAGTTGAAGACATAAAATCATAATGTCTCCATTAGCCGAGCGGTGTTGTTGCCTCGTGGCATAAAGTTTATCCACAATAGAAATGTGCCTTGAGGCAGTCTCGCATGTCAGCTGAATGTCAAGGAGGTGGGTATTGAGATATGTGGTAGATGCGGCATTAGTACGATGTTGGGCGATTGCATTCTCACACTCGTGTAAGAAAAAAAGGAGGAATTATATTTTTATTTTATTATTCTTTGTGTTTGAAGTATTAAAAATGTCGGATCCGGTCATTAGAGCGGACATGAAATTAATCGTAAATACGCCATTGGTGACATCACGCGACCTACTCAGCTTACCTAAGTCTACCCACACCACAGCGTACTTCTACAGAGTCCTGATCTTTACAACTTAAGGCGAAGACGACTTTCGATGTCTGATGGCAGCGGAGTTGAGACGTCTTGGAACTGTACCGGATTCATTGTGCCTCGTGTTGTATTTTGTTAAGTTGTAATTTCAAGTAATTTGTTAGTTTAATAGAAACAGTGTATCGCACCCAGTGTGTTTTCATTTCACGAAACCATCTTCAGCCCACATGATGTACGAGCCTTACGGAATAAATCCTGACAATCCGGCAAAAAAATATATTCTTGGTAACCGTACAGATAAGCTCGTCTCAGTGAAAACAAATATACTCTATTTGACCTGAGCGTTAATTGCGTAACACACTTATGGCAATAATATCCTTTGATAATCCAACAAAATTCAGACATTCGATGCCAAGCAAAATGGTAATGGAAATGGACATATGCAATTTCCTCCAAAATCTTTTGAATTGTGATAGTTTTTTACGCAATTGGGGTGCTAGCAAGTTTTATAGATTGCCGAAAGTAAGCTCGCAAGGCCATGCAACTTTTATACTTCGACTAATAGGTTTTCAAAGCCATTTATGCTAAAACATGGTTAACGTATATTATCAGTGCCTATTAGTCCGAGATACGCTTAACACAGAGCCCCGTCACCACGTTGCAGCTTACCGAATGGCTAGTATGCAATCATAAGATATTTCGGGTTGGTGTGCTTGACATGTGTGGGCTGAAGATGGCTTTCGTGCAATGAAAACACACTGGGTGCGATGTTTTTTTTTTTGTTTGTTCTGATACAATGCCCCTACATATACGCAATTTTTACCATACTATACCATAGCAGTCCAATATTGCCATATCTCTCTGCTTTCTGTACTCGTTGTTCTGTACTTTCTGGAGCGTTCCGCAACTCTTTGTAGTCATCCGTTTGATATTATAAACGTTTTAGTCTGAATTGTGGACATGTTTTAATCTGAGTGGAAATTGGGCGACTTTAGGCTGTTTCGGAGTTTCATCTGTTTTGTGAAATTGTCCTTGTAGCGACAGTGTTGCTAGCTTTGATTTAAACTCTGTTTAATTTCCAGAGGGTTCTGATTTATTTTTAATGTTTAGACTTTTAGGATAGGAGCTCATGGCTAAATAAGAACAGCCGCTCGGGCCGATCTTTAGGTTAAGCCGTGCTTACCTAGGTTGGTCCGTGGATGGGTGACAACCCATTACGTGTTAAGCCGTTGGTCCCGGCTGTCATTTGTAGATCTTTGACAGTCGTTACAGGTAGTCAGTGACCTGAAAGTCTGACAACCAGTCTTACCAAGGGGTATCGTATTACTTAGCGCTAACTGGGTTGTGGAGGTCAGACAGGCAGTCGCTCGAAGTAAAATACTGGTATTCAGCTGCATCTGGTTAGATTGGAAGTCGACCCCAACATAGTTGGGAAAAGGCTAGGCAGATGATGAGACTTTTAGGATATTATTTCAAATTCAAATTTATTTATTTTAGGACAACTAGATCCAAAGGTTAGTACTACAAGACTTAGAAAAACTATTGTTAGTACTTAAATTAAAAAAGGACAACGCTCATCATAATAGCAACATTCTTAATTATTTAATTAAGAATATTTCGGTTTACATGAAAGATACGGGGTTAAATAGTTCATCATTATCATCATCTGCCTAGCCTTTTCCCAACTATGTTGGGGTCGACTTCCAGTCTAACCGGATGCAGCTGAATACCAGTATTTTAGATGGAGCGACTGCTTATCTGACCTCCACAACCCAGTTAGTACTGATTGTTTAAATAGTTACTAGACGAGTTACTTATTTCATATGCTTAGTCAGTCTTCCAGTCAGTCAGTTGCTGAATACATTTTTTTTTAAATGAAACGACTGCTTTTAAAGCCTCCAACGACGGTGACAAAGTTACATGTAATAAGACTAAGATCGGGCGACTGGAATTGATCTATAGTTGACAGTCGGTATCCAACTTAAGGTCTAACGTGGTATCAGAGATTCGGCGGAGTCTCATAATGTACCGGATGGTCCATTGCGACCAGTTGCTTTATTGTCTCTATAAACTTACTTTTAATAGAAATTGAAGGTTATAAACTGTCTGTCTGAAGTTGCTCTGTCAAATATTCCTTCAAGTTTTGGTTAAAAACTTTCCAGTAATTACTTTAATTCACTGTCTTCAATTCAAATCACTCCCTCATTTCCAATAAAATAAATCCGTAGCAGATCAGCTACGTAGGCGTAGACCAGCTACGTAGGCGTAGCACAGCTACGTAGGCGTAGCACAGCTACGCCGTAGACACTGCTACGTACACTATCACCACACTCAAAACTATCACCCTACTTAAACTCAACTAAAGGGGTTAAATAGGTAACGGAGGGGTTTCTGCCGTCATCCCTTATCTCTATATCTTATCTAATGTAAGCGTTGTCAGTCCCTCATGAACTTATAACATGCTTTGATAATGACAGCTTAAGATGACGGTCTTATTGTAACATACAATATACACGTGTTGCAGCATTTAAGGGTTAAGTGTAATGAACCCTTTAGTGAAGTGGGGGACCTTTGGCGGGTTAAGAGATTTGTGTTTTTTAAGTTGCTGGGTAGGTTTTTGCAAAAAAAAAGCGTTTTTTAATTGTTTTGGCTTTTGACAATTTATTCTTTTGGAAGTAAGTTTTTTCGGGAGCTCGTGGCTACATAATAACACCCCCTTGGGTAGATCTTCAGGTTAAGCCGAACTTGCTTAGGTTGCACCGTGGATGGGTGACCACCAATTACATACCTCTACGAGGCACGAGTTCCTTCGTGCCTCAGAAAGCACGTTAAGCCATTGATCCCAGCTGTCAGTTCCACCTCACCTTCAGCTGTCAACTTCAACTTTACAGTCGTTACAGGCCCGAAAATCTGGCAACCAGTCTTACCAAGGGGTATCGTATTACCTAGTACTAACTCTATCTATCTCTCTATCGTATTAAAGTGGGTTGTAGAGGTCAGATAGGCAGTCACTCCACGTAAAATACTGGTATTCAGCTGCATCCGGTGAGACTGGAAGCCGACAGCAACAGAGTTGGGAAAAGGCTTGGCAGATGATGAGAAGTTTTCTTGTATTATACTTTGTTACTTATCAGTATCGTATTTTCTGCAGTAGATTTATTTATTTGTATGTTATGTATCAAGCTCTGAAGACTTTATAAGTGAAAATCTTTTTCGGAGCGTTTCGGATTTCCACAGCGACTTTCAACAGGATTACAATACTTTTCGGAAGTATATTTCAAACCAAATAAATATATATATTTGACTTTGTAACTATCGATATCACTGATAGTTCTCTGTACAAGCTCTCTATTGCAGAGAATATTTATTATCTTTTCATACAGAAAAGGAACTAAAAATTTGGTGATTTTAGCCAAAGATAGTATTAAATCATTATTTAACAGTAAGCTGTACTGACGCGTAGATGGCCGATGGAGCAAGGCTTTGACCAAGTGTGGCCGAGGTTTGGCCAAAGAAACCAGGGCCGTCCTAGGGCTCGTTGGGTTGACGATATCCTCAAAGTCGCGGGAAACACCTGGATGAGGGACGCACAGAACCGGGAAGTGTGGCAGAAGAAAGGGGAGGCCTATACCCAGCAGTGGGCGGTTCCGGGCTGATATGATGATGAAGCTGTACTGTGTAGCCAAAAGTTCGTTCCGATACATAATAGTGCTTTTGACATTCGTAGAGACTATTTTAACGCACAAAATTATAATATAAATATCTACCCAGACTGTCTCGTTGGTCTAGTGGTCTCAATCGCGACTACTGAGCATGAGGTCCTGGGTTTGATTCGCAGGTCGGAAAACGTGTTTTCGGGTTTTTTGATCAGAAATTTCTCAATAGCAGCCACGAAACCTGGATTTGTGCCCGGTATATGGCAATAGGCTCGCCCCCTATTTCATGGGATTTAAACACACCTGGTGAAATGTGGGTGTTACTATTAGGTACACCTCTGCCTAATCCTTCGGGGACAATTAGAGTGATGTTATGTTATGTATATGTCTCAACTAAAAAACTAGTCATAATAAAAAACCCTTAATACTTTTACCACAAAATCGTCATAAAAATTAAAACCTCACCCACATTTCAGTCATTTCAAATGTAATAAAAAAAAATCATAACGCGTCCATCCACCCGCGTCGTTCGCAATAATAAAAATTATAAAATGGCTGTTCTCATATTTAATACTGAGCCCACCGTTTCACAGATTTATGAATTTTAATTTTCTTTCATCCAGTGCGAAGTATTATCTTTCAAGGCGTACATTATTCTCTAAGAAATACCACTGATTACGTGGCCATAGATACGACAGTTTGATTTACAACGATATAAAGTTAAATTAAAGTCGGCCTTTGAAAGCTGCTTTTACTCTGTAAAAGAATTTATTTAGTTCTGAAAAATTACGAGTTTTATTTTTGCCTGAATTAATTAATTAGCATTTTATAATCGCAATTTTACAAACGTATTCAGTAATGAGGTTGGGGTGAATAACAGAGGTTGAGATTATGTAGAGGGCAAAAGTTTATTTTATGTCACATTGTGTATTCTGCAATATTAGCAAATAAAGTTTCTATTTTTTTGATAAAATAATATTCGAGGCACCTTTTATTAATACAGGGTGTAATAAGAGTCTTAACAAAGACGTCAACCAAGCATTCTGTACATAAAACTAAGTAACTTTACGCAAAAATTATTGCTGTGAAACGACTTTTTTTTGGGGTGAAAAATCAGGGTTTACGGTAGGTTTCAATGTGATGAACTCAAAACATTATGCTGTTGAATGGATTAAATAGTAGGTCCTGGAGGTGTTTAAAATAAAAATCTTACATTTAAAATATAATATTAAAAAAAAACTTGTGGAAAAAGTTGAAACTTTGACCCCCAATATCTCCGTAACTAGTAGGTTCCCAGGTATGGTTTAGAACAAAACGGCTTCGTTTTTTCCAAGAATATCTGACAGTCATTAAAAACAATGTGCACACCAAGAGTTGCTTCTACTATCCCAATTTTTTTTTGTCCTACATGGACACTTATAAAAAGGTCGACAAGAAGGTGCACGGTTCGGGTTTGTCGTTTCCTATGAAGAAGAACCGGCAAGAAACTCCATGATTACTCTTTTAAAATAATTTTGTTTTACAATATTATTATGTACAGCATTAGTACTTAAGTATGGGACAGCATAGGCCCGACAATAAGTCGTTGCTTACTACAATACAAACGTAAAACAAGATAAGAGGTTAACAAAAGTTAACACGCATCTAGGAATCAACAACTACCTACACTGTTCACACATTCACAAACAATCGTTTATAATAAATCGTTCTTAAATCACCAGAAGCCTTAGCTTTAAAAGAAATCTAACATCAAAACTGCTCTACCCACCTTCTATTTCAAGATAAAGAAATAAATCTCCAATACGTTTTCCCAACCAATTTAACCACACACATATTATTCTTTTCACCCCACCAAAATCACAACAAAGTACCCTATATTCAAAAGGGTCTCCCATAACCTACTCCTTATCAAGTACCCGTCATATCTATTACGACTATCAAATAATCTTTGCCGGCAGGTAAGCAGCCATCGTATTAGAGGCACAGGCTTAGGCCCGGCCCTTTATCATCCTACAACAATGGCGAACGTAAAATGAAATACGGAATCACAGCAGATAAGTTACCAGGATTGTTTTCCTTCAGAACTGGTTGGATGTGAAAATCAAATTATTTTTTGGGAGTATCGTGTTGTGGGGGAAATTATGTGGTATTTTTTTTTAACGCTGTAATAGGTTTTTGAATGAGTTTTTTTTTTGTAGGGCTTGTGGGTGATGTATGGATTTTCAGGGATAGATGTATTGATTGGATACTAACGTATTAAATTGAGAAAGGCTTCATTCTGCCCTGAGCCCAAATTTTAACTAAATCAAAGTAAGCTTATTTGAGAGAGGACATAATAACCTGGCCTCACTGAAAATGTGGAATTTGGCAAGAAATCGAGTTATGTCGGCCTGTGGACGGTGAGTAATGGGCTAGCTCGCCGTCCGTCCGTCTTATGACGACAAGCCGTGTCGACGGCTCGTTCGTGTTCCACGATGCCTGCCAGGGCTGCGGGACTGTTCGAAAGAGATACCGTGGCTCTGGAACACAAAGGGCAAAAGAAGGAAGGAACATGAATGGGTTTTAGTCAGTAAAAGTCTGACACTCCCTTCCGCTCCGCACAGAGCGGGAGGAGTCATTTGATGTATTCCCATCCCAAAAAAAAAAAGGAATCGAGTAATGTGGAATGCGGTAAAAGTAAGAGGAACGAAAGAAAACGAACGATTGTCGCTTTAGAGTGTACTGAAACCACCGAAACCATTGTAATTAAAAAAAAATGATATGGTACTCATATTTTCTGTAACATCCGCAGATAACATGTGGTTAATTTATATGTATGTACTAAACTTGCGTTTTAGTAGTTTGTTTGTTTCAGAATAATTCGAAATATGAACTATTTTTGCGGTGATTTAATCAATACTATGCGTAAGTAAATATTCATACCAATTTCAGAACTCTTCACTGTATGTGGTGCGTGCGCCCTTGGGCTATTTGTTTACTTATTATCTGTCTGTCGTCTGTCAATGACTAGACTTGTCAACTGTCAAATTGACATGGATAGTTCCATAAGTACTAAGACATAATTTAAAGGAACTCCATTCGTAATGTGCAATCGATTAAAAAGTACTAGTCACTTCATTTCCATACACATTCTAAGATTTTACCGATATATTAATTCTCAATAATTAAATATTTAATCGATTTTTTGTTTAATACTTTAGCTCCTAGATTGTAAAAGACTGCTGAATTTTGTGATTTCCTTGAGAGAAAAACAAAAACGGTTTTTTGGTTGATATTTCTACTAGTTAACAGCTGGGCCCAGAAATGCCATGCTCGTTTAGGGGATACATGCCACAAGCAGACATAGTGGGTAATGTGGGTATGTTTAAACTTTTTCAATTATTATTTTGAATGGTATTTCAAAGGAGTCCTTTGTCATCGTTGTTTTAGTTAAACAAACTTTTATCTGACTTATTCATTTATTTATTTTTATTTAGGATATCTGTTGCTATGGAGCACTTCCGGAGGTGTTTTTTTCCGTCATTTCTTAAGAATTTGTGAAGGGTGAGTGAGTTCGACAACTGCTAATTATCAGCATAATTTGAATAAATGACCTTTGATTTTGAGCCCATCCTCGATCTCGACACCTATAAACATTTCTTTTGGTAAAAATCACACAAAAAAAAACTCATCCCATTCCCGACCCTTGTCTGATTAAACACCATAAGAATACATGTGAGTAAATCAATTTAATGGTTCCCATTGCCTTCAGGTGAGTTCACACTAGAGCATTTTGTCAAGCATTTCCATGGTATGTAACGTTTTCGCGAATGCTCGAAATAGTGTTCGAAGTAATGCTCACGGCGAGTGAGCTTTATTATTTACCTCTAAGATTCCTCTTGATTTGGCGTTTACTCTTAGTTGAAATGTCGGATGTGCTGCTGTTAGCTTGATGGGTTGTATTAGAAAAGCATAACTCTTGAACAAGTAATAAACTGCTTGATCTCGCTACGCGCACCTCACTCCGCGTTGCATGTTTTGCCCATCTTTGCTTAGTGATATCTTATATAGGGTGGAAGGTACACCGACGCTGAAACATTACCAAGTATTCAGTACATCACATATTGGAAGTTTTCGCGCGGTTATTTAATTACAGCTGCTTCCTACAAAATTGCAATTCGTACAAGGTCATAATGAATGGAAAAGCTGATTTAAAAAAAAAATAATGATGATAAATTTCTATGTGGGTCGTAAAAATGATGCACTGAATACGTGGTAACCATTTTAGCGTCGGTGTCCCTTCCACTTTTTATAGAAAAAATAAAGAGGTTAACTCCGATTGTGAAAATTCATCCACTATTGGGAAGTTACATTATCTCTGAGCATCATAGGCTACCCTTAAAAAGTTCCTGCATGTTAATTACCGACCATTACACGAACCAAGCCGCGGGGCAAATCTAGTGTTACATAAAATCGCTCGTTTGTTTGCAAAATCAAGTAGTTACATAGCTTGTTGATATGCTCTCGTCTACACTAACCTTATAGCAAACACTTGCTTTCAGGAATGCCAGTGGTCAGGTATTAGGTGTATAGATTCCACTTATGTGGGTCCAAATGGGCCCAAATGATCCTCTGTCAATAGGGCCCGTGATTAATTATATAGGACCGGACCCCACGGACCCCCGACTTGCGTGTGTTTAGTCACCGTGAAAGGGTTAATTTGGGTGACCATGATGTGATTGGGAATTTTGGGGTGATTTTGTTTTTCTAGTTAAGGTGTTGGTTGTTGTTCTAACCCTTTTGTTTGTGTTGTTTTTGTGCAGTTTTCAAGACAGTGCAATGCAAGGGTGGTAATATTTTGGATACTTGGTAGTAGTAACTCAGCAGGGAATAAAAATAAATAAAGCAAATAGTAGAGCAAAAATATTATAATAATATATTTTCTCGATGTGAGTTATTATTTACTGAGGAGGAGACTTAGTAGACTAGTGTCTGAGTAAATCTTATGTTCGATAAATGGATACTTACAATAAAAAAAGTCTATGTTTTTTTTTAGTCAAATCTGCTCGTAATGTAGTTTATGCCTTTTAGTCTCATACGGATTTAAAAACGACTAGTAGAACTGGTCCAAAAAATATTTTTGTCCTATTACTCAATTGACTACTTTAATATGGTTACCCTATTTCAAATTCTTAGAGGTCCAACGTTTGCCAATTCTGTTGGGACCTTTTGAGTTATAGTTTCAGTCGCAGACATAATAGATACTGAAATGTGTCATTTTCTGTTCGTTTTTCATTTTGCCCTGAAAAAACGTAATCTGAAATCTTTTGACAGGTTAAGTTTGGTTGATAGATTTACACAAGTCATGAGCTGTGACATAAATGATTGATTTGATTTAACAGGGGGTTATGCTACAGTTTTGGATTTTAAACGTTACGTCTATGTGCCTACAGTTGAAAATCCAACAGTACTCTATTTATTATATACCAATTAGTTTAGGCATCGCCTAGTTTTAGGCAAAATGGGCCAAAAAAAGGTAACGCTTAAAGAATTTATAAATTAAATAAATTTGTGCCCACTTTGATTTTATACTTAAGCCGATTTGTTGGTGCATTGTTAGATCCACTGTCCAAAATGATGATGAACCAAACCCAGTCGCCCACTATCTGTCAAACCAAAATTTTTACAAAACAGTAACTCACTAAAAATCCCGTTTTTGATCTAAACCCGCGACAAAAGAGGCGTCGAGTCAGTCAAGCGCTATCCGACCGGCCGAAACTTAGTCATATTATTAATGTTGAATTGTTTCGTTCAGGGGCAGGTCCTGTGTTAATATTCTGTTTATAATTATTATACTTCGATAATAATAGACGGTTGTTCGATGATTGGACTTTGAGTTGTTATTTGGTACAGTCACAAGTAGCGACATGTATATTATCACTAGCGATCCGCCCCTGTTTCACACGGCGCCATCGCCACCAATCGGGTCTAAAACTAACTTTCAAGCTGCAACCAAACACTCACAAAATTTCATTGAAATCGGTTGCGTAGTTTTGGATATTAGTGTGTACGTGATTTTTATATGTTAAGGCGGTTACATCAGCCATTTGTGTTCCACTGTAGGACAAAAGCTTCCCTTTTCTTTTTACACTTATTCCTATCCGTAGCTGTTGTTAGGCACCTGTTGCTGTTTTGGACCCACTGTGTGGTCACTTTAGCCCACAGTCAAAATATTATACATCAACCTAAATTCAAAAGCGATTTTACACTTTTCTCTTTTTGAAAAGCACTTTTAGAAATTGTTAAAATATTATATTGTCGGATCCGGTCATTGGTACGGACTTAAAATGAATCGCAAGTACGCCAGTAGTGACATCACGCGACCTAGTTAGAAGTCTGCCCCCACCACAGCGTGTTTCTACAGAGCCCTGATGTTTCAGCTCGAGGCGACAGTGGACATGGAAGGTCTGATCGCTGCGGAATTGAGACGTCCCGGAACTGTACCCCGATTCATTGTGCCCAGTGTTATTGTGTTAAGTTGTCATCTCAATTAATTTGTTACTTTAAATAGAAACAGTGTATCGCACCCAGTGTGTTTTCATTGCACGAAACCCATCTGCTGCCCACATGATGTACGTGCCCAACGGAATAAATCCTGACAATTCGATATATACATTCATATACAGCGTGTAACGGAAGGGGGGTATCAACCCTGAAGGAGGTGAATGTGCTCATGAAACTCAACAACTTTCCCCAAAGAACATAGGTCGAAATATGAAAAAAAAATTTGGCCCTCCCTTACAAAACTGACTACCAGCTGATTGATTTACGGACGGCCAAATTTTTTTTTCATATTTCGACCTATGTTCTTTGGGGAATGTTGTTGAGTTTCATGAGCACATTCACCTCCTTCAGGGTTGATACCCCCTTCCGTTACACGCTGTATATACTCACCCCTTTTTCACATGAGGGTAGGTAGGCAATAGCTACAGAACGCCACCTGCTGCGATCCTTGCATACTCCTTTCGCTTCCAAAGTTGCTAAGTGTTAACATATTGATGCCAGTGACTGTACGTGATTAAATAAATAGTTAAACGGCCAAGTGGGCGTGTTGTTAATTAATGGCGTCTCGGAGGACCGGAGTATGTTTGGAGTACTGTCGTTGGGGATAAATGGTGTTTTTGTTATTTTATTTGGGTCGCGTTTTCATACTATAATAGTTATGTTATTTCTGACTGTTTAAAGGTTTGTGAAAATAAAATGGTCGATCATCAGTCCGTTGTTTAAGCATAAAGATTAAATACCTACGACAATTAATTTAAATTAGGATTTGTTTTTTTTAACTGGTGAAACATGGATACTTCTGCCTAAACTGTCGCGAAAACATGCGTGATGTTACTTAAAACATAACATCACGTAAGGGTTTGAGAAACCCAAGTCGTGCATAAAGAGCTGATAATAAGTAAGTGGTAAATAGTGGTATTAAGTGCCAAGGCCTTGTATCGTTCTGTCTCCTGCTGATTCCCTCCATGGAAGTGGAAATTATGGTTTTCCTACTCCTCTGCTATACTTTTCTAATTAATTTCGTTGCGGGATCTAAGACAGTTGGACTGTTTCTCTGGGACTTCGTCGAGCTTCATTGTCTCGGCGCTTTTCTGGAGGTCGCCAGTGTTGACTCTGACTTTCAGGAGTTACAGTGGTTTGGGAATAGTATGGCGGGCTTGTCCCCATATAAAAAAGTAACTGACAATGGCTCCGACTATCGAGTAGGCCGTAGTTTCAAACCAAGATTCTCTCGACTTTTAACGAAAGGAAAATACTGCGAGAAAATCTAATACAAATCGAAGCCATATCGCACATCCTCTAAAAAAACTATAGGTAAGACAGAAAAATCAGTTTTATGTTATACGCATTTAAGAAATTTTGTGTGTGTTACCGATGCTTTACGTAAAAAGAACTTGTGCTTGTGCCATTCGGTGGCGATTTTTTGCAATTATAGAGCTAAATATTTTTGTGTTAAGACAGTTTTTTTACACGACATGCGATGTGACATCTACCAACTCGGGCTGGACTCGAGTGGTGGATGACAACCTACTTTTACCTACACAGAAGTGGCCTGTGCTTCAGCAGGAACAGCTCCAGGAACATTTTAGTCTGAGTCAATATCAAACGTCGTGATGGCCCAGAGGCTAAGGCTTCGCCACCTATGCATGAGGTTGTGGATTCAAATCCGGGCAAGTACCAACGTGACTGATTCAATTCATAATTATGTTTTTTCTAAGTTTATTTTGGACATTTCAGACATCGGTGAAGGAAAATACCGTAAGGAAATCTGGACTTATAAAAAATAATATAAGTCTGAAATCGCCACCCTGTCTTGAGCAAGCGTGGTGATCAATGCTCGTGACTTTTCTGTTTGAGAAGAGGCATTTCCCCAGCTGTGGGACATTATATAGTAATTTTGTGGGACAGTAATAGGTTGGTATATTTTTTAATGCTCTTAACTAAATCTGTAATGTAACATTTTATCGTACAATTAAAATTACTAAAACAGCATCATTCGCCAAATTTCTCCGAAAACTTCAATAAAAAAGAATTTTCAGAACACAATCTTCTTGAGACACGGTTCCAAAAACTTCGTGAACATTATATCCCAGTACTTTTTCTTGGAATTAACTAAATAAAGGTAAAATTACCAAAGTAATCGTAACATGAGTGGCGGGGACACGACTTCTTATAAAAAGAGCGAGCGATGGTATTGGAAAACATTTCAACTTTTGGAAAACAAAGATTCTTACTTAAAACTTTGGACCATCATTAGACACTCGCAAGATCAAAGAAGAACTTTGGAGACTACTAGGGATTAGATTTCCACTTGAACGGAGACAAGTTCGTTTACTTTGATGCTGGAAGTGATGTGGAATATTACAATTGAAGATTTTTTGAACGAGAAATATTTTAGATTGTCTTTTTCTAATTGTACAATAATTATGTTTAAGAAACCCTGTCCGATCCGCGAGGATATTAGATTCTATTTATTCCAATTCTGGATAAAAAGTAAAAAAAAAGTGAGGAAACTTACATGGCAACACAGGGACAGGCACACAGGTGGCAACGCTCATCATAAACAAACATTTTGGCGATCGAACATACTAATGCCGAAGATGGTGTTGTCACGTTTCAAAAGTTTTTTTAGATTTAAGGGAAATGATGGTAACTTGGGCACAGCATTCATGCTTTTAAAATTCAATTCAAAAATCTATTTTATTAATATATTTACTTTCATGAATATTTTATGTTTCTTATTTAATTTGGTAATGTCATCGACATATAACTATATGGCCTTTTCGGCTCGGATAGGATTTTTTAAAACAATGTATAGGTTAAAAAAACACAATTTGTTGCTGGACATAGGTCTCCCCCAACCCAGTGGCGAAGGTTCCATACAACTCGATTCCTACCGGCGTCCCTTTGAAAAATGGCAGTCAGTATTCTATAGACAAATAATATAATCACATTAAAGATAACATGTACTCCGGCTTGCCTCTTACAAAAATTTACCATTCGCTATTGCCCCAAGTATCAACAATATGTCAATGTACCGCCAGCACATCAAACTACTACAATCTGTCAAATTTCTTTAATAGATTTTTAACTTTATCGCTAAATCATTGAGCTATGATGTGCTGGTGTACATTAATATAAATCGGACTCGAAGAGGCATCTTTCTGTCAATGTTGTAAGTTGATTGAGTATAAATATGACTATCTAAAAATAAATCTGTAACGTGCTTGCTGAAGCACTTTACTTAACTCAGTCGACAGCTGATCGCGAGCGCGTTCGGGTGTTTGTATTCGTGCGCGCAGAGGGCATTGAATTGTATTGAAAATGACCTCTAGAGTGTTAAAGTGCAATAACTGTAACATAGTTGTTAATGAAGTGCTCTCATTCATTCAAAATAAAATGGATGTAATGGATGAAGAAAGCCTCGTCGCTGTATGTGCATCTGCCTTTTCGGAGGAAGATATTAAAGAAGCAAAATCACTGCTTTTTGAATCGGTTGCACAGCGTAGTGTGTTGCGAAAGGGTGAGCGTAAAACAAATAAAAACCTATACGACATTATAACCCTTCTGAAGGAAACTGATCCGGAAGAAACTCCCGTTTTTGTCGCCCGAGATCTGCAGAAGCTACCGCCGGTAACTTTCGACCACATTGACGTCACAAGACTACTGAAGGATATTGTTGTGATCCAGAAAAAACTGCGCGAGATACAGGAGAAGTGTTTTACTAATGATCAATATGCGACGGTAGAAGAATTAAATCTACTAAAGCTCGAAATGGATAGTTTGAAGTCAGAAAAGAAGAAGACGAACAATATTGAACCTAATGTGAATACCAAGAGGGGTGGTTATTGCATGCAGGATAGTTTTACTTGTACCAGCGGACCGAGGGGCTTTATGCACTGTACACAGAAGTCAGTAACCGAGCATGAGTCACCAATACCTCGGGCGCAGGTAAAAGATTTGTCCAGTGACTCAACCACTGTACTGTCTCCCTCTTACGCGAGCAGAGCGAGATGTACATCTATCTCGCTCAGGCAACGCGCGGCATCGGACTCACCAGGTGTGCGCGTGGAGGCCACCGGTATGTCAACTGCGGTTTCGAACGCTGCGAAATCAGCTGTGTCGCCATCCAATGAGGCGCCGTCAGTTAGACGCGCGCGCAATGTGAGCTCACAGGATCATACCTCAAATGAAATAAGAGTGGACGGGCAAAGAATGGAAAAGGAAGGTGATGAAGGGGAATGGATTGAAGTGAAAAAGCGTCGTTCGACGAGATTTAAAGGGAAACAAGGATGTGCTCCGGTAGACTCATCGTCTAAATTTAGAGCCGCTGACATAAAAATTCCATTGTTTATATACAATGTTTCAAAGGACACCACGGAAAAGGATATTGAAGATTATATCATGGTGAAAACTAGTATTCCAGTAGCACCAGAGAAAGTACCCATGAAATACTCGAAGGAGTATGACTCCTATAAGATCTATATTCCTAGAAGTAAGTTAGATTTATTTGTAAAAGACGATTTTTGGCCTAATGGAATATTTTTTAGGAGATATATAATATTTAAGGCTCGACAGAAGGACTTAGTCACTGGAAAAGTGCGTGGAGTAAAACGTCAAGATGGTTGCGAAAAATAAATTACTTAAACTATTGAGTTTTAATTGTAGGTCTATAAAGAGATCAGTGGATTGTGTAAAAAACCTGTGTGACACTGCGGATATAATTGCACTGCAGGAGACGTGGCTGCTACCTCACGATCTGACCTATCTCAACGACATTCATTGCGACTTTGCGGCAGTGGGCGTCTCAGCAGTAGACACAGCTGAAGGAGTACTGCGTGGGAGGCCGTATGGTGGGGTGGCCCTTCTATGGAGAAAGAGTGCGTTTAGTGTCGTCGAGATTATTAAGTGTAGTAATGCGCGCATTTCGGCAATCAAATGTGTGAATCAGTGTCAATCAATGTTAGTGTTCTCGGTGTATATGCCTACGGACTGTCAGGACAACCTACATGAGTTTACTTCGTGTCTTTCGGAAATAAATGCGATAATTGATGATTGTAATGTAGATACTGTATTTATTATGGGTGACTTCAATGCGCATCCGAAGGAATTGTTTTTTAATGAAATGTTGAACTTCTGTACGGAACAAAGTTGGTCATGTGCGGACGTAGATTTGTTACCAAGTTGTTTGAACACTTATACGTACTTGAGTGAGGCTCACGGAACTGTACGATGGTTAGATCATTGCCTAGTTACGTCAATGGCATTTCAAACAATTGAAAGTATTAAGGTATTGTATGAAGTGTCATGGTCAGACCACTTTCCGTTGGAAATAACGTGTAACCTTAAGAATATACCAAGTAAAACTGCTGTAAATAGAGAATTATGTAACAGAATATTATGGGGGATAAGAAATGATGAACAAATTTGTAAATATAGGGAGATGTGTAACGGGGCACTACGTAACATGGACTTTCCAGTGGAATTGCGGGACTGCAGTGACTATATGTGTGACAATGTAGATCATAGGCGCATAATTAACACAATGTACGCTAACATAAAGTCTATCTTGAGTGGTGCCTCGGAGAAAACTCGAATTGCCAATAAAATAAATAAAAAGAGGTGTATTGTAGGGTGGAACAAGCACGTAGGAGAATCGCATAGGAAGGCTCGGCTTAGTTTCAGTAACTGGGTTCTTAAGGGGAAGCCGCGCGCGGGGCCCCTGTATCAGAGTATGTGTGAAACACGAAAAGAGTTTAAAAAGAAATTGAAATGGTGCCAGGATAATACCGAGCAAATAAAAATGGACATACTGGCGGCAAAACATGAGGCCAAAGATTTCAGCAGTTTTTGGAAAAAAACAGGGCACCTGAATTCTAAGCCGAGTGTTCCTGTGAGCGTCGATAGTGTAGTAGGGGACCAAAATATTGCGAATGTATTTAAAGATCTGTTTACTGTGGAACCAATGCCATGTAAATCTAATAGTTTAAGTAAACCAAACGTCAGATCTGGTGAGAAGTACGGTCGAATTACGCCTTTAGACGTGAAAAATGTTATAAAAAAGATGAAGCGTGGAAAGTCACCAGGTCATGACGGTTTAAGTATAGAACACCTGCGCTATGCAGGTGTACACTTGCCCAGAGTCCTGAGTCTATTATTTAATTTTTGTATAGGACATTCCTTTATTCCGGATGACATGATGAAGACAGTAGTGGTTCCAATAATAAAGAACAAAACAGGGGATCCATCTGACAAGCATAACTACCGCCCCATATCATTGGCCACAACCATGGCGAAGGTCCTTGACAGTCTCGTGAACACGCAGCTGAGCGAACACCTTCAGATACATGACTTGCAGTTTGGCTTCAGACCCAACCTGTCGACGGAAATGGCAATTATGTGTCTGAAACAAACTGTAAGGTACTATACCGATAGGAAGACACCTATATATGCGTGTTTTCTTGATCTTTCAAGGGCTTTCGACCTGGTGTCTTATGATATTCTTTGGCATAAACTGCTTGAAGAGACCACTGTGCCGAGGGAGCTGGTATCTCTCCTCAAATATTGGTACAGTAATCAAAAGAATGCTGTCAGATGGGTCAACGCACAGAGTCAAGAATATTATTTGAAGTGTGGTGTTAGGCAGGGCGGGTTGACCTCCCCGAGTTTGTTTAACCTGTTTGTTAACCAGCTGATTGGCGAGCTCAGCGGAGCCATGGTCGGATGCTCAATAGACGGCAGAATGATTAACAATATTAGTTATGCGGATGACATGGTTCTGCTGGCCCCGTCAGTGAGTGCGCTCAGGAGACTGCTATTGATTTGTGAATCATATGCCCTGACACATGGACTCAAATATAATTCTAGTAAGAGTGTTCTTATGCTATACAAAGCAGGGAACAAGGCTCCCTCAAATGTGCCGCCAATTAAGATCGGTGGGTCGGCACTAGTGAGGGTGTCTAAAGTAAAATATTTGGGTCACATGCTGACAGATCGGCTACAGGATGATGAAGACCTAGAGAGGGAAAGGAGGGCGTTGGCAGTTCGCTGCAATATGTTGGCCCGCAGATTCGCACGATGTACTACAGATGTAAAACTGTTACTTTTCAGAGCCTTCTGTCAGTCGTTTTACACGTGCAGTCTGTGGATCAACTTTACGCGACGGGCTTACAACGCCCTGCGTGTGCAGTACAATGACGCTCTGAGGGCAGTGTTGAGGAAACCTCGGTACTGCAGTGCGTCCGCAATGTTTGCGGATGCTTATATCGATGATTTCTTCTCCATTATCAGGAGAAGAACAGCGTCGATGATGAGCAGGGTCCGTGGTAGCACCAACGCTGTCCTCAGAACGTTAGCGTGCAAAATGGATAATCCTTTTACTGTGTACTGGGCAAGTGTACACCTGCACAGAAATAGGAAATAGATTTAGTTTTACTTGTTTTGTTTACTAACAAATTACTAACATCTTTTTATTGTCTCTTGTTTATTTTTTTATTTTTTTTGTGTGTACTACTAACACCCCTACTAACGCTTTCTGTGTATAAATGTATGGACTTATGTCTGAAATAAAGTTATATTATTATTATTATTATTAACAGTTTGCTACACTTGGTTTAGGGAAACCCTGATAGTATCTTTGACAACATAAATTAACTCAGGTACGCTCCGATACCATATCTAGTCAAACCAACCCCATATATCTCCGTCTTCGGGATAAAATATTCCGTTTGTACGCTATGTTTTAGAAATAAACTAACCTAAAGTCCCCGATAACTCTTCCTAGTTACTGTGGGGACCCTAATTGAGAACTTTGGACTTCCTTCAGCGACCTTTGAATCGGAGTGGTTGAATAAATTATTGGAGCTAAAATGCCTTGAGAGAGTGTCGATAAGGTTTGCCAATAAAGACCAACAATTTTGGTCCTGGGTTCGTACTTAGGTGAATTTTTTATATGAATAGTTGCGGGTAGGTTCGTGGTTACGATTTTGGTCACCATTGCTGTTTTGTTTTGGTTCTTTGCAAATGTGGTGTGTATTTTTTATTGACAGGGTTGAACATGGCCCTCTGCAGGTACGTGATTGCGTAGGGATGAATATAGTACCGTTTAGACTTTTTGGCATAGCAGCAAGGGCGGGTTTCGTATTACAAGTTTTACAACCGATGTGCGGTTGTGTATACTATAACTCTGTCGGTACAAATGTATGTTTCTTCAAAATGCTGATTGTAAGTTCTTCATAAATCACTGTGATGTTCTTATGTCGTTTCCACTTATTGGTCAAGTCGCCATTTACTGACAGCGAGGGGATCGCATCAAAACCCTGACTTACTTGGAAGTTTTTCTTACAAGCTTAATCCTAAATTTGTTGGTCAAAAATTATACAATCAAACACTGACTGAGCAAAAATGGTCAATGCTGTTCTCTATATTTACAATGCAAGAAGGAATTAAATTAAGGAATTAAATTGGTAGTTATGTGTTTAAGCCGTTTGGGGTTGAAACACTAGGGCCATAGGGTCCGAGTGCCGACCTAGTATTTCGGGAAATCGCCAAGCCGTTGGTCGACTCTTCACATGACCAGAGGGCGGGCTTATTTATTAGCCAAAGAATCAGCATTGCCATCCAACGTGGCAATGCTGCCAGCCTTCTGGGCACTTTTCCTGTTAACAGCGATGCGGACAAATTTTTGGACACCCTATAACCCTTTTCGACTTGTACATATTTATTACTATAATAGTTTTGTAGTTTGTAAATAATTTAATTATCTTTGAAATAAAAGAAGTAATATGGAGACAAACTTTTACCATGGATTCATCACCTACATAATAATTATGATTGTAGACCCAACACCGTGGAAATTCCTAGCGGTTATTAAAAAGAAAAAGGTCAGGTGCATGGGCATGCGTGTATGACCAGATGTATGAACGTGGACTATCCAAAAGGAGTATCTAATGATCCTAGCAAGTGGCGTTCTGTGCTTTCTCCCTCATATGTACATTTGTATGTATTGATTTTTTTTTCTTTTTCTCTGTCTTTGCTAAATTTATCACATACACCCTTAAATCAGCTTTAAATTATACATTAAATTGTATATCAAAATAATTAAACCAATATTATATAAATTATTGTAGTTTGTAGGTCCAAACATGCATGGTTTGTAAAGCTTGTATTTTTTGTATGTATTCCGTGGAAAATGTTGTTGGTGACATTTGCCCATACTTGTCTTTTTTGTTTTTTTTTTGTAATGTGCCACTGTTTGTTTTCCTCAATAAATAAAATAAAAAATAAAAAAAATGAAGAAACTGCTGTCACAAAACTGTGAAGTCAAGATTTTAGAACAAGCGGTTTGGAAACATTGATCATTGAACGATTTTTCCCTTAGACACTACAATATCCGTAAATCACTCACACACACTAAGCGGATAACTAGATGGCTTGGTCATGTAGACAGGATGAGTGAAATGCGACTAACAAAAGGCATTTACAAGGCAGATGTGAGTGGCAACGCTGGGAGGGGACGCCCTAAAAGGACATACACTGACCATATTGGTAAGGTTCTTCAGAAAAGTCACGTGCGTAGTACTCGCTACCGGCGTGCATGTATGACCAGATGTATGAACGTGGACGAGGCAGAATGAGTATGTAAGGGTCGCAGCAGGTCACGCCGTGATGGCTCTCGGCCACCGTAGGCGCGGGCCTGTGGACGGCGAGTAATGGGCTAGCTCGCCGTCCGTCCGTCGTATGACGACGGGCAGGCCGTGTCGACGGCGCGTTCGTGTTCCACGCGCGCCTCAAAGAGATGTCAGCAAACGGGAGGGGCCCGCAACGGTCGGTGCCTGCCAGGGCTGCGGGACTGTTCGAAAGAGATACCGCGGCCCTGGAACATAAAGGGCCAATGAAGGAACATGGGTGGTTTTTAGTCAGTAAGAGTCTGACACTCCCTTCCGCTCCGCCCAGAGCGGGAGGAGTCATTTGATGATTTCACACCCGCCAAAAAAAAAAAAAAAGGGTCGCAGCAGGTGGTTTTCTGTGGTTTCTGTCTACCCAAATCGTAAAATAGCGTGATTTTATGAATGTATGTATGTTTAAGAGTTTCGCGTAAACAGCCAAAACTTACTGCGAAATATTATAATTACATTTACGCAAGCAGTAGGTTATAACATAACTACTTACATAAATAATATTATTACATAAATACGAAATTACGACGTTAACGGCAAATGCGAAAATTAGTTCGCCTCTCAGTATTACCGTTCTATTACGTAATACCTTAGAGCCTCTAACGAGCTCCTTTTACAGCTTTTCATAATAAACACACGAATTATGGATATATTTATTTAAGTGCTTTTGTTTGTACCTACGGCTACGATTAACTCATAGTTATTTTAGGAGGTTAAGTAATGATCGGTTATGTGTTCTATATATAACGTCCCATTACAACAGATGAACATGACACAGGATTCAGTACGTCTAACCAAAGATATCCAAGCAAAAAAACACTAAACAAAGTGATTTTATTTTGACCTAAACTAATAAATTACCGGCACTCTAGAATAAACACATCCACAAAACGGTCAAAACAAAATCACTTTAATCAGATCGCTGTGTTATAATTTGTCCATCTATTTTAATGGGACCTTATATATTCTTCCGAGCTGTTGCCCGTGACCTTCGTTCGTTAATTAGGGTTCCGTACCCAAAGGGTAAAACGGGACCCTATTACTAAGACTTCGCTGTCTGTCTGTCTGTCTGTCTGTCTGTCTGTCTCCAGGCTGTATCTCATAAATCGTGATAGCTAGAAAGCTGAAATTTTCACAAATGATGTATTACTATTGCCGCTATAATAACAAACACTAAAAATTAAAAAAAAAATATTATGGGGGGCTCCCATACAACAGATATGATTTTTTTGCCGTTTTTATAGATAATGGTACGGAACCCTTCGTGCGCGAGTCCGACTCGCACTTGGCCGGTTTTTATAATAAATATTACTTCCTTATTTTAAACCGATTTTGTTAACAATTTCACGGGTTTTAATTTTTTGCACGGAATTCTAATCCTTATTCTAGTAGCCTAAGTTACTGCATTATAATATTATCCTTATAGCATCAGCTATCTCCCGGTAAAAGTCCCGTCAAAATCGGTTACGCCGTTAAGGAGATTAGCCGGAACAACCAGGCAGACAAAAGTAGAAAATACTTTTTGTTACGAGTACCGTATATGCTTTTACTAGCGACCCGCCCCGGCTTCGCTCGGGTGCAATGCTGATACTAAATATACTATCCCCGGCCGGTACCGACGCAACCGCTATGTCCCTGTATTTTAAATCTGTAATATATTCGAAAATATTCGTTTAAATTACATGCTGTAAAGCCATAATTTGATCTATATTAAATGCACAATGTATTCAAGGTACTTAATTGGATAAGCATCAATGCTGTATTGCTTAAAATCGCTTCGTAAATATGCCATTATTTCTCGTGAAAAGTAAAGGATAAAAAATGGTTGTTGTGGGTTATCCCTAAGAAATAGACATATACCATCGCAGACTTTTTTGTAGACCATTTTAAGGTGTACAATACTGTAGTACATTATTGTGATCTATCTCGTAGCGTTCAGCCAACGTTTGCAATGTAAGCGCAAAGAAATGTGTTTATTTACGACATCACATTAGAAACCTCTAAAACTATCAGTAATTTTCTACTATATTATGCATGTATTATGCATATAAACCTTTCTCTTGATCTACTAAAAAAACCGCATCAAATTCTGTTGCGCAGTTTTAAAGATCTAAACATACATAGGGACAGACAGACGGGAAGCGACTTTGTTTTATACTACGAGTATGTAGTGATAATTATGCATTCAGCAAACAGCTGTTTTCTCGAAATTACAAACAGACACTTCGACGACGACGTTTTTTGCGTTGTTCATTAATTTTGGATAGCGACTCAATGGCCCATAGTGTTTAACGCCCCATAGTGTTTAAAGATCTTCAAATGAAAGCCGGGACCTACGAATTAGCGTGCTTTCCGAGGCACGGAGAAAGCTCGGTATATAATGAGTGGTCACCCATCCACGGACCAACCTAGGCAAGCGCGGCTTAACCTAAAGATCGAACCGAGCGGCTGTTATTATTTAGCCAGGAGCTCAAAATAAAACTAAAAAGATTTAAGGGGTTTCAAAATAAAAAAAAATAAAAATTCTTTTATAATTCTTAACCAAAGTTCTCACAAATATTTCACTTACTTCCATAACACTAATGAACCAACGGAATCAAGTTAGAAATACGATAACGCAGAAATCAAGTCAGCCAATACATCAGATGTGCGGAACTCGTCATAATTTCCCTCACTGAAACCCGACTTGAATATTTAATGGAAATGCATTTCTACAACCGTCTGACTTAGCTTAATTTTCAGTTTGAATCGTGTATTAAGCGGCAAAATTCTGTACACCACGCTAGATGTGGGAACACTATTCAAATTTACGACATCACAATTTGGTCGGTTTCGAGTAACTGGCTTACGTAGACTGAAGTGAATTGCAATGAATTTTGGTATTTTATGTGAAATGGAATTAACTGTCTGTATTTCTAATATAACTTTATTAATTAGTCATCTAGTTTTGTAGTCGCTTTTCTTATGGACAAACTGTCTACGCTATGGTGTGTAGACAAATGAAAATAGATCAAAGGCTTTAGTGGCAATTACGCCGCTTTTACAATAAGAGGTTCGCCTACTTTTTCCATGAAATAGTGTAATAGTCAGTAGTGGTTGTATTGACATTTAATGAGGCGGGGGCGATCAATTTTTTTAATAAACTATTGTCATTCGAACAAAAAATAAGAAGCCAACGATTTTTTTTGAAATAAACCTAATTTTTTTAACAATTCATCAAGCTGAGATGAAGAAACAAATAAAATATCTCGACTTAGCACACGAGTTTGTTGACATGTGGAATGTGAACTCGGCTATCATTGTGCCGATTGTCAATGGCCTTATGGCTAAGAGCCTCAACGAACATCTGTCGAGGCTCTAGGCGGTTGGATCAAGGTCCTGATTCAGAAGGCAGTACTCCTCGATACGACCCGCATTGTGAGGAGCCTTTGGGCTCCACCGCTAGCTCGGACCCTACTTCCGACACCGGTGGACCACTAGTTTTGACATTTATAAATGATTTTTAATCGCTTTTTTTTAAGAAATATTTAAAAAATTAAAAAAAAATCATCAGCTGCATCCGGTTAGACTGGAAGCCGACCCCAAGTTATTGGGAAAAGGCTAGGCAGATGATGAGCTGTAATTTCAACTTTCATTACTGAAATTTGGAAATCCGCTTTTATTAAGTGTGTAACCTTGTATATATGCGAAAACAGGCTTATGATCTCTGATGTATTACAGGCAAGGACAAAGGACCAAGGCCAGCACATAAGGGCCATAATTGCGAAGCTTACGAGCCACATAACAGAATGAACGAGGCGACACTCGACGGTGTCTCTGTTGGAGTGATACGGCCTGGTGTCTTTGCGGTTTTTCATCTTGTGAATTTTACGGAGATATTTTTTTTTTTAACATCTTATTGCCGGGCCTATGCTATCTCCCCATACTTAAGAACCAATGTTGCAACATGATAATATTATAAAACCAAATTTTAAAAGAGGAACCATGGAGTTTTCCGGTTCTTCTCCATAGGAAACGACCAATCGTTGCAGAAAATACAATTACTACGATTTCGGTCAAATCGGTACAGACGACAGTTGATTACTGCTTCAGCTGCCCTATAGTTGGTGATACGTCGAAGACGGCATAGCCGTAGACGGTGCTACGCCGTAGACAGTTCTACGCCGTAGACAGTACTACGCCGTAGGATAGCTTACTTCTATTTTAAATGCGAAAGTTTGAATGATACATTACTTAATCACGCCAGAACGGCTGAATGGATCTGAATGAAATTTAGCACAGAGATAGATTATAGTCTGGAATAGCACAAAGGCATTTGTTTTCTCTCTCTCATACCCATCAAAATTTCCACGCAAATGAAGTCGCGGGTAACAGTTAGTGGTTTCATAATAATTAGCAATGAATAATGATGAATTTTTGATAACAATCTATCAGAATATTTATTGTAAGAATTCCGACACAGTTAATTTATTTAATAGTCAATTGTTTTCAATCATTCCTCATACATACATTCCTTTGTTTCCCAATCCATGTTTTTATCTTTTACTGCAATCAATCCATTTTTTCGTCAGAAAATCTTTAAGTTACTTTTTGTTCTCCTGAATGATTGAATTGGTTTCAGCTCTCACGTTCGGAGCCAAACAAAATAAAACTAGGTTTGCGAAAAATTGAGATTTATTTCAGTTCTCCGGATTTTATCGAGATCGCTAGTGTTTTAGGAAAACTGAGAGAAGAACTGTTATGTTATATACCTTTACTTAAATATCTCCATGACCGAGCCGACTGAGCAATGTATGCGGACGCATACATTGCACAGTGAAACGTGATTTTTCAAACCAAAACGTTTTTTCCCTGAAATATTTTTTGTGCGGTTTTAATTAGTTTGATATACAGAATATTTGGTTGACGGCTTTGTGAGGGAACCCAGGACTGGACGTACAGCAGTTGCACTTTTAACCACTAGACAAACAAAATACCCACCTAATAATAATCTGCTTCAAATTTGTTAACAAATCAACATAGCCATCACTATAGACATTTTTAAAAACAATATCTTAAGAATCTGAGTAACTTCATAAGTCCTTAATTTTTTTTATTGCGTTTCATAAAATAACAAAGGAGGTTTTATATCTCATTGTCTTCTTTTATTAATCTCTGGCCGTTGTTTTATTTATATATTTCGTTTTGTATGAACGCTTTGGGCGTGTTTAACAATCCTCAACCTTGTTTCTTATATATAAGGTTTAATTTTCGTTGTGTTGTGTTATTTTTTTAGTTTTTCGGTTGAAATAGGCTAATAATATAGGTATTATATAGAAGTAGCTTTTCTGGAAGACTCCGTGACCTTTACGAAAGGCAAGAATGGAAAGATTTTGGGAACAGTTAAGGAATCATATGTAATGTAATGTAGGTTTATTTTGTGATTGGATTGTGTTGTTGTTATTCTGATTTAGATAAGGAAAGATAACAATTAAAGGTGAAATTGTCGTAGGCTATTTATTTCTTTATTAGCTTCAACTGCTTCTACGTGTTCAGCATTATCTAATGGTTCGTTAAGACGTGAATTTTTTTTTTTATATTTTCACACAAGTCGAAATCAAGCTTTACCCGACGGATTAGGCAGAGGTGCACCTGTAGTGCTACACATCACGTTTTTTAGGTCTCATGAAATAGGACGCGAGCGCAATGGCCATTATTTTTATTGTTTGTTAAGTATGACGTAGTTAAATTCAGCATAATCTTTTTTTTTACACTAAATAGGCTTGCTTTTGGCCGCAATTCGCCTGATGTGAAGCGATAATGCGGTCTAGGGTGGAGCACGCTTACCTACGCAAAAGAAGGCATAAGCAGTGATTGACTGACATTACAAGAAATACACAAATATATATATATATATATATATATATATTTATAATCAATAGAATTTAGAGTGGTCGACAATTTGCGTGACCAGAGGGCTGGCTCCTTCTTTGGGAAAAGAATTAGCATTGCCATTCAACGTGGAAATACTGCCAGTCGGGTACGTTTCTAGATGACAGCGATGCGGAGGAGTAATTTGACGCCTAAGACGTTTCCCATTGTCTTCGTTGTATATATATAGGTCCTTTATTTTAGTCTTCTTTTTATCTTTATTTTAGTTATATTTGTAGTCTGTATATAATGTACATGTATTTATAGAAAGGTTCCACTTTTTGTTAGAACTTTAAATAGGAATAATTTATACCTTGAGAACCTCCTGGTCAACGACTCAACCTTTATAATTTTAATCTCCAGACTTAGACAGTGAATTTGTCATCCTTTATTACTGCTTTCTTTATTCTGAAAATAACTTTATTAACATAGACCTAACTAAGCCTCCGAAGAAGAAGTATTTAAACTTTTTTTTTTTAATTTTGAAGTTTTTTACTAGACAATAATTATCCTAACTTTGTTACCCTTTATTATGTCTTCCCTTATTCTAAAAATAACTTATCAACCGTCTTAGGCCTCCGCGTATCGGTTATTTGAAACGGTTATAATTCATTCGAGGCCACGGCCTGTCTGCAGGCGGCCTGGCCTGTCATCAATCACAGACAGGCCTCACGACCATTTCTCAAGAATCAGGACAAAAGGAATAAGGATTTAGTTTTTTTGAGCTTATTTGTTTTTTTTCAGACCTGTTGAGGGAAACTAAGCATTATTTAAAAAAAAAAACCGGCCAAGTGCGAGTCGGACTCGCGCACGAAGGGTTCCGTACCATTATCTATAAAAACGGCAAAAAAAATTATATCTGTTGTATGGGAGCCCCCCTTAATATTTTTTTTTTTATTTTTAGTATTTTTTGTTATAGCGGCAATAGTAATACATCATTTGTGAAAATTGCAGCTTTCTAGCTATCACGGTTTATGAGATACAGCCTGGAGACAGACAGACAGACAGACAGACAGACAGACAGTGAAGTCTTAGTAATAGGGTCCCGTTTTACCCTTTGGGTACGGAACCCTAAAAAGCATTACACTGTTGTGGTTTGAGATTGTATTGAGCCACCTACTGCCCTGTCCATCCTGCACAACCAACTGCACCTTTCAGGATTTAATCGAAGCACATTTTAGAGCTGTGAAGAGCCACCTGTACAGCTCTAAGCTGCGATTAAATACACACTGGTCTAACACGATTTGGGTTTCATCGGTACGTAAAGAAGATTGTTGTAGTTTTTTGCAATGTATAAAATTTATTCCATTGTTGATGAACCCGACATAGAATATTAAGTATTGCAGTTTTGTAAGAAACAACAGTTTTTATTTTATTTTAAACTAGCTTTTGTCCGTGGCTTCGCTTGCGTTAATTTAGAATTTGACAACCAATTCGGGTTGTACACTGCTTGTAACAATATAATTCAATCATGATTCGAAATATACGTGGCGCCATCTACTCATAAGAACGTTATTGTTGTTTTCCTCGGGAACAGTACTGTTTTTCGGGATAAAAGGTAACCTATATCCGTTTCTGTAAACCTGACAACGTAAATGCAAAATTTCAGGATGATCGGTTCAGTGGTTTAGGCGTGAAAAGGTAACAAACAAACAAACAAACAAACTTACTTTCGCATTTATAATATTAGGAAAGTTAGGATGCATGTATGTATGAAAACTGAACAGCCATTTCAGTTAAGAATTGAAAGGTAAAAATTACAGCGGATATGTGTGACTTTCCCAAATACTTTGCTTTCAAGATTTGTAAATTAAAGTCTAAAAATATACAAAAAGCTACTGATTTCTGCACTCGTACAGACGGTAACCCCACATGACAGGGGAATATAGTCGATTGATGTCAACCGTGCCCACGGGACAGGCCGGCCGTTTTATTGATTGTCCAAGCTGCTGGAGCCACCGGTTTTAATGCTTTTTTTAGGGTTCTGTACCCAAAGGGTAAAACGGGACCCTATTACTAAGACTTCGCTGTCTGTCTGTCTTTCTGTCTGTCTGTCTGTCTGTCTCCAGGCTGTATCTCATAAACCGTGATAGCTAGAAAGCTGAAATTTTCACAAATGATGTATTACTATTGCCGCTATAACAACAAATACTAAAAATAAAAAAATATTAAGGGGGGCTCCCATATAACAGATACGATTTTTTTGCCGTTTTTATAGATAATGGTACGGACCCTTCGTGCGCGAGTCCGACTCGCACTTGGCCGATTTTTTTGTAATGAGAACGGATATGTTGGTATGTGGAGTAATCCATGTAAGAGCACTATACAGCGAAAGAATTTTAAGACCGATATCTGACAAACATTCCAATCAAACTCTCGATTGAACGATCAGTTTTGTTTCAGTATTATAACTTTTACAAGCCGCAACGCAAGCCTATTTGGTAAAAACAAATTAATGAACTTAAACAAAAATATCAGTCACTTAAGTGGGTATCGTAGACTTGTTTAACTACGGCAAATATTATACGATGATATGTATATATTCCTTGAAAGTATCAACGTTTGATACTCATCATTCATCAACGTCCACTGAAAACGGGTTCTCCCAATGGACTGGCTTTGACAATCCCCTAAGACCTAACCACAGTGTGTAAGAAGATATCCTTACTTCACCCTAAGGTTAAAGGTTAAAGGTAAACCCTACACCGCTGGCTACATAACTAAGATGTCTTTTGACAACACGTTTACAAAGATAGGACATACATGTTTCCACACGATGTTTTTCTTTATAGTTTTGAGAGCAGTGATAATGAAATAAGCTACATTAAGATAAACTCGGCTAAATATTCAGGTTATGCCACGTTTGCCTAGGTTGGTCCATGGATGGATGACCACCAATTTCATACTGAGTATTCTCCGTGCCTCACCTCTGCCTAACCCTTTGGGGATAATAGACGTGATGTTATAATATCATGTTATGTTTAACTAGCTTTTGCCCACGGCCTCGTCCGCGTGGATGTCGAACAATATCCGACGGGAACGTACTTCCGGGATTAAAAAGTAACCTATAGTTTAATCCAGGTTACGGTAACAAAACTGGTTACATACCTTCAACCCAGGGGGGGTTGAAGGTATGTAACCAGTTTTGTTACTTGTTTTGTTTTAACCCTTCTGGGGTAGAATTATTAAAAAAGCTGAGACACGTATAAATCATCAATTTTCAATCGTCAGCCTAAACACAATATTTGAAGATACTAACTTCAGAACTGACGGACTTTCATATAAACTTCTATCCCCTATTTTACCCCTTCAGGGGTAGAATTCCCAAAAATCTTTTCTTAGTGGATACTTACTCTTCAGATCATGGTTTGGGCTGTGTGTTGATATATCAGCCAGTCAGTTAGTTTATCATTTTATATAATAGATAGATTAAACACTGTTGGATTGATATAAGTTTTTAAACTGTCATGGTCACTAACATTATAATTAACACTAGAAACGGGATATTTACCATGTCCACTGTTAAGATGGTAGACCGATTTGTCTGCTCATAAACACCCACCCGCAGTAACTTCAGTTTATCCGTGATCATGGTGCTTGCAACAGCGCCGAAATATCGGGAACTCAAAACAAACAGTGGACATGGTAAATATCCCGTTTCTAGTGTTAATTATACTGTTGAATTGAACCAAGACCATCCCTCATCTGTTTCCTTACAAAGTTACCTCTACCCGCACCACACAGCTCGAACAAAGCGCAACTCGGACAGATAAGATCTGGTTGCGCCAAATTACGTGAAGGGCTGGAAGCACGCCAACGAGCCCTGATATAACTCGGTACGTCCACTTATAACGATAGCAATCGATTTTGGAATCGCTTTTGATTTATATTAATCGGATAAGTCGGTTATTTAATTCGAGTGGTTCAGATGAAGTTATTGGAGCTTTTTGTGATAGAAATGAAATTGTTATTTGTTCTTAATGCCATGGATTATATTTTAAGATTAAGATAAGATAAAGATTGATTTCTCACAACAATACATTTGTACATTATAAGGTTTCGTGAACAATACATGCGTTTTTTAGGGTTCCGTACCCAAAGGGTAAAACGGGACCCTATTACTAAGACTTCGCTGTCTGTCTGTCTGTCTGTCTCCAGGCTGTATCTCATAAACCGTGATAGCTAGAAAGCTGAAATTTTCACAAATGATGTATTACTATTGCCGCTATAACAACAAATACTAAAAATTAAAAAAAAAGAATATTAAGGGGGGCTCCCATACAACAGATATGATTTTTTGCCGTTTTTATAGATAATGGTACGGAACCCTTCGTGCGCGAGTCCGACTCGCACTTGTTTATACTGTGGGAGACTGGTGCCTAAGCTAGACGCCAACGATATTGTATTCCTCTCGTACACGAATTCTCTGTAGTCGCAATTTTAGCAGTGCAAATTTCATCATCATCTGACTAGCCTTTTCCCAACTATGTTAGGGTCGGCTTCCGGTCTAACCGAATGCAGCTGAATACCAGTGTTTTTCATAGAGCGATTGTCTATCTGACCTCCAAAACCCAGTTGGTACTGGGTAATACGATACCCTTTGGTAAGACTGGCTGTAAGACTTTCGGGCCACTGACTACCAGTAACTAATGTTAAAGATCCACAAGAGATAGCGCAGATCAACGGCTTAACGTGATTTCCGTGGCACGCAGGAAACTCGGTATGTTGGTGGTCACTCATCTAAGTACCAACCTAGGTAAGCGCGGCTTAACCTAAAGATCGACCCGAGTTGGTGTTATTATTTAGCCACGAGCCATTATTTAGGACGAGCATTAAGTATAAGGTAGGTACAAGGTCGAAGGCTCCTCATCCTCCGTCGAAAAGCTAGGATCCTCCGATCTGATAGGTGTATGTGTATACTCGTAACTTTGATATCGCGTTGCAGATGTCGCCGAACTTGAATCACTAGGTTACCTAGTCAAAATCAAAAATCAAAATCATTTTGTATTTCTCATCCACGAACTAAATGTGATAATAATGCTAGCGTGATGATTAAGATACCTTTGAAGGAAATTGGAATATAGGGAGAAGTTAAGAGCTATGGGAGAGATTATTGCAAAGCAGTTGAACAATACAGGTTGATAACAGTTATATTATCTGCCTATGTTGGGCTCAGCTTCCAGTCTAACCGGATGCAGGTGAATAGGTACCTGTATTTTACATGGAGCGACTGCCTATCTGACCTCCACAAATTTATTTTTGAAGCCGGTTAAAAAATACCCGATGTTTTTATGAAAGTTTTATTTATCGTCAGTGCAAACACATTCGTTGATGTTTAGTAGCACCTGATCTGGTCCAAGTATCTTCACACTAGCAGCTTTATTATGAAGTCATGTAGGTCCAGGCTACACCAAACGCAGGTACATTGCACAACATAATGTACATACATTAAAATGACCTCAACGAGTCATACATCTTGTAACCAATAATAAGCACACACACCCATCAATCTACGTAACACATCGAAAGCAATAAAATTACGTGAAGCCTACAAATCTGCCCACCCTGCTACAGTAGCGCTATATTTCACGGTGCTTATCGGGCGCACGTAGGCAACCTTACTGCTGATATCATCTAGCAACTCTGCATAAAGACTATTTTGTACACGAATGTACTGGGGTTGGTCGTTGTTAGGCTTGAGGTAATTATTTGTGGACTGTTTGGCAGTAATCGCCATGGTTGGTTGATAGTTTAGTGATCGTGAGTCGTAGAGAGTAAGGACTCTTCCACGGCACTCTTTTTTTTAACCGCAGCGCCGCGGCCGTCGTGTTCTTGAATAAACTTTCATAGTGATCCATACTACACTGACGACAGTTCCCTAACCACGATTCTACGGTAGATTTTCAAGGAAAACCAAAGTGTGGACAAAAGGCTTAACTTGTAACTATGAATGTTGTACATTGTGTTTGTAAAGAGGGTAATCTATTTAAGTCGCGAGTTAATAGGCTTCTTTTGGGTTAGCTCGTTCCATCGTCGACGTCATCTCTGTCCTCAGGACTAGATTGAGGTCAAGAGTAGGCCCATTTAATATAAAAAAGGGTGCTGCTGTAAAGCCTGCACGAGTGGCGCGCGGAGGTACAGAGCCGGGGGGTAACTCCGCTGCCGCGGCATATTGTCGCGCGGCGGACAGACCTCCGCCGTGATCTCATGGCGACATGGAGGGAGCGACTATCGCAACCCCGCTCAGGGCACGCCACGATAGTGGCGATAAGTCCCCTCTTTGAGGAGTGGCTTGAGAGGCGCCACGGCGCCCTCACCTTCCGCCTGACGCAGGTCCTCACCGGACACGGTTGTTTCGGGAGGTACCTGTACCGAATCGGGCGGGAGGAAACGCCCGGGTGCTACTATTGCGAGGATCGACCGGAGGACACGGTGGAGCACACCGTCGAGGTCTGCTCCGCTTGGGAGGAGCACCGCCGTGTCCTCGTAGCGGCGATTGGCGGCGGCGACCTCTCGCGCCCGGCCCTGGTTCAAGCCATGGTCCGGGGCGAGAGGGAATGGGAAGCCGTCGCCTCCTTCTGCGAAGCAGTCATGCTAGCGAAGGAGGCGGCGGAACGTGAGAGGGAGAGAACCTCCTCACGTCCCAGCCGCCGCGGGAGAAGCACCGGGCGTCGGGGGCCACGCCGTGATGGCTCTCGGCCACCGTAGGCGCGGGCCTGTGGACGGCGAGTAATGGGCTAGCTCGCCGTCCGTCCGTCGTATGACGACGGGCAGGCCGTGTCGACGGCGCGTTCGTGTTCCACGCGCGCCTCAAAGAGATGTCAGCAAACGGGAGGGGCCCGCAAGGGCCGGTGCCTGCCAGGGCTGCGGGACTGTTCGAAAGAGATACCGCGGCCCTGGAACATAAAGGGCCAATGAAGGAACATGGGTGTTTTTTAGTCAGTAAGAGTCTGACACTCCCTTCCGCTCCGCCCAGAGCGGGAGGAGTCATTTGATGATTTCTCACCCCCCAAAAAAAAAAAAAAAAAAAAGTCACGACCATCAATATGTATACAATTTCATAATTTAAAAGCAATTTTCGCGAGAGATAACGATTGTAACTTGGAGAGAGTATCTTTTTCATAAAAATATGAGTTCCAGAATACTATTTTCGTAACAACATGATATTTTAATCAGAACAGTAGGAGAAAAACACTTTTAAAAGTTGTTGAGTTATACAAAACCAGTTTATGCGGATCTCTTATTGTACGGGAATTCTTTACAAAGCGAAGCCAGGTTATACTGGAAATGTATAGATTGATGTGCCGCCGTGTGTACTTGTAATGTTGTCTTGTACAACAATTATAAGTGTATGTACAGTCGGCTTTAAAAAAGATTTATACATGATTTAATTTCATTGTTACCAACATAACTGTATAGATTGTCTGTGGTCTAAAATAAGGGTTTGCTCAGCAATATGTATATGTCGGATGGTCAGGATCTATTCCGTTACACCCGGACATCATGTGAGCCGAAAATTTTCTTCCTGCAATGTAAACACTCATGGTGCACTGCTTTTATTAAACCAACAAACTTGAAATTACAATTTAACACAATAACACTGGGCACAATGAATCAGGTACAGTTCCGGGACGTCTTAACGCCGCTGCGATCAGACACTGCATGCCGTCCTTACTGCGAGCTCAAAACATCACGACTCTGTAGAAGCTGTAGGTATGGGTAGACTTAGCGGGCCTGTGGACGGTGAGCAATGGGCTAGCTCGCCGTCCGTCCGTCGTATGACGACAGGCCGTGTAGACGGCGCGTTCGTGTTTCACGCGCGCCTCAAAGAGATGTCAGCAAACGGGAGGTGCCCGCAAGGGCCGATGCCTGCCAGGGCTGCGGGACTGTTCGAAAGAGATACCGCGGCCCTGGAACATAAAGGGCAAAAGAAGGAACATGGATGGTTTTTAGTCAGTAAAAGTCTGACACACCCTTCCGCACCGCCCAGAGCGGGAGGAGTCATTTGATGATTTCCCATCCGAAAAAAAAAAGGTATGGGTAGACTAGTAAGAGGTTCGCGTAATGTTACCAATGGGACGCTTGTAATTAATTTTATGTCCGTACTAGTGACCAGATCCGTCATATATATCCATGTGTAAACGTAATATTCCATCAATATCAATATTAACTCATAAACCATCACAAGAAATAGGTTCCACATAACATTTGGCTGTCTACAAGCCAAAACGGGTGAAGTCGTAAAGATAAATGCCTCCATCCATTTTTACTTTACGAGCGCGATGATACTTATCTATGCCTCTAATCTCATCCCGACTCATCTGAATGGTTCAAACTAAATCCTTCATAAGTGCTGCGTAAGAACGGTGCACACTTACATGGTTTATTTTCAGAGAGTTATTTCTGAACTGAAGTGGAAACAGGCTTTTATTAATATTGAAGGCTTTCCTGCATGAGTCGAGTTTGGTAATTGTTTAATTAATATATAATAATATAATTCGCCGAATTCGAGGGAGTGGCAACGGTATCCTAAGGACGATTGCAGAGAGACCTGAATCTGCAGTTGTAGGAAGGCTTATCAGGCTGCTTGTTGTCTAAGCATTTTTTCTGACTATCATAGTTTTAAGATAATGTTACTACCAACTTATAAAAATTTTCTTAGTCTGCGCCTTTTATTTCATTTTTAGGGTTCCGTACCCAAAGGGTAAAACGGGACCCTATTACTAAGCCTCCGCTGTCTGTCTGTCTCCAGGCTGTATCTCATAAACCGTGATAGCTAGAAAGCTGAAATTTTCACAAATGATGTACTTCCGTTGCCGCTATAACAACAATTAATACTAAAAATTAAAAAAAAAATATTAAGGGGGGGTCCCCATATAATAAACGTGTTTTTTTCGTATTTTTTGTAGATAATGGTACGGAACCCTTCGTGCGCGAGCCCGACTCGCACTTGGCCGGTTTTTTTTATTAAAGCAAGAATGAAAGAGAGACTAAAAGAGGGCGAGAAAATCTGGACGCGAACCGCGAGGATTGGTTCGAGGAGACACGGAAAAAGAGCACATGAAGAAAACTGGGGGAGGCCTTTGCCCAACAGTGGGACAGTATAGTCTAAAAGAAAAAAAAAGTAATGAATATACAATGTATGTGGAGTGGTGTGGAGGGAGATGAAGACCAAAGAAAAGGTGCAAAGACTGTGTGAGGAATAATATGAAAGAAAAGTGTCGGTGACTGGGTAAAACGAAAATAAAAGGGCCCAATAAGTAACAAGAAAATTATATGCTAGACTTGAGTGTCTAGCTACTTTTCATAAAAAAAAACAAATTAATTTAAATATTATATTAAATGGGCCTACTCTTGACCTCAATCTAGTCCTGAGGACCGAGATGAGGTTGACGATGGAACGAGTTAACCCAAAAGAAGCCTATTAACTCGCGACTTAAATAGATTGGGGTCATATGAACTTGGGAACACCGACGAAGGATACTGAATTTCGACAGTTTTATTCAAGATGTCGTGTTTGGGCTTAAATTAAAACTAAAATATCAGGACACCATGAAGGAGACTCCTATTATTTATGTTTATTTTGTTTAGCCTGTGCACATACTTTTATATTTTTTGTAGTGTTTGTTATATTTCCCATAGTTCTTTTATATTATAGTAAAAGTACTGTTTATTTATTTTTCCTAATTCATGTAATCAAATATTTATGCTGTCTTGACTTCCGTACGTTTTTTTCTCACGGATGACCACTGAAAACCAGCGTTGTGCTGTGGGCCCCCCATAGCACAGCATCATGCTGATTGGTAACCTGCTTGTCGCAGTCACGACGTGCGAGCTGTCAACTTTTCTTGTTTCTGTCCTGTTGTATTTATAATATTTGATGCGTTTTATGATTACTGTTATTTCTTTTTTTTTTTGTATGCACGTCTTGTCCTTGCGACAAATAAATGTTTTTTCTTTCTTTCTATTATTGCGCAGTTACTACCAAGAACCAGTATGATCAAAATAGGACTACTTCAAAACACCACGACCTCATCATAAACTCTTATAAACGAAATCTATTCAGTTATCTAGTACAATAATCACCCAGAGACCTAGAGTAAGCCTCTTTCATTTGTACCTATTGTTAAGTCTAGTTTCAAGATCTTTGAAGCCCTAAGCGATTGTTCCAGGCCAATAAATCTAGAATTGTTCCTAGGATATTTTTTAAGTTGTCCATCAAGATTTGGACGTTGTTGAGGCCAGCGTATAATGGCGCGATTATACTTGGTCGTTAGGCCGTATTCGGGTGTTTCAAAGACTTTACTCGAATTCGGGCACCCGATGCATTTCTTACATAACGAGTTGTTTTAATGAACTTGAACCGTGAATATTGTCCTAAGACGGGCGTACTCGACCCGTCCAGTTACACTTGGTCGTTTATCCGAATTCCATAGGCAATCGAATCGGGACTAATTCATCATCATCATCTGCCTAACCTCTTCCCAACCATGTCGGGGTCGGTTTCGAGTCTAACCGGTTGCAGCTATATACCAGTATTTAACATGGAGCGACTGCCTATCTGGCCTCCACAACCCAGTTAGTAATGAGTAAAACGATAGCCCTCAGCAAGGCCAAATGTGGGTGTATTATTAGGATACACCTCTGCCTAACCCTTAGGGGTTTACAGGCGTGATGTTATGTTACATACCGGATTTCCAATGATATTTTCTTACACCGCTCACGGGCTACCACTGGTCTCAACTATCTTTCAACTTAATAAACCCATTTTTCAGGTCGTTTATCCTTCCACGAGCATAGTTTGAATGTAATATCATCATTCAATACTATATCACAAAAGAGACCTAAAAGGCTTCACAGCTGCCCTATTTTCCGTTGAAATCCCTTCGTTCGGAAACCTTTTTTAAGGTCAGGTCTGTTTTACCGTGCGTCGCGTTATATTATCGTTGGCCGACATTCTCAAAAACTTTCATTCCGCCATTATCCGACAAACTCTTTCCACATTGTCGTGTGGTCTAACATATGAGAGGAGCGATTTATAATTTTATATGTTTTAAAATATTACAGACATTATGGGGCTACAGCAGCGTTTTGTATGGACTCTGGGACAGTTTTTTTTTTAAATTAATGTAAGACGGATTGATGATTTTAATAGGTTTTTATATTGTATTGTTGTTGATTACATTGTGCTCAAATTGCCACAATGTAACAATCTTTCAAAACGTAACCGGAGTATCGCCGCCCGCACCCCTGTGTTGCCATTTAAATTTCCGCATTTTTGTATATTATATTTAATTTTAAATAATTGCATTGCACAAATGATTACCTAATAATACCCTCACAGATCGGACAGGATTTTCTTAATATATAGTATATAGATTTCGTAACTAATTTTATTATAGTGACACCCCCATGTGACTAATTCATTTGCAACACCAAACAATGGTCTTAGACCACCAAATTGGTCGCTGTTGTTTGTAAGGTATTTACTAACTGCACACGCAAGGTCATTCTAAACCACAGTTCCCACGAAACATACATAGACTTGAATTACTATTGTATTCCAGCCACACGACTGGCATTATTGCTACTAACACATCAATTGAGATAGGCTTAGCCCAAACATTGAAACTTAATGCCTTAATAGGCTAATAACTGTCATTGCTCAATAATCCCTTCATCTAGGTATTTAAGATAATTAATATGGCATATGATTCATTTGATTACATGTTTGTGATGCAGTGAGTGGTCATATACGGAGTATTGTTTTACATCGTAACTTCATAACTTAATTTTGTAAACGCGAAAGTAAATTTGTTTGTTTGTTACCTTTTCATGCCTAAACCACTGAACCGTTTATCCTGAAATTTTGCATAAACGTTGTCAGTTGTTACAAATATTTGGCATGCACTTATTTTACATTTTTAACAATACATTTCATGGTAATAGGCTCATCCCCAATAAAATAGAACTTAACATACCTAACTGTCGAACTGTGGGTGTACTGTACACATCTGCGTACACCCTCAGAGCATACAGGCGTGATGTTATGTTATGATCTTGTGTAAACAATAAACGTCCAATTGATTGCAGCAATCACGACAGATTTGCTGTCTATTATTGAAGAGTTCCGTTTCATATCTCCGAAGTCTATGATCAGACCATTACAACATTTCTATGGGACCAACTTGGTAGTTTACTCTTTCAAACAAAAAAAAAATCTTAATCTGTTCAAGCGTCTTTGAGTAATCGGTGAACATACATAAAAAAAATACAGTGGAACATAGTACCTCCTCCTTTTTGAAGTCGGTTAAAAATAATCTTACAAGAATAGTGATAAACTAACATATTCTTCTTCTTTCTATTTCATATGTGGTCAGAGTTTAGCACACATAACACAACTCGCAAATACACTAACATATTAAAAATATAACAAAAAAACTATTAACTACATTGGGTCGGCGACGTATTGCGCTGAGTCGAGGTCTCATGTAGCCTTCCTACATGACACCTACAGCCCGAAATTCCTCCTTCATGAAAGTCTCACTCACCATCTCGAAACTTATGACTTTGACTTGAAGTTAATCTTATGGCACGACCAACCTCTCGACTCTGAAGGTAAACTTGGTCTTACTCCACGACCTCCTCTGTCGTCATCGTGGAGTGATATAGACGTATGCAAAATGACTATTTACTATATGCAATATGCCTTCTATTCTTTGCCTCCGGCCTACTAAGCTTTTCAAATCAACGAGTGATACTCTTATAACTTACACCACAGCATAAAAACGCTCTCTCCACCCGCCCGAACATATTGGAACTTCTGTAAAATGTTCGTACGTTACGGTATATTCTATACAAGTATAGTTTTTATTGGAATAGACTTGTTGAACTTTTCTTATAGTCCCACTTCGTTGTTTTTGTTGTCCGTACTCTTTTGTTTTAGGGCCTTTTAATAGTTTAAGAACGTTTTTGTGAATGAGTTTCTTTTTTTTCATTGTTTTTTCGCTGTTTTGGCGTAAATAGATTACGCAGGACGTTAGTGGTAATGGTGTTTGTACAGTCTCAGGAAATGAAATTGTGTGGATTCTAAAATTCGATCTTTAGGTTAAGCCGCGCTTCCGCGGTCCCGGCTCGGCTGTTATTTGTTGATCTTTGACAAGTACTTAATCAGTGTCCCGAAAGTCTGACAACCAGTCTTACGAGTACCAAGTGGTATTACCCAGTACTAACTGGGTTGTGGAGGTCAGATAGCAGTTGTTCCATGTAAAAAACTGGTATTCAGCTGCATCCGGTTACACTGGAAGCCGACCCCAACATAGTTGGGTAAAGGCTAAGGAGATGATGATGATGTATGGCTTCCAAAAGTCTCTTAAAGCTTAAAACTGAAATAAATATAGAAGGAGAAAATTGCCATAGAATGTTACTAGGTGTATATTTTTCATTGCTTGTACACAGTGGACCATAATGGTCTGCTGCGGATGTGGTGTCCATTATCGTTTCGAAACATTAGCTACTTAGTTTTAATTCTAATTTCAGTTGTAAATTATTTTGTTCTTTGTTTCCCTCTAATTTAACAGCTTTATTTTGGAACTTATATAACTTTAAAAATGGTACGAACCGCCGCGTCTGTGGAATTCTCTGCCGGCTTCTCTGTTCCCTGATCATTATAATCTGGATCTATTCAAATTTCGAGTGAATCGGTTGCGTGCTCCACCCTAGGCCGCGTCATCGCTTCACATCAGGCGAGGTGCGGCAAACGCAAGTCTATTTATAATAAAAAAAATAAAAAAAACTTATAAAACATTCCGGGATTTTATACGGAGGATGTTACTAATATCCTTGAAGTTTAGGCAAATATACTGTAAATATTCCGATCTCTGATATATATGTATCGGTTTGATACCAAATATAATTATGTTCTCAAGTAATATAAGATTTATAAAAAAATCACTGTTTTGATATCTGTCACTGAATGCTAAAATGACTGAATAAAGCTATTTCATATTCAGAAAGTATAGTACATGAGTATATTTTCTCCAAAATATAATGCAAAAAACAACACATTTTTTCATCTTATCATATATTTAAGATGAAAATATAAAATAGAACTCAGACCTAATTTAAGATATTCCGACCATTTTGTCTAGATTTTGCAATGCATTGTAATAATACGAGTGTCCAAACGACTCGTGTTTGTAAGTGGTGCCTTCAGAAACCTAATTTTTGCGATAAGGCACCAAGAAAATTGGCTTCCGACCTTCCAGTGTCATTTTATTTGTTTGTTTCTTACTATTTGTTTACGATTTTTGTTCACTTTACTTCGAGACTCGAATACGTATTCAAGAGCTGGAGTTTTTGGGTTTTTCACCTGAACTGCCTCTTTGGTCTAGTGAACGCAAGCACGACTGACGAGCACGAGGTCCCGGGTTCGATTTCCAGGTCGGGCGAAACTGTTATTGTGTTTTTTTCCATCTGATTTTTTTCAGTAGCAGTCTGTAGAGAGAATTTGTGGTACGGTTGATGGTCATATGCTCGCTCGGCCCCTATTACATGGGACTTAAATATAACTGTTGAATTTTTATTTTATTTATTCAGGGACAATACACAGCTACAATATGCGTTGGTACAGAGGCAAGATAACACAAAATATTAACAATATTGCAGCCCCACTACATTATCCGCATATTAACAAAAGAAAATATGATAATGAGTGCCACTAGATAGGTAGGTAATAAATAATTACATCACGTTAATAATAAATAATTATACAAATAACAATGAATAATTATTGAATGAACGAAATATTATGTGTTCCCGGCTGATGACAATTCGCTCGCCCCCATTAAGTGCAGAGTGCAGGCTATACCACTGGCTTTTCATACTTCGGTTCACACCGCAACCTACCGAAAGTGCCGTTCACAACAAACAACAAATCTGAGAACTACAAAAAGAAAAAGAAACGAAATGGCTCGAAAAAAGAGAAGAAATGGCTCTTTAATAACGTGTTCTATAACCAAAAGTGAGTTTTTGACTTATAAACCCATTTGTAATGTAAGTAAGATGATGAAGAATGATAAGTAGGTAACTTATGTTCCTATTTTTGAGGAGCTCGTGGGTAAATAATAACAGCCGCTCGGGTCGATCTTTAGGTTAAGCTGCGCTTGCATAGGTTGGTCCGTGGATGGGTGGGGAGTTTCCTCCGTGCCTCGGAAAGCACGTTAAGCCGTTGGTCCCGGCTATCATCTGTAGATCTTTGGCAGTCGTTACATGTAGTCAGTGACCCGAAAGTCTGACAACCAGTCTTACCAAGGGGTATCGTATTACCTAGTACCTAATAACTGGATTGTGGAGGTCGGATAGGCAGTCGCTCCATGTAAAATACTGGTATTCAGCTACATCCGGTTAGACTGGCAGCCGAACCCAACGTAGTTGGGAGCAGTCTAGACAAATGATGACTTGGCCCAACCTGGGAATCGAACCTCATGAAACAAAATAATAAGCCTAAGTCGCAATCGAGAACAGCTAGTAGCCACACGGGGCCCAGATCGGCGATTCTCTACACAGATTATGTCTACCTGTAACGGGGGAGGGCAAATTTTGCGAATTTGACCCAGGCGTAAGGAAATAATTGTCTATTCGTTGGGAGAGAAAAAACGGTTTGCCTACTAACCGTTTCGGGTAATTGATACCGTTGACAAAAAAAATAAAAGCTGTTTTTTTTCGTACTTAATATTTGGGATCAGAGAACGTTGCTTGGTATTGGGTTGTGACCTATTTAGTTTTTACATTTCTTTAGGTAGATCATCATCATCATCTGCCTAGCCTTTTCTCAACTATGTTGGGGTCGGCTTCCAGTCTAACCAGATGCAGCTGAATACCAGTATTTTACATGGAGCTACTGCCTATCTGCCCTCCACAACCCAGTTAGCGCTAGGTAATACGATACCCCATGACAAGACTGGTTGTCAGACTTTCGGGTCACTGACTACCTGTAACGACTGTCAAAGATCTACAAATGACAGCCAGGACCAACGGCTTAACGTGCTTTCCGAGGCACGGAGGAAACTCGGTATGTAATACAAATAATAAAGCACCGCTAAACCTAAAGATCGACCCGAGCGGCTGTTCTTATTTAGCCACGAGCTTTAGGTAGAATGTGAGTTTATTTTTCTACAATGTATGTACGGTATCATTTGTCAAGTCTTACTCAAATAAATACATTTGTTTCAGGAATCTAAAACACTCGGCTCTTGAGACTGAGTCTGAGGTACGATCAATAAAAAAAAATGTATGAATAATATATCACCAAGCTTCCTCTACCACGTATATCGGACCGGTAATCACGGGGTTATGAGAAACAAATACTTAAAAATAATACAGCTGAATTGAGAACCTTCTTCTTTTTAGAAGTCGGTTAAAATATAAAAATCACCACGCTTGTTTGGTGTTCAAGACGTTTTCTTTCACCGTCAGTCAGCAAATACAAATTATTTTGTTAGTAGTCTTCATTAATATTGTGTGGTTAGTGCCTAACCTGGTGTCAGAGTTCTTATACCGACCCAGGCTTCTGACTTGGCTTTGCAAGTTGGTTTCCTCACGATGTTTTCCTTCACCGAAGTAGTGTGTGTTTAGTGTTACTAGTTAACGGCAGTGAGTTCACGTCAGAAAATGTGCCTAATGCAAACACAGAAACAATTTCAACCATAGAGACAGCGAATTTCCAAAAAAATAAAACGTCAATGGAAACAAACAAAACACCCTAATATTTACCTAAAAAGAAACTGAATAACCAACGAACCTAAATCCATAATTAAATTAAAAGATATCTCCGTAAGAAAACCTCGTGAAATTCTAAAGAAGCCTTCTTCCTATCTTTGTCCAATTACTTGGGCAGAAAAAACTTCGGTTTTCTTCGAAAAACGGTTTAATCATGTAATACGTCAAAGGGTTTCTTGGCCCTGCCGTAATTTGGTAGCAGAAGCGATGGCCACCGTGAAAGGAATAAAAATGGAGTGAAAGAAATAAACTAGACTTTATTTTTACCTTGATTGCCGCGAAAGGAAGCGATTGCAGGAAATCAGGATGGCAACCAATCGTTTGTCTTTTAAGATTAAAGTTCGCGAGTACATTCGGAAGAAGCTGGCAGTTTCGTCAAAACGGTAATGTTTTCCCAATTGCAAATGTAATAACATAAACTGAGACAGCCCCAGTAAGTTACAATAGTTAATTGTTAACAAATGTACCAGTACCATGAGAACAGTGGTGGCCCAGAGGAGAGCAGCGGTAGCCCAGTGGAGGCGGCCCCGACTTACGAACAGTAACACGTGGTTTCGAACCCAGTCAGGCGCATTACTTTGTGTAATTTATTTCATCACCACTGCTCTCAAAAACGGTGAAGGTAAACATCGTGAGGAAACCGGCATGTCCTAGAAACAAAAAATCGAAGACATGTGAAATACCAACCCGCACTGGGCCCGCGTAGCGGATTATAGCCCATTCTCTTTCATAGAGAGGAGGCCGTGTGTCCCAACAGTGGGAACATTATAGGTTGATTATGCTATGCTTATGCTAAATGTACCAGGGCTTGCTTACGCAGGACGTTGTCAAAAAGTGTGTGAGTGTAGAAAGTGTGTATTCTTGCTTTCAATAAATCACCGAAGCATATCGCCTTCGTCCATCCCTTAGCCTGTCTCTCCAGAGGGACATTATCAAGACACGTCCTTTATTCTATTTATTGTTCAAGCACACATTATGTCTACCTAAGGTCGAGGGCTGGGGTCAACCTGCCATGATGTGGCGGACAGAATTAGGTACCAACTTGAATTATATTGCCAGAAAAATGTCACGAAAATATGTTTGGTTTTTGAGGTAGGTATATGAGGGAGATAAATTGTAATTTCAGTCCCTCAGGTAGATTTAAGTAAGATGATCTAGAAAACGTTTGTTGGAAGATATTGAAATCATGTTTAAACTTAGGCAAAAAGGATAAACTACTAAAAGCAAATAAACAAAAAAAATACATTTTTTTTGATGAATAAACTAAAAATTTATCACAACGATTATTGATTTCGGTCTTCCTAAACACTTAACAACAAAAGAATATTCATTTTATACGGTACGTAACGCACGCAAAATACGCGCTTGGACGTGGAGTTGCGGACATCAGCCCGTTATACTATACTACAAAAAAGTACTACAGCAACATAGAACAAAAAGTACTACAGCGTCATCTATGACACAGAGGACAAACTAAACATCGAAATACATCTAAATCCTGCATCGCGCAAGTAAAGTTGTTCGCTACTTAAGACTATATAGACGAACCCGACAACAACTGTTGGGCAGTAGCCCACCAGACATAACACCCGTCTGGTCGGAGGATCCTCCGTTTTCTATGGGGGTTGAAGAGCTTTACACCCTGTTCTTCATACCCCCAAAATACTATACTATACTACTACGGTACATAAGTAATGCGCCCGTCCGCAGAGCTGTCTCGAGCAAAAAGTGGTTGAATGTCGTTCTGTTAGAGCTGTCAGTTGATTTTGACAGTTTGGCTAACTTCACATTGTCGATGTTTCGTTAAAGTACCATTTCATGAAAAAGTCATTCAATGGGATTAAAGAAACTTAGAGGGTTGTTTTGATGATTCTAATGATTATAACTCAGTAAAGCCATATTTGTTACGGTCGCGAATCACAATTTAATTAACATACAACCTGAGACTTACCTACAAAAGAGAATGACCAAAGTTGGTACCAAAAAGTCTCGCGCCTCAAAACCAAAATATTATAGTAATTAGTTTCATATTTTTTTACGGCATTACGCGTCGGGGATTTGATTTTTGAACTGGAAATATACTTTTCGAGTTTAAAAGTATGAATATTGTTTTACTCCCTTTATATGACGTTCCGTTTCAACTGAATATAAATGACGTTCCGTTTCAATTGAACAAACCCTTGTCTGTCGAGCGGACTCTAAAATTAATTACAATTAAGTAAGATCAGTACACCAAATCGATTTAGTTTGGTTTATTGCTATTTGCAACAAAATAGATTTTCTCAGCCTAAAGATTTTGATTTATCGATTACATCCCTAAATCCCGACTAGTTTATAGCACTTACTATACTCTATGGTTTATAGTTATCTTATCTGTGGCATCTGACATTTGTACTGTACTGACTGACTATTGGCAATTTATAGGTCTAAAATAAAATCGAGTTTCAGTCAAGCATACTGTGAATGTTACTTTAACGCGTAATTCTTACTAATATTAGTGTATTACGCTGTTTTTAGAGCAATAATGTAATGTATGTGTGTTAAAATACGTCGTTGGTAGCGTCGAAAAAATAGACCTACTTTTTAGGTTAGTTTCGATTTTATAAAATAACTCTGAAACGCGGGTTTTTTTTTTTCAAAAATAATTTTTGTAGGAGTTAATACGATCAGTGTAGTCTATAAAAAACAAAGTTTGATTTTGATGCAGCATGGTACGGGATTCCATATATCCATGAGCATTCTCCTTTGAATTTCGCGGGTTCATCTGGCGCTAGGTTTGATTTTGTCTTTGCTACTTCAACAACAGTTTAGTGGAAAGAAACCTCGAATCTCCAATGCATAAACACCAAGATACGACACAATTACAGCCTGTAGTACATTCGAATAATATTTGCTTATGGGAATCGGAAATTAAAACCCCCACTTTAAGCGCAGCTATTCCATCGCTCGACCACTGTTCCAATAAAGCCTTCAATTGCAAGCACTTTTAATTTCTTTATGGTCACCTGCCTAGCCTTTTCCCAACTACGTTGGGGTCGGCTTCCAGTCTTACCGGATGCAGCTGAATACCTGTATTTTACATGGAGTGACTATCTGACCTCCAGAACCCAGTTAGTACTGGGTAATACGAAGCCCTTTGGTAAACCGGTTGTCAGACTTTCGGGTCACTGAATACCTCTAACGACTGCCAAAGATCTACAAATAACAGCCGAGACCAACGGCTTAACAAGCATTCCGAGGCACGGAGGAAACACGGTATGTAACGGGTGGTCACCCATCCACGGATCAACCTAGGCTAGCGCGGCTTAACCTAACGATCGGCCCTAGCGGCTATTGTCATTTAGTTACGAGCTCCTCTATTTGTAATATCTTTATATTTATCTGTTTTAAATGTAACAAATTCCTAAGAAGAAACACGACCGTGTTTCTTCGATTTCAAAATCTTCTTATTTGTTTTCTAACATACATTTACATAGCAACACGTAGATTAGTTCGCTTTGCATAAGCGAACAGATTTTCTATTCAAGACAAATATTTACAAAAATAGGTTTCATTTCTTAAAGCTAGCTTCCCACGGTCCGTGGTATCGCGGACGGAGGCGGACCAGCTCGCACAACACACCGTGGGAAGGGTCTCGTCCGTGGTAGCGCAGACCGTCTGTGGCGGTGCGCCGTTAGATTGAGAAAAAACACTGTAAAAGTTTTACTTTATTCGTTTTAGTGGTATATTTATCGAAAGCAATTTCAAGTAATGGCTTGAATGGGACTAGAATAGGTTTGTTAAAGATCTTAGAATTTAGCACGTAATTAGTTACTGGTTACTGCTTAATACGATGAAGATATCTAAAGGTTTTTGACGCCCAAGAAGGCTTCATTTTGCACAAGCTGCCCGACGAGTATGCGAGACAAACGTCCATACGAACTAACATCCCCTGCTTGTAATACATCTATAGTGCTTATTTTCATAATGAAATGAATTCTTGTTTAAAATGTCATGCTGGCTGTATAAATTTCAAATTGCTTTTAAATTGATCAGCAATACCTTTTTTTTTCGGATAACAAATCATCAAATGACTCCACCCGCTCTGGGCGGAGCGGGAGAGAGTGTCAGACTTTTACTGACTAAAAACCATCCATGTTCCTTCTTTTGCCCTTTATGCTCCAGGGCCACGGTATCTCTTTCGAACAGTCCCGCAGCCTGAGTAGCAATACCTCAGGCACCATCTCAGACTTTCAGTTTAATGGTAGACCTGTAGTTTGCACCAGCTGTGAGGAACAGTGACGCATCAACGTAGCGACCAACCTGAAGACTATCGTCAGTAACATTCCCCTGCCCTTATTCCAATTTATTCTAGTTGGCTCAACATGTTTCCGTCTTCCATACCCACTTATTACTTCTCAACCAGTAGACACTTACTTTGTACCAGTATCATATTTTACACACGCTGTAGGGTATACACCTAATATTTTGTTTATATATTTCTATTAAATAGTTACACATCACAACACATTTACAAACAAACAGATTTATTTAGAGGTATTTATAATAATCACTTATATATAACACATCGACGGCATCATATATTAATTATTATGTTGTTCTCAATAATATAATGTTGGCATCCATAGTTTCATTGGTCTTACTATCTCCACAACATTTTCATAATTCCTCTGCATCATCCTTAACACTACCAAATATCGTAAAAACATCGATTCCAATGCGATAGCTATTTCAAATTGAATCTTTAGCAATTCATTTTCATAAACCAACCTTTAAAAACCGTTATTTCTTTATCACACTTGTTTCTTTGTACAAATAAATAAAATTGAAGTGTCTGTTTGTAATTTAAAAAAATAACAGCTTTTTACTGAATGCATAAGAAAAGAAACGGTACTTTTAACAAAAAAAAATTTTTATTTTTTATTTTTGTCGGTCTGTCTGATTGTTCCGGCTAATCTCCGAAAAGGCTGGACCGATTTGCTGATGCGACTTTTACTGGCAGATAGCTGATGTTATAAGAAATAACTTACTTTGGACAAAGGAAAAATGATTAAGGTTCCGTGCAAAAAAATTAAAACCCATAAAATTGTTAAAAAATCCGATTCAAATAGGGAAGTAATATTTTTATAATAATTAATAATTATTATAAAACAAGCAACAGCTAGTTGAATAATAAAATAACATCTTTTGAACACGCGAACGTTTTATTTCAGTACACGCGATTGCCATTTACAATCGGAAAATAAATTGTATTCTTTAAATTGTATTATTACGTCTTGTAACACTATTTTGCTCCTCACTGAACAAACACTTCCACATCCTACGTATCACTGTCATTCTCTTGTACAGAGTGTGCATGGAGGCGGAGGAAACGGTAGCGCACGTACTTCTCGAGTGCACCGGCGTCACCCAGATCCGGGACTCTTAGAACACTTAGATCCCTTGCGGATGTCCTGAGAAGACCGGGAAGTTTGATCAGCTTCTGGTGGGAGGTGGGCTGGTTGGAGTAACGGCCACCATGGCTCACGCACAATGGTCGCTTTAAAGACTACGTGCGGAAACCATAACCCTTAACTTAGAATACTATTTCGGAGTTAAAAAGAAAGTATACATTTTTTTAATAAGTATGTAGGATTTTTCGCAGTTAAAAAGCTGATCCTAGATTTTTGAAGTAGTAGGTAGTTATCGTAAAAAAAGTAATGGTTCTCTGAAGGTTTACGACCGTATCTTCAGCAAAAGATTGCTGGATTAAATGTGGAATTTAATAAAATAATAGAAGTATGTTTCAGGTCTTAATGCTTTATTTTAGTATCTTTCTGTATAAAATAACATCGCGCCTGTAATCTCTAAAGGGTTAGACAGAGGTGTATCCAATAGTACCCACAACCACATTTCGTCAGTTATGTTTAAGTCCCATGTAAAAGAGGGCGAGATTATTGCCATCAACCGGGCACAAATCCGGACTCCGTGGCTGCTACTGATAAATTCTTGCTGCAAAAACTCACAAAAATCTAGCTCATAGATAACGCAACATAACATCGCGCCTGTAATTCCTGAAGGGTAAGCCAGAGGTGTACCTAATAGTATCCTCTATAACACTTTGCTCAACGTGGGAATTAACCCCAAGACCTCATGATCAGCAGTAGTTGCACTTACGACCACTAGACCAACAAGGCAATTTTTATTTATACCTTTATGTATAAAAATATTAATAAAAACACTAAACAATAACTAAACTTCATAATTAATAATCGTTCCTTTTCTGTGTGTAAACTGAGAGTTTTTATAAGACAGAAGAGCTAGAGTGAACAGGCATCTTCTGGGCAGGCTCGTTTCATCATAGACCTCATCCATCGCTTTCCACCAGGCGTGATCGAGGTCAAAAGCAGGCCCATTTTGTAACATAAAAAAAAGAATATTTCGTCACCCTCATTCTCCAGCCCTTATCTCAATGAATTTGGTGTAGCATGTCTTCTTCTTCCATATTTCTGTGTTATTTCCATCAGGAATTTCTCAGTAGCAACCACGGAGTCTGAATTTGTGTGCGGTTGAAGCAATAGGCTCGCCTTTCATTATAATGGACTTAAACGTAATTGACGAAATTGTGTGTATTAGGTACACCTCTGTCTTACCCTGTGGGGATTACAGGCGTTATGTTATGTTATACCTCGTAGCTCCTTCAAGCCAACAAGATAAAACGTTTCCTAATTATAAACAGGTAACATTACTTTTTATTAAGCAGTACGTCGTATCCGTGCCAGCTTGTGGTCAATGGTCAATCAAGTTCAAGTATAAATACACCCTGTACACGCATTTCTTTGTTCAACTATTTGATCGTAATCTCATGTTAATTTGAACAATATTACGACTAAACGAATAAGATGGTGTTGGTTATTTTAGCAAAAAAAACTCTTTCTAGGTCAAAACTAAACTATTCTGAAGTTTGACCCAAAAAATTGTCTAGGTTCACGTTATTTATTCTCCTTTTTACTAACATTAAACGAAATAAAGTACGGTGTTGAATTTTGAACGATAAGTGTTGAGCTGAGAGTTGAAATTCCAACAGTGTGCATAATATGTATTTCGGCATTTATTTAGGTGTTTTCTAGTAAGTGAAAACGAGTATTATAGATCTTTTACGACGGGACATTTTATGCTTGTTGGAAATTATTTTTTGCTTAGGTATGCTATTTTTTAGATATCTCTGTTCATTATGTGGAAATAAAGTTCAGGACTCTAGTAGTTTAAGTTTGTTAGAACTTCCAAGTACCTAAGTAAATTTTTAGCGATTTTGATATTTTGAAACAAATGGCTTCAAAATGTCAAAACAATGCGTCTTCCGATTCTCTAGGATCGGAGGAAGACGCGTTGTTTCAGCCAGTCAGAAATAAGTAACTTTTCTATCTAATGGGAAGTGTACACAAATTTGGCAGTTTTTTTACTCTCCTGTACAGTTGCTATTTTTGTCTCACGCGGTATAAGGACTTCGACGTTATAACTTTTGACATTCTTTATAATGTTAATATTTTTATTTATCATGAGTTAATAATCTTTATATTTTTTTTATCTGGCAACACTGGCTGTCGGCTGGCTGTGTGTGGCTGGCTGGCTGGGCTGTGTGGCTGGTGTTCGTTAACATACTGTAGAAATCATGGCTTTAAGGCATTGTTCACACACAGAGTATAATTATATAGTCAGCTGCCGACTGTGAGCGTCAAGTTCAAAATCTATATAAAAACAAAGGACAGTCAGAATTTTCTTCGTACATTTTTTACTGAGCGCTCACATTCAGCGGCCGACTATACGATGTGTGTGAACGTAGCCTAAAAATTGAAAGCTAGCAAAAGTCGTCTATGCAGCCCATGATCTTGGCAATGCACACTAGGTAAGCAGACGACTGCTGCTACTACTATAAATTATAACTTACACTACATCCCGATTTTAAGCGCCGAAGGATAGACAGAGGTGGACCTACTAGTATATCCACATTTCGCCAGTTATTTTAAAGCCCCAAGTAACAAGGGGCGGGTACAAATCGAGAATTCGTGGCTGTTACTGAGGAATTACCTGCATGCTATCCATGTATCACAAATATACGATTTGATTTGATTTGAAATTCCTGAAGGAAAAACCCAATAACACTTTTTCCGACCCCGGAATCAAACCCTATCGGAGCTCACGCTCAGCAGTCACGCTTGCGACCACTACACCAATAAGGCAATTATTACTTACATACGAAAAATTCTTAAAGAAAATAATGTCGTTTATACTTTTCTCTGCACGTCAGTATATCACTTCTCGACAAAGGTTGTATGTGTTATATCGATAAAATTAGTACAGGCCATTATGTCTTGGGTAGCCATTGTGTTGGCTCTTAACCCAATGGCAATTTAAATACGAAAGAAGGTTGAGATTTTTCTCATGTTTTTGGGCTTGATAAGAAAGTAATTCGCGTGTAAAGTTTGACGAGAATTTAAAAGGAATTGTAATGTTTATGTATTGTTTGGAGTATGTTGAGATAGATTTGGGTAAATAGCGGTATTATAATTTAATTACTTAGTTTTTGATATATACGGAACCCTCCATTGTGCGTGGCCCGACACGCACTTGGCCGGTTTTTTTGCTTTAGAAATCCCTCTTGAGAATAACTGCATGTACTTCTAAAGCCCATAGGTAAGTAAAGTGCACATCATACGAGACAACGGAACCTCCATGAAGCCACTCTAAGCCACTTCTACTTCCACTTCACGTTTTTTGTTTTAGGTGAAAAATCACGTTTTACGGTAGGACTCATAACGCACTCAAAATATTGTGCTGAAGGATGCATTGAATAGTAGGTTGTGGAGGTATTGAAAGTGGAGTTATAAAATTAAAAACGTTGAAAAGTTAAAAAGTTGTATCTTTGACCCCCAATATCTCCGTAACCAGAAGGTATGGTCTAGAACAAAAAAAATATCGCAGTGACGTGGAGAACGGTGTCTTTTGGCTTTGTTAAGAGAGTACACACATTTCATTTTTAGGGTTCCGTACGCAAAGGGTAAAACGGGACCCTATTACTAAGACTTCGCTGTCTGTCTGTCTGTCTCCAGGCTGTATCTCATAAACCGTGATAGCTAGAAAGCTGAAATTTTCACAAATGATGTATTACTATTGCCGCTATAACAACAAATACTAAATATTAAAAAAAAATATATTAAGGGGGGCTCCCATACAACAGATATGACTTTTTTTGCCGTTTTTATAGATAATGGTACGGAACCCTTCGTGCGCGAGTCCGACTCGCACTTGGCCGGTTTTTTACCTAATCTCCTCAATCCATACCAATATTATGAAAAAGATTAAATATTATGAACAATTACGAAAGTAACTCTGTGTACCTTTTCACGCATTAGGGGGCTGAATGGATTTCGATGAAACTTCCCAGACAGACTATGATCTGGTTTCGAATTTCGACCTCCACGTTAACGAAGCCGCGGGCAAACGAAACTCATAAACATGTGATTTCTAAGACATAAAATAACGCCTGTAATCCCCGAAGGGTTAGGCAGAGGTTGTGATACATCCACATTTCGCCAGATATGTTTTAGTGCCATGTAATAGGGAGCGGAGCCTATCGCCATTAACCGGGCACAAATCCAAACTCCGTGGCTGCTACTGAGAAATTCCTGATGGAAAAACCCAATAGCAGTGTGCCCGACCGGGAATCGAACCCGGACCTCATGCTCAGTAGTCTCGCTTATGACCACTCAACCAATGACGATTTTAAAGACCTAACTTACAAATACTTTATACCACAGCCCACAATAATTTCAAGAGTACAGTACAGTAAGTTCCAGTAATTTGGTTAATTTGTGCTTATGTTATCATGCGACAAATGCCCAACGTGAGATACTGGCGGATTTTAAGCCGCTGGCATCATGCCAGCCTGTGGCATGTTGTTAACGAATTAGAATTATAGAAGTGCTTGTGTTTTCTCGTTTTGGCTCATAAAGTTTTATTATAGTTGGACGTCGGGAGTAGAGGTTCATATGTGGTGGTGGTCGTGCTTGTTTTTCAATTGGTCTCTATACGGATGTCGGTAAATACGATGTTTGTTTAGTTTTATAGTTGTTTTCCTGTTTGAGTATGATATAACATCACGGCTGTAATCGCCGAAGGGTTAGGCAGAGGTGTACCTAATAAAACACCCGTTTCGATAGATATATTTTTAAGTCCCATGTAATAGGGGGCGAGTCTATTCCCATCAACCGGGTACAAATTCAGACTTCGTGACTACTGCTGAGAAATTTCTGATGATACATGAATTTGTCCGAATCGGGAATCGAACCCAGGACCTCATGCTCAGCTGTCGTGTTTGCAACCACTAGAACAAGGAAGCAGTCTGTTTGAGTATGGTGTCTGATATTTTAGATTTTTGATTATTGAAATGCTTAAAAGTAAGATCTGCCCGACCTTCTAAGTATATTGCCTATCCGTGATGTGGTAGTGATGTTTTTAGCATTTATCCTGGAGTAAACATTCGTGTACCATATGATACAACTCTACGTACCTTTTTGGCAATGACTTAAGCGTGATGTTAACTTTAAGAGGAACATTTATAACTTTAATAATCTCACTCACATACTGCTCATCTGAATTACTCTCGATGTATCCTCCATTAGTTCTTCTATTATTTTTGGTAAGCATATTGTTTAACTCCTACTCTTACGCGATATCTCTATCAAAGCTACTTCTAGACGTAGAATATAGCCTGGTGACTTTTATCATGAGTTTCTCCCGTAAACCTAAATCAGCCACCAGTCTCTCACAAAAGGTGGAATGCAGCTGAGAATTTTTTGTACATATTAACTTTATGGCAGCTTTGGCGCAGTGGTGGCGGCCTCGACTTAAGAACAGTAAGTCGTGGGTTCGAACCCAGGTCGGCGCATTACTTTGTGTAATTTATTTCATCACCGCTGCTCTCAAAACGGTGAAGGAAAACATCGTGAGGAAACCGGCATGTCGTAGAACCACAAAATCGAAAACATGTGACATCTACTTACCAACCCGCACTGGGCCCGCGTGGTGTATTATAGCCCATTTTCTCTCATAAAGAGGAGGCTGTGTGTCCCAGCAGTGGGAACATTATAGGCTGATTATGTTATGCTTATGCAGCTTTGTGATGAGAGAATAAATGATAAATAATAATAAAAACATACAGTCAGCTTTATTGAAGAGAAGCCTATATCTCACAGAGGTTGACTCTCCACATCTAGTCTTTAGTCACAACTCAGTCAAATCTCTGGCACATCTTTGTCATCCAATTCCCAGTGAAATCCACCAATAAATTCCCAGTTACTTCCAGCCATTACACTGCCGTGTCAGAGTTATAGGGCAGTGTACTCCACACGTCGCGGCGCACCATACAGTATATAGCTTCGCAAATAGTTCAGCTTTTTCCGGGAGAAAAGAATTTTTCGGAAAATCGGTACCAAAAGCCATATTGGGAGGTCTTAGGTGTAATTGGATTGTGAAAATTCAATAATGAGGGGCCGTATTCGTAATTTTTGTGAAAGGAATATAATGGAAGTGGTTTTTTTGGGTAGGTATTGGATGGAAAGTATCATTTTGAAGGTACTTTTTCGAAGGTCACCGCAAAACCACAGTAGTAAATTCACCCCCATTGCTATGACAGACAGGCGACACGGGTGGTTTCTATACAAGGTGTGAACGGACGCTTCAATAGACAGCGACATTGCTGCCTAACGCTGCGAGGAACCGCAACCAACGACAAGAGTCTGAAACGACTTACACTAAACTGAAGAAAAGAAACGCCACTACCGTCGAGTTTTGGAATCAAAAACTGCGGAATTGTCACTTGCGGTTTTAATTGCAACACTGCTGAGTTAGAGTTTTGGACAGAGAGACTGATAAGCAAGTAACTAAGTAGTAATCTTTGTTTCATTAAGACGCTTTATAACGCTATACAAAACCGAATGCACCACATGTAAGGCCATATAACAAGTTAATTATGTATTAATTAGCCACGTTTATGAAACAAAAGCCGCGTGTCGTCACGTAACCCCGGTAAGGCGTAAGGCGTAAATAAAGAAAGTGTGCGTTCGACTGAATTACGCGAAAATGCGCGCGAGGCTCAACTTTCAAATTGATTCGGCAACTTCTTCTGGCGAATATTTGTTTTGGTAGCACTACGTGTTTTCGAAAATACAGGCGAATCTGAGGTGACTTAGTTATGAGATACTATTAACATTTTGTGAGCTTTTTGTCTGTATTTCTTTCGTAATCTGCCTAGATTTTGTCACTCACATTATTTAAGGCTCGACTCACTGTCTAAACGGATGTAACTGAATACCTACCATTATTATTCTAGGAACGAGTGCCTTTGGATTTGTAGGGGTACCTACTACAAAAACTAACATAAAAATTCTAAATCTCTTTGTTAAAGTTATCCGTAACTTAAGAGTATACAGAAAAACCCGACAACTGTCGCACAGTAGCTCATCAGATACAACACCCGTCTGGTCGGAGGATCCTCCCTTTTGTATGGGGATGAAGAACTTTACACCATGTTCTTTAAATCTCTTTATACACCGTGATTTTTAGTCATCTTACAACGGAAGCCCACTTCATGTATCCAATGACTACTAAACATTCATAAAAAAAAGTATTTGTGAGATTTGAATAATGACGCAGTTGAAACAGGTTGGGCTGCGGGACTGTTCGAAAGAGATACCGCGGCTCTGGAACATAAAGGGCAAAAGAAGGAACATGGATGGGTTTTAGTCAGTAAAAGTCTGACACTCCCTTCCACTCCGCCCAGAGCGGGAGGACTCATTTGGGATTTCCCATCCCAAAAAAAAAAGTTTAAACAGGTTGCGAGCGATGATCAACTCGACTCGTGCGCTGGGTATGTTCTACCGTTTGACACGTAAACATTATTAACGGGACGTTTCATAATTCTAATGTAATTATTTGGCACCTAAGTATTAATTAATGGTGAAATAGAAATATTCGCGCCTAGAGGTATTTTTGTCGGATACATTGAGTGGACCAACTTTGTAAGACGACAAAAAATCACGGTGTATATCTAACCTAATGACCTTCATAGGTTATGAAGGTCATCAGGTCATATGTTAACCAAAGCTTCTTACTGAGTTACTGGGTTCAGTAACTCAGTAACACCCTTTCGTTAGACTGACTGTACTGTTTTCTCGCACCCATTTTTGAAGTGACAACTAAGTGAGTTTCCCAGCCTCATGTTAGTAGCCCCGCGCCCAATATCCCATATGTATATAAGACTACTTGATTATTTGCTGGGAAAATAGGTCGCGTTAATTAATATCACTTACAATACAAACAAGTTGGGGCCGGGGAGATATTTAACTAAGATTTGCCTCTTACGTAACTATGTATGGTAAACTATTATTATTTATTCATGATCAATAACATAAGACTCATTATTTGGCACAAAATTTCAATAACAACACAAATATACAAGACATTATTAAATACATTATTGGTTATAAAAATAAACACAATAAATACTATTTTCTAACCGGCACTGGAACAGCACCATGCCTACAGCAATGCCGGACATAGGGCAGTCCAGCCTGTTTGTGATCATTACCAGGATAGCATTGGTGCTGGCCCGCACCCGGCGCATCAGGGACGCGCACCGCTTACGCATAGAATTTGTGTATCCGCTTCATTTTCGGGCTTCGTAAATACGACCATATTGTGTCGGATTTTCGAAAGCGGCTGAAGTGGCTACCTATTTGGCAGCGTCGAGACTGTCACACCCTTTCTTTTCTCTTTTCCATTCTTCACAATTCTAAAGCTCCTTCGTATCTTCGGGAACGCTTTGAGTACCTTGTTCCTCGAGGAAAACGCCTTGAGTACCTTGTTCCTTGTGGAGGGAATCGAAGCAGAAGAGATGATGATGAGCGACAAGGCTTACCTTGTCGCTCATCATCATCTCTTCTCCTTCGTTTCCCTCCACATTCTTCAAGTCGGTATGATGGACCATTCACTGTTCGTGCTGTGCGTCTTTGGATTTCACTTCCACACTCCTTGCGGGATAGTTCATCGTTAGAGGCGTTCAAGAGAGGAATAAGGGAACATTTCCTGTCAACATGAATATATGTATATTTATATAGGATTATAGGTATGTATTGTATATGCGTAGGTATGTATTGTATGTATGTAGTTTAGTTTATAAAATTAATTAATTTGTAAATCTTATTGCACCATAAGAGTACCCTCTTCTGCAAATCTCGCAGTCAAAATTAGGTTTGCTGTAAGAAAACCCAATTCTGGGTTAAGCTCGCCATTGTACATAAGCTATATTATTGCAATTTGTATCCAAATTTGTTATTTTGTGTGCAATCAAGAATAAGAATAAGAATAGAAGCGTGGAAACAATCAGTGCGTGCCATCGCGAACATCCCTATATGTTTTGCTTCGTTATTTGGAGTGTTTAGTCTAACTTGATCTACTTACTTACATAACATAACATCACGCCTGTAATCCCCGTAGGGTTAGGCAGAGGTGTACCTAATACCACATTTCGCCAGTTATGTTTCAGTTCCATGTAATATAGGGCGAACCTTTTACCATCTTCCGGGCACAAATCTAGACTCCGTGGCTGCTACTGAGAAATTCCTGATGGTAAAACCCAATAATACTTTACCCGACTCGGGAAACGTACTCAGGACCTCATTCTCAGCAGTCGCGCTTACGACAACTATATAGACCAACGAGGCCGTCGAAGTTTTAAATCAATTAATATTAGTTTTCATTATCCGACTACCCTTTTTTTTTCGGATGGGAAATCATCTAATGACTCCTCCCGCTCTGTTCGGAGCGGAAGGGAGTGTCAGACTTGTATTGACTAACAACCATCCATGTTCCTTCTTTTGCCCTTTAGGTATGTTCCAGGGCCGCGGTATCTCTTTCGAACAGTCCCGCAGCCCTGGCAGGCATCGGCCCTTGCGGGCCCCTCATGTGTGCTGACATCTCTTTGAGGCGCGCGTGGAACACGAACGCGCCGTCCCCACGGCCTGTCGTCATACGACGGACGGACGGCGAGCTAGCCCATTACTCACCGTCCACAGGCCCGCGCCTACGGTGGCCGAGAGCCATCACGACGTGGCCCCCGACGCCCGGTGCTTCTCCCGCGGCGGCTGGGACGTGAGGTTCTCTCCCTCTCACGTTCCGCCATTATCCGACTACTCTCATTACCCATTTTTTTTTTGGGATTGGATATCATCAAATTTTAATGACTTTTCCCGCTCTGGGCGGAGCGGAAGGGAGTGTCAGACTTTTACTGACTGAAACCCATCCATGTTCCTTCTTTTGCCCTTTGTGTTCCAGGGCCGCGGTATCTCTTTCGAACAGTCCCGCAGCCACCCTCCCTACCCCTGATTTCTCATTATTGCAAATTCCTAATGACACGTTAGATAACAAACGTAACCAGCCTTCCACAACACAATGTCAACTGATTTACTAACCAGTAACAACAAATCAGACATGTAAATAAACACGTTTGATCTGTCTAAACAAACAAACATACACAGCACAATAAATTACTAGAAACAGATGTGGAACTATTCAACAATAGCTGACACAAGCTAATCTCAACCCTACTGTTTTGAAAATAAAGTTCAGTTTATCTTTGGAATTTTCGAGAAAATTGTTGCAGAAGTAAACAATAAAATATATACTCTAAATCTTTAAAGGTACAGTTGGATTTTGAATGGGGTAGTTTGTTAAGGTTTTGTCACGCCAGTCTGTCTAATGAAGAGTCTTGTTCGTTGAGTCTTTTTGACTTAAGCTTTGAAAGTCCAGAAAACTATTTTAAGTTTGAAAAGCTTTAATTGGTGTTAGAACGTTGGATTTTCTGAGTGAAGGAAATAAAATAAATGGAAATTTTGTCGATCATTAAATTAATGGACTAACAAAAAAGCGAGGTAGTATACCGATTCGACGGTTTTTTACGCGACTGTAACTGAACCGTTGTCCAAAATAGTTAGTATTTGCAGTTTTAATAGTAGTAACAACGAAGTTGCAGTTTACTTTTTATTAGAAAGAGATTCTATTAATAAACTTAATGTATGAAAAGACTTTATTTAAAAGAAATTAAATAATTTACAAACTACAAAACTATGATAGTAATAAATATATACAAGTGGAAAAGGGTTACAGGGTATCCCAAAATTCGTCCGCATCATGGCAGCATTGCCACGTTGGATGGCAATACTGATTCTTTGGCCAAAAAATAGGCCCGCCCTCTGGGCACGTGAAGAGTCGACCAACCGCTTGCGATTTCCCGAAATACTAGATGGGCACTCGGACCCCATGGCCCTTGTGTTTCAACCCCAAACGGCTCAACCACATAACTACCAATTCAATTATTGTATTTGCGCCGTTTGAGGTTTTCAGCGCCCAGCGCAGCTCAGTGGGCTGCGCTGGGGCGCTAGGAAGATGGGAAGGCGCAAGGGTGTCAACGCAAGTTACGTCTTACACCAAAGCCCTACCCAACTTCCATGGCATTATAATAATAATAAACGTTTAATTCAGATACAATACAATCCATATAGCATAATAGTAATTAGATAGTCAGCTTACAAGAAAAAATAAAAAATAATGAATAATAAAAAATAATAATTGATGAATAATTATTATGTTCATACCATCTGGGGCCCAATTCTGCTATTACAATAGTGTCAAAAATCAACAATTATGAAATCAATGACAGACCATTAGAATTACCATTAGAATGGTCTGTCATTGATATCATAATTGTTGACTTTGACTTGTCAAAACTTGTCAAAATCAACAATTATGAAATCAATGACAGACCATTCTGACACTAAGACGACAATAATTGTCGTCTATTGTAACAGAATTGGGCCCCTGGTCTCTTCCCATCGACGCCAAGCCATTGGGTTCTAAGACAGCTGGCACCCCGGCCGTGGCAAGAGCACGACGGATTCAATTTTGAAAATATATTTCTTTTTATTACCAAGCAAACTATACCTTAAGATTTGTCTACTGTTTAAAACTGCTGTATAAGGCTAAGCTACTTTGTATACTTTAAGATGTAGCCAAGATTTTGTAACAATGTTTTGATTTAAAAGAGTGTCCATGAAGTTTCTTGCCCATTCTTCTCCATAGAGATCTACGTTTTGGAATGAGCAAAGTTACAGTAATTTCACAAGTAATTATGCCTTGTGACTCTGACTTTAGCTTCGCTTTTTTTTTCGTTTGGAATGAGTTTGAGTGCCTGTGATGGTCTAATTGAAATAAAAGCTTTGAGTTGGGGTATAAAGGTTAAATTCTCAATTCACACAAAACTTAATATAACACAAAAACTCCAAAGAATAAAAACAATATTTTTGCAACCATTTTCAAAAATATTGCGTCCAACAAAGTAGGTATAAATACTGGGAGGTGCAGATAAAATAAATCATTTTACTCTCAATGGGGACACCTCTCCCCTAGCGGCCACCAAAGAAACGCCTTGATTGATAAATAGGTATTTGTGGAGTGCAAGCTATACGATGGTAAGCGGGGCTATTATTTTCCATAATATATTTGTATCTTCTGTAAGAGACAAAACACCACAGGGATATGCTAGAGCGCTGTCAAAGAGCTATGAAAATAAACATGATAGGCATAAAAAAACAAGATAGAAAGAGAAACAGTGTCATAAGAACGAAAACTGGAGTAACGGATGTGCTCTTAAAGATTTACCAACTAAAGTGGAGATGGACGGGCCATATACTAAGAAGCACCCAAGCTAAAACCGACTTAAAAAACATAAAAAAGTGAAAAATAATTTTAGCTTCAAAAGTCAGTGACTTTTGTTTGTTTTATTCAGATTATTTTGTCACCGACTTCCGAAGCTAAAGTAATTTTTCACTATTTTTGCGTTTTTGAAGTCGGTTTATTCTTGGCATATTTATTTTTATTTTTCCTTTTTAGTTGTAATATCCTATACAAATATTTGCTATGCATTTATTTTACAATGTTAACAATACATGTCATGGTATGGCTTATCCCCAGTAAAATGGAACTTGACATACCTAACTGTGGTTTGAACGAGGTTTAGTTGCGCTTGCAGTCGCTTTGAAGAATTCCGCACTAAATACATTAACAAAACATACTAGGAACGGGTTGTAGAATTCGAAAGTAAGATCTTCATTTAAAACAGAAACTTAGTAGAACCCTTACTGATAATAATTTGGGTTTGAAGTTGATGTGTGTTTTAATCTACCCCCACCGCAGCACCGCGGCACCGGCCTGCCTATTTTTCTCATCTAACACCATCAAATATTTCAACGAACAAATAGAAAGAAGGGCTTTTCTGGGTCTCTGTGTAAATGTACCCAGTGTTGCGCCTATTACCGCCAGTTGGTGGCCTATTGCCCCAGGTATATCATTAGCAAATTCTGTCTGGAACATATTTTGACAAATGGCAATAGGAATCGTCGCTCATAAATAGCATTCACAACTAAGCCGCTCGGGTCGATCTTCAAGTTACGCCGCGCTTGCCTAGGTTGGTCCGTGGATGGGTGACCACCCATTACATACCGAGTTTCCTCCGTGCTTCGGAAAGCACGTTAAGCCGTTGGCCCCGGCTGTCATTTGTAGACCTTGGATAGTCGTTAAGGTAGTCAGTGGCTCGAAAGTCTGACAACCAGTCTTACCAAAGGGTATCATCCAAAATCGTGTTACCCAGTGCTAGCTGGGCTGTGGAGGTCAGATAGGCAGTCGCTCCATGTAAAATACTGGTATTTAGCTGCATCAGGTTAGACTGGAAGCCGACCCCAACATAGTTTTGAAAAGGCTAGGCAGCTGATAAACTAAGCCAGCAAGGAGAAAGTCACATAAAACTGGAAAACTCCAATCGAAAAGAAATCATCATCTTGCTGCCCTTGTCTTATGTTACTTGGGGTCGGCATAACACGTTTTTTCTTCCATTCTCATCTGTCAACCGTTACGCTATCATTTACTCCTTTTTCTTTCATATCATTCCACAAGCCATCCATCGTTTCCTTGGTCTTCCTCTCCCTCTCCATCCATCAACATTTATATTCATCGCTCTTTTAGTCAGATGCGGTCCAAAAAGAAATATCGTTGAAAATCCATCGCTTCGCTACCACTCAGTACCACAAACCTAAAGATTACGCAATATTCAATAACTTTTAGGAAATTGTAGCACATATCTTTGGAGTCTTTTCATCACGGGTCCATTGACCAGGCATGATACACCCGAGTGTTTGGCCAAGGAGAATTATGTCTAAGGTGTTTCTATAGAGGTAAGAAAGTTGAATGAAGTGACGGTTATTTTGTAAACAAGTTAATTTAAAAAAAAATATTTTTCACTTTTTTTGTGATTTTGAAGTCGGTTTTATTTGTTGCAAAAAAGTTTATTTTTATTTTTTCATTTTTAGTTGCAATATCTTATACAAATATTTTCTATGCGTTCATTTTACATTGTAAACCATACATTTCATGGTAATAGGCTTATTCTTACTTCCTTACTAATATTATAAATGCGAAAGTCCACAACAACAAACAAGTAACAGACTTCAGAGTCAAATGCTCATAAAATAAAAACTAATGGGCTTACCTGAATCAAATTTTTATGGGACCAATTCGAAACTATTCCGCATCAAACAAAAAAAGAATTACGTAAATCGGTTCAGAAACTTCGGCGTAATCGGTGTACATACATAAAAAAAAATATATATATACCAGCCGAATTGAGAACCTCCTCCTTTTTTTTGAAGTCGGTTAAAAAAGACGGAACCCTTATAGGATCACTTTGTTGTCAGTCCGTCCGTCTGTCTGTATATCTGTCAAGACCCTTTTTATAGGGAACTCGTGGAAATATCCAGTTGAAATTAAAACCATATACTCAAGTCTACAGTCCCTTGAACCTATGAAAAAATCAAACTTCTAAGTTAACTTAAAAAAAATGATAGGGCTGTTTATGCCGCAAAAACGTAAGTATATTTCGACACTCTCAAAGGAATCATTTATAGGGTACTTCCCGTTGACCTAGAATCATGAAATTTGGCAAGAAGCATTGTCCACCTTGAATAGAATGAAAGTGAACAAAAAATATTATCTCCTTACCCCACATCGCGTGCAAAACAGAATAAAATAGGAAGGTGCTGATAATATAAATCACTTTATTTTCAATGGGGACCGCTTCCCCGTGGGAACACCTAATAAATTCTGCATTGGATACAAAGAGTATAACTATTGTTTAGTTTTTTGTATTTATGGGAAATGGTAAATAATGCGGTAAAACAAAATATTGAGTGGAAACCGTGTTATGGTATAAGTCTTTACATTATCATGCTTTAGGACTATAAAATTATTCACGGTAAAAGGGATATCATGATATGTTTTTCCATGGATTCAGTACTTACTTGGTTCAAGACAAACTCAGCTGTTTGAAACAAAAGTACAAAATATAGGTATGGAACAGCTTATTTAAGTCTAAGTTGTAGGAACGCTGACACTTCAGTTTTGTATTCGTCGTACGTACAGCGCTCGGCGACTACAGTTCGCCCGGAACCACCGTAAGCTATAGACGCGCTCCCAACCTAATTAACTACTCCTTGTAATATTAGTAACAAGTTAAATAATTAAAGTAACTTTATACTTCCGCAGCATTTCATTTCTCTCCGTACACACACAACTTAAAGACCCTACACACACGCACACTAAAAAGTAAAAGTTTGTGTCACATTGTTCCTTATACAGTATATTCTTTCTTAGATAATTGGAAAACAAAGTATTTTTATTTAAACACCGTATTTGTTCTTCATTACGCATACATAATTATAGTAAGAAAACATCCGAAAACTACCTAGAGTTTTAAGAAAAAACAAACATCGTAATACCAGACCAGTTTACTAAAATAGAGTATCATGAAGTTTCTTTCACCACACTAAAACCTCTAACCATCTAAACGCAATATCGATCCTCAAAGCACGTTACATAGCAAACTCCTTAAGCCACTACAGTCTATACCATACAATATACAACATCCTTTAAAAAAAAATAAGAAAAAAGGCACCAAAGCGGTAGCTAGCCGCGTAATTTTAGGTCTTTCAACATGTCGTCGACTCTCGCGGGGTAAAATGAACCGTTCTGAAAGGCGACCGTCTGGACTCTTTTGAAAGGCAACTATAAAAGACCTAGGCGGCTATTTTGCACCGAAGCTGTTAGTAGTTAATTTCTTGGGCACAAGAGAGTGAAGTTATTGTGGGTAGTAGGTTAAGATTCTATTGAATGTTGGTTTTTAACTCATTGTTTACTGTTTTAAATCATTGTATTTTTGATACAGGTTTTACTAGTCCTGGCAGGAATGAAATCGAAGTTGCGCCCTCACTTTTTTGAGATCATTCTAAGTGTTTACCATTAATAAAAGTGACATTGCTCAACCAAATTCAATTATACATGCGATTTCTAGTATGAATCGGTGTACAGACACGAAAAAAAAAGTTGACGGTCGAATACAATAACCACCTATTTTTAGACGTCAGTTAAAAATATTTATTTAACTAGCTGTGCTCGGCACAGTGTGATTGCAATGCATCTTTTCCTACCAACTACCTTTACTACTCTACCCTACCTATCTACCTACCCTACCTACCTACCTACCGTACCTACCTATCTACCTACCCTTCCTACACTACCTACCTTACCTACACTACCTAGCAGTGGCGAAGGTTCCATACAACTCGATTACTACCGGCTTCCCTTTGAAAAATGGCACAGTCAGTAGTCTGTAGACAAATAATATAATCGCATTAAAGATATTGTACTCCGGCTTCCCTCATACAAAAATTGACCCTTCGCTACTGCTACCCACACTACCTACCTACGTGACGTGAGCATAATTTTTTTTCAATGATATTTTCAGATGCTTAAATAGCTATTCTGCTATTCGGGGCAGAGACGAATCCAACAAATCAGAACATTAAAGGCCAGCCGTTCTTGAGTTCTAAATGTTGTAACGAACCCGACCCGACTAATATAAATATAGAGATATATTATATCTAAATCCTTACAGCTTATCCTTAAGTACAACATTATAATGGTCTCTCAACACTATAAATCGAATGCGATTCCTGCAAAGAAACGTGTAGAACCGTTAGTTATTGTTAACCAAACTCCTTAGGGACGCGAGTGAGTTGCACTGCTGCACTTTCAATATTTATCTACATGTCTGGGGAAATAAACAGCCAGGATTAAATCTTTAGAGCTGTGTATGCTAGTAGTGTAACATAGCTTATAGCTTGTTGCTGTCAGAAAAAAGCAACCATTTGTATTTCTGGTGAATGTTGTTATTATGCGCTTCTTATTAAGGGGTCAGTTCAGTAACATTCACAGCCCGTCGAAATATTCGCGCAAGTTTACAATGTTTTTTATAAATTAATTGCAATTCTTTTTAGGGCATCATAATATTGGTTACATGCTTCATTGCTTAATAACTACGTATTTTAACTACAACACGCATAATTATAATCACTGAAGGATAGGTTGATACTTAGGTATACCTACATTTTGCCAGTCATTAGATATTATTGCCAACAACCGGGCACAAATCCAAATCCCCAGAGGGAAGAACCCAATAAAACTTTGACCTGACCCGGGAATCGAACCCAGGACCTGATGCGCAGAATTTGCGCTTGCGACCACTCGACCAACAAGATTTCCTATTAATAATATCATGTTATAAAACATGAATGTTGTGTCTAGTTTATGTCAACTCCTCTACGCCTCTGCATAACTTTATGGCTACTACAGGCGTGACATTATCTTTAGATATGACTATTATAAAAGAAGAATATCATTAAAGACTCTGGTTTGGTTTGAAAAAAAAAAACGGATTCAAAAAAATCTTTGGCAATAAACGCGAAAAAAACATTAACATCGCAGGTAAAAACCCCAACAGCATATTATATACATGTGGGTTGTCAGGATTTATTTCATTAGACACGTGGGCTGAACATTGGTTTCAAGCCATGAAAACACACTGGGTGCGAAACACCGTTTCTAGCAAAACTAACGAGTTACTTGAGATCACAACTTAACACAACAACACGGGGTCCAATGAATCGGGTACAGTTCCAAGACGTCTCAATTCCGCCACGATCCGACACTGGATGTCGTCCTCGCTGCGAGTTCAAAACGTCAGGGCTCTGTAGAAAGCACGCTGTGGTGTCCGAAGACTTGCAAGTCACGTGACGTCACCACAGGCCCACTTGCGATTCATTTTAAGTGCATACCAATGACCGTCTCCGACATATAGAACTTAAGGAGGAAGCGCTAGGGTAGGCCGCGAAATTCTAATTTTCTTACGTTTTTGCTATTAGCAGGTCAGTTTCAGGTTGTATGTTGATTAAAATATGATTCGCAGCCGTAACAAATATGGCTTTACAGACTTATAATAATCATTAAAATCATCAATACCACCCCTTTAAGTTCGTTTAATCCCATTGAATGACTATTTCATGAAAAGTTGAAGAAGCTAATTCCAAAAAACGTTATTAAATTGGAATTGGCGCTTCCTTCCACCTTAACTGACAACTACACAAAAAAGTATTAAAGCTAGACAGTTATTTAAAAACACCATTTTATAACAGATTTAAAGACAAGCGAACGCGTTAACTATAGTTTTTAATTAGAGGCGAAGGACCGAAAACGGAAAATTAAAACTTTTTCGTTTGCCAGACGGTTTTTTTTTGTCAAAATAAAAATAGCGAAACAACGCCTCGTTTGAAATTCACAATAAAGTTTTATGATCATTAAATTGTGCTTCTTTAGATATTTTTATTTGGTTTGTTTCATAATATTCTTGTTTTTTGTCTGTGAAAATAATAGCGGACCTTTTCAATAGGAACGTTCCACTGAAATGTTGCCTTTAGGTGTGGAGCTTTCCACAACTCCTAGATAAATATTCAGATTCAAACGATTTATATCCTACATTTCTTCTCAACACGATGGGTACCTGAGATGGACGGCGCTGCCGAGGCCCTCGAAAGAGGTGGCGAGATGATCTAGACGTGCATCACGAAAGCTGGCTCGAGATGGCCCAGGAGAAGAGTACCGAGAAGGATATAGGGGAGGCCTTTACCTGCTGGGCAAAGGCCTGGGTGTTAAGTGGGTCTTACAAACACCAGTAAAAAAAAATAGGTTATGCCAATTGGATACTGTTTCAAGTAGATACAGATTTAAATTACGGGCTCCATTGTCAAATGAAAAAAAAATATCACGTGAATCGAGCCCCTAATCACAGAGAAATTAGAGTAGGTGGACATGAAAAATAAAAACACTCGCCGAATACATAGCCTCTTTTTTTTGGGAGTCGGTTAAACAGTGATTTGCTTTGCGTCAACTAAATGCCATTTGCATACCATATTTTTTTTTATTTGGGACAAAAAACAGTTATACGTTACAATATTAATATTTAGCTTAGGTCTAATAGTAAACAAAGGCATAATCCAAACCATTGTCTACGGAATCATATCGATTTTAAAAGAAATAAGGAAACAGACGTATACAGAAAGGGACAGTAAGAAAATAAAAAGAAAACCAGAAAGGTCACACTATCCAACTCTGGATAACGCATATAAATGTCATAATCATGCCCAGGGTTAGGATATACTTTTTATCCCAATAGCGCGTTGCCGAGGGATAATTTCCTCTTTTCACATGGGTGAAGCCGCGGACAAAACCCAGTGAACATGCATAAACATCACGCCAGTAATCAGGAGAGACAGAGATGTACCTATTAATACACCCACATTTCGCCAGTTATGTTTTTAAGGCCCATGTAATAGGGGGCGAGCCTATTGCTATCAACCGGGCACAAATCCAGACTCTGTGGCTGTTACTGAGAAATTCCTACAAAAACACTTTATTCTCTGGGAATCGAACCCAGGACCTCATGCTCAACAGCTGAGCGTGCAACCACTAAACCAACGAGGCTACAAAAAAAAAAGAAAAATAAAGCTAGTGCAGATTATATAAACACCATAACTACAATCTCAAGATTACCTCCTTCTAGACAAGTTTGAAAAGCAGCCACATACAATAACCACACTACACAACACACACAGCAACACACACACACACACACACAACAACAGCAGATACAGTTTGGATGAGACGGGAGATATCTATCTCTCATCGATCTCATCGAAGCTGTAATATTTTGGGTGCCTGTTGATTTTAAGCACAGAGCATGATATTTACGATGCCGTTACTTTTACGAGCTGGTTAAGAGGAGTGCTGACATACACTCGTTATACAAGAGGTGTAACAAATACTGTGATCGTAAGATTTGAGTTATTTTTTTATGTAACAATGTGTGAATTTTTGATTCAGTGTGTAAATAATAAATGGATATAGGGCGAAACTTTTTGTAAATTGTTTGTTATAACACTTTTACACATCAAAATAAATATCTTTTTTAGGGTTCCGTACCCAAAGGGTAAAACGGGACCCTATTACTAAGACTCCGCTGTCTGTCTGTCTCCAGGCTGTATCTCATAAACCGTGATAGCTAGAAAGCTGAAATTTTCACAAATGATGTATTACTACTGCCGCTATAACAAAAAATACTAAAAATTAAAAAAAAATATTAAGGGGGGTTCCCATACAACAGATATGATTTTTTTGCCGTTTTTATAGATAATGGTACGGAACCCTTCGTGCGCGAGTCCGACTCGCACTTGGCTGGTTTTTTAAACTAGATAGGGCCTGGTGTTTCGTACTTGACTACTCTGAGAAGAAACTGTCGAAACAAATACAGATGCTTAAGTAATTATGTGGGTACTCTGAATCGATAATCACTCGTTATAAAATCACAACTGAAATTCATTAATAGTAATTGTATGAAATGGCTACAGTATGACAAATTGTCATTTTTGTTATTTTCCATACCTTCACATTTTTCCAAATTTCACTAATATAAAACAGATTTCCGTTTACACCATTAACAAAATAATTGAACATACCCAACCCAGTATGCTGCCCCTTCTGCATTTCCCCAGGTATTCTAAAAATATGCATTTAGAATTTAAATTGGAAAACACACAAGTGTTGCTAATTTATCAATATTGTCAAAACAAAATATTTACGTTTACAAACTGTAACAAACAAATCAGCACATTTCTTCCGTAACTTTTCAAGGAACAAGGCACCTATAACCGTTTCGATAAATTTCCCACGTTTTTTGGTCTAAGTTATAAGAAACCACCGACCCGCCCCGGCTTTGCACGTGTTCAAATTTCCGACTTTCCCGGTGGATTTTCCAAGAAAAAATTTTCATGCAAACCTTTTCCTGATAATTACGAACACAACGAAAAAAAAGAAAAAAAATCACATTTTTGTGGCAATTGATTTTTAACCGACTTCCAAAAAGGAGGAGGTTCTGTGTTCGACTATATGTATATTTTATTATTCTCAATCAATTTTATTTTTTTCTTTTCATTTTAATTTACAATGGTTGATTTTTTCTTTTTTTACAATGGTTATCACATCACTTAAACACCCTTTGTTCAGAATAGTTGCAGCACTGATGACAATATTTTTGTCACTTGTTTAATTTAGTCTTTTATAATATTTTCTTGCCTTTGTATAGATTCTTTTTAACGATTGTTTGTGAATATGTGAACAGTGTAGGCCTTGTAGATTCCTAGATGTGTGTTAACTTTTGTTAACCTCTTATCTTGTTTTCCGTTTTTCTTGTGTAGTAAGCAACGACTTATTGTCGGGCCTATGCTGTCCCCCCATACTTGAGTACTAATGCTGTAACATGATAATATTGTAAAACTAATCATTTTAAAAGAGTAACCATGGAGTTTCTTGCCGGTTCTTCTCCATAGGAAACGACCAACCCGAACCGTGCACCTTTTTGTCGACGTTTCATAAGTGCCCATGTAGGCCTATGTGAAATAAAAATATTTTGATTTTGATTTTTTTTTATGTAAGTATGTTTTTTTATTTGAAAGAGTATACTCCCGAAGTGGTCTCATTGTCACCATGTCAGGATCTGATGATGGAATCCCAGGGAAAGAGAGGGCAACCCTCAAATTTTATAGGCATGTATTACGTGTTTCATGTTTTTTCTAAAGCTATTCAAGTAAACGCATCTGGGAGATATCACCTCATGTTGATGATATGATGATGGAAGGTATAACTCCTTAACGGTTAGGAGTTGGAGGTTATTTCTTTAGTAAAATATTAACTGTGGACCGATTTTCAAAAAAAAGAATCATTCATCATTCATTCGAATGAATATACTCCCAAGTTGGTCCCATAGAAATATTGTCATGATCGGATCGTGGACTACGGAGATATGGAACGGAACTCTTCAATAATAGACAGCCAGTCTGTCCTGATTGCTGCAACCGCTTGGATGTTTATTATTTACACAAAATCATAACATAACATCACGCCTGTATGCTCAGAGGGGTGACGCAGATGTGTACAGTACGCCACATTTCGGCAGTTAGGTATGTTTAGTTCCATTTTATTGAGGATAAGCCTATTACCATGAAATGTACCTATATATATGTTACGGCTAAAGATGGGTGTCAACATAAACTTAAGATTAGCCGACTAAACTCCGACGTCAGGGGCACCCCGAGGTTCGGTTAGTTAGGTTCCTGTAAACCTTGCAGACAGAAATAGGAGCCCCGCGCAGCGGGGATCCGTCGACCTGCTGATGGAAACGCTAACCCTAGACGGTCGACGACAGGGGCACCCCGAGGTTCGGTTAGTCGGAGTTTAGCCGGCTAATCTTAAGTTTATGTTGACACCCATCTTTAGCCGTAACATATACATAAATATTCAGACGTCGCGCGTCGGTGACAATAAGAACTAAATCAAATAAACAAAAGTCACCTACGAGTACTTCTGAAGCTAAAGTTATTTTTCACTTTTTTGAAGTCGGTTTTATTTTTTGCAAAAAAGTTTTTATTTACATCTTTTTAATGCTCAAATAGGAATTACCTGGAAAAAAGATGAACAAATAATAAAAAACAGTAACAAAAAAGCAAAGATTTTAATGTTCTCAACGGTATTCAAATTGGGGATTGAGTTTTTATTCGTAACTAATTATAAGTATAATAATACTATTCCTTGGCCAAAGAATCGCCATTTAATGTGCTAATACTGCAAGCCTTCTGGGCACTTTCCCCGTTGACAGCATGACATGTCTCTTATATATTCGGCTCTATTTATTCGCCGTCTCTTTATTGATACGTCAATCATCAAGATTGAACTATTTATAAAATCATCAAGATTTAATTATATGCAAGCAGAGTTCAGTAGCAACCCGAATTGAGTGACAGATTCTAAATTACCACGAGCGAAGCCGCGGGCAAAAGCTAGTAAATAAAGGAAAAATTATAATATTTTTTGTAGCTTAAAGTTTAACTTAGACTAAACGAAATTTGAAATACGACAGCACAATGGACTATCCACGTACGTAGTCTCAATAAATCGCCAGATCTCATAACTTACGCTACACTTCGGTAATAGTTGCCATCCAGTTATGAAATGAGGTACTCTGTATGCGAAACTTTGACGTCTTATATCGAACAATAATAATAAATAACTGAGACAAACGTTTCGCATCTGAGATGAGAATTGCTCTCATGTGTTGTTGTAGTGAATTTTTACTTTTCAAAGTGTGTTTTTAGAAGAAATTATTATTGGTTTTGTGCACAGATAGTTTTATATTGGAAACATGTCATGTGAATAAACAAATAAATAAATAAACATTGTGGAATGTTTTTTTTTATTTCTTAAAAATGAATAGAGGGTTTTTATCCACATGGATACGCCAACCCCATTGTACCTTATCACTACTCTTACACCACTAAAATGAAAATATAATAACAATATTCTTATAATCCTTATTATTTAACAAATTTAGCTATTCATTGATCAGGCTGTTGTGCCGTGTCGACGGCGCGTTCGTGTTCCACGCGCGCCTCAAAGAGTTGTCAGCAACGGGAGGGGCCCGCAAGGGCCGGTGCCTGCCAGGGCTGCGGGACTGTTCGAAAGAGATACCGCGGCCCTGGAACATAAAGGGCCAATGAAGGAACATGGGTGGTTTTTAGTCAGTAAGAGTCTGACACTCCCTTCCGCTCCGCCCAGAGCGGGAGGAGTCATTTGATGATTTCCCACCCTCCAAAAAAAAAAAAAAATGCTGTTGTACATACCTACCTACTAGACCACACAATTTGTGTCTATGTTTGTTATCAACATTGTGTCGCAGTAATTATTGGCTGAAAAATATATATTAGAGGCTGAAAACATAAAATTTGTCTAAGTTAGTAATTTTGTTTTAAGTGATAAGGCTCCGCCCACATCCACATCATCAGATGATGGTGTGGATGTGGGCGGTTAACTATGTTGGGGCCAGCTTCTAGGTTAACCAGATGCAGCTGGCTACCAGTATTTTACATGGGGCGACTGCCTATCTGACCTCCACAACCCAGTTAGTACTGGGTAATACGATACCCCTTGATAAGACTGATTGTCAGACTTTCGAGCCACTGTAACGTCTGCCAGAGATCTACTAAAAGATACCCAGGACCAACCGCTAAACGTGCTTTCCGAGGCCCGGAGGAAACTCGATATGGAATGGATGGTTACTCATCACAGACCAACCTTGGCAAGCGCGGGCTTACCTAGGAGATCGACCCGTGTGGCTGTTATTATGTAGCCAGGAGCTTCTCCGCCCACAGCCTCCCACGACTTAAACACGCACGTGGACTTTGATTCGCTTGGTATGAAAGGAAGGTGTAGGAGTATCGTCCACTGACACCCACGGCCACGTTACGCAGACGAATGCGTGGTGGGTTGGATATGAATCGCGCAGTTAATGTAGCAAACCACTCCGTGTTCATGCACAAGTGGACGGTTTACTTTGAATCACTATTTGTTCTGACTGCCTCAATGGTCTAGTGTTCCCAAGCGCAACTGCTGAGCATGAGGTCCTGGGTTCGATTCCCAGGTCGGGAAAACTGTTATTGGGTTTTTCCATAAGGAATTTCTTAGTAGCAGCCTCGGAGTCTACATTTGTGCCCGGTTCATGGCCAAGGGCTCGCCCTTTATTACATGGGACATTCTAAAACTTTATGAGAAGTAATTTAAAACGTGCATATATCGCACACTATGTAAGCGAGCATATTATAAGTTGGAAGACTATCTGGTAGATAAAAATGCTTGGCTCAATGCGACCAGCATTAGCCACTTAGCTCGTTAGCCACTTAGCTCGTTAGCCACTTGAGCTCACGAACTAAGATTTTAATGTTTGGAAGAGATGCTCGCCTCTAGTTCTTTAATTTCACGGTTGGTGCAGTGGCTGAGTGACTGGCCGCTGCGTTACGTTGTCGCGGGTTCGATCCCCGCACAGATTAACTGTTTGTATGGCCTACAGGTAGTTGTTCTGGGGCTGGCTGTTTGTGTATGTGAGTTTAAATGTTTGTAAGCGCACCCACGATACAGGAGAGATTCCTTCTGTGGGACAAGGTTTTATAAATAAGTCTAAATTGAACATGACGGACGACAAAGGTGTTATAACAAAACCGAGGCTAAAATGATGCAGTTTAGTTTAAATTACACCATTTATAGTATAGAACCAGCTTCCTATAAGTACCATGACCAGATAAAACATCATTTTCAAGACCAAAACAACCGCCAAACTAAAATTCCAATTACCCGATGCCAAATCCCAAAATCCGGAAATCATAACTAAAGCCGAATAGCCAAAAAAATAGCCGGAACTCTAATCACAATCCGAGCCGGCTAACATACGGATATGCTTGGAAGTTTGCGAGCTAATTCCCTTTGCCAAATTGAATTCGTGTTAAGGATGATTTCCACCAAACGGCTCGCATCGCATCGGATCGGAAAGGATACGAACGGATGCGGTGACAGCCGATCGTGTCCGGCAGGATGACCACGTATACGATCGGCTCCGTAGAGTCAATTCAATTCAATTTTGGTAAGACTGGTTGTCAGAATTACACTGTACTATTTATTTACAAAGTTATAACGTCTTAGAATTAGTTAGGATTCTCTAGATCCGCATTAGCGCGTTAGGATCCGCAGAATCCTGTCATTCAACAACTTTAGATTGAGATCAAGCTTTATCGATGTCTATATCGCATCTAGAACATTGACACATTTGATTGTTTGTTTGTTACATTTTCACGCCTAAACCACTGAACCGATCGTCCTGAAATTTTGCATATACATTCTCAGGTATACAGAAACGGACATAGGGTACCTTTCATCCCGAAAAAAGTACTGTTTCCGAAGAAAACAACAATAAAGTTCTTATGATAATAGATGGCGCCACATGTCTTTCGAATCATGATTGAATTATATTATACCAATCAGAGTACAACCCGAATTGATTGTCAATTTCTAAATTGACGCGAGCGAAGCCGCGGGCGTAAACTAGTTTCCAATATTTGTTTGACTTGGAGATTGGAGTTGTGATTGTTGCTTGCATTGTTTTTGTGATGAGGAAATTGGATGGTTTGGCGGAGTTTGTGCCAGACTGCTCCAGCTAGTGATGCTAAATATTTGGTATAGGATTTTTTAGAGATCTGCTAGATTTTCTTAGTGTATTGCCGGCGATAAAAGATGGGTTACATTTGTGAATGTTAATTTAAGTCGGTTGTTATTTATAAGTCCTTTGTTGAACAAGAATGTTAAAGGATCGGTCGATTAATAAGTTTGGTAAATCTGATATGGTTGATGAGAAAATAGAAAATTATAGACTGTCATTCAGTCACAGTCATTGTTGCAAATTGTACATATTTGAATAGAAATTTACAAATCTTCAAAATATTTTATTCCACTTAAAGAACAAGGGCATTTATGAGATCCCAGATGATAGGCACGGTCGCGGTTCGAATTGCATGGTTCCTATGGAGAAGAAACGAAACTCCAAGGTGGGTAACCTTGGAGTTTCGTTTCTTCTCCACGGCGGGTAACCTTGGAGTTTCGTTGCTTCTCCAGGTACGGTCGCGGTTCGAATTGCATGGTTCCTATGGAGAAGAAACGAAACTCCAAAGTGGGTAACCTTGGAGTTTCATTAAAAATATTTTTCTATTACAATGTTTTCATATAACATAACACAGCATTACAAATTAATGTGATCCCCGGAGGGTTAGACAGAGATGTACCTAATAGTACACCCACATTTCACCAGTTATGTTAAGTCCCATGTAATAGGAGGCAGACCTATTGCCATCAATCGGGCACAAATCCAGACTCCGTGGCTGCTACTGTGAAATTCCTGATGGAAAAGCCCAATAACAATTGGCCCGACCCGGGAATTGAACCCAGGACCTCATGCTCAGCATTCGTGATTGCGACCAACGCAGTAGGTACGAGAAGGCAATGTAGACCTGAATTAGTTAGCAGAGTTGGATAGAAGTTAACCTTTAAGCAGCTATTCACACTTAACTACAAATAAACCACTTTAAAACACCTCTTACATAACCCACCGTGGGTGTTGAACTAATCTGTGGTTGAACTTTGATCCTCGCTTCACGAGAACACGCTATAAACTGGATATTTTTCCTCCATTACGCCACTTTATGGCTGACGATGGTGAAATGGGCCAGCTTTCTTTAAAGTTGTTCATGTAATTGAGTTTCAACGGCTAATTGCCTGTAGTTGCTGGTAGTTACCGGTTTCGCTATTAACTTGGGGTTAATTTTTGCGCGAAACGATACGTTGCCGTGTACCAACTTGGGTTGCTAGATTGTTTTGAGTATATCTGTGATACTGAAAGAACTGGAGTTACTGATATAACTTGCAGAGATAGTATTATTTCTTTTTGAAAACGTTTCCCCATACTAGGAACTTCTCTTGTATCCCGGGTGCGTTTACAAACATTTAAATTCATATACACAAACAGTCAGACCCAGAATATCTATCCTGCAGGCCAAATTTTTATTTTTTTGTTCGGGAATCAAACTTGCGACACGCAGTGTAGCAGCCAATCACTCAGCCACAGAGCTTAGCTGAAGTCGCAGCAGCCTTGCCATGTCTATCGAAAACCTGACCACGTATATACAAAATGTCAGGATGATCGGTTCAGTGGTTTAGGCGTGAAAAGGTAACAAACAAACTTACTTTCGCATTGATTTTCGTAATATGATAATAATATGAGTTACGTTACAATTCGTAAAATATTCTCAGTGACAATTCATAATATTAACTGCGTCTGCGACAATTTTATGAATTGTCATTATACTATTTTGAATCTGCTAAAGCGGGGATTTCAGGCCCCCTGAAACTACTGTCTACTTAGAAGCACCTATAGCAGTATAAATCACTAGACCATTCTACAAGTAAGTAAAAATTCTAGTGCCTAAAGCAGTCGCTTACAGCTCAATTCGGTGGTATTCAGCTACACAATCTTTGAAAAATTCACAAGTTCTTGAGGGTAATTTGAAGTATGTCCGATTATTATCAGTTTGGGTCTAGATTTCATTGTTTCAACATTTTTTGGGGTCCTCTTGTACGACAACTTAGGACGGGAAAACTATAGTAGTATGTAGTAGTTTTGGAAAGATCAATCAGCTTGTTATTAGGAAATCTAAAGATATTGTAGCCGATCTTAGCCCAAAATAACAACAACCAATAATCCAAATTAAGCCCATAAAAATGTTAATTCTCAGTAACTTACTAACCCAGTACTAAAGTATTGCAAAATTCGTAAAATAAATCGCGTGATTGCGCCAATAGTGCCGGGGCAGTAATTTCTCGCGTGGGCTTGCATGATTGCGCACCGGTCGGGCAATTTATTGTTTTTGCTCAACGCTAGCGTTTGCTTTTACATTATGGGGCTGTTTTAGAGGCTTTGGAGTTTAGAGATTGTTTTGTTTTTATTCTATTGGAAAATGTAATAAAAAGACTGCCTCGTTGGTCGAGTGGTCGCAAGCGCGACTGGTGAGCATGAGGTCCTGGTTTCGATTTCCGGATCGGGCAAAGTGTTGTTGGGTTTTTCTAGCAAGAATTTCTCAATAGCAGCCATGGAGTCCGAATTTGTGCCTTGTTGATGGCAATAGGCTCGCCCGCTATGGGACTTAAACTTAACTGGCGAAATGTGGATATACATAGTATTAAGTACACTTCTGCCTAACCTTTCGGCGATTACAGGAGTGATGTTTATGAATGTAAGTTTTAATTTCACATGCTCCCAATGACAAATCCTCACTCATTAAAGTTCACGACGCTGCCACTAGGGGGCGATCAATGCGACGCTACCCTATCAATCTCCGGCGAGATTTATCTATGTTAACTTAATTGAGTTTCTTACTCGTAACATTAATATTACTTGTCTTTGATGCATCAAAATACGATTATATTGGTTCTGTTTCAGTGTACCTTCAAAGTTGTTGTGCATGTATGGGTAGGTAGATGGTTATTGAGTCGTAAAAGGCATTAATAGCCCCAGTTACGGAGTATGGCGAGCTGACTAAGACGACTCCAATGTATAAAAAAACGTTTTATATATTAAAAGAAGATTTCAAGACTTAAAGATTATTTATTTCGGTCATCCACATTACCCTACATTTATATATCCAATTGGATATTTCCAATTGTCCTGCGACATAAATATAACTTCCCATACAAACACTCACACAAACCAAAACACAGCTACAGAAAAGAAAACGAAACAAGAAAAAAAAGAAAGATGGCCGATGAATCGCCCAATTATCGCAGAATTAATATTTACTCCCATCCAAAATTAGGACTGAATACGTAATCGCGTTGTGACAGAAAAAAATCTTTAATATTCAACCTTTGATCTTTGAAGGCAGTTAAAAAAGAACCCATACTTAGCCCCGGGCGGGGAGGACGGAGGGCCCCGTACTCCGAATATAGAAAAGGGAGAAACGACAGTAATTTAGTTTGCTTCATAATTTTCGGTGGGCGCATTGGTACTGTCTAAGGTTTACTTTGACTTTCAGAAGGTCTGGGCCACAAATACCTTTGAAACCGTGTATGTGTCATGTGCCCTGGTAATTGAGAGAATGTCACGCTCTCAAGTTTCTCGCTGATGGTGGCGGGTGTGTCGGATCATTTAGTTTCTTTTAATATGGTTGAGCAGAATGGTGCTGATCCATGCGTCATGTTCGTGAACGGGCGCTGTCAGTTGGGACTGGTCATCTCTTAGCTGCCATGGTTCGTGAACGGGCACTGTCAGTTGGGACAGGTCATCTCTTAGCTCCGCAGAGGGCGATGGCCGTCAGGTCTATCAGGGGGTATCGCACAATCTCCTACGAGGCGGCTTGTGCACTGGCCGGGTCGCCACCCTGGGACCTAGAGGCGAGAGTCCTCGCGTCACTATACCGGTGGCGCGAGGAGGCGCGGGCGCGGGGCGGTGGACCGATGCAGCGAGAGATCGATCTGCGTCGGTCCCAGCTCCGCGAGGTCTTGGTGGCGGAGTGGCGGCAGAGGCTTTTGCGCCCTACCGCCGGCTTCGCTACCATCGAGGCGATCCGACCAGTGCTCGAGGAATGGCTCGAGAGGAGGCACGGCTCCCTGTCATTTCGAGCGACGCAGGTATTCCCGGGGCATGGTTGTTTCGGGAGGTACCTGTGTCGCATAAACAGAGAGCCGGACGCTCGGTGTCATCACTACGTCCATTGTCTGGAGGACCCGGCGCGGCATACGCTGGCAGAGTGTGCCGCATGGGAGGAGCCGCGCCGTGCCCTCGTGACAGTAGTGGGAACCGACCTGTCGCTGCCGGCCGTCGCTCGTGCGATGGTCGGGAGCACAGAGTCGTGGGATGCGGTGATCTCCTTCTGTGAAACGGTCATCTCACAGAAGGAGGCTGCGGAGAGGTTGAGGGAGGTCGAGACCACTCTCCCGATCCGCAGCAGACGTACCGGGCGTCGGCGGAGGGCGGATAACGCCCTCTTCCGGCCCCCCTAAACGGGTCTAGAGGGACGGCGGACTTGGGGACGTCCGCTGCCCCCCCGTATAACTGGACCCGAGGTGGTGGCGCGTAGTGTTCCGCGCGCCCCCCTAATGGCGTACCGGGGGAAGGACACCTCACTCCCCCCGCAGACTTGAGGAGGCCCGCGGAAGCGGGCCGGCACTAGCCGGGGATCGTGGAAGGCGCACTAGTTCCCATGATCCCCGGTGCAAGTGTGGGAAGGGAACACCGGGGTGGTTTTTAGTCGGTTAGAGTCCGACAGACCCCGCCCCAGGGCGGAGGACATCCGTGTGGATTTTCCACCCCGGAAACAAAAAAAAAAAAAAAAAAAGGTCATCTCTTAGCTGCTATGGTTTATTTTAATTACTTTTGAATTGTTGACTTAATTTTTACTCTGGACGCTCTTAATGTGCACGCCTTTCTACATCGTTCTCACATATATATGTATAATCTCAACATAAATGATGTAACCAAGATCTTGTAAAAGTATGGTGATTTAAAAGAGTATCCACTATCCATGGAGTTTCTTGCCCGTTCTGTTTCATAGAAATCTACGCTTCGGAATGGGAAACAACTGTACTTTCATAAGTTATTATGCCTTGTGACTGGGACTGTAGCTCCTTTGATTTCTGACCTTCAAAAGTGCAGGTAGCGGTCTAATTGAAATAAATGCTTTGAGTTCCACGGGGATGATTCAGATAGTGGACCGTATATACGTTCTGCGTTAAATAAATAAAATTTTCATTGAACCACTGATAAAGGAAAAAATAAAAAAGTGGAAATATACCATTATGGGTTAAAACCTATAAAAATAGGCGTGAAAAAGCCATGCCTTGGCATATCTACCAACATTTTAAGATCCATGTACAAAACGGAACGCAAAATTTTCAATTCGTGAATTTGTTATTTAAATTGGTTAACTCAGCTGCCAGTAATTACTTATTCTTTTACTTTGGAAGTTACTTGAACACCGTTCCGTTAATCAAACCAATTTTGTGTGAAATAAAGTTAAATAGTTTTAGGTAAAATCGGCTGTCGTATTCGATTTGATTTACTTCATAAAGTCCAGATTTTCGTTCTATCTTTTGGATAACTAGAGTACCTATACCTAACCAAAATAGATTCATTACACTAATGCGTTCCTGGTGATGTAATAGAATATAATAGAAAGCGTTTATTACGACATAAAAAGGTTTTTAAAAACACAACATTATTAGCTGCCTAGCCTTTTCCCAACTATGTTGGGGTCGTCTTCCAGTCTCACTAGATGCAGCTGAATAACAGTATTTTAAATGGAGCGACTGCCTATCTGACCTCCACAACCCAGTGAGTACTGGGTAATACGGTATCCCTATAAAACAACACATGAATAACAAATTTTAAAGAACAGAAAAGAGTTTTGTCTGAGTACTGATCAAACATCTGTTTGAATACCCTCAGGATGCCACTGGAGACTGCCTGCAGACTCCAGCTCCAGTATTTTGGAGGGGTGAAGTGCAATTGACTAAAAGAGTGATGAATATAAACGTAGATGAATGGAGAGGGAGAGGCGGGCTAAAGGAAAATAGGTTGACTTTATGAGGAATTATATGATAGAAAATGAAGTAAATGATGATAAAAATTAAAAAAAAAAAACGTGTTCCAATTATAAATTAACACAAATAATTGGAACACGATTTTTTTTTCATTTCGAGGCAGGACGATGATGAGGACTTACAAATTTGGATTTAAATTCAAAAGGTGATTCACTGGACTTATAAAAAACTTTTCTATTACTTGTTCTAATTATATGGGACGCCCACAGCTATAATTTTTTGGTAAACTTATTTTTATCAAAAGATTCTTTGTAGGCAATTATTTTATACAAAAAAAAAAAATAATATCCGAATAAATGTCAGAACCTTCTTAGCCAAATAACTTTCGTATTTTATAGGACTTAAAATCACTGGCATTTACAAATAAAAATCCACAGATTTCATAATTACAAAAACGGTACAGGCTACTTCATGTACTCTCTTAGGGTAATAAAATAATAGAACAAAAGAATAAGCTTTTGAAATCCTTAAAGGTTAGATGCGCAACTATAAATTATATAATAGTACACTCATTTGAGGAAGTTTTGCTTTTTTTTTTTGCTTTCGCAGGTTGAAAGAGAAGCAAAGGTATGAAGCCGCAAAACAGAATAATCTGAAAAATAGAACATTCCAATATTTTTTTTAAATTAGAACACGAATAAATGTTAATTTGTACTTAAAAGTTATTTTTTTTTTAAATAATCGTGTTTATTGACGATATTCTATTCTTTTTTCTTTATCGTGTGGTTAGTGCCTAACCTAGATTGAGGTCAAGATTAGGCCCATTTAATATAAAAAAACCTAATTCTATTTATAAAAAAATACCATATAATAGAGGGTGAAGCCTATTGCTATCAATCGGGTACAAAAGAATTTGAATATTCCTTTGTAGAAATTTATTTTTCTAAAACAAAGGAGATAAACAATTGACCAAATAAGGAAACTAGGTCACCCGGTACAATGTTTAAAACAAACCGTTTTTTCCTTATTCAAGTTAGGTGTCAGGGGTGTAACACTGCGGTTATTTTGCTGGTGGAATGGCCGGCATTCTAAAGGTGTCACCTTGAATCGCTTTGGGTTTATTACGGAACAAAAGGATTGTATTACGATTAAAAGTGACAATAAATTTATGAAAAACCAGACTGTTCCGTCCCACTGCTGGGCAAGGGCTTTCCCCTTCATCATCATTCTTCTGCCCTTTTTTTAATATCCTTGTATGTCCCACTGCAGCAGGGTAAAAGCCTCCCCATATCCTTCCAAGTACACTTCTCGTGCGCCACCTCGAACCAGCCTTCGTGATGCGCGTCTAGATCATTTCGCCACCTCTTTCGTGGCTGACTTCGACGGCGCCGTCCATCCTCAGGCACCCATAGTGTTGAGACCTTTGCCCAGCGGTCATTATGCGTGCGGCTCACGTGACCTGCCCAATCCCATTTGAGCCTGGCAGCCTTATCCAGCCCAATTTACTTGGGGTCGGTGCAGCATGTCTTCTTCTTCCATACTTCTCTATTACTCGTCATCTCAGCAGTCACCTCCTTTCTTGCTATATCATCCTTCACACAGTCTTTCCACCGTTTCTTTGGTCTTCTTATACTCTTATCAAGGGCTTCCCCCATGGCTTCCAATCTCCTTTATCTTTTGAATTCTTCGACAAATTCGTTTTAGGAACCAGTTCAGACCGTCATGCCAGCGTTCCTAGGGCCTACCTCGGTTTTGATGCCCGTTCTCAGGCACCCACTGTGTGGCTATTTTCGCCAGCTTCATGTCAGAAACGTAACATAAATAATTTATTTCAATCGACTTTTAATGATCAATCAAAAGTCACTTAAACTTTTGATTATTGACAAACAATAATTATGTGACGAATGTCGCGGAAATCTACTGGATACTAGACGGAGAGGACCTGTCAATGTGACGACGTTTGGGGGAGGCCCATGGCCAACAATGAACGTCTTTTGGGTTATATGATGTTAGTAGACGGGGCTGTTGACACTAGGCCCTGACAGAGATTGTGAGGAGGAAGACACGTAAATTAATGACTTTGACAAATGTGAAGGAAATCCACAATGATTGTTCAACTTAGTAACTATTTTTTATTAGAAGTGTGATACGATTATTGATAAATATGCTTGCTCAAAATGTTTTGATCATTTAAATCCGGTTCCAAATTCGAGTTTGAAAATAATAACTTCCAAAATAAAATAAAAAACAAAAGAGCTCAACTTTTTAAATACTCTGAGTAAAGATCAAGCCAAATCCTATAAAATTAATAATATTTTTTTCAGCGTCTGCCACGAACACTTGGCTACCTATTTGCTTTTTAAAATTTTCTACAAAATGGCGACATCTTTCGGTTTTAAAGCAACAACGTGTGCTGCCAAAGGCAATATCATTATTTCATACTCGCAAGATGCGTTCGGAAGCGGCAGCCATTTTTATTGTTCGCTACTTCAAAAACGGAGATTGCATTTGGAAATTTGGCAAATGTCGCCTTTTCTGCTTATGTGGGACGTTTAATTTTAATCGTTAATGGCACAGATTACAGTTTGTTAAAAATATTGCTTACTTTTTTAAGAGACAAATAAGAGTGTCGCTGTGGTAACTGCATGTCCTGACTTACAATCATGAGATTAAACCCAGACAGGTGCGTTAAACTCAAACTCAAAGCATTTATTTCAATTAGACCATTACGGCAATTTTGAATGTCAAAAAGAAAAACAAAAAGGAGCAAAGCTACAGTCCCAGTCACAAGGCATAATAACTTGAGAGAGTACTGTAGTTGCACATTCCAAAGCGAAGGTCTCTATGGAGAAGAATGGGCAAGAAACTCCATGAACACTCTTTTCAATCAAAATATTGTTACAAAATCTTGGTTACATCATTCATGTTGAGATTATAAATATATGTGAGAACGATTACTTATTACTTTATGGAATCTATATGATCATTACTGTTTTCGAGAGAATGAAGAAAATCATAAAAGAAAATCACGCCTGTAATCCCCGAAGAGTTAGGCAGAAGTGTAGGTACCTAATAAGTACCTTCACCCAAATTTCACCAGTTATGTTTAAGTCCCATGTAATAAGGGGCGAGTCTATTGCCATCAACTGGGCATAAATCCACACTCTGTAGCTGCAACTGAGAAAATCCTGAAGGAGAAACTTATTAACACAGTGCCTGACCCGGGATCGGACCTAGGACCTTATGCTCAGCACTCGCGATTGCCAACACTAGACTAACGAGACATTCATTATTGCCTTTTCCCAACTATTTTGAGGACGGCTTCCAGTCGAACCGGATGCAGCTGAATACCAGTATTTTACTTAGAGCGACTGGCTGTCTGACCTCCATAGCCCAGTTAGTACTGGGTAATACGATACCCTTGGTAAGACTGGTTATCAGACTTTCGGGCTGACTACGAGTACCTGTAACGACTGTCAAAGATCTACAAATGACAGCCGGGACCAACGGCTTAACGTGCTTTCCCAGGCACGGAGGAAACTCGGTATGTACTAGGAGGTCACCTATCCACGGAACAAACTAGGCAAGCGCAGCTTAACCTAAAGATCGACCCGAGCGGCAGTTATTATTTAGCTACGAGCTTCTGCAACTAACGAGGTAGTCAAATTCACAATTTATTCGTACCAAATTGACTGATCCATAACTCTCCTCAGATAGGTTTCCTTCTATAAAGCTAGCAGGTAGTGTCTTGAATCGTGTTCAACAATTTAAATACCTCGGACATAATATTGTTGCTGCAGACATCAAAGATGACCTAGATGTAGAAAGGGAGCGAAGAGCATTGGCGGTTCGATGCAACATGCTTGTCCGTAGGTTTGCTCGCTGTACGTGTGAAGTGAAATTAACGCTTTTTAAAGCATATTGTCAGACACTGTACACGTGTAACCTCTGGACAAGCTGTACGCAGAAAGCCATCAATGCTCTTCGAGTTCAATATAACAATGCATTCAGGATGCTGCTGGGGCTGCCACGCTTCTGTAGTGCGTCGGGAATGTTTGCGGATGCCCATACTGATGGCTTCTTAGCGGTCAGACGTAAGCGTGCCGCGTCGCTGCTGCAGAGGGTCCGGGGCAGCTCAAACAGTCTCCTGAATGTCATTGCGGGGAAATTTGATTGCCCGTTTATGCATTTCCTTTCTGACCTACATGTTTTACTAACGTAGTTTTTAAAGTTATGTTTTACTAACACTTAATATGGATGGAAAGATCTGAAATAAAATGATTATTATTATTATATTATTATAACTCCGAAAATGGCTTTCACCTTATTTCATTGTCTCTTCACCTGATAAGGAATTAAATGCTGATGACTATCATGAAAAAACTTGCACCGTATTGCTCTATTTGCTTCCCGTGTTGGTTATTTGCTCCTCTGCAGTAGGTATTGTACTGTTTTACATAATGGTTGAAAGATACTAACCGTATGCGCTAGAGCTAGCCCGATGCGGGGAGTTGATTCTTACGAGTTTGCCCGAGATACTTCTTGTTTTGCTGTTTCCTTCGTGCCGTACGGGTTTTCTTAAGAAAAACAAAGCGTATTTTTCTGTGGGGAAATTGAAGTAACGGTCAGGAACAATTAAATGAATCTTGTGACCACACAAGATTCATTTCATTGTTCCTGACTGTTATACTGTGTTTGTGGTATGTTGTTCCCAACAGACCACTGTTGGGTTGGATGCTGAAATCTCAAATTGAACAATGTGATATTTTCATTAATAACAGTTTTAAAGAGAAATCCTCATTCTCCTGCACTTATTCCAATTTATCTGAGATCGGCGCACCATGTCCTCTTCTTCCATACTTCTCTATTACTCGTGCTTCATGCAGTCACCTCCTTTCTAGCTATAGCATCCATCACACAGTCCATCCAACGTTTCTTTGGTCCCCCTCTACTCTTATAGCCATATTAATACTTAAAACATTCCTCATGGCATTTTCCTGGTTCCCCCGCTTCACATGTCCATAGTTTTTGGAGAGATAATTACATGATACTATTTCAATAGCCTTTCCCATCATCACATTCAAATATTTGTGTTATCTTCTTTGACAGTAAAGAGATCGACGAGCTGTTATTCATGATTTTCCATTGCAATCGTATAGTTTTGTAAACTATTTTGTAAGATGATGACTCACTGTCTTAAGCTTCCACGGTTTAAAACTAAACTTATACTGTCACTTATGGGATATCTTCCGTGATTGTTCATGATTTCGAGATTTGTCTGCTCCTAACAATTTATTTTCAATCCTACCGCATTTTCCAGTCAACCCACGATCATGGCGCTTACAACAGCGTCGAAATATCGGGAGCTCAAAATCATGAACAATCACGGAAGATATCACGTAAGTGACAGTATAAGTTTTTGATGATGAGTGGTCACGCATCATCACCTTTTCCGCCTTTTGGGCTCGGCGTCCAGTTCTGGTTAAAATGACTGCTCTCTTTGCGTCGGGTTTGTGCTGAACGGAACTACAACGACACAACTACAAGCTTAACTGTCTTTTATAACCAAATTACTGGATCACATACCATTTGGGCTGCCTCGTTGATCTAGTGGTCGCAAACGTGACTGCTGAGCACCAGGACCTGGGTCCGATTCCCAGGCCGAACAAAGTCTTATTGGAGTTTTCCATTAGGAATTTCTCAGTAGCAGCCACGGAGTTTGGATTTGAGCTCGATTGAGGGCAATAGGCTCGCCCCCTTAACTGATGAAATATGGATGTACTATTAGGTACACCTCAGCCTAACCCTTCGGGGATTACAGGCGTTATGTTATGTTATACCCTTTGGTAAGACAGGGTGGTATACCCACAAAACTGCTTCATCTAAGCACAGCCACGTACAAAACAAAATCCTGTAAACACCACTGCTAACCAACTGTACAAAGCACACAGACAGGCAATTTCTCCTTAAAAAGCAGTGTTAAACATGACATGATCTAAATTAATCGTCCGTAGTTCAGTACGTCCGTAGTTCATAAAACTGCTTCATCTAAGCACAGCCACGTACAAAACAAAATCCTGTAAACACCACTGCTAACCAACTGAACAAAGTACACAGACAGGCAATTTCTCCTTAAAAAACAGTGTTAAACATGACATGATCTAAATTAATCGTCCGTAGTTCATAAAACTGCTTCATATAAGCACAGCCACGTACAAAACAAAATCCTGTAAACACCACTGCTAACCAACTGAAAAAAGCACACAGACAGGCAATTTCTCCTTAAAAAGCAGTGTTAAACATGACATGATCTAAATTAATCGTCCGTAGTTCATAAAACTGCTTCATCTAAGCACAGCCACGTACAAAACAAAATCCTGTAAACACCACTGCTAACCAACTGAAAAAAGCACACAGACAGGCAATTTCCCCTTAAAAAGCAGTGTTAAACATGACATGATCTAAATTAATCGTCCGTAGTTCAGTACGTCCGTAGTTCATAAAACTGCTTCATCTAAGCACAGCCACGTACAAAACAAAATCCTGTAAACACCACTGCTAACCAACTGAACAAAGTACACAGACAGGCAATTTCTCCTTAAAAAACAGTGTTAAACATGACATGATCTAAATTAATCGTCCGTAGTTCAGTACGTCCGTAGTTCATAAAACTGCTTCATCTAAGCACAGCCACTTACAAAACAAAATCCTGTAAACACCACTGCTAACCAACTGAACAAAGTACACAGACAGGCAATTTCTCCTTAAAAAACAGTGTTAAACATGACATGATCTAAATTAATCGTCCGTAGTTCAGTACGTCCGTAGTTCATAAAACTGCTTCATCTAAGCACAGCCACGTACAAAACAAAATCCTGTAAACACCAGTGCTAACCAACTGAACAAAGCACACAGACAGGCAATTTCTCCTTAAAAAGCAGTGTTAAACATGACATGATCTAAATTAATCGTCCGTAGTTCAGTACGTCCGTAGTTCATAAAACTGCTTCATCTAAGCACAGCCACGTACAAAACAAAATCCTGTAAACACCACTGCTAACCAACTGAACAAAGCACACAAACAGGCAATTTCTCCTTAAAAAGCAGTGTTAAACATGACATGATCTAAATTAATCGTCCGTAGTTCAGTACGTCCGTAGTTCATAAAACTGCTTCATCTAAGCACAGCCACGTACAAAACAAAATCCTGTAAACACCACTGCTAACCAACTGAACAAAGTACACAGACAGGCAATTTCTCCTTAAAAAGCAGTGTTAAACATGACATGATCTAAATTAATCGTCCGTAGTTCAGTACGTCCGTAGTTCATAAAACTGCTTCATCTAAGCACAGCCACGTACAAAACAAAATCCTGTAAACACCACTGCTAACCAACTGAACAAAGTACACAGACAGGCAATTTCTCCTTAAAAAACAGTGTTAAACATGACATGATCTAAATTAATCGTCCGTAGTTCATAAAACTGCTTCATATAAGCACAGCCACGTACAAAACAAAATCCTGTAAACACCACTGCTAACCAACTGAAAAAAGCACACAGACAGGCAATTTCTCCTTAAAAAGCAGTGTTAAACATGACATGATCTAAATTAATCGTCCGTAGTTCAGTACGTCCGTAGTTCATAAAACTGCTTCATCTAAGCACAGCCACGTACAAAACAAAATCCTGTAAACACCACTGCTAACCAACTGAACAAAGTACACAGACAGGCAATTTCTCCTTAAAAAACAGTGTTAAACATGACATGATCTAAATTAATCGTCCGTAGTTCATAAAACTGCTTCATCTAAGCACAGCCACGTACAAAACAAAATCCTGTAAACACCACTGCTAACCAACTGAACAAAGTACACAGACAGGCAATTTCTCCTTAAAAAACAGTGTTAAACATGACATGATCTAAATTAATCGTCCGTAGTTCATAAAACTGCTTCATATAAGCACAGCCACGTACAAAACAAAATCCTGTAAACACCACTGCTAACCAACTGAAAAAAGCACACAGACAGGCAATTTCTCCTTAAAAAGCAGTGTTAAACATGACATGATCTAAATTAATCGTCCGTAGTTCAGTACGTCCGTAGTTCATAAAACTGCTTCATCTAAGCACAGCCACGTACAAAACAAAATCCTGTAAACACCACTGCTAACCAACTGAACAAAGTACACAGACAGGCAATTTCTCCTTAAAAAACAGTGTTAAACATGACATGATCTGAATTAATCGTCCGTTGTTCATAAAACTGCTTCATCTAAGCACAGCCACGTACAAAACAAAATCCTGTAAACACCACTGCTAACCAACTGAACAAAGTACACAGACAGGCAATTTCTCCTTAAAAAACAGTGTTAAACATGACATGATCTAAATTAATCGTCCGTAGTTCAGTACGTCCGTAGTTCATAAAACTGCTTCATCTAAGCACAGCCACGTACAAAACAAAATCCTGTAAACACCAGTGCTAACCAACTGAACAAAGCACACAGACAGGCAATTTCTCCTTAAAAAACAGTGTTAAACATGACATGATCTAAATTAATCGTCCGTAGTTCAGTACGTCCGTAGTTCATAAAACTGCTTCATCTAAGCACAGCCACTTACAAAACAAAATCCTGTAAACACCACTGCTAACCAACTGAACAAAGCACACAGACAGGCAATTTCTCCTTAAAAAGCAGTGTTAAACATGACATGATCTAAATTAATTGTCCGTAGTTCAGTACGTCCGTAGTTCATAAAACTGCTTCATCTAAACACAGCCACGTACAAAACAAAATCCTGTAAACACCACTGCTAACCAACTGAACAAAGTACACAGACAGGCAATTTCTCCTTAAAAAACAGTGTTAAACATGACATGATCTAAATTAATCGTCCGTAGTTCAGTACGTCCGTAGTTCATAAAACTGCTTCATCTAAGCACAGCCACGTACAAAACAAAATCCTGTAAACACCACTGCTAACCAACTGAACAAAGCACACAGACAGGCAATTTCTCCTTAAAAAGCAGTGTTAAACATGACATGATCTAAATTAATCGTCCGTAGTTCAGTACGTCCGTAGTTCATAAAACTGCTTCATCTAAGCACAGCCACGTACAAAACAAAATCCTGTAAACACCACTGCTAACCAACTGAACAAAGCACACAGACAGGCAATTTCTCCTTAAAAAGCAGTGTTAAACATGACATGATCTAAATTAATCGTCCGTAGTTCAGTACGTCCGTAGTTCATAAAACTGCTTCATCTAAGCACAGCCACGTACAAAACAAAATCCTGTAAACACCACTGCTAACCAACTGAACAAAGTACACAGACAGGCAATTTCTCCTTAAAAAACAGTGTTAAACATGACATGATCTAAATTAATCGTCCGTAGTTCAGTACGTCCGTAGTTCATAAAACTGCTTCATCTAAGCACAGCCACGTACAAAACAAAATCCTGTAAACACCAGTGCTAACCAACTGAACAAAGTACACAGACAGGCAATTTCTCCTTAAAAAACAGTGTTAAACATGACATGATCTAAATTAATCGTCCGTAGTTCAGTACGTCCGTAGTTCATAAAACTGCTTCATCTAAGCACAGCCACGTACAAAACAAAATCCTGTAAACACCACTGCTAACCAACTGAACAAAGCACACAGACAGGCAATTTCTCCTTAAAAAGCAGTGTTAAACATGACATGATCTAAATTAATCGTCCGTAGTTCAGTGTTCGCGGGAAGTCAGCCTCGTTTGTTACGCTAACGTAAACATGCTAGGAGCACATAAGCCTTTCTCTTGGCGGGTATCTTCGACAGATTAGCTGGTGGGTTAAGTTGGGAGAAGTGAGAGGGGAGGTGTAAGACGATTTTTTTTATATTACGCAAATGAGTTCTGATTTAGGCAGAACACAAACAGTTTCGTAACTAGCCGTAGAAAAAAAAACCGGCCAAGTGCGAGTCGGACTCGCGCACGAAGGGTTCCGTACCATTATCTATAAAAACGGCAAAAAAATCATATCTGTTGTGTGGGGCCCCCCTTAATATTTTTTTTTTTAATTTTTAGTATTTGTTGTTATAGCGGCAATAGTAATACATCATTTGTGAAAATTTTAGCTTTCTAGCTATCACGGTTTATGAGATACAGCCTGGAGACAGACAGACAGACAAACAGACAGACAGCGAAGTCTTAGTAATAGGGTCCCGTTTTACCCTTTGGGTACGGAACCCTAAAAAACAGAAACAATTTTGATTATGGATAGGACTGCCTCGTTGATACAGTGGTTGCATGAGGTCCTGGGATCGATATCCAGGTTGGGCAAATTGTCATTGGGTTTTTCCTTCAGAAATCTCTCAGTTGCCGCCACACGGAGTCTGGATTTGTTTCGTGGTACTTAAACATAACTGGCGAAGTTGGTGTTTGGTTTGTTTGCGCCTAAGAATTTTAATTATTTATTTATTTTTTACTATTTATGTACACACAGTTTAGACAACACAGGAATAACATTATAATATAATTATGAGTACATAGGTACTGCTTATTTCTCAAGAAATTTCTGCCAGCAGACCTGCAAAAGGAGAAATGAAAGACAAATACAATTATGAATGAATTATGTGTCTAAGCGACTTAATAAAAATTGATAAACGCCGCACGTGTACTGCAGTAAGACTATTAATTTCCTACAAAGTTCTTGAAACGAGATTTCCCCTGAAAATATTACCTACCTGAAGAGTTACATTTATCTGATCATTTTAAACATACCCCAAAAAGTCGCTCGTTTCATTTTACATTTCACACCAAACACCAAATAACAAACGTAATTTAATATTAATTATTCCTAGCGAACAGTATTAATTGCAAGCGTTTACAACAAAATACGGTTCGCGTTTCTTACAAAATAATAGATACCTAACAACGTGTACTAATAAACAAGGCGTCAGTAACCTTTACCCTTGAAATACTACCTTGAGGTTCACAAGTTTAGGTTGGATTTGGTTTGTGGTGTTTATCTTTGAGTTTGGATACTAGAGATCAGATTTCGTATTGGGGAAGTTTGGATTATACAAACACGTGATGCGAGTCGTGAATAAATATTTTCTGTACCTACGATCGTTTCTAAGCTTTAAATAGAAGATTATTAAAGCCCAATTTTAAATGGTGATTGCAGAAGGATTTACTGGCAACATAGCAACGAGCGTTTAAGATTACTTAGACGGGTGAAGCGTCCTAACGAAAGCGAATGGCCGCGCGAATACGCGATCTTCGGGTTTATAAGTCGTTCGCAAAACTGGAAGGCGTCTTCTGTTAGTGCACCAATATTCGGGTTGGGCGGACAAAATTAACGTGACATTCGTATGTTCGCGCGACAAATGGTGAATGTGTTTTTACCCGACAGACCCAGATGGAGGGTAAGAAGTATTGTCTTAAAGCAGTTTAATAACAAAATACCTACAAGTTTATACGAAACCCTCGCTGCACGAGTCCAACTAGCACTTGGTCGGTTTTTTTTCTTCTAAATGGAGGGTAGGAGTTATTTAGAAATTAGAGGGGGGATACACAATTTACGATTTTGGAAGTGTCCATCTTTCAATCGATTGACTTTGAGAAAAAATGGCTTTAGGAATGTCAATGTAATTTTTAAAGACCTATCTATGGACACTCCGCACGTTTAGCTTTGATGAAAACAACAAAAAACTATAGTTTCAGTTCCATGTACAGGGATTTGAATAATTAAAACTCAGTTAAGCCATATTTGTTACGGCCGCGAATCATATTTTCATCAACATACAATCTGACACTGACCTGCTAATTGCAAAAAACGTAAGAAAATTTAAATTTCGCGACCTACCCTGGCGATTCCATCATAAAAACTGAATTTTGAAGCATCCACTTATAGGGAAATCTCTTAAAAATTGTAAAAGTCAATAGATCCTACACATTTCTCTTATTCATAGCAACTCCTGCCTCACAATAGTCGCCATATTGGAGAAATAAGCTCCAATGTATCTCTTCCGTTTATCTTAATAACCATGCCGTGCAATATGCAAGTCATTCATTGAAAGCTGACGGATATGTATTGTTTTGGTTTCCGAAGTGAAGGCTAGGAGAAGGGGTCGAGAACATTTTCAAAGATATTAATAGACAACAGACATACATACGAAGTATTTACGAGGAGGAGCTCGTGGTTAAATAATAACAGCCGCTCGGGTCGAACTTCAGGTTAAGTCGCGCTTGCCTAGGTTGGTCCGTTGTCGGGTGACCACCCATTACATACCGAGTTTCCTCCGTGCCTCGGAAAATACGTTAAACCGTTGGTCTTAGCTGTCAATTGTAGATCTTTAACAGACGCTAGAAGTAGTCAGTGGCCCGAAATTCTGACAAACAGTTTTACCAAGCGGTATCGTATTACCCAGTACTAACTGGATTGTGATGGTCAGATAGGCAGCAGCTCCATGTAAAATACTGGTATTCAGTTGCATGCGGTAAGACTAAAAGCCGATCCCAATATAGTTGGGAAAAGGCTAAGCAGATGATGATGGCAAACGAAGTATTCACAAGCATTGTGTGTTTTGTATTGGTCTTTCATGCTGTTGGTAGTTGCAAAATTTCTAATTAGTATCATTAGATTGTTTTAAGGTTTTTACTATCGTACTTATAACCTTGTACTTAAAACTTCCTTAACCATTAGCGCGCCTAATAAGTTACGTAAACGGTCACGTGGGGTGCGTGACACCCTGGTCATATAAATCAAATACGAAATACAAACAATATCACGATTATGCCCGATACTTGATCATAAAGGACACAGTCATGTTTTTATGAAGCTAACGGGAACTTCAGTGCTCAAAATTCAGAATTTAAAACTTTTATTTTATTACTTTATTTATTCAGGGACAATAAACAGCTACAATATGTGTCGAGACAAAGGAAAGATAATACAAAACCTTAACAATATTGCAGCCCACTACATTATCCGCATATTAACAAAAGAAAATATGATAATGAGTGCCACTAGATAGGTAATAAATAATTTCATCACATTAATGAAAAATAATTATACAAAATATCAAATAGTAATTATTAAATAAACGAAATACTAAAATCATGCGAAATAGAATTTCCAATGGATTTGATTGCTTGGCAACAGAGTAATAATCTACACTAATAACAAATAAATAATAAAATCTAGATTAGCGTACGTAAATTTCTAATAACATTATTGGTTAATAATAATTTTTAAAACATCAGATTTAAATTTGGATTTTGAGCATACAAAAATATCAATATTAACAAAATTACAAGTTCTAAGCCTTTAAGGATGGGCTGGGGTCTGTAACACCCCACGCGACCAATTAAGAGTTAATTGAGATATTCTTTGAAGATCAAGGTATGTCTATATAAAAAAAGAAAAATAATAACTACTACTAACTACCTACATTTTTATTTACCCAAGAAAACCTCTGTATTATAATTTCCCAACAAAACACCATCATATTTACAAATACAGAAGACCATAAAATTATTCTAATAAGCTCAGCGGGCCTGACTTCGATTCCCGGAAACAATTATCTGATAGTAGCCGGTATGCTGTGGTTACACTATAAAAGTAGAATACAGAAGATCAGCTTCATTCAGCATCATCTGCCTAGCCTTTTCCCAACTATGTTGGGGTCGGCTTCCAGTCTAACCGGATGCAGCTGATTACCAGTATTTTACATGAAGTGACTGCCTGTCTGACCTCCACAACACAGTTAGTAAATACGGGTTATACAGTGAATTTCACACAAAGAGCGCATATAGGAACACACTTACATAGAAGAGAACGTATAGCGATCTCGAACTACTTAAAGGAAATGCTAGTTGCGAGAGCTTCGAAAGATTCCGTACAATTGGCATGGACTTGTTGCTGGTCGCGCTGCTTACGCTATATTTTGACAGACAATGTACAGAAATATGTGTCAAATTCCAATTCCAGTTAAGGACCGGCTACAGAGACCGAAATTCAATACGTTGGTGTTCCCAAGTTCATATGACCCCAATCTATTTAAGTCGCGAGTTAATAGGCTTCTTTTGGGGTAGCTCGTTCCATTGTTGACCCCATCTCTGTCCTCAGGACTAGATTGAGGTCAAGAGTAGGCCCATTAAACATAAAAAAAACGTAGGTGTATAAAGTTCAGTAAATAGAGAGTTAAAGTTATCAGTTTTTTTTAATATCATTGATTTAATTTATTTTATTTGGTTTTTCAGCAAACGTCATGTGACTATTAATAAAATATCTTGTGCTGATATAATGGTCGTTTTTAGGGTTCCGTACCCAAAGGGTAAAACGGAACCCTAATACTAAGACTTCGCTGTCTGTCTGTCTGCCGGCTGTATCTCATAAACCGTGATAGCTAGAAAGCTGAAATTTTCACAAATGATGTATTACTATTGCCGCTATAACAACAAATACTAAAAATTTAAAAAAATATATATTAAGGGGGGCTCCCATACAACAGATATGATTTTTTTGCCGTTTTTATAGATAATGATACGGAACCCTTCGTGCGCGAGTCCGACTCGCACTTGGCCGGTTTTTTTTAATTAATCATGTTAATGTTAGTATTATGGTCGGTTTCTCCCGAAACATGCGAATGCTAGTTTAGTTCTCTTAAAATATCTGAAACATTTGGACCAACCTGGAAAAATCTCAGAAAGCTGAAAAAATCTTTGTTTTAGCTGCAGTAAAATAGTGAAGCATGTCTATGGGAGCGTACGTCGTTGTCTGAGGGACGCATAGAACCGGGATGTGTGGCAGAATAAAGGTTAGTTCTATACCCAGCTGTAGGTGATTCCGGGCTGATATGATGATGTTGAGGTTAACCTTCTACACTTTTCTTTGACGTGGTCGTTATCACATTAATTTATTATTTTTGTTCGCCCGCGGCTCGGGCGTCTATAAGGAAATTGTTCCTGACTATTGCCAAGCTTCGAATTTCGTCCGCTTTTTGAGTATGTTGTTTATAGTATGATGTTTAGTAGTAATAATAGAGGTTCTGTGTAATAATCGTAAACGTTTTGACCGTTGATTTATTTGTTATTAAAGCCACGGGCCGTGGTCCTTGTTGCTTTGACTTTTACCGCTGTTTTGCTTCAATATCAGAGGCTCTTGCACGCGCAAACGTAACGTAAATACGTTAATTTTATAACTAATGTTATAAGGTTTAACATAGGCTACTTTTAGAAAAATAATTAGGGTGCCGTACAAAAAAAATTGAACCTTTGAACAAAATTCGATTCAAAAAGGGAAGTAATAATTTTTTATAATAATTTCACGCAAAGAAGGTCGCGGGCAACAGTAGTGCGATATTAACATTACACGAGAACCGCATTTGACGGCGAGTAATGGGCTAGCTCGCCGTCCGTCCGTCTTATGACGACAGGCCGTGTCGACGGCGCGTTCGTGTTCCACGCGCGCCTCAAAGAGATGTCAGCAAACAGGAGGGGCCCGCAAGGGCCGATGCCTGCCAGGGCTGCGGGACTGTTCGAAAGAGATACCGGGGCCCTGGAACATAAAGGACAATAGAAGGAACCTGGATGGGTTTTAGTCAGTAAAAGTCTGACACTCCCTTCCGCTCGAACACTTCAACAAAAAACAGTGCCCAGAAATTGTCTCTCCACAGCTCAAAAAACAAAAGCCACAGCAAAACTTCAATATAAAACAATCCTTAATTAACAGTGGAGCCTAAACCTCCCCCTCACAAACTGGCGACCAAGACTTGGAGACGAGACAAAAGTCGCACCGTGTAGCATTCGCTTCCGTAGTGAACGAGACTGCCTGCAAATTAATTCTCTTTTGTAATACTATGAAAAAGCACTGAAAGTTCTACTCAAGTCTCACCTTGGAGTTGAAAATGGTTTTCATACTTTGTATAAACTGTTACAGTTAATTAAATATTGCCTAGTTATTTTCAACAGTGTATCGAGAGCTTTTGAAAGGGAAACGTTTTGATTTAAATTTTTAGGGTTCCGTAGTCAACAAACAAGGAACCCTTATAGTTTGTCCGTCTGGCTGTCTGTCTGTCCGCAACTTAGCTAATAGTCGACCAATATAAAAAATGTACTTAGATAACATATTTTCCTAAACATAATCTATGGGACCACAGGTTTTTCAACTGCAAATTTAAGTTTTTTTTTTTATTATTACAATAAAATCATCGTTCGGTGGCAAGTCGGACCGTTGGAAGTATCCGTATATTTTGATGGGCAACTACGGAACCCTACATTGTGCGTGGCCCGACACGCACTTGGCCGGTGTTTTGGTTGTAGGTACTGCTTTGACGCTCAAAAATTGGAATTCATACTTTTCACCGGCTTCGGTTTTTATTTTATCAACTTTGTTTTGAGGATAGGCTATGACATCGTAGAGATCGTAAACGGGTATCGGTAATTGGATAAATTGCTTCATAGTAATTTAAGTAAAACAATTAACTTTTAGTGGTCTTGTGGTTCCGTATCGTATTACCCAGTACTAAACTGGGTTCTGGAGGTCAGATAGGCAAATCGAATCAAATCAAATCAAATGATTTATTTGTTTGAATATGGGTACATGAGGTGATACATACAACAGAAGTTCTTTAAGCCATATCCTACCTAAACCATCCATTAGATTGTTAAATATTATTTCAGTTGAAGTAGATATATTTCACTGTAGCCTGATGAAGTTCACAGGAGTAGCACTGAAGTGCATTGAAAATGTTTAGAGGTGTTTTTTAAGTGTATTCTTATTTTTTTTTTGTTTCTAATGTTTTTTTGTTATAAAATTTGTGGGTAGTAACATCGCATTGGCGTTCTAGCTGTTAAGGTGTTATTTACGTAATTATAAATAATCAACATCGTTACATATTATATATTTATAACTGGTAGTCGCTCCACGTAAAATATTGGTATTCAGCTGAATCCGTTGAGACTGGAAGCCGACTCCAACGTAGTTGGAAAAAAGGCTAAGTAGATGATAATGAATTAACTTATAGTGACAGGTAACGTACTTAAAAGGGTTGTAAAAGTGATGGGACGCGTAACTGTACATGAATTTTCTTTTTTCTTTCTTTCTTTCTAACTATAGCACAAACAATGCATTGGCATAATCAGAATACCATATCTATTGAACATTCTGCCGGCAGACATAAGAAGTGAAACATAAAAATAGCTTTAAAAATAAATTTAAAAAATATTATCTAGAAAGGTGTAAAAGTGCTACATAAAAAATAATATTTGGTTTTAAGTACGTGTAGTAGAGACTCGCTGACCCCACAGTCAAACCATTACTACGGTTTTGTGGGGCTTAGTTTATAAGATTACCTACCATTTATGAATATAAATAAAAAAATTAAAAAAATCACCTTGTAACCTTCCCACGGCTGGGACACCGACATCCTCCCTGTGAGAGGGCGTGGGCCATAATCCACTACGCGGGCGCAATACGGGTTGGTGGATGTCAAGTGTCTTTGATATTTAGGTTCTAGTCAGATTCTAGATATTTTCCTTCACCATTTACATAGCAGTGCTGTTGAAATAAATGCACCTGTCTGGGTTTACACCACTGGACCACTATTGTTAAATCTTAAGTCAGCTACAATGTGATGAAAATGTTGATAATTAAGGTAAATTTTGGTACTTACAAGTTTTCGCGAAAATCTAAATTTAACCATATCCTTTTGTCGTGTTGACTCAGGACCTTAATTTTTATACACCTAATAGGGACTATAGACTTAGTATCTGGAATAAATTTCAAGTTGCTAGGTCCACCTGTTCTTGAGAAAATCGGTGGTGACACACGGACAGACAGACGGACAAGAGAGTGATCTTATATGGGTTCCTTTTTTTACCTTTTCAGGTAAGGGGGACCTAAAATGACGGGGAGGACAAGTGTCTTTCTGCTTCGTTAAGGGTATTTTTTACCCGTTATGACTTTTGGATTGAATTAAGTTTTTTCTTTTAATGCCAATCCCATGAAACAATTCCAATACACCTGGTATTGGAATTGAACCGTTCACACGGTTGTTCTGGCTAACTGCCTACCCTGTAAAAAAAATAACACATACGGGATTCAAATTCAAAAAACAGCATCCTATAAATTGGTATGTTATTATTATAAGTTAGTACAACCGACAGCCAATGACAAAAAGGACAAAGTAGTTGGAACGCGCCGACGATGTCTTGGCAACATCTCTGAGTGATTAAAATCTTCGGAGCGTGTATGCGAGATAATCTGGCATCAAACCAACGATCCTTTAGTGCTGGGAGCCTGTGAGTACATTGGGACTATCTGTTACTTATTTTTCTGCGTTTTTATTAGGCTCTGTGTAGATTTGTGCGAGTTCTTCTGACATTTTTTTTTAACCTAGCCTGCGGTGCTCAGACCTGGTCATTTACCAAGTCTCTTATGTTCCGCCTTGTGCCCTTTAGCTCCCTTGCCCTTTGCCTTGCCCTTTAGCTATTTCCAAGTTTTAATCTTACTTCATTGTGTGAAAGAGACGGAGCTTGACGTCAGGTTCCATTTCTATCCCTCGGTGCCTGATGCCTACGTGCCGTATGCTAGGATAATAAATTTACTCAAACTGCTTCTGGTACTTTCCTCGAAAACCAGTCTGTCTAGCCTACTTTGAAAGAGTCTAGTTGTTTCGTTGTTTCTTCTGAGGAGAAGTCAGGTAGGAAATGTAGACTCCTATGACAAATTAAGCTGTACTAAACTACAATATAAATCATTTAATTAAAATAATAATGAAATAAACGCGAAGAAATGCGCCTCCGTCTCTTTCACACAATGAAGTAAGATTAAAACTTGCAAATAGCTAAAGGGCAATGAAACTCAGCTTTGTGGGTGTCAAAATACATGACGGAGTTCGAAACACCACGCTGCGTTCTTAAACGGGACATAGTGGACGTTGACAAGAAGGCTACTAGGCTAAAATGGTATTTGGCGGGTCACGTCAGCAGCATGCGCGATGACCGCTGCTCTGCTGGATTTGTGCCCGTTTGATAGCAATAGGCTTGCCCCCTATTACATGGGATTTATTCATAACTAGCGAAACGTGAGTGTAAAAATCTCTATTATATTTAAAGATCTAAAACTTTTTTTTAGATTTACACCTTTTTTTCGGATGGGAAATCATCAAATGACCCCTCCCGCTCTGGGCGGAGCGGAAGGAAGTGTCAGACTTTTACTGACTAAAAACCATCCATGTTCCTTCTTTTGCCCTTTATTTTCCAGGGGCGCGATATCTCTTTCGAACAGTCTCGCAGCCCTGGCAGGTTAGATTTACACCTACTGTCTTTGTATCACCCAAAGGTTGACTGGTAGAAAATGCCTATGGCATTAAGTCCGCCTCTGTACTCTGTGCTTGAAGTGTTACATAAATAAATGTATTTTTTAATCCTTCGGGGATGATAGGATCAATGTTACATTATGCAACTCTCTCTAGCAGTCATTGTTTTCATACACCAGACTCAAACAAACTGGGCGACTAAATAATTATGAAATATTCACTACTAGCTTTTGCCCACGGCTTCGCTCGCTTTAATTTAGAATTTGGTAATCAATTCGGGTTGCATTCTGCTGGTAACAATATAATTCAATCATGATTCAAAAGACACGTGGTGCCATCTATTATCATAAGAACGTTGTTGTTTTTTTCATCGGGATCAGTACTGTTTTTTGGGATTAAAGGTACCCTATGTCCGTTTCTGTACACCTGACAACTTACACGCTAAATTTCTAAAGGATGATCGGTTCAGTGGTTTAGACGTGAAAAGGTAAACAAACTTACTTATATGTATGTATAATATTAGTAAGGATTGAAATATACCATTCATAAATATCTTCATTTCTAGAATCCCCTCACTATGAACGGGTCTTAACATCCGTAAACAAGTACGGGGGACCTTTGTACAGTCTGTTGTCAAGGAAGCGAGCTCAAGAATTGTTTACACCGCTTGATTTTGTATAGATATTGTTAGTTCTGGTGCTCTATTGCGCTCTTAGCTTCCGTGTGTCTAGCGATAAGTTATTTGTATTCTGTGGGAGTCCGATTTTTAGTGTCATTAGTGTGCTTTAAGTTTTGTAAGGAAAATGTTTTCAAAAAGAGATGAGAAGTTGGGTCTAATTGATTAATTAATAAATTTTTTAATTATTAATAATTTTTATTATTTTTCCGTTTATTAATTTTTAAACATATTATTTACATTTTTAAATATTCCAATATAAAACAATATAAAAATATTTATAAATATAAAAAAAAATATAAGCCCACCAGCATCGTGAACAGGGTCCGAGCTACCGGTGGTCAGGGCTCTTGAGAGAGGAAGGAACCTCTTAACAATACGCGCCGTGTCCAGAAGTACTGCTTTCTGAATCAAGCCCTTGATCCAGCTGCCAAGCGAGAGCCTCAAAACCCCGAAGATGTCACCAAAACGCAGCCAAGATACGGACGCTAAGAAGTCTAAAAGCTCCTTGCTCTGCCATACCTCAATGCGGTCATTAGTGTCTAATATTCTAGGCTTGCGCCAGTTCTCGTTAGCTAGGGAGAGCCGAGTAAAGCCCTTATCCACTGAGACCACATCTCGGTGCATCCACTGAAGTATTCCCTGAGACTGCATACCTCACGGTTGTGCAGGGGCTTAGCATTTAAGAAGGCACGATCATCACCGACGACCTTGGGTGATGCATCCGACTGGCGGTCAGCAGTGCGCGGGGGACCGCGATAGGAGGGATCCTATCTTGGGCATCAAGTTCCGTCTGAGTCCATTTGAGTATGCCGAAAGAATACATCAAAACCGGCATGACCCAACCATTGAAGGCGCGCACCTTGTTTCCACCTGACAGAAGACTTATTATTTTTATTTTTAATTGCAAAATTGTAGAATTATTGGACTTCTAGTCATGAAAAGATATTTACGAGTATAATTAAAGCATCTTTCATAGTGATTTCTAATCCTTAATTTTTTTATTTTACATTAACTAATCCCTTTTTTCAGAATCTAGCAGCACATAATGTATGTAGCTAATACTATCTTGAAGTAAGATTTCGTAACATTATATAGATTGAGTAAAATTAGACGGTTAAACGTAACTAACTAACTAATACCATCTTGTCAAACCATTGCAAGACATCCACAATAGTCGATTGATTAAAATGTATACAGATCCATTTTAAATCACTCTTCCCTCAAATGAACACCGTAGTCGGAAAACCATCTACAAGAAAACAATCCACAAGACCATGACGTACTTCCTACCATTCCAGTACAAACGAAAACAAATCCTAACAGTCGAAACACCCAGCAAACGTCCAATATCATGCGCGAAACTTCGACGTTCGTACATAAAAACAATTTTCGATTCTTCACAAAATTACAAGTCGGGCCCAAAGAATGGCCGAGCCTAAGATTTATGTCTTAATTTTGACAGTCCCGTAAGGTTTTCGGGGCGGAATAAATAAGTTATGAGTTATCGTCTCGCAATTGAAAAAAACCGGCACAAATGTTACCTTCGGTTGGAGAAAGTTTTTCTGCACTATGTGTATTTAGGATTCGGAGGGTTATTTTGTCTTATTTTTTGTTGCTCTCTTTTCTCAACTGAAATTGTCGTAGAAGTTCAGTGTATTTCGCATAAATATTTAATCTTAGATGTAGAAAACGGCTCGAAGGCCGTGCCAAGATAAGATCACGACAAATAGAGGAGACAAAACAATGGTTTTCATTGTAAGATTTCTCATCTTAGTGTAACAAAAATCTTTAGTGAATACTGAGTTGGGATAAAATAAGTTTTTGTTAAATTAAATTAAATTTAAATTAAATTCATTTATTTCAGGTCTTTAACCCATATAAAATTAAAAAGAATTATTTTTAGAATTATCCATGCTTGCACAATAAATGTTACATACTATTACAATCAATCAAACATACAAAATTATAACAGAATTAAAATTTAATTTAGATTTATAAATAAAATACAAAATATAATGAAAATGTCAAAAAATAAATTTAAAAAATGACACAAAATATGAAAACAAAATGTTAAAAAGAATGTGAATGTGAATGTGTTAAGAGGCGTGACAAAGGAACAAGAGGCAAAGTTCATGGCTTCTATCGAATATCCTTACTGGGCTGGTAGCTATCACCATAAAGGTACCGCTCAACAACAGCCCACAGCTAAGCAGCGCACCAGTGTAAGGGCCGGAAACTACCGAAGCGGAAACGAGACGGGAGGTAAAGTATAGTTGTAAACCACCAATAGATTTTTTTTTACACTTCTCATCTCTGCTTAACTTTAGTGGAAACGGTTGAGCAGAGAGAAGAGGAGAATTCCCTGCCTTCGTCGGTGTTCCCAAGTTCATATTATGACCCCAATCTATTTAAGTCGCGAGTTAACGATGGAACGAGCTAATCCAAAAGAAGCCTATTAACCTCATGTCTGTCCTCAGGACTAGATTGAGGTCAAGAGTAGACCAATTAAGCATAAAAAAAATAAAAAAACCGGCCAAGTGCGAGTCGGACTCGCGCACGAAGGGTAAGGTAAGACTGGTTATCAGACATTCGGGCTACTGACCACCTGTAACGACTGTCAATGAAATACAGATGACAGCCGGGTCCTTCACACGCTTAACGTGCTTTGCGAGGCACGGAGGAAACTTGGTATGTAATGGGTGGTCACCCATCTACCGATCAACCTTAGCAGGCGCGGCTTAACCTGAAGATCGACTTGCGCGGCTGTTATGATTTAGCCACGAGCTCTTAAGTCCCATACAAATATGGTTTCTTATTTTCCGTCTAAAACTAACGATGAGGATCATCGATCAAAAGGATAACGCTCATGAACGCAAAACAATCACAAATGCACAACTGATCTTTCTTTTCCACTCTTCCAGTAATAAAGAAACCAGATTGCATGCCCAATTACCCAGATACCAATAAACGACCACAACGACAATACTTTACTCACAAAGTACAATCGGAGCGCCGTCAGTGGCACCACTGCAATAATTATACGTGTCATACCCACAAAGGAGCTGATATTAAATCAATTTTGTGCAAGCCATACTGTCCGGGCGTAATATTAATTCCGTAAATATAACATTGTGGACTGTGTCTCGATGGTCTAGTGGTCGTAAGCGCTTACGCTGAGTATGAATTCCTGTTTCGATTCTCAGATCGGGCAGTGTTATTGGGTTTTTCCATTAGGAATTTCTCAGAAGCAGCGGGGTCTGGATTTGTGACTGGTTCACAGCAATAAGTTCACCCCCTATTACAATGGAACTTATACATAACTGACGAAATTTGAGTGTGCTATTAAGTACACCTCTGCTCAAACCTTTGGGAATTGCAGACGAAATGTTATGTTATGTATTTATTGGTCACCCCTTTTTCGCGGCCCCCTCATGTTTGCTGACATCTCTTTGAGGCGCGCGTGGAACACGAACGCGCCGTCGACACGGCTTATTGGTCACCCCTGACGCATTTTTATCATGACTACCAATAGACTGTTTTACAGTTAACCGTAGATTTATCGTGAAGTGACTAACAACCGCCTTACACGGGACTCCAGACTCACCGCCGGCCGAAATGTTTACAGGCTTCTTTGACCACATCATCTTCATCATTTTCAGCCGAAAGACGTCCACTGCACATAGGCCTCCCCCAAGTGTCGCCACATTGACCAGTCCCTTGCGACTCGCTTCCAGGGGATCCCCCAACCTACACCAGGTCATCGGTCCACCTAGTGTGAGGCCTTCCAACCTTTGACCACTTATCTGGTGTTTTCCTTGTATGTGTTCAATATATGTGTAAGGTCCCAATAAAACAGATGGACAAATTTTAACACACCGTTCAGTACGTCTAACCAAAGATATCCAAGCAAAAGAAAACACAGATTAAAGTGATTTTGCTGTGGCCGTTTTGTGGATGTGTTTATTCTAGAGTGCCGGCAATTTATTATTTTAGGTCAAAATAAAAACAATTTAATCAGTGTTTTTTTGCTTGGATATCTTTATGTATACCTACACGGACAAAGTCGTGGGCAAAAAGCTAGTGATTCACAATAAACCTTACATAAACATATTTGCAGCGAAACCAAGCGTGTACCTTCACAATATGTTTATTGGTGACACAGCTACTGTTGTCGCATTCAGTAATTACTGTGTACTTGATCACTTAAATTTAATTAAGCTTTTGTATTTTTAAGTAATTAATTGGTTATTTTTTGGGTGGTTTGTTTATGGCAATTTTGTGATGTAGTGCTGTGCAAAATGAGGTGTGTTTCAATGTAATTTAAAACTTTTTATCGCTTATTTAAAATGGCATAATCAAACTGTGAAAAATATCGATGGAAATCACTACATTTAGCAATGGTTTGCTGATAAGGGGCAAATCACAAAATAAGATCTAGTTTTATACCAGTATTCTTCGGTTAGACCCAGTCATTTATACATAGTATTCTGTAATGTCGTGTCCATTGCCATTGCCGTCGGAAATGTAATACCTTGATGCATTTATGTACCCACACAATAGCTATCACAATTATCTGCAAATTTTTTCCGTTTACTTTTCACAAATTTTTAGTATTTAGTCCATCGCGCTCGGCTGCTTGCAGCGTATTGAGTTACGAAGTGCACGGATAAATTAAATATTATACGTTCACAAGTTAGGAACGTGCGAAACAGGTTTATGTTACTATGCATCCATTTCATCTAGCTAGGTACATTGGGTTTTTTGTTTTGTCTTGCACTTTTCTCGACCTTTTTCTTTAATATGTAGCCTTATTTGTTATTATTGTACACACATTTATTCTATTTAAGTACCTTTTCATACACACACATACCTTATTAGTAACACATACACAATACACCTTATTGTACACAAATTTATTCTATTTAAGTACCTATTCATACGCACACATACGTTATTAGTAAACAAAATACAAAACTGTTTTATGTCCGTCACATCACCATCTCAGGTCCAGTTGAAAACCAGCGTCGGGCACCAGCTGCTCGGCAGTTTGCTGAACTGGGCCTATTTGGCGCAGCCGTGAGACACACAACTTTTCCCCTTTTTTTTCGTGTTTAGATTTAAGTTTTTATTGTGTAGATTTAAGTTTTTTTTATTTTATTTTTTATTTTATTTTATGTTGTGTGCATTTGTGGCATGTGCCAAATAAATGTATTTTCTTTCTTTCTAATAATTTCACAAAAAAATACAGAAAAAGGGCAGAAACTTGCTCCTTATGGAAGCGTGGCTTACATTACTATTCAGGACTCAAGACACAGGACCATCACATTTATATTATGGGCTATGTCTATTGGACATAGACATCTTTGTTTACCAGCTAAAATTGTAGAGGTGAAAGATGTACGATAAGTTTTCGTATATCTTGAGAGATTCCTATATCTAGACGCGGACTAAGATAGGATAATTGATTGTTAATAGAACCTTTGATAAGCTAAAGCCTCTTTTGTCTACCACACCCATTCTCACCCAACAAAACGTTTCAATGCTTATCTTCACACACTTAACTATCCTTCACATTATACAACAGTTATAGGAATAGTATAGTTACAGTGAGACTCGTCCCATCCGGTTAAACCGTTTATTTTCGGTTGACACACATAACTCCACGTTTCTTATCGCGCACGTTAAAGCTGAAAGCTTTATGATGTTCGGACGAGAGGATAGTTGTATGAAACAGAGTAATATGTTAAACTTGAATCTCGGTATTAAAATATCTCTATGTAAAAGGCCATTTCTGAAGTGTGTTGGAAAATCGTATCAATGCTACCTGTTTTATTATTTCTCCACCGCCCTTGGTGGACTGACAGAGTAGCCTGTTATTGTACTTTTTTTAATTGCTTTTTCTGTCCCACTGGTGGGTACAGGCCTCCCCCATTCCCGTTAAGTTTTCCCTGCTTTTTCCTTCGCAGCCAGTCAAACGAGGAACGAGTCCAAATCTGTCTCGGTGACGATGCCTGTCTTCAGGCCGTTATATCTTCTAGGTTGCTAAAAAAAAACAAATATCTACTTAAGGCGCGGTGTTACCGCTGCGGGACTGTTCGAACGAGATACCGCGGCCCTGGAACATACGAAAAAAAAAGGCGCGGTGTTACCTCAATATTCCCAAAATTTGTTTGCTTAGATAGTCGAGTATGACGTAATGCAATAAAATATCTAACGCAAAAAATACAGTGGTCAGAGAAGGGTTTAAAGAAAAATTTTAACCGTAGTTTGATATTCCCAATAAAAAATTGGAAAGTTGCGGCACAGAAAATAAACTTATGCATCTAAGATCTCTGTATTTCCTGCGGTAACAACAGTTTTTTTTAAGAATTTAATAGAAATAGCATTGTTTTTAAACTTTAACCAAACAATTATTTACATTTTGAATAATCTAAAGAAAACCTGTAAAATAAATGCCCATTCGCAGCTTAGTTATTTTCAATTTTCAACCTTATTCACGCTCTATATCGGTGACAATAGTTAACGCGGTCTAGTAGCGATTAAAATCGTAATCAGTCCGCACCTTAAAGAATTGATTCATGTCATCTCTGGGTAAATAAAAGCCTCTCATAAAATGATAATTAAATCGACGCAGCCTAAGGATACCTTAACTAGCGGCATTTTTTTTTTCAGGGAAATTTTAGCTTTTTCTACAACGCCTAAATGCGTAGTAGAAAAAGCTGAAATTTCACCTGTGTTTATAAATCCATGAACTTCGAATCGGAACTCAACAACGAGCACTTTTACAAGAGGCGCCACGAAAATAGAAACTGTCAAATTATAAGTACTTATTAGAACTTCTGAGGCTCTAGCACGAGTTTTGACGTTATATTTTTAATTAAAAATACTTGTTTTACGACTAATATTTTCATAATTTTAAGAATTCATTCAAGGCTGCCCAACTTAAATGGGACTGGGCAGGACATGTCTGTCCCATGCCGAACGAACTGTGGGCCCGTAAAGCTCAGGATTGGTGCCCTGAAACAGTGAAAAGGGGTCGCGGCAGACCACGAAGGAGATGGCGGGACGAACTGGATGTCTGCTTTGAGAACTGGAAAGTAGTAGCACCGAATCGTGACCGTTGGAAGGAATGGAGGGAGACCTTTGCCCGGCAGTGGGACAATATAGGCTAGCAGCAGGATACTGTTTGTGCTTGTTGCAAAAAAACCAACTAAAACGCTGTAGAATAATTGTATTTTCGATTCAAAAATCGACGTATAAACGTTACGAAAAACGTCGAAACTCGTGCTAGAGCCTCTGGGACGAAATGTTTCACAATACACTTTATTTATTTAACACTTTAGTCAACTTACTTTGCTTTTAAGAACTAAGTGCAATTTAAGTCCTTTGAACATTCGTATTTTAATGAAAGTCTCAAGTGACAATTGGTACTGTGCCAACAATAGGTTATTTACCCTAACTTGTGTTTAAAGGAGTTTAAATGGAAATATTTAATACACTTCTTTATCATAGGTTTTTAGCATCGACAATTAATAATCTGACTAGACGGTGTCGTTGGTCTAGTAATCGCAAGCGCGACTGCTAAGCATGATTGTCCGAGGTTCGATTCCCAGGTCGGTAAAAGTGTTATTGGGTTTTTCCATCAGGATTTTTTTTGTAGAAGTCTGGATTTGTGCCCAGTTGATGTCAATACGCTCGCCCCCTATTACATGGTACTTATAAATAACTGGCGAAATGTGGGTATACTAATGGGCTCTGCTTAACCCAATATAAGTTTTTAAACTGACGTGGTCACTAACATAATCATTAGCACTGAAAACGGGATATTTACCATGTTTATTTGCTTTGAGTTCCCGATATCTGCTTAACCTTCCGGGATTCCAAGCGTGATGTTATATTATGTAAAAATGAATCAGGGTTGAGGGCAAGGAGGGATGACGATTTTTAGTTTTTAAGTTTCGGCAGATAGTAATTCATCGCATGAATTGGAACTTTTCTTTGTCTGTCAGTTTGTTTGTGTGCACTTAGTTCGAGAAAAGCTTAATTACTTTAGGTGCAAAAAACATTATTACTGTCTCATTAGGTATTAGAACTGCAATCGAATCTTTGGACACAGCTTTTCCTTCACAGATTATCTAACATCTAGCAGGATACCCTAGTGGTGTGACCGTCGGACTGCCAAGTCATAGGTCTTGAGTTCGAACCTAAGACAAGCACTCCAGATTTTTCGGATTCATGTGCATATTGAATAATTATCACTTGCTTCGGTGAAGGAAAACATCGTGACGACACCAAACAAAGTCTGAGGCCCATGGGTGGCATAAAAACTCTGACAACAGGTTAGGCTCTTTCCACACGAAAATGGGTGTAACATCTTAACATAACCTGTAATTCCTAATAGCTTAGGCAGAGCTAACATCAATCTGCCAGATCGTGATATCGTATCAGTTTCAATTCTAAATATGTATCCACTAATGTCTTGTACTGATAACAAAACCAAGATATTTAATGATTAACTGACCCGGAATGAAACTTTAGTTTGAACTTGTAATTATCGTTGTGCATTAGCCAAACTGTGTTGAACATTTAAAATTTATAGAAGGAAGTGGGTGGAGCTTGGAAGGGTCGAACGTTCTGAGAGTAGGCACAGAGTAGATTCATGCAGAAGATTCACTTTGTATAAAAGTGGTTCTATCAGCATTATATTCAGCCTGTATTATTCACACTGCTGGGACTCTAACCTCTCTCACTTTTGTTAACCTTTTTGTCGACGTTTCATAAGTGCCCATGTAGGCCTATGTGAAATAAAAATATTTTGATTTTGATTCTATGAGATGAGGTGAGCCATATTACGATTCATCATGTGGGGCACCGATTCGAGCTGATCATAGTTTCGTGTCAGTGTTAAGGGCCGTCAACGTACCAACAAAAACCGTTGCGGCACAGCTCCTTCGAAGCCCAACGTGACTATTTGAGCCGCGAAGACAAACATGTCAGTATACATCTCCCACTAAAACTACACCACTACAACGGAGGACATCGAAGAGTACGTGCAACAGAAGATCAAATACGTGGAGTATGCGATTGTAGTTGCTGGAGTCGCGCCTCAATGTCAACTTAAACGCGTTTGTGGTGCGAATACCTACGTGTTATATGCACCTCGACTTGGACGAGGACTTTTGGCCGGCAGGGAGTGGTGTTCCGCATCCACGAGCAAGTTCCACATAAACACACTGAGTGTTCATCGCCATAGTGCAGTGAAGTGCTACTAATAAGTTTTTATTAAGGTTCTATTTATTAACACGATTTGTATTTTCACGATTTATGTATGTGTTAGCCTGTAAGATATTTATCTATGAGCCAAAGTTGCCTGAAAATAAATGAATAACTCTCTGCTGCGTTCCCTCCCACATTTAACCCATCTGCCTTCAAAGCAAAAGTGAACAGGCATCTTCTGGGCACACTCGTTTCATCATAGACCTCATCCATCGCTTTCCATCAGACGTGATCAAGGTCAAGAGCAGGCCCATTTAGTAATAAACAAAAATTAAAGTTAAATATTTTTTGTTAAAGGAAATATTTGATAATAAAATGACCGAAGAAATATTTTGTATTGTATTGTATAACGGGCTGGTGTCGGCAACTCTACGTCCAAGTGCGTATTTTGCGTACAGAAAAGAAGAATAATGCGGTCAGGAGAATGATGAAGATTTAGAACTTCTGCACTTATCCAGCTTGTGGTTTCCAGGCGAGTGTTATTGGTCACGGATATCCAGTAATGCTTGAAGGCGCACGCTAGCAAATGACAACTACACAAATGTTAATGAATATAGTGTGCAGTTGTACTGTACCCTCAAACGCAGTAGATAATTGGACATGTGGAAAGAGAATGGAACGATTCTTATTCTTCTTGATGTAACCTAGGTTCTTTTCACCTTGAGTGGTGAGTATCAATAGTTCTGCGATTAAAAGTCAGTCACACATGAATCACCAAAGAACGAGTCCGGCTCACTCAATGAACCAAAGCTTGTGTTGATAAACACGTGCTGTCGTGAGTTTATCAACACAATTTTTTTTTATTTTTATTGATTGGAACTTTTATTGATTATTATTATTGTGCTACTCTGTATTCGACACAAATGTATTTTGTTAAGAATAAATGACTAAGATGACTAAGACTATCAAACAAAATAAAAAACAAAAATAAAGTTTAAAAAAAAACAAATTTTAATTAAAATGACAAGAAGAAAATTAGGTTTATTTATCAAAATTGACCGCATACCTATACAAAGTTGCGTGCCCGTGCTATTAACTGTTGAGGAGTTATCTCGTGAGGAGGCTGCAGGAACAAGTCATATAGGTCAAAAAAAAAATATTGTCATTAGAACTAAAGGTGTGTGCAAAATTTCAGCTCAATTCGTTGGGGAAACCGTTTTGAAATTCAGTTGCAAGATTTCACCAATACCAAGGCAAGTCAAATAAAAGCTCTAGTAAAGGTGGAGGTGTCAATTAATTAACAAGATCAAACAATTGCGCATCAAATGAGCATCACAATACTGAAACTTCACAACTTTCATGACACCGTCATACATCTTCGCACGAGCATACAGACACCTCCATTCACCCCTAAACTCTTCAAACTCGTCGGTCACAGTACATAAGCACACACAAGCAGATGTAGGACATAGGTGTTAACCGCGTAAGTCCAAACTTCGCACCCACACTCAGTAACACGGTTTACGAAAGCAGCTTCGGTTTAAATATTAACTGAGTAACGTGTTAGCGCGCTCACTACTTATTAACAGAGTTGTGTGATGTAGGGTTCGGTGCAGAAGGTTTGTTCTGCGTGTGAGCGAGAGCGAAATAGTATCTTTTCTCCTTCACTCGTATTGGCACGAAATAATAATGCTATATATAGGTTCATCATCTGCCTAGCTTTTTCCCAACTACGTAAGGGTCAGCTTCCAGTCTATCCGGATACAGCTGAATACCTGTATTTTACATGGAGTGACTGCCTATCTGACCTCCACAACCCAGTTAGTACTGGGTCATTTTATTAAGCTCATACGTCCATTTCCATGAAGACTAGAAGTCATCTGAATGTAGGTGAGTAAATAAAACGCGCTGGAACGCTGTTAGACTTTAGGGCTTTAAGCCTAACATTGAAAATCAACCATCACGCTTTATAGGCAATTATTTAAGGGTCGCCTATTGGCAAAATGGGCAGTAAGCTTTGATGTGTACTTGATTTGATGGCAGCGGCATAGTTTGACCTCTTGCATAACCGTCATTACCAACATTAGGAAAAGTACGAAGAACAGGGTGTAAAGTTCTTCGTTTCCCATAGAAAAAGGAGGATCCTCCGACCAGACGGGTGCTGTGTCCGGTGGGCTACTGCCCAACAGTTTTATGTCAGGTTTTTCTGTATGTTCTTAAGTCGTGGAGAAATTTGGTAGCGTCATTTCGGAACTTTATTATACTAGTTCTACATTTAATGTGTCATAGGTGGCGCTTTAGTACTTTTTGTACAATTTTTTGTGAATAAATCCACACACCACCACTACTCACCACTACACCACTCCACTTCATCTACTCACACCACTCACACTCACTCTTCTCCACTTCATGGATGTGATCAGGTTTAGAAACTTCATCAGCAAGCTATTTAACCATTACTGACTACAAAACTATAATAGAAATAAATATGTACAAGTATAAAAGGGTTACAGGGCATCCAAAAATTCGTCCGCATCGCTGTCAACAGGAAAAGTGCCCAGAAGGCTGGCAGCATTACCACGTTGGATGGCAATGCTGATTCTTTGGCCAAAAAATAGGCCCGCCCTCTGGTCACGTGAAGAGTCGACCAACCGCTTGGCAATTTCCCGAAAAACTAGGTGTGCACTCGGACCCCATGGCCCTAGTGGCCCCAAACGGCTCAAACACATAACTACCAATTAAATTATTGTATTTGCGCCGTTTGAGGTTTTCAGCACCTGCAGCAGCCGCCCCAGCGCAGCCCACTGTGCTAGGAAGATGGGATGGCGCAAGGGTGTCGACGCAAGTTGCGTCCCACACCAAAGGCCTACAAAACTTCCATGGCATTATGGTCATAACATCTGGTCTCTTCCCATCGACATTACTGTGTTCTTTTTCCACGCAATGAGTGCCAGTGTTACTACAGCCACACAGTTTTGTTTAAAGTGGGTCTTCTTCAGATTTATTTTACTTTATGCAAGCTACATGATTACTATACGAGGACAGCATCATAGTGAAGTGATTTGTTAATATGTAATGGAATATAGTGCGAGATTTCAACAAGTTAAGAATTTTCAAACATACTCGTAATGAAATGAAGTAAGTAATCATTTATTTACCAACTCACCCAGCCTAGGCACTTGCAGTTTTAATTTATGATTGGACATTGCAAATTGGCAATCAAGGGATACGACACCCTCGGACTTGGTGGAGTGACTACCTCTGAGGAGTGTCTGGTAGTAGTTGGATGAATGTAGCCAAAGATCAAGTTACACGCACTGCCACGGAAGAATCTAATGTCCATCTGTTAACTACTTTTGGCCATAAATTCTTCGTTCCAGCCATGAACTGATCATGCATGCGAATATTTTTTTTTTAATTTTTCATAACAGAGCCAATAAAAACCACAATCCTATCATGAGTCGAGTTCGTCGAGTGGTCGCAAGCGCGACTGCTGAGCATCATGGTCCTGGGTTCGATACCCGATACCCAATGTTATCTTATTTTATAACTGTGATTAAAAGAGTGATAAAAAAACAAAGGTAAATTAATAGTTTTTGGTGATAAAATGTGGCCAGGAATGTAAAAGAATTTGAAACGACCGTAGCACAGATGTAATGTGGACGTGACACGGGCATAACGTGTGCCGTCATCGGTCACGCTCATGTCCCTGCATCGGTCACGCTCGTATCCCGTAAGTGTGTATGTCTAGTTTTGCAAGCCGTTAAAACCTAGCTACGTCCAATTTAATTATTGTCCATTAAATAAAGTCCACATAATTTATGTGATTAGCACGATATTACTATTACACTGTTACAAACACTACAAAATATCGGATTACATAGATTATAGTAATGTCATTAGTGATCATTTAAGGGCTTAGTCAATGTACGGTTTTCAGTTGCAGTTTGAAAGTTTGAAAATGATGCTATAATCGTACAAAGAATGGCCTGACATATTTCTGCAAACATACTGCTGCCTGTATTCTTTTAGCCCTCAAAACGTCTCTCGCCTTTTTGATCATCGGAATCTGACGAAGCGCCGTCTTTCCATAAAGGTCCTAACAGACTCATATGATCGTTTCGTCTACGGTAGTCAAATACCTAAAAAAACCAGGAAATAATTAATTAAATTGATTATTAGCCATGAGTGTTTTGAGCCTGGATGGTCTAGTGGTACGGCTTTGACTTATGTGTGGTAGGTCAAACCCAAGCAGACATTTTTCTTCGTGTGTTAAAAATCACATGTCATGATCATGATGATGATTTTTATTGTTCTTTTGGTAAAAATTAAAAGTAAAATAGCCTTGTGGTAGAAAAAAATCATTAAACTTCTGCCACCTTCAAGTGACACTGGGAATTGAAGAGCTAAACTAGCTGTGCCTGCCTAATTATGCATGCGTTGCAAAATTGCAATGCACCATTCCAATGTACTACCCTACCTACCCTGCCTACCCTGCCTACCCTACCTACCCTACCTACCCTACCTACCCTACCTACCCTACCTACCCTACCTACCCTACCTACCCTACCTACCCTACCTACCCTACCTACCCTACCTACCCTACCTACCCTACCTACCCTACCTACCCTACCTACCCTACCTACCCTACCTACCCTACCTACCCTACCTACCCTACCTACCCTACCTACCCTACCTACCCTACCTACCCTACCTACCCTACCTACCCTACCTACCCTACCTACCCTACCTACCCTACCTACCCTACCTACCCTACCTACCCTACCTACCCTAACTACCCTACCTACAGGCAGCTAGAAGGCAGGTAGCAGGCAGGTACTTAGTAGGTACTACTAAAACTTGTGAAGAAGTTGCAACTTTGACCCCCAATATCTTCGTAACTAGAAGGTTCCCAGGCATGGTCTTTAACAAAAACAAATTGTCTTTAACAAAACCAACTGCGATTGCGGCCTTTCGGCTTCAATAAGGGTATTTTTACACCCATTAAAATGGTGACAACTGTCTTTGCAGTATTATTTGTCTGATTAAGATTATTTCCAAAAACAATTCCACTTTAAAACCCCACAAAACATGTTAATTTAAAGTTAAACTTAAAATACTTTTTAACCCTAACATAGCACATTTCGCGTGTACCCGCGACTTAACATCGCAACATTACGCTACCAAAGTGGCACTTTGCAACTAACTTTATAATTCTGGCATACTTGAAGAGTAATGAAGGTAAAACCGGCGCAAGTTGCTTGTATAGAAGTGCGCCAACAGCGCGCATGTCGCATTATAGTTGTGAGACTTTTTGGAACATGAATTGAAACATGTTTCGGTAACATTACATCACGATTTAGCTATTTGAGAGGAATAAGGGTGCATACTGGCGTTTTTTAGGGTTCCGTACCTCAAAAGGTAAAAACGGAACCCTTATAGGATCACTTTGTTGTCCGTCTGTCTGTCTGTCTGTCTGTCAAGACCTTTTTTCTCAGGAACGCGTGGAGGTATCAAGCTGAAATTCATATCAAATACTCAAGTCTATGGTCTCTTGGAGCTGTGAAAAAATCAAACTCCTAAGTCAACGCGATCAAAAGATACTCCCGTTTATGCCGCAAAGGAGATGGAAAACGGTGGGCCCAAATGTAATAAGTTGAGATATGATCTAAAAAATTAGTCATATTTTTGTATCTTAGAATATGAAAAATCACCTCAATTCTCAATCTGGAAGCGGAGAAATATGAAAAAATAGTTTTCGTGAGATTATCGATTGAGTAATCGATTACATAGTTACAAAAATAAAACATTTGCAGTAAATAATTAACTCAAAGTAATTAAATGCACTATATATACTTACATGCGATATAGTGCATATAATTACAGTCATATTATTAAATCAAATATCAATTGATTACTGAAAAACCAATATTAATGATTATCGATTTCATATCGATTCAAATCTCTCTTATATTTTTAGTCTATGTCACTGACATGACATCTGACTGACATACACTAGACAGTTGCCGAATGTTTTTGTTTGCTCACTCGTTTCATGTTTTCCGATGCGTTTTGAGTGCTTTCCCGATTATTCGTCATTTATTACGACCACTACTTTGTATTTTACGGATTCCGACCCTGCCTACCTTGTACGACCCTTGCTTTCACCTTGAAGACCGAAGATCGCTCACACGTTTGACTTGGAATTGTGATTTTGAATTTTACCGCCGGCTTGTGGATTGGATATTATTGAAACTATGGATCGCTGTGTGAATTGTGGGATATCCACTGGTCACTGCAATACACTGGGCCGACGACCCTTACACGATGAAACAATTCTGTCAGTGATTCGGCAATGGCTTGCACCTCAGTCTGTAAGTAAATATAACCTCATCTAACCAGCTACTATCCTGGCAGGTTTTAAATACATATAATTAGAAGGCCTATGGAGATTTTTTATTTTATTTTAGACATCCTTTCCCTATCTCCTTACCTGTTACCTACCTATCGCTTGAAGTCGTTGACGTTCATTCATATGATTTTTCAAACATTTTCTAGTAAATATAATAACTATTAGTGCAAATGAACACATTTTGTACTTCAGGAATCAGCTGTTAGTTAAAGATTGTAACATAACCTCACTTTTACATAATCTCTTATATCTCTGTTCTCAGATTGACAAAATCCGCAGAATTTTCAGTGAAAGGTTGATAATATATAAGCTATTAATTGACACCACTTTCATCTTCTTACAACTAGGCCCAAGATTGTATGTAATCATTTCAGTCTCCTTTTCGACACTCGCAAGGGAATCAAAACCTACAGGGTACTTCCCGTGAACTCAGAATCTTGAAATTTGGTATGAAGCAACGTCTTATAGCAGAGATATAGGAAAAATTGCGAAAAGTATACATTTTTAGTTATATCATATAATAAAAATATTTTTAATAATTTTACGGAACCCTCGGTGCGCGAGTCTGACTCACACTTGGCCGGTTTTTTCTTTTTAGAATTTGACAATCAATTCCAGTTGTACTCTGCTTGAAATAATACAATTCAATCACGATCGAAAGATACGTGGCGCCATTTAAAATAAAGTTATCTCGGGTAGGGGGAGGGGTCCACAATAACTTTCGTTTTCTTTTTTTCGGGATGAAAGGTACCCTATGTCCGTTTCTGTACACCTGAGAATGTACGTGCAAAATTTCAGGATGATCGGTTCATGGAAGTATGGAAGTATAGAATACAAGCAAAAAGGTCCCTTCCAGAAAAAAAATTCGTATATTTTTTTTACGTTCTGCTACTAATTTTGACCTAAGAAAAAGTTTGTCGTTTAACTGATACAAGATACAAGATATATTTATTTGCTCCAAACATGTGTACACTTATTAAAAGTGCATGCAGGATAACATTGAAGAAAATTGGTTCAGACATGTTTGCTGATCAGTTCCTTTAGTATAAGAAATGTAATAAGTTCTAACTTGGCGAACTGGCCTTCAAAGAACCTCAATTCAAATAACCATCGCAGTGGGTCTAAAACTATTGAAGCTAAATAAAATGCATAATTATGCAAAAACAAAATAAGGACGAAAATAACAGGTGTATAAGTACCCTTACGAAACTGAAACACTTTTTCTCCCCATCCATCATTTCGTTCTTTTTTTCTTCTGGACCATTTCCTGATAACCTTCTAGTTATGGAGATGTTGAATGTTCCAACTCTTTCACTTTTTTTAATATACAAGTTTAATATCCAACTTTTCTTTAAATACCTCCATGACCGCTGTACTATTCAACGCATCTATCAACACAATGATTTGTGTGCGTTACATTGAGTCCTACCGTAAACGTCAACCATGATTTAACACACCAAAAAAAAAAGTCGTTTCACAGCAATAATTTTTGCGTTGAGTTACTTAGTCTGATGTTCAGAATGCTTGGTTGATGTCTTCGTGAACGGTCTATTTACACCCTGTATATTGTATAGTACAGCATGGTTCATTTGGTGCGCCGTAGTTTGATCTAAAGCGGCCAACTTGTTTTTACAAACAGTGTCCTCCTGACAATGCCATTTAAGAGCCAAAAGAAGTATGCTATCTAAATCTACAAAAACCTTTGTCTATCCATTCCCAAGTCTTTTCAACCAATTAACAGCTCCAAAAAGGTCACATGCTCAAACTGCAAGCTGTAACTGTAATTATTCAGTACAAATAAAGCGTTGCATACAGCTTACGATGCAACCGTACTAACACGTTGCTGCAACAGAATTCAATAGGCCAAATTGCGGAGAGGACAGCGCAAGCCGAATGGCTAAGTCGAGGTGTGGTCCATGGCATAAACTGTAGCGTTGAACGAAATGCTTTGAAAGAAAAGAAAGAAAGAAAATACAATTATTGAACACATGCCACAAGTGCACACTATAATAAACACCATTATCTGCCCAGCCTTTTCATGCTTTTTCACTTTCGTGCTTTTATCAATCACCTGCTGTGGGTAATTTCATCAAAAACAGACATCATCTGCCTAGCTTTTTCCCAACTCTGTTGATGGTCGGCTTTCAGCCTAACCGAATGCAGCTGAATACCAGTATTTTACATCGAGCGACTGCCTATCTGATCTCCACAACCCAGCTAGTTCTGGGTAATACGATACCCAGTCTTACCAAGAAGACTGGTTGTCAGACTTTCGGGTCACTGACTACCTGTAACGACTGTCATCTACAAATGACCGCCGGGACCAACGGATTAACGTGTTTTCCGAGGCACGGAGGAAATGTGGCATGTAATGGGTGGGCACACATCCACGAACCAATCTAGGCAAAAGCCTAAAGATAGATAGGCATCATCGCAAAACCAGTTTCAGATGTATATCGTATCATAGACAGTACCCCAAAACGCCCGTTTTTCACAACTTCTTTGGATAAAATTAATCTGAACGCAAGCGGCACATTTGAAACTCCAAAAGCTGTCATGTCAGTGTTAAAATTGCTATGAAATATTAACAATGGCAGCTCTTAACCTGTTTATGATGTGCTAATCGTGATCAGTTACATTGGTAAATCCGTTTAGCGTTTTAGCTGGGCAGAAGTTATTCAATAATACCCAATAGTTTCTCGCTCCGCTACCGCTTGTCCCTTGCTCCGCCCACCCAACCGTACTCAGGAAGACTGTAAGCTGTGGGAGGGGGGGGTAGGAAATTACGCGGGGCGAGCGGGGGGCGCGAATCAACGTAAACGCCCTGTTTATTGTAACTCCAGACTTCAGGCTATACAGGACTATAATAAAAATACGAGAGGGTACTAGACTTGGTTTGTTCCTAGCTTTGAAGCCGTTTGTAGGTACGAGGCTAGCAGGAACTCAAAGGAGGTGTACAATTAAAAGACTATCTGATTCAAGTCAGTTCACCTAAATTTGACATTTACGTGACAGTATGTTTTGTAAATAGTTCGGTTTCAGAATTAACTTAAGTACTAGGAAGGTAGATTCCATAAGAATGTTTTGCGAGTGATGTTACGGCCTGCCTGTCAGAAGCCCAGCTACCAGTCTTTCTGAATTACTATTAGACAGCTATTTTTTGTCTCTTGACCTCAATCTAGTCCTGAGGACAGAGATGAGGTCGACGATGGAATGAGCTAACCCAAAAGAAGCCTATTAACTCGCGACTTAAATAGGTTGGGGTCATATGAACTTGGGAACACCGACGAAGGCAGGGAATTCCACTTCTTGGCTGTGCGCATAATAAAGTCTGAACTAAAGTGTGATGAAACAGTTGAAAATAGTAGTAGTTGAAATGGTGGTCATTTGGATTATTTTATCCAAAAAGATGTTAGGATTCATAATTTTGCAAGAGAACCATGGTTTCTGACGTAGCCCGAAGAATTGCCCAACTTAAGTGGCAGTGGGCAGGGCACATTGCTCGCAGATCTTTTCGGCCCCAACGGCCATCCTCCGTGGGGGCCGAAAAGTTCTGGATTGGCGACCGTGAACTGTTAGACGTTGTGTTGGAAGGCCTCCCATTACGTGGTGTAACCTGGTGAAGATTGCGAGGATCCGCTGGATGAGAGACTCACGGGACCGGTTAATGTGGCAACACTTGGGGGAGGCCTATGTCCAGCAGTGGACGTCTTTCAGCTGAAATGATGATTCATTATTTTCATTAATTTTTCACAAATCCTACATTTTCTGAAGACAAATTACAACACCTATAAATTTTAATAAACCACATTTTCTCCGTAAATATCTGTCTGCCATTAAAGTCATATTTACGTTGATTGCAAGCCTCCGCTTCAAAAGCGTAAAGTCCCATTGTTTCACAGATTAGTTTCATAGTTATTCGAACTTGCTCTTGTTGAAATTAATTCTTTGCTCGGCCTCTTTCCTTCTGTCTTCTTAGTTCTAGTTCCCAAGTGGTATTGTAGTTAAAGTCTGCTTTGGTATTACTTTTCTTGGAGTTTTTGTTTGTGTAAGTTGCATTTATATAGAATTATGTTCGCGTAAAATTAATATTAAAAAAAAAATGTTACTTACTTCCCTTTTTCAATCGAATTTTGTTACCAATTTCAAGGGTCTTAATGTTTTTGCACGGAACTCTAATTATTTTTCTAAAATAAAAGCTTATGTTAGACCTTATAACATCAGCTATCTGCCAGTAGAAGTCCCGTCAAAATCGGTCAAGCCGTTTCGGAGATTAGCCGGAACAAACAGACAGACACACAAAAATTGAAAAAAAATTGTTTTTGTTATAAATACTTTCATATGCATTCAGTAAAAAGCTGTTATTTTGATATTACAAACAGACACTTCAACTTTATTTATTTGTATAGATGTACAACTAGATAAACTAACATTTTTAGTTTATAATCACCTACGTTTTGGTTTCAAAAACTAAAGGGTAAAAAGAAGAAGGAGAACATGGAGGACTTTACATCATTCCTCAAACAATCCATCTATCTTCTCTTTGATCTTCCTCTCTTTGTTTAATTTGACCGATCTTGAATATTAAAATATGAATAAACAATTGGTACTAGCAAACTGGGCCTATTTGGCGCAGCCGTGAGACACACAACTTTTCCTTTTTTTTCCTGTTTAGATTTAAGTTTTTATTGTGGAGATTTAAGTTTTATTTTATTTTTTATTTTATTTTATGTTGTGTGCATTTGTGGCATGTGCCAAATAAATGTGTTTTCTTTCTTTCGTAAGTAATGGCTGGCAAACTGCGGCTGTACTATAGGTACAGTTACGAGCACCAATATATGCACATTCCTAACAAAGCAATTTTCGCGAGAAATAACGATTGTAAATTGAAAATAGGATTTTAAAAGTGGTTACATATTGGTGATCGTGACTCTGCCTAACTGTTTAGAGATTACAGGCGCTATGTTATGTTATGTATGGTTATATGGAGAAAAAAAAATGTGAATTGTCTTTTACGGAAATAGTATATAATAATAATAATCATTTTATTTCAGATTATCATTTTCATCCATATTAATTGTTAGTAAACATGAACTTTAAAAACTACATTAGTAAAACATGTAGGTTAGAAAGGAAATGCATAAACAGGCAATCAAATTTCCCCGCAATTACATTCAGGAGACTGTTTGAGCTGCCCCGGACCCTCTGCAGCAGCGACGCGGCACGCTTACGTCTGATCGCTAAGAAGCCATTAAAGCTTGAACAGAAACACTAGCTTGCAAGTACTTACACTATGTAAGGAAACTCTTAGTTATGAAATGATAAATGAACACCAAACACAAACATCAACTTCATTTGCAAGGAAACAGGCGAAGTTTGTATAACACAAGAATAAGGAGACGGGGTTTTATGGCGTCACTGAAAACAAAATCTAGACAGTGGCATCGGGAACTGGATCCAAGGTACGTTAGCCAGTCAGTTTTTTTTACTCGAGGTGGAAATCCTCAGTGGATATCCTCCGCCCCGGTTTGAACGGACGGGTATGTCAGTAGTGTGTCACTTGTTTAATTTAGTCTTTTATAATATTTTCTTGCCTTTGTATAGATTCTTTTTAACGATTATTTGTGAATGTGTGAACAGTGCAGGCCTTGTAGATACCTAGATCTGTGTTAACTTTTGTTAACCTCTTATCTTGTTTTCCGTTTTTCTTGTGTAGTAAGCAACGACTTATTGTCGGGCCTATGCTGTCCCCCCATACTTGAGTACTAATGCTGTAACATGATAATATTGTAAAACTAATCATTTTAAAAGAGTAACCATGGAGTTTCTTGCCGGTTCTTGTCCATAGGAAACGACCAATCCGAACCGTGCACCTTTTTGTCGACGTTTCATAAGTGCCCATGTAGGCCTATGTGGAATAAAAATATTTTGATTTTGATTTTGAGTGACTAGAATCAGCCCGTTGTTCCCTCTAACACTTGCGTCGGGGAGCAATGGGATCTAATGTGATTTCTGCTGTGGGCCTCGTCCCAGCGGGGCTGGAGGTGTAAAACTCTTCCCGTTACGTCTAAGAGAGGCGCGTGGAACACTACCCGCCGTCTTTTTGGGTCCAGTGTGTTTGCCCGTGGACCTGTTCAGGGGGGCCAGAAGAATACGTTGCTGCGGGATGGGTGCGAGCTCGTCACCTCCCACTCCCTGTCCGTATCTTCCTTCTGCAACATTACTGTTTCACTGAAGGATATCACATAAACAGGAATGGGGGTCCTCCAGGTGTTACGAGGATTGAAACACAGTGATTCGATAATTATCGTGGACTGTATAGTAAGAATTGAAGAAAACGGAAAACAAACGGTAAACTAAATTTGAATAGGCGAGAATTAAAAGCAATCAATCGCATGACGCTGTGCTGTGAAGGCCTCAGCTCTCCGCCCGCGGTTGCCGGCTGCGCGGCGTGATATACTCAATACACCACATCCCAAGACTCCACACTGCCGACCATGGATTGAACAACGGTCGGCATAGACAGTTCACCTCCCTCCTCCGAAACAAGGGCACGGCGCGGTTCATCACATACACTCGGCAGTCAGATACTCTCGTCTAATGCATGGTAGGGGCAGGTATGGTAGGGTTATAATTGACTGGAGACCAAACGCAACCCTCCATTCTCCCGGGAACTAAATGCCTTTATTGTTTTTTTTTTCGGTTTGGAATTGTCCTAAGCCGAGGGGCGAGGGGAGGGGTCTGACAGACTCCTGACTAAAAACATTAGGTGTTTCTCGCACTTATGTTTTCAACCATACATTTAATCACAGAGAACCAACTCCCTTACTACAACCTCTTCGGGTGCTGGTAAAGGCGCAGTAGTAGTATGATGAATACTGGCAAAAATCCTGATGTTTTTTTTTTCTATTTTTTTTTCTTTTTTTCTCGGTTTCATAGGTCACATACCTACATACCTATCCAACTAAAAAAGAAATTCCACATCATAAACAAGCCCTCTGCAGACACCTTTTGTACTTGAATTCTGGTTGTTTAATATTCAAGCCCGTATGTCACAGTCGCATGCATTCGAGACTCGGAATAGAGGTGTTCCGTGTCCCAATTAGAGGCAGACGGACTAGCCCACCTAATTCCTATTAGAGGTGCGCCCGCTCTTATAAGCGAATTGTTTTGAAGTTGGCCGTGGTGGTAAATACGAGCATATTTGGAGTGCAGTTAGTACGGTACAGTACCGTAGTTTTATAATATGTACATTTTTGGTGAGATTTTCAAAGACAAAGCCAACAGCTAGGTTTATTGCAAATTATGTGTACAAATGCTGTTTCTGTGTGTTGCGTGTGTGTATGTGTAGAAGTGTTGTAGGTACCTCTTTTCTCGACCTAATTTTTGACACTTGGTCAAAGTACGTTTTTGAGATCATAATCATTACGTGTACTTATTGTAATCGTCTAGAAGCAGTTAATATAGTTCATAAATAAACTAAAATTTTCCCTCAAAAATAAACCTCAAAAACACGTGCAACAACTCACAGAAATCTTGAACCCACCTTCAAAACCACTGAAGACGTTTCAAACAATTGACTGCAGATCTCAAAATTGAAAGTCCTAAACGATGCAGTTGTACTTTCCACCACATTATGAGACCCCAGTACTTTGCAGTGCCATTTAGTATCCCATAAAGAAAACGAGAATAGAGAAACGTTTTAACAAAATATATTTCAAAGTTTATTTTAATACCTGAAATACTGTGTGATACACTACTTCTCACCACATAATGTAATACCTTGGTAGTTTGTAGTAGCATTCTGTATATCAGACCTTACTTATTTTCAACTAGCTGTTACCCGCGATCTTCGTTCGCGTGAAATGATTATAAAAAATAAAATTTTCCTCTTTGAACCGGACTTTGTAATCAATTTCAAGGGTTTTAATTTTTTTTTTGCACGGAATTCTCATTCTTGTTCTAAAATAAATTTAGTTTTAGTTACTCCTTATAATATCAGCTATCTGTCATTAAAAGACCCGTCGAAATCAGTCCAGCCATTTCGGAGATTAGCCGTTTGAATCGGATTTTGTTAAAAATTTTAGTTAAAGTTAAAGTAAAAGTTTTATTATTTTTGCACGGAACCCTAATTATTAAAAAAATAACCTAAGTTTGACCTTATAACATCAGCTATTTGCCAGTAAAAGTTCCGTCAAAATCGGCCTAACTGTTTCGGAGATTAGCCGGAACAAACAGACAGACAGACAGACCGACAAAAATTGAAAAAAAAAACTGTTTTTGTAATAAGTACCGTATATTTTTTAATATACATTCAATAAAAATCTGTTATTTTGGTATGACAAACAGAGACTTCAATTTTATTTATTTGTATATATTCAAATTCTAGACTCAAAGATCTCTCTTTTAAAAACACAAGATATCTCAAAAGCTACTTCAGAATCTTCGCAGACTTTAAAACCGAAATTGAATGCAGATTTCAAACTTTATACTAGTTATACTACGCGATACAGTATAAAGTTGTATGTATTTGCTCCGCCACATATGGTACTCTAGTACTTCAGAACACTCCAATTAGGCAAGCTCGTCGTACCTCCACTTGTGTCAGATTTCAACTATAAAATAGCGAACATGTTACAGTACATGTAGTAACAGTGTTACAACTACGAACGAACACTCGTATCGACTCTCTCCAACTAAATAGTCATTTTTGCAATGCAGCCGCAGTCGATAGTAAGTATACCGCACCAAGGTGGGTGGAATAAATATTGTGTAGGGCTATCAGCATTCTTGATCTTTCTTATTTTATGCTTGACAATTATTCTCAACACGGTTTACCTACTTATGTCTGAGGAGGGGCTCGTGGCAGAATAATAACAGCCGTTCAGATCGATCTTTAGGTTAAGCCGTGCTTGTCTAGTTTGATCTGTGGATGGGTGACCACCCATTACATACCGAGATTGCTCCGTGCCTCGGAAAGCTCGTTAAGCCGTTGGTCCCGGCTGACATTTGTAGATCTTTGACAGTCGTTACAGGTAGGCAGTGCCCCAAAAAGTCTGACAACCAGTCTTACCAAGGGTTATATTATTACCCAGTACTAACTGGGTCGTGGAGGTCAGATAGGCAGTCGCTCCATGTAATATACTGGTATTCAGCTGCATCCGGTTAGACTGGAAGCCGACCTCAACAGAGTTGGGAAAAGGCTAGGTAGATGATGTCTGTTTTTTGATGAAATTACCCACTGTCTTTATAAAAGTAAACCAACTTGGTTGAAGCGTGCATATTGTCCTATTCATAACACTGTGATAATCTATTCCAAACTATGTTAGCGTCAGCTTCCAGTCTAAGCGGATGCAGCTTAATAGCAGTATTTTACATGGAGCGACTGCATATCTGACCTCCACAACCTAGTTAGTACTAGGTATACGATACCCCTTGGTAAAACTGGTTATAAGACTTTCGGCCCACTGACTACCCGTAACGACTGTCAAAGATCTACAAATGACAGTCGGGACTAACGCGGCAACGGGTTAACGTGGTTTCTAAGGCACGGAAGAAACTTGGTATGTAATGGGTGGTTACTCATCCACGGAACAAGCTGATAACACCAGATTAACGAGCTCCTCAGAGTTTTGACAACGGTCATGCGTACGAAATACCACGCAGTATAAGCTAGTTGACATACTGTTTTGTTTTTAATTTTTTACCGTGAAACATATCAAGTGTTATTTTGTCTACATGCAGTTATGGGAATTCATTGTGCCCTAAAGCTTTAAAAACTGACGTTGTTTTGATAAACAAATTGTTTTAGTGACGGTGTTGCAGTTTTTGTTTCTATGTAATTGGAATTGATGTGAGTTTGTGAGGATCTATTGTTTTTATTGTGTGAAATTGTTTAGCTACAAATGTTTTTGTGGTGGCTAGGTTTTATATTACACTTTATTTGTTAGTTATCAGCTTTTTAAGATCCTAAACTAGATCGATTGACGATTGGTGCTAGAAAGACGCGTCCTGCAGTCGTCAGCTCGTTTTCACCATCGGTCAACGGTCTTCCGATAATTATAGTTAGTCATTCCAGCTTGCTGCCTTGATAAACTATGTCATATAACTCCAGTTCTTACCCAGAGTATTTAATTCTGGAGGTTACCAGAGGTTAGGTTAACCTTTAAAGCTCTTTTGAATTTCCGGATGTTCGTTTCAAAGTTTCGGTATCGTATGTGATGGCATGCAGGACACACTGGTTGAAGTCTTCAAACATTACTGAATAGGCGACGAGGAGATTCGACGATTTTCTGATCGCTGCCAAACACAACTGGATTCTTCTGCCGGTTTCTTTCTCGAAATTGTGTCTACCAAGCTGTAAGGTAAAATTATATACTCTATCCACGTGGATATTTTCAATTCAGAACTTCAACAAGCCATGCAGATTGGACACGGTAAGTCATGTGAATCGTACATTACTTTGGTCCTCATCTGCCTAGCCTTTTCCCAACTTAGATTCGCTCGGCTTCTATTCTAACCAGATGCAACTGAATAGCAGTGTTTCGCATGTAGCGACTGCCTATCTAACCTCCACAACCCAGTTAGTACTGGGTAATACGATACCCGTTGGTAAAGACTAGTTGCCAGACTTTTGGGCCACTCACTACCTGTAACGACTGTCAAAGATTTACAAATGACAGCCGGGACCAACGGCTTTATGTGCTTTTCGAAACACGAAGGAAACTCGGTATGCAACGGATGGTCACCCATCCACGGACCGCCACGGACCGACCTTGGAAATCACTGCTTAACCTTGATGATCGACTGTGCAGCTATTATTATCAAGCCACGAGTTCCTAAGCATTAATATTCTGGTATTTGTCCAACAATCAAATATTATAACCCGTCGCAACGACGGCAACATATTATTGATATTCTAATTAGCCAAGTTCGTTAATGAACCCGCTATAATTCGAGAGTCTGCGGCCACAGTTGTAAAGTTCAAACCGCGAGGAGGGAAATGGAAGCTCTATATTGAAGCTGACTGCATTGCGATGTTAATTTTGATGGAGTAGATGTGTTCAGTGATGTTTGGAGAGGAATTGAGATAGTAGTGGTTGAAATCGAATTGTAAAACCCACAACCACAACCATACCACCACAATGCTGTCCTATTTGTCCCAAAGGTTGACTGGTAGAGAATGCCTTGTGGCATTAAGTCCGCCTATGTACCACTCTTGTACATGAAGTTTAAATAAATAAAAATAAGATGGTACGCTTTTAAAAAGGCAATGGTTTAACCCTAAGATAATTCTTTAGATCGATGTTGGAGTTAAGGCGCAGTGTTACCTCAATATTCCCAAAAATTTGTTTCTTAGATAGTCGAGTATGACGTAATGTAATGAAAATATCTAACGCAAAAAATACAGTGGTCAGAGAAGTGTGTAAAGAAAAATTTTATCCGAACAGAAAAATAAATAACAGTTTGGTCTTCCCAATAAAAAATTGGTAAGTTACGGCACAAAAATAAAGTTTGGCGTCGAAGATCTCTGTATTAAGTGATAACAACAGTTTTTTTTAAGAATTTAATAGAATATAAACAATTGTTTAATTTAATGTCTATATTTTGATTATCTAAAGAAAACCTATAAAATAAATGCCCATTCGCAGCTTAGTCACATGTCAACACAAATACATTTTATTTTCAATTTTCAACCTTATTCACGCTCCATAGACAATAATTAGATCCCTAGATAATAGTTTACGCGGTCTAGTAGCGATTACAATCGTAGTAGAACAATTACAATATTTTATGTTCTGATTGTAAAAATACGCAAACATTTGTTTTGTTGATTCGAGTTTGGGTCCAGCACTTGATTGAGGCTAACGACAGAGCTGTCCAGGTCGCTACGTACAGGTCCGACCAAATCTGAATCATCGATTCGAAAAAATCTAACAGGAAATATTGAAAAACATGGTATGAAGGGACAGGCAAAGGTGCATAGTGTTCCTTTATTAAACGTTAATATTTATTCGATTTTTTTTAAATTAAAAATAATCGAATTCGAATTATAGTTTACGGATGAATGAACTATACTTATGATAAAACTCCCATGATGAATAAACGGTATAATGTTTATTTCATCCTACCTATGAGAGCAACACGAAACTATGTCTCTGTACCTAGCGATTGACCATGCCCTGCGTTTTAACGAATACATAAAATAATTAGATCTATATTTGTTTTATTTGTTTTATAATAAGCAATTTGTTCCGTTTTATTTAAAAAAAAAGACTTATTCTATAACAGTTAGCCGGCGGTGTACTTTTAAATTACGTACTTTAAAAAACAAAATCTAGATAGGCGATTAGTTCTACATTAACTCTAATTACTTGTCTACTTTTTACATATAAAATTCATTACTTTAAGTTAAAAAAGGCAAAATTAGATTTTTATTAATATTTTTTTAATCTAATATTTCTAATGTAGATATATCGAAGTTCACAAAATTTTGAAAAACAAGATCTTCTTTCTAAGCGTAGGTAGTTTCTACTGTCAGGTGAGGTTCTTTTAAAAATGTATGTGAATAAAATCTAATTTGAATTGTAATGGGGACAAAACTGTCACATTATCAAGCGAAAGAAATTAATTTACTTAGAAAGACATCGCTAGGTTTACTTCTTTGTAGGTATTGCCTTTTTTAACTTAAAGTACTTAAAGGAGTTTAAAAGTAAAAAGTAGATAAGTAATTAGAGTTAATGTAGAACTAATCGCCTATCTAGATTTTGTTTTTTTAAAGTGCGCAATTTAAAAGTACATCGCGGGCTAACTGTTATAGAAAAAGTAATTTTTTTTTTAACTAAAACGGAACAAATTGCTTAATATGCATATTTCGATCAAACAAATATAGATCTAATTATTTTATGTGAATGTTAAAACGCAGGGCATGGTCAATCGCTAGGTACAGAGACATCACGAAACTTGCTGTATTTTTGATACATTTCGGAAACAGACAAGTTCGTGTGAAAATTCTAGTTAAACACAAAAAGCTTCCAAGGTAATTAATTTAACATGTTCAGCTTAGATACGAACTAAGCTACAGTGTGGCCAAAACTGGCTCAAAACTTTTGTAACATTGCGCGTGCGGTCTGTGTTTTGACAAATTTGTATGTACTCAACTGTGCTTTTGAAAATTGGCGTATTTCTGTACAAAATACATACCATTGACTGCCTCGTTGGTGTAGTGGTCGCAAGCCCGACTGCTTAGCATCAGGTCCTAAGTTCGATTCCCGGGTCGGGCAAATTGTCATTCGGATTTCCCTTCAGGAATTTCTCAGTAGCAGCCACGGAGTCTAGATTAATGCTTGGTTGATGGCAAGTTCGCCTCTATTACATGGGACTTAAACATTACTGGCGAAATGTGGGTATACTATTATGTACACCTCTGCATAACCAGTCGGGGATTACAGGCATGATGTTTAGTTCTGTAAACTTACATCATTAGTCAGTCAGGACACTGCAGTAAGGACGATATCGATGCTGGGCATCATTGGTAGTCTAACATTAAAAATATGTCACTGCCTCATTCTTATCCATAGCTGAACCAATTTGTTTAGTGCTCACTGAAAGAAACTTACGTTTGAGGTTGAGTAATTTAAAACTATATGATGTATTTAGAATAATTACAACATTTCTTTTTCAAAAAAGGAAAAAAAATAAAACTACCTAACTATAGGTATATAATCTAACTGAATAAACAACAAGACGCTAAGACATCTTAATACTCCTTCATATCGCTGTCATCCAGGAAAGTGCCGAGGAGAACGGCTAATATTGTTTGGCCAAAGAAAGAGCTAGCCCTTTGGTCACGCGAAGTGTCGACCAGTCGGCGAAAAACGCGCACTCGGGCCCCATGACCCGAAGCGTTTCGACCCCAAGCGGCTCAAAACTGTAACAACCAATTAGGTTTCAGTACAACTAGAGATCGCGCAAGTGTGGCGATGCAGGTGTATGATGCATCCCACACCATAGGCCTACCCACCTTCCAAGGCATCAGCGTCTTGCATCCGTTGAATATTTTAGAAAAACTATGCGGCCGGACAGATCAACAAGACAAGCGACTTTTATAAAAATATGTAGAAATTCTCACGTGCTTTTGATGACACATAATGTGAACTCCAGGGATAATTTGTCAGACTCGAATTTAAAACCGCCCGCGAGGACCAACGGCGCCAATCAGACTATCAAATTAAACTTGTATGACATATTTAATTGGCTCATACCCCACGGGGACACTGCGATGCATAATCTCTACTGGGGAACTATGTGTGTTAAAATTAACGTAGGCACACTGTGACGAGGTTGACAAACCATGATTTTTACTGAGTGGAATGACATTATAATCATGAATTTGGCAATGGTAATCCATAGTTTATTATTGTTTATTTAAAACTTAAATGTTATATGTTGTTGTTGTTGTATGTTGTTGTGTTGTATGTTAGTGTTATTGTGTTGTCGTTATGTTGTGTGTTGTTATAACCAAAGACATTAAAATGATAACGAGCGATAGACGAGTCAAGAAAAAGAAAAACGGAATCCAAAACTTACTACTACTGACTAGTGTCATACGCCCATTTGTCAGGTAGCATTCGTGTGTCTAAATCGAAAATGTTCGAGATCAAAAATGTTGTATGAAAATATTTCCAATGTACACTCTATAAGTTTTTTAAATCTCTTTGCATATAACGCACACATCTGAGAGGGGACATAGGCCAGACCCACATAGGAGAGATTCGAGCTCAAACAGTATCTAGTTTTATTTGTATAATTTATTTTATCATCACTGCTCTCAAAAACATGAGGTAAAAAACATTGCGAGAAAACCAGTGTAGGTTTTCTCGCAATATTTTTTAGATAAAAAAAAATAGGCAGATGTCATTCACTCGCACTAGTGTATGATGGCCAAGGCCAACATCTCCTCATCAAGGGTGTAACAAGACCCCTAACAAAGCCGAAAGGCGCTTGTTCTCCCCGTCATTACGATCAGTTTTTTGTTCTAGACCATACCTGGGAACCTTCTAGTTACGGATATATTGGGGGTCAAAGTTCCAACTTTTTCACAAGTTTTTTTTTAATACATTTTTTTAGTGTGAGATGTATACTTTAAACACCTTGAGGAGCTCGTTTAATATTAACAGGCGCTTGGGGTCGATCTTTAGGTTAATCCGTGCTTGCCTAGGTTGGTCTGTGGATGGGTGACCGTATTACGTACCGAGTTTCCTCCGTACCTCGGAAAGCACGTTAAGCCGTTGGTCCCGGCTGTCATTTGTAAATCTTTGACAGTCGTTACGGGTAGTCAGTGGCCCGAAAGTGACAACCAGTCTTACCAAGGATATCGTATTACCCAGTGGACCAACTGGGTTGTGGAGGTCAGATAGGCAGTCGCTCCATGTAAAATATGGGTATTCAGCTGCATCCGGTTAGACTGGGAGCCGACCCCAGGATAGCTGGGAAAAGGCTAGGCAAATGATGATGACTTTAAACACCTTCACGACCCCTGTACTATTCAATGCATCTATCAGCACAATGTTTTGAGTGCGTTACATTGAGTCCTACCGTAAAACGTGATTTTGCACCCCAAAAGAAATCGTTTCCCAGAAAAAATTTTTACGTAAAGTTACTTAAGTTTGATGTACATAATGCTTGGTTGACGGTTTCGTGGTCTGTTTAATCCCTGCATAGTGAAGGCCTGGGCCAAAGCGTTAGTAGGTATGTTACAGGCTCATTATGTATGGTTGCAAGTAAAAGACAAACTACGCAAAGACAGGACTTAATATTATGAGTCGGGACCAACGTAATACGAAGATCACGCCTGGGCAGTGGGTGTATTAAAGAAATAACACAGAAAAGTATAAAAATAATAATCTTTATTTCTTTGTAGCGGACAAACTTACGCAGATGACAAACTAAACATCGAAATCCTGCATCGCGCAAGTAAAATTATTCGCGACTTAAGACTATATAGAAGAACCCGACAACAACTGTCGGGCAGTAGCCCACCAGACATAACACCCGTCTGGTCGGAGGATCCTCCCTTTTCTATGGGGTATGAAGAACTTTACACCCTGTTCATCATTACCCCCAAATCTTTATTTAAAATCTCAAGCTATTATGGGGTAGTGTGTTAATTTAACCTATTTTTGTTATGTTACCGTCTCGTCACTAATTAATATTCTAAGTAAAAAATAAGTTTTTTCTCATGTAAGTGAATGTAATTCTTTTTTAGAAATAAAGTCTTAAACCATATCTTTATCACTACATATTATAAAACAAAATCCTCCGCCGCGTCTGTCTGTCTGTTTGTTCGCGATAAACTCAAAAACTACTGCACCGATTTTCATGCTGTTTTTTCACCAATGGATATAGTGGTTCTCGAGGAACGTTTTAGTATGTAATTTGTCAAGTTTTTGTGCACATTGTCTAAAATATAATGATATTTGTTGGAGGTGTCGGAAAAAAATAAGCCTTCATCTTATATAGGTCTACAAAAAAGTCCACGATGGCATATTATTATGTCTATCTCTTAAGGATAACATACTACGAGTATATCCATTTTAATACTTTAAAAAAGCCGGAAATTGGCTGACATATGGTACAGGGATAGATTATAGCCTGGAATAAGACATAGGCTACTTTTTATACCTAGAATAGGTTCCCATGGGTTGCGGGAACGGGATCAAAATTTCATGATTACTTTTGGTCGCTAGTAAAAATATAAAATGTAACAGACATTACATAAAAAATTAAAGGTGAAAGCGAAATTTCACAATACAATTTACTTCAACCATTTTGAACAACAAAAATAATTTATTATAGAGTGGTTTTCATTAGCCATTCTCATAGAAATACCACATCCCGCGAACTGAATCCAATGCAATTATGTTTAGCAAGCGAGTTTGACCCTTAATGCTAACAAATTAAGACGAGTAATCCATTGGTTAATCTGGTGGAAACTAAGTTAAAAGAGCTTTAGCATTGACCTGTTGTTACACCGTGGTTACATGCGGCATTATTTAATTAGGTAATTCGATATTTTGAGGAAATGTTTGTGTTAATTTTGTCACGTCAATTTACTGTGACAAGTTCAGTTTGTGGTAAGTTTTGCAGAGCACCGAATTGATAGTCGGAATATAATAGTGTTTAAATAATAAGCATACGAGTTTTTCACAATTTAATATCTGGATTTGACAATTTTTACACGAACAAGAAACAAACTGACAAATGAACTGCTCACATCACGTTTTATCAAATCACAAAAACGTATTACTTGGAAAAGGAAACATCGTGATGGAGCCGGTATGTCTTAGAACCAAAGAAAATAACCCTACAAAATACATATATATGGCTATGACACCCAGCAACCTTCAATTGGTTTACATAGTGGAATACAGCCGACTTTCTTCTAAAGACAAGAAGTTTCTGTCTTAGCAGTAGGAACTTCATCATCTGCCTAACCTTTTCCCAACTATGTCGGGGTCGGCTTCCAGTCTAACCGGATGCAGCTGAATACCAGTATTTTACATGGAGCAACTGCCTATATGACCTCCACAACCCAGTTACTAGTACTGGGTAATACTATACTCATTGGTTAGACTGGTTGTCAGACTTTTTGGGGCACTGACTACCTATAACGACTGTCAAAGATCTACAAATGACAGCCGGGACCAACGGCTTAACGTGCTTTCCGAGGCACGGAGGAAACTCGGTATGTAATGGGTGGGCACCCATCCACAGACCAACCTAGGCAAGCACGACTTAACCTAAAGATCGATCTGAGCGGCTTTTATTATTTTGCTACGAGCCCCTCATCAGTAGGATGAGCAGTAGGAACTTAACAGGCTAATCGTACTCATGTTATACTATCCCCTTGACATAACTCCCAATTTTTTCTACCTACAGATCAGGCGGGCTAAGAAGCCGAGCTTACCTTGAGTTACGCTACGGTGTAACAAGCGGACCGCAGTAATGGGTTGTTAAATTTGTTGGACGCCTTATGGCTGAGAAACGGTGGAGTTGGAGCAAATTTATGCAACGGATAATTTTGTTCTCATGCTCAGGAGGAGTCTTGCTGCCTTTGCTTGTTTCATGTGTTGCATTATAAGGTGGGAGTAGTAGTAACGGCTACGAATTATGAGTTGCATGTCGTAGGGTCGAAGGCTGAAGGAAACTGGCACATTAGAAAACCAAAATGTAGAAGACATGATAATTATCTAACAACCCACTCCTCATAATTCTGTCTCAGCTGTTAATCCTAAACATACACATAATCTCTTATATTTACTGTGCTGTTTAGCACCCCTACAAATGAATTAAATGATACTTGCTGAACATGAGGTACTCCCCGGGGTTTAATTTTCAGGTCAAGCAAAGTGTTATTGAGGTTTTCCACCAGAAATTTCTCAGTAGCAGTCCAAAATCTAGGCCCGTGTCCAGTTGATGGCATTAAGCTCCCCACTATTTACATGGGACTTAAGCATAACTGCCGAAACGTAAATTTAGTGTAAAGTACATCTCTGCCTAACCCTACGGAGATTGCAGGCCTAATTTTAAGTTAAAGCACAAATTAAGTTTTGAGTACCAAAGAGAAGATTATAAAGGCGTATCTATTTACATAGATAATCCCATAATTTTCATAGCAACCGTGATAATACTATGGCACTAAAAACATTCATCCATCATAACCCTTTCAGTAAAAAGGTGCTTATTATTGTGTTTGATATCACTCAGTGTGATTGATGATATGTGATTAGGTTCTTTAATATTTATAAATGGGCGAGTTCATAGCCTTACACGTGCTATCTATCGTTGAGGAACTATCTTGTAGTCTGCCAGAAGCCGATATGTGATGGCTGTTTTTAGCAACCCTAAGGGAATGCTGCAATACTCTGCCAAGGCTGCGGGACTGTTCGAAAGAGATACTGCGGCCCTGGAACTCAAAAGGGCAAAAGAAGGAACATGGATGGGCTTTAGTCAGTAAAAGTCTGACACTACCTTCCGCTCCGCCCAGAGGAGTCATTTTATGATTTCCCATCCCAAAAAAAAGGAAAAAAAAGGGAATGCCTCAATATGATTGCACTTTAGGAATGAAAACTCGACAACAATGTGTGTGATAATTGGTGTAAAAAGACCCGTAACGAAGCCGAATGGCACTTGTTCTTCTTGTCATTGCGATCATTGGAACACGTGGTAACCGTGTTTGAACACGTTGATCGATGGAGAGGGAGAGGAAGACAAAAAGAAGTGTGAGGAATGATATGAAAGATAAAGAAGTAAATGATAGCGTGACGGTTGACAGAGGAGAATGGAAGAAAAAACGTGTTGCGCCGACCCCAAATAACATGGGACAAGGGCAGGAAGATGATGATGGAACACGTGGTAACCGTTTCTGCGTCGATGTTCCTTCCGTCCGTATGTGGAAATCCATGCCTATATTCATTAGCAACAATGGTCACCAACCTACGATACGTCTTGTATAAAGCAACGTAACATACAACGTAACGCGTCTGTCGAAAATTGCTCGCGTCACTTATTTTCTGCGCATGAAAACCGTCGTGCTGCAGATCTCGTCGTAGTGACTTGCTTTTTCATTACGCAAGCAGCTTTCATTTGTTTTCTCCGCGGTAGTTGTCGCACCGTGTGCGTGTAGATCGCGACCAAGCGTAATCTAATTCCCCTATCCCCATATTCTCATCGGACGAGCAGAGACACGGCGAAGCGTCATCGTTATTTGGTTGAAGTTCCACGTTTCCGAACAAAGTGTTATGCTTCCACATTTATTGTACGAAACGCACGGGAATTTAATGTTGGCTTCTCTGTTTCCCGATCATTACAATCTGGATCTTTCAAAGTTCGAGTGGATCGGTTTCTCCTTGGCAAGCGCGTTCTACCCTAGGACGCATCATCACTTCATATCGGCCAAACGCCAACCGATTTAATGTGAAAAAGCTCATATGAGTACAAGCGGTAGATACATAAATCTGTTAGACTCTTATCTAATGACGATGTTGCAACGCTATCTACCATTTTCTGGTAACCTAGAATGTATATCTAAAGGCATACTTTATATCTATGTTAGTACAAAGTTAGCTAGAATAAAGCAGTACAGATAATAAAGATGACGCGATCAAAATTCTGCTGAACAAAAAGTTAAACTGGGTGAAGTTAAACTGTTCACGAGGGACTTAATCAGAAAAAACGTAGTAGCGATGAAAAATGGGTAGTAAGCAAATTTTGTACTTTTATTCTTTTTTGTGAGTTGAAGAGATGTTAATGTGATCATTGTGTCTTATTACGTCATATTTATGGCAAAGGAAATGTAATATAATTACTTCTTGGTAAGCGTAGACCGTTGAAGGAAAACATCGAGGGGTTACCGGCAAGTTCTAGAACCAAAAATTTAGTTGCATGTCTGTCGGTCTTTTACCGGCTGTACCTACTTCGGTGAGTGTGCCCAAGAGCTCCACGAGATCATACCACCATCTCGCTTCTTCCATCGGGCTTCCAGACGTACTGCGGGTTATAACCCATTCCTTGTCGATGTTCCACACATTCGCACGAAGCGCTTTGCTACATCGTTTAATATGCGTACAGCCAAGGAGTGGAATTCCCTGCCTTCGTCGGTGTTCCCAAGTTCATATGACCACAATCTATTTAAGTCGCGAGTTAATAGGCTTCTTTTGGGTTAGCTCGTTCCATCGTCGACCTCATCTCTGTCTTCAGGACTAGATTGAGGTCAAGAGTAGGCCCATTAAACATAAAAAAACAGTTTACATAGAAGTATATATATAATATATTTCTGATAGAAGGAAGATATGTGTCCCAAGCAGGAGGAACATAACATATCTTAACACCACGCCTGTAATGCCCGAAGGATTAGGCAGAGATGTACCTAATAGTACACCCAAATTTAGCCAGTTATGTTTAAGTCCCATCACCCATGTAATAGGGGGCGAGCCTATTGCCATGAACCGGCACAAATGCTGAGGAAATTCCTGATGGAAAAATCCAATAACACTTTGCCCGACCTGGGAATCAGCAGGCAGGAGGAACATTAGATACTGTTATAAGAACGTGAGAAGAAGGTCACATGTGAGCGTGAACAAATGTAGCCTATTACATGAGAGCAGCGGTGGCTCGGTGGTGGCGGCCCCAGCTTCGAACAGTAAGTCGTGGGTTAGACCCCAGGCAGGCGCATTACTTTGTTTAATTTATTTCATCACCACTGCTCTCAAAAACGGTGAAGGAAAACATCGTGAGGAAACCGGCATGTCCTAGAACCAAAAATTTGAAGACATGTGACATCTACCAACCCGCACTGGGCCCGCGTGGTGGAATATTGCCCATTCCCTCTTATAGAGAGGAGGCCGTGTGTCCCAGCAGTGGGAACATTATAGGCTGATTATGCTACATGGAGCATGGAAAAATGCTGTCCATCGGATCTTACTAGATGACACGATACCTCTTGGTTAGACTATATGTCAGACTTTTGTAATTGTAATTACTGGTAGCGGCTGTCCAAGATGGCAGCCAGGACCAACTGCATAACGTGCTTTCCAAGCTACGAAAGTATCTCAGTGTGTAAATGGATTATCAACCATCCACGAACTTCCCGCGGTGTTACTTATTTTTACCCGACTGAGGAGGGTAATGTGTTTATCAGCCTACATATGTATGTTTGTTTCTTTGTGGCACATTAGAGACCAAACGCGTGGGCCGTTTTTGATGGTTCTTACGTCAATAGATTTGTCTTAATCTAGCGAGTGTCACAAAATTCTATATTTTAATAATTTTATATTTCAATCGGTGCTTTCAAATGCGCTTGTTTTTTGCTTTCCAGTCGGTTTTTTTTAGTTTTTATGTTTCCTTTTTTTTAAATTATTTCTTAATACTAAAATATTGTGTTCAACAATTAAAACACCACTAATTAACACCGTCATTCTAAAACAAACGCGAGCCAAAATAAACGTAAACTCATACATCTCGACACCCGCCATTTTACTTTTCCCGACACCCTTATCAAGTAGATGACCGTTTTTAATTAATTAAAAGCGTGGATCAAGTCAGAAAGGAATTTGCGATAATGAACCGGTGGCAGTTCGTTTTTTTAATTTTCTCCGTCACGAGAAAGTAAGACACTGGGATGTTGGATGCCAAATTGGATAACAATTTTGAATGTTGGTAACCTTTTTTCTGGTTGCAATTTTTATTTTTTAATCTTTCTGTGCTTTGACGTTGAAGGGAAAGCGTTCTTATTGTGTTTACAATTAGTAACAGGCCAATGCAACCACCAGACATTAAGTAAATAAATAAGAAAAGAGATTGGTTCTCGACTGCAAATGACCTGGACATTTATTCTTCTGGTTTGTAGACGAAGCAACACTGGTAGACAGTCGACGTCTTCTTGTTACTAAAACCGAAAATTGACAAATGATACAAAGTGAACACTGATTCGTTTTAAATAGTTTAGACATTCAGTGCGGGATGCTGAATCGAGATAATTACTGCTTTCCGGGCCGACGAAGCCGCGGGCAAAAGCTAGCGAGTTATAATTCGTACGGACGAAGCCCATTCATGGAACTGTCAAAAACAATTTTGATTTCGTAACACAATTAAGCGACAGTTAGCAACTTAACATGACTATGTACTGTTTCAGGGGTGCCACACGCGTGTTCGGGTCAGCTTGATTCGCACAACCGATCGGCAACACGGAATTTATGGATTTGATAAACGTTCGGAAAAAAGCCGTTCGGCTTAGCTTGAATTGCTCTGACTGTTAGATGCCGAATGGAGTTGGCTCATCAGCATGAGCTGCACATGTGTAGTAGTTGTCTCAATCTTTATATTTTGAATGGGTTATTGTACATTCGCCACAAAGTAAATTCGTCACATTTTGTAAACTCCATACATTCAAAGTGTATTCGCCACACGCATAAAAAATATGTGTAAATTTGCCACAAGTCTTTATAGGTACATATTTTTTGCATAAAGTACTAAATGAAAATGATTTCTAAAATCTTAATTTTCTCCTGCGCTCCTGCACTTGCTAACACGCGCTTGCTCGCTCTCTTTCTAGCCGTACCGGTCAATGCATCAGTCCAGTCATCCAGTGGCTCACTTCCGACGTTTGGCTCTCAAACTGGAACGGGCCGGGGCTGCCTTCAAGGGGCTCTTGCCCAACCTGAGGGGTTCAAACGCCTCCTGCTGCCTCCTGCTGGAGGCTCTACGCGGGGATCGTGCGGTCCATGGCCCTTCACGGGGCCCCGGTGTGGGCGCGTTCGATGAGGCTGCGAGCCGCGTGCTATCTGAACGCGCCCCAAAAGGCGGTAGCCGTCAGGCTGGTCCGTGGGTACCGCACGATCTCCGGGGAGGCGGCGAGCCTCCTTGCCGGATTGCCGCCAAGGGATCTGGAGGCCATAGTCCTCGCGCGCCTGCACGAGTGGCGCGCGGAGGCACTACGCCGGGGGGAAACTCCGCTGCCGCGGCAAATTGTCGCTCAGCGGACCGACTTCCGGCGCGATCTCATGGCGACATGGAGAGAGCGACTGTCGCAACCCCGTGCAGGGCACGCCACGATAGTGGCGATATGTCCCCTCTTTGAAAAGTGGCTAAAGAGGCGCCGCGGCGCCCTCACGCAGGTCCTCACCAGACACGGTTGTACGTTCGTACCTGCACCGAATCGGGCGGGAGGAAAGACCCGGTTGCTATCATGGTGAGGATCGCCCGGAGGACACGGTGGAGCACACCGTGGAGGTCTGCTCCGCTTGAGCGAAGCGGCGATTGGCGGCGGCGACCTCTCGCATCCAGCCCTGGTTCAAGCCATGGTCCGGGGCGAGAGGGAATGGGAAGCCGTCACCTCCTTCTGCGAAGCAGTCATGCTAGCGAAGGAGGTGGCGGAACGTGAGAGGGTCCCAGCCGCCGCGGGAGAACCAACGGGTGTCGGGGGCCACGTAGTGGCTCTCGGCCACCGCAGGCGCGGGCCTGTGGACGGTGAGTAATAGGCTAACTCGCCGTCCGTCCGTCGTATGACGACAGGCCGTGTCGACGGCGCGTTCGTGTTCCACGCGCGCCTCGAAGAGATGTCAGCAAACAGGAGGGGCCCGCAAAGGCCGATGCCTGCCAGGGCTGCGGGACTGTTCGAAAGAGGCACAAAGGGCAAAGAAGGAACATAAAGGGCAAAAGAAGGAACATGAACGGTTTTTAGTCAGTAAAAGTCTGACACTCCCTTCCGCTCCGCCCAGAGCGGGAGGAGTCATTTGATGACTTCCCATCCGAAAAAAAGGGGTAGAATTCCCAAAAGCGCTAAGTCACGTATAAATTAATTTTCAATCGTCAGCCTAAATACAAAATTTGAAGATCCTAACTTCAAAACTGATGGACTTTTATATAAAACTCCATCAGGTTACCCCTGTAATGGTGGATTTCCCAAAAATCCTATATTTTTGGATACTTACTCTTCACAAAAAACACACCCTCCAAGTTTCATATCTCTAGGACCAGCGGTTTGGGCTGTGTGTTGATATACCAACAGTCAGTCAGTCAGTTTAGCTTTTTATATATATAGATTGTTTGATTTTTCTGCTGTCTGTACGGAAATAAAAATTATGGCGGATTTTTTGTCATGAAAATAGAGCTGTGGCAAGTTTACACATACTTTATTTCGTGGTGAATTTACTTTGTGGCGAATGTACAATAACCCTTTTGAATTGTTTTTTTTCTACATTGTTCTCACATGCAGCGTGTATCAGAAACGTATGGTCAAGTCATATTACAGCTGGTTTATTTTCGCGATTTCGCTTTTGGTGTTCCCATGGTGAAAGTTTTTCAATTTTAGGATCGCCTTTCTGGTAGAGTCACAAGCATGTAAACACTTAACAACTTTTAAAAGTGTTTTTCTCCTACTGTTCTGATTAAAATATTATGTTGTTACGAATATAGTATTCTGGAACACATATTTTTATGAAAAAGATCGTATCTCCAAGTTACAATCGTTATTTCTCACGAAAATTGCTTTTAATTTTAGAAAAGTGTATACATATTCGTGCTCGTGACTGTACACGCTGTATGGAAGAAACAATAACCCAGGAATTAGTAATACTTAACATGATTTTAAAAGAGTGTCCATGGACTTTTTTGCCCATTCTTCTCCATAGAGATTTACGCTATGGAATACTGTCTCTTCACAGTTATTACGCCTGTGACTGAACTGTACAGATCTTAATTTTCTAGTTTTTGTCTGTTCAAAATTGCCAGTAACTAGTCTATTTGAAATAGGGAACAAATTTTTTGAACTTTTGTTTAAACATTCGAGAGATCAGTTGAAAAAAACAATTAGCCGGTGTTTCGTCTTCCAATGTCAGTACTAAAAATACCTAAGCAGAATAATAAATAAATGGCCAGCAAAAATGATGGAATGGGCAGTTAGATAAATAGTTCGGCAGTTCATAGGGAGTGGAAACACCCGGACTTGGGGCACCCCGACTCGGACAGTTAGACTGTTAGGTTACTGTAAACCCTGCAGACAGAAATAGCAGCCGCGCGTAGCGGGGCTACGCTGACTACGCTTTTTAGGCGAATAACTGCCCAATCGTAACTGCCCATTTATTTATTTTACTGCTTAGTATTATTATTATATTATATTGTAATGTTGTGTATATCTTTTAATTTTGTGTGCAATAAAGAATAAGAATAAGAATGAATTATGAAATGATCCATTTTATTATTTTTTACGACTCATTTTTGTTTACTTTACTGCTAAGTTTAAACTGCCGAACTTGTTAATAAATATGCATTTTGTAATTTTTACCTTACCAAAACTACTATATACAACTGCGGCTTTAAATCGGTGCCTTTGAAATAAATGCTTTGAGTTTGAGTCTTGACAAGCAGTCAAGACATGTTGTTAAAAAAATACTACCGAATCAAATGTGCCGACACGAATATATTATGAAGTGTGTTACACCCCTGCTCTCTGGTTGTCGGGTTTTCCAGGAAATATAATAAAACTCGGGGCCTAATATTCACTAAGCCCCGATCTCATGTTTACGTCACGGTTTCTGAAATCCGACATTTTGTACCCATAGGCACACAAACTCTCTATCTGAAACCCAAAATTAACGAGACCAAATTCCTGGTACCACTGAGCAATTCTTTGACAGTATAATCAGCCGTCGAAATGCGGAGACGTACGAAGGTCTTCGATACTGGAAAACGCATTATGGAACTCAAATGGAGTGGGGCAGGACACCTCACCACCACAGCAAGGCGCGGTGATGGCAGGCGGAGTAAAGCTGTGACCGAGTGGCGTCCAAGGAATGGAAAGAGGAGGTCGTCCGGTGGCGAGATGGGCAGACGACATTGTTGCCATTGCGGGAATATGCTGGATGAGGCTGGCACAGGAGCGTGGAGCTTGGCACAAGCAAAGAGAGGCCTATACCCAGCGGTCGGTGAAGTCGTAGTATCATGATGATGATAATTAGACTGTAATATCTGGCTTCTTCTCTGCGGGACGTTCTGTTAATCACCACGCAGACCACCTACATGTTGGTAGATGTCACGTGTCTTCTGGTTTCTAAGGTATGTCGCTTTCGTCACGATATTTTTCTTTATCGTTTTGAGAGCAGTAGTGATGACGTAAACAACACAACGGAACTCAGCTTGGACTTGTTCGTAACTCATTGAACGGAGAAGGCATGGAAGATTGGAAGGTTGAGACGCAGGTAGGACGCAGATAGAACGTAAATAGTACTCTTGTAGAACGATGGTAGAATGCAGTCAAAATAACAAACCGTCCATTTAATTTCCATATTTGACCACTATAAATATGATGCAATGTAGCACTCAACCGTTTCGGTATTTACGAGATATGATTGCGAGTAGTTTGCAGAGTACCCGCTCTGTGACACTGTTTGCGACGCAAGTAAGACCCAGGTAGAATTTAGGTCCTGCCAGGGCTGCGGGACTGTTCGAAAGAGATACCGCGAACCTGGAACACAAAGGGCCAAAGAAGGAACATGGATGGGTTTTAGTCAGTAAAATTCTGACACTCCCTTCCGAAAAGAAAAGTTGAATTTAGGTAGAACGCATGTAGGATGCTGTAGGACGCATGGAAAACACAAGTAAGACGTAGTTAGGACACAGGCAGGACGCAAGTGGAACAAATGTAAAATACAGTCAAAACACAAGTGAAATATAAAACAAACCGTCTTTTCTATCAGAAACACAAACATATATTCGACTAGGTACTAAAAATACGGAGTGGAAGACACCGACGCGAAAATATAATAAAATATAATATACGTATGATGCAATGTAACCCTCAAACGCTGGGGTATTTACGAGACGAGGCCGCGAGTAGTTTGCTCAACACTCGCGCCGTGGCACTGTTTGCGACGCAATCGCGCGCCGATTTGTCGTGTCCTGTCGCAGGCGAGGGTTAAATCGCCACTGAATTGATCGTGTAGTTGGAGTTCCTGAGTTTCCAAAGTGGTGTTGGAGTTTGGTAGCGATTTTGTAGATTAATAGACATTTTATAAAAGAGATTTTAACAACTACTACCTATCTGTGCTTGTACAACAAAGCCTAATATTAATTAAAAAGCGTAATTTTGCATGTAAAACTAGATCCACATTGAGGTAATTAACAATAAACGCGTTTTTGCCAACATTTTTGTATAAATAAAAAATTAACAAGATATGCCAAAAAAATGCCAATTATGCAGTCAGCAAAATTACTCAAAAAAAACTGTCAACGTAATGAAAAGTTAAAAAAAAAGCAAAAATACTAAACGCCCAGCCTAATCAAACAACATAGAACGCGACATCGTCATTCAGTCCGAACAATTTAACCGGACAAACGTTGCCACGTTAGCAAAATTTTGACAAATACCCACCACAGCGAGCCGAGGCCGAACAAACAGTGTAACGTGTTATTTGTATTACTAAACGTCAGACAAGCAGAGGGTTAAAAATATTAACGTTGGCATATTCATCATGTGTAGGTTGGTTTACTGGTGTGAGTAGGCTGAGGGTTAAGTTTTGTTGGGTAAAGACGTAAATCTGTCGTAAGCTAGGTTCAGACTTAAATCTAGATTAAAACAGTAAAGTGAGCAAATGAGCTTGGTTTAAAAAAAAATTGTCAAATAATGAAGTAAGGTTCTCTTGCTAAATTCATTATAATGGCAACATTTTCTATGACAGATGCCCCACATTGCCTAAATATTTCAAGTTCAGTTATAGCACTTTCATTCGCATATTTCCTAAACTGTTTACTATAGTAATTTTGTAGACAGTCACGCAAAACTCACATCTGTCCAACGACCATTATAAAAATTGCAGCAACAATGTTTCTGTTCGCATAAACCCTATTATTTCCAACGAAACTTCAGAACAGGAATTGGTAAAGAAAAAACATCACGAACGAAAAATATGGAACAAAACGGGAACCATTGAATAGCCAAGCGGATTTACCAGTATGCAGGTTTTAAACAATAAAGTCCAAATACGTACAGACGAGCACGTAAACTGTCAATGAATGGACGGGTAAAACAAAATAATTTGTAGGTACAGTTGCAGAGAAAATGTTTTACGCAAAAATGAAGATGGTGTTTTGGCTGGGTAATTTGCGATTATGTTTTAACATCTGGTTTTTAGACAAAAGCCACTGTCGTTCTTATTTCTCTTGTATCCTAGATGCAAGTCTGACATAATACAGAGGAGTTATTAATAAAATACTTGATATAATACTATAAAGGGCTTAAGCTCCCTTCCCTGTTCAAGAGGACCATAAGAGGCACCTGAGAGATTACAACCACCCGACTGGTATAATATTATGCTACAATTAATACTCGGAATATTATGACATTGTTATTTAATTCATGGACTGTTCAGAAGCATTGGTAATTACGTGATGATACGATTATTTTCAAAAATAAATAAATCTTAACAAAAATGAGCTGTGGGCCAAAATAACTATTGTATGGAGCCCTAACATATCTAGAAGACTCCGAGGTAGAACCTCGTTGAAGATGGTGGAAAAAAAAACTTCCAGGTGGACATTAGCTCAGGATTGAAAGAATTGGAAGTCATGGGTACAGTACCGTTTATTAAATGGTGAATAGTTTTATTATATTCTTCTTTATCAAACCCTTTTTATATCTCACACATTTCACACAACGAAAGCCGGACACCTCCAAAAAAGCAACTGAACATAATCCCTCACCAATTAAAAGAAAAAACTTATTTAAATTTAAAAAAAAAACAGCGCATTTTTACGCAAATCTCTGCAACCGTACTTTTAACCGTGCCGGGCCAACGATACCCGTATATTTTGAAAGAACCGGCCCGCACATCCAGCGCTTTGTTTACACCCATGCATCCGTATTACCGGTTTAACAAAGAGAACAAAGTTGGATCCAGCTCCCGCTGGAAGAAAGCGCTGATTGTATGCTGGTTTGGCGTGGATCTACTTTTTAGAGCGAGGGAAAAGATGTCGTTGTAACTGGTTATGTTTTTGTAAAGATCGCGAATGAACTTAACTGACACATTACTCGAAGCTGAAAGGCAGAGTTACTTCCACATTTATTGTGTAATCACCAGTTTGTGGAATTCTCTGTTCCCAGTTCATTAAATAAGGTGTAAACGGAACCTTCACGAAGTTTTTGGGATAAAAAATCAAGTTTTACGGTAGAACTCAATGTAGCGCACTCAAAACATTGTGCTAGTGGATGCATGGAGTAGTACGAGGCTTGTGGTATTTAAAGTAAAGTTCTAACACGAAAAACTAAGTATTCGAAAAAAGTTGTAAAAAGTTGGAATAAATAAATACCCCCAATAAATCCGTAACTAGAAGGTATGGTCATGGTGGTGGTGGTGGTACAAATAAATTATCACAATGATGGGGAAAACAAGTCTTTTCAGCTTCGTCAAGGGTACTTTGACACACATTATAATCAGGATCTATTTAAAGTTCGAGTGAATCAGTTTCTTCTAGGCAAGCGTGCCATCATCGCTTTACATCAGGTGAGTTGCGGCCAATATCTAAACTCCCACACTAATATTATAAAGAGGAAGGATTTTCTTGTTTGTTTGTACCGGATAAGCTCCGACTCTCGCTCCGAGCACCGATTTTAACCATTATTTCACCAATAGAAAGCTAAATTATCGGAAAGTAACATAGGCTATAATCTATTTAAAAAAAAAATAGAGATCCTTAAGAAAATTGCAATAATGTAACCCAAAGTAGCAAAATTTTGCCTATAAAATGAATTTTATTATTTGGCGTGCGCTGAGAAAACTATTGAAACTTGATAGGTACATAGCTGTTACCTGTTACTTTTTATCCCGATATTCCCACGGAATCGAAACTTACGCGGGTGAAACTGTTGGGCGCAGTTTAGTATAAAGAATAAAAAGATGGGATCGAAAAGTGTTCGAGTGGCTATTTCGCACCGGAATGCACAACCAGTTTGGGCCTGGTTCGATGACCTGAACCTGAACTCACTATCTTTCACAATACGACGGATTTTGAAGAAAAATCCAAATCCATTGGTTAAGACATATCTTTCAAAAATGAATCTGCGTGACATCGTAAATAACGCAAATAAATAAATAAATAAATAAATAAATATCCTTGGACATTTCACACAGCACCATCTAGTCCCAAGCTAAGCAACCTAATGCTTGTGTTATGGTAACTAGATGGCTGATAAACTACATATATACATTTTTTTTTGTAAATACATACATATTATAGATAGAAAATCACCCAGACCCGGAACAACTACTTGTAGGTCATACAAATATTTGTCCCGTACGGGAATCGAACCCGCGACATGCAGCGCAGCAGTCAATCGCTTGACCACTGCGCCAACCGTGTCGTCAAATGACGACATGTTGATAAATTGACAAAAAGAAAGATATTGTAATTGTGTTGCGCAACAACCCTTTTTTTTTTTTTTTTTTTTTGGGGGGTGAGAAATCATCAAATGACTCCTCCCGCTCTGGGCGGAGCGGAAGGGAGTGTCAGACTCTTACTGACTAAAAAACACCCATGTTCCTTCATTGGCCCTTTATGTTCCAGGGCCGCGGTATCTCTTTCGAACAGTCCCGCAGCCCTGGCAGGCACCGGCCCTTGCGGGCCCCTCCCGTTTGCTGACATCTCTTTGAGGCGCGCGTGGAACACGAACGCGCCGTCGACACGGCCTGCCCGTCGTCATACGACGGACGGACGGCGAGCTAGCCCATTACTCGCCGTCCACAGGCCCGCGCCTACGGTGGCCGAGAGCCATCACGGCGTGGCCCCCGACGCCCGGTGCTTCTCCCGCGGCTGCTGGGACGTGAGGAGGTTCTCTCCCTCTCACGTTCCGCCGCCTCCTTCGCTAGCATGACTGCTTCGCAGAAGGAGGCGACGGCTTCCCATTCCCTCTCGCCCCGGACCATGGCTTGAACCAGGGCCGGGCGCGAGAGGTCGCCGCCGCCAATCGCCGCTACGAGGACACGGCGGTGCTCCTCCCAAGCGGAGCAGACCTCGACGGTGTGCTCCACCGTGTCCTCCGGTCGATCCTCGCAATTGTAGCACGCGGATTGCGCAACACCCCTCTGGTGAAGATCAGAGGAATGCACTTGATGCGGGCAGCTTATAGGTACCAGCCATATTGGCATGCTTTGGAAACCCTGTTTGACTTGCAGTTTTTTGCCTGATTGAATTGCTGATTAAATAAAGAAAAAGTTGCTGATTAAATGATCCATCTATACATTAAAGATGGATGGATCACTCTATTTATTTGTAAATCTTCATTGTCCTGTATGGCTTAAGGTCAACGCAACACGTTTTCTTCTAAGAGTCACTTCTGTTTTTTCATAATTTCTCCCACAATCCATCCATTTTTAATTAGTTCCTCGTTTCCCTCTCCATCCATTAAGATATATCAGCCACATTTTATTTCTCTTAATTTAAATTCCAAATACGTAAAATTTATAGTTAATTAAGTACCGCTTCAAAGAATAATAATTTAATTAGTATACAATGAAAACATGACGTACTTTGTTTACACAAGAACAGATTCTAAGCAAACTTATTAAGTTAAATCTTGCTTTCAGGTATAATATACACCCGAGGGTTTAGGTTCTCCGTACAAGAGCTGGCTACACTATAATTATATACGTTCAACAATCAACCGGGTCACCCGGGTATCTAAGCCCCCGTGTAATATCTAGCAACATCCGGTTCCAAGATGGCCGGCCCGGATATCCGGGGCTCTCAGATGTCGCTACTTGAACCGCTCTATTAAAGTTGCTAGGTCGTTATATTTGCTTAAAAACATGGTTTTTTAAGTTGATTAAGTTTAGCAACTGTCATTTTGTTTAATTATAGTAAGGTGGGAGTGCCAGGATAGCCCGCGAAATTCTTTTCTTAGGTTTTAAATATTATTTATTTTATAGGTCATGTATTTGTTTTCATATTTTAATTTGTAAGGTGACCATGTGCCCAAGAGAAATAACATTGAATACACTTCAACCAATTTATCTGTACAGGCGGGAACAATTTTGATATGATGACACATGGATGCAATTTTTTTTGACAAGCAACGCCAACTTGAATTGCACAGTGCACACTTAAAGTGCACATACTATAATATAGTTGTTTAGTTGCCTAGCTAACTTTTGCCGGTTGGCAGCAACTAGCTGTCAAACGGTAGATCACTTGTCTGCGCTCAATTGGGAGCATGGCAGTAGAGCGAGTGAAGACGTGTTAATTGTACACAGTACAGTGTCATCAGTGTTAATAAAGTGATTATAAAGTTATATACAGACTTAGCTTGTCTCTGCAAGTCTGCAACCAGAATAGTGAGTTACACTACTTTTAAATTTAAACGGCTTTTCATCTATGATAATGTCTTTGAAGTCTTGTTGGGGGTTTTCAATCTTATTGAGTCGCTGAACCAAAGATGTTGTCGGGTTCTTCAATTTAGTTTTTTTTTTCGCGGATAACTTTAACTGCGAGATTTAGGATTTTGATGTCGATTTATTTATTTATTTTAGTACAAGGAGGACTTACATCTAATAAAACAAACAAAAAGGGAAATAGTCACCAGAAAGCCAATTACAAATCCTCACGTATAGAAGTATAATAAAAAAAAAAAAATGGTTTACACCATATATTTTTTTTTACACAAACACAGAAAACACACCGCTTAAATCAAAGTAAGAAGAATATAAATACTTAGTTTGCAAATATATGACTAAAATAAAATAAAACAGTGAAAATGGTAAAATAATAAAAACATAATACAACCTACCGCTATTTGAGAAGTTGAGGCTTAAGCACATTCTGGCCGAATTCACATTTTCGTTTTCATTTAAATTCATTTCACCAGTTCTTCATCTGTGTCATAGATAGCGCTTTACTTTTCGTCCCATGTTGCAATAGTACTTTTTCTAGTACCGCTACAGGTTTGTTTTCTTTCGCGGTTGTAAGCAGTTTATTCCCTAGACTTAAAACATAATTATTGATAACTTTCTAGATTTCATAAATTAACGTCCTACAAAGCTCGATAATGTATTACGGGTACCGTCGCAGCTGTGGAGTTTCACTAGCTAATTCAATTTGACCTTGATATAAAAATATTGTGTCAGGAACAGCCCTCCGCAGACTGATGAGGTGAATTCAGTATAATAACATACTAAGATGACCGGTACTTGAAATTATTTCTGGAACGTTATGGTAATCCAATAAAGATTTGTTTTATTTCCGCTTATGCAATGTATCGTTACCGAGGCAAAACACCAGTAGCGGACGGCAAGCGCGACGACGAGTTCGATGAATTATGCAGCTAGGCAGGAACAAACAGCTGATTTTACGGGTCGTTCGTTAGAGGATTTCAACATACGTTGTTAGTTTTTGATTTTAGCCGTATTATTTACATAAATGGAGTGCTGCGTACAGAGAATGGAATTTTACATTGAAGTAAAGGAATAGTAACTGAAAATACGATAAAAAAATGAAAATTTTCCTGCGAAAAATTCCGGGAATGTGATTCAGAGCTGAATACACGTGTCAGTTTGCTGTCCCTTGTCGCTGTCCTGTATATAATTACTCGTGTAACAGTAACCAACAACCATTATAGGTTCACATTTTTCTTTAAAAGTCAAAAGTCAATCGAAAACGGACTCAATTTCCATTCGCAATCATTCCATTTTCGATCTAAAAAAATCACCGAATCCATTTTATCTACCTGGCAACATTTGGCCGTGTCATTCAGCGCCTTTAAAAGTCGGTCGTAAAAATAAAAAACGGGAGTCTATGGACAATAGAGTTGGGGGTAATTTTTCACGCGTGTATAGAGTTATGTTCGGTGTTAAGGCGCCTTTATATTGGTTGGGGAGAAATGGATTATTTTTGTGTATTAAAAGTTAGAAGGAGCTGCTTTTAGAAAACACATTTGGAAGATATAACATCATAACTTATCATCACGGCTGAGGTGTTCCTAATAGTGCACCCACATTTCATCAGCTATGTTTTAAGTCCCATGTAATAGGGGGCGACCCTATTGCCATCAACCGGATACAAATCTAGTCTCCGTGACTGCTACTGAGAAATTCTTGATGGAAAAACCAAATAACGCTTTGCCCGACCCGGGAATTGAACCCAGAACCTCATGCTCAGCAGTCGCGCTAGTGACCACTCGACCAACGAGGCAGTCCAAGTTTGGAAGATGTTATACACTGTTTTAAACTTTCACGGTTTTAAACTAAATTTATACTGTCACTTACAGGCTACGAGTATCTTCCGTGATTGTTCATAATTTTGAGCTACCGATATTTCGACGCTGTTGCAAGCGCCATGATCACGGCATAGATAATACACTTTAAAATACTTATAAGAGATCGCGGGTGGATTGGAGAATGCGGGTGGATGAAACATAAATTGATATGAGCAGACAAATCTATCTACCCTCTTTCTTTGTCTTATTTATTTTATATCCACCCGCATTCTCCAGTCAACCCGCGATCATGGCGCTTGCAACAGCGTCGAAATATGGAGAGCTCAAAATTATGAACTATCATGGAAGATATCCCGTAACTGACAATATATGTACGGAAGATGTTTTTTTTTTAAATGACTTTTAGTGGTTCGCTAGACGTGTATTTTGGATGTCTATCTAAACCTAAACTAAATTGAGTAGTTACGCGTAGTCTGAAGCTCGAATGTCTGACAATCAGTATTTCCAAGCAGTATCGTGTTACTCTATAAATTATAGGGATAGTGGAGTTCAGATAGACAGTCGCTCCATGTAAAACCGACCGCAGCATCACTTGGGCCCATCAGAATATCAGTGCTGTGACATTTTAGTTGTTACTGCACCCTGCTGACATAGGGGCCTTATGGCCTCGTACATGATCAATTTAGTTTAATGTATGTAATTTGTCTTATCGCATCGGATCAAGTCAGGATGGATGAAATGGCGACAGGTCACTGGAACAACTTGCGACCCACGGATGCCCCTCAAGTTAAATGAAAATATACAAGTCCATGATTAGACCTGTCGTACTGTATGGATCAGAATGCTGGGCTGTGAAGAAGGTGGATGAAAAACTATCGCAAGTAGCGGAGATGAGAATGTTGAGATGGATATAAAGTAAGAAATGAGTATATTAGAGGAAGTTTGAAAGTGGCGCCTGTTACAGAAAAATAGAAAGAAAGTCGTATGTTTTGGTATGGACATGTAATGAGGAGGGATGAAACGCATGTGACTAAAAGAGTGATCGACATGAGTGTTGATGGATGGAGAGGGAGAGGAAGGCCGAAGAAAAGATGGATGGATTGTATGAAGACTGATATGAAAGAGAAAGGAGTAAATGATGCCGTGACGTCTGACAGGGGAGAATGCAAGAAGAAAACGTGTTGCGCCGACCCCAAGTAGAATGAGACCAGGGCAGGAAGATGATGATGATGTATGTATGTCGTACTTATATAAGTTCATTTTTTGTTGTTGTTGTTTTTTCGTGAGGAGTCACTTGATGGGAAATCATCAAATGACACCTCCCGCTCTAGGTGGAGCGGAAGGGAGTGTCAGACTTTTACTGACTAAAAACCATCCATGTTCCTTCTTTTGCCCTTTATGTTCCAGGGCCGCGGTATCTCTTTCGAACAGTCCCGCAGCCCTGGCAGGGTCTGAATTAAGGCATGAAATGCAAGAATTAATGAATGTGGTGAATAGTTTTAAATACCTGGCTCATGAGGTGGCCAGTCACCTACGTGATGTTGGTGATATAGAGCGCTATCCTGAGAATGATTGTTGGCAGAGTGGACTGCCCCATGCAAAGACACTGGCTAAAAAGGAGCATAGGTTTATGTTAAATTGAATTAAGCACTAATACCATTAACATAGCATATATGCACAATCTGTTACTAACCACTAGCAACTTATGAACTGATATACGTCTGAAAAAAATATATTTTATGTTATGTTTTAATTAATTTTATTTTGTCGAAATATTTGGTTTTAAGTTAATTAAATATTAAACTCGTAATTCTACGGAATCGGATGGTGAAAACGAATTTATACCTATTAAAAGGGAATTGTATTGAATTACAATTATTTATTTTGAGAGTCTATTTAATTGTATAATTATTGGATTTCAGTTCATTGCTGTTTCGGATTACAGATTTGCAGATGTTAATTTGAATGTTTTATACAAAGTCAATTTTATACTGAAAAAAATAGTTGATTTTATTTGTGAAGCACATCATTGTAATTTATTAAATTAATTTTGATGTAGGTACACATCTATGCATCTATCTTAATTAAAAGCTGATTATAACCAACTTATAATTTTTCCGATCTCTGGGAGAGAGGCCTCCTCTCTGCTGAGAGAGAGGGTGTGGGCCCAGTGATGATACCAAGTGTCGAAGTTTTAATTTTAGGACACAAGTTTTCGTGAAATGTTGTACTTTTCCGAAAATCTAAAATTCTAGCAGACAAAATGAGCAAACCTCTAACTGTCGTGTAAAACCTTCATTACACACGCACCCCAACGTTATATAACTATTTATCTGTTGTAACAAAGTAATAATGATCTATTGTGGAGGAAAATTCGCTGTATATCGACGGTGACTCGCCGTTTTAATTCAGCTACAGAATGTTACTAGGCATGTGTTTTTGTTATCCCTGCCAAAAAGAATTGAAAAAGTTTATTAACTAAAGTATTAGCGTGGAAAAGGGTTACTTGTCACATACTTTTGTTGCGGGGGAATAAAGTATATTTTTATGACTTATACATTGTTCTAGTACATCGCTTCGCTGACCCATTTAATATTAAGGTATCTTCAGGTTAAGCCGTGCTTGCCTGGTTCGGTACGTGGATGGATAATCACCCATTACATACCGAGTTTCCTCCATGAAAGCGCGGAAAGCACGTTAAGCCATTGGTCCCGGATGTCATTTGTAAGATCAGATATCTTTGGCAGTCGTTACAGGTAGTCAGTGGCCTGAAAGTATGACAACCAGTCTTACGAACGGTACTTATCGTATCGCCGAGGACTAACTGGATTGTGGAGGTCAGGTAGGCAGTTGCTCCATGTAATATACTGGTATTCATCTGCATCTGGTTAGACTGGAAACCGACCCCAATACAGTTGGGAAAAGGCAGGCAGATAGATAGATCTTTATTGGAAAAGATACCCATGTGTGTTGAAGAATATGACTCCGTTCGGTCTGACGTTCTTTCAGCGGTAAGGATGAACGAAAAATTCAAATAAATAAATTGGATTAACATAAATGCTACCAAAAAGCTTTTGTCACTCATAACATCGCGCATGTAATCCCCTGAGGGTTAGGCAGAGGTGTTCCGAATAGTACACCCATATTTCACCAGTTATGTTTAAGTCCCATGTAATAGGTGGCGAGCCTATTGCCATCAACCAGGCACAAATCCAGACTCCGTGGCTGCTACTCAGAAATTCCTGATGGAAAAACCCAATAACGCTTTGTCCGACATGGGAATCATACCCAGGACCTCATGCTCAGCAGTCTACTAGACCAACGAGGCAGCTTTTGTCACTCCAGTTGAATGTCGATGCAGAAATACGAAACGCTTTGAAAACTATTGTACGTGGTCTGGCCTCTATCTAAAACTTACTATATGACTTTTCTTTAGTTTGTGGTACAACACCTAAAGTAGCACGTATGCACCAAAAAATGATTACCCCACTTTCTATCACGCCGAAACTTCGCTAAACAAAAGTTAGAAAAGGCCGTGTCATCCGCGAATATGATCCGAGCCTCGGATACTCTGGGATATCTTCGGATAAATCCAATACACATTGTGATCCGACTTACAAGTTGTTCGGACTAGTCTTCAAGTTGTTACTTGATAGACTTGTTTTGACAGATGCCTCGTAACAGTTTGTTGATTTTCGAAATATTTAGGTACTTATAAATATGTAATCGTTGTTTTGTAAATACAGTGAAGTGTTTTGTTTAGTTTAGGAGAAATTGAATGGCTAGACGTCTTGTGAGTTCATAGAAAAACCAACTAAAGAAAATACGTTTTATTGTGACAGAACCTGCACGTGTATGTTTGTCATGGTCGTAATGGCTTACAATTTTAGGGTTCTGTACTCAAAGGGTAAAACGAGACCCTATTAATAAGACTCCGCTGTCTGTCTGTCCGTCTGTCACCAGGCGGTATCTGATGAACAGTGATAATTAGACAGTTAAAATTTTCACATAATGTATTTCTGTTGCCGCTATAACAACAAATACTAAAAAACAGAATAAATATTATTTAAGTGGGGCTCCCATACAACAGACGTGATTTTTTTGCCGTGTTTATAGATGTATTAAGGCTGCTAGGATTTGAGATTTCTACAATTACAATACGTATCCCCGATGGGATTTCGTGCCGGCAACGATGATGAACTTTCGTACACACTTCATCCCCTACTTAAGCACGTAAAGGGAAGAATTAAACTTTTCTTAGTACTCATCTTCGTTGTGAACTCCTGGGCAAGATTCCATGTAATTTCCAGCAGTGTAGGCTGTGCGTTATATAGAGCCTTACCATTTGCATCTGTCTATTTTGTGTAACTAGTGAACCGTTTCCTGAGCACGGTCGATGGGTTGTGTAGTTGCAACCGCATCGCCCCTTGCTTTGTGAGTGATCTCTCATTTGCTTATGAATGTGCGTTTGACTGAGAGGTTTGCGGCACAGACGTAGATGGCTTGCGTCTTGCGAAACATATACGTAGGAAACGTAAGAGCATCTACTTTGCGTGCATTGTATGCGGTACGTGGCTACTGTCGCTGGAAGCTAATTTGTTTAAAACAACGGATCAGCGCCCTGTCGACCAACTTAGATACGACCCGAAGAATAATATCTGGATATTTCAGTTTTAATAGGCGTAAAACATTTATGTATAGTCAGAAAGAAAGAAGAAAGAAAGAAAACACATTTATTTGGCACATGCCACAAATGCACACAACATAAAATAAAATAAATAAGAAAAATAAAATAGAAAAGTTTCGATTTAACGGTTCCACCACATAGAGTGTAAAATTGAAGTAAGTTTTGGATAAATAAATCAGTAGTATAATTAAACAAGTAAGTACTTATCCTTTTTTAATATAATATTAAATTAAAAGTTGATTTGAAATTACACACGCACGTTGTGTAATTTCGACGCGAAAACGGCTACCACGTATTCAGGATATCATTCTGAGCGCACAAAAATTATTATTAAAAAAAAAATTCCGCTGTTTCCTACAAAAGTGCAATAAATACACGGTCAAAATCAGCTGTTGTTGCTGTGTGTTTTTTTAATAACTGATGAAAAATTTCTATGTGCGCTCATGCACTGAATATGTGGTAACCGTTTTCGTGTCAGTGTCCCTTCCACCCCGTATTTATTTATTATTTATCTAAGATGGTTTCAATCAACAGCTTCTCCTTCAACAAAGGCCTCCTCTAAAGTTTTCCATTTCTGCCTGTCTCTCGCTGTTCTCACCCACGCTGGACCAGCCACTGTACACTCATGTACAGACGCCAGCACATCAAGCTACTAGCATCTGTCAAATTTCTTTAATAGATTTTCAACTTTATCTCTAAAGCATTACGTTCAAGGTTGGTTGGGAAAATCTGACAGTTTCGGGTAGGTTGACCTGCTGGCGTCTGTACAAATTGCCTAGACTAAATCAGTTATCCTTAGCAAACGAACAAACAAAAATTTCAAGTACTGTATGGTGTTGGACGTAAAGATTAACACCATCCCATATCTTCCCATGGGTGTCGTAAGAAGCTACTAAGGGACTTACCAGAGAATGGGCAGCAGCGTGCTCTGTGCTTTTGTAACAACCGTACTGCGATCGCCAACCTGCCTGCCAAGTGTGGCGATTATGCCAAAACCCCCCATTTGAGGGAGGCCTATGTCCAGCAGTGGACTTTTTTCGGCTGAAATGATGATGAAGCAAACAGCATTGTTCTAATAAAACGTGCCGTTTCAATAAATCCTTGTCATATTATTTTAAGCGATCCCTCTGAAAATTATTCATGAACGGCCTTACTAAGCCATTTCATACCGAGCCGATCCAGAGCTGGTATGACAAAATCCTCAATGCAGTTGGTTCCCAACCAGTGGTACTCAAGAGCTAAAAAATGGACCGCGAGAGGTTTAAAATTTATAACTTTTATTTGTACTTTGTAACTTTTTTTGTATCTGTAACTTGGATGGTCATCATCATCAAATCATAACATCACGCCTTGCAATTCCCGAAGGGTTGGGCAGAGGTTTAGTCGCCAGTTATGTTTAAGTCCCATCATAGGGGGCGAGCCTTTTGCCATAAACCGGGCACAAATTCCAGACTCTGTGGCAGCTACTGAGAAATTCCTGATGACCCAATAACACTTTGCTCGAACCGGGAATCGAACCAAGGACCTCATGCTCAGCAGTCGCGCTTGCGACCTGCCTCGTTGGTCCTGACCAACGAGGCAGTCTTGGATGGTAGACCTTCGACGTTGTACATAATTAATAGTATTTTATCAATTTATCTTTTGTGTTTTACTTTTAGGGTCACGACACATTGATCGACGGCTTCCGACGGTTTCACCATGCAAAAAGAGCGCACAAGATATAGAAGCTCCTTCGTCACGTGCGAATGGATGCTTACGGTGGTTGTGTTTTTATGACAATTTTGTTTAGTGTATTTTTTTTAAACATACAGATTACATTTTTAAACATTTTGATCCCTGTTACCAATAAAGAAATGAAAGTGATCCGTGGTCAAAAAAAGGTTGGGAGCCGCTGCTCTATATCAAGTCATATGCAAATGTGTGTTTCATACCCGGCTGGATTGCTTTCAATGGGCTTCAGTATCTACTAGCTCTTGTAGGCGAACCCGGGGTAACACGTAGTGCTATTCTGATTGTCTGTTAGAAATCCATCGTCAATGATTTCTGTGGAGATTTTTGCATGGTTGTGACCGACAGTCGTGTGTGTGATTTGAAAGAAAGTAAGTTTCAAGGTTTTATTGATTTTTTTATTTGAATACTATTCAGCTCAGTAACGTTATATAACTTCACGCCTGAATCCGCGAACAGTAAGGCAGAGATATACCTATAGAGATCCACAGTACCGCAGTTATGTTGTTGTCACGTCGGCTATTTCCATCAACCGGGCTCAAACAAAATTCTGATGGAAAAACTCGATAACATTTTTTCTGATTTGAGAATCGAGCCCAAGACTGATGCTGAGAATCAGTCAATTAGTAGCGTGGCGACCTCTAAATTAAGGAGGCAGTCTTACTTCTTATTTATTTGTGCTTAAATTATTTTATTAATACAAGCCCAGCCGGAGGCGAACTTAATGCCATGCTCACCTTAGTTTTATGTTATAAATATGCTTCTAATTTTTTTGCAAAATTTTCCCTTGCAGCTATTCTCATAATAATATAATCTTTATACGTCCGGGGACATTGAGATTGTTCTGCTGTTCCCAGGTGTCCACATCATTATAAATGCGAAGTCCTCTCAGTGTCCGAGATCACCGGTTCCCTTCCTGTATTGTCCTTAGACCTGTCCTATGGGAAACACCGTAATTTTCCTTGAGTGTATGTAATACCTTCCCTGCCTCCAGTATTGATCAGGAACTTTAGCAAGAGAACATCTCTGGTACGAAATATGAAATGATGTTTATTTCTCCAAGTAGAACCGTTTTACACGTAAATGTTTTAGTTTAAATAAAAAACAAATCTCTACTTAAAACCAGCTTCATTCCAGCAAAACTTTTAATATACTTCATATTTTCGTTCATTTTTTTTTACTTAGGCTGTGACCTAGAACTTCGAGGTGATTTAGAACTCTTTCTTTTTAATCGACTTTCTTAAAAAAGTAAGAGGTTCTCAATTCGGTTGTATTTTTTTCTTATGTTTGTCACCTCATAACTTCGTCATTACTAAACCCATTTAAAAAAATCTTCTTTTATGTGAAAGGAAAAAATACTTCCCGATTAGTCCCACAGAAATTTCATCAAAATCGGTTCAGTAATTTGGTATTTTTCCTCACGTTAATTGCCACATCCTGCGACGGTGCGTGAAGTGACTTGTTTTGCTATGGGAGTTCACGCGACGTCGCGTGCTGGTGCTTTACAATTATGTACGAGCCATAAAATAGCGGCCCTAGCGTATTGGGTTCTGGTATATGTTTAGGCTACTAGAGAAGACATTCAATGAATTTAATATTTTGGCCATCTAGGTAAGTTCTGGATTTTGGCTTGGCAATGAATTTTTTCTTCTTGGGTTATGTTGATGACATGATGATCTCTTAATAACTTCTAGTTACAATGTACAAATTAATTCATGACAAGAATTTGTGTAGTATACTACAATTTAAAAGGGTAAAATAAACAAAAAACTGCGAAAAAAAACCGTGTTCCACAAAACACTAAAAAACTCTAAAAATACTTTACTTTCGGAAGTTTTTGTCGCAGAAAGTTTTTTTTTTAAATCTATGTATGTATACTTCCATCAATTGAAAAAGTCATATAAGCTGTGCGTAATAAAAACCATACTGAAACATTTTGGAAGAATTACATTTTCTCTCTGGCTATCTGTTTTCTTTTCCCGCGTATTGGATTTAGATTTAAAACACGGTTAAACCATGACCTGGATTAGGACAGAGAATATTTTTGATCCTTGCAATACGTTCCCGTGGGACAATTTGCAGCCGCGGTTTTGCCCGCGGGGTAAGGCTAATCATAAACCAGATTATTCAGACAGTTGTAACTTACTATACCATTTTTTTTTAACAAGCAGTATTTTGTTCCCCAATTTGCGTGAGGGATACCTAATTAATGCAGTTGTCTACACATTGTAAAAAAAAAACTGCTGCTGCGTTCAATACGTCATGACCAAAGATATCCAAACAAAAAAAAACACTTTTTAAAGTGATTTTATTTTAACCTAAAATAATTACTTTCCGGAACTCTAGAATAAACACATCCACAAAACGGTCAAAACAAAATCACTGTAATCAGTGTTTTTTTTGCTTGGATATCTTTGGTTAGACGTACTGAACGCGGTGTTAAAATTTGTCCATCTATTTTAATAGGACCTTACATATTGAAGCTTCATACTTCAAGCTATATTAAATTATGTACCTTAAATCTAATACGAAGTCAGTACGGTTGTTTGTGCAATCCGCATCGATATTGGAGTAATAAACTCGAGATACGGGCAAATATTATTGAGGTACCGCTCTTGGGTACCTAGTAGGGCGCAATATCGTCTTATTTGTAATAGAAACTGATTTGTTTGAGATGTTTAGGGAAAACATTTTTGATATAAAAATGTCATGGTAGATGGTATGTAAATCTTGGAAAATACAGTGAGCATTTAATCATTGCATACTGTCTCAAACTAAAAGTTTTTCAACGTCCAAAGTGCAGCAGTTCACTCAAAAATGACTCTAAGCTGAAGTGGAACTGGGCTAGCCACGTCTGCTATATACCCATGCCATGCCCAATGAAATATGGGTCAAAATAGACCCCACAGTGTAAGTGGCGGGTGGAGCTAGATAAAACACACAAACAGTGGCGAATAATATAAACAAACCATAGACCGAAAAAACTGCATGTCATTTACTTTGAGACAATGCAGGTTAAGTAACCGTAACGATAATACGAGTATTACAGTAAACTAAACAGTAAAGTAAACTATTTACCTTTTACATTGTGAAGGAAAACTGAAAGTTGTCAAAAATGTCTTCAGGACTACATAGATTGAGGTCAAGAGTAGGCCCATTTAATATAAAAAAACAATATCGTTACTTATCTACATGGCTTTGCCTTGTTGTTAGGAAACAATAACAACAAAAGTACAAGCAAATCGTGTCAATGATACCAGCTACTCTGAAAAGTAATTATTCTTCACTTCAAAAATATCACATTACAAAAGCATCCCAATTACCTTGAAGGTAGTATACAAAATTACAGTCGAAATTAATTTAATTAAAAGCGAAAAATATCGCATTACAATTAAAAGAATATTCCTCAATTTAAGGCTAGTTTACACGGGGCGATTTTCCCGAACGCCGAGACGGGATATTTTATGCGAGAAATGACTGGCGAATGGATAGAGTAGACCCTACATCTGTAGTCAAAAAAAACAACTAGATTGTTATTCTATTGAAACTCCGTTTGGGCTTAAAACGGAGTTTCAATAGCATAAATAATCCTGCAATCACCAAAGGAGAAATGAGCGCAGCGGAAAGAAGATGGGCAAGATACTACTAAACACGGGAGAGTCGTGAGACGATACAATAACAAATGTCGATTTTGAACCGACTGCAAAAAAGGAGAAGGTTCTCAATTCAGTTTTTTTTTGTATGATTGTTACCTCATAAAGGTCATGACTCACAACTCCGTCATTTATGAACTGATTTGAAAAAAAAAAATTATCAAAAAAATAAATATAATATATGAAGTCATTTTTTTTATAACCTATATCAATTCAAATTTATCCATTTATATCCAATCCCTATACCACTCGAGATTCGCCAGGCATTTTTTAAAATTTGTAAACTAACAAATCGTAAATTAATTTAGTTTACACGGATGCTGTATTTTTTAAAGTTGATGCAATTATAAAGTTGAAGTTGACAAGCGAGTGTCTCGACTTAATCTACTATTCACATGAGTCACAATATTTTAAACCTTTTATAATCGCCTACTCGAGGCGAGAAAACCAACTCGTGTAACTGACCCATAACATTTGTAATGAAAGAATGGATTTTAAAATTTATAGGAGCCATCGAAGTCCATTGTTCGAGCAATTTCTGATTTCAATTAAAGTTTCAATATATGGTAATGAATCATGGGGAATATTGTAAAAGCTGGACCGTTTCATTATTAATTCCTAGTTGAGAATTAAGGGCAATGTTGCCGTTTGAATATAATGTTGGTTTTTTAGTTTTTAGTTTGGTAGTGAATAAGTTTGATTGGTATTTTCCTAAGTTTTAATTGTATTTGTTTGTGTTTTAACAGGTCTCTGTCATAATAATTAAAACATTTAATTTTTAAATATTTTCAGTCTTAACCCGTTTATGCAGTTTTTACTAAAAACAAGTTTTGATTTTATATGGCAAAAAAACAGTGTGTTCTTCATAATGTTGTACATTATGATTGGTAATTGGGTGCATTTCTTGAAATAGGTGATACTAGACCTAATTTGCAACAATTTTGACCCGATAACCTGGGGTCCAAACTGGGTTGGTTTGGAGAAAACGAACTTTAAAGTTTATTTAATCAAAATATTAAATATTTACAAACTACAAAACTATAATAGAACTAAATATGTACAAGTATAAAAGGGTTACAGGGCATCCAAAAATTCGTCCGCATCGCTGTCAACAGGAAAAGTGCCCAGAAGGCTGGCAGCATTACCACGTTGGATGGCAATGCTGATTCTTTGGCCAAAAAATAGGCCCACCCTCTGGTCACGTGAAGAGTCGACCAACCGCTTGGCGATTTCCCGAAAAACTAGGTGGGCACTCGGACCCCATGGCCCTAGTGTTTCAACCCCAAACGGCTCAAACACATAATTACCAATTAAATTATTGTATTTGCGCCGTTTGAGGTTTTCAGCACCTGCAGCAGCCGCTCCAGCGCAGCCCACTGTGCTAGGAAGATGGGATGGCGCAAGGGTGTCGACGCAAGTTGCGTCCCACAAGAAAGGCCTACCCAACTTCCATGGCATTATGGTCATACCATCTGGTCTCTTCCCATCGACGCGTGCCAAGCCATTGGGTTCTAAGACAGCTGGCACCCCGGCGGTGGCAAGAGCACGACGGATGAGATCATTAATTACTTTAAAGTTTATATTTTCCATCTCTCCAACATTAATTGCTGATTGAAAGAAATCTACGCCATTCAGGATATTCTAGTGATACTTTTATGATTGCTTGTGAACGAATGAACTTTGCAAAAACTAATTTATCAAAAAAGTAACTTAACCTTTGGAACTGCATGCGGTGGTAACTTATAAGAAATTGTAATACTAACCTTTGATATAAGAATCTTTTTTTTCTTAAATGTAACAGTATATACAATTGTTGGTTGGCCAAAGAAAATAATAAATAAATAATAAAAACTTAAGCTTCGGAATTAAAACTATTAAGTTCGATTTCACCAAAATCACACTCACTCACTCACTCTGTAGTACAGTTTTCTTTAAAAAAAAAAAAAAACTACAGAGGGAGTGAGTGTGATTTTGGTGAAATCGAACTTTTCGTAAGAACTCCAGGGCATAATCAGCCTGCAATGTTCCCATTAGTGGTACACAATCCTGTATGTGAGTCTGTGAGAGTCAGCGGGCAGTGGTCCACTCGGGCGAAGTGCAGATTAGTGGATGTCACGACGTCTTCAAATTCTAGAACAATAAGTCTGTATTCTTGGAACTGCTTCTGCTGCTGCTAGCTGACTTGTACTTATAAAACACCCACATTTTTCCACTTATGTTTAAGTCCCATATAATAGGGGGCGAGCTTGTTGCCATCATCCGAGCCCAATTCCAAATTCAAATAATTTATTGTGGATCATCATAAAATCTTGCTTTAAATACAGGTAAGTATGTTCCGCCATTGAGGCATAGAAAATTCATGTCACAAATTCGGTAAGTATGTCGTTAAAATACAATACATCTAATTGTCATGCAATACATGCATCATCGGTCGGGTCGGCTTCCAGTCTAACCGGATGCAGCTGAATACCAGTGTTTTACATGGAGCGATTGCCTATCTGACCTCCACAACCCATCAATGCAATACATTATGATTAAATTAGTAAAATATTTATATAATTATGTCAAATTACAAATTTACAATTCAATGGATTCGCTTCAATGTATTGTCATCTAGAAATTCTTATAAAGAGTAATAACATTTACTCATCAATAATTCGTGTAGTTTTTTTGAAGGTATTAGTAGTATCCAGCCTTCATTCTTCTTATTATGTAGTCCAAAAATATAAAATAAAACTTCGAACAGTCCCTCCCTTAACAGAGCCAGCTGGTGATATCGAAAGAATCGTCGGAACATATCGTGTTAAAACGGTGGCTATTACCATTCGTGTGAGATTGACTCTGTACCTGCGATGTTACGTAATCGCTTCTAGTCGGAGCGGCCATGTTTGAGCGATGGCTTTCCGATGGATGTGACGTCATGCTTTTATTGAATAAATTGTGATTTGGGTTGGTGAGTTTTTTATGATTTCGGTATGAATTGGAAGTGTGTCGATTTATTTATAATTATAGTTTGGAGTTACTTACGTACAAGTTTAAAAAAAAACTTTCATTAAAAAAAAGGCAAAAAAGGTTTTATATTTACTTAAAATAAAAAAAAAATCCGTAAAAAAACCGTAGTTTATAGATTTTAAGATATAATTTCAAAGAGCTGTGGATTTTGTGATTATTAAATAAATAAATAAAAAAAAGTCATCAAACATAGTCGGTTTTCCCGAAACCTCGTTGTAGTGTACAAATAAATACCGACATGCCTTACTGGTGGGGCGAGCGGTGGTGGGGGTGCGGTCGAGTAGTCACTTCACTGACCGCACACTCTCTGCTAGTCGGTCGTGCGAGTAAGACGTGCGCGTTGAAACCAAACTGTGTTGTTTTATTTAATTTATCACGTACCTAACAAACTAATAGTGACCTGTACACTCGTAATTACAATCATTATGATAATTTTAAACAAGCCAATAATAGCTAACATGACTCTAGAATTACGTATGTACTAGCACATAATATAATATCACGATTAGGCAGAGGTGTACCTTATAATACATCCATATTTCGTCATTTACGAAAGCCCATGTTATAAGGGGCGAGCTTATTCCCATCAACAAAGCACAAATCCAGACTTCGTGGCTGGTACAGAGAAATTCCTGGACTGGAAAAACCCAATAACACTATGACCCGGTAATCGAACCCACGACCTTATTCTCAGCAGTCGCAATTACGACCAACGAGGCAGTGTGACAAAAGTTGGAACAAAAATCATCAAAGCGTAGACAAATTTAAAACATAAGGAATACCAATTAAAACTAATAAGCCTTGTCATAGAAAATCAATGTTAGAAAAAAACTTCCCGGGAACGGAAAAGTTGCCTTGTTAAAATAATTTTCCCATTTTTTGAACGGTAATGACGAAGCCTTGTTCCGGAGTTAATTCTTTTACATAATTAACATGGCATTATTTTTGTTAATTAGTTGATTGATCGTGATTTTGTAGAGTTTTTTTTTTATTAAGGTAGGTATCTGTTATTTTTTACTAGCTCATGCCCGCAGCTTCACCCGCGTAAGTTCGATAATTATCCCACGGAATCGCACTACCGGGATAAAAAGTATTCTATGTGTTAATCCAGGTTATAAATTATCTGTGTGCCAAATTTCATCCAAATACGGTCAGTAGTTTTTGCGTGAAAGAGAACATCCATCCATCCATACTCACAAACTTTCGCATTTATAATATTAGTAGGATATCAGCTGCTTTGTTGGCTGGGCAAGGACCTCCCCATGGCTTTCCAGTCTTCTTCATCTTATGCCTTCTCCGACCAATTCAGTTTTATGATTATTTTGTTTTTTTGGCAATTTTTTTAAGATGTTCGTAAATAAAACAATGTTTATTTTAAGAAAGTAATAGATGTGAAATAAAAACAAAACAAAACGTGTACAAGATTATATAGCTAGAATAGAGATTTCAGAAATGGCGACTTATAATGTAAGTATGAAAGAAGAAGATAGGTCATGGGCGTCATTGGGCCTTATCAGAATATCAGCGCTGTGACATTAAATGTTAACGCACCTTGCTGAGATTGATTTATTTTAACTACTTTGTTTTAAATTATTGATTATCATCTTTTACTCTGGACGCTCCGTCTTTCTACATCGTCCTCACATGTATACATACTCAACATGAATCATGTTAACCAAGATCTTGTAACAATACTTTGATTGAAAAGAGTGTCCATGGAGTTTCTTGCCCATTCTTCTCCATAGAGATCTACGCTTTGGAATGGGCAACTACAGTACTTTCACAAGTTATTATGCCTTGTGTCTGTGACTGTAGCTTCGTTCTCTTTGTTTTTGACAGTCAAAAGTGCCTGTTATGGTCTAATTGAAATAAAATGCTTTGAGTTTGAGGGGCCTTTGGTTTCGTACAGGACCATATTTTTTATTATTTCTCTTTTAATTTAATTTTGTTTTATTGTTTTGTCCAATGCAAGTCTAATAAATACTATTTTTTTTTCTATGTGCCAATCCCAAATATGTATATTGGGATTGAAAGGCTGGAGACTATTATTATGTTTAAGTTGTTATCCAAGCACATAAAACTTTCATAATTATCATAACCTGGTGCAAATCGTACGATAGGGATTCACTGGATGCGGGCAGGACCGGGCGTTGCGGTTATGTTCGAGAGAGGTCAATGTCCAACAGTAGACTTTCGCTTTTACTTAGTGTTAAATGAGCTATCACAAAGTCTTCATCTAGACATTCTGTACATTAAACTAAGTTACACCGAAAAAACTGCTTGGAGATGACTTCCATTACTTGACTTGTGTTGTCTACTGTGTGTACATAAATAGTTAAATAAATAAATTACTGGTGTGATTTTTTTTTTTACGTTGCTGCATTATAAACGCACGCAAAACATATACGTAGGTCCATGAGATTAAGTTAGAACTTTTTTTTCGTAAACATAACCAAAAAATTGAAACTTTGACCTTTAATCTCTCAGTAAGCAATAGGTTCTCAGGTATTTGAAATGCTAGAAGCATCGATATAAAAACACACTTGCGATGAAGTAGACCATTCACCTGTTTACTTACACACCTACAAATAAAGCTTCTATCATTTTCTTCCCTCCCAAATTACGGCTAATTTATCAACCTAGTTAGGCCGAACCTCTAGCCCATTCCATCAATGGAGGCCTGGACTTAGAGCGAACATTAGCAATAAATACATTCACGACGGGCTCAAATTAGCTTGATGTTTGTAGGCCATTAATTCAGGCACACTCTACGGGTCCACTCGTGACGTAAGTTATGTCACTGGGATGTTCGAAGATGGGTGGATATGGTAAAAGAAGAGAAAATACAGAACATTTATTTGGCAGAACCACACTTAAGAAACACATTAAATGGGTAGGCAGTGTAATCTCTTCTTAAGTTAAGGAAGATCATGTCATAGTCACAAAAGATACATTTTGATGCTAGTGTGCAAAGTTTTTCATTGCACTCGAGGCGAAAGGAGAGCTAACTGGAGTCGAGGTGGGCAAGCGGAGTAAATGGCATACGTATTAAGAGCGTGGTAAGAGGCTTTCATGGCACCTAATTTAGGTGCAATAAAAGCCTCTTTTTTTCAAATCCTGGGCAGTTAGCCCTGCCAACAGCGCTTGCCATACGTACACTGAATAACAGCCATTCAAAAATGCAAGACGCAACTGAAAATCTTGACAAAAATTTATATAAATTACAATGGATGTTTATTTTTCAGATTTTAGATGTTTATTTTTCATGACACTGATTAAAATGTGCACGTTTTGAAAAATGCAGGATTGCTCATCGGGTCTCCTTTATTGTTCATGTTCAGTGGTACAGTCCCAACAGCCACATCAAAATGGGTCAGAATCGCGTTCATAACTCTTCGGGTACACAGAAGTGCACTAAAAGCATACGAATTCCTAGAATTATTTATTGAATTGAGAATTCCGACTATGCGCAAGTTTGTGCACTTCGCAAGAACCTATTAAAGTCACGACTATTATAAAATCTACTTAATTAGTTCTACTTTCATTATAAAGTTTCAGTTGAAAAGTTTTTGAAAAATTATAAGTTTTTTTTTGTACTTTAGCAATCTGATGGTGGATTGGCAGAATAAAGATTTTTTATTGAGATTAATCAAATTAAACGTCCATTGCGAATTGTAATAAGAAAAGTTTTTATTCAATTGTGTATTAAAAACTGGATTTGGAAACTTTTTTGTGGTGGAATAAAAGTTACGGGCAAAATTATGAATGCGTCTCATTTGTAAGTGTAATTTGATAAAACTTTCTCTCATAAATAGATATACAGGATGTTTGGTGCAGCGTTTGCCAAATTAAACGGGTAAAATTGAAAATAAAAAATATCTTGAAAAATGGCATTTAAACAGGAAATGATTCCTCGTTTCGACCCGTTCAATTTGGCAAACGATGCATCAGACATCCTGTATGTATGAAATATAATCTGCTAGTAGCTATCAGTCCGTCGAGTGTCTCAGAAAGAACAAAGTATAACTCTTCCTACGTAACTCAAAATAACAATAAATTCTAGGAAATATAAGGTAACACGGAAGTGAGGAATATTATGAACATGATCTTTTTAAAATGTTTTTGAATCTACAACATTGTTTACATTAATTCGTGATTATATTTACTGAATATTAAGGTAGCCGCCATTTTGAATCCAAACTGGTTTTAAAATGGCGGCTACTGAGATTAGATAAACTCAAAAACACATCACTCCGAACATCAGTCACCGAACATGTTCAAACTGTAACTGCAGTTAAACAAGACAAGTAATAACAAAACGTTGCTTGTAAATTAGGTAGGATCGATGCAGTCGCTGCCACTGGGAAGTTTAATGAATATTTCCATTTACCGCGCTGCAATAAACGGCGCCAAGGATAGTATAGGCCGGGAGTCGGAATCTAAAGATGATATAAATTATTTACTAACGTACAATATTCATCCTTGTAGCCTAAGTGTTCAAGAGTGAAAACAGCTTCCTATTCCTGTTGTGGGGCAGGGAAATAGTTTCAATGGCACTATTACGCTGTAAACCTTAGGCTCACTATTTGAGCATGGGACATATCTAACGATATGTTCACATGAACTGTTTACATGTTCGTGATTTTTTTTGGGACGAATTCAGCCATGCTTTATTTTTTTAGTAATAACTTCATGATCATGTGTTTCAACAAACTAAAATATCAATTTGTTACAAATCACGAACAGGTATTTACCATTCTTGCCAAAAAAGGACATTTAGCAAAAAAAATAGTCCAGGAAACTCGCAGAAAAAAAGCTACGCACAACAGGAACCCTTCATCTTACCAACAATTACTACAAGACTTCCTCAATAACACCCTTGTTAGGTACCCTCCTTGAAGCCCCAAACTGCCCAACATTAGGGTACATTTGGAAGCCCAACTCCTGAACTACAGAAATAGTGTTATTACTTACTAGGAGTACCGCATAGCTTAATGAAGTGCTCAAACTCAATTAGTTTAGTACATGTTTCTAACTTAGGTACTAGTGATAGGTCATGGGAACTTACCTAAGTATATGGTGGAGTGTCTGAGTCTCCATTTTGTGGGACGAATGTCTGGAATCAATAATTTAATTATTGGGTGGTGTGATGTTAATTGTTGAGGGTTTGTGACCATGCCGTAACGACACTGCGTCTGCCCAGATAGCATTATAGGCTGATTATTTAACATTAGATATACAGCTTATAAACATAAATCTTTCCAAAATATTACCTGTGACGTATAAGCATACGTTTAGAATTATGAAAATTACAAAGTTTTTTTGTCAGTTTGGCGGTCATCTAATGGGTGTAAATATACCCTTAACAAAGCCGAAATGTATTGTTCTCTCCGCGATTGCGATATTTTTTTTTCTAGACCATACCTCGGGAATCTTCTATGTAGTTACGGATACATTTTAATTATACAAGTTTTTAATATTGTAACTTTACTTATAATACCTCCACGAGCCCCATACTATTTAATGCATCCATTAGCAGTGTTTTGAGTACGTTACATGAGTTCTACCGTAAACCGTGATTTTTCATTCCAGGAAAGTCGTTTCCCAGCAATATTTTTTGCTTAGAGTTATATAGTTTGATGTACAGAATACTGGGTTGGGCTTCGTAAAGGATCCGTTTACACCTTGTGTTTAATGTTTTCTAGCAGTGGCCTCATCGCTTGGTAACTTATGCTCAGCCTATAAAATTACTCACTCAGACCTTCTCTCTGTGAGAGGGAGTAGGCGATGTCCTACTACGCGGGGTGTACTCAGTACCAGGTTGGTGGATGGTGGATGTCGCATATCTTCGGATTATTGATTCTTGAATATTTGCGCCGGTTTCCTTACGATGTTTTCCTTCACCGTTTAGCAAGCAGCGGTGGGAAAATATAAAAGGTCTACCGGGATAGGTTCGAAGTCACGCCTACCACTGAGCCACCACAGCTCCAACTCTTAATCCTCATCATCATTAATCCTATTACATACATTAAAAATATCAGACCCGAACGATGCAGCAATGAACAACTAAAGTTCAAAATAATTAAAGTAACATTAAATTTTTTTTTCTTTGTTATTCTGCAATCAGCATTAGCTATAAGCAGGTATGTTGTGAGTTGTGGCTGTCCTCCAGTGAGGTCATCTCCTTATGAGTAGACCATAGAAATGGATTATAATCAATATGTCTTTCGCTTTACGCTTTAGCCATTTTTTGTAGCTTCGAGTTGTTAGTTTATCAGCCAATTTGTTGGGGTGTCATTCCAGCTTCCCTTTGTATGTCTCTGTAGTCTTATGGCTCTCTTCCTTCACCGTGCTCATCCCCAGATGATGGTGTATTTCTGCGTTAGTGATGTACCATGGGACATTGCATAGGTTTCTGAGTATCATATTCTGCATTCGCTGTAATATTGGAGTAACAAGCGCTGCCCCAGAGCTGTATACCATACATCCAGACAGGTTTAAGGACACTCTTGTATATTAGTAATTTGTTGTCTACACTTAGTTTGCTGTTTCGGTCCAGTATATTAAACAAAATGTGACCCACAAATCATAACTCGTGTTATAAGACTGCATAATCGCATTACTCACAGATTTTTGTACCAACCACCCCTATTTACCCACCCCAAGGGTCACTTAATTCTCGTGATAAATGGTGGGAGATTAGTCGCCATGCCGTGAGCTGTTCACGACCGAAAACACGTCAACTTATTTGTACCTGTTATTCAAATGTAGGGTCAAGTTGTTTACTTTAAACGTAGTTTTAAGAAAGTGGTCTAATTAATGGTTATTAAAATTTGTGTGTGTTTAGAAAAACGGTGATACCTGAAAGTTGAAATCTGTTCGTTTATATAATTTTGTTTTTTTTTTTTATAATGATACTTTGCTAAATAATAGCAGCCGCTTTGGTCGAATTTAGTTTAGTGTATTATGTCTTATTTACGTTAAGCTGCGCTTGTCTAGGTTGGTCCGTGGATGAATGACCAGAATGGTTGGTCTCGGCTGTCATTTGTAGATCTTTGACAGTCGTTAAGGTAGTCAGTGGCTCGAAAGTCTGAAAACCAGTCTTACCAAAGGGTATCGTGCTACCCAGTGCTACTGGGTTGTGGAGGTCAGATAGGCAGTCACTCCATATAAAATACTGGTATTCAGCTGCATCCGGTTAGACTGGAAGCCGACCCCAAAGAGCGTAATGTTAATTATTACTTTTTCAAGCTGTAATTTTCATTAAAATTGCTAGTGTAAAATATGTTGTCGGAAAAATAGTACAGTGCGAGTAAAATAATTGGTGATTAGGTATCATTTTTATTTACTTAATTTTTTAGCATTTCCTTCCTTACCTAAACTAGCATCAAACCTCATACCTGTTCTCTTCAGCCGTGCTAACGTCGAATATACCAATCAAGTGGAAATGCCCGCACAGCTGCACACTAGGACGTGACGTCATATCTTCTCGTTTCTACTCTACCTTCAGTATCTACGTTACCTTACGACAACGTCTGATCACGATTTATACGAAGACTATCTTGATAGCGATTTGTGAAGGATAATGCAAGAAAAAGCAAGTTTTTACAAGATGAAAAGACAAGATATAAATTTGGCACGAATTACACTTTTCCGTTCGATTATATACACGCCGGTTTCATTTAATTACTAGCTCATTGCTCCACCTTCGTTCGTGTGAAATTATTATAAAATTATTACTTCCCTATTTAAATCGGATTTGTTTATAAATTCAAGGGGTTTTTTTTGCACAGAAACTTGATTATTTTTTTACCTAAGTTAGACCTTATAACATCAGCTTTTTGCCAGTAAGAGTTCCGTCAAAATCGGTCCAGTCGTTTTGAAGATAAACCGGAACAAACAGACAGACAGATAAAAATTTTAAAAAAAATTCTATAAGTACCTACCATATAATTATAATTTCATATGCATATAGTAAAAAGCGCTTAATTTAAAATTACAAATAGAGACTTCAATTTTATCTATTTGTATAGATACAAAGCTGTTGTTACTGCTTCCAACATAATCAGAACACTCACATAAACTTCAGTCAAAACTAAACTCAATACACTAGATACTAAAATCTACTCCATACTATCTCACAGAGAATCAACGTGATCCCCGAACATCTGCTAACAGCCCCCTAAATACGTTTAAAATAGATAAATACGATTCGTCGATGTTAAAAGGTAGGAATCGCTTTTGATAGCAACATTTTTCTCGGCACAGGTGCGGCAGAGTTGTTCGACGCTCTATCCAACACATGTACGTGTATCTGATGTAGAGTGGCGAATTGAGATGGTATTGTAGTTGCATGCAAGAAAGGCAAATTCGACGTAAGTTGCCTTGTTAGCGATTTTGTAAATGTTTTATTATACAGGGTGGGACATCGACGTACAAACTCTCCACATGTATACATTTTTCATCGGTAATTTAGAAAGAAAAACACCTTATGTTTCCTACAAAAGTACAATACGTATGGAGTCAAAATGTATGGAGCTGTTGTTTTTTTTCAAAGTAAGATGTGTAATGATTAATGAGCTTATAGCAGTAAAAACTGCTTTTTAAGATATTACTTAAGAGTTCAATACTTTTTAGGGTTCCGTACCCAAAGGGTAAAACGGGACCCTATTACTAAGACTCCGCTGTCTGTCTGTCTGTCTGTCTGTCGGTCTGTCTGTCTGTCTGTCTGTCTGTCTGTCTGTCTGTCTGTCTCCAGGCTGTATCTCATAAACCGTGATAGCTAGAAAGCTGAAATTGTCACAAATGATGTATTACTATTGCCGCTATAACAACAAATACTAAAAAAAATTAAGGGGGGCTCCCATACAACAGATATGATTTTTTTGCCGTTTTTATAGATAATGGTACGGAACCCTTCGTGCGCGAGTCCGACTCGCACTTGGCCGGTTTTTAAATTTTATTGTCATTATCATTCGCAGCCTCGTACCCACTGATGAGTACAGACCTCCTTTTGTGCCATTTATTCTTGAATTTTATATTTCGTAAGCCAAATATACTCTTAAGTTTAGGGAGTTTAATTGCGTAGTTGTTTATTTTAGTTTAGTTGTATTTCATTTCTAGAGCCACTCGGTTTCAATTTTATACTCTTTTGTGTTATCAACTTATCACTTTCTTTGTGAATGCTGGTTAACCTGTAATTGGCGACTGTGTAAGTCCAAGACTGTAAAACCTGTACTCAAGACATTTTGTACACACAAGCTGTTGGTAAACCTTTATTAATAAATAAAATAAAATAAAATTGCTCCCTGGTCTGCACGCCTCTCAACCAGTTCTTACCTGCGATTCTCTAAATATCATCCACTCATTTGGATATCGTTCTGCCAACAATTCTATCGTCTCCTGGTAACCATCATCATCTTCACCTGCCTGTGTCCCATTCTACTTGGTGTCGGCGCAACACGTTTTTTTCTTCCATTCTCCCATGTCCAGACCATGCCCAGACGTCACGGCATAATTTCGACGGTTCCTACGTACATAAAGTCAAGTCAAAAACCGAGGTTTACAGGAGAGCGTAATTTGTGTTCAACACGACCTAGAAATAATTCTATGACCAATTATAATAAATATTTTCTTTCTACAATATTTTAACAGTTTTAAGAGCTTTATAATGCTATTTACACATATTTTATTTTTTTACGTTTTCTTGAAAAAAACGATAGATGACCGTTTCTACGCCGATAATAAAATAGAGGTATGTCAGTCATGTCTATGATACCTTTTTATACGCAGGAAACAAAAAAACAGTGTCCGATATAGAATTTAAATAAAATGTTTTATGAAAATGTAGGATTATGTTACTATTTTTAAATCAATACGTTAAACATCCTGAAATCGTCACCCATGGATGTAAAAAGTACTTCAATGAAGACATATCACTTTATACGTGGTTTTAGTCATTCGGGGTAGGACAAGTTCTTGTATTGTAAATAAAGACATGTCTTTTAAAATTATCAGGTTTGTGTTTTATTAATTATGCAAGGTTTATAAATTCAACATTATTTATTATTAAAAAACAATCTTCTTAACATCTAAATAATAGGTACCTATAGACTCACTGAAGGAGGAACTAAACATAAAAAATCACTGTTGTCTAATATTAGTGATTAACAATCTTAATTTTAAGCATGTGCCTCAGCCTAATCATGTCTAGCAATGCAATTGGTACCTAGTATTTAATAATCATCACAGTTTTTATTAAGTAGGTACCTCAGCTTAATTAACTACCTATCGACTTATTAGTAAAATTTAATAATCATCACAGCATTGTTTGAGTATGTGCCTCATCTTTAACACCTAATTGGTAACATTTAACAATCATCACAGCTTTATGCAGACTGATTCATCTTATTACTAATAAAGTTCTCTTAGTAGTTAAATAACAAAACAAAATGTATTAAAAAGTACCTAAAGATAAATTTAACAATCTTCTTCGTCATTGCCCTGTCCTTCCTCACTATGCTTAAGGTTTCTATACTGCCGTGCTAATTAGAAACGCAGTAAGGAAGGATTTTTGGGAAATTGAGTTTTTCATATATTCGGAATCCTCGTAATGAGCTCTGTATAGTGATTTAATCCTTATTTTGATAGCTGTCCCAGAAGTGGGACTTTTAGTAAGCCAAACTGCAGTATTTTTCTTGCTGAGAAGTAAATTACTAAGCACAACTGCAGTAAGACACATTACTGCTCTTTGCCTTCCAGTATTTTTTTGAACATAATTTATTTCACTAGTAAGAAGCGCAGTTAGGAACACTTGCTGATGTTATGATTTGTTAGTAATAATGATAAATAATAATGTTTAGTGAATAATTTTAGATAACAAACACGACGAAGATCACGTTATTTTGTGGACTGTGGACTGGGCTGAACAATTATCCAACTGTTCAGCCCAAAAAAAAATTGGGCGATATTGTCTTTCTTAGTTAACATAATTAACAGCAACTTGATTTCCGCACAGTTAAATTTTTCGAACCAGGGCATATATTTATGTCTGCTGACAGTTTTCATCACAGAGTTTAGCAATCTTTACAAAAGAAAGGAAAAGTTTACGGCTTTAAAGATTTTATTTAATGTTTTCTGTTTTAAAATTTATTAGGAATACATTTTTTAAATAAAATAGTTGTATCATTTACCTCTTCTTGATATATTATAGATATAACCAAGTTATTGTGTCTTTTTTACGTATGTACACTAATTGAAAAGCTATAAGTCACTCTCTTACTGCAGTTATGGTTTGTAGTCAGTCTAGGCATAGCTTTAAGAAAATATTATGTCACTAATAAAACATGCAGTAGGTTATTGTGTATGATTAAGATAGTTTTATTTCTCATTTAACTCCCGTAAATGGCGATAAGTCTGACAAGACCGCGTTCGCACCGAGTGGCACGCATTTTAAAACACCGTACAAAGAGATATGTATAGATGTCCGCATCTACGACACTTATTCGTTTTTTTTATAATACTTGTTCTTTTATACGATTTGTAAAAAAAGGTTAATAAATAAAATTTAAAAAAAAATCGCATGTCAGTATGTGCGCATAGTTAATCTAAAGCCAATGACAAAATAAAAAAAAAATGCCATTTTCGACATGTCTTTATATACGTAGGGACCGTCGATTTATTTATTAATTTTTTTAATTAATAAATTAGGAGTACACATACATTTTATTATTTTAAGTTGGTGCCGTCGCGTCGTCGTCGAGGGAGGCCTAGAAAACGCTGGCGTGACGACCTAGACGCATTTAGGAGAGATTGGCCAGAGAGAACCGCACGGAGAGAAGAGTGGAAGGCTATGGGGGAGGCCTTTGCCCAGCAGTGGGACAATAGAGGCTAAGAAAAAAAAAAAAAAAGTTGGTGCCAACATAAACTCGTCAGAGTTTTACCGTGAACCAAAATCATCGACTACATAATTTAGAGAATTGTATACACTTAAGACACACACTACGCTACACTTACTTACTCCTTTCTCTTTCAAATAATTCCTCATAGAATCTATTGATCTTTTCTTGGCCTTCCTCTCCCTCTCCATCCATAAACACACCGTCTCCCGGTAGCCCTGTTTCTTTAATTCCTTTTTTTTAATATCTGTATCTCGTAGACTGCCTCGTTGGTCTAGTGGTCGAAAGCACGACTGCTGAGCATCAGGGTTCGATTCCCAGGTCGGGCAAAGTGTTATTGGGTATTACCATCAGGAGTTTCTCACTAACAGCCACGGAGTCTGGGTTTGTGCCCGCTTGATAGCAATAAGCTCGCCCCCTATTACATGGGACTAAAACATAACTGGCGAAATGTGGGTGCACCATAAGGTACATCTCTGCCTAACTTTTCGGGGATTACAGGCGTGATGTTTTGTTTAATCCGTATCTCAATTCCATCTTTCAACTAAACAACAGATTTCATTACAACATTTTACTTCCCTATCACCCGACCCGCCCGAAAATTCTCCCAAAAGCAATCGATCTCTCCAATTTGACAATACTTTGGCAAAACAATAACAAGGTATACGGAAAGTTCGGATCGGACTCACAACCGGCAATTTTGTTAATTAAAAGGTTCAACATTAATTTGTCCTGTAAACAAGTTGTATCCGAAATCTAACTTGATTTGTGTAAGGTTCTGTGTTCGTGGAATAAAACAGATTGCCGTAATATTGTGAAATTCGATAATTATGTGAATCCTGTTTGAGTTTTATGTTATGGTTTGTTCTGTTGCTGTGGAACAGTTTGTTTTGATTAAAGTCAAATATTTTAGTACTTATTGGTTTTAATTTGAGCCTATGGCATACCTACGTTTTATTTTAAGAATTATTTCTTCCACATTAGTGAGTTGACTGTTCTCAGTATTGACAGTTTTCACGCGTTCCGTCTTCTTTGATTTATTTTGATTTATTCCAATCAATTGCAAAATGTATCTCATTCAAACCTCTTTCTTCTCGACTCTGTTTTTTCAATTGATTGATTTTGGAGAATCACAAAATCGTAACGTTCATGGTTGAAGCTCAACATGGTTACCCGTTTTTGACACTACACACAATTTTGAAGATATTCAATCTATTCTCAAAGATTTTGGCCCACAATAACAAAATAACGCAAAGTTAGTCCTCCAAAAACAAAAATCGATAATCTAATCGGTGATTAAGAGCAAAATCTCCAATAAATTCACCATTATTTAGTCTCCGGGGCTCGAAAGTCGTCCGCTATGCAAATTGTACAGCATAATCACTGAAACTGTTTAGAAGGGTTCGCTCAATTAAATGTACAGCTGAAAATTTCACTTCCAAATTCCCAAATCGATTTTCTCTCTGGAGTTTTATTTTATTTCCTTCGGGACATTCAAACAGGACTAGTGGACGTAATGGTTTTATCTTTCCATTTAGATTTGAAAACTGCTTGTGGATTTTTTTGTTATTCCTCTTGAAATTATTCTTTAAAAACTGACTAGTTGTTTAGTGACCGCAAAACGCTACTGATGAGCATGAGATCTCGGATTTGATTTTCAGAAACCCCAATCGATGGCAATACGATCGCCCCTATTAGATGGGACTAGTACATTTCTGGCGAATGTCCTTCGAAGATAAGATTGCAGTAGTTATGTTGTGCCAACTATTTCGTTTTAGGCAAACAATTTTAATGAATGTCAAGTATGATCAAGGATCTATTGATTAAAACTTTTACTCTCATTGCACCTATTATAAATCATAACACAGTACAATCCTCCTAAGATTAAAATAATAAAACTTACCTTTTCAATGTGACTTTGCAAAAACACAAACGCATTTCAATTTCAAACTTATTAATTTAACAACTTGAAATATTAAAGTTACACTTTAATATCTAAGATTTCAAGACAATCTTTGCATCTCGCACAGAAATTCTTTGAATGAATATTCAACTGTTAAAGTCGAATTTAGAACAACTACATAACAGTAGGTCGACTCGCGTACGTACTGCGATCTCAAACAATAGACAGTCGCGAGTGCACTTGCACTCGCTTTTCATGAAGCGTGTCTATGTGTGCGTGATTGCAAACAAAATGCCGGTTGCAAGTGCAGTTGCACTTGCTATTCGTAAAGCGTGTCTTTGTGCGAGTGATCTCAAATAAGAGGCGGTCGCGAGTACGCTTGCACTCGCTGTACGTGAAGCGTGTCTATATCTGCGTGACCTCAAACAAATGACAGCAGCTGTACATGTAGCGGGTCTTTGTATGCATGCCTTTTCGTTGGTTGTTTGGAGTGTAACTTCTGTCCTATTCTGTGGTAGAAGGCTCACTTAATACAACTGGCTAAAAGGCGCCTAACTTTCTTCAGATTTGAGTACTTCGGCGCTTTCACCGATTTGTTTCACTTTGTTGGGCTTTAAAGGTATTGCAAAATGTTTTTAAATATTCCAGATAATAAAAATATGAAAGCGTTTGATAGAATTTATCGATTTATTAATGGTGTACGGTTAAAGGAGGTAAAAGTCTGTCAATGATTTTACAACTCTATTTTTGGTCGTATCTTGGAGGTCATAAAAATATTTGAGGTTTTTACGAGAATATAGCTTAAGGTGCTGGGGTCTTTTATGGTTTCATGTGGTATTCGTTCAAAGAATCGCGAATTTCCTAAAAAAATACTCGTTATATTCAACATACCATTTCAAAAAAATGTTATGTTTCCGTTCAGTTGACATTTGAATAGTATTCATACCTATGATTCTACGACGGACGTTCAACTAACAAATTAGTTAATAAAAATCTTTTCTTAAATCTTTTCATTAGCGTTGGACATACTGGACTGCGTACGTGCTTATTGGGTGCTGTGAGTCATAACTGGCAAATATGTAATATTTATTTATTTCGTTATTGCAATCTTCTTCTTCTTAGCGTATCGATGGCAATGTAAATTGTATCAGCCCAGAACTGGGCCGGCAGTCTCGACATAGATACCGACAATGTCGCAAACTTTCGATCGCTTAATAATAACAGAAAAAAACAACGTACATAACGTTGCTTGCGAGAAATGCAAGTCTCAACATCCAAGATGCGTTTCTCGCAAGCAACGTTATTGCAACCGATTTTTTCTGTTATTATTAAGCGATCGAAAGTTTGCGAAAGTATCGGTATCTATGTCGAGACTGCCGGCCCTGAGCTACTAGTTTGGTGCTTTCAGTAGTGTCCATCAGTTCCTGTAGCGAACAAACAACAGGGCACGCAGGACACGATATTAAGTGCCCCATCGTTTGTAGAACAGCACCACATTTATACTCCAGGGCACGTTCGTGTTCCACGCGCGCCTCAAAGAGATGTCAGCAAACATGAGGGGCCCGCGAGGGCCGATGCCTGCCAGGGCTGCGGGACTGTTCGAAAGAGATACCGCGGCCTTGGAACATAAAGGGCAAAAGAAGGAACATGGATGGTTTTTAGTCAGTAAAAGTCTGACACTCCCTCCCGCTCCGCCCAGAGCGGTAGGAGGCATTTAATGATTTCCCATCCCAAAACAAAAGGGCAGAGTCATTAATGAATCTCCACCTGAGCAGGTTTTCCTTACTGCGACCAACCTGGGTCTGGAGTATATTCAAAGACTTCCAGGTCAGCCATGGCAACTCATGTCCAGGTGGGAGATCTTCAGGCATCGCAATTGTTGGCCTACATACAAAACGTTGATGACGATGCACGACATTTTTCTTCACCGTTTTGTTATGAAGTGGTGATGAAGTAATTTACACAAAGCAAAGCATCTCGGTTCAAACTCACGTCCTACAATTCATAAGTCGTGGCCATCACCACTCGACCACCACTGCTCAATAATCCATACTTATCACAATAAAACGCTTTCAACAGCCGGAACTTAACCTCTCGCCATAAAAAGAAATATAGACGTTTCTAGAACGTATCAAATCGTGCCACGTGAATACGGCTAGTAAATCTTGAGGGCAAATGAACACGTCGATGCAACGATCGGATGCGATACATCTCCGGGCCGAGACGGCCGGCCGGCATAAATTGCCCGCAGACGCGGCAACCGATGCGGAACAAATTTATTGTTACGACTCCGTGTTTAGATTGTGTCGATCGTGTGTGGATTTTATTTTAGGTAAGCTGCTGGTTTATTGGGGGTGGTTTATGTTGAAGTGCTAAGTTAGAATGCGGTTGTAAGATGATTTGAATGCTTTTATTTTTTAAGTTTCCTGTAAGGTTGGGTCTACATATGCTAACCACGCCGCGTCTTTTGCTGAGGAAACAAATTAATGAGAGAATCTTTTCCACTGCGACGCAAATTGCGAAGCGTCAGTAGTCAGAGCCACTACCTGTTTTTTTTAATAAATCGAAAGAAACATCTTAGTGTTTTTAAAGTTGAGTGGTGGATAGTTTCATGATGAAGAAAGTAATCAAAATCAAGACGTGTTTATATTCTTGGGCATGGAGACCAATTTATAACATAATTTAGGAATGCACGTTTTAGTGATCATACCCTAGGTACTTATGGTTCAATCTGAGAGGTAATGTGCTTTCTCTAGATAAATAAGCTTATAATTGTATGTCCAATAATTCGACCCTAACTTCTTAACACTCTCTAGTAGGTATTTACCGTGCGACAGGACTCCTCACACGCCACACAAGCTCCAAATTAAAACTACCCGCGAACGAAATTTACAAAAAAATTGGAAAGAAATTTTCCCTCGAAAACCTGAGCATAATACTCGTCTGAAAAGGGTTTTTTTCAAAGGCCACGCGTCTGAACGGGCTTTGTGTCATGTAATGATTTTTTTTTATAGAAAACTCCTTTGCAGTGTATGGCCGGTTCATTACAGGAGATAAGGGACTTGGTAGTATTATTACGACGGGACGAGCGGTGGTAAGCAGGCTTTGAGATCACGTTGCTAATTGATGGTTTTTGTTAAGGATATTTTAGTAGCTGCAGTTGATGTAGTAGGTGAAAACTGGGTTTGTGTAAAATGTAACTGGATTGACAAGCTGCCTCCTTTTTTAGCTGTGGATAAAACGTTATGGTACTTTTTAGTTTAAACAACATCAGTTATTGCAACATTCTTATTGAAAATCTTTGTCACTGCTAAGTCATCTGTAATCCAAGAGGAAACAATGTAATAAACTTACCATGACTCTGCTCGCCGTCAGTATAGGATAAGTTCAGCGGGGTCGAATGCTCTCAGCACCCGAAAATGCATGATTCAGCCCGTCTTTCGAACGAAATACTATGCGTGGTTTCACACGCGCTTAGCTGTTTTCGTCCCAAATTGTCTTCTATCTTTATTTTAGGTACTCCTCTGCTTTGACTTTTGAGGTAAACGAGGACTTTTTAGTGATAGCAAAAAAATTAATCCTGCCAAGCTAATTTAATTTAAGATACCAGAATATTGTTGAACATTTGTCTCAGACATTTTTACTCAACAGCTGATGCATCCACGTCTGTGTTTTAGTTCGTATCCGACGTGGCAGGTGGCGACAGTTATTGCAGTCTCATCAGTAATAAACACGTCTTGAATTTTGTATTAGGAGTGGAAAACTACATTCTTGTTCATAGTACATATATAGGAATTGAAAAGTCTTGGTAGTTGTGTGAACGTTAATTTGTCTGTAAGGTGTGGTGTTACCTCAATATTCCCAAAAATTGGTTTCATAGATAGTCGAGTATGACGTAATGCAATAAAAATATCTAACGCAAAAATACAGTGGACAGAGAAGGGTTTATAGAAAAATTTTAAGTGAACAGAATAATAAATAATAGTTTGATATTCCCAATAAAAAATTGGGAAGTTGCGACACAAAAATAAACTTTGGTGTCGAAGATCTCTGTATTTCCGACGATAACAGTTTTTTTTAGAATTTAATAGAATTAGCGTTATTTTCTAAACTTTAAGCAAACAATTATTTAATTTAATGTCTATATTTTGAATAATCTAAAGAAAACCTGTAAAATAAATACCCATTCGCAGCTCAGTCACATGTCAACACAAATATTATTTTCAATTTTCAACCTTATCCAAGCTTAGTAGCGATTAAAATCGTGTTCAGTCCGCGCCTTATGCCAAATTGTTGATGACTAGCTTTTGCTCGCGGCTTCGCTCCCGCTTGTTATTAACCCACGGTAACATTTTAAATGTAGCCTATGGCCTATGGGGATAATAGAATTTTCGGAATTGGTTCAAGAGTTCCGAAGATTACCCCCTACATACAAACTTACAAAAATTCAAACAAATTTTACCTCTTTATAATAAACTAGCTGTTCCCCGCGGTGTCACACGCTGCGCGGCTCCTAAGGGTCGTAGCGTAATATTATATAACCTATAGCCTTCCTCGATAAATGGACTATCCAACACAAAAATAAATTTTCAATTCGAACCAGCAGTTTCTGAGATTAGCGTGTTCAAGCAAACAAACAAACGCTTCAGCTTTATAATATTAATATTAGTATAGATTAGTAGAGATGAAAATGGTAGTTTTTCTTATATCGCCGTCCCCGGAGAATAAAATGATAACTGCCATTATCTTAGTTTTAGTGTTATGTCATTTTTGGGATCTGTGGGTGGTAATACATCTGCTCAATTTTTTCGAAATTTTTATACAGTTATTTGACGAAGTTACAAAATTTTACAATAGTATTCAAAGTTTTAACACAAGCCTTAATTTACGAGAATAAAGTGTTAATATAATATTATCGAAATGTTTTCCTACTTGTTAATATGACAAACAGTCTTACAATTATATTCTCGTGAAAAATATTCGACTGGATAATGATAAAAGCAGTTATCGTTTTATTCTCGTTCAAAATCAACCAGTCGCTTCGTATAAAGATGTGTTAGTAAAACGATTTTTATGGTTTTGAACAGTAAGACATATTGTCATCATCATTTGAACCCTCTCAGCGCACTGCTGGAGGGTTCAGGTCTAGGATATCGGTTGAGGAGAGGTGGTCAGGTCATATATTATCACCTTCTTTACAAGGATGATCTAAAACTCTTTGCCCCCCATAAATTGCAACTGACAAAACTACTGAAGGTAACAGAAACTTTCAGCAACGCCATCAGGATGGAATTTGGTGTGGACAAATGTGAAGCGAAGGGAGATTATGGAATCCTAGGGAACTCAATCCTCGGATTCCATACACCTTAGATCCCTCTCCTCAACAGAAACCTCTTGTAGGTGTTTAGGTATGTCGAAAGCATTAAGCATCAATACAGCCGACATGAAACAATCGTTACTGGTTACTGCCGACATGAAACAATCGTTGAGGGAGCGCTTCATTGGCCACCTGAATAAGGTGCTAACAACAACAACAACATCCATTTATTTTCAGGCTACTTTGACCCATAGATATATGTATACCTTACAGACTAACGTACATAATGAAATCATACAAATTGTGTTAGTAAATAGAACCTTAAAACTACATATATTAGTAACACTTCACTTGTGCACTGTGCCACTAAGTTCATGTGCCACTTGCTCGTGGAAGCGACGATCCTAAAGTCCTCATCCAAGACGAGGTGCTGATAACAAGAATTGTTGACTTTACGACGCGACATAAGCAGTTACACTCTCGCTACCTACTTGGTCTTCTGACGCTAGTACTCAACGATGTCCTCCACCGTAGTGGTGTAGTGTAGGCGGGAGATGTAGACCGGAGTGTTTGGCTTCGCGGCACGAATAGGCACTAGGCACGTTGGGCTCCGATGGAGCCGTACCGCAGCGGTGCTTATTGGTACGTTGACGGTGCTTCCTATTCAATACTGTCACAAAATGATCACCAACCTGTTACAGTGCCTTATCAGGCACGCAGCGCTTAAACAGGCTTTTGTTAGGCGGAAACAAGGTGTGCGCCTTCAACGGTTGGGTCATGGCGATTTTGATGTATTCTTTCGGCATACTCAAATGAACTCAGACGCAACTTGATGCCCGGAATAGGAGGGTCCGTGCACTGGCTGACCGCAAATCGGATGCAACACCCTCGTTCGTTGATAATGAGACTGTATATCCCACGGAAGTGTGCGGCATCGCTTCTTAAATGCTAACTAATAAACTAACCGTGAGGTAACGCGTCCGTGCACAACCGTGAGGTATACAGTCTCTCGGAATACTTCCTAGAAGCCAACGTGGGGATGCACCGAGGTTTGTTTCAGTGGACAAGGGCCTCACCCTCCCTGGCTAACGAGAACTGACGCAAGCCTATAGTATTAGACACTAATGACTGCCCTGCATGGGCCCGATGTAGACTTCTTAGCATCCGTATCGTGGATTTGCTTCGGTGACCTCTTCGGCGAAACCGAAGGTTTTGTCTGTGCAATAATGGACGAAGCTATGATGGCGAACAACTACCGGAATTACATCGTGAAGGATGGCACGGTTGGGGTGCTTGGTCAGAAAACCTCCTCGTGGGCCCAGTGGCTGCCGGTCCCTCTCGATACGTCTGGAGGGAACAGCAGCTGCTGTGGACGGTGCACCCTGGGCGCGGCAGTATCCTTCCCCGATGAATGGGAAGAGATTCTTATTCCTCGGGGAATGTTACTGTCGTGGCCAATATTCTGACATGGTGGGGTCCAGACTGGACCAATGGGGCGTTCCTCCGCGCGACCCTCTGAAAAGCAGAGGGCGCAGTGGAGGAGCAAGGGCGGGCTCGGTGTGCACTTACCCTGCCGCCGGGCAGACAGTGAAGGGCTGCGTCCTTCACTGTCCCCGTCGTATATCGTAATCCCATCATCGGAGTGTCGTGGATCACGTCTCGCGGCTTCGATAGGGACCGAGGGTCTTGGCTTGGCCGCCCGGACCGCGAGGTAGAAAACCTCTATAAAAAGTTACCCCGAATCCCAAGCGGCGCCGCACCGCGAGGGGATGTATGGCTGACGGGTAAATCAGTCGCTAGTGCGTCCCCCCGCCAGAGTACCAGCCGACCCTCTGGCGGGTTATGGGTTAAAATCCGCAGGCTTATCTGGGTACAGGGGGTACCCCAGATGGACTTTTTAATTCCCCCACTACTCGTGGGAACAAATATGGACATTTATTTATTTATTATTATTATTATTATTTTTTTTTTTATTTTTTATTTTTTTTTTGACATGGACAACAAAAACAAAACTACAACACACAAAATTGCCGAAGGCAATGGTGAAGAGAGGAGGGATGCGGTGTCGGAGGCCGACGCCGCATCCAGCGATGTGAGCGCGGGAGGAGGCTCAGAGAGCTCCTCCCGCCGCGAGAGGACCGGGACTGCTGCTGCGGAGAACAGCAAGTTCTTCCGCAAGCGGTCCTGGCCGGAGGGCGACCATGGGTCGTCCTCCGAGGGCGAGCTGGCCTCGGCCCGGAAGATCCCCACCAGCAAGCGTGGTGGGATCCGGGGCAAGGGGCGGGGCCTCTCAGCGGCCCAGAGCGCGGCGCGGCTCGCCGAGGATGGGCGGCAACCGGGGGTGGCCGGTCACGTGGTGTCCCTCTCGGGCACCTCTGACGAGGCGGATGCAACTGGCGGCTCCGAGGAGGAGCGTAAGTCCAGGTTTGCGGCGGAGGTGGAGGCCGCATTAAAGGCGGTGGCCCATAAAATGAAGCCATCGACCAAGTTTGCGGCCATACCTGCGGCTTCCGCCTCCATTTTGGCGGCAGCGGAGGCCGCCTACGCGAGGCCTCCGTCAGGCGAGGTGGCCAAACTGCGGGCGGAGGTCGCCCGCCTGACGGCTGCTACGGAGCTTCTCCAAAAGGAGAATGGGGAGCTCCGAGCAGACCTGGCCGGTCTGCGCGAGACCGGCTCCCGCGAGGCGGCCCAAAAGGGGGGCCAGCAGCGTCAAGGCCAGCCTGTGGAGAACCAGGTGCTTGCCCTGGTTCGCCAAGAGCTGGCTGCCTTCCAGGCGCGGTTCTCCGTCCTGGAGGGCATTGTCCTGCGCCCCCCCCTGGCCGCTAACAAGGCCCCCCCCGGGCCCGAGGGCGGCCTCATATGCCGCTGCGGCTGCCGCCCCCAAATCGGGGCCGCCCAGCCAGCCCTCCGGCAGGGCTGTGGCGGCCCCTGAGAGGCCGGCTCCGGCGAAACCGGCGCCGGCTAAGGGGGCGGTGGCTCAGAAGACGGGCAAGGCGGCGGCCCAGAAAAAGGGCAAGGCGGCGGCAAAGCCGGCAAAACCGCCAGCGCCAGCGGCGGGCCAGCAGCCGCCGCCGCAGCGGCAGCAGCAGCAGCCGCAGCCGCCGCGGCGGCAGCAGCAGCGGCCGCTCCCCCCGCCCCCGCCCCTAACCCAGCCGCGGCCGAGGCCGGGTGGCAGGTGGTCGGCGAAAGGCAGAGGGGGAGGAAGGCGGCCAAAAAAGCAAGGCGCGCTGAGCGAAAGCGCCAGCAAAAGGCTCGTAGCGTCGCGGCTAGGCTCCGCGCCCCGAAGACCGCAGCTGTAGTGATTACGCTACAGCCGGACGCGGAGAAGCGGGGCGTGTCCTACCGCGACGTGCTGGCCAAGGCGAAGGCGACTGTGAACCTCGGGGAGCTGGGGATCACCGGGGGACTCCGGCTTAAGGTAACCGCGACAGGGGCGCGAGTGCTGGAGATCCCCGGTGAGAACAGTGGCTCGTCCGCTGACGCTCTGGCTGAAAAGCTTAGAGCGTCCCTAAATGCGGACGAGGCCCGGGTGTCCAGGCCCGTGAAATGCGAGACCTGCGTATCATGGGTCTGGACGACTCAGTCACCGAGGAGGAGGTGGTGGCCGCCGTCACAAGGACCGGTGGGTGCCCTGCTGAGCAGGTCAAGGCGGGCACCCTACGTCCGGACCACACGGGCATGCGAACCGTTATGGTAAGCTGCCCTGTGACGGCGGCAAAAATTATTGTGGAGGGCCGAAGGCTCCTGGTGGGATGGGTGTCAGCGCAGGTCAAGCTGCTGGAGCCCAAACCTCTGAGGTGCTTCCGCTGCCACGTGGGGCACCACGTGTCGGTGCAATGCACCTCGGAGGTGGACCGCAGCGGGCTCTGCTTCCGCTGCAGTCAGCCCGGTCACATGGCCGCGGCTTGCTCCGCCGCGCCGCACTGCGCTGCATGTGCGGCAGCTGGCAAGCCCGCCGATCACCGGGCTGGGAGCAAGGCCTGCGCCCAACCCACCAAGGCCAGGGGCAGGGGAAGGCGGAGGCCCTCCGCCGCCGCCACCACCCCCACCGTCGCCACCGCCGCAGCCGCCGCCACCGTCGCCGCTGCCGCCGCCACTGCCGCCACTGCTGCAACTCCTGCAGCGGGGCCCTCACAGGGGGCCCGGGAGGGGGCTGAAATGGAGTGCCAATAATGGCCCCATTACGCCTCCTCCAGGCGAACATCAACCACTGCGCCTGTGCTCAGAGTCTGTTGCTCCAGAGCATGGCGCAGTGGTCGATTAACGTCGCCGTGGTCGCTGAGCCGTACTTTGTCCCTCCCAGGGAAGACTGGGTGGAGGACCTTAGCGGCTCAGTGGCCATCATTTCGTCGGCCGCCGCCGGTACCCCGACCCTTGAGAGTGTCAGGAAGGGTCAGGGGTGCGTAGCAGCACGGTTCGGGGAGATAGTCGTAGCGGGAGTCTACTTCTCCCCGAGCCGAACTCTCGCCGAGTTCCACAACTCCCTCGCGGAGTTGAGTGTCGTCATCGGAGGCCATTCCCTCCCCGTGCTTGTGCTCGGGGACTTCAATGCCAAGAACTTGGCTTGGGGTTCCCGTTACACAGACGTGCGGGGAAGGATGGTGGAGGACTGGGCTCTGGAGTCAGGCCTGGTCGTCCTAAATCGGGGTTCTGTCCCCACGTGTGTGCGGATGCGGGGCGAGTCGGTGGTGGACATATCGTTCGCCAGCCCCGCTCTGTCACCGCGTGTCCTTGACTGGCGCGTAATGGAGGAGGTGGAGACCTATTCCGACCACCGGTATATCCGGTTTGATGTCTCTGCCCCCTCAAGCGCGCCGGTCCGACAGGCCCCGAGTGGTCCGCGATGGGCGCTGAAGCAGCTGGACCGGGAGCTCCTCCTGGAAGCCTCGATCGTGCAGGCCTGGGTGACACCACCGGGCAGGCCTGCCGATGTCAACAGCGAGGCGGGTTGGTTCCAGGAGGCCATGTCCGAGATCTGTGACGTGGCAATGCCCCGAGTTCGGCCAGGAAGCGCCCGGCGTCAGGTGTACTGGTGGTCGCGAGAGCTGACGTCTCTGCGCGAGGCGTGCGTCGCCGCGCGGCACCTGTACGCCAGGCATCGCAGGCTCCGCATCCGACCTCCGGATGCGGCAGCCATTGAGGCGGAGCTGTACGAGGGATACAGAGCGGCGAAGACCGCCCTCCGAGAGGCTGTCCAGCGGGCCAAAGATGCGGCCCGCGAGGAGATGCTGGAGACTCTCGACGGCGATCCGTGGGGGCGCCCTTACAAGATGGTGCGGGACAAACTCCGCACCTGGGCCCCCCCGCTGACGCAGAGTCTCCGGCCTCAGCTTGTGGAGGAGGTGGTGAGCGCTCTGTTCCCTTCGCGAGGGGAACATCCTCCCCCGCCTATGGCTCCGCCGCTTGCGGTGCCGGAAGCGGACCACGATGACGATGACGACACTCCGGAGGTGACCGGGGTAGACCTGAGAGTGGCGATAAACCGGCTTAAAGCCAGGAATACCGCCCCGGGACCCGATGGCTTACCTGGCAAAGCCTGGGTCCTGGCCTTGGAGGCTCTCGGGCCCCGACTGGAGGGGCTCCTAAGCGCATGCTTGGAGAGAGGCCAGTTCCCGCTTCGTTGGAAGACAGGGAAACTGGTCCTCATCCGGAAGCCGGGGCGCCCTGCGGACTCTCCGTCCGCATACCGGCCCATTGTGTTGCTCGACGAGGTGGGCAAGCTCTTTGAAAGAGTAATTGCAAACCGCCTCGCCGGGCACCTTGCGGGGATTGGGCCGGATCTTGCGGACAACCAGTTTGGTTTCCGCAAGGGGCGCTCGACGGTGGACGCCATCATGCGCGTGAGAGCCCTCACGACGGGGGATGCGGTGTCCAGGGGTGGGGTGGTCTTGGCGGTGTCTCTCGACATCGCCAACGCCTTCAACTCCATGCCCTGGAGCTGCATTAGGGAGGCACTCCGGTATCACCGGGTGCCGACCTACCTCCGTCGTGTGGTCGGGGACTACTTGACGGACAGGTCCGTCATCTATCCTGGTCACAGCGGAGAATGGAACCGGCGAGAGATGTCGTGCGGTGTTCCACAGGGATCGGTTCTGGGGCCGCCCTTGTGGAACATCGGCTACGACTGGGTGCTGCGTGCCGACCTCCCTAGCGGCGTCAGCGTGGTCTGCTACGCTGACGACACGCTGGTGCTGGCGCAGGGGAGGTCGCACGAGGCGGCGGCCGAATTGATGACACGCGGGGTTGCGATAGTCGTTGAGAGGATCCGGCAATTGGGTCTCGAGGTGGCATTGCACAAGTCCGAGGCCATGTGCTTTCATGGGCCTCGGAGCGCGCCACCGTCGGGATCCATACTCACGGTGGGAGGGGTTCCCGTCGGCGTCGAGTCGACGTTGAGGTACCTCGGACTCGTCCTCGACAGCCGATGGAACTTCGTGGAGCATTTCCGATGTTTGGCTCCCAGACTGGAAAAGGCCGGGGCTGCTTTCAAGCGGCTCCTGCCCAACCTGAGGGGGCCAAACGCCTCCTGCCGGAGGCTCTATGCGGGGATCTTGCGGTCCATGGCCCTTTACGGGGCCCCGGTGTGGGCGCGTTCGTTGAGGTTGCGTGCAAAGCACTACCTGAACGCGCCCCAAAAGGTGGTAGCCGTAAGGCTGATCCGGGGGTACCGCACGATCTCCCGCGAGGCGGCGAGCCTCCTTGCCGGATTGCCGCCATGGGATCTGGAGGCCATAGTCCTCGCGCGCCTGCACGAGTGGCGCACGGAGGTACAGAGCCGGGGGGTAACTCCGCTGCCGCGGCATATTGTCGCGCGGCGGACAGACCTCCGCCGTGATCTCATGGCGACATGGAGAGAGCGACTATCGCAACCCCGTTCAGGGCACGCCACGATAGTGGCGGTAAGTCCCCTCTTTGAGGAGTGGCTAGGGAGGCACCACGGCGCCCTCACCTTCCGCCTGACGCAGGTCCTCACCGGACACGGATGTTTCGGGAGGTACCTGTACCGAATCGGGCGGGAGGAAACGCCCGGATGCTACAATTGCGAGGATCGACCGGAGGACACGGTGGAGCACACCGTGGAGGTCTGCTCTGCTTGGGCGGAGCACCGCCGTGTCCTCGTAGCGGCGATTGGCGGCGGCGACCTCTCGCGTCCGGCCCTGGTTCAAGCCATGGTCCGGGGCGAGAGGGAATGGGAAGCCGTCGCCTCCTTCTGCGAAGCAGTCATGCTAGCGAAGGAGGCGGCGGAACGTGAGAGGGAGAGAACCTCCTCACGTCCCAGCTGCCGCGGGAGAAGCACCGGGCGTCGGGGGCCACGCCGTGATGGCTCTCGGCCACCGTAGGCGCGGGCCTGTGGACGGCGAGTAATGGGCTAGCTCGCCGTCCGTCCGTCGTATGACGACGGGCAGGCCGTGTCGACGGCGCGTTCGTGTTCCACGCGCGCCTCAAAGAGATGTCAGCAAACGGGAGGGGCCCGCAAGGGCCGGTGCCTGCCAGGGCTGCGGGACTGTTCGAAAGAGATACCGCGGCCCTGGAACATAAAGGGCCAATGAAGGAACATGGGTGTTTTTTAGTCAGTAAGAGTCTGACACTCCCTTCCGCTCTGCCCAGGGCGGGAGGAGTCATTTGATGATTTCTCACCCTCCAAAAAAAAAAAAAAAAAAAAAAAAGGATGGCACGGTTGACATATGTCGGGCATGCCACCGTCCGGTAGAATCGATCCGACACATTATTTCTGGCTGTTCTCGTCTGTCTAACGGAGAACTTGCATAAACACAACCTCGTTGCCAGGATTATCCACCAGCAACTTGCTTTGAAGTACAACCTTGTGGAATCAGAAGTGCCATACTATAAGTATGCGCCTGACCCAGTTCTAGACAGTGGTAATATCACGTTGTGTTGGGATCGATCTGTCATCACTGACTGGACTATTGTTGTCAATAAGCCTGACATTGTGGAGATAGATCGATTGGAGCGTCACACAATGATGATCCAGGGAAAAATGAAAGCAGAGAAAGATAAGCAGTTCAAGTGTCTAGATCTGGCTCGCGAGGTTTTCGACATGTGGGATGTGAGTACAGCAGTCATTCTGCCGATAGCTGTGTCGGCCATTGGCTTTATAGCCAAAGGTCTCGACCAACATCTGAGGACGCTTTCGCTTGATTCAGAAAGCAGAACTTCTGGACACGGCGCGTATTGTTAGTAAATTCCTCTCTCAAGAGCTGCTCCTGATGGTGGGTGGACTACTTTTTTAAAATATTTTTTATAGGAATACCTTAAAAATGTATTAAATGTGTATTAGAACAAATAAATGAAATAATTCAATAATATAAGATCATATAGCTAACTTTGATTAATACCAAATAGTTTTTTTCACTATTGATTTGATTGTTTTTTTCATGTATTTATTTTTGAGGAGTGAGAACCTAGTTTTTTGCTATAGAACGATTTGGAAGACATTTGTTACAAAGTTAATTTTCAAACACTAGAATTTAATTGATTACCGTATCATAGTTTTATTGGGAAACCAGATTTAAAGTCCATAACAGAAAAAAAGTTTCACAATATTTACGAGAATAAGACGATATTAAAGTATTATCATCATCACTTGCACCCTAAAAACCCGTAGAATAAAATGATAAGTAATGAGTGCAATATTTGATTCTGATCAGGCTGTACGGAGAATAAAATGATAATCGACATTATACAACGACGATGACTGATTTTGACTAACTTCTTATTTTTTTAATAATATCTCTATTTTAATAATTAGGCGTATTTCACTAAAACATTTCAAACACACAAAAAATAACTTCCTTTCAAATCTAGGAATCATCAGTCTACGTCCAGTATTTAAGGAGCAATCGAAGAAAACATGTTTTTTATTTTTCCTGAAAAGTTGCGTTTTTGTAATTATCATTTTATTCTCCGGGGACGGCGATATATTGAGGAAGATTTTGGGTGAAACTAAACTGGTGAAAGGTGAGGTGTACTAAGGCCTCTGCCTAACCCTCCAGGGAACACAGGGATATTTTATGTTTATTGATTTTTTATTAGCCTCTTGAATTGTCTCTCCGAGGTTGTTGATATAGCTATTAAATAAAAATAAAAAATAGCCTTTACTACTTATTTGTTTTCTATAACTAAACTTAAATTATAACAATAACTAAACTTAAATTATTACTTAAATTAAACTTAAATTATAATTTTTACTTTTGTTTGTTCGTTCTATCATCTACCAGGTCAGGCTGTCTTGCGACATAGGCCTCCTCAAGTTCCCTCCACATTTGTCGATCCCTTGCTACATTCCTCCAACCCTTAGGCAGATCATCCTCCCATCTTTTTATCTGCCTTTCTCTACGTCTTTTTCCGTCACTTGGGTACCATTCTGTAACTTTCTGGTCCACTTTTCTGTTGGTGTCTTCATCATGTGTGACCTGTCCATTTCCATTTTAGGCTTCGTGTTTTTACTTTAACATCAACTACTTTTGTTGGTGTTGCTAATTGTTTTAGCTTTCCATTTGTCTTTCAATCGATTTTGCTATTAGGTTTCTGCAAAATCTAGCGCATTGATTTCCCTGTAGCTCCTTTATTAATAAATCACTCTGTACGTATAACGTATTTCAATTTAATTCTACAAGTTAACGTAGTGATACTGAGAACTGAGACTAAAATAGATTTATATCAGAAATATCTAGCTCTATTGTCATTCCTTAACCCTCCCTGGAATTTCCATATCCTTTAAACTCGAAATACCCAAAATACAATTTCAAGTAATTTAAGGTTGAAAATCAAAGCCCTGAAAATGGTTCTATCATCTAGGTAACATTAATCATGTTTACGGTGCAAATAATTGTTTGTCAGACATTCTAGGTTGGATTGAGACAAAGATTTGGAAGGTACGTGCGGAATTGGCCTGCGTCCGGTTGGTTGATAAGTCCTTACTATTTTTGCTGATGTCACTGTAATGTTGCTTGGTGGTTAGTAGTTTTGTTTTCCATCAAAATCAAAGCATTTATTTCAAGTTTCAGTTATAGGCACTTTTGAATTGTCGAAACAAAGACGGCAATGAAATGTAGCTACAGTCTCAGTCACAAGGCATAAACACTGTGAAAGTACTGTAGTTACCCATTCCTAAGCGTAGATCTCTTTGAAGAAGAACGGGCAAGAAGCTCCATGGACACTATTTTATATCAGAATATTGTTACAAAACCTTGGTTATATCATTCATGTTGAGATGGTACATTATGTGAGAACGATGTAGCAAGATGTGCACGTTAACACGTTCGTTGCATTACGAGATCTATCAGATCTCTTGCAGGACTTTTGTATTGTGCGTTGAACATAATCGTGTTGTTTCACTCCTTGCGGGAGGATCTAACGTGTAAAGTTCTATAAGTATGAGTATGACAAATATACATATTTGCTTCCTAGTTAAAGCTGAATTCAAGGACATTAAAAATAAATTAGAGATGGATTAGGTCCCTAACGCACAGTACTGTAATTATTTTCATTCCTTGCGTTAGGAGATATGTCGGTACTCGTGGAATCGTACACCTCGTAGACGCAAGAGAGGGAGGGTGGGTGGCGCGGGCGCTGCGTGACTCGTTTTAGTGTTGTCCTAGCATCGACGTGGCATATTATGCACTTTAATCATTCGAGTTTACTGTACTAAAATCTTCTTGGATACAATTCAAATAACATAAATTAAAGAGGCGTTATTTCCAACTAACATCTGTTTGCCTTTTTTTTCGACTTTACGTGGTTTTTATTGTTTGTGTTTGAAACGCGCTTCTTCTGTTGATTGCCTGAACATTTTTGGTAGTTTTTGAGATTGTCTTAGCTTAGTAGCATTTCTGGTGGGAATTGCTACGTATCTCTAAAGCTAAAGTGTTATAATTATGTAAGCATTATACTACACAGGGGGAGGGGGGTTCACATCACTCTGGTAACTTTCTAGTAGCCTAAATTTCGGTTATTATAACAAAAACGTTGTTATAGTAAACTTACAAGAGACCTGTGAAATCTAGCTTTAATTTAATACCACCATATATTTTTTAAAACAATAACAGCCTGAGAACAAAAGTATACAAAAGACACTCGAATAACTTTTCACTATTAGAAAAACTAATAAAATTAGATTTCATCGCATTTACTTCACTGACAATATAGTAGTTGCATGCTGTTTATTTATATAATGCATTTTATTACAGAATTCCCAAAAGGAAAATGTACTGATCATATTTTACAACGTCGCGACAAAAAAGACGTTGTGTGAGTTGTTACGAAAAATTACGACGCACATTAAACAGCACTGACGCTTCTAAAAAAACTAAACGAATTGTTACCATTTGCGCGCAATGCAAGCAATCAATGTGCTTACCATGTTTTAATGAAAAACACTTTGCATAATTAATAAAACTTTTTCAATCGACAAACTGAGACATTATTTTATTCCCATCACTACTTACTACACATATTGAACTATCTTTGGTTGCGGTACGAGATACAATCGATTCCAAATTTTTTTTTGGTATTTGTAGTTTATTCAAATGTCATAACTGCGTGCGAACCTAGCAAAATATAAAGCAATAGGCTATCTTTCACTCACAAAAACTTCAAAATATATGTCATTGTTTTTTTGGAAGATATAAATTATTTTCAAAACTATATCTTTAGGAGACTGATTAGGTCTCAAACGCACCAAAGGGTAGGTTAGTCTCGAGATCTTTTAGGTCTCCAAAGCACCAGCTGAAAGTTCTTTGAAAATGATGGCGCAGGGAACGTGTTAAAAGTGTCCATAGTAAAGAAAAAAAAGGCAGTTAAAAATAACATAATTAATTCAAATAAGCCGTGGCAACTAAGAGATGACCAGTCACAACTGAGAGCGCCCGTTCACGAACATGTATTTTTTGCTGGTAATGTGAGTGAGAAGAAAATTACTTTGTCGGTATTGAAGTGTAGTTTGAGGATTTAGTGTGCCCGTCTCATCAGCTACCTTGCCTTTTCCCAACCATGTTGCAGTCTGCTTTCAGTCTAACTGGATGATCTCTGACCTCCTCAACCCGGTTAGTACTGGGTAATACGATACCCCTTGGTAAAACTGGTTGTCAGACTTTCGGACCACTGACTACCTGTTACAACTGTCAAAGATCTACAAATGACAGCCGGGAACAACGGCTTAACGTGATTACCGACACGGTGGATGCTCGGTGTGTGGTCACCCATCCAGAGACCAACCTAGGCAAGCGCGGCTTAACCTGAAGTTCCTCTTTTTTTGCTGGGTGTGGGAGTCAAATTGCTGAGTGGGTGTGGAAGTGTGGTTGCCGCCATCCGATATATTAAGTGTTCTCGAAAACTATGAAAATGTCATGATGGAAATGTTGACAATAAAAAAAGAAATTAGAACAAAATGCATTTTAAAACAAAAGAAGGGAAGATTTCAAAACCATTAAATATTTATAAAATTACAGAAAGTTAAAGTCACAAATTATAACGGCACCTAAATTAGAGTTCCGTAAACTCGAAATAGGACTTAATGTGTTTAATTATTCAGGATGTCTATCAAGTGTCACGAGTGACAAGGAAGAAGGGAGACCTTGGAACATTTCAGAGATATTTAAACCCAACTGCATAGCTGGGTTCGCCAAATAAAAAGTAAAAATAAATTATAGGAAGTATCCCACACAAATATACATACAACACACACAGACGCAAACACACACCGTCCACACACGCATTTCGGCTCCACCACCTTCCTTATCACGTCTCCAGTCTCCACTCTGGAAATCAAATACCGTGCCCCGAGATACAGACTAACCGGCCAACTAGCAGCAACTCAAGGTTAACTAGTTTAAGGTAAATAAAAACTATTAAATAAACTAAAATAAATAAACTAACCAACAAACTATAAAAGGGCATCGAAAAACTCTTTCTCAACGCTGTCAGCTGGTAATGTGCCCAAGAGACTGGCGGCGTTGCCACCTTGTATGGCAAAACTTAGCCTCTGGCCAAGGTAAAAGCTAGCCACAAGTCACGGGAAGCGTCAACTAGGCGTTTCGAAATTTCTTTAAAGAGGCTATGAGCACTAGGACCCCACGGCTCCAGAGTTTCAACCCCAAACGGCTCGAAAATATAGTTTCCACAAAGGTTTTAGGTAATAATTTAAGTCTTGTAACATCTCTTGTGTATAATCTGTACCTGCTCATGTATTTCCTGGATGATAAACAATTTCCTATTACTATTTTATATCCCTTTTATTAATGTTTTCTATTAAATCTCTGACAAAATAAACTCTGTTCAAAAACTCACTCCATGGCTAAAAAAACCAAGTAAGATTCACCTCACCATGAGAACGTGAAATACAAATGACATTAGCACCCCTAGTAAGTGACCAGGTTAGGAGATATCATGATTTATTCGGCAATTAATTTTGTAACGGTTATAAAGGGTAGGACCCGTTACTTATAACAGTTTTAGGGGATTTCTCTACCTGATTCATTTGAATTTTGGTTGTAAAGACTCGGAATACCAATAAAGGATTTTGTTCGGATGATAAAATGTTATTTATTTGATGTGGTTTTGGTATGAAGAATGTTGTAAACTGGTGTAACCATGCACGAGAGAGAACTTATTATCCTTAAAGCTAAAAGAAAGTGACGGCATCAGCAGTAGGAAGAGTAATATATTACGTTGACATACGCTACCAAAAAACCAGATAAGTGCGAGTTTGACTCGCGTGGAGAGGGTTCCGTACGTTAATTATCTAAATTCCGTAAGTTTTTTTAAATTTAAGATTTTTAATAGGATTTCCTGTAATCTATAGGCAAAAAACGATCTCTTGTATTTTTTTTCGAAATTGTCGGCTCTGTAGTTTCGGAGTTAAGGGTGGTCAATTTTCTTCAATAAGAAGTTAAAGTGGTCAATTTTCTTAAATAACTAACTTTTTTAAAAAGCACTTTCATTTGATATGTAACAAAAAATTCATAAATTAACGTTAAACATCCGTCCTTGGGTCACTGACTTACATATGTGCACCAAATTAGATGATGTGATAGACGTACAGACAGACAGACAGACAAGCGAGTGATCCTACATTATAAATTTGTTCATAATAATCAGTACAATGACACTTTTTCGAAATTTCAATTCTTTCAATTACACCTCTACTGACTGGTAGAGTGATCGCAAACGCGAATGCTGAGCATGAGGTCCTGGGTTTGATTCCCAGGTCGGGTAAACTGTTATTGGGTTTTTTTCCATTAGGAATTTCTCAGTAGCAGCCACGGAGTCTGTATCTGTGCCCGGTTGATGTCAATAGGCTCGCTCCATATTACATGGGACTTAAAAAAGGTGTACTTTTGGGTACATCTCTGCCATTATGTTCAATTACACGTTATAATCAAATGATTGTAAAACTAAAACTGCTGTTATACTAATGTATAAAACGCGTAACACCAAACCACACTTGGGTGTAGTCCTATGTGTACATAACGTACATAGTAATTTGTCTCGCATTTACAGTCTGAAGCGGTTGCATAAATTTGCACCAGACGACGGTTGTGCCGTTCACAATGAGCTTTTAATGTGCTCTGATGCGGTATACATTCTACTCTGTTTATTAGGATTCGTGGGTCTGGATATTGATTAGGTGGACTTAGGGCTTGTGGATTTTGAGTTCCATAAAGGTGGAATTAGGGCTTGTGGGTTTTCATAATTGTATAGTTTTGTTATTAGGAGCAGGTCTTATATTTTTTTGCTTAAATATACTAATAGTGAAAGGGCATTTTTAACAAGCTTTTAGCTTACTAGCTTTTGTCTTTGGCTTCGCTCGCGTTAATTTTTAATTTGAAAATCAATCTGGGTTGTACTCTGCTTGTAATAATATAATTCAAACATGATTCGAAAAACACGTGTCACCATCTATTATCATATGACCGTTAATGTTGTTTTTCTCGGGAACAGTACTTTTTTTCGGGATGAAAGGTACCCTATATCCGTTTCTGTACACCTGACAACGTATATGCGAAATTTCAGGACGATCGGTTCAATGATTTAGGCGTGAAAAGGTAGGTGATTTTCATCTATTGTTTTGATTAAAGTTTTACGTTTTTACGAACATAGTATTTTGGCAGTCATAGTGTTACGAAATAGGTCTTATCTCACTGTAAAAGCCGTTGTTCACGAGAAAAACGCTTTGAATTTGTGTAAACATATTGGTGCTTGTGACTGTACTTACTAAAAGTGCATCTCTTCTGAAACCATGATGAATACGAGTACTATGAACAGAACCACAACAAATTAAAAGCAAGAGGAATGAAATGAGGCGCGCTTTCTAACTCATAAGAACAAACTTTATACAAACCGCAGAACCTTTCTATAACTTCCGTACTTGTATACAGCATGATAAAAAAACACTCTACACATTTTACACCCCACCGTTTCCCCTCTCTCAAAGAACCTTGATTACAGATCCCTACAAAAATATGAAGTAACAAAATCTTTGTCTTTTAAAATTCGCACTCAGTGCTATCTATCATTACAACCCTCCTTTTGACTTGTTCCCTTATAAAAAAATAAACTGTCATTTCAAGAGGGTGCATTTTTCCATTTTTCCCTTCATGGTTAATATTTTTTTTTTGCTTTTAAAATTTCTCTATGGCAGCTGTTTATTTTTTTATACTGCGTTTTTGTAGCCTCAGGTAATGGTTGAAGAAGTATGTAATCATTTTTGGTGTTTAGGTTTTAAGGGTGAAAATAAACTTTGTTCTTTTGAAGTGAAATTGGAGATTAAACATTAAACATAAAATGTTTAATGCAACTGTACATGTAACAGGATTGAGGAGTTCGTAGCTAAATAATAATAGCCTCTTGGGTCGATCTTCAGTTTAAGCCGTGTTTGCCTAGGTTAGTTGGTGGATGGGTGACCACCCATTACATATCGAGTTTCCTCCGTTCCTCGGAAAGCTCGCTAAGGTGTTGGTCCTGGCGGTCAAATGTAGATCTTTGACAGTCGTTACAGGTAGTGGCCCGAAAGTCTGACAGCCAGTTTTACCAAGGGGTATCGTATTGCCTAGTATTAACTAGGTTGTGGAGGTCAGATAGGCAGTCGCTCCATGTAAAATACAGCAATACGTTCACTACTGCAATACATTCAGCTGCATCCTGTTAGACAGGAAGCTGACCCCAATATAGTTGGGAGAAGGCTAGGCAGATGGTGATATGTAACAGTGTATTCCAAAGTGTAAATTGTGAAAAGTCACCTGAGTTTGGTCTTAGTTTTTGTTTGGTCTTTAGAGTCACAACTATACCGTCTTTAAAGACCAAATGATCAAAGGTATTTTCTCCGGGCCAATATTGCCATCCGCAATATAAATAATGTGAAGTCCAAGTGTCCAAAAATTTTCAGCAATCTCTGTTCTTTGGCACAGTTTCGTTTCAGTCGAGTTTTTATCAGCAATAATGTTGGAAAATTTATTGATTTGACATCAGATACTGAAAAGCTCAAGTCCATCGCGCCTCTTGTCTAGGCACTCCGTTCTAAATACAATTTCTAAGTAAGGCATTCAATAAGCTCAAAATAACTACATAAAACCTCTCCCAGATAGGACGTCCGTCACCACCGCAAGGCACCTTTCACACGGTCTATAACGATGAGCAAACGAGCTCTTTTTGTCACCATAACAAGTTTTAGCAAGTCACCGACGTGAAAAGCTGAGAAAAATGTAAGAGTTGAATAATGTTGGCGTTTGCGTCAACTATGAGGTTTAAGTAGACTTGATGGCGTTTAAGGGAAGTGAATTGAAAAGGGAAGTGTAGGTTTGAAATATTTTATACTTTATTTTATTTATTTATTTTATTTATTTTTTTAGGATCTCCAACAAAGGATGTACACAAAAACACGAAATAAAAAATGGACGACAAATGTATCACGTAGGTGTACTCCTTCACTTACAGGAGACCACATGCATGCACAATAAAATGTATAACTAAACTAACAAAAACAAAGAACTAATTTTAAAAAAAGTATTAAATTTAAACATGTCATTTGGTAATAAAATTTGAAAAATAGAATTAAAATAATATTCAAATAATTTAAAATAATTAACAAACAATTAAAATAATCAACAATCAATTAAAAATTGGATAAGTTTTTGAGACATTTTGAGTTCTTTCTACTATAATGAAGCAAAAGACTTTGTAGTCTAGGAGGCGCGGCGTTTAAATAAGAGTTCTGGTAAGCTTTTTTATCATAGTTAATTTTAAGATAAGTGTTGAAAATAATTTATGCAATGTAAAGGCCGATGACCGTTTGGGTAGACGTGTTCTTGAGTGGAGACCGTGAATCGGCAAACGTAAGGCGGAACGCCCTCAGGCGCGGTGGAGCAACGATCTTCGCACGGTGGCTGGTAGCAACTGGATGAGAGTTGCTGAGAGTCGAGTTGAGTGGTGTGCGATTGAGGAGGCCTATCTCCAGCAGTGGACTGCTGTAAGATAATGATGATGAAAGGGCCTATCTGGGTTCCAATTTACAACGTACTAGTAAGTTGCAACCGTTTCCGCAGGCTCTACTTCTGGTATACTTACAAATTGAAAAAGTTTCAATACATTTCAATGGTTGACTTTTACAAGTTGCCAGATAACGGCCTCTTTGTCAGTCAGATCAGACCAGTTACGCTTTGTTGTGAATCAGGTTTCATAGGAAATTTGTAAAAGATAAAATAATTATATAAATATTTGCTCCTCCTGCTTCCAACTTTTGTTTCATTTAAAATGTGCTTGTTTTTTGATTTGCAGTTCATTTGTTTTTAAGCACTCGGTTTTTTTGTCTTTATCAATTGTACTTAGTTATAAATCATTTATTTATTTAACACTTCAAGCACAGAGTACAGAGGCGGACTTAATGCCACAGACATTTTCTACCAGTCAACCTTTGGGTGATGCAGAGACAAGCAGTGGTAGGTATCATTCTATTTGAAACACAAATATTTCCATTACCGTACAATTATTTATATAACAAAACAATTTAATATATTAATTAACATACCGGAACCCGTTAGGAAACTCTAAAATAACACAAATACATAAATTTTCCACTACTTCCTCTAATGACATGTAAACAATAAACCAATCGAGAGCATTTAATAAATTTAGCTGAAAACCCGAACTAACGAACGAAAGGTCTTATCTCAGTGCCTCTAATTAACACCTATGTATCCTACCCAAACGGAAGATATTTACAAAATTACCTCACTCCCGAAAAAATACGAAAATCAACTCTATCTCAAACGTACAAGGTGCTTTCAAAGTGTAAAGTCAAGCTGGTATATCTCCATCCCTTGTCACAGTGGGTAGGTATAAATTAATTAGTTTTCTAAAGCCTTTCCGGTGAAGGATTTTGTGTTATTTTTAGTTTAATTATTTTGATACGGTTTCAATTTAATTTTTAGAATACAAGTCGTTCGATAGAATTGCCGAACTTTCATATAATCTTACCCATTTCCCATTAGAATTATATCATCATCTGTCCAGTTTCTCCAACTATGTTGAGGTCGGCTTTCAGTCTGCTGAACACCAGTAGTTTACATAGAGCCTATCTGACCTCCACAGCCCAGTTAGTACAGGGTTATACGATATCCTTTGGTTATACTGGTTGTTCAGAATTTTGGGCCACTGACTACCTGTACCTAGCTAACGACTGTTCAAGTAAATAATAAATGAAATAGGAGTATGAAAGATCTACAAATGACATCCGGCACCAACGGCTTAAAGTGATGTCGAGGCACGGAGGAAACTCGGGATTGATCACCGATCCATGAACCAACTTCGGCAAGTGCAGCTTAACCTGAAGAGAAGATTGACCTGAGCGGCTGTTATTATTTAATCCCGCCATCATCGTCTAGAATCAGAATTTGTGTGACTACGTCACTTCCACCGCGTATAATATTCCAGCGTTAACCAAACTTCACGTAAACACAATTAATCTACAGGCCGTTCAATATATCTGCGCGCCGCAGATGTCGAATGTATCCTTCCGCTGAATTTGACAGTGCGTATGCGGTCAACTCACATACAACATTATGTCATAAATCCTAAATATATAGTAACATATTAAAGCCACTGCAGTTGCTGGTACATAACTAGGGGCTCGTGGCTGAATAGTTATAACAGCGAGTTAAGCAATGCTTGCCGAGGTCGGTCTATGGATGACTATCCATATCATACCGAGAGGTCTCCATGCCTCGGTAGACACGTTAAGCCGTTGGTCCCGACTGTTATTTGTATACCTTTGATAGTCGTTACCAGTAGGGTGTCGATAACCTGTACCTGGACCATGGAGGTGTGAAGCCGACGCTTCATGTAAAATACTGGTTTTCAGCTGCATCCGGTTAAGCTGGAAGTCGACCTGAACATCGCTGGGAAAAGGTCAGGCAGATGATGTATACGGTCAGGTCACATTCAATATTATGTCGTAAATCCTAAACATAGTAGTAGCATTTGCAGGTATACTTTGTAGTTCCAAATAATTGTATTCGATTTTTGTATTCAAGCCTCTGCAGTTGGAAAGGAAAAATCAAAACACAGACCAACCAATGGTAGAATGTCTTCGTGAATGGGTTTTTAAACAAGATTACCTTATTGGTCTACCAAAAAAATAAGGTTTTTTTTAATGACACTTGGTCGAGGTCGTCTTAGGTTTAATAAAAAGAAATAGATTGTACAAGTTTCTAACTACTAATAATACTAACTAATAATGTAAGCACAAATTGTTACTAATTTATCACTTAACACTTTGATGTGACGAAAACCCCAGTACGTGACATTAAATCTAATATGTTCTTCCTTTGGTATAGTTCATCGTGTCGTTGATCTAGTTAGTGAGTCGAGCTACACGATAACTGACAAATAGTTGCACTGACTGGACAGGTCCACTCATATCTGTGTGGTCCTTTCTTCAAAAGACCATCTCAGACACTTATCTTCAGAGTCATCATGTGAGTTGACCAAGCTAATGTGGACCTTAAAAGAGATTATGACTTCTGAGTTTTTTTCGGCTGTTTCTTCTCAAGGGAGTCAGACATGAAACACCGGCCCAACTAGTTAAAAAAAATGTCGCGTAAAAGTTTTTGTTAAAACCTATTTGTAAAATAAACATCATTTATCATAATTTATTTTTCACGACATTTGTAACTAATAAGTTGAGCGACTAAACGTAAACAGTGCAAGATAAAAAAACTTTTTTGCAAAAAATTAAAAACGAACTTCAATAAGTTATTTTTCAGTTTCTTGTTTTGTATTTTTGAAGACTTTTTGAAGATTTTTTATTTTTCAATTTGCTATGCATTCATTTTACATTATTATTAATACATTTCATGGTTATAGGCTTATCCTCAATAAAATGGAACTTAACATACATCCCTAACTGCCGAAATGTGGGTGTACTGGACACACCTGTGTACCCACTCAGAGCATACAGGCGTTATGTCAATTTATGATATTTTGTAAACAATAAACATCCAAGCGATTGCAGTAATCACGACAGATTTGATGTCTATTATTGAAGAGTTCCATTGTATATCTCCGAAAATCAGCATCAGATCTTCACCAAATTTAAACGGGACCACCGCAAATAATATATTTTTCAAACAAAAAAGAATCATCAAAATTGGTTCACAATTACTGAAGATTTCACTGAACATACATACAAAAAAAAAACAAAACAAAAAAAATGTGACGAATTGATAACCTCCTTCTTTTGGAAGTCGGTTAAAAACGAATTCCCTTCCACACAAGCTGCATTTCTGATTACGCTACAACATACTCTGTTTTCCTAGCAGGCTACGTGCTGATCTCTAAGCTCTTGCAATATACTAAGATAATATTCTGTCACTGTTGCTGTGCTATAGCAACAGTTCATAGCCGAGCAATATCCTGTTTCAGATTGTTTGCTGTACGCCATCATCTTCACTCTACTGCACTTATGATTGTGATGGCGGACAGATTTATTGACTCACTTGGGAATATTTATTTTGTTCGCTTATATTTAAAGTTGTAATTCGCTAGATCTAATTTTTGTGTTTGTCTGATGTAGATTGGAAATAGATTTGACAATGCAGCTATACTGTTCCACAGGCACCACAAAAGAAGATTTATCCGGAAACAGAGAAAAATACGGTTCGATTTTATTTCAAATTCCTCTTATTAAGATGTTTTTTTTTAGTTGATTACCACTTACATCATCATAACCTGTTTGGTACATTCTACTTCCCATCTTTTGTTCACCTAATTAAATTATTTGCAGACAGAATGCAGCTGCAGCAACAGCTTTTGTCTCGTGTTTTTATCATCCTCATTGCACTTAAGTACGATATAGTGCTAGTAATTTGACTGCATGCACAAGTTATATTTTTATGAATATGGACGCTAAAATATGAAACATACATTAAACCTGCTGCGGGAAAACTTATCTTTATAATATTTTATGTTAAGTGCACAAACAGCATAACATTTAGCAGTACAAAACATAAACCCAAAATTGTAAATTATGTCTTTCTCCAAAAAATACAATTATAAACATTAACATTTCACCACAGCCTTTCAAGTCAAAATAAAACACAATCACAGCATAACTCAAGATAAAACGATAATAATTAAAAGTAAAAATATTTTCGCACAAAAAATAAAACACGCGCAAAATTAATTCCACAAAATTACAAGCCCGGCTTGTTTTCTAAAAATACTTTCAACAAAAGCTATAGAATTTTTACGGCCGCCAGTGTATCAGGCCATAATTCGAGTGTGCAAGCATTAAATACGGCCAAGCTATTATGAGCCTTCCCTGTAAGACTTAATTAAAATTGTGTTCCTTATTGCCAACGAGAAAATTATTTCATTATGCTTAAAGCTCAAAATGCTGTGTACATAAAAAGAATTTCATGTAGGTAAATTACTTACTGTGACTTTTGCTGCGGACTTAATGCATAGTTTGTTATAGGTAGGTTTATTTTTACTTTAATGAGAGTTAATTTAATTTTGTTCGTGGAGTAAAAGCTTGGCTTGTTTTTTAAAAAAAAAACCTTTTTTTTTCAGACAGCATAGCTCATAAATAGTGTTACTAATAACCAAGTAGACACGATTTTAATTATATTATTTGAAGACATTATTATCATAATTAAGTTTATCAAGCAATATGCCTGACATGTAGTTTAACAAACCTAACGATTGTAGACCCATCCAGTCTTTCCACATGGACCTTCAGAATGCCATTTGCATTATTTTTTTTACTTTAATATTGAGAGATTGGTTGTGAACGTCAATTTGAGTAGATTCCTAAAATGTATTATTTCAGTAATTGATCGATGAGATACTTCAGACTACACTGATTTTGTCTTAAACCTATTTTCTTTTCACGTTTTTTTTTTGCTTCTTTTATATCATTTTTGCCATCGATACGCTAAGAAGAAGATCGTCTAGCCTTTTCTTAATTAATATTATATTGAAGTCGGTTTCCTGTTTAAACGGATGTTGCGTGTTGTTGAATACCAGTATTTTACATGGAACGATTGCCTATCTGACCTTCACAACCCAGTTAGCGCTAGGTAATACGATACCCCTTGGTAAGACTGGTTGTCAGACTTTTGGGTCACTGACTACCTATAACGACTGTCAAAGACCTACAAATGACAGCCGGGACCAACGGCTTAACATGCTTTCCGAGGCACGGAGGAAATTCGGTATGTAATGGGTGGGCACCTATCCCCGGACCAACCTAGGTAAGCACGGCTTAACGGCTGGTTCTTATTTAGCCACGAGCTCCTCCCTAAAATGACACTTCCTATATTGTACCATAATTTAGACAGTCTCTCTTTAGTATTTTTGAGCAATTCTTCACATTTATTGTATTGCAGATTTGTAAAGCTAAGTAGTTTTAGACTGGGGCCTTTATCATGTACTGAATTCATGATAACAGGCTACGTATCAATGTCCCTAACACACTTTTTAGCCTTAGTTTTACCCTAACTAAAAAAACAAACTATCCAAACACATAAACTACATTTTCAATTAAGATACTGCCATCAATTCAAGGCCTTTATAATGTTGACTAACATGATAGCTCTGGGCAGAACAAAATAGATACAATAATACCTTTTAAGACCAACTCTTTAGATACGCGCCAGCTGAAAACCGCTTTATCCTTCCCTGACCCCAGCCTTGTGGTAAGTAGCTGTTTCAATTTAGTCTCTATTGTGTCTCTAAAGTTAGTTCTGTTAACAGGCTAAATTATAATAGTAGTTTAATTAACTTTAAAAAGATTTGGGACAATCAATCTTTTTTATGTTAGTGATCATATGGTGGCGATGAAGAATGCGTTACCTATTGATTTTTTACTGTCTTGATACTGTAATTTATTTGTGACAAATAGTCGCATATATAAGCATTAATTTATGGTACATCAAAGAAATGAACCGCATTACAAAGCTCGTAGTATATTTTCGTATTTTTTTTTTTTAATTATTTAATTTTTAAACTTATACGGCAGTTTAGTTGCTGGCACTATGATAACAGGTCTGTGCTTAGATACCTGATGATTTTAGCAGTTTCCGGTTAAATTGTTTACTTTAGTTACAAGGGATTCATGTTCAGTAGATGTTTAAAGGTCATCATGATAATATAATTTTCATGAAAATGAAAAAAAATCTAAGCCAACCTAATCCCAGACAGCCATCTACCGCCACGCGACCCATACCTGCAGCGACCACGAACCTTCATTGTGCTAGTGACAAACTACACGAGACGTTTAATAAAAGCAGCCTTGAGAAATGTGCCCGCGTCCAGGCCCCTTTGTAACTCCGCCATTTGTAAAATACGGAGAATAAAATATTTTCTCAACGGCCGGAATGCGTTAGCGTAAACAAAGGTAAAGGAATTGTTACCGTACTCTTTTTAGGATATTTTTGACTTGATGAGGATTGTTGTTTAGATTATTGCTTTTCTGGCAAGATATTTGTGGGTACTAGTAAAATTAATAAAGATTCTTAGCCCTTGAAGAATGATGACTGGAAAATAATACTTCCGCAGAAAGAGGCATCTTTAAACTTCGTATGCTCGTACCAAATTTTTTAACACTTATACCCGCGTACGGTCTGATAGACCAAAGGTTTGAAAATTAATTTCGGGGTTTTTTTCAAATAACTTAAACGTGGTTATTCTATTTTCTGAAAGTATACTACGAAGTATCGTAAAACTGATAATTTACCGACAATATACCGATCATTTACTGAGTACCTATATCCTTTCATTGTAGTTTCTGAAAATTGTTAGATTTTTGTAAGAGGTCGTAAAATGTAAGCAAAGGTGATTTGTTTTCTTCTAACATACTTGAAAACGTAAAGGATAAATTATTGGCTATTATAAATAAAAATAATTTGAGACTTAAGTATCATAATTTAAGTTTCAGTACAAAATCACGGAAGACAGCTTTTGGAACACCTATACCCGCGTCGGTCTCACAGACCGATATTCGCCTAATACGGCTATATGCGGTATTCGCACCAATACACTTCTAGTCCTGAAATTATCGTAGCAACTAATCATGCAGGAAGTACAAAATGCCATCATTGATTATAGCAGAAAATATCCTGAAAGACTGTTTTATCGGTCTCACAGACCAACGAGCGAGTATAGGAAGGTTAAAAGATTCACTTGTTACTTACAACTCGAAAACACAACCCTTACATGGAGTCAAGCTGCAGAGAAGGCTTATGGAGCAAAGAACAGGAAGCAAAAGTAGCCGCTTTAACAGAATCATTATAGGATAATAGTATGAATTACGTTAAAATTCGTAAAAAGGTCACAAAATGACAATCTATACATACAAATAAATAAAATTGAAGTGTCTGTTTGTAATATCAAAATAATAACTTTTTACTGAATACAAATGAACATAATTATACGTCACTTATAACAAAAACACTTTTTTTTTTCAATTTTTGTCTGTCTGTCTGTTTGTTCCGGCTAATCTCAAAAATGGCTGGACGGAACTTTTACTGGTAGATAGCTGATGTTATAAGGTATAATATAGGCTACTTTTATTTTAGAAAAATAATTAGGGTTCTGTGCAAAAAAAATCAACCCTTGAAATTGGTAACAAAATCCGATTCAAAAAGAGAAGTAATATTTTTTTATTTATTATTATTAATCAGTTTACTTCAGATCAAAAATTAATCCATACAAAATAAATAAAATGAAATACAAAGAAATAAATTAAATTAAATTATTACAATTACATTGTGTTAGTAATACCTTGCGCACTACGTTAGTTAAAACCCATCACAATACGCATCCATTTGTTCTGGATAGGGCAATCCGCACGAGATACAACCATCTGCAGGATACTGTTGCTACTGCCTCGCACTCGCTGCAACAAGGAGGCTACTTTCTTGCGTATAACCGCATGAAAGCCGTCCGTTCTTGCCTCCGCAAACATTCCGGACGCACTACAATAGCGGGGCAGCCGCATCAGCATCCTGAAGACGTTGTTGTATTGGACACGCAGAGCACTAGCAGCCCGGCGAGTAAAGGTTACCCACAGACTGCCCGAGTACAACGATTGGCAGCACGCCTTGAAAAGAGTAATTTTTACTGCTCTCGAGCATCGAGCAAACCTGCGTGCAACCATATTCCCTCTGACTGCCAATGCTCTGCGCTCCCTCTCTATTTCTGCGTCATCTTGCAACTGTTCTGTCACAATGTGACCCAGATACTTAAAACTGCTCACCACCCTCAGAGCCGCACCATTTAGCATAATAGGCGGAACATGCACTGGACCACGATTTTCACTCCTGAACACGAGCACTTCGCTCTTCTTCGAGTTATACCTCAGTCCATGTTCCGCCGCGTACGCCTCACAGATTGACACAAGCTTACGCACTGCCCCCACCGACGGTCCCAGCAGTACCATGTCGTCCGCATAACTGATGTTAATTTTAAGCTAACTCCGTCTACAAAACAACCCACATGAGTACTGCTGAGCTCGCCGATGAGGTCATTAATGTACAGATTGAATAAAATTGGAGAGGTTATCCCCCCCTACCGCACGCCACACTCCATGCCATATGCCTCTGATAGCGCACCAGCACGTGTACCATTGGCGCAACACGAGGATAACTTCAGCCGGCACACCCGCTCCTTCCAATTTGGCCCAAAGCTTATTATATAGCACTCTATCGAAGGCCTTGGACAGGTCCAGGAAGCACGCATATACCGGCGTCTTCTTCTCCGTGTAGTACCCGACAGCTTGCTTCAGACACAAGATTGCGCTCTCCGTTGACAGCCCACTCCTAAACCCAAATTGGGCATCATTCAGCTTTATGTGCTGCAGGAGAATGTTGTTAAGCAAGCTGTCAAGCACCTTGGCCACTATAGCGGCCAGCGAGATGGGCCGATAGTTCTCTTTATCTGACATGTCACCATTTTTATTCTTGACAATCGGCACTACAATTGTTTTTGTCAGCTCTTCAGGCAAGTAACCGTGACATAAACATAAATTATAAAACATGGAGAGCACACGCGGCAGGTGAGTACCAGCAAACTTAAGATGCTCAATGCTGAGGCCATCATGCCCAGGAGATTTACCCCTCTGCATACCAAGTATCACTTTTTTCACATCACGAGCAGTAAATTTAACAACTCGCCCCTGGGCGATAGCCCCAGCATCGTCACATCGGGTTGTGTCAGAATCAGACAGTGGCTCCACTTTAAAATAATCTTTAAAAAGATTAGCTACCATAGTGTGATCACCAGTACCATTCACACTTACAGGGAAGCAAGACTTTCCATTCATTTTGAATGGAAAGTAAGTTATAATAATTTCACGCGAACGAAGATCGCGGGCTACAGCTAGTTTATTATATTAACTTTGTCTTTGACCATTTTAAGAATTTTAACGTGATTCATATTATTATCATTTCACTACTGTTCAAACAAAATATAAGTCGACAAGAGCAGAAGGAGAAGAAGAATGATGCTGATGGAAGAAGCCACCTGTGCGTTTATTTTCTGTGCACACAGAATCAATAAATAAATAAACAAGTCTTGATCACAATCTGCTCAATACTAACGAAGAAACATTGTAAGATTTACTCCAGGATTACTCGCCATTTCTGTCGTAATTTATAAAGTAAGTAATTGTCTTAATTTCATCTTGTGTTTTCATGAACGTTTGTTTAGTTAAAAAAAAATGTCATACAAATAAAACAAAAGCAGTACTTTTGACAGCGTCAACAAAACATATAATATTAGGGGTTAAAGTACGAAATTGCCGATTTCTATGGACGATTTTGTGAAAAGTGATTATTTCCTTACTAACATTGTTTATTTTCCTTGAAAACGTCTGAACCATGTATGATGCAATTGTTAACTATAGTTTGAGTAAAAGAAGTATAAGTTAGTTAACTATAGTTAGAGTAAATACATTTTTTTTATTCTATTTTTTAGTATTTGTTGTTAAAGCGGCAACAGAAATACATCATTTGTGAAAATTTCAACTGTCTGACTATCACGGTTCATGAGATACAGCATGGTGACAGACGGACAGACAGACAGACAGCGGGGTCAGTAATAGGGTCCCGTTTTACCCTTTGGGTACGGAACCCTAAAAATGGCAATTTCATTTTTAAAGACCTATTATTACACCGCAACAAAGTGGCAAAAGGATCAATCGGAAACCCAAGCAAAAGGCACGAAGTAACTTTCTCAGCGGAAACTCTTCAACTCTTGCTTTTTCCCAGAATCCTTCCTTTGCTGGGAAGTGATCGTACACTCATTAGTAGACGCATGAACTGTTCCTTCCTCGCTTCGGCGGAAACTAGGTCGGCTAATATCTGTTGCAGACAATTAAGATGAGGGAATTAAGATAGTCTACCTATTGTAATAGAGTACGAAAGTTGGGGAGTTTTTGGTGGAGGATAGCCAAAATAATGTCGGTAGGGAAGCATAACATGCTTCAGGAAGTTTTTTTCTTTTTGGTAGTTCAGTAATATTCATGGTGGTGCGTTGTTGCGAGGAGTTTTTCAGCCATAACAATTTGGCCGGCTTGGAAATGGAGTCCAGGACCTTTATAGTTTTCTAATTTTGTGATGCTCTCATCATAATTATAGCTTTTAGTTTGACAATTCTGACACGTTCATATTGCGTTGTGCGTTTCTTAATGTGATCTCAATTACAGTTCAACGCGATTTTCAAATCAAATCAAATCAATGAAAAAATGAAAAAATGTTCCGTGCGAGAATCGAACCCGCAACACGAAGCACAGCAGTCAATCGCGTAGCCACTGCGCCAACCGTGCCGTCATTTCAATTTTCTAAATAATTACTTTGCTAATGTGTCCACCACTATAACATTAGATGGGGGTTCGTAGAATAGGAATCAGTGGTTTGTACTAAGCAGAAAGGTAGGTACTTATTTATCGAGATAGTTGAATATATACATAAGAGGAACTTTGAAAGTGGTGCTGGTGACTGAATAGTTGTTTGGTAAGTGGTTGGCTTGGTAGACACATTTGATGCAGAGGAATGAGGAAAATATCTAGATGAAAGTTTTGAGTATCAAAATGGATGGGTATAAGAGTAGAGGAAGACCAAAGAAACGATAGTTGGTCTATGTGAAGGATGATATGGCGAGAAATAGAGAAGTGTGGAAGAAGAATACATGCTGCAGGAGAATGATGAAATATAGATGATTTGAATATATGCGACATTGTAATTGCATGCAAAACAGATCCTTGAAATGAGCACAAAATTACCCAAAAACCTAATTCACCTCGTAAAAGCGCGAATCGTATCCCAAGATCCATCGGCACGTTTTGGACACAAAACACCCTCGAGGTTCACAAACAGCTCCCATTCGGCAATTCTTCGCTAATTTCGTGCACACGTAAACGCATTTCGGCGTCCTCATTTCACTTAACGCTGGAAACGATCTAAAATACGTTGCCACACATTCGTTCATGTAAATAGGGGAGACCCGGCCCCACGTTCAGTAATAAATGCAAATTGGCTCGAACTCTCGATTCGCGGAGTAAAAGTTTTCGCTGTACTACTCTAGTGGACCGAGTTTCCCGAATTCACCCTGTTTCTGATACGAATATTTCGTTCGAACTATTAACTAGTGAGGGGTATGAGGGGGTGAAATGAGCCGATTGCGTCTATTGCTTTTTGTTTTGATTTCGCGATAAGGAAGTGACATGGAACGGGTGGAGTGTTTTGCCGAACTGGGTTAGAAATTAGGAATATCATACAAAATACGATTTAAGAAGTTAGTATATTGGGGCGAGAGCTTTAAGGTAGGTACTTCTTTTTCTTTCTATTGTGAATTCTAACACATTATGTAAATCAATAACGATACCTGAATTATTTTCTTCTTACAAACTACATAATTTTTATTTATTGCAGCATTTCTTTTGCAGGAAAGTTACGTATCGGTATAACAATTAGCAAATAAGCAGCTTATATAAAATATAAACTCACTAAGCAGCTTGTACTGCTCATTTAACCAGCTAGAGCGTTGTACTTGTTGCTCTGCTATTAAAGGGGTTTCCAGTTTACAAATTCCACTCATGGTTATGAAGCAAATGCTGATAGGAGTTGCAAAAACATGCATACTAAGTAGTATTAAAATGTTCTCCCATCATAGAACATGGATTCACTGATTAAAGACTGACGATTTCTAGTAATTGGGAGAGTCTTGACAGTGTACCTCTAGCAGCGGCCGCCGATGTATTTCCGCGCTCTGTGTTCCCCACATAACAGTAAAGATATTCTACCAGTACGAACCAGCTTAAGATTGGATTCAGCTCTGGATAGACACAGGTGGATGGGTAGGGTGGCCTTTGTTCAGCAGAAAAATGACACGGATCAGTAAAAAAGACTATGCTATCTTGGAAAGAAGCGATATTCTTCCAGGCTTCCAGTTTAATCCGCCGCAACTAAATATCAGTATGTTACGTAAAGCAACCGCCTAATTGGAATCCACAAATCAGTTACTGGATTACTTAATATCCTTTTGTAATACTATCTGTTTCCGACGTGATGATACTGGTTTGCTCCTAGCTAACGTGAATTTGAAGCGGAGCGGTAGCGAAGGTCCCACCAATTGTAGCCGTGGGTGGTTAAGCGGAATACGCTTGATGTGGCGGCGTCGCTTGGCACCGTGTGTCGTCGGGTTTGATCCGCTCTATTACACACCGCCGCGGAAGACATCGCCACTACCGTGCCGCTGCGAGTATTTTATTCAACGAAAAGTTCTGTCACATTTTTGAGAAAAGTTTGGAGTATGACTGTAGATGGGTATAAGAGTAGAGGAAGACCAAAGAAACGATGGATGGACTGTGTGAAGAATGATATGGCACGAAAAGAGGTGTCTGATGAGATGTGCCATGTGTCTATCACATCATTGCAGCTGGTAAGTTTTTGTCGTGATCTTCATTTGTTTTTAACATTAGTCATTTAGATTGAAACCATGAAGCTAGCGAACTTATACATGCAGTGTGAAGACCAATGAAACGATGGATGGACTGTGTGAAGGATGATATGGCAAGAAAGGAGGTGTCTGATGAGATGACGAATAAAAGAGAAGTATGGAAGAAGAAGACATGCTGCGCTGACGCCAAATGAATTGGGACAAGGCCAAGAGAATGATGATGAGGTTCTGTCAAATCGATACGAACTAATTCTGGACATGGCTCTGGACTTTGACCTATAATGTTAATGTACTGCAGTATCTATCAGTGGAGGAGCTAATGGCTAAATAATAACAGCCGCTCTGGTCAATTTCCAGGTTAAGCCACGCTTGTTTAGGTTGGTCTGTGGACGGGTGACCACTCATCATATACTGAGTTTCCTCCGTGCCGTGGACAGCACGTAAAGCCGTTGGACCAGGCTATGAATTGTAGATTTTTGACAGTCGTTATGTCTGACAATCAGTCTTCCAAGTCAGTCTTACCAAGGGGTATCGTATCCTAGCGCTAACTGGGTTGTGGAGGTTAGATAGGCAGTCACTCTATGTTAAATACTGGTATTCAGCTGCATGCGGTTAGACTAGAAACACCAAAGTAGCTGGGAAAAGGCTAACACCCACGAGCCACAAGCTCCTAGCACAATCAGAATATTATTGGTCTAAACGAGGCCTTACTCAACTAAGGACGATTTCACTAATTAAGTTGAACGCGATCAGCACATCTAAAATATGTTTAAGAGATGTCGGTGCTATGGAATATTGCCACTGACAGATTATAAATAACATAACATAACACTACCCCGCCTATAATCCCCGAAGGGTTTGGCAGAGGTGTACCTAATAGTACACCCACATTTCGCCAGCTATGTTAAGCTATTGCCATCGACCGGGCACAGATCAGACTCCGTGGCTGCTACCGAAAAATTCCTGATGGAAAAACCCAATAACATTTTGCCCAAGCCGGGAATCGAACCCGGACCTCTTGCTCAGCAGTCGCGCTTGCGTCCACTAAGCTAACGAGTCGGTGGAGAGGCGAGGCAGCTTTCGATGTGCTGATCTATTTCAGATTAGTTGGCAAAATACACTCTAATCTTTCTTCATTTCACAATTTCTGAACTGAATTTTCGAACCAGAAAGGCACAACAAAAATCCAAGACTCAACCCGTCAATAAGTTGGTTCTAATCGCGATCACGTGCGCATAATCCTGCCCGCCATGAGGCAGTACAAAGGTTACTAATAGTCATTAGTCGACATCACGCCCGCGGCCAGGCCGCCATTTTAATCACGGCTAATAAGCGTGCTCCCCGTAATGGCGGCGAGTTCGACCGTGACAGTGACGGTCAATGAATTTTATTTATATTGGGTTTGTTAGAATTTTCGGTGGTTGGAGTTAATTGGCGTTTGGTTCTGGGTGAAGGTTTAAATGTTTTAAAAGGTAGTTAAAAGATGTTGGCGTAATAGCCGTGGCCTTGAATTCCTTTGTTCTTGCTACTGAATACTGAATGGGAAATTCAGCAGGATAATTGTCAGACGTCGAACGTCTATGGTAATGAAAACTATTATTATGCACACACACACTCTTCCTACACATAGTCGCACACTCACACACATAAAACTAGAATAAGATAATAACCACTATTGCAATGTGTATTTTTTTGCTCAATATTACCGCACGAGTTTGTGTACGAGTGCATAATTCTGTTTAAATGTGCTTCCGAATTGGTGGAGACCTGGTGTTCTAAAATACAGTCTTTTCATTTAGCTTAGGGACCAGTCTCCCACAGTATAATAAAACAATGTATTGTTCACGAAACCTATGTATTGTGGTTAGAAATTAAATTATTATCTTATCTTTATTATAACCAGGCCTCGTACTCTTTAGAAACTCCGTACTCCTCTGAGCCAGCTCAAAGTCGAAGTGTCACCATTGACATATAGTAACAAATATCATAGAAATTGAACAGGGTTGCGTTGTCTACGCTTAACCATGTGAGCTTAAACAAAGTGACATTCTTCAAGCGATAACGAGTATGGAAAGGTATTGAATTGATTTAAGCTACTGGAAAATTTGACTAAAACTCACGTGGAACACGAACGCGCCGTCGACACGGCCGGACGGACGGTGAGCTAGCCCATTACTCACCGTCCACAGGCTCGCGGAGTGCGCCTGGCCTGGAAATTCAAACTCTTTGGAAGCTATTGCCCCTCATCTAGGCCTTTAGTACTATCGGATACCTTACCAATCAATGGAAAGACTTGAATTGTGCATTGGTTTTGTTATCGATACTACAGATAAGCCACTAACAACTTCACTTCAGCATCCAAAGCCACTTCGCAAACCATCAATATTTATAGCACAATACCTTATAAATTGTGCGTTGTATCGAGCCATAGGGAAACCTATGTTGACTAGAGCTATGCTCGACAATTTCTAGTTCAAATCTCCATACAAATCATGCAGCTGGCAACGTCAATACATTTGAGGGGCTGGAGGCTATTCTCCGTCCGATACATTCTATTTGTGAGGCAGCATGAAGCGTGAACTTGCATCAAGCGGTTGTGTATTCAGTGAAATTTTCTGTTTTGTGGATGAATTTTGGGTGTAAGAGAAATCAATGTAATGGTTTCTTTTTATATTGATGGTAATAAGAAAACTATGTAACCTTACCTAGATTAATTTGTTTGTGTCCAGTAGTAGGACTCAAAGAATAAAAATAACCCCTATTACATGGGACTTAAAGTATAGGTAATAGCAAAATGCGGCTGTACTATTAGGTGCAATCCTGCTTACAAGGATGGACACGACGATAAACGAGTGCATGTAATTTGAACTCTAAGCTGGTCCGAATCTACTTTCCATACCGCGAGCACCACCGATCGCGTCGTGATATCTCGTAACTGCGCACATTAATGCAATGTAAACGTTACGTGTGTTCTGTACCGCCAGCAAGCATACACCGGGTTGCTAATGCTCAGTATTAGTATGAGCGTATGAAATAACCTTCTTTTTAAGATTCTGTACCTTAAAAGTAAAAAGGAACCCATAAGGAATAATTTTATTGTTCGTCTGTATGTCTGTCAAGACTCAGGAACGCGTAGAGGTATCAAGATGAAATTTACGTCAAGCACTCGGGTTTACGGTCTCGTTCAGCTCAGAAAGAATCCAAATCTTTAGGATACTTTCCATTGACCTAGAATCATGAAATTTGGCAAGAACCATGTCTTCTGATAACCGTAAATATGTAATACTAGCTGCTACCCGCTATTTCGTTCGCGTGGCTATTTAGGTGTGTATGTCTGAGACTGCCTCGTTGGTCGAGTGGTCGCAAGTGCGACTACTAAGCATGAGGTCCTGGGATCGATTACCGGGTCGGGCAGTGTTTAAAAATGTTTATTTAAATTACATAAATTTATAACGCTTATGATTTGGAGATCACCTTTTACGCAAGAAGATGGTTGTGTTAGGTGACTCCGCTCTTCCACTTAACATTCAACAATGTATGCAATTGAAAAAATACTATAAATATTAGTGTTATTAGGGTATACTATCAGAAATTTCTCAGTAGCAGCCACGGAATCTGGATTTGTGCCCGGTTGGTAGAATAGAATTGAATACGCTCGCCCGCTGTCACATGGGACTTCAACATAACGAACGGCGAAATGTGGGTGTACGATAAGGTACACCTCTGCCTAACCCGTAGGGGATTTCAGGCGTGATGTTAAATTTTGTGTGAGAACTGACTGGCTGATCAAAATGTAATAATGTGGGTGATGACTTCAAAATGCGTCCTTTTGGGTACTGTAATTCTGGGCGCAGCGATCCGCAACAAAATTAAACGAAGCGACAATATGGCTTAAAACCGTTTATTTTGGCGCTATACAACCTTCTTTTCAAAGTAAACCATCAAACGCCTTGTTGGGCACTATTTATTCTAATACCATTCTGTATACAACATTAAATGACTTATTATTTTCCGCAAGCACGTGAAATTTTTGGGCACTGAACAAACAACATATAATTGACCGTGTGAGAAGCATGGAGTGCAAAATTGAATGCCTGTCACTTTTATGGTTTGGCCCTGGAATTGTTGATCATCATTGTAATAGCCAATTTTAAGGGAAATTATAACCTCTTAAATTGAAATGGTAAGTTATTTGGAATAATGGGTATCCGGGGACTTAAAACGCTCTCTCCTTTAGCAGCTCAGCTCTGTGATACGAAGCCTGGTGCCGTTGCACAGTCTGGTTGCATCAAGGTTCCGCATCACCAGAACTGGAACGCCAAATTTAAGCTCCAGCTGATGGGACGGCACGCCCGTTAACTCCAGGGAGTTGAGAAATTCAACGGAGTAGGCAGTACTATCATCATCAGTCATCACAATGATAATTATGGATGTGTATACTTTTGTTTTTTTTGTTTATTTTACTGACCCACTCGTTCTTTGGCGCTAGTACAGCAGTTGGATGGGAAAATTCTTCGGAAAATAGAATTTTCCCATCTCCGTCGGATTCCAGACGACCCTCTCTCATTTGCAGCAGCTTATTCGCAAAGACACCTGCTTCGTGGTCGTTGTACAGTTGGACGCGCATGTTGCACGTAATATGGAGCTTTTCAATCCAGGAGGTTTTCACAGTGGCGACGCCCTGAGACATGCGTTTCATCTGCCGGTGTGCCCCTTTTTTATTATAAAATGGCCCCTCTTATTAACTGGCAGTGGAATGGAAGGGAGTGTCATCCATGTTCCTTCTTAGCGCTTTGTGTTCCAGAGCCACAGTATCTCTTTCGAACAGTCCCGCAGCTCCGGCAGGCATCGGCCCTTGCGCGCGTAGAACACGAACGCGCTTTCGACACGGCCCGTCGTCATTTAAGACGGTCGGACGGCGAGCTAGCTAATTACTCACCGTCCACAGGATCTAAAGTCACTGCGAACAAAATGATGACGCCACCCATCAGCACCTGGTTGCCGCGGATGTCCTGCAAGCTGCGGTTCAACGCCTCTAATGCATGCTTGTGCGACATTGTGCACTCGTCCCAAACTACTTCCCCCGTTTTTGGTGATATTGCATGTTGGGACGTATCTTCGCATGCAAGATTCAGCGGCAATTTGAAAATGGAATGTGCAGTCAGACCACCCATAAGCAAAGTTGCAGCAATGCCTGAGGAAGCCACAACCACAGTTATATGACGCAGTGGCTGAGCGAATGGCTGCTGCGCTGCTTGTATCGGGTTTCATGCCCGCACCGGACCGATTTTTGTGTGGCCTACAGATAGATCTTCCGGGTCTGGCTGTATGTTTGTGAGTTTTAAATGTTTGTAAACACACCCACGATACAGGAGAAATTTTTAGTGTGAAACTACTTAAAAAAAAACTTTCATGCTGTACATTGCGGTCCTTGCCGAGTTGGGCCAGTTGATGATTCAGAACAAATGCTATGCGACGGCACAGGTGGCGCACTGGCTGAGCAATTGACTGCGGCGCTGCGTGTCCCGAATTTGATTCCCGCACGGAACATATTTACAACGTCGTCGTGGATATTATCAAATTTTAATAAAATTTTGTTTTCATTTTTAAACTTCTTAGAGATTTTTTTTTGTACAGTGTAAATTGGTCAATTTTCATTTATTAATTTATGATTAACTGTCTTTTGAATGGTAAAAAAAACGAAAAGTATACATTAACCTATTTTGTAATGATTTGAAAAACTTAAAGCATAAAAATAAAACAAAATACCTAAGACTTACAAAAAGAGAAAACTGGTTGGGAATCGAACTCGCGAACCATGTTTATTATTTTTGAAAATTAAAAAAAATCACAGAAAGTGAATACTGGCTGCGATTCGAACTTGCGAACCGTGGTTTACAGGGCGGTCGCTGAACCGATAGGCCACTTATACCTGTGACAAATCGTTTGAATTAGCCGTTCTATTCTAATGCATGCTATGACATTAGTCAGTTGTCAAACCGTACCCAAGAATTGTCACACAGTAGCCAAGAATATGGTTGTAATGCTCTATAGCTCATCCCCCTAAGTTAATAGCGTGATAATATATAGCCTATGTGTTATTCCAGACTATAATCTATCTCTGTTCCAAAGTTCACCCAGATCCGTTCAGCCGTTCTGGCGTGATTGAGTAACAAACATCCATCGTAACTTTCGCATTTATAATATTAGTAAGATAATAACAAAATACCTACAAGTTTGTATGGAGCCCTTAGTGCGCGAGTCCAACTTGCACCTTACCGGTTTTTCTCAAGTTATACGGTAATAATGATGCCATCTGGCCAATTTCAGCCACAGTACTGCATTCGATGGCTTTCTAGGGTAGTACCTAGTTGACAGCTTTGTTGTGCTGCTCATCGATAGTAGGTCATCCTCAATCTGTTGTCCTTACTGCAACAGTTTAGTGTCTATCAGTCGTCGCCTCCCTCCATAATCATGATCATCTTATAATAAAAATATAATAGTCCTGCTTGTCTGCTACACGTGCATACAGACTCACTAAATTGTCTACGGTAAAATTATAAGTCAGCTAATAACTAATCACGGGCCTGTGGACGGTGAGTAATGGGCTAGCTCGCCGTCCGTCCGTCGTATGACGACGGGCAGGCCGTGTCGACGGCGCGTTCGTGTTCCACGCGCGCCTCAAAGAGTTGTCAGCAACGGGAGGGGCCCGCAAGGGCCGGTGCCTGCCAGGGCTGCGGGACTGTTCGAAAGAGATACCGCGGCCCTGGAACATAAAGGGCCAATGAAGGAACATGGGTGGTTTTTAGTCAGTAAGAGTCTGACACTCCCTTCCGCTCCGCCCAGGGCGGGGGGGGTCATTTGATGATTTCCCAACCACCGAAAAAAAAAAAAAAAAAAAAAGCTAATAACTAATCCCTGTCCTATCCTTTAATATTAAATGAGCAATTGAGCATATTTTGTAAATAAATATTTGTAATCGCGTTCTCGACTACGGCTGTAACGATTTTGATGAAAGTAGATTTACGGGCGCGAAAAATCGATCTAGCTAGGTCTCATACCTGGGGAAATTCGTTTTCTCTATTTTCAGGACAGCTAGGTGGCAATTTTTTTGGGTACCATTCCGAATTTAATTTCCATAAACTGACAACACGAGAGCAGCAAGAGAGTTATCGTAAGTTTAAAAAAAACAAATTTCCAAATACAAGACTAACTGAAAATTCATAAAAGCACTAATACCTCTTACAATAAAATGGTACCCATATAAAGTACCACAGTTACACTTTTTAAATTACTCTAAATATTCTCGCCGCCCCAAGTATTATTAACTTTATATTTAACACCTATAATCCTCGACTTGAAAGCAACATGGCAAAAAGGTTTCAGGGTACTTAAAGTTAAGAGCGTTGAATTCAAGTAATTTGTTTAACAAGTTGTAGTAAAAAAGTTGTGTACAGCGGAGAAACATGCCACGGTAATAATGGAAGTTTTTGTAACTTAACCCTTGTGGTGCGTGTCAGTAGGTTTAAGTTTTGACCTATTTCTTAATAGCTGGTGGTTAGAATTTGCTGATGGTTAAGTAGCGCCTGTAGGAGGAACTCGTGGCTAAATAATAACAGCCGCTTGGGTCGATCTTTAGGTTAACCGCTTGCCTAGGTTGGTCCATCCATGGGTACCCATTCCATACCGAGTTTCGTCCGTGTCGTGAAAAGTACGTTAAGCCGTGGGTCCCGGCTGTCATTTGTAGATCTTTGACAGGTGTTGCAGGTAGTCAGTGGCTCGGAAGTCTGACAATCAGTCTTACCAAAGGGTATCATGTTACGCAGTACTATCTGGGTTGTGGAGGCTAGATAGACAGTCGCTCCATTTAAAATACGGGTAATCAGTAACATCCGGTTAGACTGCAAGCCGACCCCAAGATAGTTGGGAAAAGGCTAGGCAGCTGATGATAGTTAGAATTTGCTGATGGTTAAATAGTGCTTGTAGCTGTTTATCAAGTTGTTAAGAGGCTTCTTTGGTGATAATAATTTTGAGTACGAAATTTTGTGGAAAGAATTGGAAAACCATAAGGTTTTGAACTGGCATGGTCACTATCACTATTATTAACACTGAAAACGGGATATTTACCATTCCAACATGTGTATGTGCTACTGAATGGGTTGCATAAATAACTGCAGTACTTTCTCAAGTTATTATGCCTTGTGACTGGGACTGTAGCTTCGCTTCTTTTAGTTTTTTTGGACATTCAAAAGTGTCGTAATGGTCTAATTGAAATAAATGCTTTGAGTTTGAGTTTTATACACTTGAATTATTAGCTTGAATAATAAGTTACGGATAGCCAAAGATGGTGGTTTATTGACTACATTTAACTACCACGTAACTAATGCTAGATATTAATAATGCGTAGATAACTACTGCTGACTATGAACGCTGATTGTGTACTATCGCTTTAAATTATAGTTTGTGTAAAGCGCTGATCTATGCAATGTGCGTGTCATGTACGATACAGTACTCGTACAAAATGGTGAATATCCCGTTTTCAGTGTTAATGATACAATAGAAGGTTTTAAATTATAACTGCTTACAAATAATATTACAATCTTTTATTATATTATTCTTATCTGATCTATGGTGACAGACGAAAGACGAAGGCTTAAAGGACATATTGTGGTTGCGGCTTCGGACACGGACGCCTTCATACTAATACTTATTGAAATAATCGTCAGTGTCTGGTAGGCGGTTTGTAATTAAGTCAGGACTATTTTAACAGATCAGAAATCTGGCCTCATCGTAATATTCCTTTCTGAAGTCACCATCAACTAACCGCACACCCATAGCATCTCATAACCAGAGCATACACCACAAACATCTTCTTACCCCAAAACCCCTGAACCTACAAGACTATAATTCCTCTTATCACAACGCCAAAAAAAATAAAAATAAAATTTACGATTGCAAGCCCGCACTGACTCCACAAAAAGTTCCCAACCTTTTGTTTCGTACCTGTGAAAAGCAGTAAATAAATGCAAATTGTTGGAAGCACTCTCTTGGACTCCCTCGGACCCCCCTTTCGGACCACTAGGGCCGTTTGATTGCTCTTGTTAATGTTTTAGTATTCGGTACGGAGGTTGGGCAATTTTGTGGGGTAATTAGGTTAGGTCGATGTAGCGAAGTAGGTAGATACATAGTCATAGGTCTCAAGTTTGAACCCAAGACATAAATAAATTAAAATTAACGTCAAAATTTATTGTATTTTAGATACTGGATGTTGATTTCAATGTTAATTTTATTTTAGTTTATTTTGATTTTAATCGCACTATATGGATCAAGTTATCTGAAATTAATGAATTTTGTTTTTATTTATTTAGATATGTCCACCAGTAAAAATACTACCCATATGCTCTTCTACCACATAAAATTTTGACTTTCTTCAGTGGAAAAAACGATGTCAATGAAATTGCAAATGAAAATATTTTGAGAGGATTTCGTTATCACAAAACATTAGGATTTCAGTTAAATTTTTGATCGTGAAAAGTCCATCCTTTTGTTATGTAAATAGCTTTTAGTCGCCAACGAGTATTAATTGCTTCTATTCCTAGCGAACTAACAGACAAGTTTATTTCAATAATAATTTAATTTATGGCATACATTTGCAAAATTCACTAACGAATATGAATTATTGAATAGTTGACACTTTTTTTAAGGGCCAGCAATGAATAATCCTGGGTAAGCTTTAAAACGTTTACTGATAAATGTTCATGAAAATCGAGTTATAAAATTATGGATAGTTTTAAAACTCTGTTTACAATGAGAACGAGTGGTTTGGTAGTTATTATTTTCACATTATATTACAGCACGATACGTAATAAATTACAAGACAGGTACTTGACATAAAATCAGGTCAAATAGGGTCAAATTTATCGTTACCTAGGCACTGCTGTACAGTCACATGCAATTGCCTTTCATTCGTCCCTTTAGTTATAAGCAATGATAGGCTAGTGGTGTGACCGTTGGACTGCCAAGTCAAAGGTCTCGAGTTCGAACCCAAGACACGCACCTCTGATTTTTGGATTCATGTGCGTATTGTATAATCACTTGCTTCGGTGAAGGAAAACATCGTGAGGAAACCAGCATGCCTGAGAGATATTTCTCGATGGCATGTAAAGCCAAGTCAGAGGCCCATGGGCGGCATAAAAACTCTGACACCAGGGTAGGCACTAAACACACGATAAAGAAGAAGAAATATTACTTGGCACAACGTTCTGATCCATACAAGATATCAGATCTAAAGATTGTTTGATAAATCTTTCCCTTAAGCTTAAGGGGAATGCGGGACTCGCAGATGGTTCCCATCACCTGCCACGATTTCATCCGTCCAGTGTTAATTCTATGCTTGAAGGTTTTTAATAATCGCATTATTTTATACTCATTTCTAAATAGAAATTTCTCAGCAGGAGTCTGGAATTGTGCCGATTGATGGTAATAGGCTCGCCCCCTATTACATGGTACTTAAACTATTAGGTACACCTCTGCCTTACCCTTCAGGAATTACAGGTATGATGTTATGAGGCCTCATAGAATGTGTGTAACATTCGCCTGCTTGACAACAAAGCTAATGCAGTGTAAGTGTGTTACGCAAAAACAGCTCTTAAAACACCTAGCAATGTTCCCTGGCAACGAGCTCCACAAAATCAAGATCTTCGACCCAATATTCATCTATAACACACATTCAATTTACTTACACATCTACTTTTACCAAATAATCTCTCACTTAGCTCGATTGGCGAGTTCTTTTGTTTTTTGCAAGCCTTCTAAGCAATCAGTTGAATAGGTAGACCTAATGCGCTGACATTAACAGGAGTACGGCTAAAAGGGTGTTGAAGTTTGCTCGTAAATTCTGCTCGGCCCAATGGTGTGAGCAAAGTATTGAATGGCTAGGTAGGTGAAAATCTGGGATATGGTTCATCGTTAGATATGTGATTATTTTAGTAGCTTGTGGCTAAGTAATAACAGCCGCATCATCGTGTCTTAAAGGATGAGAAACGCTTGCTGCGGTCGAACTATGGGTTTTAGGTGCAATACCCACACAGCAAGCTTGGTATCAACTGGACATAAGTTCTGACTCGAACCCGGGCTGCTACTAAGAAATGGTTAGCGACTACTGAGATAGCTTCGCACAAAACGCTTTGCTACATCGTTTATTATGCGCACAGCCACGGAGTGAAATTCCCTGCCTTCGTCGGTGTTCCCAAGTTCATTATGACCCCAATCTATTTAAGTCGCGAGTTGATAGGCTTCTTTTGGGTTAGCTCGTTCCATCGTCGACCTCATCTCTGTCCTCTAGGACTAGATTGAGGTCAAGAGTAGGCCCATTAAACATAAAAAAAGCTTGGATCGTATCGAAACGGATTTTACCATCTTTAAACGATATTAACTCTTGTACAGAGTATTTAAAGTTTATATTACCAAGCCGCGCACAGCAGCATGACCGCGGGCGTCCTCCGCGACACGCGATCGTAGCCGAAAGTATGCCGCGCGATCGGGTCCGTTCGCCTGTCGTCGTATCCGACACGGTAGGAATGAAACAATTTGACTAGGCACAGAAACGGATACGTTCGCAAGCGATGGTACGGAGCCGATCGTATGCGTCGACATCCGATCGGCTGTAGCCGCATCCTTTCCAATCCGATGCGATGCGAGTCGTTTGGTTGAAATCATCCTTTAGTCTACGCAAAAATTATTGCTGGTAAATGACTTTTTTTTTCGGGGTGAAAAAAAGAGGTATTTTAAGTGAAGTTAAAATCTAGTTTAAAAAAATAAAACTTGTGACAAACTTGGAACTTTGGCCCTTAATATTACTCCGTAACTAGAAGATTTCCAGATATGTTCTAGAACAAAAAAATGATCGCAATGAGACGGGGAGAACAAGTGCCTTTCAGCTTAGTATATTTACATCCATCATTATTGTGATTCGTCACAATTTATGATTACGTTGAAAATCTGTCTATTTACTATCATCGTCTTAGGTGTCCTTAGGGTCGGCTTACTCTCGTCCAAACAGCTGTGATCTCATTTATTACGTCTTACTTACCTTGGTAACGTTTGATAGATCACTCTTTAGAATAAGTACACCAACGATTCATCATCATTAGCCTAGCCTTTTCCCAACTATTTTGGGGTCGGCTTTCAGTCTAACCAGATGCAGCTGAATACCAGTATTTTACGTGGAGCGACTGCCTATCTGACCCCCACAACCCAGTTAATACTAGGTAATACGATATCCTTGGTAAGACTGGTTGTCAGAATTTCGGGCCACTGACTACCTGTAACGACTGTCAAAAATCTACAAATGACAGCAGGGACCAACGGCTTAACGTGCTTTCCGAGGCACGGAGGAAACTCGGTATGTAATGAGTGGTCACCCATCCACAGACCAACCTAGGCAAGCATGGCTTAACCTAAAGTTCGACCCGAGCGACTGTTATTATTTAACCACGAGCTCCTCACCATGTACACCAACGATTCATACGGGTATGATATTAGTTTGATTCAATTTAATTTTAACTATAAATAATAATAGTATTCATTATTAAAATATATCAAGAATTAAAATCAGTCTGTGATTTTCATTCTTGGGTGTTTATCTAGTACTACCTCAAAAAATTAATGTGACTTAAGACCAGAATGCAGTTAATGGCTTTTTCACATCTAATATCCTATAATGTTACAGAGCAAAGTTATTATTTTTTTATTAAAATTCAGATACTAGATTCTCCTCGATCCAATATGAAGTAAACATTCAAAACAATGGCTTATGACCATAGTTCTACTTTCTACAGCGAAAAATAAAGACAGCAAATAACTTCAAAATAACGACAGACATCCCAAGCAACTTGTACACGATAATCGACACTCAAATCTCCCAAAGATATGCCATATTCCTCTCTCACACCACAAAATGCCACATTACATTTCACGTAGTTAATCAGCCATTGACGGTCCCCCCTTTCATATCGCTGTGCATTTGACCGAAATAACTATTTTCAATACGTGTTCTTCAGTGTGCCAGCTCCGACTTCTTATTAGTTTCCGACTAGCATAGCCTCAGGACTTCGCTTGCCTTTGAAACTTGGCATTCATGGATTTACTTAATCTTTATGTATGTTTTGTGATAGTTTTGGTATGGCAGTATTATATTTTGGAGTACAGACGGATACACATTTTTTTCTTGTTATTAGCAAATTACTAAAAGGAGGAGGTCTATCAATTCGTATGAATGTTTTATTTTGGGTGTGTGTATGTTCAGCGATAACTCTGAACCACGTCGGCCGATTTCGAAGATTCTGTTGTTTATTGTCATATACCAACTTACCAAGGAATATAAAAAGGAATTGGAATAAACCTTGGTCAAGTTCTGATCAGTAGTTTTTGAGTTATTTATCTTCAATTTATTCATGTGTTTTAGCCACGAGACACGCATTAAACCACGTGCATTCAAATGGAATTAACTGTCATTTTTTATGTTTTTTTTTTAATTCGAATTTCAAATTATACCCATTGTGAATTTATGATTGTTTCCTTTATCGTTCATTAACATTTCTTTTGTTTTAAAACTCGAACATTAGCATAATAATTTCAGTCTTATGATTTCTTTTATTTATCTACTTACTTAATAAATATAAAAACATTTTAAAGTAAGTATAAAAATAGGGTCCAAGCTACCGGTGTGGTGGTGAGCACTCCAGGAACAGGAATCTCGCAATGCGAGCCGTATCGCCTTGAAAGTTCGTCTTATTATTTTTAGAGTTTAATTTCATTGTTTAGTCCGAACCTCGTCCAAGCTCACCATAAACACAACATGAACGTCGCATAGCTCCTATAAAGGGGCGACCACATAATAGTTTGAGAAACTCTAAAAGTTATAGAGAATGCGTCAAGTTGAGCTATTCCCAAAGTTGTCTGCCCCCTTTTGGGAATACCTCGGCAGATTGTTGGGAATCAAATGTGTTTACTGTCATTGTTGCTTAAACTATTCTCTTTGATGAAGGAATTTTGATTCTTATTCCGTTATAATAATATTTTGGCAAGTTCACCATAGCTTTTTGGCCTAGAATGAGTATGGTGTTATTTCAACAACTAAACCTACAGTGGAAAGTATGTAGGCTTAGTGTCCAATAACAGAATATTCAGATATAGAAGTAACATAACATCACGCCTGTAATCTCCGAAGGGTTAGGCAGAGGTGTACCTAATAGAACACCCACATTTCGCAAGTTATGTTTAAGTACCATGTAATGGGGGGCGAGCCTATTGCCACCGGGTACAAATCCAGACCCCGTGGCTGCTACTTATAAATTCCTGCTGGAAAAACCTAGCTGTAATGGTGTGTTGAATATTTTGTACCTTCGCATATCTATGGCTTTTGGCCCTGGACAAATTGGTTGAAACTTCTGAGCCAGAAGTAAGGCATACATTGAAAACAGATGTACCAACCAAAGTCTTAACATAATATGTTTTGAATCAGTCAACGCCTTATTATGGCGTTGACTGATTCAAAACTTTAAAAACAATAGTTAACATTTCCAAAGTAACTTACAAAATTACATTTACGTGGGAACATAGTACACGTTATTCAGGTAAAAATGTCCGACACGGCACTAAGCGAGGATAACAGAACAAAAAACAGTAATCCTGTATTACAAGTGGCTTCGTTTTGTCGAGATATTTCTGTGACATAACGAGTTGTAAAAAGTTTCGTGGTTTTGTTGTGAAGGAAAAAGAAAATTATTTCACAGTGTGATCAAACAGAAAGTTGACTGGAAATTAAGAAAGGGGAGTTCCAAATCTGTGTTAAGAATTTATAGGGGTATGAAGAACTGGGTGTAAAGTTCTTCATCCCCCATAGAAAAGGGAGGATCCTCCGACCAGACGGGTGTTGTGCCTGGTGTGCTGCTGCCCGACAGTTGTTGTCGGGTTTTTCTATATGTTCTTAAGTAGCTGATAATTTTAATAGAGCGATTTAGAATTTTGTTATTTGTTCTTCATTGTGTCATAGATGGCGCTGTAGTACTTTTCGTACAATGTTGCTGTAGAACTTTTTGTAGTGCCATTACAAATTTTAAAGACACAATTGATAATGAATTGTACGGGATTTTCTTTTTTAGTTCCTGAAAGATTTCAATTCGTAACATATGGGTTCGGCCTTGTTATTTTATTTTTCTATACTAAGTAAACTCTCACAGCCCAATATGGTATGATTTTTTGGGTTCCGTACCCAAAGGGTAAAACGGGACCCTAAGACTAAGACTTCGCTGTCTGTCTATCTGTCTCCAGGTTGTATCTCATAAACCGTGATAGCTAGAAAGCTGAAATTTTCACAAATGATGTATTACTATTGCCGCTATAACACCAAATACAAAAAATTAAAAAAATATATTAAGGGGGGCTCCCATACAACAGATATGATTTTTTTGCCGTTTTTATAGACAATGGTACGGAACCCTTCGTGCGCGAGTCCGACTCGCACTTGGCCGGTTTTTTGTTTATCGTTACTTTTTCAAATATCTACATTGGCCTCGTTTCTCTCTATTGTTTTAACCTTCTCTTAAACTTACCTTTTTCGAATTTATCTCCAATAGTTGAGGTTGTTATTATAATAGTAGTTTCCTTACCAACGTAAAATAGATCACCAATAGCAATATACTTTTATTGGAATAGTTATCGGGTAAAACTTCACATTCAAAATGAAACATCAAAAGCGAACATTTTCGAATATTTCCATTTATTTTCGTTTCCCAATAGTTTAGTGAAAACATTCCGACAGTTAGAAAGACTCCATTTTAAACTATTTACAATTATTTAACGTACAAACTTAATTGTTTTTTTTAATGATAAAATTATTAACTAGCAACAGAACAGGATATTTTATATCCGCTAAAATTAAAAGTTGCAAAAATTTAAAATTTTAACTAATACAGTAAGTGTAATTGAGTATGTACCCATTGTTCGATGATTCCCGTCTTAGGGCGCCGTTTTTATAATAACCATGTGAAATCTAACTGTAAGTACACATTAAATTACAAAACATTATTCGTACACAAAATATGAATGAAAATTCAATAAAACACCGTTTTTACTATTTACTTCAGATTACATACAAATACATAAAATTAAAGTGTCTGTTTGTAATGTCAAAATAATAGCCTTTTACTGAATGCATATGAAAGTACTATATACGGTACTTACTAATACTAGTTATAGCAAAAACACTTTTTTTTTTAATTTTGTCTGTCTGTTTGTTCCGGCTAATCTCCGAAACGGCTAGACCGACTTTTTCTGGCAGATAGCTGATGTTATAAGGAGTAACTTAAGCTACTTTTATTTTAGAAAAAAAAAACAGGGTGTACTTAGTGCAAAAAATGAGTAATTTTAAATTTCACGCTGACGAAGATTGCGGACAACTGCTAGTTTCAGTTATAAAGATGAATTAAAACATTTATGAAAATTCAATGCACGATATTTTAACATCGACAATTTGAAAGTCAGGATACACAAAAAACGTCCCTTCCAAAATACACGATACTTTGATATTGGTTGCAATGCACTTTTCCTTTGTGCCTCAAAGCATCACTACACAAAACCAAGTCTAGTTTTTTATATGCGTACCAGACCAAACCATTTGCTAATGGCCCCATTTCCATTTTGTTCGAATAGTTTATTCCCATTCCAGCATAACAAAAAGGTTGACTCGAGGTGTTTGTAACTTTGGAAATATAATTTAACTCCATAACTTTAGAGACTATAATACATTCTGATAGCTATAGTAATCTCTTCTGTCACTTTCAAACAATAACTTTGACGTGTGTGTGTTGTGTGTGTGTGTGTGTATAGCATATAATGTTGCCATTGCTGAGCAGGCCCCGAACTGGTTGGTAGATGTCACAAGTGTTTATTTTTACAAACTTTTATTTAACTAGAAAGGTTTGTATGTTTGTTTGTTTAGGTCAAATATTGCAACTGAATTTTAAAACAGTTGTCCCCAACCGATTGAGCTGAAATTGTGCAAACACTTTTAATTTGCACTACAATGCATAGTTAGCTAAGTGACGTCTTTCTAAATCCAATATGGCGGACTATTTATTTTTTAAACACCATGAGGTTTGAGGGATATGGGAATCAATTAAAAAAAAACCTTACCTTTACCTTTTTGATAGCAGTCTTTATGAAAAAAAATACCCAAAAAAAAAAACGCGCGTGCCTGCGTTCGAACCTACGAACAACTTTTCGTAAATTGAGGCTGTTACTATTGGGCGACTAGTGTTCTCGTGCTTTATAATATATATTTATAATAAGTTAATTTTAAGACCACGCTGTCGCATTAGGTATGCCTGTAATGATAGTTGTTAGGGAGATTTTAATAAATAAATAATTTTTAGACTACTATATACTCTCATAGCAATGTCATCTGTCACTTCCATACAATTACCTTGACATGAAATTAAGATAAATAAGTACACTCACAGGTAGATTTCACAAAGTCATGTTCCCATTATAAACGGCGTTTACACCACTTTAAGACACAAACAGGATTGTAACCGTTATAATACAAAACATATTTACATTGTTACTGTATGTACAAAACCCTTAATGGACAAAGTAATATGAACTATATTGTTAATGGCCTTATGTTCATTTGGTAGAGTTTGCTGGTTCTTAGTTGAACGTTTGATGTCATGGTGAAAATTATACTGAATAGGTTCTTACATTATTATTTCATCACAAAAATCTTTAAATCATCGTTTTTCATAACATCACGTCTGTAATCCCCGATGGGTTAGGCAGAGGTGTAACTATAGTACACCCACATTTGGTCAGTTATGTTTTAAGTCCCACGTAAAAAGGATAATTTGGGGGCGATTATATTGCCATCAAGCGGGTACAAATCCAGAAACCGTGGCTGCTACTTAGAAATTCCTGATGGAAAAACCCAATAACATTTTTTCCGACCCGGAAATCGAACCCAGGACGTCATGCTCACCAGTCGCGCTGACGAGCACTGAACCAACGAAGCATCACCGTTTTTTTATGTATAATTGGACTAGAATCGTCAACCACAGGAGAAGTCTCTATGAAAGGCGGCAGTGACACGACTGGTTACTATGTACCTCCTTAAAAACGCTTTCTTAGAGAGAGCAGCATTACTAGAATGGGGATGGGGGAATTATATTTAAAGTTTTTAAACTGTCATGGTCACTAACATTATCATTAACACTAGAAACGGGTTATTTACCATGTTTAGTGTTGCTGCTTGCAATAGCGCCGAAATATCGGGAACTCAAACAAAACAGAAAACTTGGAAATCATTCCGTTTCTGTGTTAATGATAATGAATTTGATTTTGTAATTCCAAAGCACACTAATAACCGATAGACTAGCAACTTCAAGGCTTTGGAGCTTGGCTTTGTTCTCAATGAGTCTCTTGGCACGTAAGTTACTTAGAAACCAGTCGCAGTGCTGCAGTCGGTCATTATGATAAGACGGCTTTACTGCTGCGGTGCATCTGTGGTAGGCTACGGAATTTTACGTTTGAAACTTTGGACAGATCAATTTTTCAACATAATTAAAAAAAGTTTTTAATAGACACTAAAAAACAATGAGTTAAAAAAAAAGTGATGTTTTATGACAGTCCACGAAATTGGATAAAATTTTGATGTTAAAACTTTTCTGATTAAAAGCACAGACAATCTTTTTATAACTGTACTTATTAAAACACTAGTAGTGCTAGTTAAGTTTTAATCAAGGTAGGAAAATGGCGTCCACGGATTTTATTGATACACCATTCTGTATCTTTACTGCTCTCTCTCTCTCATGTATTTTAGGGCATTAATCTTAAAACTAACCTAAATAATCTTTTTTAGCTTTCGATTGCATTTATTAAAATAAGTTTACACAAAGTACTGCCTGGATTAAAAAAAAATATTTGCCATAAAAAATGCTTAAAAATTATGTAGAAAATCTTACATCTCATTGGAAATCATTCCCAAAAGTCATGAACATTGATGGAGAAGCAAAACTCAAAACAGAATTTCCCAATAAGTTTTGGTCATAATGTTAAAAATTTACTAACCAAACATTTTATAACTAATAAATTATTCGTCCAAACATATATTTTATGTAAAAAATCGCGTGCGCTCGTAAAATTCTCCTTTGAATATTGCTTACTCTACTTTTATCATTTTCAATCTGTCTGTACCTACATAAGTGCACAAAGCACATAAAACGTTTGCAATATCGACAATGATTTGAATTTTCAGAGTTTATTAAAATCCGTGAGTATGTGACCCGTTTCAGCAAACACTACAAAGAACAAAAGAATAGAGGCCCACCCCTTATTCATAAAAATGTGGAAAACTCTCACAAAATCATTACCTGACTTCGAAATTTTAATAAGGGATTTTTCAATGGATTTCAAGAGCGTTTTTACCAAATATTATTCAGGAATAAGGGGTTCTTTTATCACATTTTAGTGATTATGTTTTATAACTAGAATATCAGTTTCATACTAACTATAGTACAGTAGGAAATATTAGTCCAATCGTCAACACATTTTTAATTCCAACTTTAAATGGTATTTTCTGTTGGTGATCATAATTTGTTTGAACCTTGTTAAATTGTACCTTACTGAAAGAAAGTCTTAAGCTTCGATGGACATTTAAATTTCCCTTTAAGGTGGAAGGGTGGCCCGTGAAATTCAAATTTTCTTACGTTTTTTGCAATTAACAGGTCAGTGTCAAGATGCATGTTGATTAAAATATGATTCACGGCCGTAATAGGCATGTATTTACAGAATTATACTCATTAATGATTATCGTTCTGTAAAGCCATATTTGTGTAAGTAACGTAAGAAAATTTAAATTTCGCGGGCTACCCTAACGTCCCCCTTAAATGCCCACTAAATGACTTGTTTTTAATAAGGAAGGACTAATTGCAAGCGAGTTTATATTTCATTTGTTTCCATTGCGCAAGTAGCTTGGAAGTAAGCTGTAGGTATAATAAGCTTTGCAAAGAGCAAATAAAATTATGTACTAGCACTAATTAGTTAGTTCGATATTAACGAAAGTGTAAGAGAAAACTTGCACAAATAAAAACTGAAAGTTATTTATCAAATTAATTCAGATCACCAACAGATTACATTATATTGATATTCATATAAACTAGTTTACAAACGTGGCTTGTTTATTTTCACAACCATTTATAAACAGAAAATGAAAACTTTTAAAACAACGTACAATCCGATTTACACTGTTTGTTTAACATGTTTGAGTATAAATATTGTTTTTGAATGTATTTTTATTATAACTAGAGTATATAAGTGTTATATTTACAATTTTCTTGATTTACAAACGAATCGTAACAGAATTTTCAATTATTTTATCCTACCTAATCGGAATTCGACTAACAATAATATCAAATACGTGCTAAAAGTGCTGCTGTTTTGTATTTAAACAAATTATTAATTATTTACACTTCCTATACACGTCTATCCAGTACTCAGTAGAGTGCAAGCAAGTATTATTATGGGCTATAATTTTGTGACCTACTGCAAGTAAACAACCACTCGACAGGCCAGGGACAGGCGCGGGTCAGGGGGATATGAATTTAAATCAGATCAAGATGCAGATTATAATTAAGAATACAAATAATATAATGGATTACAATAAATTTATTTAAATGAATATTAATTTGAATATTAATTAAAAATTAAAATATGTACATATTGCTCGTCGCTTTCATATTAATAAATTGAAATAATTCGTAACAGAGTAGAGGTACTGGAAAGTGTTTCTAGAAAGAACGAGCTAGAATTTATAGTATTTCATATACATTAAAAATATATTAAAAATAGTTAATTTGAGGGGGAAAATTAATAAGTAATATAAATAATAATAAAAAAAAATGTAAAAATATTTTAAGCGGGGGTATTTTATAGAAAAAATTAAATAAATTAAAATTACTTATTAACTTGTAAAACTTAATAAGTTATCAACCGAACCGAAAAACCGTCCGACCGTCCGTCGTGTCCGTCGTCGTTCCGTTCTTCTGCAAAAAGGGAAGACCACTAAAAGCTAGTTGTAGATGGCGTGACCAGGTCTTAATCTGACAAATGAGGTCAAACTAACATTAGGTACCAGCTTTTCAACCAATGACGATGCTTGGAACAAGCTATGCTTACGCTATTAGTTTCACAGTTGCTGTCCCCATTGAAATCGTGCATCTAGCTTTTGATCAAAACTGGCCCATGAAGACATGTGACATTATGCAAAATAAAATATTCGTCTTTACCTACTAATGACTGGAAATGTGTTAACGAAAAACGAAGTTTTTCTATTTTTCTGTACAAAGAGTTGCCGAACCAATCAGATAGCCTTAGCCCAGCTGTTAGCCAATCAGACATGTCCACATCACAGGTCCGGGCGTTGGATTGACTGATCTAACTAGTATTGGCAGTATGTCAGTTAGTTTTACCGGAGTAACTCAAAGCTGCCAAGACTCTTATACTGATTAAACTGTGATGTTATTTCAGTCAATGGATGAAAACAAAGACGCATCACGCTGAGGTTAATTTCTTTTGTGCAGTGTTTAAGCGTTATTTAGAAAATGATGACTAGGTTTGGTAGTGGGTATATACAAATTCATATTAATTTTAGGGGTGAAAATTCACTGGTTAGCTGATTACGGGTTTAACGACCGTTGGTAAACTGATGAAGAGAAGTTTCCCTTATTCATTTAATATGATCTTGCTGATGTGATGTATGTAAGGTGTAAATTTTGACTGAGTTTCATATTTAGAGAGTTCATATTCATATTAATTTTTAGACAAAGTTAATTTTTTGTTGACTATAAGCTAAGTATTGCCATAAAACGTGGCAAAGCCGCCAGTCTCTTGGGCACATTACCAGCTGAAAACGTTGAGAAGTTTTTTAATGCCATTTTATAGTTTGTTGTAGTTTAGTTATTCCAGTTTATTTAATCGTTTTTAGGGTTCCGTAGTCAAGCAAAAAACGGAACCGTATAGATTCGTTATGTCTGTCTGTCCGTTCGCCTGTCACAGCCACTTTATTCCGAAACTACTAACTGAACCTTTTTACTATTTTTATATTAAATAAAAAAAAATAAAGATTAAGGGGCGCTCCCCAAACATGAAACTGAAACTAAAAAAAAACTTTTTCATCAAACCATTGACATTGAGGTTCCTAAAGCCATTTTTTTCAAAATCAACGTTTGAAAGATAGACACTTCCAAAGTGGTAAATTTGTACCCCCCTCTAATTTCTAAATTAAGAGGTGGAAAATTCTGAAAAAAATTAGGATTGTAGAATGTAAAAAAACTTTCAACAAAAATTGGTTGGAATAAGATTTGATGTTCAGTTTTTGAAATATAGGACTCTTTCATCAAACTGCAGCAGTAACTTTGTTTTTCTATTACTGACGAAAAAAATATATTATGACAATGCTACTGGGTTTAGAATCATGTCATTTCCCTTCCATTTTATATATTTTTCAAGTTCTCATATTTTCAACGAACGAAGGAAGCTTCAAACAAATAATAAATTTGAACATTGAATAGCAAGAAAAACTCCAATGTTCAGCACTTAGCTAGAACTTCAGCTGAGTGTCGTTATAAAGACTTTTCATCGTCTCGTCATCTTTAAGTTCCTGTTTTAATTTCAGTTCATGAAGTCATTTCAGTGAACTTTATTACCTTCTTGGATTTATGCCGAGAAAAACTCAGTTGGACCACCCACTTATAATTTAATACGATGCTTAAAATGAATATCAAATTAAATTTAAATTGACTGCTCGATAAATAATTGCCTAAACAAAAATTACTCTTGGATTTTCAACGCGAGTTGAGATTTCAACAGTGCAATATTATTTAGGCATTCATTTAGGTGTCACTTACTGTTTTATATTTTCGTCGATATGACCCTTGTCAATAAGAGGTTTTAAATATTATCAGAGTTTTTTATCAAAATATCATGGCCAAAACTTTCAACAGCACTACAGCAAGTACTTGATATCAACAACAAAAACACTAAACACTCGATTTAAAAAAAGTTTTGAGCACTTGAATAACACAGTCGTATTTACATGTCCTATAGCTGCGTGGTCTGTCAGAGCGGAGTGTCGCGCGGTGGCAGGCGGGGGCCCGTGGGCGGGGCCCCGGGACCGGGCGCGGGCCCCGGCGCGGGCCCCAGCGCGGGCCCCGCCGGCCGCGGCAGCGTGCGCAGGTGCTGCAGCGGGATGGCCGAGGGGCCCAGCGAGGAGCCCCGCGGGAGCGTGCACGAGCCCGACGCGAACCGCGCGGGTGGCGGAATGCCCGATGATGGGTTCTGGACGAACAGAACACCATAAGAATATCCTTCTTCGATCTGCTGGAGAGAGTTTTGTTGGTACATTTTTAAAGTTTTATGGTTCATGAATTTGTTTGGGGGTTGAAATATATAATACATAATAATGATAAGAAAGTTCTACAATATTTAATCAAAATGCTCCAACGTCTGTGGATACTAATCTATCCAAAGACAAAACGAAGTCTTAAGTCGAGGATAGTTTCATATCCAAGGCATAAGTTTTTAATGACATCTTCCTATTCTATACTCGTCATAGTATAGGATAGATCTTAAGGTAGATTACAGGAATACGCTAAAATGTAAAGATATAGAGTGGGATTCACTACAGTAAGGCCCGGTTTCCGCGAAAGTAGAGACAAGTGGAACGGAGAGGAGACGTATGGGAACTGACTAATCGCATTGGTTGAAAATAAAAACCAGTTCGCGTGTCCCCTCTGTTTTGTGCTTTTGAAGTCGATGTTTGCACGCATCTGCACCTACGCTAATCTCCACTTTGTTGAAAACCGGGCCTACAGTTTTTCCCCGTTATTTTACTTCTAACAATAATAATTAAACAACAACTTTATATTTACGACAATAAAGATCATTTTAATTTATGAGACTTATCTGTGGCAACAGCCTTATTAAATGTGAGTCAAGATGACTGTTACTTTGATAGTGACGTAAAGTCAGAAGTAAAATAACTGTCAGAAGAGCGTAACTTCACGTTTCGCCCGCCCCCCACCTGCGCGTCCCGCGGCGCCGTGCGCAGCGCGCAGTAGGCGGGCAGCCCCCGCACGCCGGCCAGCGAGCCGCGCGCGCCGCGCTGCCCCAGCGGCGGGGATATCGTGGACACCTGCTGCTGCCGGTAGTAGTCCATCTGGTGGGGACGACATGGTTTGAAGAGACAAGGTACTGGCTACTAAATACTTCTGCTGATAAGAAACTCAATTTGGGAGACTGCTTAAGCACAGAATAATGTGACAGAATTAACCATCATCTGTATTTTACATTGTTAACAGACGCCAGCAGCATCAAGCTACTACAATCTGTCAGACTTTAGTAGATTTTCAACTTTATCGCTAAAGTATTAGGTTCAAGGTTGATTGGGAAAATTTGACAGTTTCTGGTAGTTTGATCTGCTGGCGTATGTACTTGCTTTTATTTCTTTAAGACAAATCAGCACTCTGATAGTATCTCAAGGTTATAATGATATCTTTGAACCATGACACATATGTACACAAAAGCGTAGTAAAACCAAGCGCATCTCAAATACGAGTTCTAAAATGTTAATAGCATTTTTATCACATAATGAAATTGTGTTATTTTTTTATTATTATATACAACTTTAATTCATAATTTAAGTAGACTCATTGATTCTGTGTGAAATATCGACTTGTTCACTGAGACAACGTAACAATTAAAAACCACTCTAATAAATAATCTCACCTGCATCTGATCAGTATCCGAGGGTATAATATCCGGGTTCCTGTCGTCACTCTCGCTGTCCTCCTTCTCCCGCAGCTTGTCGGGGCTGGCGGGCTGCGAGGAGGGAGGGGGCGCGGAGCGGGGCTTGCGCTTGGCGCAGCGCTGGCGCACTCCGATGAGGAACAGAATGAGGACCACCATGAGAATGATACCGCCGCCGACGGCTACTGACATCGGCCCCGTCATTTGAAAGGCTGTTCGTGGTAAATCTGTTGAAGAGTGGGTGGTCATGTTAGGTTTTACATTAGTTCTTAGCATTTCGCGTGATCGGTGGCTTTATAGTTCGATAGACGGATATTTTATTGTTCTTAGTGGAATATTTCTATTATTTTGCCGAATTCTGATTAATAATGTACGGCAAATGACATAAAATTGTCCTCAGAAAATCTTGGGAAGGTATGTACAAATCAGAAGAATTAAGTTCTCAGACAAAGTTGAAATCATACATTTAACGGTTACTGTGTCCAGCCATTTAGACCGCTATAGCCTATAAATTAATGATGTCAATCAATTGAACTCGTCCGCTTCTACTTACCTAAACTCTTATCATGAACATGGTGCTTCTCCGGTGGCCTCAACGTGCTGGCTCTCAAAGGATAAGGGTCTCCCCTACCCTTAGCATTGTAAGCTAAGACTGCCGCCGCATACGTCCGGCCTGGTGCTAGACCGACCGCGGTGAAGCGAGGCACGGCACTTGATACGTTGGCTACGATCTCCTGTTGTAGGGAAAACTCTATTTCAGCTTTTTGAATAGGTGTATTGAAGTTCTTTTGTGGAGTAGTCACTTTCAAGGCAGTCTTAAGCAGTAGACAGAGACTGCAATTGCATTGCACAAAACCAAATTAATATAACTATTATGTAGGCATTTTTGTTTTCAGTACAAATAATTTTCACTGCTTTGCACGTAGACATTAATACCATCGTAGATAACAATTGCTGGTTTGGTAGAAACGGATTTCCAAATAAATCCTCTGGCATCATTTTATCTCTAGCTGCCACATCTTATATTGACATGTTACGAAATCCTAAATATAAGTGAACAAAATAAATGGTATACCCAAACGATTTCTTGTTTTAGACAAATGTACCTTTCTGAAGTACTCCTAGGAAGTTGAAACAATGTAGTGCATTGAATGAGGATTATAAATTGCAGTATCTTGCTAGTGTGTAGTGTACTTAGAGTAATATTAGTATTGTAGCACCTGTACTAGTAGTACGTAAAACTGATCGTCATTATGCAAAAAAAAAACCGGCCAAGTGCGAGTCGGACTCGCGCACGAAGGGTTCTGTACCATTATCTATAAAAACGGTAATAATATTTTGGTTATCGATTGACTCTTACCTGCGTGACAATTTCTCGTACTTCTAGCAGAAAAGATTGCGGCATGCCTCCGTTGAAGCCTTCTGAACACCGAACTCCGAACGATGTTAGTGACGCATTTACCACCGTGCAATTGTGGACTTGATCAGGTCGTCCTATGGGAAATAACACACATTAAGAAAATGCCCTTGAACTTTTAAAAGTGAGTCTGAACATTTATGAAAAACTAATTTTATATCAAACCACGTTATGTTAAAAAAAAAGTTTTTTTGACCAATGACAGCAATCGGTTGATTATTTAAAATACTAACGTCCGTGTTTATCATAATCTGTCAAAACTCGTTATGTTAGGAATAAAATGGAATAGAAAACTCAATACTCTTGCAAAAGTCGCTATGTCGATCCGCAGTCCACTTTCAAAAGTCTCTAAGTTACTGACAACTTGCATACAACGCTATGTTGCGTTGTGATTCGTGCAAAAGCCGCCATCGGCATTCGGCAATATCGAAAGAGAGATACGACCTTTGGAAGTCATTGTGGAGCCCCAGACATATTTAGATATTTTTAAAAAGTATGGAACGGTTTTTAGACTTGGAAGCGAATTTTTATATTTAAAATGGAAATCAAGCGTTAAAACCGTATTAAAGTTACCTGGATCTTGGCACTTTCAATTTAATGCCTCTAAAAGATTCTTTTTAAGAAAACATCAAAATAATAGAATTGCAATTAAAGTGGAACCTAATTATGTATCCGACCTAATAACCGTATTAAAGTTACCAGGATCTTGGCACTTACAATTTAATGCCACTAAAAGAATTTTTTTAAGAAAACATCAAAATAATAGAATTGCAATTAAAGTGGAACCTAATTATGTATCCGACCTAATAAATTATGGGAACATTTGTAAAAGAGGCAAGTCGTTCCAAAATATTGAACCCATTTTAATGAATGTTGGAGTTCCTGTAAAAACAGCAAAGTTAAATGATGTACGAAATCTTCTCATAAAACATTTCGGTGAAGATTGGGCTTCTTACGATCATCTGCGCTTTTACAGTTTTCTTCAAGAAGAATAAAATGAAACTACTGCAGAAGATGAAACTGTTTCAAAACTGCCTATGTTGATTGAATACAACTGCAAAACTGTCTATGTTTAAAGTACTTTTGCAAAACTGTCTATGTTTAATTTTAAAATGCAAATTAAATGATTATGGATGAACAGTGATTTCATTTATTAACAAAAATGAGTTTGATATGATCCTACACTCTAGTAATACGCAAATTAATGCATCTTTATAGCTTAATTATAAGGATAAACATTTTTGTTAGTTTTCTCAAGTAAGTGCTTCATTAACATAACGTGGTTTGCAAGTGGACTACTCCTGTCACAGTTGGTCTTGTAGTTAGTGACCCTGACTGCTAGGACGGAGGTCGTGGGTTCGATTCCTACACAGGACAAATCTTTGTGCGATGAGTACGATTATTTGTTCTGTATCTGGGTGTGTAATTTATCTATAATACGTATGTATTTAGAAATATATAAGTATGTTTATCAGGGGCCCAATGCTGCTATTACAATAGACGACAATAGTGTCAGAATGGTCTGTCATTGATTTCATAATTGTTGATTTTGACAAGTTTTGACAAGTTAAAATCAACAATTATGATATCAATGACAGACCATTCTAGTGGTCTGTCATTATTGTAATAGCAGAATTGGGCCCCTTTTGTCTGGTTGCCACAGTACAGGCTCTGCCTAGTTTGGGATCAGATGGCGGTGTGTTGGTTGTCCCAAGATATTATTGTTATTACTAATAAAATGACCTTGAACATTTATGAAACTGAAAAAATGACCTTGAACATTTATGAAACTGATAAAATGACCTTGACTATTTATGGAAGACTGATAAAATGACCTTGAACTGTTAAAAATGACAATGTAAAAGCCCACAGGAATATTTTATAATTAAAATAGGTACCTCAAACTCAACTTAGATCTCAAGTGAGGATAATTAAGTTGAAGCTTAACAAAGTAATCTTTAGACGTCGGTGTTTATTTTGGAAATGAAAGAATAACTTAGCGTTGGTTGCGACATTGTTACGGTAAATCTACTTCTGGTATAAAATAAGCACATTTTTTTCCTGGAATATTATTTATTTCGATTTGTAAGATATTATGAGAATCAGCTCAATGGACGTTTCTTTGTTTTTTTTTCGTCCTCGTACCTTATTCATGATTTCAGTTACAATGAAGTAAAATTGGACCACATAATCTCTTACTGTATCTTTCATGGAATACCGCTATAATCAGCTTATTCTATGAAATATGGAATGGGAATAAACAAAATGAAGGTTGTTTATACGTTCGAAGAAAATACTGGAGGTGAAAGTATGCATGTTTGTATCTTCCTTTGTCTTCCTTGGAATCTTTTATTAAAGATTATCTACTGTATTGATGTGATATACTTAAGCGTAGCGTCAGCTTTAAGGTAGCGTCACTACTAGTCCTCACTTATACCGGGCAGCGAGTGCACGTACCCTTAAAGTAGTTCATCTACTTACTCATAATTTGATGATTTTATTCTAATCCCAAACTAATGTTTCTAGTGAACACCACAGTGACTCTACAGTACTTTTTCACTTTAAATATTTTATATTAATGTCACTATTTTGGACAACAGACCTTTAAAATTCGTAGTGAGATATCGTAGTAGTAGCTGTACGCATAATATATGCCTTAGACGTGACAAAGAAGCTAAACTATTGAGACTCTGGATCAAGTTAGTCTGATTTGCTACTGTATCAGATCCACAACTTTTAAACAGTTAATTACGAAACTGTGGTTACAATAGGCTATATATAATCTTAAATAAATAGGTCACACTGATAAATAATATCACAAGGCTCAAAACTGTCAAAAAACATACATGAGCCATGTAAAAAAATACATGTACCTACAAAAAAGGCTCCAGTCGATAATTCGTTACAAATATTCGGTTTATAATGATCGAGTCCCCAATGTATGCCCCAGACTTCAAAAAACCTTACATTGAAAAAGATATATCATGTTATACGTCTGCCGAGACATAACAAGACTGATATATAATGTTTTCCATCTAATATTAGGTTTGTTTTAGTGAAACACACCCACAAGTACATCTATCAGAACTTGTGAAGCCTTCAGAGAGAATTTTGAGCCGCCCCCAGGCAAGATGAGGCATTTGTGGGATAAAATACATAAATACATATTTTGGAAAGGTAACTACGTAGTGGTAGATGAAATATCTCGTAAATGACAGTGTAAGTTTAGCTATAAAACAGTGTTTGAATCAAGGCATAGTTAACGATTGCCATGTCAACACTGACGCTTGGTGTCACATTGCATGACTCATCATTCTTCTGCCCTGGTCACAATTTATTTGAAGTCGGCGCAGCATGTCTTCTTCTTCCATACTATGGCTATTACTCGTGTTCTCAGCAGTCACCTCCTTTCTTGCCATATCATCCTTCACACAGTCCATCCATCGTTTCTTTGGTCTTCACACTGCATGTATAAGTTCGCTAGCTTCATGGTTTCAATCTAACTGCCGCACTCAGAGACGTGTAATGATTACTTAGATCGATCCTTAGTATAGATTTCTATACTAAATCTATACTAAGGATCGATCTAAGTAATCATTAAACGTCTCTGAGTGTGGCAGTAAATGACTGATGTTAAAAACAAATGAAGATCACGACAATAACTTACCAGCTGCAATGATGTGATAGACACACGGCACCCTTTGCTTGCCGATCCTGTTGTGGGCCCAGCAGAGTAGCGTGCCATAGTCCATCTCCGTATGAGGAGTGTAAGTGACGGTGGAACTGGTACCGGCGCGGGAGACATACGTGTCGCTGACCTCATTGCTGTTCGCTGTGTTGTTGAAGGTCCAGCGGAACTGCGGGAGAAGGGGGTGGTTAGAAGAGGATACATAGAATATTCAGTAACAGTTTTGTTGACAATATTTATGTCACTTGGCTGATAAGGCTTTTTTTTCAACAGCGTATATTGGAAAAGTATGGTCATATTTATGGGTAAGATTCAGGCCATCAAACTGGATAACTTTCTCCATAGGACCACAATAATCACTGACTGCGCTGACCGTCACTTGCAGCTAACTTCCGAGCCGCCATTAAGTTTGAAAAGAACTGTAATTTAGTAACATTTGCCCGCGGCTTCGCTCGCGTGGATTTCGGTTATTGTCCCACGTGATCGTACTATCGGGACAAAAATATATATCTTATACATTAATCAGGTTATAAACTATATGTGAGCCTAATTTCATCCAAATCTGTCAAGTAGTTTTTGCGTGTAAGAGTAACAAACATTCGTCAATCCTCAGAAATTTTCGCATTTAAATATAACAGTAGCAAGATGTAATATATAAAAGGGATCATTATCCAACTACCTTTTCTTTTACATAATATAGCACGTGTAAAATCTTACATAATTTTTTATAAGATTTTACACGTGCTTGTGTTATATAAATCCTTACTAGGGCTTTGAAAATATAATCCACAAAGAATAAATACTCCATTTTGTTTGACAGACAAAATAACAACTAACGAATAATCGACTTCAACCAGTATACTAGCATGAAAGGAACCACTTTTTTTATAACAACCAGAAAATATAAAATAACATCACGCCTGTAATCCCGGAAGGGTTAGACAGATGCGTATCCAAAGTACCCATTAGTACACCCACATCTCGCCAGTTCCATGTTACGGGGGCGACAATAATGCCATCAACAGGGCACAATTAATCTAGGCTCCAGGCTGCTACTGAGTAATTCCGGATGAAAAAACCCAATAACACTTGCCACCTGGGAATTGAACCCAGGACTTCATGTTCAGTAGTAGCACTTGCGACCACAATACCAACAACATCTTATAATGAGGTCACATTACTTATTCATGGTTGCTTTTAGTCAGAGATTGAAACTCTGTTGATTTTGATCAACTTTGCACTTAAAAGTTAGAGACTTAGAGTTCTCTATTTAAAATTATCTATTTTCGACGGGTTAGTTAATTTTTGAAGAAAGAGCAGACGAAATCTCTTGGAGGTTATAGAAGTTACTGTAAACTTTGTTATGGTTGAAAATAAAAGCTTACAAGTTGTAGTTTTCTTAGTGTACAAGTTTGAACAAACGAAAAACGCAAGATGTATTATATTTTATGTTCGTATAGTTTTATACATCTGGCCCGGCAGTCTCGACATAGATACCGACACTTTCGCAAACTTTCGATCGCTTAATAATAATAGAAAAAATCGGTTGCAATAACGTTGCTTGCGAGAAACGCATCTTGGATGTTGAGACTTGCATTTCTCGCAAGCAACGTTATGTACGTTGTTTTTTTCTGTTATTATTAAGCGATCGAAAGTTTGCGACATTGTCGGTATCTATGCCCTGATCACCGACCCATACCAATATTTTAGTTATTAACATATTTGCACTGCAAATCACTCAAGCTTGTTACTAAATTAAGTCCAAGTTTTTAAACTGACATGGTCATTAACACTAAAATCGGGATATTTACCATGTTTACTATTTGTTGCAACAGCGGCGAAGTATCGGGTCAAATAGTAAACATGGTAAATACTCGTTTTCAGTGTTAATGATAAATTAGGTACAGAGTTTCAGATAAACAATTTTCAGTTACACCTCGCCTTTTCGGTGGTACCTTTTTGGTGGTAGATACTTCTATTTTTATCTCAAATTGTGTCAACCTCTTTCCTACCATAAGAGTTAAAAGAGAAGGAAGAAATGTTACAATTGAATTTATATAATTGAGTCAACGTCTTAGGACGCTAGAGGGGGGACGGTTGAAGGGTTATAAGGAAAACCACATTGTAATTCCCTCTTGATTGGCAAATTTACCCTCAACCTATAGATATTTATGTAAAGACGGGGTATTGTATAATTTCTGACTAAATTAACAAACCATAAACGAACTGAGCTAGCGCCTCCCAATTATGTAGATTGCAAGGTGGAATACTAAATTGATAACCTTTCTTGCAGTGCTGTTGGCTGAATTACACGACCTTTCGCTATATGAGTTATTTAATATTCCAAACAGTACTATTTTCTTTATGCCAAGTAAATGTCCTTTCAACTAAAACCAGTTTTCAAGATTTTTAATTTGTGTGTCTAAAAGTACGACAACTCCATGAAAGCGAAGAGGTCACTTTAACTGCATGGCTGAGGAACAGAGGGTATGATAAGAGATGGAACATAGTTTTATACACAGCTCCATCTCCACTCCATCCAAACACTGCTGCCGTAGCATATTCGCAAAAAACACTAGAAATCAACTGTATTCCACAGATCTTTAACAATGATCCTGGTTTTAACAGCTCCATATATTTCCACTCGCAGAACAGTCAATATGTTTCGGTCATTTTGGAGACATATTTACTCTAACTTTTACCATGGATTTCAGAACGTGATTGTTGACAAACTAGGCACTGAATTTTTTTTGCCAGTTATTAAACAATCAGCTGTTGTATGCGTATGCTTTAGCATTTTTTTTCTCTCGATGTCACTTACAAGGTGTATTCTATGATTATTACGTCTTAATGTCATACTGGATATTTAATGATAATCCTCAAAGTAATACTCACCACAACTTCAGGTGGGTTGGCGTCCACATGGCAGGTGATGTGAGCACGCTCCTGTTTGGCAACGCCGTGCACTCTCTGTTGAGAACTCCGGCAGGTTGGGGCATCTGTTGACAAACACAGTTTGATTGTAAAATGAAATTCATAATTTATACAAAACGAAGTACTATCAAGAGACAGTGTGCATTTGAAATTATCAAAGATACACATAAGAAAAGGAGATTGTTTGGCTGTAAAAACTAAAACAGCGTTGTTTGCACACGACGCGATAAAATTGATAACAAAAATAATAACAGAACCTCCATATTTTCTAAAATGAAGATATGAGCTATTGTAATAAATTTTATAATTGCCACTTGAAACTACTTGCAATCACAAAATTGTACTTGAGACAGACAAGTGGCCAAAGAGGCATTCCAACACATGCGTATACTAAAGTCACTGAAGTAAAAACTCAACAACCACTCCATTTATTTACTATACATGTCGGATCCAGTCATTGGTACGGACTTAAAATGAATCGCAAGTACGCCAGTAGTGACATCACGCGACCTAGTTACAAGTCTACCCTCACTACTGCGTATTTCTACAGAGCCCTGATGTCAGCCTCCTGATGTCCTGATATTCAGCTTGGAGGCGACGAAGACAGTTGAAGGTCTGATCACACCGTAGTTGAGTCGTCTTGGAACTGTACCCCGATTCATTGTGCTCCGTGTTATTGTGTTAAATTGTAATTTCAAGTAATTTTTTAGTTTAATAGAAACAGTGTATCGCACCCAGTGTATTTTCATTGCACGAAACCCATCTGCCTGCCCACATGATGTACGTGCCTAACGGAACAAGTCCTGACAATCCGACATACATAACATCACGACTGCGATACCCAAAGGGTTGGGCAGGCACTGCTAAATTGTAAATATTGAATTGTGTTGTATTAGAGTATAGTATGTTTGTGCTCACACTTCTAGTATACGGTTTTGTGGGGCATTGATCGTAAGTAAAGATCTTAAACTTAACACACATATACTCACGCAATTTTCCCATAAGGATAGGCACTAATGTGATGGGTGATCTTTAAAAGTATAGTACACTCGACATGTTTTAGTCTCGTGTAAAGAAAGCGAGTCTATTGTTATCTACCGGGCATAATATCCAAGGTCAGAAATGTTACTGACACCGATGAAAATATAACACTGACAGACCTAGAAATATGAAAATCGACCACTAGACTATCGAATTCAAGTGAGCTCTCTCTGCCTCTTCAAAATATTTACTTACACTGATAAAATTGAAGTAGAGACATCATTAAGCGGACAAGTGGCCACAGAGGCATTTCAACGCATATAACATGTCTAGAGTAAGTCGAAGTAATAATTCAACAACCACTCCGTTTAATATTCTGATGCGAGAGTGAGTCTGGAGATATATTTTGTGTATGTAAGTTGGAGTTGTAAGTAATGGCATACGGCAAACTTAAGGAAAATCTCAAATTTATGTTTTTCCGTATTTTGAATTAATGTCATTGATTGATTACACCCGCAGCGCAGTCGATCTTTACAATATTATGTTCTAGTTTCAGTTTTATGGACTCTTTGCGGCTAAAGGCACAGTAAAAGAAAAAAATCGTAAACAATTGAAATTAGAACTTACAAGTGAGTTGGCGCCAATAGTAATTTTATTCGACGTTTCGTTGATTTCCTACTATAACTGTTTTCATACCATTATGTTTTTATCAAAAATGAACTCTTTCCTTTAGTTTGCTGTATGTCATTATTTCCCAGAATTTGATCCTTATTAGCGACACTATCGAATGTTATAATAATACAGTGTGTGGTTTTTTTCCAAATTAATGGGTTCGATCCCTGGCTAGGAATATTAATTTTCCAAAAATCTAATGATGCAGTTTTAGTTTTGATCAAAATCGGGCTCGAGACTCCTTTAAATATTTTTCGCTATTCCTCATAGTTTCGGATTTGGCCATCCACGCCAACTTGAAAAACTCATTTTGTAAGAATATTATATTGTTATACAATTTAAACAATTTGGTAACCTTAAAACAGATTAAACTTACACAAAACATTCAAGGAGAAGGGTTTGCTCTCCCCATCCCCTTCAGCGTTGAACCCCACACAAGTGTAGTTGCCAGCTGTCTTCCTGCCGACCCCCTGAAGAACTAGGGACTGATTGCTGATGATGACGCCTTGACCCACGTTATGGAGAAGTGTCTTACCCTGTTGAAGGAAAAATAAGTTTTTGATTATTTTACTTTCACAATTTTTTGGGGTGTTAAGGCCTTTTCTAGATTTAGTAAAACAATAGTTAAATACAACAGAGTTTTAATGAAATGAAAACAAATTGACTTGGTCGTAGAATAGTATGAGCTATGCTGCAGCTTAGCATGTGCTACACCGTAGCACGGCATGGGCTACGGCGTAGCACGGCATGGGCTACGGCGTAGCACGGCATGGGCTACACCGTAGCACGGCATAGACTACGGCTCAGCACGTCGTGTAGCGTGTCAATTTAGTCGCGACAGCGAGTAATGTACTTTTTCCACTTTTAGGTTACGTGTTTAACATTTAAGTTTATAAAGACATCCGTTTTAGTAAAAAAAATAAGATCAAACGTTTCTGTACACAAAGAAAGTTGTTTTATTTTCTCTCGCCTGAAGGCAAAGGGACGTATATAATACAAGGCTCGCAGCTGTACATGATGTTATGGCAAAGCTAAAGTTAGTTTGGGAGTTAAGTCGCTGTTTCAACCCTTTCATAGGCCCCATGGGGTTGAAACTTAGCGTTATGTCTCTTCACTATAAGATACATGGCTTGAATATAAGTTTGACCCTTTCGTAGAGGGACATCGTTGAAGAGTTTATACTCTTAATACTGTTAAAGTAGTTGATTGAAAATTATCTAAATACTTATTTTTTGTTTACTTATTACTTGTTTTTTAGTTTTTTATAGTTTCTGTTCTGTTAAATATTTCAATAAACAACCATGGAGTGTTGACTCTAAAATTTACCGTGGGTCAAAAAATGTTCGAATTTTTGCAAAGCAACAAAAAATGTTTAGGATGGTTCCAGTTATGTGATGGCCTCTTCTTGGCCTGAAATCGCATAAATCCTTGCTTATATATAAACTTAACTAAATATTTCTAGACCCACTTGATAACACTTAGATTATGATATCAAAAAAAGTGTACTCACATTATGTCTCCACTCGACTTTATAAACGTAAGGATGAGCTCTGATGATGCAGTCGAAGTAGACGTCAGTACCTTCTCTGATGTTTGAGGGGTCCAGGTTCGTTCCTAACCGAACTGTCGTTTCTGGGACATCTATATGAAGGAATAGATGGGTTAATTTTACATAATATTCATAAATTATACACTCAAAGCATTTGAAAGGTCACCTAATAAAGACAATTCGTTTGAAACAATGTGGAACAACAATTGCGCCACATTGTTTACCATGATTAAGGAACAAAAGCATGCTGCCAGGAATATTTCATGTTGCTAGCAACATGTTTCCCGTTACATCAAAACATAACATAATATTATTACACACACATACAAACATAGATCTTTGACAGTCATTACAGGTAGTCAGTGGCCCGAAAGTCTGACAACCAGTCTTACCAAGGATATCGTATTATCCAGTGGACTGGATGGGTTGTGGAGGTCAGAAAGGCAGTCGCTCCATGTAAAATACTGGTATTCAGCTGCATCCGGTTAAACTGAGAGCCGACCCCAAAATAGTTGGGAAAAGGTTAACTTTCTTTGGTATAAACTGTTCCTACAGATCCTAATATTCCCATTTTATTAATTAAAAAAAAAATAATAACATTATAATATTTGTATGACCTACAAGTAGTTGTTCCGGGTCTGGGTGTTTTTCTATCTATAATATGTACGTTTTTACAAAAAAAAAAAAAGTATATTTTAGTTTAGTTTATCAGCCATCTAGCTACCATAACACAAGCATTAAGTTGCTTAGCTTGGGACTAGATGGTGCTGTGTGAAATACCCAGGGATATTTATTTATTTATTATAGAAACAATGTTCTAAAACTTTCACAATGAATAAACAGCCAAATATTCTTTCATACTCACGCACCTATGTACAGGAAAAACCAATTCATACATATTTAATAAACGTTAACCAAGCCTCTAAAGTTGTCTACTAACAATATTCTAAGTAGACTGTTATTTCAGTCTTCAATACCAAGAAGTTTTTGTACTCTCGCAAAATTTCATTCTCGACCATAAAATCTAGAATTCAAGAAAAACAAAGTTGTGTAAACTTTCAAGGCTTGTTCGTAATAAAATTCGGGAAATTTCGGATAAGCTTAATTTTTCTTTACCGTTTTTACTTCCTCATGGGAGACTTAAGATTAAGATGTTCAACTTTAGAAAAGCTTACAATTTTGTGATGGCGAAATGCGATAAAATGATACCTTAAATTATGCTCTGAATTTTATTGGAGCTCATTCATATCAGCCACAGAAATAATGTGTGTCCTTAGTGTATAACATTTCATTTTGATAACTATTTCAGTAGCATCTGATTTGTCATATTTACAGCAAATCATTTTTTACTATCCGTTGAGATATTGGTTGGTAATTGTAAAATATCAGTTTAAGGGTGATATCACATTTACACGCACAGATCAGCGTTTCTGATTATCTCTATCTTATACTGTCACGTAAAGACGTCATTTGGTGGAGCGAGAAGTCCGGTCGCAAGTATCCGCATTCATCCGCATCGGAAGCACTTTAACGTGCGATTAGACCTCACACTTTAGTGAGTTGCAATTCTAAGTGATAGAATGGTAAAAAGATGCAAGAAAATTCTGATCTATGCGCGTTAATATGATTTCACCCTTAAACTGATATTTTACAACTATACCTTCGTTTCGTTTAATTATGTTAAAACGTATCTATTGGAAAAGCAAATCTAGCAGTTGTATTAAAAATTTACTTACACTGTATGTCTAAAGTCCAGTCATCTTCCAAGGCAGGTACCAAAGGCATCTGCGGGTTGGACGCTCTGCATGCTAGCTTCGCTCCAGCATCAGATTTGGTCAATTGTAGTGAGACTGTTGATGTGGTCGTGTTGCCATCTGTTGATAGCTGTGAAAGATAAAATGATTGATTTGGAGTTTCTGAAAAACTATTAACTAAGCTTGGTTAGGCTTAAGAGCGTACACGCTTTGGATGTGGACTGTCGATACAATACAAAAGCCCACCATCGTTCTTTTGTTATGATTTAAATACGTTTGGTGTTAAATGCATTTGGTAATTCATTAATGCTACTGGGCCTAAACGTAGATGTGATTATTAAATTGTAGTTTTTTTTGTCTGTATCTGTAGTCTCAATGACATTATTGCTTAATAACAATAAAGCTGGCTTCAAATTACGCATTAATTTATATTGTAGCCTCTAAGACTGCACAAGGAAAACTTAAGAAATAATGTAACGTTTTCGAATAACTTTGTTCTTTGCGTTGTCAAACAATTATTCTGTTAAGGTCGGACAAAACAAACCAATCTTAATTCGACTCGTGCCCAACTTTTCTTCCTCAACATAAATAAATTATTAACCAACTTAAATTCACCCTACCTGTTTCGAAGATTAGTTAAAAATAACTTTGAAATACAAACCCTTAATCAATCTACTAATAACTTTCCAGCTATTAAATGTTACTTCAGGAAGATAACATCAAGCACGATATAACAGATTTGAAATTACACTCAAAACCCTTTGAAGAAGCGTTTATAATCAAAATTGGCTTCAATTAATTTCATTTTGAAATTCTATATCAAAATTCAAAATGAATAGGTCATCTGATTAATGTCGGGGACTTTTAATGGTTATATTCATTGTGTTTGACAGGTAAATTGGTCCTTTGTGGTAAGATTGTATCAGTAAGAAGTAATGCTGCTCGCGATCTACTTAATATTATAATCCTTTAGTCACCTTTTGAGGCACGAATGGAAGGGTGAATTATTTGGCTTGAACTTAAACAATAGTAGGTACGTCTACGCCGTTTGAAGTGTAAAGTCAAAAGACTTTTCATGAAAGAATAAGCTTTGGTAAATATAGATCTCTGTACACTTGAATTTACCAAACAATACTTGTTTTCAACAAAGTCTGCGAGAAATCTCAATCTGTTGAACTGAAAAAATAAAAAGGAAAAAAAGCTAAACATTTAACAAAAACCTTCACGTCCAAGGTTCAACGACCTCAATCAAAAATCCAGACACATAAATTGTAATCACAAAAACACCAGTTACAAGCCTCAAATTTCTAACTTGAACGAATCAACCAATCACAAGGCTTACCCTTCGAATCCGTATTCAGAATTGGTTTTAATTAAATGTTGTTAATATTAATTTCTAGTTGGCATGTTGGCTGGTTTAATTAAATTACGTACGACAATCAAACTGGTTTGTATAGCGTGTGTGACTGTGTGCCTTGATTGACGTTCCTTCGTTGTGTTGTAATCAAGAAGCTTGAGTTCCAACTGATATTTCGGCTTTGCCAATGTAATCTAGTTAGATCGTCACTTTTGTCTAAGGAAGCGTGGATGCACGAAATTAAATTTTAATTACGCGTTGTGTACTCATGAATTTGGTGAAAGATAAATATTGGGTTTGAGTTTTTATTAAAGTAGGAACTATGTCTTCGTTTGTATAGAAATCTTCAATATTTGTTTTTTGAAGTGGAATTTTGAACAATCTTCTCTTACCAATATCAAAGTATTTATTCCAACTATGACAATTACAAGCACTTTTCAAGTGTCGAAACTAATTCTATGATATAGAGGACCATAGAATTAGTCGTATGAGTGTTTGCAGTCCCTTTAGCCGCGTCTTATGTGCTACTTGCATTGAATACAACTGCAATGAGTGATTGAACATTTTGATTGAACGAAACCAATCAGTGATTCAATTTTTGATTCGTGAAAACGAATTAAAATTGAAAAACTTAATATGGCCACGAGGTAGAGTAGATTTAGTCATAAAAATTTGTTAGTTTTAGTTTCGTCTAAAAACGTTAAATTCGTAGATATACTCTATCTATGCCTTTGTCTCTGTTTTCAGATTCGATGACTGATTGGACAGCAGCGTATCACATGATGCGTAAAGGAAAACCAGCGTAAAATGTAACTTCAAAGGATTTTTTGTTAAAGCGAGTCATATGTTAGGTTCGTTAGAGATTGGGGAATTCTGCTGAAAAGGTTTCCTATGAAAAATTGTCTGTTACAAGAATTTATAGTACTGATACGGGATGTGCTAATATCCGTTTGCATTTTTCTGTGGACAGTTCTGATCATAAATAGAAATCAGATATGGCGAACAAAGCAAAGAGTGAATCTATTTTTGAGCAGAATATTGGTTTTTTTCTGAGAATTTTTGCTGCCATAAATTCTCGGTTTGACCATCAAAAAATCGATGCCAGAATTATAAAATAAAACAGACTTAAAAAAGGACATTAGTGGAAATCAATAAATTTACAAGCAAGTTTCGGGTATTCAAAATTGGAAGCAATTTCGTGGAATCCTGTTCAATTTTAATTAAATACACTTTTAAAGGCATCGCTTGTGTTTTACAAACAAAGTTTTACTGATTTAATTTAGTCCGGAAACATAATATTGACTTAATAATCAAACTACAGGAAATGAAAAAATATTATAGATAACTTGGTTTTAGCATATATATTTTAAACGTAACCTTTCTCTTAAGTAGTTGACTAATTTTCAAGGCCTTAAACGAGTTAACACCAATTCTGTAGTGTTAACAAATCTGTGTGTGTTTACGTCATCTCACCTAACTCCAAGTACTTACTTGCCACTTCTAACATAAACTGCAAGTGTAAGGTGCCAACTACTACGGGACCTTACAAATCCTATGATTGATTAAGATGATTTTCTGATCAATAAGTACAGAACTATTTACGAGATTGCGATCATTGACCTAATCGATGAGAGAAAAATAAGTTCCAAAAAAACTAAGAAACCTGATGACATTACATCCTCAAGAAAAAAAAACGCAATATATAACTTAGAGCCAAAAAAAAAACTTAGGGCCACATTTTTCAAGGCCCAACAAATCACGGCACCGAAAGAGCAACTGACAAATTTGCCTCAACGTAACTTAGCGTAACTTTCACTTGGTACAGACATTTACAACAGGAACCCTGCTGGTCTCTTACGAGCGATTTGTGCACGCCGTAAGCATTCTCTGTCCCATTCAATCTACATTTATTACTTTTACGTGCCCCTATTTCAAGTTGCTACACTGACGCCGTATAAGATTGGCCACTTTGATTAAATTTCTATGCAAAATTAGCTTTTCCCTCGAAAAGTTTTGGAATTGATGAGGTAGTCTGTCTTATCTGTTTTTGAGTTCGTTTTTTGTCAATCTCGATAACCACACAATTTGTTGGGAGTTTTTTTTGATCGTAAGTTATTATAATCTAAATAATAAGAAATATTATTCGCTCGTAGTACCCTTTTCTTATGAAGAGACTAAATTAAATGTTATGGTTACAACTTCGGAGGAGTTTATGAGGAAGTTTGGGAAACAAAGGAAGGTTATTGGAGTAATTTTAAAGTTCTTGAAGTGTCTTAGTCAATTATAAGATGTTTGTATACAAATAGGTAAACTGATGTAAGTTATTACTAAAGTGGAAGTTACCAAGTTTGTTAAATGGGATTAATTAGTAGATACAGAAGATCGACCGCCGGTGGTAACAATGGTATCGACCTTGAGCTGGCTTAGCGTTAGGAGTTCTAATAGAATAAGAGGCCAGCTTACATTGGTTTTGTTAACCTTGGCGTACAGCTCGTCATTCCCAAGAAAATCACTAAAGAAAACATATAAAATTATTGCGTCCAGAGAGCCTATACAAAGTAACAGTCAGCGATACGGTGATGTCAAAAATGAATTAGTTCCGAAAATTAAGCTGTTGCAAATCGATGTGGTAATAGGAAATGCTTTAAAAAAGGTTAACACTTGTTAACTCTGGCAGTTATTTTACCTGTGATTATAAATTACTGTCAAAGTAAAGTGTGTAGTAAAGTGATCTGTATTTCGGTTAACATAAGGTTATTGTTGGTTTGTTACCAGTGGCAAATCTGTCAATCACGTAATCCTTAAAATTTGGGAAGCAACAAAAGCCTTATTTGCCATTAATCTATTACCATACAAATAAATAAAATGGAAGTGTCTGTTTGTGATATAAAAATAACAGTTTTTACTGAATGCCTTTATGAGAGTAAATACTGCACTAATAACAAAAACACATTTTTTTTTTAATTTTTGTCTGTTTATTCCGGCTAATCTCCGAAACAGCTGAACCGATTTTGACAGGACTTTTACTGGCAGATAGCTGATTTTAGAAGGTCTAACATAAGCTACTTTTATTTCAGAAAAATAATTAGAGTTCCGTGCAAAAAAAAATTAAACCCTTGACACTGGTAACAAAATCTGATTCAAATAGTTTTTTTTTTTTGTAATATTTAATGGAAGTATTACATAAATATTTGTGAAAAGACTTAAAATATCAAATGAAATATCTCAATGTCTAAAAAAGATGATATATTTTTACTGAAGGGTCTTCTTACCGTTTCCTTAGCATTGTTTATCCTATGTCCATTCTTCCACCAGGTGATGGAAGCTGGGGGTCTCGACCCTGAGCTCTGACAAAGGAGGTCGTACCTTCTGCTCGCTGATAAAGGCTGGTTGGACCCGAGAATGTGGACCGTCAGTGGTGGAACTGTAAGAAAAGTTGATTTTAGTAATAAGTTAAGAGGATAGATAGGCGCTGAAAAGTCACTGGATTTTTATCATTAACTGAAGCGTCAACTCCAGGATAAGAACCTCCTTAAAGCGTCGCCACACTCAACAGTCCTGTACTCTTCGTATCTAGAGGACGGGTGTGTCATCGGTCCACAACGTGGAAATGTGTCTTGATGCATCGGATTTGACCACAGGTAAAAAATAAAATACACTTTTTCGGACTTAAAAATGTTCAATGGGGCAAAATTACAAGTATAATTTCCTTTATTATGATGTTGACGTTATTATTATTCTAATCTTGATGTCGTCATTTCTGTAATCTCATCATCATCATCTGCCTATTCTTTTCCCAACTATGTTGGGGTCGGCTTCCAGTCTAACCGGATGCAGCTGAATACCAGTATTTTACATGGAGCAACTACCTATCTGACCTCCAAAACCCAGCTAGCACTGGGTAACACGATACCCTTTGATAAGACTGGTTGTCAGACTTTCGAGCCAGTGACTACCTTAATATGATCATTCATAAACTCATAAAAATCAAAAAACCATCACAAATCATTAATTGATTTTGAACATTTCTGTAATCTATTGAGCAATTACTGGTCTTGCTATGACGGTTTAATCGTTTTACAAGGGTCAGTCGAAGGTCAACTCAACAGTTGTCAAGTTATAGTTTTGCTGTTGAACTTTTTAATTTGTTGACGGCTTGCTGTTGACCTTATCAGGGTCTGTCCCTTTGGTTTTGCATATAAATAATCGGGATCTAGAAAAGACTCTGTCATTATCATCTGCTGAGTCTTTCCCCAACGAATGGGTGTTAACACCTTTAACGAAGCCGCAAGGCTTTTTTTCTCCTTGTCATTGCGATTCTGTTCAGGACCAAAACTTTCTAGTTACACAGATATAATATTGAATATATATAATATAAATACTTAGATACTTTGTTTTATGTACAGAATGTTTGGTAGATGGCGAGTGACTACGACGGTCTATCTGACCTCCACAACCTATTTAATGAGTAATACGATACTCCTTGGTAATACTGTAATTAGATGACAGTTTACTTAAGTTAATTTTCATATTTTATTTATTAAAATATACGTAACAAAGCCCTACTTCAAACGTTGTGTCTATTAATAACGTTTTCTGTTCCTGAAAATTAATTAAATTCAGGTCGTAGACCCATCATCAGACTATTCAATTTAGCTCAGAAATAGCTTCAGAATTTAGACTGCGTGGGAAGTCAGACAGCTAAACGAAATTATTCACAAAAGAAAATGTTAAGACCTCCAAATTAATTAGTTATTATTTTAAGAATGCTATACACATATTCGAGCATTATTCGGCACAGTCTGGTGTTCGGGAAAAACCGCACGTTCCAAATGTTTCTGAGCCAAATCGAACATAATGCCAATCGATAGGATCATTTATAAGACGATTGATGGACAAATATGTGTAGTGGTTGTTTTAGATCGTTTTTGTTATTCAAAAAGTATTGCTGGTACTTGCGGTGTACCTCTTGTAACATAAGAAATTATTTCTTGATAATATGACTTTACCATTTGAGTAATCACGCAATATTTCGTGAGAAAGTAAGTCTTTCTGTCAAGTGCGGTTGACTTGGTCAGTAGGAAAGAGTATTATAATAAATAGGAGAAAACCTCCTTGGATATAAATGTATTATATAACCTCGCCTGTCCTTCTTGGTGAGATAGGTAGACAAACCCGTTTACGAAATATGTCATGTGTTTTCTTGGGAACAACGAAAGGACCAAGTAGGTATAGTCTTGACAAGCGAGAGAAGATAAATATAGGGAAACGTCAATCATTTTGAAGGTCAAAGTCTGATCTATTTGTGGGTCACAACTCATATAGAACCGAATGTCGAAATGATTAAATGCAGCCCACGTGATAAGCATTTTATCGTATTTATCTTGTTTAAATATCAATACCATAACGTATGTGGAGTTTCACTAGAAAATATTATTTGACCTAAACCTAATAACCAAACAGTAAATATTAAACCACCACCACCAGTATATACTTAACCTAATAGTCCAACGGCTAAAAAGCGTTCCGACAATTTTTGACTTCGAACCCCACATGTTTCATCCACAAAGTTTCGTCACGAACAACAATGTTTCATCACTTTGTTGTTCGTCTATCATAACCCTTTTTCTCAGCAACGCATGGATGCATCATGTAAAATTAATATCAAATACCTTTGGTACAGTGAAAAAATCAAACTTGTAAGTCAATACCTACAATCAAAAGATAATTAGTTAATGTCGCATTTTTGCAATTTCACAAGAGAATCAAAACCTATAGGATTCTTCCCGTTGAACTGGAATCATGAAATTTGGTAAGAAGCAATGACTTACAGCACATAAGGAAAAAATCTAAAAACAGTAAATATGTAGTTAAAATACCTACAAGTTTATACGGACCCTCGGTGCGCAAGTCCATTACTAGCACTTGGCCGGTTTTTATATATTAGTAGCGGTATTGCGCCCAAATAGTCAAGATTTGAAATCTTAGAAAGCAGTATTCAATTATTTATAGTATGTACGTTTTGTAATGTTTATACTTACAGTTCATATCCAAAGTGAGTGTTGTCTCAATAGGGTGCGCCCGCAGATGGTTGGAGGCCCTACACGTGAAGGCAGCCCGGACATCCGCGCGAGTTAGCGGCCCAATGTGTAACACCCCTCGGACACCATTCGCGGACAGCGGGGTCGCCGGCGTGTCTGTTTCTACCTCGTCCCGGAACCATTTTACCCACGGTCTGGGACGACCTGCGCAGAAAAAAAGGATTTTTGTATTTAGTACGGAGACTTTTTTTTTAAATATGTGGAAACGCAGAAATTATTAAAGGTAAAATCGTTTGAAGGATTATTTTATTGTTTGGAAGTTTCTACTATGGAAAAATGAAAAATACGTACTTATTGAGAGGATTTGATTGGTTTCGAGATGAATAACGGAGTTCCAAGAATTACCCCTAAATACCGCACCCGATGAGGGGGTGTTATTTCAAAAAAGTTCTTTTTTTGTATTATTAAAGATATCATTGTGTTAATATAAAAAAAAAAACATAAAATCAAAATCAAATCAAATAACTATTTATTCCGAACAACAAGGTCCATATGTGTTAGTGAATAAGTACTTAAGAACTATGTTAGTTGTGAGAATTTGGTGATTCAGAGACATGAATTAATTAAAAATCATTTTTCAATTTATAACCCTTCACAAATTAATTCATCACTTTTATGGTAATCATCTTAGTCAGCACCCTAATGTGATGACAAAAGATAAAAGAGCAAGCAAATTTCTAAATCAACTTACCCCCACTGACGTCACATTTCAACGTGAAGGTATCTCCTTCAATGTAGGGCCCAACGATGGCCTGCTTCACGTCTCCTTTATCGTCTGTGATCACCATCTTGTTTGGTGGAACTGTTGACAAAGAATAACCGATGTTAATTATATAATTAGAACATTGAAGCACAAAGGCCTTAACGCTAAAAGCTATTTGATTCAGGAACTCGATCATATGGGTTAATATTTAGGTGTAAACGACAACCAATCCCAGGGGTATCGCGTCTGACTAACTGGGTTGTGAAGCAGTGTTATGCAGTCAATCGAAGTAAAATGCTAGTATCTAGTTTAAGATTGGATGCAGATCACAATGAAGTTAGGAAAAGGCTAGGCAAATAATAATACGCATAAAAGTATGAATTCGTCTGTGATCACGACCTTAATTTTGGAGGAACTGTCGACAAAAAAAAACATGACACTTGTCTTGATGATTCATGACAAGTAATAGAGAAGTATGGAAGAAGAAGACATGCTGCGCCGTCCGTAAATTAATTGGGATAAGAGCAGGAATGATGACGGTTTAGATCCTCATCATCATCTGCCTAGTCTTTTTCCAACTATGTTGGGGTTAGCTTTCAGTCTAACCGGATATAAAAAGGCACAAATATTTGATATTATGATAAAAAAATCTTATCTCTTTGCCTTGAGCGTGCAGCTATAGCCAAATTGACGAAGAAAAGTAAGAGCAACCTAATTCTTTCCGAGACTCTGAGGACTTAAGAGATTATATCTGACGGACAAGCAGCAAATCTACCTGTATACTTTGTACTGATTACGTAAAAATAAAAAAATTGTTTGAAAATGCGTTTTTCGGGTAGGTGTTCTTGACATAGATGTTTATCCTGATCCTTTTCATGAGTTGGTAAGATTTTTAACTAGGTTAACGTAACAGACTGTAACAGCAGACTTCTAAGTCCACATTTTATAATTATGTCTGTCATGTTACGCGCTATTACTTGAATTCTTTTTTTTTCTCGAGTTTTGAGATTTTTGGCATATTTTTGATAGTGTGTTCCTACTGCTGGCTGGACACAAATCTCTTTGCGAGGGACCAGAGCGGGTTGTTAAGAAGGGCAGTGATTTCAACAATTTTAGCGACATTTTCATTTTTCTATCTATAATGACACTTTGACGACACGGTTGGCGCAGTGGTTGAGTGATGGTCTGCTATGCTACGTGTCGCGGGTTCGATCCCCGAACGGAACAAATATTTGTATGGCCTACAGGTAGCTGTTCCGGGTCTGGCTGTTTGTGTATGTGAGTTTAAATGTCTGTAACCGCACCCACGATACAGGAGAAATTACTAATGAGGGGCAACATTAAAAAAAAGATGCTATAAATCCATCTTAATATCGTGTGGTTAGTGCCTAACCTGGTGGTCTCGACTTGGTTTTACATGCCGTCGAGAAATATATCCAGGCATAGTGGTTTTCCCACGATTTTTTTCTTTACCGAAGCAAGTGATAATTATACAATACGCACATGAATCTGAAAAATCAGAGATGCGTGTCTTGGGTTCGAATTTGAGACCTATGACTTGGTAGTCGGACGGTCATACATACCACTAGACTATCACTGCTTTTAATTAATAATTTAATATTATATTACCATTTTCAAAAATTGCCCACATAGTCTCTAAAGCGGTAGATACCTTTTAAATTAAAAAAAATATTATAATCATCATAAAATCCAAAACCTGATGGAAACGCTGAAATAAACAGAATGAAACATAATTAAGTTGACGTAATAAACCCAGTGTACAAATCTAGACTTAATTATAATAACAAAGTTCATTAATTTCTGTCAATTGAAGCCAAAGTAATTGGTTTTCATTGTTCGTAACATTCGACCAAGTTAACAGAATGAAATCCAGTCTGTTCTTCGTCAGAGTTTATTGCAGTACTTTTAATTCAACGTTTTTGGTAATCTCTTGCAGTTTATAAAACGTAGAGAACGGTGGAGAAGAATCTTGATACAATGTGGTTTGGTTTACTTATTAGTTTATGTTTCATTAAGCAGTCGGTAATTACGTGAAACAGGCGTGTTTTATGGTTAACTTACATTAATAAGAGGAGTTTAGATTTTATAAGGGAATTTGTGTTATCAATATCAATGAAGTTTTTCTAGTGATTCACGAAATAATAGTTAAGGACTACGCCGATATTTCAGTCATATTTAACAAAACAATTTATCATAAATACACTATTTACAAATTTCCATAATTTCACAAAATTATTTGTTTTTCAGTCTATTACTTGTTGGAAAAACATTCATATTCATTATTGTTTAGGTACAAATATGGATGCTCAGACTTTTTATACTAACTGGTACAACGTACTCTTTGGCAAACTAGTGAGTATACCTAGGTACTGAAAAAAATATTGAGTTTTCTAGCATAAAATAAAATACTAATGCTGAACACAGTTTTCACTCTGCCAACATTCTGCTGATCGGTCTCAAAGCATAAAATCTCGACTAAGAATATCGATAATAGCCTTAATATAATTTTCATAGCCCTATTCCTTTACTTTTTATTATTCATTTAGCATTAATTCCATTTTTATTGGACAACTTTTATGTCCAATTATTTTATAATGCTTCCCGTTGATTTGTTTAAGTCAATTTTAGAAATTTTGGAGGGAGAATTGAAATTGATAGGGCGGCTCGTATTTTAAACGTGTTTTCTGGGTATAGTTTTCAACGTCACAATCAATATTTTATAGAAGTAACATATTTCTAGAATACTCCAGTATTCTAGAAATATGTCACGTGACTTGTTATTATGACTTCTGTAGGTTTGTGAAACTGTATCGTGTTTCTCGCTAAATAACAGGGACAGTATGTAAATAATATGACGGCACGGTTGGCGCAGTAGCTGAGCGATTGACTGCTGTGCTTCGGGTTGCGGGTTCGATTCCCGCACGGAACAAACATTTGTATGGCCTACAGATAGTTGTTCCGGCTGTTTGTGTATGTGAGTTTAAATGTTTGTAAACGCACCCACGATACATGAGAAATTCCTAGTGTGGGGCAACGTGTTTAAAAAAAAATATACGTCACCTTTTCTTAAAAATCTTAATTAAAGTACCTAGTTCTTAGTTTTGATGTTTCTGTTAATGAAAACACTCTAAAGGCTTCTATAGTGCTGATGAAACGGAATATTTATAACTAGCTGTTGTCCACGACCTTCATTCGCGTGAAATTATTATAAAAAATATTACTTCCCTTTTTGAATCGGATTTTGTTACCGATTTAAAGGGTTTTTTTGCACAGAACCCTAATTCCTATTAGAACTAAAATTAGAACCAGTTACTCCTTATAACATTAGCTATCTGCTAGTAAAACTGCCGTCAAAATCGGTCCAGCCATTTCGGAGATTAGCCGGAACAAACAGACAGACAGACAAAACTTAAAAAAAAAGTGTTTTTGTTATAATTACCGTATTTTTTTAATATGCATTCAGTGAAAAAACTGTTAATTTGATATTACAAACAGACCTTCAATTTAATTTATTTGTATAGAAGATGTCACAGTCAACTATTTTGGGATTAATCTTACCCTGTTCGCAGGGAAACTTCATTAATAATTTCCCCATCTACCATGATATTGATTGGCACTACGAACATAGTAATCAATTCTATTTCCATAAACATTAAACAACACAACAACAAACATTAATTAAACTTGGAAAATACAAAATATTTCTCTCAAAATATTCCTAAATTAAAACGGGTTACATAAAGATACGAGGCTATTCCCTATATTAATAATTTAGTGAACATCTAAGATTGTTAGATGTATTTTATAAAAGCAGAGATAGGATCAAAGAAATATTTCGAGATCAAAGTTCTATCGGCTACTAGATATTCGTTTGTATCGGGACGGGAACCGGAATGAAATAAAAACACAAATTGTTAACTCGGCGACTTATGATTGGAGGAAATGGATCAAGATGGCGGATCGCAAAATGGTTTAAAATTGCTCTTTTTGGAAAAGAATATGAAGTAGATAGTAGTGAGGTTATGTTTAAAATGGATTGAGCTGTTTTCTTAGAACACGGGTTGGTTTTATTTTTGTACTAGCTCATGCCCGCGGCTTCACCCGCGTTAGTTCGGTAATTGTCCCACGAGATCGCGCTGCCGGGATGAAGAGTATCGTACGTGTTAATCCAGGTTGTAGACTGTCTGTGTGCCAAATTTCATCCAAATCCGGTCAGTGGTTTTTGCGTGAAGGAGTAACAAACATCCATCCATCCATACTCACAAACTTTCGCATTTATTATTAGGTGGGATAGGATGTTTCCATGGTTATATCTACTTTGTTTGTTTGGTTTTTCGTGTTTAGACAAGGAAGTACCAATCAAATTCGATTAGTATTACTGTCAACTAAGGAGACTGACATCGCGTAACATAAATCAGTCTCAGCCAAACAGGACTAAAGTAATAATTAAAGTTTCGCCTAGTTCTAGTGGTGTCCTGGATTCGATATCCAGGTCGGGCAAACTGTTATTGAGTTTATCCATCAAGAATTTCTCAGTAGCAGCCACAGAGTCCGATTTGTGCCCGGTCGATGGCAATAGGCTCGCCCCCTATTACATAGAACTTAAGCATAACTGGCGAATCGTGGGTGTACTATAAGGTACTCCTCTGCTTCACCCTTCGGGGATTACAGGCGTTATGTTATGTAATCAAAGTTTGTAAAAGTTTAGATTAAATCTCATTAAGTCCTAATTTCAAGTAGTAATTTTTTACCAGCAACACCAACGTTGGTAATATCAGAGAGTTATGAATAAAACTTAATACAAAAAAAAATATTAATGCTAAAAACTTTGTAGTGCTGTTCCAAGACAATAAAAGTTCAGGTGCATTTACAGGTCGTTTCAGGGACGACACGATTTCGAAATAAAACGAGATCTATAAAAGCTGTGCAAGATAATGCAGAAGAACAACTTCACCCACATAATGCGAAGGTGGAAAGAGCACATGGAAGGAATTGGGGGAGGTCTTTGCCCAGCAGTGGAAAAAAATGTGAAGGGGAGATAGCAGAGCCTTGAAAAGCTGGTCATTGTTGGCAATACCGAAGGTAAGAAAGTATTAGGCTGGTCGTCAACACGATAGTACGACCAAGTAGAAGAAGCTGCGTCCTCAAGCTTTCAGCTGGTGGTGATGGCAACTTTACCGGAGTCGATGGAGGCATATTGTCCGTTTAAGGGGGTTCAGTGATCACGATCCTCAGTAATTTGAGTCCGATTGAAGAACAAGATACCTAATTTAATATGGCTTTTAACCCCAAATCGAAGAAGTAGTTCCTTAGATTCAATGCGAGCAAAAGAAAGGAACAAAAACTTAAGGAAATGAAACACGAACGTTGTAATAATTGAGTAATAATAACTGCCTTTCTCGGATATCTTATTCTTCCGGGAAAACGATCCGAAGCATTTTATCTATTTTTAATAGAATCCACAAACTGACGACGTGCAAATCTGCTATTCCGTTGAAAATTACCCTATTTTTAACCGACTTCAAAAAAAAGGAGGAGGTTCTCAATTCGGCAGGTATTTTTTTTTTTTTTTTATGTATGTACACCGATTACGCCGAAGTTTCTGAACCGATTTACGTAATTCTTTTTTTGTTTAATGCGGAATAGTTTCGAATTGGTCCCATAAAAATTTGATTCAGGTAGGCCCATTAGTTTTTATTTTATGAGCATTTGACTCTGAAGTCTGTTACTTGTTTGTTGTTGTGGAGTTACTTTCGCATTTATAATATTAGTAAGGAAGTAAGAATAAGCCTATTACCATGAAATGTATGGTTTACAATGTAAAATGAACGCATAGAAAATATTTGTATAGGAAATTGCCACTAAAAATGAAAAAATAAAAAAACTTTTTGCAAAAAATAAAACCGACTTCAAAATCACAAAAAAGTGAAAAATAATTTTAGCTTCAGAAGTCGGTGACTTTAGTTTGTTTGATTCAGTTTTTTGGCACCGAATTCTGAAGCTAAAATTATTTTTCACTTTTTTGTGATTTTGAAGTCGGTTTTATTTTTTGCAAAAAGTTTTTTTTCTGTTACTATGTTGGATTCCTGTTTAGTCGTGCATAGAAACATAATTATGCACTAAATTTTGAGAGTCCAAAAACTAAATTTGTTTTTCAGATAATTACTTTAAAAAAATACTTTTTGTACGGTATATATCTCATGCAGAAAATGGACCTTCTGAAGATAATATCTTGAATAAAGGACATCGTGGCACTTGCAATAAATATGGACGTGTTTTCTTTGTGTTTTGTCTGCAGTTGCAAAGTAACGTTTAGTTTTTAGTTTCATTTAAATTGCCAATTTGCATTTTAGTATTTTTGTTTAGCAGTTTTGGTAAAGAGAACTGTAGTGTGTTTCCAAGTTTTTTCAAGTCCAAATCAGAATGAGGTATATAAGATTTCGTTTTGAATAGTATTTGCGTGCAAACTATTATCACCGGTCTTCTGCGTTCACTTCCATTGCCGTAAGTTGCTTTAACGAAAAAATTCAGCCGAATAGTCAGATGTCTCTACCTCCCAATTAATCTGATAGTACAGTACTTACTACTATAAACTTTTAGGAATAGTTTATGGTCACATTAGTATTACTATTAATCTGTTTCAAATAACGTCCATGGGATCTATCTCAATTTTATCTGAGTGAGTTTGAATTTTTCATAGTTAAAACAGAGATTTTGAAGGCCTTAGCGATGTAATCTAACAATGAAACCTGACAAATATGTTAATGACACAAAAAACACATAATAACCTCTTAAAAATGCATTTTGAAATTCAGAACGACTATCAAAGAGATATTTTAATAATATCAATTTGTATACTCCACGGTCCCAAGTGTGTTGCAACACCGCCGCCTTTGTACTCCGGTCAAGGAGTCGTACGTTGTGCAACTACTTACGAATAATCTTATTCTGTATAGTTGAGTGTGCCTCTTGAGATGCGACACGTTGCCTTGGTAACAATGGTCAGGATAAAAACAAGACAAGCCTCGGTGTTTTCAGCTAATTATTTAAGTTGAACGATATGTGCGGAATATAAAAAATATTTGCATGAAGTGTTTGTTTGATACCTGGTATTAAGTGGTAGTTATACGAGTAAGTTAGGAAGGACGTAAAATTTAATTAAATCAAAACTGGACATTATTTTGTCAATTCATTTTATTAAGAATATTGCGCTAATCTACCTGGCCCTATTTTTTTTTTGGGATGGGAAATCATCGGAAGGGAGTGTCAGACTTTTACTGACTAAAACCCATCCATGTTCCTTCTTTTGCCCTTTGTGTTCCAGGGCCGCGGTATCTCTTTCGAACAGTCCCACAGCCCTGGCAGGCATCGGCCCTTGCGGACCTCTCCGGTTTGCTGACATCTCACACCTAAATGTTAACCCTAAATGTTAATAATTAAGTATCAGCAGATAACTGCGAGAAGAAAAAGTAAAATTTTCATTTACTTTTCTTGTTAAGTTTAAGTATACAGTAAGTAGGTATACAGTATATAGGACAACCCTAAATGTTAATAATTAAGTATCAGCAGAAAACTGCGAGAATATAATGTACAATTTTCATTTACTTTTCTTGTTAAGCTTAAGTATAAGCGAATACTGCCTCATTGATCTAGTGGTCGCAATTTACTAGTTATGATACTGGTTTCGATTACCGGGTTTTTCCATCAGGCATTTTTCAGTAGCATCCACGGAGTCTGGATTTGGGCCCGGTTAGTGGCAATAGGCTCGTACCTTATTATATGGGACTTTAAAAACAAAAACATAACTGGCGAAATGTGGGTGTACTTATTAGTTACACCTCTGCCTAACCTTACGGGGATCACACGCGTGATGTTATGTTAACGAATATTTTTAGTAAACATATTTCGCTTTGCAAAGCATCATAGAAACCTACACCTTGGGCGTGTGTTACAGGGTATATTCTTTCTTAATTCCTTATAATAGTGCCATGCCAAATAGCAAAATAACACAGCAGTTGTTCCGTGGCTTCTACATGAATATGGATGAAGCTATGGGTCTATATAGGGATCGTTAAGACGTGGGGTAATGTAGCTCTCGCTGTGAGAATGATATACATTTCTGTAGCTTAAAGCGTAGCCCACGCATTCGCCCACGTGTTAAGTTTGCTTTGATAGGACGTAATGTCCGATATTCTTTTTAAATGTCAAGGTTCTTCTCAGTTACACGTGTAGGAGAAACTTGACGGACCAAAGAGTTGGCTTATATTGATCCACCTATACAAATAAATAAAATTGAACTGTCTGTTTGTTCCGGCTAATCTCCAAAACGACTGGGCCGGTTTTGACGGGATTTTTACTGGCATATAATAACTGATGTTTTGTAGATAAACTTAGGCAAGTTTTAATAAAAATTTGAAAAATTGAAATCATGCAAAAAACATTTAATAAACCCATGAAATTGTTAACAAAATTCGATTTAAAAATGGAAGTAATATTTTTACAATGATTTCATGTGGATGAAGGTCACGTGCAACAGCTACTCGTAGTTATAAATACGTAGTATTATGTGTTAGTTAATTTTATTAAGAAAACTATATTTTATGTAGGCATTTCAAAGTTCTTGAGTGTTTTTCCCCTAGGCTCAAGTTAATTAATATTATATTAACTATTGGCTTTCTAAAGATACGAATAATGGTTTCGAGGAACCAGAACTTGTTTATTTTTCTTACTAAGCATTTGAAAACGACTTCATTTTATTTTGAAACTTAAGTCTTAGCTGTTAAGACTCACGTTCGAAAAACATGCATGTTATTATGCCTTCTGAATTAGATTTAATAATTAAGTTAATATTTTCTAGAATTTAGAATTACTTTTGGGGTTTTCAAAGAACTTTATTAATAGGTAAATGTCTTTCACATGAAAATTCGTTTCTTCAAAGGATCTAAGATCCACCTATGTACCACTATTGTACTCACGTACAATATAAATTTAAATAAATAAAAAAAATAAGAGACATTCATTGAAAGCTTTTCTTTGTTAGAATTGTAGGTGACTCGAAAGCATTCGTGTTTTGAGAAAATCTAAGTCCACGTTGAGTCACGAACAAAGCATTCTTAATTTATCATCAAAGGCCAATTAACAAGATCTAATTAATATTACAACAAATTATTGTTGCTAAACTCCGAGCAGCGAGTCCTAACCAAAGCGATCGGTCGCACGAATACTCGACCGTTTCGTTTTTTATGGCACTTATTCGTTCGAGTAACTGGAAAGAGCCCTATCAGTACGACAATGCGTTCGGGTTCACCGAACAAAATTAAGGCGACGATCGTGGCTTCGCGGATGTGCTTGGGTTAGGACGCGGCCTGAGAAAGACCGATACACCAGAGTTGTTTTGACCTTCTGTACCTACTTGATTCGTGTCTTCGTAAATCATCAGTTTCTGAACTTTTTTTTATTATTATATATTTTAATCTTGCGATCAGTCTTTCAGACTGAGACAGATGAGATGGTGCGGATGGCATGATGGGCGCTTCTCCCACTAGAGTCTGCCATATTTTTCCGAAGTCATTCTTCGCACTGACTGTTCTGGTACAAAATGTCCCGTCACTTTTTTAATCGATGGATGACTTTGGGATGGTAAGCTGCCCTGCAAGTTTATTTGCAGTCGGGATTTGTAGTTGTCGCCATGTGAACTTATCAACTTATTTGTGTGATTGACTTATTTGACTAGATTATGTGAACTTTCATCAACTTATTTTCTTTCTAAATGAGGAAATAACTTACCAATAACTGTCAAATTGACTCTTGAGTTTCTCGTCTGGGCTTGTTTGAAGTCCACCCTACAGCGGTAGACCCCCTGGTCCGAGGCCTTCACACGGTCTACTCCCAGCTCAGCTGGTCTTCTCTCGGGGAGGAAGTAGGCTCTGGACGCGAAGACACTTTCGTCTGACCACCGTTCAGCGACGCCGAAGTCTCGTTCTCGAGCGTCGACGCTGGAACAAATTGGTAAATTAATGCCTGCAGTATGCATATAAACCTGCCAGGGCTGCGGGACTGTTCGAAAAAGATACCGTGGCCCTCGAACACAAAAGACAAAAGAAGGAACATAGATGGGTTTTAGTCAGAAGAAGTCCGACACTCCCTTCCGCTCCGCCCAGAGCGTCAGGGCTCATTTGACGATATCCCATACGAAAAAAAAGGTATGCATATAAAATGACAATAAACACATATATAGGGTGACTGGTAATTAGTGACCGATACTTATACACGTCATTGTACTCAAGATAACAAACAACTTTCCCAAAGTAACTTTTTTTTTAATATTATTCACTTTTATAACAATAATACACCGATAACGACACGAAGCATCCGAAAAAAAAAAGGTAAGGGCCGGACGATGGCGCGGGCGCCGCATACGGAGCGTGCTTGTAAGCCGCGCGGGTGCTCTGCCTTACCACTGTTGCACGGTACGATAGTAAGGGGCTGTCTCCACGAGCGAGAGAATCGCGGCGATATTATCTCATACAAATACGTAATATCGCCGCGATTCTCTCAGTTGTGGAGACGGCCCCTAATGAGACAGCGCGGCGTCACGCGGCTAACAGTTGATAGGTCACAGACGCGCGCTCGCGAATTTCATACGGCTGTTGTGTTATTGTGATAAAAGTGAATAGGTATTTCAAAAAATGATTCTTTGGGAAAGTTCTTTGTTATCATGAGGACAATCATGTGTATAAGTTTCGGTCACTAATTACCAGCAACCTATACAGGGTTTTTTGTAAAACACCAGAAACCTCTTAAGAGGTCATTGTACTCATCACTATGAACAACTTTTATTATGGGACCAAACCTGAAATCGCGAAAAAAAAATCAGCTGTTCCCTACATTTTGACGAGTTAATCGATCATAAATGTAGGTTTCTGGTGTTTTACAAATAACCCTGTATATCATGTAAATACAGAATTCGATCGAAGAGCTCGTCGCTAAATAATAAGAGCCACACGGGTCGATCTTTAAGGTTAAGCCGCGCTTAGGGCGGTCCGTGGATGGGTAACCATCCATTACATACCGAGTTTACCCCATGCTTCGGAAAACAAGTTATATCGTTGGTCCCGGCTATAATTTGTAGATCTTTGACAGTCGTTACAGGTACCTAGGCAGTGGCCCGAAAGTCAAACAACCAGTCTTACCAAGGGGTATCGTATTAACTGACTTGTGGAAGTCAGATATGCAGTCGCTCCATGTAAAATATTCGTAGTTGGGAAAAGGCTAGGAAGATGATGATGTACCTATTCAATTATTTAGTATCTTGAAACGGTTTATGGTCAAGTAGAGGAAGGGTCTATATTTTGACGTCGAGTGTAAAACTTATAAGTAAGAAAACCAATAACATTATGCAAAGTGACCGGTTCGTCTGTGGAAATAGTTTGCCCTTGATAGCATCTCTGTTTTGTAGCAATAAGGGGAAGTTTTAGTATTCTAAGCGTTATTGCAACTGACGTGCGGTTGATCAAATAAAAAAACCGGCGGGTGCGAGTCGGACTCGCGCATGAAGGGTTCCGTACCATCATAGTACTATCTACCTATTACGAATCATGAGATACAGCCCGCTGACGAACAGACGGACAGACGGACGGACAGCGGAGGCTTATTAATAGGGTCCCAATGGTTACCCCCATCGGGTGAAACCCTAAAAACCGAGACAATAGAAAATTCAATTAAAATAAATAGGTTATTCCAAAACAAACATATTTTGCAAATGAATGGGCTCTGCTTATTTCCATTATCTGACGTCTACAAGGTTCGCTGAGCTAACAAATGACCTAATAAACTAAATTGTCCTCCAATTATCAAAAAAGCTTTACTTTCATTGGCCTTAAGCCAAAAAACTTAGCATTCAGGATTTCGGATACAATTTTTACGCCAAATACGAAAACAAAACTTGAATGCCTCGTTGGTCTAGTTGTCGGAAGCACCACAGCTGAGCAAAAGGTCCTGGGTTTGATTCCCAGGTCGGCAATAGTGTTATAGGGTTTTTTTTCCATCAGGAATTTCTCAGTAGCAGCCACGGAGTCTGGTGCCCGGTTGATTGCAATAGGCTCGCCACCTATTACATAAGTGACGAAATGTGAGTGTACTATTAGGCACACCTCTGTCTTACCCTTCGAAGATTACAGCCGTGATGGTGTGTTATGTAAGAAAACGAAACAGTTTTCTAACAAAAGCGGTAATCAGAACTATTCTATATACACTTGGGAGCAAATAAATCGAGCCACTACCTTTTTTCACGTAAAATGGTAAATATTTTTGGTAATATGGAACGTATCAATTCGAACTATATATCGCCTAAAAGTTTAGTTAATAACCTTTACAATGAGGGTAAATTATTGAATAATAACCTTATTGAATGATAAATTATTGGCTCTGCAAGAAAAATGGTAATTTTGATAGAAAATTTAGTAGGGCTAAAACAGTCCATAAAAACAATAAAAAAACAAAATTATTGCAAAAAAAATATTCTTAATAACTGGTATTACCCCCCCGGGCCCTGATACATTCTTGTAGCCTATTAGTCATCGATCTGATCAGCGTTACGATGACATATTGTGGTATGTTCTCCCACTCTTCAAGCACAGCGACTTTAAGCTCGGGAATGGATGAAACAGCGGGAACCCTGGCTCGGACTCTCCGTTTTAGCTCGTCCCATAGGTGTTCGATCGGGTCCAAATCGGGACTTCGTGCTGGCCATACCATTTGTTGAATCCCGATCGCAGACAAGTATTCCGTAACGATCTGCGCGGTATGAGGTCTCGCATTGTCATGCATAAACAAGAAATTTTCTCCGACAAAACCAGCATACGGCATTACGTGGTTTTCAAGAATGTCAGTTATGTATCGGTCAGCTGTTAATCCACGTCTACCACTGCCATCGTTGGCGGGGTCGACGAAGACAAGTTCCGTTTTTCCGTCTAGAGAAATTCCTCCCCACACCATACAAGAACCACCACCAAAACTCACCGTTTCTCGAATGCAACATTGGGCAAATCTTTCACCAGGACGTCTATACACTCGGTTTCTCCCGTCATTGCTAAAAAGACAGATTCTTGACTCGTCAGAAAACAAAACTGACCTCCAGTCTTCTAACGTCCAATTAATGTGTTCTCGAGCAAACTCCAAGCGAGATCGGCGATGAGCTACAGTCAATTTTGGCCCAGTTGCTGGTTTGTGTGATGTTAAATTTCGTTCTTTTAGTCTTCGTCTCACTGTCCACCTACTGATTGCGACTCCTCGAACGTCACGTAACGCTTGCTGTAGCTGAACAGCATTAAGTCCACGGTCGCGCAACGAATTGGTTGCAATAAAGCGGTCGTCACGGTGTGGTCAAGTGGTCGGCCAGTTCCAGGTCGCCGAACAAAAGCACCAGTCTCCAGATACCTGCGGTATACCCGCTGTACCTTTGAACGACTCAAATGAAGTCTGCGTGCCACTTCACGTTGTCCGTGTCCAACCTCAAGTAAAGCTACAACTTGGGCAGCTTCCGTCGGTGTAGTATCCATTTTATCAGGTTATTTTGATTACACAGACACAGATAAAGACAACAATAACAAGTAATATGGGTATGATTAACAAAAACCTCAAATTTAATCTTTTCTTAACAGAGTACAATAAAAATGTCATAAGCAAATTAAATGCGATAATTTTATTCTACCCTTTAAACTTTAATAAAAATGAAATTTTGACAACTAACTACCCTCATTGTAAAGGTTATTAAATACCCTTTTAGGCGATATATGTTTCGAATCGATGCGTTCCTTAATACCAAAAATAATTACCATAATGCGTGAAAAAGGAAGTGGCTCGATTTATTTGCTCCCAAGTGTAGTATAACAGAAAATGAAATTAACTGATTAAACTCGAGCCCTTGCTAAGTTTCAAGTTGTTCTTGTTCAAGTTCTTCAAGTTTGAGGAGGAAGCCTATCTGGTTTAACTAAGTATTTGTATCTGTACTTGTGTCTGTTCGAGTTACAGAAACCTTAATATTTTATTGATTAAAGTTATGTCGGTTTATTCGTTTTATGTTCAAATTTCGATGACTTGATAAATGAGGTTTATTTTGCAAATAGGTTTTTACAAACACTTTTACACGTTGTTTTTTTTTAAACTTGATAAGGCTCGTGTTTCCGGCCTGACTACTCTGAGAAGAAAAAGCCGAAACAAACTCAGAGGTCATAGTCTCTTATAAGGTCCAGACATAATCTTGGTCAACTCACATGAGTACTATGCAGATATGTTTCATATATAGAATTTCAAAAGCTAATGTTTGGACAAAAATTAAAACAGACAAAGCAAAATTTCTCTTGTACAGGTATGTAGTACCTACGCACTCACACTCTGGGACATGTTCTATCTTTTGATAAGGAGCATTCCAACAAGGAGATTTCTGGGGGAGTACAGCTCGGATGGGCGGCATTTGGTAAACTGGAACATATTTTTCGGTCCAAAAAGATCCCTCAGTGCCTAAAAATTGTTGGCAGGACTCATTGGTTGAAGAGGCGGGTCTTCAACCAATGTGTCCTGCCAACAATAACTTACGGTGCCGAGACATGGACGCTCACAAAGGAGACTGTTCACCGAGTACGAGTGGCACATAGGGCCATGGAGTAAGCCATGCTCGGCATAACCATCTTAGATCGAGTGCGTAACACCGAAATCCGCCGTCGGACGAAAGTCTACGACGTCGGGGACCGGGCGGTGCGCCTCAAGTGGACCTGGGCAGTACATCTGGCTAGACGCAGAGATGGCCGATGGAGCAAGGCTTTGACCGAGTGGTGACCAAGGTTTGGCCAAAGAAACCAGGGCCGTCCTAGGGCTCGTTGGGTTGACGATATCGTCAAGGTCGCGGGAAACACCTGGATAAGGGACGCACAGAACCGGGAAGTGTGGCTGAAGAAAGGGGAGGCCTATACCCAGCAGTGGGTGATTCCGGGCTGATATGATGATGATGATGACTCACACTTTGTCTAACCACTTGGTGAATGCTGTCGAGGTAGGACTTTTTTATGATATACAATTTTCAGAATCTCACAAGTCTTAATGTCACTAAAGGAAACGCTCAGATGACTCCATTATGGAAATCTGAAAAACATTACCCTCTATTTAGGCTCTGATGTAGTTGGGTAAAAACCGAGTATTCTAGTATCGATAAGTCCCATAAGTGGAAAAACATAACATCACGACTGTAATCTGCGAAGGGTTTGGGAGAGGTTTACCTAATAGCACTCCCACATTTCGCCAGTTATAATTAAGGCCCGTGTAACTGGGGGCGAGCCTATTGCCATTAACCGGGCACAAATCCAGACTTCGTGTCTGCTATTGAGACATGCATGATGGAAAAACCTAATAAAATTTTACCGACCTGGGAAACGAACCCAGGACCTCATGCTCAGCAGTCGCGCTTGTGACCACTAGACCAACGGGGCAGTTAAAAAAAGTAACTAGTATTAAGAGATAATGTGATATTTATTGTTTTCTACTCACTCCCAATAAAATTCTAAGCGACTTCGTATCAATTCGGCAGTTACGTTTATTTCTGTTTACTATAATAATTCAATCGGCTTACTGGGTTCTATTCTCTTTTAGGATGGCAAGAACGATGAGCTAGCAATACGGCTTGGATTGAAAATAATGGGTGACCGTTGCAAGACGGATGAACTACTTAACTCAATGTTTATTATAGTTCAAATATCGACTTGCTCATACTTCGTTCGGATGCAATCTATTGATAGAGTGATCGAGATTTCCGTGCTTTAACTAAGTTAAATCTTATTGTATTAAAAACATATCTAAACGTTCAGGGTTAACAGACCCCGCGTACTACGCGGCCACGTCCACGACTTTTGACCGGACCGGCTGCTATCTTGAACAAAACTGGTTGTGCGGCAAAATTTTTTTCCTAGTCGGAGCGTTTGCTGTCTAAAGTCGAGGTCGTGTAGTGAAGTGCACAAGGTCTCTAAACCCGCAACACGTAAAAACCCATAACAATAACCATTGTGTATTGTAGAAGTTATAAGCACACACAAATGCAAAGCGACTTTTTACTCGATTACGGAAAAGGCGAATTATATTTGGGAAATAATAAAAAGCTTCCGAAAAAAAAAAATTCAACGATCTGTGGTTGACTATAATACTAAGCTTGGCTTAAATGAATTACCGAATTTTTTTACAAAATTAACCGACAAAAAATGTTGTATTTAACAAACCAAAATGAGTTTACTCAAATTGCAATTCTACGAAAAATAATAAACTAATTTTCCAAAAAAAAAATACCAATCAACCGAAAACAATAAGTTAAGTTTGCGAAAAAAATACTAAGTTTCCGAAAACATGTTCTGCCACAATAGGGCTACGTCGAACTATGCCTTATTACATTTAGATATTTTTGTTGACGTTGATTTTATTCCTGTCTTACTTATTTTATAGATTAAAACGCAATTTAAGCTGGTGGAAAAATATTACGTCAGCAAATGCTGTATTGATTTCAGAATTTTCAGTATTTTTGTCAGTCGTTTCTTTGTCGCAAGATTAACACAATACATAAAGCAGTCTATTTCATATTTTTAGTATATGAATTTTTTTTTGCGAAGCTTTTATTACTACCCCTTATATTTCATTTTTTTCCTTTTAAATACTTTGACATTTTTAACGATTAAATAAATAAATTTGAAAACTAAAACTCATATAAGACAAAAACGGCAACTGAAAATATATAAACAAGACATTAATGCATGTTTTCTTAAATAATGTCGTGCCAGCGACTCGACAAAGAAGACGACCGCTAATAAGCAGGTACCAGACCAGCGTTTTTACAAAATTATCTATTACTAGCGGCTCGTCCCGGCTTTGCACGTGCCTATGTTACTCAGGGTGAAAGTAGCTTTCCAATGGTGAAAGATTTTTTGAAATGCGCACAGTAGTTTTTGAGTTTATTCATTACAAACATACACACACACAAAAATACATTTTTTTCCTGTTTATAATATTAGTGTAGATATGCTACTTTTTTAGCGTCTTCTCATAAAACATCCTTCATTTACAGTCGTTATATATAGGTACCACTTTCGACTGAATGAGATGTAAAACCCTCCTTTTTTGTGCAGTCGCGTAAAAATAATCTAAAGTACTCAAGTACTTAAGTACTCCAAATTTCCTTTTACTTACAAATCAAAATAGCATACTGCGAGTTTCTCAACTCTGCTTTGTAACAAAAGTGCATAGCGTGAATGTTTTAAAATCTCTGGGAACATTCCCACCGTTTCCTCATGAAAGTTTAAAAGGCGATATTTGTTTTGAATTCTTTTATCTTCAAGTTCTGCTTGTTCTTTGTCTAAGTGGATGGGGCGCTTATTGTCTTTCTTTTTATGTTTTTTGTGAGGTATTTTACGAGAAAAATTATGTTTTTTTTTGTGTAATTAAAAGCTTTTGTCGACATCAGCACGAAAAGAACTCAAGAAAGTAATTAAATAATATTTATTTAATTTGCTTTAATTCATTATCATCTTTCTCCTGCCTCTATTCCAATATATTAGGGGTCGGCGCTGCTTGTCTTCTTGTCTATAACTCGTTATCTCAGCAGTCACCTTAATTGGTTCAAATTATGAACGTTAAAACCTTCGTAAATACTATATTTCGAATATAAAAATAAACAAAAGGACAACATATTGATAAAATCGTCTAACAAGCACAATTTACGTTAAACCGGTCAAAAAGCAATGATATACCAAAACTATGTCTTTTCCTTTTACTCAAAAGGTACCTTTAATCTACAAATAGGGTTCAACGAAGCGTGTTTGAGCCACGACCCTTTTAAGGCACCTCATCCATAGTGGAAACAGGGACTCTTTGGAATTTGCTCTCGAAGTAGTGCAAGCTAAGTCGATCTTGTATATCATATTGAAAGACGGTTTGTGATTTTAGGAGGACTTCGATGTAAGGGATGGTGCATACTTGTCGGTGGTATTAGCATGGCTTTCACACAACTTCTCTTGGTATGTTATCAAAGAGTATCAGTGTTTGACTGGCCTGTTGGTCTAGTGGTTAGTGACCCTGATTGCTAGAACGGAGGTCGTGGGTTCGATTCCCACACAGGACAAATCTTTGTGCGATGAGTACGATTATTTGTTCTGTATCTGGGTGTGTAATTTATCTATAATATGTATGTATTTAGAAATATATAAATATGTTTATCAGTTGTCTGGTTGCCATAGTACAGGCTCTGCCTAGTTTGGGATCAGAAGGCGGTGTATTGGTTGTCCCAAGATATTATTTATCAAACAGACAGTTTCGCCCACAATGCTAAGCGTATCGTATTCAATAATCATAAGCTGTAATGGCGCAAATAATATTCATGCATTGCTTTGAGGCAGGTCTTCTTTCTGTGAAAGAGAATGGGAATCATATAAACAGTAGGTTTGACATCCTCATGGGCGATGACAATGCTATATGGAAACCGTACAATGATGGTTACTAGTCATTACTTTTCCAGGTTGGGAGAGTTGTGAATCAGGGCCGTGCTGAACTAAGAGATAGAAAGTACTATACAGGTATCATCAGCCTTTCACAATTGGGTAACTCAAAGAAAGGAGATGACAACCTCCAACCTGCACTGAGCCCGAATGGTGGATGGAACCACAGTATCTATCAAAGAGAACAATCTTGACGGTTTTTCCTAAGTAAGACATTATAGTTTTAACTCAAGTCCTGAAACAGTTTCAGGGCTTTAAGAAACACCTGGTCTTGGAATACCCTTGAAAATGCAAAGGCGATGAAGCGTTTCACATAAAGCACTATAGTGATAAATTTGTGCCAACCTTAAGCATATAAGTTCACTGCTCCCGTTTGCCCCGAACGTCAAAGGCAACATTTGATACTTTTTGCTGCGATTTACAGTCGATGCACTCAAAAATTTTTCGTATGCAACGAGCGAAGCAAAAAGCTAGCTCAAAGGATACAAATACTTTCTCAACGCTTTTTATAAACAGTATTTCAGAAATATGTTGAAATTATTACAGATTTCAAATTTTGAACGGTGTTTTTTTATTTTTGTATTGGACTGGGAAGTTATTAGTGAACTGCGCTACGCTCGCGGTTTATAGTATGATAATGTAACACGGATATAATGTTTTTAGTACTTATTGTTATAAGAGGTCTCGTCTCGTTGACTGTGTCGTTGGTCTAGTAGTCGCAAGCACGACTGCTGAGCATGAGGTTCTGGGTTCGATTCTCAAGTTGGGCAAAGTGTTATTGGGTTTTTCTTCCCATGCTAGAGTTTGAATTTGTGCCCCCTTGATGGCAATAGGCTCGCCCCCTATTACATTATATACATTATGGACTTTTAAACTACTGTGTACTATTAGGTACACTTCTGCCTAACTCTTCGGGGATTACAGGCGTGATTTTATGTTATGATAGGGTCGACCATATGCAAAAGCAAACGATCCTGTTTCCCTTTCTGTGAATTTTGGGGAAAGATGTCCTAAACCATGCCAGAATATTCAAATTTCCAAAGATATTATTAAAAAATATAGTCTATTGGTGACTGCGATTGCAAAAGTTTTAGCAAAACGAGTGTTTGTAAAATTAAAATGGTTATTGAAATTACTTTGAACTGACTTTAAGATGAACTTTGGTAACTTTAGGACCCTGCGTTCATACAAAATTTAGTATTAAAATTTAGATATTCGGTTAACTGTTCCAAAGTTAGATTTTGTTAAAATATTATGGCGCACATAGAGATTGGTTTGTAATAACATTAAACCAAAGTTTGTTATATTTCGGCACGTTACACTATTCAAATAACTTACACAAGTTGAAGGGGTGAATGACAGTCGACTAACAAAAGGTATTTGGAAGGCAGATGTGAATGGAAACACCGCCGGTAGAGGTCGCCTTGGAAGGAGATGAAATATACTGAAGTTATTGGTGATGTTTTACAAAAGATCAGGGGGTCTAAAATGGCCACTTTAGCAGAATCATAATAGGATAATAATATGAATTACGTTTAAAATAGTAAAATGGTCACAAGGTGACAATTCATAATAGTAGGCTAGTCTATGACCATTTTAAGAATTTAAACGTAATTCATATTATTATCCTATAAATTATGATTCTGCTAATGCGGCCATTGTAGACCCCCAGGTGCGTAGTACTTGCTATCAGGCAGCGTGCATGTTTGAACGTGGTTGAAGTAAAAGTTCTCTATAAGGACCATAGCACATGGTGTTCTGTTATTTTACCCTAACCTACCTCCATGCGCAAAAACCAATTTATATGTGTGCATCTAATGTTATCTTTGTAATGTAACACATACTTAGACACATTTAATGTATTTAATTTTCCTACCTCATCATACCTTTTGTGCACTGCTTTAAGGTTTCACTGTTTAAAACTAAACTTGTACTGTCACTTACGGAATATCTTCCGTGATTATTGATTATTTGCTGTTACCAGCGACCTTAGTTCGTGTGAATTAAAAAAAAAAAACTTCCCTTTTTTGTTACCAATTTCAAGGATTTGATTTTTTTACACGGAACCTTTACTATTTTTCCATAATAAAAGTAGCCTATGTTCTTACAATATCAGCTATCTGACAGTATAAAGTCCCGTCAAAATCGGTCCAGCCGTTCCGGAGCTAGAACAAACTGACAGACAGTCAAAAACTGTAAAAAATGTGTTTTCTAAGTGTTGTGTGTATGTCACATGTTTAAGCAAATAAAATATATATTATCTTATTTAAAAAAAATAATCAATAGGTAATCACGAAAGATATCCCGTAGGTGACAGCATAAGTTTACTTCTTTTGTTTCATTTACGTTCATACATATATGTACGTCATCTGGTGATACACGCTTGCTAAATTATGAGGTACTACTAGGTAGTATACCTCATAAACTATATGTATACTACTAGACCGTAGTTACGCGTGCCGAGATCATCCCTGTACCATAGCATGAGCTAAACGGCGTTGTCTTCATCCTGTTAAAAGTCAGCTTTCCCATACATTTGGATTGAGTAAGTATTAAGAATTTGATTGGGACATCTGAAAAGCATAGCATAATCAGCCTATAACACACACACACACACACACACTCACTCACTCACTTATACTCTAGAGAGGGAATGGGCTATAATCCATCACGCGGGCCCAGTGCGGGTTGGTAGATGTCACATGTCTTCGAATTTTTGGTTCTAGGACATGCCGGTTTCCTCAAGATGTTTTCCTTCACCGTATTTGAGAGCAGTGGTGATAAAATAAATTACACAAAGTAATGCGCCTGCCTGGGTTCGAACCCACGACCTACTGTTCGTAAGTCGGGGCCACCACCAGTAGGCCACCGCTGCTCTCCATCTGAATATTTTTTTGCAAATACAATGATGATTCCAAGGAGAAAACTTTCTAGTTTGATGGTTTACTACGTCCTTACATATGACCATATCTTTCTGGTACACGCTGTATAATAGGTAGGCACTACTACACCAACATACCTGTAGATAGGCGTGCCGAGGTCTTCCCTGTACCATAGCACCAGCAGGACGGCGTCGTCTTCATCCTGTGTCGCGATGTCGCACGGCAGGTACACCGGCTCGCCGGCCACGGCTACTACTTGTGTCATCGGCACTGCGGACAAGGAAAAAAAGATTATTAACACAATAGGCAAGACAGAGAGAATTGCAAAGGAGAGAGGTTTTGTTCTGAAGACACTGGCTGAAAAAAAAACAAAACACGAACACACCGCTCCTAAGGCTACACTCTGATCTAGCATTCACTCAGACACAGAATTTAAAATTAATATTTAGGTACTAGCGACCCTGCTTCATTTTTACGACTGGACAAAACATCGAAAAGTACTGGGATATTTTTGTATGAAGCGATGCCTGCTAAGTTCCGCCATTTTGTTTTATTTTCAAAAGAACAGCCACGCATAAAACCTATTTATCAATAGCTGCTATCAATACAAACAAGGTTTGTATGCAACAAAGTCTCTAAAGAGTTACGTTTTCGCGATAAAAGCTATCAAAGATAGAATCTTTACACTGATGGCACCAATGCTATAATTATAAACTATAGATACGTTGCCCGCGCTCTGCAGTGGCAACATGAATGCCTTGCATTCATGTTGCCACTGCAGAGCCGGATTATTACCGGACCTCCATTTAGTCGCATACCAACCAGTGCCGCAGCTGTACGTGACATTAAAACTTATGTAAATCTTCCGCAAATAACAAAAAATTAAATAAAGTTTAATTATAGAAAATTTAAAAATTATACTGCAACTGTGAAAGATAAAAAAGTATCATTTCATGCGTAAGTATCAAGAAAACTGTATTTTATTTTATTTTTTTCGATGCATTCTAATACTTCTGATGCGCTTGAGTTAAGTCACGTGCTATAGAATACGTGCTCGGCTCAATGAGCATGCACCACAGAATGAAAACATAATTAAATAAATATATTTATCTCTCTCTAACAACAGAAATTCCGTAGATGACATTTAATTTTCCTTCCCTTTCTTCGAGCGTCTAAGACTCTAAGTAGCTGTCTAGCTACCGACAGTATTTACGCTGTTTTCGAGTACCGTGATGTTCTTGCATGACGCGTCTATTTATATTATGTCATTGGATGGCACCCTCAGTGCAACTTTGATTTTATTAGCCAATAGGTACTTACACTACTTACATATCAATCAATAGCTGAAATCATAACAAATAAGTATTGTATTGGATAAAATGTTCTAAAGTTTCACATTTCTGAAATATAAGCTACCAAAATGGTGTTGATTTGGTGAAGATTGTAACTTTGATGACTCCACAACACTTATGGATTAGTTAAACAAACGTTTTAATTCTCGACGAAAGCTGCAATAAAATTCTTGTGTAGTTTACGAACAATCGTACAACGTTGTTTTATTAACAAAACAAACACGTTGATTTTCAACTTTCTATTGAATTTGAAATTGGCGCCATGTTGCATGTAATATAGGTAAATACGAATTTCTTTATTATTGTTCACGTATTTTTCCTCTAATAAAACATATTATACAAAGCAACAACTCACATGTTTCATCTTGTTTAGCTATTCACAATCAGTAATTTCTATTTCATCGTGTAAATTCATAAATTACGCCCAACTTTCTTTTCTAAAAATGCGGACGTTCTTTTGCTTTTGTCCAATCAACAATGTCAGTCAATATTATATTGAACGTGTTTTTCTTCCCGCGCTTTTCTCGTGTAGTTTTCAATGGTGAAGGTATTGAGATATTCAGCCTGTATTTTTTTTTAGATTCCGAATCCAGTACCATAATGCCAAATTTATTTTGTTTTTATTTTTTTGTTTATATTAAATTATTTGAAATTGGAACGCAGGACATTAAATTAAACAGTGTGATGTATGCGTGGTCAAGGTATTGTGTCAGTGAGCCTTATAAAATATGCATAGTTTTTAAACAGTAATTTCATGTTGCAGATTTTATTCATGAATTTATATTTGGAACATGGAACATCAAATCAGTTAGATTTATTTTTAACATTTAACCTACGGCTTGTTTTATTAAATTGAAGTTTAAAATACATTTTTCACAGAAATATGTTCAACAGCACTTATATTTCTTAGAACCATCTACTAGTAGTTAAAGTCGCTTGACAAACTGTAAGAAGTTTGTAGTAAAGGAGTTCTTCGTCAACTATTAAATTGTCGTTTTGTTGAACTATAATTTTTACAATGTACCAAAGTATAAAACATTTTACTGCACATAAAAGGAGGGCCATGAATAATTGAATATTGTGTACTTACATACATTTGTTTCAGTTAAGTAAGTATATATCCAAATATATCTCAAAACTGAATAATTTTTATGCAACAACAAAATTTACTCAAAAGAGAATGCTCATGGAAGTATGGAATCCCGTACCATGCTGCATCAAAATCAAACCTTGTTTTTTATAGACTACACTGATCGTATTAACTCCTACAAAAATTATTTTTGAAAAAAAAACCCGCGTTTCAGAGTTATTTTATAAAATCGAAACTAACCTAAAAAGTAGGTCTATTTTTTCGACGCTACCAACGACGTATTTTAACACACATACATTACATTATTGCTCTAAAAACAGCGTAATACACTAATATTAGTAAGAATTACGAGTTAAAGTAACATCCACAGTATGCTTAACTGAAACTCGATTTTATTTTAGACCTTTACATTGCCAATAGTCAGTCAGTACAGTACAAATGTCAGATGCCACAGATAAGATAACTATAAACCATAGAGTATAGTAAGTGCTATAAACTAGTCCGGATTTAGGGATGTAATCGATAAATCAAAATCTTTAGGCTGAGAAAATCTATTTTGTTGCAAATAGCAATAAACCAAACTAAATCGATTTGGTGTACTGATCTTACTTAATTGTAATTAATTTTAGAGTCCGCTCGACAGACAAGGGTTTGTTCAATTGAAACGGAACGTCATTTATATTCAGTTGAAACGGAACGTCATATAAAGGGAGTAAAACAATATTCGTACTTTTAAACTCGAAAAGTATATTTCCAGTTCAAAAATCAAATCCCCGACGCGTAATGCCGTAAAAAAATATGAAACTAATTACTATAATATTTTGGTTTTGAGGCGCGAGACTTTTTGGTACCAACTTTGGTCATTGTCCTTTATTTTAATGATTACTACAAAAGCGAATAAAATTCTTTGATTCGATGCCTAAATTGATCCCTAAATATATTGCACTGTCGCATTTACAACTTTCAGTGTTGAGTCAAGTTTAGAAAATCCAATGTGTGCTTTTATTTATGTTACTAAAATCACCGTAGGCCTAGCCGGATGGTATCAACAAAACAATAAATTCCAGAGAAAAGTAAAAGCAGCCAGTATTTTGAATCAAAAGTACTTTCACCGTAAAAAGACAGTACAACACTGAACATCATAGCTTACCCAAAATCATGGAACGGAAACATCACATAATACATTTCCGCGAGCACGAATCGTTGGCCGCACTTGCCCCCACGTCGTCAAAGTGGACACGAGTACTTTTTGCGCTCAACTGAGCAAAAGAGTTGCAACTAGCACAAGCACATGTCAAGGAACTCACGAGTCCTTTGGAGTTTCTGTAAGAAGGTCTTAGGAAAGGATCCAGCGTTGGAAAATAAAAAATAAGTGAATCGTCGTCGTTTTGGTATTTTAGTTTTATTTTGTTCGTAGAGTCGTCTTTGTTCATGCTACTTCGAATCGGCAATTCGCCAGGCAGTGTTTGTTTTACCCTATCACCTTAATATGTGCATAATCATAGCTTAGCCTTGCAAAGCAATCGATACCTATACATAGTCTAGAGTCTAGACGGTGGTTGCCAAATGTACAGTCGCCAACGCATCAAGTTACCACAAACTGTCATATTATTATTTCTCCAAATGATTTTAAAGCATAAATTGTTGATGGTTAAGTTCAAAATTGAATGAGGACATTTGACAGTTTGTAGTAACTTGATGCGCTGGTGACTGTATAATTCTGATATTTAACTACATCTAGCGAAACCAGACGCTAACCAATCCCGAGGTTTTTTAAAGTAGGAACTTTAGACCTGCCTACGTACATACGTGAGGGTGTACATTGTGTGTATTATTTTGCTCCATCCAGTCTCTTTAACTTCTCGTATAGTTGTCACTTCAAATTGTCTATTAGTCGTCTTGTTCCCATACTCCCAGCTTTCCGATATACAAATCAAATCTATTTTCCACATATCACATTTGCGCCATCAAACGACTCAAAAGGAACATCAACGTCAATTTATTTCTTTATACAACGTTAATATACCTTTGAAAAAAGCCTAGTGTAGGCGTCACCCGTACTAGTGAGCCTAAAAATAAGTCAAAGTAATCATCAAACTTGTTTTCCCAAAAAAAACATGGTGAAGAACTCCAATTTCCTTACGATTTGGGCCTTGTATTTTTAGGCCCGTCCGACGGTATTTTTTGAAGGCAGATTTATCAGTGTTTTTGTTTCGCATCTGTTCGGATTTCGACCGTGAGGATTTGAATTTGAATATTATTGAAACTGCCATTCATATTTTAGCTGTTCAGCTGGATTAAAGGAAGCGGAAGACGTTTTTGTTGCTGTACCGAGATCTGTATCTGTTAAGTTAATGAAAAGAGTTTTTATTTCGGAACGTGAAATACATTTTTTGTACGGTTTGCTTTGTAGCATAAAAGAGGGGTTTTCCTTGTAAGATTACGATGCGAAAATGTTTGTGCTTTATTTATTAATATATAAAACATCTCAAATATACATATATATCCATGACAATCACGGGCTTCAGCCTCAATAGAATTTGCACCATATGTATGTTTAAAAAATGTAATTTGAATATCGAATTTGATTCATAGATTGTGTGGTTGCAATTCGTGAGCGCCAAGGATATTCCTTGGTCAACATCGATGACTGCAAAAATATAATAGAGAAACAAAAGAACATCAACCACTGAAAAATGCTCAGTGACATCGGAAGAAGTTCAAACAATAAATCGGGTGAACTACACGGATAAGTGACGTCTTCGCTAGTCGGACATCCGTGCATCCGGGCATTCTTACCGTGTCCGGATGCAATGAGACAATGTACTGAGAAAAGCGCACCGTATTTGTGTTAGTCCGGACACAGTTTATCCTTAGTTCTCTAACAAGTCCCTGCTCTTTTAAGTGATTTAAAATGTACTTAAGTCTGAATAAAATATTGTTTAGCGAGCTGCTTGTTTTAAACAACTCAGGCTAAGGAGTGTCCAATTAATCCATGATGCTAAAGTGAATTGGATTTTGTGCAAATGCATTTCAAAAGTGTTCCACTGAATAACATATCACACCTGTAATCCCCGAAGGATTAGGCAGAGATGTACCTAATAATGCCCCCTTTTCGCCAGTTTTTTTTTAAATTCCATGTAATACGGGCGAGCCCATGGGCGGGCGGGCACAAATCAAGACGCCGTGGCTGCTACTGAGAGATTCCTGCTGGGAAAACCCAATAACACTTTGCCCGACCTGGGAACCTCATGCTCAGAAGTCGCACTTGCTACCACTAGACTAACGAGGCAGTCACCTATGTTCTATATTAGGGATTTGGTTTCCGCACTTAGTCCCTAAAGTGGACCATTGTGCGTGAGGAGGCAGTCACACTAATATTCAATAGAAGTACTAAGGAGGTACCTACTAGGCGTAAATGAATGTGAGTGAAATTACCACAGTACCAAGTTTATGGATGTGACTGTTCTTTAAAAAACATTACCCTATTTTTGTTGTTACGCAATCGTGTAATAAAGGCCCCTAAGTAATATATTTAGCAGTTGACAACCTCTTTCAACTGTTTCTGAATATTGAAATGGATAATTAATTGAAGTTGTTGACTCTAGGCTGCTTCAGTAACTAGGTCATCATCATCATCTTCATTTCAGCAATCGACTGCTGCACATAGGACTCCCCTAAGTCTCACATTGACCGGTCCCGTGCGTCTCGCATGGAGCGGATCCTCTTAACCTTCACCAGGTCATCGGCCCACCTAGAGGGAGGTCTTCCAACGCAAAGTCTTCCGTTTCGCGGTCGCTACTCCAGAACTTTTTGGCTCCATCGGCAATGTGCCTTGCCAACTGCCACTTAAGTTTGACAATCCTTCGGGCTACGTCGGCAACCTTGACATCAGTAATTAGGAACTGAGAGTTAAAAAATCAACCAATATTCCAAGTAAATCATCTTTTTTAAACGAAAAACCAAAACTCCAAACACAAATCCACTACCAAATAAAAACTTCGCTTACTTTTCACAGAAAATCCGCCATTTCCATCTCAGATCATGAAACATGCATGCAACTAAACGTCTATGAGCCGGCATTATTGAATATCCTGGCTATTGGATATTGTTGCAATGGAAATCGCTTCTCGAAGCGTTGCGTCGCGGAAACGCTATTAATTTCCGAAACGTCGATTTGTGTCGGCTTTGCGTACGACATGCGACGGTTTCGGCTATATTTAGAACTTCGAATAATGTGTGGATGTTCGATTCTGAGCTACCAATCTGGTTAGTTTTTGAATGTTGAGTTTGGGATTTGCGGGATTATAAAACTTGAGTTTCAATCGTGTGTTTTGGAGTGGGGGGGGGGGTATTGTTATTTTAAAGTAAACTGGTGATTGGACATTGCACGGGGGGTTTCGCGGCGGGCAGTCGGCGGTGGCTCACGCTCATCATGTCGCTCCATGTAAAATGATGTTATTCAGCTGCGGTTAGACTGGAAGCCAACCCCGATATAGTTGGGAAAAAGCTAGGCAAGCAGTGGGGAGATCAAACCTGCCAATGTTAATGATGAAACATGATAGTATCATGTATGGCACACTGTTAATCATACATTTATTGACAGGACATCATACAACAAAAACCGTTCTAACTCCATACAAGATCAAAACTGCCCGTAAAATCATTACCCTTTATAGTCACGGAGTCAGTTCAGTTGAATCCAATAATCTTGTTTGAAACCTTTCCAGTGCGAACGTGTTCGAATAAATCTTATTTCGTAGCTGTGACGTCATTCCTGAAAATACCCAAAATTTGACTATTCAGTGCAGACGTACGGGAAATCGAGTTAAGCTCTTCTAATTTGGCTTTGATGTTTAGACATCGTTCGTGTTGATGTTATTCAACACGAGTTCTCGATTCGATTCCGAGTTTGGTGGAAATTGTGATAAAGCATTTTGATGTGTCCAGTCGGACTTTATATTCCTATTTAGTGTTCGTTGGTCTAATTGATAACTTTGATGTATGGTAAGTATTGAGTTGGCAACTATTTGGCACAGCCGTGAGGCACACAATAATATCGTTTTTGCTTAGATTTATCTTTTTTAGGGTTTCGTACCCTAAGGGTAAAACGGGACCCTATTACTAAGACTCCACTGTCTGTCTGTCGGTCCACTTGTCACCAGGCTGTATCTCATGAACCGTGATAGTTAGAAAGTTGAAATTTTCACAGTTGATGTATTTCTGTTGCCACTATAACAAGAAATACTAAAACAGAATAAAAAAATATTGTAGTGGTGCTCCCATAAAACAGACATGATTTTTTTTTTGCCGTTTTTATAGATAATGGTACGGAACCCTTCGTGCGCGAGTACAACTCGCACTTGGCCGGTTTTTGTATTGTGTGTACTTGTGGCATGTGCCAAATAAATGTATTGTCTTTCTTTCAATGACGTTGACTTTCTATAATAGAAGTGGTACAAACACTATGGGTGCTCCGTTTCGCATAGACCTGCCGTCTCTAAATTATATAAGGGTCAAATCAGCACAGCTCGAGCGAACTAATACTACGTTAAAGTTAGAGTACACGCTAACGCTCTTTAGAGCTTATTGTACATCCATCTACACGTGCAGCCTGTGGGCAAAGTATACTCGTGCGGCATACAACACCCTCCGCGTCCAGTTCAATAACGCGTTCAGGGCAGTGTTGAGGCTGCCCCGCCACTGCAGCGCCTCGGGCATGTTCGCGGAGACGCGCACCGACTGCTTTCACGCGACGGTGCTGTCGCTGGTGCGCAGAGTGCAGGGCAGCGCCAACACCGTTCTGGCGATGATCGCCATCAAACTGGATTGCCCTTATATCCGGCAATGCTGTAGCAGACATATTGTTACTTTGGGAGTGTGAGTGTTTGTTTTTGTATGTGCTTGTTAACCTGACTATATATCGTTTTTTAAGTATCTGTTTGTATATGAGTCTTGTTACTTGAAATAAACTAATTTTATTTTTATTTTAAAGGTAAAATATTATCATTAGCTCAAGAATTTATTACTTACCTATTTAAAGTTCATGTACAGTACCTACTGGTACATAGGCGGATATTTCTAAATTTATAACGTAAATTTTACCAACCAGGCGCAGGTACCTACTCGACTAGCATAACTAATATCGATCGATATCAGCTCTGAATTTTGAACAATTCAAAGTTCCATTCATTTGAAATTAATGGAGTAATGACCCAAAGATAACATCTAAGTGAACCCTAAAATTACGCCAACCTCTCGAATTGCTCTCTATTACAAAGGAACATTCTAGAACAGTTTAGAAAATGGCGCTAAAATTCTGTAGAACCACCTCGTACCTCGCTTATTTTACTAACGATACTATGTAAATGAAGTAATCAACACACCTAATCCAATCTTTTTGTCGTCGTACCAAATTGCTCAAAAACGATGTTACTCCCAAACTGCAAGCACAAACTGGCAAAAAGCTTAATAAAGTACCGATATCGCAAAAGGAAATGGCTCCACTTCTATTCAAAAACGTTGCTAACCCAAATTGAACTTTGACAATTGTATTTTAAAGTCCAATTTGCTCCATCGTGTATTATCCAAAGTTGGGATTCGAGGACGGTAGTGGGACATCATTTGAATAATTAAAAAGCGGCTTTATCTATTTATTCAGTTATTCGTCATTCTATTTCTCGAAAGGTATGCTGGCTTTCCAACTTAAAACTATTATGTCTTTTTAGGGTTCCGTACCCAAAGGGTAAAACGGAACACTATTACTAAGACTCCGCTGTCTGTCCGTGCGTCTGTCACCAGGCTGTATCTCATGAACTGTGATAGTTAGACAGTTGAAAATTTCACAGATGATGAATTTCTGTTGCCGCTATAACAACAAATACTAAAAAACAGAATAAAACAATATTTAAGTGGGGCTCCCGTACAACAGACATGATTTTTTAGGGAACGATTTTTTTTGGCCGGATTTTTGATAAATGGCAACGAACAATAAGCTTAGTTCTTCGTTGTCCTTGTTGTCTGTGTATTTTTATTTCTATTACGAAAAGATTACACTATGTCAAAGTTCTAGTACTCCTAGATTTTCAGAACCAGATTTTCGTTTTTATTTTTTTCAGCTTTTCTGTATTATTGTTTGTCCTCTATGTCAGGACACGACAAAAATTCTATTGACACTTCAAACAGTGACTTTGACAGTCAATTGATACGATTCTCGATATTACAACAAACTAAAATGACAAACATTCAAAAAAAGTCTAGAAATATAAGTGTCAAATTCAGTTATGTTAAGAGTAAATAAATGGTACATAAATAAGATAAAATGCTTTCTTGAAAAAGGTCGTTGTAAGAATATATTTCTTTTCTTTCTTTCTTTCAGGCTGTCATAGTTTTTATACATTTTAAGGTTGAATTCCAAACCACAACCGCAAACTCAGCGTTAAAGCCGATCAATAGCAATGACTGACTGCAACGATAGGAATGGTTTCTTTGCTAAACTACGATAAAGTTGACAGGCGGCAATGGAAGCGTTTCCATAGAGTTACAAATAAAACTGTGCGACATTCCAATGTTAAAAATAAATTCATTTATGAACAAATCATATTTAGAAGTAACAGGAAAAAAAAAGTAAAACAGAAGGCCAGGACAGGAAAACCAAACCAGCCAGCAACAATTTCAAATCCATATTCCACATTTAAAAATCTCAGCAACATTTCAAGATGATCACAACTCGAAACAAAGCGTGTCCAAGACTAAGATAGCTTAGATGGCTTAAGTATCTCGTTCATGTAACAGTGCGGGTAGAATATAAAACGGGTGCACGTACGACCAATGTTTGTACATTGGTCCACAAACACTTCGTTTGATCATGTACAGCAAACAATTGGTCTTGGTACTGCTTGGACGCTAGCCCTGTCTGGTGATTGGTGATCGGTTGGTTAAGAATTTGCTGTTTGTTCGTGTTTATGTTTACGGAGGAATTCCTTTGGTGGATTTTGTTTGTGGGGAAATTTTGAAAATATTATTGCAGTGTTTTAGAATGGAACATGGTCTGCAGGTTCTGTTTTGTGTACTAATATCGATTTAGAAGTATGAAGAACACGGTGCCTATGTTTTTCATCCCGCATAAAAAAGGGAGGATCCTCCGACCAGACGGGTGATATGTCTGGTGGGCTACTTCCCGACAGTTCTTAACTATAACTTCGCGATCGATTTTTATGTAAGTTCTTTATTTATTTCATAGATGGCGCTGTAGTACTTTTTGTACTATATTGCTGTAGTAGTTTTTTAACAGCTAGGCTACGATCTTATGACCAGTCTAAATAAGAGCTATCGTATAACGTAGTAACTTGGTTTAGGAGTTCATACAGGCAGATAGGCAGTGCTCCTTGTAAAATACTGGTATTCAGCTGCATCCGGTTAAACTGGAAGCCGACCACAAAATAGTTGGAAAATGACTAGGCAAATGATGAATATGAGTATATAGGTTGCGATATATTTTGATTGCAAAAAGATCAGTTACAAGTAACAACAATGTGAAAACTATCTCATTTCGCATAGTTTTCTGTCAACGATGTGTAAGTCTTTAAAAAATCTTGTAATTCTGTAAATAAACATCGTTTTCTGGTCACAAATACACGACAAGAATAAGCACAATAATATTATTTCCAGTCTCCATATCAAAAGATTCGTCTGCAATATCCTTTCTACCCAGGCGTTGCTGTTCCTAAAAATATCCACCACAATCCGTCTCAACATGAGCAAAGCCACCTGATCATAATCTTATCCAAAACTTCCATAAATGACCTTGTGGTGTCCTCAGGGAAATCTCTCCATGTTCCGACTTGTCACGCTTGAGATATGAAAGGCTGACTGTGAGTAATGCTGGTTACGTCTAGATGAGGCCGTGGATTTGCAGGATTAAGCCAGACGTGTTATTATTGCGTATGTGAGAGTTTCTGAGAGTTACCCGCTTAATTTGGCTTTGAATTTTTGAGGACGTTTAGTCTTGGTGAGATTTGGGAGGATTAGTTAATGATTTACGTTCTGTGAGCATGGTGTCACTATGGATAAAGGTAATTCTGAGATTTAATTTATGTTTTCGTTTTTTAGGGTTCCGTACCTACCCAAAGGGTAAAACGGGACCGTATTACTAAGACTCCGCTGTCTGTCTGTCCGTCTGTCACCAGGCTGTATCTCATTATCCGTGATAGTTAGACAGTTGAATTTTCACAGATGATGTGATGAACTTCTGTTGCCGCTATAACAACAAATACTAAAACCGAATAAAAAAATATTTTTGTGGGGCTCCAATACAAGACTTGATTTTTTTTGCCTTTTTTATAGATACGGAACCTTTCGTGCGCGAGTCCGACTCGCACTTGGCCGGTTTTTTTATTTATTTCTTTCTTTTCACTATTGTTTTCTGGCCAGTTGATACATTCAATGAATACAAACACAACCTTTTTTGTCAAATTAAAAGGTACAACATCTACAAGTTAAGCTTTTTAAGCACTTATTTAAAGGTTGACTGGTAGAGAATACCTTGTGGTATTAAGTCCGCCTATGTACCACTCTTGTACATGAAGTTTAAATAAATGAATAAATATATATTACATAACAGCGAACATCGGATAATCCCACTGGATTGTAGGTACTACCGGGATAACAAAGTATGTATAAACCTAGGTTTTGACCTACTAAACCTACCTATATAAGGTTCGTAGAAATTAGTTAAGTCGTTAAGGCATACAGATACTAATATACAGATAGACAGTACGTTATTTTTCCATACCTTAACAACTAAACATGACTGAGATACACGGACTTTCATTAGCATTTATATTACTAGTATGGATTTGTGCTTCTTCTATACAAACCATGATGTAGTTATTATAGAGAAGATATTATTAAGACAAAAAAAAACTTTGCAATTTAATATCACACTATTTTTCTGCGGCTGGCCTGAGAGTAAAATAATTTTATTATCTGGCCACCATTTCCAGTCAATATTTCCACAGAATTCGAGAAGAAAATTCCAAAACCCTGGACCCTAAGATGTATCAATCAGACGCATACCAGTTGGCATCCGTAAATAAGTAAGGAGCTACTCATGTTTACTGCGACCCACATATAGGCAGACATTGAAAAACAACGGTACAGCTACGTCAGAGGCAGAATTACAATCGCTAATAATAAATGTAAGGTTTCGAGGATTTGAACAGTTGCTACCAAGGAGTGGGAGACAGGAATAACGAGGGAAGGAAGCAACTAAAGTAATACACGACGTAGTTGGAATATTTTTGGTGGATTCCAAAGAATGTTTAGTGGGAACGTAAATATTAATGTCTGGGAATCATAGTGACTGGAATGTAGTTTCATGAATCTTTATTGTGTCATCGTACATGTAGCGACAAGAATTGAAACTCCTAAACTTAGTTACTTTTGAAGATATTAAATTAGATACTATGTTAATATTTATTTGTACTCATTTTCAACTATAATATTCACATATGATTTTTTTTTTCGAAATTGCAAGAATTATCATTGAACCGAGAACCTTCGAGGTGGCACAAGACTGTTGGACGGCTAAGTCTAAATTTTGAGGCCACAAACGGTTAGCGTCCTTTCTTAAAATTTTAATGTCTTCAAACTGACTTCTGGCAACCAATTCTATTTCATAAGTGTTTGATGTAGACCTTGTACCTCGCAACTCGCCTTTTGCATCATCCAAAATTTTCGTGTTCAAAATCCCAACAAGATTTTCTCTCTTTTGTTCATTCCATAATCACATTATCAGCTGACCTATCTAACACCCTGCTACTGCCTCCGAAACCTTCCCATTCATCAGCTCACAAACATAAATAACACCTACCATCCTAATCAACAGGACATCACATAAAATCCAGAGTACATACTATGGATACAGCAAATATTTTTCTACCATTTATCCTGCCGGGCAAACACGGCCGTCCCCAGTGTAATTCCATTATGGATGGACCCGCCCGTCCTGTATTATTCAACGTCTCACGAATCTTTGTGTAAAGATTCTTGTGTTTCTGTTTTAATATTAGTCTGTTTACTAAGGAAATTGCCTGCTATATCTTAGTTGGATCTGTCTCTCTCCTTATCTGGGTGTCACTTTGTGTTTTTGAAATTTTTATGCGGTCGCTCCGGACGAAATTATGGCGGTTGATTGATGTCAAATAATATAAAGTTGGTGGAATTTTTCTGGGTTTACGGGTCTCCCAAGTGTTTTGGTGGAGTTATTAAGAATGCAGATGGCTTACATTTTTTGGCAGGGAGTTTTAGTAGTTATTTTTTTGGTTTTTAGCTTCGACATTGTTTTTACTGTCAAGTTTACGTAACTGGACGTACAGAATGCCACGTTAGTGGTTGTAAGCGCGACTTTTGACCATGGATCTTGGGTTCGGATCCATCCAGACAAAGTGCTATTAGGGTTTTTCTGTTTGAATCTTTTCATTAGCAGCCTCGATTCATGAAGTTACTTTGCCTTTCATAAATTTTTAATTGTGTAATTAGTTTTTTCTTGTTTCTAATTTTTTTGTTGTTGTTTGTTTGTGTTTTTGTGTTTTGTTTTTTTTTGTTTTGTAAATTAAAAATGTGACTATAGTATAATATGGTACTTGGAATTAACTTATTTAATCCACATAGTTCAAAACACTTCAGACAATTCCTGCGATTATCATAATAAGATTAGTTCACAATAGATGTATTACAATCAACCTATTGATTACCGTCGAACCAATCATGTGTAAGGTACCTAACCATACTCTATTAGCGAATCACAGCCCTGAATACATTATAATTATTAAACGTAATAAACGTGTTTGATTGGGCGGTGATTGGTAGACCACGAGGTTGGTTTCCCGATGACTGGGCTCTGGAGACAATGTTATTGTAGAGCATTTAATCGTTATTGTGAACCTATAAAATAGCTGTTTTGCTATTTTTATTATATATGGACAATCAATCCGCGGTGAATAGACAATATCGCGGAATGGGGGCTATTGCATGAATTCGCCGCTGGAGGCGTTAGTGTAGAGTAAGGTCTTCAGAAATGTCAGATATCATAGATTGTGCGCCCGTTGCGCGCTTTTCAGCAAGTTCTAGATCTAATTTGTTAGTAGGTACTTGGGCTCCAAGTACTAACAAATTATTATAATATTAATTAAATCCAAGTCATGCGAATTACAGGGACAAAATTGTAAATATGCGTCTGAAATTTACACTATGTGGTGTGATTTATGTAATAAAATAAACTTTTTATGAAGTTATTGGTAATTTATTAAAGTATAATATAATCAATGACAGGACCCATCTGGTGTGCTCACAAAAGATAGCCCTCATAGGGAAGCTGTAGAGAACTGTGACTTTTCTATTCATAAAATGTCTCAATAGATTCAGTAATATTTATACGACATAAGTATTTGAGGATAAGCATTGTAGTATAAAACTAACTGTTGCCGGCGACCTGCGTTCGCGTGAAATTATTATACAAAAATATTATTTCCGTTTTCGAATCGTATTTTGTTACAAATTTCAAGGGTTTTAATTTTTATGCGCGGAACCTTAACATTTTTCTAAAATAAAAAAGCTTATGTTAGACCTTATAACATCAGCTATCTGCCATTATCATATCTATTCCCATTAAAATCGGTCCAGCTGTTTTGGAGATTATCCGGAACAAAAAGACAGACAGACAGACAGACATAAATTGAAAAAAAGGTGTTTTTGAGTACCGTATTTACTTTCATAAGCATTCAGTAAAAAACTGTTATTTTGGTATTACAAACAGACACTTCAATTTTATTTATTTGTATATGCATGTATATAGACATAGCGTTTGCTTGCGTGAATTTAATTATGCTTCTGTGTTCTATTCCTGTTATTTTCCCCGCTTTAATTGTATTAATGTACAAGGATCTTTTGGCGCGTGGCAAAAATCGAAACTACATAACATAACATCACGCTTGTAATCTTCAAAGGGCTAATCAGAGTTGTACCCATTAGTACACCCACATTTCGCCTGTTATATTAAAGTCCCATGTAATAGGGGGCAAGCCTATTGCCATCAACCGGGCACAAATTCAGAATCCATGGCTGCTACTGAGAAACTCCTGAAATCGAAACTAACACTGCCATATAGCTTTTTTATAACATTCGACAAAGCAATTGCACAAAATGTTTATCAAAAGCACCTCCCTGTCAACGCTATTCAAGCAAAAATGTCTCGACCGCTTTTGTTTTCTCGATATTCAAGGTCTCGCCCCAAAGCGTTGATTTATTAGAACTCTAAAATTGGGTTAACTCACCGCTTTGTTTGCCAATACACAATCCACAGGCAACTTTCAAAAGGAAAACAAGTTTAGCGTAAAAAGCGAATTACGCAATAAGATTTGTGAGTGAAAAAAAAGAGCTAAGTGCGAGTCGGTATTGCTCAAGAGAGGCTCCGACCACCGTACAATATTTCATTTAGATCAAACAAAATACACGTTTTTTTTTTGTATAAAATACGTCAACGTCGTTAAATTTTTAACTTTATAATATTTTTATTATTAGTTGTTATAGCGGCCATAGTACACACATTCTATGAAAATTTCAAAAATCAGCCTACTACGGTTCTAAAGATACAGCCTTGTGACAGACGGACTAACAGCGGCAGCGGAGCCTTGGTAATAGGGTCCTGTTGGCACCCTTTGGTTAAGAGACCCTAAAAAAACAGCGAAGCAGCCATTGAATTCACTTAATTCAAAATAATAGGAAGTTGGGCACAGTTGCTCAAAGATTTCCTCCGATCGGGGTCCAAACCTTGAGCATTTTGTTTTGAAGATATGCGAAGTAAATTCACGCCCGGAGGCCGCGAGTGGCTCGAATTGCTCGCCAAAGACCCGAAGTTAAATCGACTTCAGAATTGTTACTCTCTTCGGATGTGAGAACCGATAGGGCCTATCGAAAGAAATTTTTAGGCACCAAAAAGGTTTTTCGACGAAAAAGGTTGGAATAATAGTTATAATCAGTTTTAGGGTATAAGTACTTTGAGTTTGCCCGTTTCGGGACTTTGAAACGTGTGATAGGTTTTAAGTTTGATTTGGGTAAAGGAATGTGATTGACTGCTCCGGGATTAAAGTTGGGTAAGGTTAAGTTGGGTCGAATAAGGAACTGGAATTTATACCCGCCGTGTTTTTGGGTTCGGTGTAGATATTGATTTTAATAGATTGGAAATATTTTTGGGTTTATGTTTGTAATTGTTTTTGGAGTACTTACGGTGATTAACTTGTTTCACACATACCACAACCGCATCACGTGGGCGGACGTAATTTTGTATTGAAAATGAAAAGTAGAATTTACATGGACCACATTTTACCGTCATTATCGACCACGTGAGTGATACCGACCATATCGCAACCACAACGCAACCACCAGTGACACCGCGAACTATCGTCCGACACTCCGACCACATCGCACCAAAAGGGGAACGAAGCAGTGGGAAAAACTGGTGTCATATACCATACGACCTGCGAACAGTACGAGGGCCCGCTAGGCAGTTCTTTACTATTAGTAATTTATTTAATTACTTCTGCAAAACGTTGAAGGAAACATCATGAGAGAATGGGCCTACCTATCCCAAACCAAAAGCCCTCAATCCGACCCCGTAGAGGATTAAGGACGATTGTATAACCAATCTTACGGAGAAGAAACCTGCGACTCAGCAGCAATACCAAACCAAAACCAACAAACCTACATTCTGGCAAATAAATAGTTTTTTTTTTTTTTCTTAATAACGCTGGAACGACATGGTCACTAACAAAATCGTTAACACTGAAAACGGGATATTTACCATGTTTACTATCGTTTTGAGTTCTCGATATTTCGATATTTGCATTGACCCCAAGTAGAATGGGACAAGGGCAGGAAGACGATGACCTCAGTATGAGCTATTCTGCCATATACCATCTCCAATAAACCACCATCAAAGGTTCATGCCTATAATGGAGCAGATCATCATTTGCCTAGCCTTTTCCCAACTATCTTGGGGTCGGCTCCCTGTCTAACCGGATGCAGCTGAATACCAATATTTTACATGGAGCGACTGCCTTATCTGACCTCCACAACCCAGTTGGTCCACTGGGTCATACGATATCCTTGGTAAGACTGGTTGTCAGACTTTCGGGCCACTGACTACCCGTAACGACTGTCAAAGATTTACAAATGACAGCCGGGACCAACGGCTTAACGTGCTTTCCGAGGCACGGAGAAAACTCGGTACGTAATATGGTCACCCATCCACAGACCAACCTAGGCAAGCACGGCTTAACCTCGATCGACCCGAGCGCCTGTTAATATTAAACCACGAGCTCCTCCTATAATGGAGCAGTTGAATATACAATATATATATTTCGGTACTGTTGCAAGCAATGCGATCACGGATAAACTGAAGAAATATTTCTTCAGTTTATCCGTGATCGCATTGCTTGCATTTAGTAAACAAGGTAAATATCCCGTATTCAGTGTTAATTCTAATATCAGTTTCAATGTTGAATCCCAAAAATGCATAAACATTAGACAGTTCGCGCATTTTAAACCTCAATCCGATACAAATACAACTTCCTAAATAAATAAACATCGTACTCCGTCTCTATATCACCGATAGCCATTAAAATTTAAAAGTATTTTAGCTGGAAACAGTAACGAATGTTTCAATATATCTTATGTAGGAACAAAATAGAAAATGTACTGCTTCACCCCCCATTAGCTTTATAGCTAGTACATCGAGCTGGCAAAGTATTGTGCGTTGGGATGTATGGAGCCGTGTGGGCGTCGGTCCAAAATTCAGTCGCCCAATACGGGAGGGAAAACGGGATGTGAACGTATGTGGTGTGACTGATTAATTGTGGATTGATTAGTTGTTATGGGGTGATAACATAGTCATTTAAATAATTGATCAAACGTAACAGGTAGGTAGCTTACCTGATTTCCAACAACTAATTTGAAAAATAAAAAAAAGCGTTACTGAACTTTTTTTTTTCGAAATATACCATTTTCTCTACCTATCGCTGCAAATGGTAACATTTTTCGGCATGATTTTTGTTTAACATTTCTAAATAGCTTACTAATGTTATAAGTTAACATTTTTTTAAATAACGCTTTATTTACCTCCAATAAAAAATCTTGAATTTAAAAGGTTTTTCTTTACTATGAAAATAACAAAATTTAAAAACTCCTGTATTTTTTTTTTCAAATTAGTTGTTGGAAATTAGGTAAGCTACCTACCCGTTACGTCCGTTTGATCCATTATTTACGGGACACCCTGTATGCTTAAATTGAAATAGCCTGCCTCGTTGGTCTAGTGGTAGCGATCGTTATTGCTGAGCATGAGGTTCTGGGTTGAATTATCTGATCGGGCAAATTATTATTGGATTTTTCATCAGGCTTTTTCAGTAGCAGCCGCGGAGTCTGGATTTGTGCCTGGTTGACGACAATAGGCTCGCCCCCTATTACATGGGACTTAAAACATAAATGTGGATGTACCACTAGGTACACCTCTGCCTAACCCTTCGGGGATTACAGGCGTGATGTTATGTTATAATTTAAACATCATATTTTCTCTGTCATCTTTAATCAATTGACCAAAATAGCAACGATGTAAAGTATTGTGAGTCGGGATGCTGGAGCTGTGTGGGCGTTGATCCAAAAGTCAATCGCCCAATGAGCGAGGGAAACGGATTGGTAACGTTATGGGCACAATATAAATATGGAACAGTATGAAAACTAGGCCTAGTTGTTAAAATAACTACCTACATAAAACTTATTACGCGACCACTCGTCTTGACGCGGCACCAACGACTGAACGTACCGTCCGTCTTATGACAACAGGCCGTGTCGACGGAGCGTTCGTATTCCACGCGCGCCTCAAAGAGATGTCAGCAAACCAGAGGGGTGCTAGGGCCGATACCTGCCAGGGCTGCGGGACTGTTCGAAAGAGATACCGCGGCCCTGGAACATAAAGGGCCAATGAAGGAACATGGGTGGTTTTTAGTCAGCAAGAGTCTGACACTCCCTTCCGCTCCGCCCAGAGCGGGAGGAGTCATTTGATGATTTCACACCCTCCAAAAAAAAAAAGAAAAAAAAAGGAGTCTCGTCGATTCGCATGTTTGTGTGAGTGTGCCGTTTCGAACGGTTAGTACGTAGTTTCCATACTGTTCCATATTTATATTGTGTTATGGGTGATTGATTGTGGATTGAATAGTTGTTATGGAGTGGTAATGAAGTTAGGTAGTGAGGATAATTAGTGAACAAAATCGAAATCTTGCCCTTATGTAATATTGACGTATGAAGGTGGACGAAGTCAAGACCCTTAAGGAATCCGAAAGGCACTGGTTCTCCTCACCATTGCAATATTTTTTTGTTCTAGTGTCTAGAAAGGTTCCCAGGTATGGTCTAGAATCTAGACCATACCTGGGAACCTTTTATTTACGGAGATATTGGGGGTAAAAGTTCCAACTTATTCACAAGTTTTTAATATTAGATTTTTACTATAAACGTCTCCACGACCCCTGTACTATTCAATCCATCCATCTTCACAATGCTTTGAGTGCGTTACATTGAGTACTACTTATCGTAAGACGTGATTTTTCACCCCAAAAAGAAGCCGTTTCCCAGCAATAATGTTTGCGTTAAGTTACTTAGTTTGATGTACAGAATACTTGGTTGACGGCTTCGTTAAGGGTCTAGTTGCACTCTGTGTGAAATGGTGATCTGTACTGTGTGCTTACCCCACAGAAAGAGGTCTGAGTTAATGTATGTATGTAAGATGTAACTATGTACGAGTGCATTTTTTTTTTGTATAATGTTTGGTGATGTTTTGTTTTTTGATAAATGAATTTGAAGGAGACACGAAGCGTGTTCACACGTGTTTATAGGAAAATGTACTCAGTCTTTTTTTTGTATTATCGCGAACTGATCTATCAATAGCTCAACATTTTATATCATACTAACAAAATATTGTTATTGGGTTTTTCCATCAAGAATTTGTCAGTAGTAGCCACGCAGTCTGGATTTGAGACTGGTTGACTCGCCCCCTATTACATGGGACTTAAACATAACAACTGACAAAATGTGGGTGTACATAGGCACACCTCTGCCTAACCCATCGGGGATTACAGGTGTGATGTTATGTGACTAACAAATATTTTGTATTCACGGCTTTTGTGTATGACAACGATAAACTTCTATATTAATTCTTTAGAAAAAATAGTTGACTATTGCAAAATGAACACTATAACTCACGGCATAGCCTTGAAAATCACTGGCACGGAACATCCTTTACATAGATGTAAGACAAAAACATGATGGCATACAAACAATATAGGCACAGTTACACTCTTCCGTCAATCTACATTTACGAGTCACTGGGGCAGCAAGTTGATAAATTTTATGTTTTTCCTCCATTTTTAGAGCCGTATGCAAATGCGTAGTGACGAATAATAATCTCCAGACTGATGTAAGGCAGGAAGAGGTTAAGGAATATGTTTTTTTGGAAAATGAATGAAGCAGGAGTGAACTACCTAGACACAAACATAATCTCATCTGCCTACCCTTTCTGTTTTGGGATGGGAAATCATCAAATGACCCCTCCCGCTCTAGGCGGAGCGGAAGGGAGTGTCAGCCTTTTACTGACTAAAACCCATCCATGTTCCTTCTTTTGCCCTTTGTGTTCCAGGGCCGCGGTATCTCTTTCGAACAATCCCGCAGCCCTGGCAGGCATCGGCCCTTGCAACCCTCTGGTTTGCTGACATCTCTTTGAGGCGCGCGTGGAACACGAACGCTCCGTCGACACGGCCTGTCGTCATAAGACGGACGGACGGCGAGTTAGCTCATCTGCCTACCCTTGTGCCAGCTTTGTTGGGGCATCTACCAGTCTACCCCACCTCTCGTGCTACCCACCAGCGACCATGACGACTTAAAGCTGTATTATTTTAATCTCATTCCAGTGTGAGAAAGGATGACGCTAGACGTCTTCTATAGCTCCGTCTCTTTCCCACACTGGAGTGACATTAAAAATACTAAAATATTGCTTTAGACGTCATGGTAACCGTGGACCATGGACCCAGCAATGATGATGATGATAGAAAAGTTGCATTATGCATCGCTTTGGGCTATCATAACTATGCTACCTAATTATATCAATCCAGTTGGAACTCGCTCTCGAAATACGAAACACTTTAAAAGGATATCGAATTATCGACTCCTACTTATTACTTTTGTAAATGGTCTACCTGAAGGAAGAAGTTCTAAGGTATAAACTACTATAATTGTTATCATTTTGTTTTGGTATAAGTTTCAATTCTAATGGTTGGATGTAAGAGTAGAGGAAGACCAAAGAAACGATGGATGGACTGTGTGAAGGATGATATGGCTGGAAAGGAGGTGACTATTGAGATGACGAGCAATGGAGAAAAAGTTTTATTGGCAAAAGGGGCAGAAAAATTATGATAACAAGTTTCAATTCTAAGTAATAATAATGGCATGTTTTAGCACTAAAAGAGTCTCAGTCTATTTTAAAAATCCAGTTCCTAAAAACTTCAAAACACTTCCCATTGAATCTATTTTCCTATACACACATATCAATGCATTTCACCCGCACCGCTAGCAAAGCAAACAAATGTTTGTGCCAATATTTGGCCAATCCCCAAAACCTGGCCGTAGAGAATACAGAGCTAAATTTCGTTCCACTTATTAAATAAAACAGGCCAGTGACCTAACAGGGATTGATGGCTATACCCTCACGTTGTTGGCAAACACTTTGGTCGTATGTAGCCAAAACGGTCACATTTTTATAGCCTCCTTGACCCGATAATATGGTTTACTTTGTCATTAATATATGACCCATGTATGGGAAACGGCGAAACTGGAGGCAAAGTGGTAATTTTTGCTGGTGTCGAAGTTTGTTTGATGGGGCGGGAGATGGGAAGTTTTGTTCGCTAGTGAATGCTATGGAAATAAGGTTAATGTGGTTTTTGTAATCAAAAGGTTGGCGGTCTGTTTCCCAATGTTGCTACTGTATCTGGGTTGTATTGCGCCAAAATTATATCATACATCTTGTTTTATGTATGCGTTCGAGCCGAGTGCAGGTTTAATATATACAGACATACATAGGTATGTCACCAACGGCCAATTCCCGTAAGTATGTGGACGATTTTAACTAGGAATTGACTTACAGGTTACAGGTTCGGCAGGCGCTCCATGTAAATACTGGTATTCAGCTGCATCTGGTAAGATTGGGAGTCGACCCCAAAAAAATTGGGAAAAGGCAGGCAGACGAAGACTCACAGATAAATACATAAAAGTCACAAACATTGAAATAGACCCCAGGAAAAAACCAACCCCATTTCGATTCTTTGAAAAAAAAAAACAAGCCGATGAAAAATTCGACAAAAAAAAGTTGTCAAACCTTTTTTCGCGTCAGTCAACGGGTACGAAAATGAAAAATCCCTTGCGTTAGGCCATCGATCTAAAACGGCCGTATATTGTGATGTACGGAACCTTTCGCTGTATTTATTACCGTTCCCGATTCGGGTAAGCGGTCAATGTCGGTTGATAGATGGTATTATGCAAATGTGTGATGTGTTATGTTGGTTTTTGCTGTTGTATTAAGGTCCTGATGAATGTGATGATGGGCGTGGTTGTTGTGAAATGGTTACTGCTATTGCCGGTCCGATTTCACTCAGGGGTGTAGTAAAACTTGATTTATGGGAGGATAATAGACGATCTTTATAAGGTGTATTATTAAGTAATATAAAATAATTAGCTGAGAACATAGCCAGTAAAAGATCAGTCAAACCAGTAAGGACAAAGTGCAATGCTCCGGACATGGACAATGACAGGCAGTTTTATTACATAGTCATAGTTCTTGAGTTCGAACCCAAGAACGTAGCTCCGTAGTTCATTTGCGTATTGTATAATTATCACTTGCTTCAGTGAAGGAAAACATCGTGAGTAAACAAGCATACCTGAGGGATACCTATTTCTCGACGGCATGTAAAGCGAAGTCACATGGGCGGCATAAAAACTCTGACACCAGGTTAGGTACTAACCACACGAAGAAGAAAGACTTCACTAAGTATTTGTATGGAGGTGTTCATGTCCGAAACTACGTCCACAATATGTCCGTAACGGTTGAATCGATCCTTAAGAGGCCATATTTTTTGCATTTCATCAAAGGCCTTAAAACTGAAAACGCTAAAAGAAAAAAATAAAACTACCAACATAATCCCAAATATTTTAATTCAGAAAATATAAAGCTAAGGCTACACGAGCGCTCTCGTCTAGCGGCTCATAGTATGTAGGGGCTTTGATGACGTATAAATTTGTGCGCCTCGCAAGGGATTTGCTGTGGCTGTGGCCATCCAACCGCAAATAGCGCATTATTGGTAGTATACTGTGTTTGTGAAATATGTGCTGTGCCGCGTATTTTGTAATGTTAACATGTTCATAGTATGTACCTACCTACCTATATACGTTTGTGCGTGTAATTTTGTTCGGCTACACGTGATTTGATTATGGTTTGTGCAGGTATTCCTAATGCAAAGCTACATCTGGTGGCTTTATTATTCGAGAATTGTTGGATAGTGCAATCACATTTATGTTTAGTTGAGCGTGTCACCAATATTTCGAAATGTTAATGAAGTATTATTATAGCGTGCATATACATAAACTTAATCATAGTAAAAAAAAAGTATTTCGATATTTTTGTTACTTACGTTCAATGTCAGCAAATACAATAATACACACCATTAAAAAACAAAAATGTGGTCTCAGTACATGTATTTCTTGCACTATCTGCTGCCAATGACCTTCGACCGCTTAAAGTTATTATGAAAATATTTCTATTCTGTTTGAATTGGATTTTGTTTACAATTTCATGGGTTTAATTTTTTTTTTGCACGGAATCTAATCCTTTTTCCAGAATAAAAGTAGCCGTATTTAATGCTTTTACCACAGCCATCTGACAGTAAAAAACTTGTTACAATTGGTCTAGACGTTTTGGAGATTAGCCGGAACAAAATGACAGACAAAAAGAAAAAAACAGATTTTTTCTTGTAATTACCGCAACTTTTTACCCGACTGCGAGACAATGAATGCTTATGAAAGTATTTAACTTTCATATGTATTCAGTAAAGAAATAGTTATTTTGAAATCAAAACCACAAACTTATTTTATTTTATTTATTTGTATAGTATAATAACATAAATTCCAACTACAGCTTCCATTATACCTAAACCACCTAACCTTTTCACAAAATTAAAACGAACCCAGCATAAAATACATAACATTATCTTTTAAAACACTTTGAACTACATTTCGTATTGAAAGGAGCTACGAAGGGTGTGGTATTAAACAGGCTTTGCCTTGTCACCGTGCTCGAGGCACTAGTCGCCGGTGGAAACTAAGCTTTATTTATGTTCCTACTTTTATATTAACAGGCTTTTCGTTTCTTGGAGACTTGAAAATTGTTTAATTATAGACAGCGTTCAGGGGGCGTGATTTTTGTTAAGTAAAGTGCTTTTAGTTGCCTTTTAATTACCTTCGGTAGTAACTAAAAAGGTTGTGAGAATGTCGGTACGTGTTTCTAAGAATTTTGACTTGGTTTGGTTTTGAAGAAAATTATGTTGTTCAATTTTTTGCCCGACTACGGTGAAGCCAAAAGGAACGGTTATGATTTTAGCAGTTAATGTATGTTTCTCTTTACGTATGTTCCTCCGTAGCGCCTAAACTATTCATCCGATTTTGATGAATAAGGTGTCAATCGATTCGTTATTATGGCCCCGGTAACATAGGGTACATTTTAACCAACTTCAACAATAGGAGGAGTTGATTTTACCTTGTAAACCCAGAATTTAATTAGAGCGTGATGTTTCAGTACACGATTTCTGTAGTTAGGTAAAAATGTTACTAAACATTGGTGAAGTCTAGTAAGTAATAATTGTAGTCGAAATGCAATTAAAAAAAAACAGAGTTACGCAGTAAATATACTATACATAGTAACGAGACGATGTCAAAACCATTCGTTTTGTTTGTTTTGTACATTCACCGTTCAATACAGTTATACAATAACGTTCAAAATAGAACAGTCTGCTTCATATAACGTTGTTTGTGTAATGCTATGACACATACGACGAGTAATATTTTCATGCTGATTTAGTAATAAATGAAAGAAAAATATTGTGGGAAACCGGCAAAACCGAGAACTAAAACATGACCATGAAGAGTCATGAAGAAGCATCGTATATCTCTGGCAGTGGAAACATTGTGGGAGGTATATACGGAAGATTTTTGTACAGTGATAGAAGTATTCAGTGAGAGAATCTGATTATAATTTGGATTTCAAATTGGAGTCATTTGCTTAAGTGACTTCTGGTTTTCAAGAGCTTGTTTTAAAATTAAATTAATTATATTTTTATTTAAAAGAAAAATTGGAAGTCCGAAAGAAATATTGACAAAAGTACCTAATTAAAAAGGTTTATTGTACAATTAAAATGTTTATTAAAGAGCAGGAGACAATCTCTCAGAAACAGATTATACGATCAATTAACTCTTTATATCGTCATCATCATTCTCATGACTTTATCCCAATTTATTTGGGGTTTGTGCAGTATGTCTTCTTCTTCCATACTTCTCTATTACTCGTCATCTCGTCCGACACCTCCTTTCTTGCCATATCATCCTTCACACAGTCCATCCATCATTTTTTTTTTCCTCCTCTACCCTTATACCCATCCACATTCATACTCAAAACTTTCCTTATGAAGTTTTCATCATTCCTCTGCATCATATGCCTAGCCAACCGACTACCATACATATTTTCAGTCATTATAATTGTTCATAAACGTTCCAAAGCCACACAGCACACTCTGAAGACTATATCCATTCCACCGAAATCAGAACACGTCCTAATTTGATATCAGTACCCTTTCCGTCTGTCAGTCATAACGGAATTGAATTGTGTCCTATCATGGCGCATAATACCCGCTCGTATACACGTACAATTTTATTCATTTATTCAGTGGCCTTAATATCTGAGGGGTACGTTTTGTTCAGATGGGGATATGGCGAGCTACTGGATAGTTGCATCTCATCTTATTGATACGATATGGAAACAGAAAAGTTAAAGCCACAGGCTTGAAAATGTTTCAATGCTTGTGTTTTTGGATTCCAGTAAGTACATAAACAATTAAACCTTGAAGGTAAATGGATTTGGATTGACGGCGACATTGCCGCCTGTTGCATTTTTACTACCCCAATGCAGGGAAGCCCAAAATGAGGGTTATGTGTTTCACCACTATGTATATCCGTTTATTGTTCCCTCGTAACCCCTAAACGGATGATCCGATTTAGACAAATTATAAATCGTTAGATTTGTCTTGGTAGCGCGAGTGTCACTGTTTACATTAAAATTTAAAAAAAGAAAAATATACCCATTTGAATTTAAACATAATTATAATTAAAGTGGAATGGGCCTGCTTTCAATTTTATTAAATTTAAAATATGCTTGTGTTTTGTTTTTCCGTCCTTTTTTTAGTGCCGTTGACTTTTTATTTTAATTTTATTTTTCATGCCGCTGCGACTGAGCGGCATTGCTGTTTCGGCTTATGGTTATAGGTGCCACCAGAATTACTCGACGATACATTAGTTCCACCACCAGCTGAACCCAGCCCCATTGTGAGCGCTATGACAACGGCCGTGGCAGTTTCGTCGAGCTCGAGCGACGAGTACTTCTCTCCGCCTACGACGCCACCACCTGTTCGTCGACGGAGAGGACGCCAGCCGCCGGACGGTTTAGGACCTCGAGGCCCACCGACCTCTGATAGGATCCCAGCTCCGGCGGCAGTGTGTAGAGCATGCGAGTGAAGCAATCCATCAATGAATACGTCATGCACTCATATAATTTATAATTCACACAATTATATATTTTACGTTTATATTTCACGAGGTGTTTTTAATTTTGCGTAATAACAGATTTCAAATAAATATTTGTCAAAGAAAACATCACAGATCCAGTTGATTAAAATATACCTAATACTTGGTTGTGTTTTCCAAAGAATCTGTATAATCAAATTAATAACTCTACTTAATTTCAATTGAAATTAAATTAAACTTCAAGAATCATTACTTATTGAAATATTAATTAACATAGGGGTTTTGTATAACAATTTTGTCAAAATTGCTTTCTGAAAAGTGCTTGCAAAAAAAAGCTGGATCTAAGAGAAAAGCAATTACCGCTCATTCTGTACAGCGTCAAATTGCCCATCCGTTGCCAGATCGCCAGATCCGTATCACCGTGTGGACCTGCCTTTATAACTCATTTACAGGACAAAGGATCTACACAAAATAAGCGAAAAGAGAAAACTCATAGAACATGGCAAATTATCATTTGCGATTGACTGGTTAGATAATTATGTGGACTTTAGATATTTAGACTCGTAGAATTTTATGTAATAAAAAAAAATTTAAAAAGAAACCAAAACAACAATACAACAACAACATCAACATAACAACAAATAAAGCAACACAATAACAACAACAACAAAAACAACATAATAATAAATAAAGAGCCTTCAATTCGAAGTGGACAAGGCAAAAAACTAGATTAGATTTAGATTATGTTGGTATTAGCCGTAGAACCGATGACGGTTGCGGAAGGCGTGTTTTTTTGTCTTACAAAATGGGCCTACTCTTGACCTCCATCACGCCTATTGAAAAGCGATGGATGAGATCTATGATGAAACGAGCGTGCCCAGAAGATGCCTGGTCATTTGTGTTCTTGGTTGGAGAGCGCGAATCGGCAACGGCAAAGTGGTACACCCTCAGATTAGGTGGGGCGACGATTCTCAAAAAGTAAGGATAGCAGCTGGATTAGAGTTGACAAAAATCGAGAGCTGCAGAGGCTGATTATAATTTTGTTTGTATGTGAAGCAAAATTATTCTTAGTCACAAATTCGTTTAAGGGGAAGCGCCCTGGTAGCCCACGATTTTTTTTTTGCAATTAGCAGGTTAGTGTCAGACTTAATATTAGAACAAAATATGATACCATAACAGCTATGTGTTTACAGATTTATAATCATTAAAATCATCAACTTGCAAATTGCAAGAAACGTAAAAAAAAATGAATTTCGCGGGCTTCCTTAACTCATCCTCCTTGAGCATGAAACAGTAAGATAACGTGTTCAAAACATACAGTCGATTACAGACAGGGTCTACTTTTAGCAAATTATAGAGAATCCCAGAAGTGGGATTCTAAATCCTAAATATGATAATAAATTCACAGCCGAAAGAGATCGTTAACGTAGGCTGCCTAAAACCACGCTAGTTCAGAGTTATGTTTTGTTTAGACCTCCATTTCTCCCTAGTGGGATATTAAGTGAATTTCGCGTTTTACTGTAATTTATCTGTGCGTGTATTTTGTATTAAAGTTTTAGGTTTCGGGTTTGGCGGCCATATTGAAATTGAACATTTGGTACGTGAGGGTGTGTTGACGTTATTCTTAATCAATTAGTATGTTTATTTACAAATGCTAGTGCGTTTTAAAATTTGTTGTCAATTAGGATATTATAAACAAATTCTAGCATAATAATATTTAGATCAGTCAGTTGGTATTTTATTCACTCTTCTTGATAAGAGAGCGTTACAAATATATTATCATCATGACTCCATCATCTGTCTAGCCTTAGGGTCGCCTTCCAGTCTAACCGGATGCAGTTGAATACCAGGATTTTACATAGCGACTGTCTATCTGACGTCCACAACTCAGTTACTTCTGGGTATCCCTTGGTAAGACTGGTTATCAGAATTTCGGGCCACTGCCTACCTGTAGCGACTGTTAAAGACTGTTATTATTCCGATCTCCTTTGAATTTTAATATCATCATCACTAAATTACCAAAATGTAAAAATGATGTTACCTATCCAAGGGTGGACGTGTGGCAGCCGCTTTCAGCTTCAGTTTCTTATTTCTACTACGGCTTTCAACATTAATAATGTAGAATATTGATATATGTATTAAAATTATATCCCCCTTATTTATAAAACAAATAAATAATAGTATTTTCTTTTTTTTTGACTATTTATTTATTACTATGTACATTATAATACATATATAGAGACTACAAGTAGAACTAAAATAAAGATAAAAAGAAGACTAAAAGAAAGTACCTGTTTATTATTAATATTAAAATAATAATAATATTTATTATTTATATAATATATTCATTAGGTATAAATGTGAAAATTTGTAAATCCTCACAAACTTTCGCATTTATACCTTATAACAAACGGACGGATGGATGTTTGTTACTCTTTCACGCAAAAACTTCAGAACGGATTTGGATAACATCTTAAAAGTTCTATTCCTAAGAATATACCGACTGTAAAAAAAGCAAAAAGATAGAAAGCAAAACCATTAAAAATAAAAGAAAAACAAAAATTCTTTCAAAGATATCAACGGGCTTGTAGCAGACCTTCCTCCATTTTTTCATTCCCCGACTCCTCGGTTCCTCCGTTCCTCAATTCCTCCATTCCTAGTGCATCCGAGATTAATTTTCCGAATCATTGATCAGTTTCGCACTACACTGGCCTTCAAGAAGATGTTTCCATTACACCGTTACAACTTTGCAATTCTAATTTGCCTGCATCGTCGTCTGCCTTCAAAAATGTATTCGTTTCGTTCGAGAGAGAGATATTTAAGACTTCATTGCGTTTTAAGTTGGGAATTATAGTTCTGGAGACGTTTGAATAGTAGTATTAAGTAAGAAAAATTTCATATTTTCCTGTGTTTGCTTGGGTGCATTGGACATGGAGATGTCGACGATGTCTGGTTTTCCAGGACTATCTCATTGGTCTCGTAGTCGTAAGTAGTACTGCTGAGCATGACGCATGATGGTCCTGGGTTTGATTTCAACATTGTTCAATATTATTTTTTTTTTTTCCATCAGGAATTTCTCAGTAGCAGCCACGGAGCCTTTTTTTTTTTGTTTGGGATGGGAAATCATTAAATGACTCCTCCCGCTCTGGGCGGAGCGGAGGGTAATGTCAGACTTTTACTGACTAAAACCCATCCATGTTCCTTCTTTTGCCCTTTATGATCCAGGGCTCTTTGTTTCCCGCAGCCCTGGCAGGCATCGGCCCTTGCGGGCCCCTCATGTTTGCTGACATCTCTTTGAGGCGCGCGTGGACCACGAACGCGCCGTCGACACGGCCTGTCGTCATAAGACGGACTGCGAGTTAGCCCATTACTCACCGTCCACAGGCCCGCGGGCAGCCACGGAGCCTGGATTCGTACCCTGTTGATCACAATAAGATCGCCCCCTTTACATGTGACTTAAACATAACTGGTGAAATGTCAGTGTAGCTAAAGCAGAGAGGTACCTACAATAAATTCTGTCTTAGCCTTCAGGGTATACAAGTGTGATGTTATGTCTTGCCTAAAAATTTAACAAAAGCATCAAAAATAATATCTCCTTTTAAGCGCTACACTTAGTTCCAATGTGATGTAAATTGGGACTGCTTAAGACGCGCCTCAGGGTAATGTATTCCGAATAATTTACGTAATCAGATGTATTATTGCACAGGCTGGGTCGGAATATTGCCACAGAGATATGGACTGTATTAGAAAAAATGTTGAAAACTAGTTATTTTGAGCGGTATTATGATATTAGTTTGGAATTCCTGTTTGCAAGACCTGGAAGTCTTTAAATAGACTCCGGACCCAGGTTGACCGAAGCTAGGTAAACCTGTTCAGATGGAGATTCATAGATGTTTCTGCCCTGGAGTGTAGATGTGGGGTTATTACACAACTTATGTTACACTTGATGAAAGAGCTACTGAAAAAAAGTGCCAAAGTCGCCTTTTGAGCTGAATCAATTAAGATTGCCATCGACATGCTACGTAAAAGAATATTGTAATTCTCTGTATGCAGGTCAGGGCATAAATAAAAATAAAAAAGCCTTTTTATTTCTTGTGGAATTAAGTTTAGGTTAACATAGTATTTTAGTACATTTAATAGTGAGTAGTTATTCCGCAAGAACCCCTCTGCAGGTCTAATAAAGGCCTCCTTCAAAGTGAATCATTCTTCTCTGGATTTCGCTACTTGTATCCAGTTTGGGCCTTCTGTGTGTATTATTTCGTCCTCCCATCTGTTGCGAGGTCAGGGCATAATTGTGGAAAAATTACGAGAATTGTTGTTATGTTTAGTATACTCTACTATAGTTCTTGTCTAGATAAACCGAAAACTTTTTTTTGATACAACATAATGGTGGAGAACTAATTTAGAATAATGTAAAAAAAAAACACAAGGCGTATTAGTTACGAGATTGTGACGGTCAAATAGACAATCGCTCAATGGAATATTGAACTGCATCCGGTTAGACTGGAAGCTTACTTCAACATAGTCGGGAAAAGGCTAAGTACGAGTGAGACTCGAGCACCGAGGGTTCCAAACAATCTTGAAGATATTTTGAATTAAACTACATATTTACGGTTTTCAGATGTTTACCTTTAGGTACATGTGCTGTAAGACATTGCTTCTTGCAAAATTTCATGATTCTAGGTAAACGGGAAGTACCCTACTGGTTTTGTTTCCCTTGTGAAATCGTAAAATATTCTACTTAAACGGTTATAAATATTTTGATTGACATTGTCTTGACAGACAGACGATCAAAGTGATCCTATAAGGGTTCCTTTTTCCTTTTGAGGTACAGAACCCTAAAAAACTCGTCTTTCAAAAATGACAATCAACCGTCTTCTAGTATAATAAAACACATCCACTGATGAACAGACACACTTTCTATCAGAACTATAACAAAGCACATTGCCAAAAATAAAAATACTTACCAATAATTCCTCCAAAATGGCGCCCTACATTTTCCATTCACCTTCCATCATTTCAAAATGAAAATTAAACCATAATCCAGTAATTTTTTTCACTACCGTATAAATTGGCTATATAATTTGAAATTCACATATCGTATTATTTCTCGTCGGAACCCACCCCGTATTAATTTTCGAGGAACACACTGTATTATGCGCGGGGTCTGCGCTTAACGATTACATACATATTGATGTAGCTTTATAAATATTTATGGAGAGGTGTCGCTCGTGATCAGTTTCATGCGGTTTTAGTTTGTTATAATCGGTGTTATTATGAGCTTTAGAGGTGATAGTTGCTTAATTTGTTGGGTTAATTTTGTTTGGTTATGCTTTCGGAAAAACAGAATTGCCATTATATCAAGCTTTAGTCCGGAATGGACGGATTTGTTATTATTAATAAATAGGTGATTCCGGTCAGTGTTTGTAAAGTTTTTGCCCAAATAAAGAGGTTTTATAATAGTATGTTGTGGTAGTATCAGTAATTGTATTAGGGGTTAAAGTATGAAATTACCGATTTGTATGGTCGATTTCGTGAAAAGTGATATTTCCATTTACATTATACTATCTTTTTTTTTAATTTTTCTTGTAAACGTCTGAACCGATTTTGTATGATGCAATTGCAAATTTTAGAGTGAAAAAGCAGCACTGCACTACGTACCATAAATATTCAAAACACAGTCTATGACAAAAATATACCTACTTGAAGTAATGAAACCGACGGCACATTGAAATAGGTGTTTTGACACACTACCCTATGAGGTAATATGTAACTACTAGTACGGTTTTCAAACTCTAAAAGGCTTAATTTAACAATTAATCCAATTAAAACGGAATTTGGAAAAAATATAACTAAACGTTAATGTTACAAACAGAACAAAATGTGAGAGTAAAAAGCGGCATTTTCATAGTTCATTATTCTCTTGCCCTTGTCCCAATTCATTTGGGGTCGGCGCAGCATGTCTTCTTCTTCCATACTTCTCTATTACTCGTCATATCATCAAACACCTCTTTTTGTGCCATATCATTCTTCACAAAGTCCATCCATCTTTTCTTTGGTCTTCCTCTACTCTTATACCCATCCACAATCATACTCAAAACTTTTCTCACGACATTTTCCTCATTCCTCGGCATCACATGCCCATACCACGATAACCGATTACCACACCACTTTTCAGTCACCGGCGCCACTTTCAGACTTCCTCTTATGTACTCATTTCTTATTTTATCCATTCGCGTAATACCACACCTCCCTCTTAGCATTCTCATCTCAGCCACATGTAAATGCCTTTCATTCATCCCTTTTGTGGCCCAACATTCTGATCCATACAAGACAGCAGGTCTAACCTTTCATAGTTAAAGACCTATTATTTCTGCGGTGTCAATTTGCAGGACTTGTATGAGCATCTTTTGCTATGCTTCTGTTATGTAAAGTATGTAGTTGTTTCTACAGCCTCACTGACTAAAACGGCAAAAGTATGAATGAATGAACCGAAAAAGGAAGGCACAATATAACAACATATTAATGTAAACTGTATGTTTACATTAATTTATTGTTACATTTCAATATATTTTTATTGTTTTATTTTCGCTTTTGTTGAGTTTTTAATTAGCTATCGAATACTATCTAACATAATTGCATCATAATTATCCACAGCCCGAGTTCACCCACTGCTGGGTTTAGGCCTATCTTTGCTTGTGCTAAGCCTCATCCAGGATATAAAAGCGATGGCAACAAGGTCATCTACCCATTGCTTCAAATTATTATCTTAACGCGTATAGCCAGCAGGGCAAGCCTATTGCCATCAACCGGACACAATTCCATAATATTGATCGAGTATTTATTTCTAATAACAAATCCCAAAATCACTGAACAGCACAAAAAAGAAAAAAAAACCGATATCTTTCCATTATATCTACATGAAGTTTCACCATAAATGTGCCATCCCATGGTATAGGACTCGGCCCTTTTGTCGATGTACTTTCAGCATTGCTTTTTAGTAATGTGAATATAATAGAAGCGAACGTGAGGGACCAACACATAAAGTGTCAAGTTTGTGGTCGTGTGCCCGACACTGAGTGGAACAAGAATGGTGTGTTTTTGTTCCAAAGTATTTTATCTGACATCGCTAAAATAGTGCGCCATGGTCCGGGTATATTGATCGGATGATGAGGAAATAGTTATGGTACTCGTATATTCTTATAAGGAAAGGTAAAGGGGAAAAAAGTAAATGAATTGATCTGAGACAGCTCAAATACATGTAGCCAATTCTGTACCATATTAAGAAAAAAAAAAACTTGACTAACTATAAGAAACTGCTTAAGAATGCTTATTGTAAACAAAATCGTATCGATTTACGATTGGTTAATAGAATCATGTATGCATAACTGTGTGGTCTAGTGGTCGACAGCTGCAGTTTATGCTTTTAATCATACCCAAAGTTCCGATTGACATGAGAAACAAAAAGGGTTCAGAAAAAAAAACGGCCAAACCCTTTTTCTATCATTTGGTTAGTGCCTAACCTGGTGGCCTTGAGAGCCAAGAAATATCTCTCAGGCGGTTTGGTTTTTTCACGATGTTTTCCTTCACCGTAGCAAGTGATAATTATACAATACGCACATGAATCCGAAAATCAGAGGTTCGTTCCTTAGGTTCGAACTCGTGACCTAAATTTGGCAGTCCGACGGTCACACCACTAGGCTATCACTGCTTTTGCATACCTTACCATGACCAAAATAAACAAACTATCCACAGAAGAAGTTCTCCATGTTTACAAAAATATTTCAGCACAACGAATACGTTAGTTCAAGCTCAAGCATATCTACCACTACATATACTAAGTCACGTCCCAAACATATTTACAACGACTATCGTGGCAAGTTCTCAGTTTTAGTACTCTAACTTATGTGCTAACTCGACATAACTTCTAAACTGATAAAAGGGGGATAGAAAGTTATGTTTCAAGTGTGACGCAGAAGAATGAACTGCTGTTGGACATCCTCAGGGCATCAATGTGCTTGCATTTTAAAAACGATCGTTGAACTGTGCAGTTCACGATCTTTTTAATGCATTATGGTAGGTTTACAAACATAATCTGGAAAAATTGGGTATTCGTTCAGCAACAGGTGCCAATTTGGTGATCCTGAGCAGACTATGTCCTACTCATACAGGCTCCCAAGTGTCTGTTCACCTGCATCCTTGACGATCTAAAGAACGCCTCTGACGCCGCAATAAACGCGGTCAGTTTCTGAGCCCAAACAGTAAAATATTATGGATATAACATCGATACGAAAAAAATATAAGATTAAAAAGATATCTCAAGGAACATAGTCTAAACAACAGTTCTGTTATTTCGCAAATATAAAGATATCTAGTTCTATGTTAGGGATTTGGTTTTCGCACTTAGTCCCTAAAGTGGACCATTGTGCGTGAGCCACGGTGGCCTCTACTCCAACCAGCCCACCTCCCTCCAGAAGCAGATCAGACTTCCCGGTCTTCTCAGGGCATCCGCAAGAGATCTTGGTGTTCCAAGAGTCTTTTCACGTATCTGGGTGACGCCAGTACACTCAAGGAATACGTGCGCTATCGTTTCCTCCGTCTCCATGCACGCCCTGCACAGGGATTGTCAGTGATACCTAGGGTGTGGAAGTGCTTGTTTAATGAGTACATCTAGTTATAAGGGTGAATAAAACAAGAGATCGTCCATAAGACTAATCAACAATTAGCTACATAATTCCAAACCTCACACAACACAGTTCAAAATCTAACTGTCTAGGTAAAGAGACCTGTTTGTGATACAAATAAATAATATCTCATCACAAAATATATTCGTCAAATGAACACAGAGCCTAACCCTCTTTAAACCACAGCAGAAATAATAAACAGTAAGTCAACTAGAACATCTTTGTGCTATGTTTCACAACTTCACGTTTTTTATAACGTTCCAATTACTGCTGAAGCATGAAAGCGTCTTCTTTGTGAACCCGGGCCCGTGCGGGAAGATGGGCACATTGGTCACACTTCAAATTTTTGGCCATGTCGATTTCCTCACGACGTATTTCTTCACCGTTTTGAGAGCAGTGGTGGTGAAATTACAGAAGACAATGTTCCTGCTTGGGGTCTAACTTTCGGCCGTTGCCAGTAGGCCAACATTGTACTCGCAACAAAACATTGTCAATCAATATCAAAGATGTCTAATTCTACTGAAATAGGTAGTTACTTACGTATGCTATATTCTGCTACGTCATTATTTCTGTATTATCTGTCAATTTCGCCGATTGTTTATGGTTGTTCTACTGGCTATTGTTTGCACTGTGTTTTAGCCCTGAGGCCGTCCTAAGAACATCGATCCCGGCTATCCTAACCCTATTTCATACTATCCGATGTTACTTGGTTTTGAAGGTTCATCTTGAATTTCAGTGCTATCCCGGTTTTATGTTAGATTTTGTGAATGTTGTAACCTTCTTTTTTGTAGATTTCTGGAGGGTAAAGTTTTACTATCATGATTTGGTTTAGTGTGTAAGTTGTTTAATAATATTCTAAGGAAGATTTTTAATATTAGATAGATGGGTACGGTGGATGATGGTGGTGGTGGTTGGTGGTTAGATCAATACTAAACTTATTGTTACCATGTTTTAGCATAAGCATAGCATAATCAGCCTAAATGTTCCCACTGCTGTGACACACGGCCTCCTCTCTATGAGAGGGAATGGGCTATAATCCACCACGCGGGCCCAGTCCGGGTTGGTAGATGTCACATGTCTTCGAATTTTTGGTTCTAGGACATGCCGGTTTCCTCACGATGTTTTCCTTCACCGTTTTTTGAGAGCAGTGGTGATGAAATAAATTACACAAAGTAATGCGCCTGCCTGGGTTCGAACCCACGACTTACTGTTCGTAAGTCGGGGCCGCCACCACTGGGCCACCGCCGATCTCATATCTTAATATTAGACAAATATTTGTCTGAGTTTTAGTCAGTTGACCGTAATTTATTTCAATCTTTACATGGATGCTAAGTCCTAGACTTACAAGTTGGATTTCAAGGCTTTAAACCTTGACAGCCACGTTACTTTGTGTTACATATTTCTTTACCACTGCTCTCAAATTGATGAAGGAAAACATTGTGAGGAAACCAGCATCTCCATGAACCATAAATTTGAAGACATGTACCGTAACCCGTACAGGGTTGTGGACCAATTCACTCTTTGTCATAAAAAGCCGGTCTGTGTCCCACTAGTGTGAAGATAAGAGCCTGATTGTACTATGCTCATGCATTAATGTGAACACACAACTCTAGACTTAATTTTAGTGTTAAATTAACAAGCTTTAATTACTTCTTATTCTAAGCAATGGCAATCACAGCAAAAACTAATTTCAAAACTTTAAATGAAACTAAATAAAAAAACATATTTATTTTTAAACAAACAGGTAGTTTATAATCTGGATTAACACATAACACTTCTTATCCCGGTAGTAACATCCCATGTGCCAATTACCGAACTCCAGGCGGACGAAGCCGCGGGCATAATCTAGCTTATATATGACTCCACCTAAACGATGACTACAACAAACAGGATCGATTTATTATTCACTAGCGACCCGCCCCGGCTTCGCACGGGTGCATGTATTTTACATGTAAACCTTCCCCTTGAATCACTCTATCTATTAAAAAAACCTCATCAAAATCCGTTGCGTAGTTTTAAAGATTTAAGCATACATAGGGATATAGGGACAGAGAAAACGACTTTGTTTTATACTATGTAGAGATAGTGATAAAGAACATTACATAGACCCATCTAAGTATCATTTCACACACAGCTATTCCTATAAATTTCTAAGTGACCAGGTCACGAAAGCCTACACTTAGCTAGACATGATTCAAGATCTTTTAGTCTTATACCCGTATTCACTAACACAAGGAACACCTAAATGGATACCTAAATAAAAGCTTGCTGTTGGAAATTCAACTTACGTCGCTGAGTTGAAAGTTGAAAATTCTGTAGCGCTTTGGATTACGCATTCATATAAGTGTCTCCATGCTATAATAGGCTAGGTACATAGGGTATCAAGTAACAAATCGTTAGCCATTTGTCTTTGAAACCTACATTACTCCATTCCAATTGAATTTCTCGATTTAGGTACTCTAGGGGTCTGTCTAGTATATACGGTCAATATGTGTGTACCCTTTTACCTTTATCCATTATGTAGCTTATATATACACCCTCCTTGCTCACTTTCGTCTATTTAATAAACTATATTGAAATATTCTTCGCAAGAAATTGTAAAAATATTAAAATTCAAATTCATTTATTTTAGGACAACTAGATCCAAAGGTTAGTATACAAAACTTAGAAAACTATTGTTAGTACTTAAATAAAATTAGAAAGGACAACGCTCATCATAATAATAACATCTAAATTCTATTCAAACACAAAAATGCACAGAAATACCCCTGTGCCTACACCCCGCCCCCTCAAGATAACCTAAAGGGAGATACCTCCCTAAAAATCACCAGACGAACGAAATGCCTCAACACAGGAGCACGTACATCTTCAGCTACAGTTTTCAGGATGCTGTTGTGACTCCCCCGCACCTTTCTCATGAGTGACACGACTTTGATATAGTGTTAGTGGTGGTGGTGGTGTTAGTGGTGGTTATACAGCGTGAAAAAAAATCAATCAGCTGGTAGTCAGTTAGGTAAGGGAGGGCCAATTTTTTTTTTCATATTTCGACCTATGTTCTTTGGGGAAAGTTGTTGAGTTTCATGAGCACATTCACCTCCTTCAGGGTTGATACCCCCTTCCGTTACACGCTGTATAGTGTTGGTGTGTGTTAGTGTATTATGTTTGTTTGTGTGTTTGGTGTGTGTCAGTGATATTGTGTGCGTATGTAGGAATAAGCTGTTTGTGTTATTTCCCACGCGTGATGTGCCTAAAACCTCATCCGGATCTTTGAATTTCATGTGTAATTAAGATTGATTGTCTTATTAAGTTGTAATTTTGGAGACAACATACAGAGTGAAGACAGCGTCAATGTCCGCAAATTGTTCAGAGTTAGATGCGTTATCTAGATTGAGAAAAAACATAATTGACTGTCTACGGAAAGACGAAGAAGAGCCTCTCACGGAAAAGCCACTTGGCTTGATCTGCCAGTAGAATAAACATAATCAGCCTATAATGTTCCCACTGCTGCGACACAGGCCTTCTCTTTATGAGAGGGAATGGGCTATAATTCACCACACAGGCCCAGTGCGGATTGGTAGACATCACAAGTTTTCAAATTTTTGGTTCTAGGACATGCCGATTTCCTCACGATGTTTTCCTTCACCGTTTTGAGAGCAGCGGTGATGAAATGAATTACACAAAGTGATGCACCTGCCTTCGGATTCGAACCCACGACTAAGGGGCTGTCTCCACAAGCGAGAGAATCGCGACGATATTATCGTCGTTGCCACGTATTTCTATACACTCTCTTAGAGGCCGTCTCCACGAGGAAGAGAATCGCGGCGATATTATCCCATACAAATACGTAATATCGCCGCGATTCTCTCCCGCGGCCCCTTACTGCTCGTAGGTCGGAGCCGCTACCACTAGGCCAACGCTGCTCACCATCACCCAGTAGGAACTTTTAATATTAATTTACTAGAGAAACATTTAACCATTAATTTTATCTTGTACTTATGACATGAAATATCTCAAAACACATCCAACTCATATGACACAACCAAAATTAATGTACCAAAATAAACCATAACAAAATGAATACTCGTCAGCAAGCCTGCTGCACACGTAACCCCGATACGTAGCGCGTTTACATAATTATTAACGTATTACTCCGCCTCGTTTGTCACCCGCCTAATCCCGCCTTAGCCGCACCTGTGCTCAGACAGCTTGGATAAGTCAAAAACAATTTTGTTTTAATGCCGACGTCATGAGGGGATCGATGATGTACTTAATGGCACACGAAAATAATTACGTGGGTTATGGATGGATTTGACTATCAGTGTATCTTCGACCGATGTGTCATAAGATTTTGATCACCAGTTACCTATTTTGAGGAGCTCGGGGCTAAATAATAACAGACACTCGGGTCGATCTTCAGGTTACCTAGTTTGATCAGTGGATGGGTGGTGTAAAAAAGTTATGGGTGGACCTTAATCTAGTCCTCAGGACAGAGATGAGGTCGACGATGGAACGAGCTTACCCAGAAGAAGCCTATTAAGTCGCGACTTAAATAGATTGGGGTCATATGAACTTGGGAATACTGACGAAGGCAGGGAATTCCACTCCTTGGCTGTGCGCATAATAAACTTACCGAGTTTCCTCCGTTACTCGGAAAGTACGTCAAGCCGTTGATTCCGGCTGTCATTTTTAGATCTTTGACAGTCGTTACAGGTAGTCAGCGGCTCAAAAGTCTGACAGCCAGACTTACTAAGGGGTTTTGTATTACCCAGTACTAAGTGGGCTATTGAGGTCAGATGGGCAGTCGGTCCATGTAATATATGTGTGAATACTGGTATTCATCTGCACCGGGTATGTCTGGAAGTCGAACCCAACATAGTTGGGTAAAGGCGAGGCAGGTGATGATGTATATTGGTGATGATGTGTAGGAGTATTTATTTCGTTGTAACCTTTTTCGAAGATAGTGAACCAAATTGATTCTTCGTTTGTTAAAAGTTTTCTTGGCATCATTATAATATAATTGGCAGTCTTGTTTCACCCGCTGCTTGGATACCTAGGTCTATAGGTCGTCCACACCCCGGCCTGTTGGTCAGCTCACGCTCTATCTACCTACTAACTCTCAGAAACCAATTATTTATTTACGTTGCTTCACAGCAGTAATCAATATTATTTGCCATTGCAGTCACTAAACAAGCGTCAAAATTCGGGGTCTATCAGCGAGCAATTGGAGCGCAGTATAGTATAGTATAGTATAGTATAGTATAGTATAGTAGGTCACACGACTGCCAAGCTTAAATGCAACTGGGCTGGCACATCTGTCGCATGCCAGAAGAGCTTTGGGCTAAAATAACCACACAGTGGGTCGCAAAGAACAGTAATCGGCAACGACCTAAAGAGGCGGGACGAATTCGAATCTTTTCACAAAGATTGGCCAATAATAGCTGTAGATGTACAAGCGGAAGGAGAGAAGGAAGGCCGTGGGACACAAATGGCTGATATTAACAATAATTGTGGTAGTAGGTACATCCCTGAACGAGTGTCTTTAGGTACAAAGACCTGTTGATAATATACCAGAAAAAGACAATCTTATTCTATCACTGCCCTACCCCATGTACCAAATACACCTTATACACCAGTCGGTAATATATCCACATGAAACGGTTAACCATGATATGTGTATGGGATATTTATATTAAGTAGGGTAGATATTAATTGATGTCGGTAAGGTTGTATATACGTTGTTTCCATGAGATGGCAACGCTACATTATTAATGTTTGGTATGAGTAAAAGGAGACATCAGTATATTGCTTAATGACAAACATACACTACTCAATTGAAAAAAACATAATCACCATAATTCCTTAATCACCTAGCTTCTAGAAACCATCGATGCCATCAATAATGATCTTACGAGATCGATTAAGATCGATTCTATACAATACAATTAAGATCGTAAATCGATTCACGAGGTTACGATCAATTACGATCCAGAAGACCGATTCAAAGCGAAAAATCGGACATCCCTACGCGGTAGTATTCTGTACCAACAGGTACAGAATAATAGATGTCGCCACCATTTAATATTATCAACCAAATTATTGTGTGAGTCGGCCTTCGTTTTCGTTTGGTATGGGTATTCTACTCTTTGCATTTAGCTCTGTCTTTAACCTTTTCTAATTCGATTACAAAATAAGAGTTTATCCGATTTCCAGTCAATTCATAGATAACTATGGCCAACCACCATACCACCATAACTACCGACACACCTAACTACCTCCATAGTTAATCGTATTTATATCCTACTCACCAATGTACTCTCACAATTTCTTAATCCATCATCATCAGCCTAGCCTTTTCCCAACTATTTTGGGGTCGGCTTCCAGTCTAACCGTATGCAGCTGAATACCAGTATTTTACGTGCAGCGACTGCCTATCTGACCTCTACAACCCAATTAGTTCTGGGTAATACGATACCCTTTGATAAGACTGGTTGTTAGACTTTCGAGCCACTGACTACCTTAACGACTGTCAAAGATCTACAAATGACAGCCGGGACCGGCTTAACGTGCTTTCCGAGGCATGGAGGAAACTCGGTATGTAATAGGTGGTCACCTAGGCAAGCGCTGCTTAACCTAAAGTTCGACCCGAGCGGCAGTTATTATTTAGCTACGAGCTCCTTTCTAATAATTTCTTTTTCCATACTATCCATATTATTACTCATAAATTAAACAATCAATCCCAAGACTTACTTATTTCTAACTTAATTAATCCAACAAATTGTAAGCAGCAATTAACGCTAACGAACTCCGATATGTTTGAGATAAGTTAAGGATCTATTACAGCTTAAGTTAGTAATCTTAACTTTAACTTAGTTTCACAATCTGAGTTAGTATTTATCACGTGGATTCTATTAACTAAGCGAGTAAGTACTTTGTTGTTATGTAATTTCGGGAGAGAGAGAATGGATTATTAAGAGTGACATTAATATTACTTATAGCGATCCAAAAACTCTTAAAATCCTCAAGATTACAACATTTAGATGTGAAAATCACGCCAACATATATTGCGTAGTTTGGAATGACAACAACAGGAGCGGTCACACAGATAAGCGACTTTTTAAATTGACAAAAGATTCGAGAAACTTGTAGAACTTAAAATTAAATCTAATCATAGATTTAATTTTAAGTTCTACAAGTTTCTCGAATCTTCTAGACAGTTCTGTAGTGGAACATTCTAGACTCTAATCTTATAAACAGGTCCTTCTTAGAACATTCAAGACTCGCATGTAATCTAGAATGTTCTCGTAAAGCAACCGACGTAACAGTAATACTCGCAGGTTGTTGACATGTGGGACGTGGACTCTGCAAACACTGTACCGAGAGTTGTTAGGGTTAATGCACTTATAGCAAAGAGCCTCGACCAACACTTTTGGAGGCTCTCATTGCGCGGCTGGGTCAAGGGCTTGTTTCAGAAAGCAGAACTCTTAGACACAGAATGCATGGTGAGGAGGTGCCTCTCTCTGGAGCCCTAATCACCGACCGGTTGGACCTTGTTCCTGATGCCATAGCCATATGTTTTTTTTAATATTTTAAAATGGTTTGTACACATTTGTTTTTAAATTATTTAAAATGCAATTAATAAGAGAAAAGATGAATAAAGGAATATTTTAAATCATTTAAAGGGCGACGATACTTATTTAGGTATATGTCTAGATTAAACTAGGGCAGTCAGTTACAAACCCTGCTGACAGGTTAACCTTTTCACTCTAACGTGAACCAGTTTCGTGTAACTTGTGCTGACGTGAAAGTATTACCTACATATCTAGTAGCAACAGATAACCAACTTACAGAAGGGCTAATATCGCACAGCAATAATATTTTTTCTTCTTCAATAGTTACATGCAGAGTTAGTTTTCATGGACTGTGTAAAAGATAATATGGCGCGGAAGGTGGTGACTACCAGTGGCGAAGAGTCATTTTTTGAAAGAGGTAAGCCGGTCTACACTACTATTATTTGTTCATAGAATACTAGCTGTGCCATTTTTCAAAGGGAAGCCGGTAGGAATCTAGTTGCATGGAACCTTCGCTACTAACAACTAAGATGAAAACTTATAAGTATAGAAAAAAAAGATGCTACGCTGACCGCAACTAAATAAGGATGTAAGCAGGAATAAATTACAGTGAAAATCATATTGAATTTCACATAACATGACATCACGCCTGTAATCCCCGATGGGCTAAGCAGAGGTGTACCTAATAGTACACCCACATTTCGCCAGTTACGTTTAAGTCCTATGTGATAAAGGTGCGAGTCTATTGGCATCAACCGGGCGCAAATCCAGAGTCCGTGGCTGCTAACACTTTGCCCGACCTAGGTTTCGAACCCAGTACCTCATGCTCAGCAGTCGCGCTTGCTATCACTAGACCAAAGAGGCGGTCGAGGCAATTGATTTTAAGCCGCTTTAAAATTAAAATATCGCACCATCATAAAAACTTTTTACACAGAATATGAAATTCAGAATTTTATACAAAGAGGCCTCTTGCACGAGTGAGTCCGATTTCCCAAATCTATTGAACAATTCGATATTTTAATCGGACAGTTCGTTTATTCGATACCGAATTCGAAAATCGGGTTCGAAAATTAAATAAAATTAACTGGCTACATCCGATTGAAATTAAAATGACATTTAGAGATTTTTTTTTTGTTTGTTCCTTCGATTGAATACTGTTTGTTTGTCAATAAAACTATGTTGGTTGGGTTATTGTTTGATGTTGAATGATTGGTTAAAACAAGTAAATCACTGTGTCTGTATGCATTCTATTTATTACCTACATACTAGCTGTTGCCCGCAACCTTCGTATGAGTATTTTTTTTTGTACGGAACCCTAATCCTTTTTCTAAAATAAAAGTAGCTTTAGTTACTCTTTTATAACATCAAGTATTTGCCAGTGAAAGTCCTGTCAAAATCCGTGCAGTTGTTTCAGAGAATAGCCGGAACAAACCGAAAGACAAAATTATAAAATATGTTGCTATTTTTCAATTTTATTTATTTGTTTAGATTAGATTTGTTCGCAGCTTCGTTCGAGTGAACGGGAACTACTAGGGATAACAATACTTATCAATCCCCACGTCACAGGTCAGTCTATCCGTGTGGCGCATCCAAATCCGTCTAATTTAAATAAACGCGAGTTTTAGTTCACTTGAATAGATCCTACTTAGATATAAACGAAATACTTGAACAAAAACACACGAGCGTGTGTTTTTGTTCAAGTACTGAAAACCGCTGAAAATTTCATACAGACGAGTATTTACTAAATAAGAAGAGTGCAAACGCTTTTATAATTTCACGAGTCAACACTAAAACACATAATACTTAAATTTTCATACCAATTAAATGGGCCCGAGGTTCCGCACAAAATGAAATTTGGCAGAACCATCCGCGTGTCGGAACGAGATCGACCTGCCGTGTAAATTTATGAGATAAGTTTGGATTTTGTGACCCCTTTCAACCGCCCCTACCCCCGCCCGTTGCCATGGCAACCCCTCCAGGGAACTCACCAGTTTTACGCCGATTGGATTGTCCTCCCGCGAAATACGAAACCAAACTTTTTTCACATTTCCCATCCATCTCTCGTACTATTTACTACCGAATACTCGTATATCTCTAAAATTCAATTTGACCGCAAAATTCTGCAGGAAATGTGGGAAATTACAATTTTTATGATGCGTACCCGAAACATGGTACCTACCATAATTTAGACAAAAAATGAGCTTTAATATTAATCTTACGGCCGTAGTTTTTACAGACCGTAATAAAGGCAAGCTCATATCGTGAGTGACACTTAAGCCGAAGCCCAGGATTTTATTAAAACTCCTAACGGGACTCACCTTTATTCATCCAGAATTCCTTAAAAAAAGTGGAGCGAAAGGAACGTTATAAACGTCTGCTTATTGGCGTTACTTGTGAGAATGAAAATGGCGGACTGAATTCGGAATTCAAAAATAAAATTCTTGCAAGTCAGTCTTTCTACATAATTTCATTCGTAGAACGCAAATTATTAAAACGTTTCGAACTTCGAATGTAATGTTATGGAACTGTTGTTTTCTTAAAGAAAAAAGAATGCACCCCTGTGACCTACAGTTTGATTAAAATATATTTTTCAATACACTTTCTCGAAAACTGGTTCTTGTCGCACTACTATTAGGTTCGACATGCAATGTATTTCACACACGTGGATTTTTAATATTTTTCCGCACACGTGCTGAAATAAAAATTTCCACAGACTTATACTCCAATGTGTAAAGTTCAATGACTATAGTCGGCGGTGGTTGTTTCTTAAATCTCGGCAAAGAGGTTGCGTCTTTACGGCGACAATATTTTTTGAGTATTTTAATTGTGTTTATAAATAGAATATCATGATAAACATGATAATTTAAAACAAATATTTACTTTTAGGAACAAATTAACATTAATTTATTTGTGTTTTAAGTTCAAAAATATTTGAATATTCTATTTTTCATATTAGGCTGTTAAGCGGCATCATACCTTTGCTTCTTCTTTAACCTGGCGAAAGCAAAGCGCGGAAAAAAAGCAAATTACTCGTAAATCATAGTCTAACAATTCCTAACAAAAGGTACTTTCCGTTTTTATATTTTATCTTTTCGGAAGTGTATTGAAAAACATCGTTTGATACGCGTGGGGATTTGTTACTGCAGTTCTCGGCTCCATAACACCCTCGCCTGCAGCTAGGGAGTTAATTCCGCCTCGAATGCAATAAAAAGTTTCCCCACTTATATCAAAATGTACTACTCGTATATTACTTAAGCATGATTTCCAAATGTGATGAGTCAATCTATAAATAAGTTTAACATAACATATTGTCACCGCTTCAAGTAAATGACACAATAACAATCAAGGCATGAGTCTCGTAGCAAGTTTCGTAGTCCCGTAGCGAGTTTCGTAGCCTCGTAGCCAGTTTCGTAGCAACACATTCCTGACTTAGAAACTTTGTTGGTATAAGTTGGCATTTATCTAGATGATCAGAACATCAGAACTGAACTTATTAGAGAAATATTCGTTTCAAATTAATATTATTTTTTGTGGTTTTTAGTTTAATTATTAATTTAAAACGCAATGAAATTGAAAACTTGAAAATGCTATTAATTTTCTTAAATATAAATCTCATTTATTGCTATTGAAAGTTTTCAATTGCTGCTTACAGGAATCGCAAGAATAGACAACTATATACAGTGTTTCCTATAAGTTTAATAATTTTTTTTAAAAATCAGGAAAAAAATGAAGTTTTGAAGATAATAACGACTAAAACAGAAACACCAATATGGCGTCATTCAAATCAGTTTACCAACAAAACTTGCACACAAACAAGTTCACAATAACTATTCCACAATACACACGATTCGTCTCGCAAGAATATTCAACGAAAGTGGATAAAAACATCCACCACAGACGGGTAGTCTGCAATGCACCGCATTATTACTCAGAATGGATTAGAATGGAAAGAAAAATGCAAATATCCAGCCGTTCGGAAAATATCTGTTTACTTACGAACACGAACGTTTTCTATGAGAAAGTATTTCAATTTCTCTTTTATGTCATCCGCAATGTTTAAACGGTTTGTTAGTAGCGTTGAAATAACGTTTATTTATTAAGTGTTTGGAGAAAATGGTTTTGTTAGTTATGAGCATACGAAGAGAAGAGTTAAGTGAAAATATTTTTGTTTGTGAATGCGGGTTTGCTTCTCTAGGTCACTCCGTGTATGAAAATAATAAAATAAATTTATTTGGCACATGCCACAAGTGCACACAACATTTAAAAAAAAAACGTAAACCTAAACGCAAAAAAAATATTATTGTGTTTTTCACGGCTGCGCCAAAAAAAACCCAGTACAGCAAACTGTGCTAAGGAAATTAGTGCCCGAAACTGGTTTTCAATTGGACCTGGGGGGTTACTATGACGTCTTAAAGCAGGAGTCAATCAAAATCAAAGAATTTATTTCAAGTAGGCCAGTTACACGCACTTTTGAATTGTCGAAACAAAGACAACAATGAAATGTAGCTACAGTCCCAGTCACGAGGCATAAAAACTGTGAAAGTACTGTAATGTTGTTGCTCATTCTTCACGTAGATCTCTATGGAGAAGAACGGAAGTAAGTAATTCCAGTGTACGAAAGAAACAGAGCTATACAGATCATCTAACGACATCTCTTGCCCACACTGAAATTACTCCTGTTTTAAGACATCATGGTAGGCCACATAATAAAGTGATATGATAGCCGCAAAACAATTTCATACTGTATGGGGAACCAATAACTATCAATTATTATCATTAACACTAGAAACGGGATATTTAACATGTTTACTGTTTGTTTTGAGTTCCCGATATTTCGGCGCTGTTGCAAGCACCGTGATCACGGATAAACTGAAGTTATTGCGGGTGGGTGTTTATGAGCTGACAAATCGGTCTACCCTCTTTCTTGTTCGTTTTTTGCACTCAGTACCGCTACCACTGTCACTCGCAACTCGATTCTGTTCCCGACACACGAAACTCACTGTGTCCGCTCGCGAACTTTTTTCGGCACTTTAAGGCGAGGTATTCCTGCAAAAGTAGGCATTTAGCGCTGTAGGCTGCGCGCAAAATACTTCTCGTGAACACAGCGCGTTCGTGAACTCGCGTGACCTTGCCTAGCGACACAGCATAGAAATATGCAGTTGGATAAGTAATATTACTTGACTTTTATGAAATATTTTTTCTATGATCAAAATTTGTTACTATCTAGTAGCGATAAATTAGAGCTTTGTTAATAAATGAAATAATTGTCGATAAAATATAAGAATATAAAATAATCATAATTGGGCACTTTGAGTAACTAATTGAAAATAAACAGCCAGTTCGCTATTAGTAGGTTCAAGAACTGTAAAGATAAAATTTTGATTTGTTTATGTGTTTTTTGTGTAAATTGCAATAAGTGTATTTTTATTGAACCTTCCTATTTCATTCAAACAAATTTAATTTTTTTAAATAAAAATATAATATTAACTATCACAAAACTAGAAAGAAACTCAACTAAGTAGATGAAATTAAAATATTTACTATAGGCCCGGCGCAGCCCTATCGCGTACGTACCACTCGGCTGTAGGTAATTATTTCAAAGACAGGGCCGAGTCACAATACTGTATATATTTGTACTGTGACATATCTTTGGAGTGCATTCTTTTTATTTGTTACTTTTATTGCTTTACACGACTTTTTTCGCTTGCGTTGTTTATTGCCCATTATAACTTGCAACAATTATAATAAACTTGGTCAAAAACAGACGGTATGGTACGCGAAATTGTCGCAGAAAAAACTGACACAGGTCCGTCGTCGGTAAGCGCCAGCGCGCGACTAATCGGGCCTGTCCGAGCCGCCGCGAACGCTTTTAATTCATTTTAAAACATAGTAATTAAGAAAATAATTTTATCAAGTCAAACTCTGCCACTTTGTCTAGAACTAATTAGTTTCTTTAATTTAGTATAAAAATTAAATGTAAAACATCAGTAATTTAGTCATAATATTGAAAAAAAGTTACAAAAAGGGGTAACTTTGCGATTTTTTTCTATCGAGTGAAGTTCATCAGGTCTCGCAACTGAATGCGACTGTGTCTAGATAAGATCCTTAACTATAACATATATTTTTTTTTAAATTTTTAAACACTATATTCTTTGTCCCAGATGGTTTTAAAAAACTCAAATGTGCGCCCACCTCGCCTTAATGTTAGTGACCATGACAGTTTAAAATCTTATGACTATCCATTACTTAACGGGTTCCATGCTTCGGAGAGCAAATTAGGCTGTTGGTCCCGACTACTAATTTTAGATTGCTGGTAGTCGTTACGGGTAGTCAGAAGGCTGAAAATTTATCAACCAATCTCACCAACAGGTATCTTGTTACCCTGTTAGGGTCATGGAAGCTAGATGCCCAGTCGTCCCGTGTAAAATACTGTGTGAACTGGGAATCGACCCAAAAACTCAATCTTTTGCTCTCATAGTCCGATGGGATGGCAATCCGATACGACCGGAGAGATATCAGGGGCAGGACCAACGGCTTAACGTGCTATCCGAGGCACAAGGTATCATACCGCCAACTTCCAAACTACCGGCAACTGCTGACTAATGGACCTGGACCTGATGAACCTTTTCCTAATTCATCATCATCTGCCTAGCCTTTTCCCAACTTTGTTGGGGTCGGCTTCCAGTCTAACCGGATGCAGCTGAATACCAGTATTTTACATGGAGCGACTGCCTATCTGACCTCCACAACCCAGCTAGCACTGGGTAACACGAGACCCTTTCGTAAGACTGTTGTCAGACTTTCGAGATCTATAAATGACAGCCGGGACCAACAGCTTAACGTGCTTTCCGCGGCATGGAGGAAACTCGGTATATAATGGGTGGTCACCCATCCACGGACCAACCTAGGCAAGCGCGGCTTAACCTAAAGATCGACCCGAGCGGCTGTTATTATTTAGCCACGAGCTCCTCCTTTTCCTAATTCATGTAATCTAATATTTATGCTGTCTTGATTTTCGTTTTTTTTCTCACGGGTGACCACTGAAAACCAGCGCTGTGCTGTGGGCCCCCCATAGCACAGCATCCATCATGCTGAGTGGTAACCTGCTTGTCGCAGTCACGACGTGCAAGCTGTTAACTTTTTTTTTTGTTTCTATCCTGTTGTATATTTGTAATGTTTGATGCGCTTTATGATTGTTGTTTTTTCTTTTTTTTTGTATGCACGTCATGTCCCTGCGACAAATAAATGTTTTTTCTTTCTTTCTTTCTGTAATGGAAAAACCCTATAGCACTTTTAGTCCGACCCGGGAAGCGAACCCAGGACCCCACTATCAGCAGTCACGCTTGTGACCACCGGAGCAGTCATATACAATGACAGTGAAAAGTAGTCGTAGTGCGAAAGTAGACATCGTGCTACGAAATCATGTATACGACGTATTCGCATGAACAACTTGAAATTGAGAAGCTCCTTATAAGTATACCTACGTGTCTAAAGACTTATGATGATCTGTTCGGTAAAACCTGCAATACGATTTTTAGTGTTCTAATTGTTTGTTCATTCAGTAATAGGTTTTTTTTTTAAATAAACGTTGCCCCACACTAGCAATTTCTCCTATATCGTGAGTGCGTTTACAAACATTTAAACTCATATACATAAACAGCCAGACCCGGAACAACTATCTCTAGGCGATACAAATATTTGTTCCGTGCGGGAATCGTACCCGCGACACGCAACGCTGCAGTCAATCGCTCAGCCACTGCGCCAACCGTGTCGTCATGAAAATGTTACTTTATTTGTATTCCTGCCCTCCCTTGTTATTTGGCCATCAAAACATTTTTCTCTTCCATTCTCCCCTGTCAACTGTCAAGCTCTCATTGACCCCCTTTCATTCCATGGCACCATTCCTATTAATTCGTCAAACTTCGGCCGACTTCGGTATTCTTCGGTTTTTTTTTCCTCATGAATTTTTCAAAGGGTTTTTAATTACAAGACGTCTGACAACTGTGTTAGCAATTAACTTTTTTACCGTCGCTATGTTAAGGGATCGTTTTACGTTGCAGCTACTCTAAAAGAAGCATAATTTTATTCGTTTTCTCAGGGGAGATTTTTAAGATGGCGGGTCCTGAGGGTCGTGTGCAAATAATATTTTGAAAACTTGTCAAACAATTATTTCATCATTACTAGTATTACAGAGGTAATTTTGTAAGTTTGTATGTAGGGTGTAATCGGGCGTTCGTGTTCCACGCGCGCCTCAAAGAGATGTCAGCAAACGGGAGGGGCCCGCAAGGGCCGATGCCTGCCAGGGCTGCGGGACTGTTCGAAAGAGATACCGCGGCCCTGGAACATTCAAATTCAAATTCATTTATTTTGTGAACATAAGTAAACATTAGGTGGTAATAATATATAAAATTCAGAAACTGTCTATGTCCCGCCGTTAGGCATACAAAATGTAAAAAATTACAATAACTAATAAAAAATCTATAAATAAAATCAAAATAAATAAAATAAAATCAATTAATAACAATGCGATTTGGTTCACTAAATAATTAAAATCATCAAATAACACAAAACAACAAACTAAAACATTACATAATTTTATGTCATCTATGTCAATATTAAAATTCCATGCATCAAATGTCAGAGTTATGTAAGAAATGTCAATGGCAAATAGAATTAATTAATAAAATGTCAAAATTAAAACAGTTTGTCATTTAGAAATTCGCTAAAAGAGTAGTATACTTTGTCTATCAATAATTGTGAAAGTCTGTTTTTAAATTCATTGAGGCTTTTACACTCTTTAATTTGTTTAGGAATTTTATTGTACAATCTGGGTGCCATTGCAAACACACTTTTATACATAAAAACATATTGGGCCAAAGAAGGAACATGGGTGGTTTTTAGTCAGTAAGAGTCTGACACTCCTTTCCGCTCCGCCCAGAGCGGGAGGGGGTCATTTGATGATTTCCCACCCTCAAAAAAAAAAAAAAAAGGTGTAATCTGCGGAAGTAATGATCTAAAAATAAAAAAAAATCACTGATAGAAAGCTACATTTTTCGTGGATGCTATAGGCTATAGATTATTTTAACATCATGCATACTAGCCTAGCTATTAAAATTTTTGCGGACGAAGTCACCGGCGAATTGCTAGTTACATCATAAAGTAGCTACAATATGTCCGGTACACACAGAGACATTCTAACATTATTTGTTACAATATTATAAAATATGAAAGTAACCCCTGACCTTTTCACGTCTGAGCGGCTGAACAAAGAATGCTGCAGGTACGAGAAGACCATACGTTAGAAGCCAAGGTACTTTTTATTCCGCTAGTACGTTCCCGTAAGATAATTGTAGACCTACACGCGGCCGAAATCGTCGCCAAAAGCAAATAAACTGATAAATTTAAAATTTTGACTTATTCCTATGGCTCAAACTTTTCATTTGGCAGGAAACTCCGGCCTACACATTCCGATTAATGTGGACCGAAGTCAACTCAAGTGCCTGAAGTAAGGCCAGAGGCCATACCATCACCTCTAATAGCAGTATTATTTTAATCTTACTTCAATGCTTGAAAGAGATGGAGCTACACATCTTGTAGAGCACCATCTCTTTCACTTAAGAGATGGTGGTACAGTTCCAGGCCTAAATGTCAGGAGTGTCAAGAGCCAATTACAGAAAACGTTTATACCGTCACGGTAAATTTGTTTTTATCTTTATTCCGACTTTTGCCAATTTGGACGGAATTAGAATGGTGACTTGTTTTTTACAGTTGATTTTTGTGTCTGAAAGGGAGTGCAAAATTGGTTTCAAGTGCAGATTATGCGATGGAGTAAACAATGTTCAGAAAATACTTCGTTTTTTAAATGTTGATTTATTTGTCACAGGCTTAACGTATATGCTCCTGCTGAGCTCTCAGACCTATGTAAACAATATAACTATAAATTTTAGACAAATTAATGAAAATTACATAGAAAAGTGATGTATAAGTTTTTAAACTGTCATGGTCACTAACATTATAAATTAATACTAAAAACGGGATATTTACAATGTCTACTGTTTGTTTTGAGTTCCCGATATTTTGGCGCTGTTGCAAGCACCATGATCACGGATAAATTGAAGTTATTGCGGGTGGGTGTACAAACATTATACATGGTAAATATCCCGTATAATTCTGACATAACTTACCTAGCGACAAACAGTAATAAGAAATAATGTAATACCTACAGAAAAATCACTGGCAAAAAATACATATCAAAAGAACCATTCTAACAGAACTTAACTTCAACAAGATTAACACAGAAATGAATACTGTTTAAAACTCTAATTACCTTTGCAAATCATACAAGAATCTCATGGAAGAGACTTAAATCCAGTCATAAAACGCTCACTTGGAACCGCCGTAAACCAGTTACGTACCGGTATAAACCGGATCACACCGGTATTCTGCCCGCAGACGGGAAAATATGAAAATGTCGCTAGGAATATGAACGCCTACGTCACAGCTTGGGTAAGTAAATGTTTGATGAGTGGTGACAGAGATATTGCTGTTATGGTACGGAGGGTACACTTATTGACTCGTACTTACATATTCAACTGCAGGGTTTTGAGTAAGTGATGAACTATACGTACGGATAATAGTATAGGTATATCTTACAACAAAAATCTCTAATTCACTGAATTATCAGAAATTGTGCACAAATTTTGCGAAAAATACTTTGAAAATAATTCTGAAGAAGACATTCTGCGCTGACCCCAAATAAATTGGGATGAGTACAGGAGAATGACGATGATGATTTTGAAAATTTGCCCTCAAAAATATGTACGAAAGTTCTTCTTCTTCTTCTTACTCTTTATTGCACACAAAATAACAAATCAAGAAGAAGTACATCATTTATGCCTGTGGAAAATCTGAAAAATCCGAATTTTTTTGTAACAACAAAAGTACCTAAACACGTCTCCTGAAAGAATTGGATCCTAAAGGTATTGAATAAAAACATTACACTTTACGATTCATTCCGTAGAAACAACAGCAACATGATCGGAGATAGAAAAACCCAGATACTCAGAAAACCAACCAATATCACACAAATATTTCTAGCGACTCTTTTAATTTACAAAAAGGCTAGCCTATAAAAACTAAAAATTCAAGTGCACCTATATTCCCAACCGCAGCGGACCCGTTCCCGCCAAATACGTACCTACCCACGATTGCGTACCATCCAGTAAATGGAACAAAAATATTTTTGTTGGTTTTTCCCCGACGAGGTCGCCTCAAGAAATTTGATTCGTAGATGGCACTAGAATATAGAATTTCCTTTGAACAAGTTACCTTTTTGCTGAAGAAAAATGGTTTTAAAATTAACATCGAGAATACGAGATAGTCTCGTCTCTTTTTTTTTCTTTTTTGTCCTTCGTTTTTCAAATAGACTGCGTCGGTAACGGTGATTTTCTTTTTTTTCGGTTTAGAGTTTTATCAGTGTTGCAAATGTATTTTTTGATAGTTTTGTTTTGTACTGTGGTTACAGTATTTTGTTGTGCTTAAAATGTTTGTGTTTTCTTTACTTCGTGAAAATGCTGTTTATTTTAGACTAAAATAGCACACATTATACCGGGTGGGTAAAAAATCTTGGATCACACGAAACAGGGCGATAGGGTTATTTGCTGTAGAAAGTATCTCTGTGGCAGAACCCTTACTTGATCTCCATAAAAGTTATGAATATGTTAGTGTTTTTTTTAAGAAAATACCAAAATTTTTAATATATAGGTCTACTTTTATGACAGTTGGAACCATGATTTATGAGTATTAGCACATTTTTCAATATCTTATAAGTCTCACGAAAAATTTGTAACTTTAGAACATTACTGTAAAAAAATGTACTATCAAAAAATTACCCTGATAACTCCAACTATTGCCCTGTTTCCCTGTATATGGAGTTTTAATATAAGTAAGTCTTTTTAAGTGAGGCCATCATCTAACGTTTTTCCAAGTCACAATTATATTTCAAAAACCCTTTTTTATTTCATGAAAGAAAAAATCGGCCCTGAGTTGCCAGCTCATTGCTTACGACCCAACCCATTCATCCCTTTAAGTCTTTTACGAAAGATAAGCAGACTACACACAAGTAAAATATTAAAGCGAAAACATAGTTATTGGTAAGTCATCCTATTTTACGATTCAACCCTTAAATGGTGCGTAAGGATAAAACCGTACCATCGTAAAATAGTGTTTAAAGATTGGTTTTTATTGTGTTTGTGTAGTGTACATTATAGTCAATGTATATATCTAGGTAAAACGTGACTTTTATATTAATTCGCTGAATCGAGCGTCTAAAAGTAGTAAAAAGTTTGTTTTATGTTATCAAGAGTGTCTTCGTGAGCAGTCTAGGACGTTCTGGGACGCGTTTTTAGAAAATAGTTTTTGATGCTTATCAAAATATATGCGACATTTTGACACATTAATAATCCCATTCGATGTGAAACAGATTTCTAATTAAATACTTATTTTCGTCGGCAATGTAAGTGTAATGGACGAATGGAGGATGGACCTGTAGGTTCTGGCCGTTATTTGTAGATCTTACACAGTTGTTGCAGGTAGTCAGTGGCCCGAAAGTCTGACAACCAGTCTTATCAAAGGGGGGGGGGGGGATATTACGCAATACTAACTGAGTGGTTAAAATACTGGTCCGCTGGTGGTGGTAGCTGTTCCGGTCAGACTGGAAGTCGACCCCAACATAATTGGTAACAGGCTAGGCAGATGAATGTAAGTGTGCCTAATGGACGTCAACGTTATTCTGATTTAAAAATCTAAAATTAAAAGCTGTAATGGAGAACTCAATTCTTCCACAAATAAGTAAACAAAAACATGTAAATATGAAAAAACGGACAAAAAATTAATTTAGCGTCTGTATTGCGGTCCCTTGGGCTAAAGAAACAGAGCTATGGTGCCAAAGTATAATTTTATTATCATTTTATGCTAAAATGCACGGCTGCTCTCAGATGGTGTAGGATTTTATAGGATATTCCTTTACCACAAAATTATTTCGCTGACTTCTGATAGCATTCTGTAATATAAATGGTCGATACGCATGGTGGTTTTATTGCAGTGCTCTTGAAGGGTTCAAATTTAATGAACAGCATATGGTGGGTACAGAGAAAAACATCTTTTACTCTGGACGCTCTTGATGTGCACGTCTTTGTACATCGTTCTCACATATTATATGTCTAATGTCAACATGAATGATGTAACCAAGATTTGTAACAATATTTTGATTTAAAAGAGTGTCCATGGAGTTTCTTGCCCATTCTTCTCCATAGAGATCTACAATTTGGAATGTGCAACTACAAGACTTTCGCAAGTTATTATGCCTTGTTACTGTAGCTTAGCTTTTTTGTTTTTGACTTTCAAAAGTGCCTGTAATGGTCTAATTGAATTAAATGATTTGACTTTGACTTGACTTTGACATATTTTCTTAAACAAAAAGGTCATGATTTTTTGGAATATTTGTTAATAACTTTAGAGATTGTACAGCAACAGGTACAGTAATATGTATCATCACCATCTCCCAGCTCTTGTCTCATATTCCTTGGGGTCGGCGCAACACGTTTTGATAATAATACCGGGACAATATGATAAGAAATATGTCGGCCGGTAGGGTCCCCCACCTGGCGCTGAGAAATTCGAAAAAAGGTCCAACAATGGTTTGTGATATTATGATAAATTTAATAACAATAGAGTACCAAACACTTTATTTTGGGGGAGGCTTTTGTTGAACATTGGACGATGCAGGTTGACAGTTACAGCCAGCCCGCAATTATAGTTCCACGTAGTGGAATATAACCCACTTTCTTTCACAAAGAGAATGCCTTAATCCTAGTATTGGAAACGTCATAAACCGGTCATGTTGACAATAATTAACAGAACTAATAACTAATAACAACAAACTAACTAGTTTAATAGTAACTAGTACTGGTACTCCTTGAGTTATGAGTCGAATTACACGATAACTGACAACTGCTTGTACTGACTGGACAGGTCCACTCAAATCTGTGTGGTTCACTCTTCAAAAGACCATCTCAGACACTTATCTGCATAGTCCTCATGTGAGTTGACCAAGATTATGTCTGGACCTTAATAGAGACTATGACCTCTGAGTTTGTTTCGGCTGTTTCTTCTCAGAGTAGTCAGGTACGAAACACCGGCTTCATCGAATTAAAAAAAGACGACGTGCGAAAGTATTCGTAAAAACCTATTTGCAAAATAAACATCGTTTAAAATATCATTTAGTAGAAGTCTAATTTAAAAGACTTTCTACATGCAAGCAGTAAATTATAATTACTAAATAATTTACATTTTTGTTTTATATACCCATTTATTGTCTGTTAAGTTTATGTTATTACCAGCTTAAACTACTTGTCATAAAAAAAAAGCTTTGAAAGGCGAATTGCCAGCCTAATAAAGGGTCTAAATTGTAGTATGTTAATGTAGCTTAGGGTAAGTGCATTTTGTTATTGTTTATGATAAATAAAGATATTTGAAAATTAAAATGAATTTAAAAGACTATGAAAATAATATTTCAATATTAAAAGACCAATACCTAAGCTTTTTAATCTTAAACCCAAAGCTTAAATTATCTGAGGGAGCCATAATTTTCTCACATTATGGCTAGAGTACCTAACACGTCGCCGGTAGACAAGGGGCTCAATGAAGTGCACTCCACTCTAAGAACCATTTACCCTTTAAGAGCGCAGAAGCAAGACTTTTCAAACAAGGAATACTGTCCATAAACAAACTGACTTATTAGCCGACGAAAAAAAAAGGATGTTCTCAATTCGAAGCGTATATATATATTTTTAAGGTTTTTTTTTAGTTGACTTGCTTTTGTGTTATACGTAACATACGTTACTACGAAATACTCATTAAAGCTAGGCTAGAAAACATAGGAATGAAATTAAATCTTAAATCCAGCTTTTATTTTGTCACTTCTTTTTATTTTACTTTGTCACGCTGTGTCTAAAAGATGTGTCAATTACCACCCGTTGTGAAAACTTTTATATGACGATACATAAACATAAGATACTGGATGCTTTATTGATTGTCACAAAACTCTGTGAGACTATTATATACATATTACTATTGTATTTATATATTTGTTTTTCCTATCTGCTTAGCCACAGCGAGTTAGTTAGTTTATTTATTTATTTATTTATAACCCAATTAGTACTGGGTAATACGATACCCTTTTGTAAGACTCGTAATCAGACTTTCTTTCCACCGACTACGTAACGACTGTCAAAGATCTACAAATGACAGCCGGGACCGTGCTTTCCAAGGCACGGAGGAACCTCGGTATATAATGGGTGGTCACCCATCCACAGACCAACATAGGCAAGCAAGGCTTAACCTGAAAATAGACCCGAACGGCTGTCATTATTTAGCCACGAGCTCCTCTAACACTTTAAATATTGAAACATAAATATAAGACACTAGAGTTTATTTGCTTTTCATAGCTGCTTAGCCAATGCGCGAGTTAGCTTGTCAATATTACACCAAATGTAAACCATCCTTAACATGACCCCAAAAAAGTTCATAACCTTGTCGTCATTTCTTTCAAATACCTATCTCCATCCCTTTCTAACATCCCAACAGACCAGAAACGGAAGATATTCTAACTAAAGATAACTCCATCGCCCTGCATCTAATAATACCTTTTACAAAAGTGTGTCATAAGATCTCAGGGCTTCCTCGCTTCTCAACCTTTTTCGGGGCATTTCGTGTCATTTACTCCCTTTGATCAGAATACACTTGATTTACTCCTGAATATTATATTAGGGTTTATACGTTTAGATTTTGGGGTAGGAATGTGGTTTTTTGTGGTTCTTTTCAGTCTTTGTTAGTAGGTGGTAAGTGTACAATTTCGTCTAATTAAAGGTGTTATGTTATGTTGATTTGAAAAGTTGTTATATACGAGTACCTAGAAGTTTTTTATTGTGGGTGAGCAAGTTGAAAAGCTAGATTGGGTACGAACTATTGAGTTGCTGATTCGTTGGCCTTGTGGTCGCAATGCAAGCGCGACTGCTGAACAAGAGGCTGGATGGGTTCGAGTTCCGGGTCGGACAAATTGTTATTGGGTTTTTCATCAGGAATTTCTCAGTAGCAGCCACAGAGTCTGGATCTATGCCCGGTTGATCGCATTAGACTCGCCCCCTATTGCATGGGACTTAAAAATAACTGGCGAAATGTGGGTGTACTATTAGGTACACCTAGGCGTGCCTATTGTTAGTGGATCCTCCGACCAGACGGGTGTTATGTCTGGTGGGCTACTGCCCGACAATTGTTGTCGGGTTCTTCTATATAGTCTTAAGTCGCGAATATCTTTACTTGCGCGGTGCAGGATTTAGATGTTTAGTTTGTCCTCTGCGTCATAGATGGCGCTGTAGTACTTTTTGTTCAATGTTGCTCTAGTACTTTTTTGTAGTGCCGCTACAGTTACTTTTGTGTGTAAAATAAGAATGGATTTTAATTAATGCAGTCCTTAAAAACCCAGTAAAAACTACCTACCTGCCTGGAACGTGCACAATTTTTAGCAAGTACATAAAAATATAATTGGTACGGCATGGTAGGAGCGTGCTATTAGGCGGCGCTCCAAACTGCGGGGGAAATGTTATTACCTTACCGTTTATGCACACCCAGCCTTATTTTGAAGCTCAACACTGAAGCCAAAGTGGTTTCTAGTACCTAGGTAAGATTATTTTTGTACACACTTCCTTTATTATAAAATTTGACGTTTTGTATGAAAAATATGACAAACACGTCCACACAATCTCACGCCTGTAATGCCCATGAGGTAAGCTGAGGTGTACCTAGTAGTAGGTACACCCATATTTCGCCAGTTACGTTTAAGTCCCATGTAAGAGGGGACGAGCCTATTGCCATTTATCGGGCGCAAAGCAAGACTCTGTGCTGCTACTAAGAAATTCCTGATGGAAAAACCCAATAACACTTTGCCCCACCTGGGAATCGACCCCATGACTTCATGCTCAGCAGTCGCCCTTGCGACTACTAGACCAACGAGGCAGTCAAAGTTATTTATACTAACCAATTACATAGTTACTTGCGATTTGGTATTTTAAAACAAATTCAAAAAAAACGGAACAGCGTTTTCGAGTATCTCTATCTCATTCTGCCACGACAATTCGTCATTTGATGGAGCGAGAAATCCGGTCGCAAGTATCCGCATTCATCCGCATCGGAAGCACTTTAACGTGCGATTGGACCTCACACTTTAGTGAGTCGCAATTGAAGAGACAGAAAGGGAAAAATATGTTAAAAAATGCTGATCTGTGCGAGTAAATGTGATTTCACCTTAGTAACAAAGTTGGTTATGGGTAATGGGCCTACGTCACACTAGACTAGGCTCATACCATTAACCCCTGTACTCCACCAAATTATACGGACGCCAGCACATCGAACTACTACAAATGTCAAATTTATTTAATAGATATTCAACTTTATCACTAAAGCATTAGAGTTAAGGTTGATTGGGTAAATTTGTCAGTTTCGGATAGCTTGATGTACTGGCGTATTGAAAACGTAATTGTGTAACGTTATTTTCGAAATACTTGTGTATTTTTTAGGTAATTACGTTGTACAATTTAGTTTTTGGGAATATTTTATGTTAAGGGTCAAAACATCCCCAAAGATACCCACTACGAAAAGAATGAATCACAAGATTAATATCTCTTAGATTACGAGCACTGCACTCAATCGAGTCACGCAATACCAACATTACACACATCTAGTGCTTCGTGAATGATCGGAACACTTCGGGAATATTCGTCACGCTTTCGGCAAACCTCGGCAATTTTCGGCAGCTGCTGATCGAATAACGTTCGACGATATTGGGGCCGTAATGAGCTTTGACCCGTATTTTAATTACACTTCTTGCTGAAGTTTGAAGGCTTGATTTACTCGCTCATTTTTGTTTTGGTATATTTTTTGCACAAATGCACAAGTAGGTCAGTCAATGAATGCATTTTCTTTGAAATTGCGAATTATCTTAAGCAAGAAAATGTCGCCGTAAAGAGTTTGTGTCGCCGTTTCGTTTTGGGAATAGACAGATACTAGACGAGTATACCATAGTGGTCATCTTTCGGCTAAACCCGTCTACTTAGATAAATTCAGTAATATTGTTCATCCTACAAATAAACCATCATGGGCTAACAGGTAAGCTAGTTTGCTAGTACACATTGTTTTTCACTGATTTACATTCGTCACTTCACAAATTCAGGTCTAGTTGAAAACCAGTGTCAGGCACTATTTGTCTGGCATTTTTTCTAAACTGGTCTTGTTTGGTGCAGTCGTGATATACACATTCCTGTTTTTTTTTAAAAACGGTTTCTATTTGTTTCCTTTTGTTTTACAGAATATGTTGTGTGGTTTTTAGTCTCTGCTAAATTAATACCAACAGTATTTTATTAATGTCATGCTCGGCTATCTTGTGTGTTATGTGAGTTTTTACAAACTAAAATGTTTCTCCGTTTAGCTATATAAGAATTGAATTCAATTGGCTCTACGCAAAAAAAGGCTTTAAATAAACTGATCTTACTTATTCTATAAATGCGAAAGTTTGTGAGGATGGATGGATGGATAATTGTTACTCTTTCATGCAAAAAGTTCTGAATGGACTAAGTCAAAATTTAGCACACAGTCACAGATAGTTCATAACCTAGATTAAGACATGGGATACTTTTTATTCCGGAATTAAGATCCCCTGAGATGATAACCGAACCCCTCGCGGACGGAACCGCGGGCATTAGCTAGATTATATACATTTATGGCTCAAATACCATGTAATATTGTGTGTAGCTTTCCTAGTCACGATCTTTACGTTTTAATTACCCTTTGAATTTCAAATTTGAATCATTCTGTACAAAATTAGTGTCGACATACGAATCTGGTGTACATTCATAATGTAGTTTGGTTAATATGAATTAATAGTAACAGTTGGAGTTAGAGAGAATAACTCATATTTAAAGAATTGTTTCACCAGATAATATAGACGAAAACAGCTGATTCTAGTTACAGGTATGGTTCCAAGAAAAATCATAGTGAAAACAATATAATGCCCCTAGGGCTAATGCCCTTAGGTCATTAATCAAAAAACCAAATAACTCAAAATGTACGTTTTTCTTGTTTTTACCATAAAGTGAATTAAAATTAACACTAGAAACGGGATATTTACCCACTGTTTGTTTTGAGTTCCCGATATTTATTATAATGTTAGTGACCATGAGAGTTTAAAAACTGAATTAAATTCACACGGAGCATAAGTACAGTCTAAAAACCAATTCGATACGCTAAACCAACTGTTAAAGATAATGCCAAACGATACCAAAATATCATCATTGTCTTGCTCTTATCAAAATTTATTTAGGGCCGGCGCAGCATGCCTTCTTCTTCCATGCTTCTTTATTACTCGTCATCTCAGCAGTCACCTCCTTTCAAGCCATATTATCCTTCACACAGTCCATCCATCGTTTTTTTGGTCTTCCTCTACTCTTATAGCCGTCTACATTCATACTCATCATTTCCCTCATAACATTTTCTCAAACGTTAAAAAAATACTCAAACTATTTCTACTTCTACTAGAGCCTCTCGTTTCCTCATACGATAGTGAAAGAGAGTGGAAGGAGGCAGGACATATTCTCACCGTCTCTTTTCCACAACAGAACAAAGATAGTTTTAACAATTACTCGGTAATAAACTAAAGTTTAAAACAACTAAAGTTGTTCAGCGTGCCTCGGAAAGCACGATAAGCTGTTGGTCCCAGCTGTCTTAAATCTTTAACATCGTTACAAGTAGTCAGTGGCCGAAAAGTCTGACAACCAGTCTTACCAAAGGGTATCGTATTACTCAGTATTATCTGGGTTGATCTGGGTTCGATTCCCGGGTCGGGCAAAGTGTTATTTGTGTTTTTCCATCAGGAATCTCTCAGTAGCAGCCACGGAGTCTGGATTTGTGCCCGGTTGAAGGCAATACGCTCGCCCCCCATTTCATGGAACTTAAAACTTAACTGGCGAAATGTCGGTGTACTAATAGATACACCTCTGCCTAGCTCTACGGGGATTACAGGCGTGATGTTCTATTATCTGTGGAGGTCAGATGGGCAGTCACTCCATGTAAAATATTGGTATTCAGCTGAATCCGGTTAGACTGGAAGCCGACCCCATCATGGTTGGGATAAGTCTCAGCAGCTGATGAAACTTTAGTTGTTCAGGAATAGCCTTGACCCTATCCACCTAAAAATCACAATTCAAACTTCATTACGTCTAAAAATAGGGCCAGTTAACCCGAAAAAATAAACTTTTTTAATCACACAAAATGAGAGGGACCATAAAAGTTGCTCACGCAAATGTAACATCGTTAGAGGCTTTTGGGAACTTTAGATTTTTTAATTAAAAGTCCAAGCTTTTATTATTAAAAAAATGCTCACTTTTAAGTCTTCGATTTTGGTATTCGGATTATTATGCTCAAGTGCGTGATTTTTTTTCCGAATTTTTTCGGGATTTTTCCGGGAGGTGTGTATGGCTTTGATTATAATGATAGCATTACGTTCGTGATTCTTTTCTCGGTAATTTTAACCTAATTTTTCAACCTTTGTTGAAAATTCCGAGAATTATTAATTTGTAAGCATTATTGATTATGTTTTATGCGCTTTGTATGCTTTATACCTATGCATTAAATTAAAAACGCCCTGTCAGGCAACACGCCGAAAACAAATGGGCTCTACTGAAAGTTTACACGTATTCCATTAAGAAGTATTGATGCTCTGGGCCAGGTCTTGTGAATCAACGAGTTTTGCAAGGTGCAAGTTCCCTGGTATCATCCAATTGATCTGGGGTCGGCGCAGCATGTCTTCTTCTTCCATACTTCACTATTACTCGTCATCTCATACGACACCTCCTTTCTTGCCAGTTCCCTCATAATGGGTAGATTAAATTAACCTGAAGACCCATTATGGGAAGAAACCTGCTCAATGCTGAAGATGGTATTGCAATGCGAGCTCGTATTTTTATAATAACTAACGTAATTAACCTTTATTATCCCCACTACAAAATCACAGGCTTCATCGCTGGAGAAACAGAGGGGAATTATCCACCAGCGGACCCAGTGCGACTACCAATTTTACCATTATAATGATCTCATTTTTCTCGAGGAGCTCATGGCAAAATAATAACAGTCGCTCAGATTGATCTTTAGATTAAGCCGTGGTTGCCTAGGTTGGTCTGTGGATAGGTGACCAGCCATTACATTATAGTGTGCAAGCAATAATACTAAGCATGCATGTAGACAGCCTTATTTAAAGTGCTTCTTCAGCAATACTATTACAATAAATTGTAAGTATTTTTAACACATTAAACCGGACCATGAAACCAAACAGAAGTTTCAAGTCTTCCAACCTAGCGACCGTTGGTCCCGGCTGTCTATTGTAGATCCTTGACAGTCGTTACAGGTTGTCAGTGCCCCAAAAAGTCTGACATCCAGTCTTACCAAGGGGTATAGTATTACCCAGTACAAACTGGGTTGTGATAGGCAGTCGCTCTATATAAAATACTAGTATTCAGCTGCATCCGGATAGACTGAAAGCCGACCCCAACAGAGTTGGGAAAAAGCTAGGTAGATGATGATGAATAATCTCATTTCTGAACAAAACACCACAGTCTAACATCATAACACAAGACCATTTGTCACAGCAATAACAAATGATTGCTTATGACCAAAGCGATATAAATGAATAACGCCTAGTGATTAATCGAGAGGAAAACTGTTTTAATTAAAAATAACTGCGATATCCAATCCCGGAGTTTTCATTAAAAGGAATGGAATTAATCTTCAAAAGTCGTGTTTCCTTAGTCGGATTTAGGTGTTGTCTCCCTCGCACATCCGCTTGGGGGTTGATATAAATGATCGGACTGAATTGGGATCATCTTATGTGTATCTAAAGCGAGGGTATCGGTGTTGGTCCAGTAATTAGGTTGTGGAGGTCAGATGTTGGTCGCTATAATGTAAATACTGATATTTGTCTGTTTTGGTTGGATAAAAGTTGACCCCAATATGATTGGCGTCAGCTTAAAGTTCTAAGAGGCTAGTCAAGATTTTATTTTAGCATTTATTCACAAAGTTCCTTTATTAGACTGGTTAGTCAATTTAAATACGCATTTTTAATGATACTACTTTAAAAATAGCAGCAGTGCCTCCTTAACTAAACACATAAATACAAAATATATGGTATACCAGCTGATGATGGCAACGGACTTCGTTCGCGTTGAAATTTAGAAGTGTATGCATAAGAAAAAGAGTTGCCTATGTGCTATTCCATACTGTAATCAATCTCTGTATCTGTATGTATCTCTGTGTGTGTATGTCTGTGTGTGTATCTCTGTGTGGTATTCAGCTGAATCTGGTTAGACTGGAAGCCGACCCCAACGTAGTTGAGAAAAGGCAAGGCAGATATCTCTGTGCCAAATTGCATCCAGATCCATTCAGCTGTTCTGGCGTGATGAGTAACAAGCATCCAGTAGTAAGATGACAAACTAAAAATATTTTTTAATTATCACCATAGATTTTACCCTAACACAGACCACATCCCGTGCAAAGAACATAACATGGCTACGTAAGCGGAAAAAGTAAAAAAATAAATATATATTCCGGTCCAATGGCGGACTTAATTCCGGGCACCGCAACACTAATTACGGTAAAAGGGCGAATCTCCAAGGTAAGGATAATCCTTTCCTTGTACCTACTTCGTTTTAATAAATGCTGGGTATTTTACGTATATTTTAATTAAACATTCTCACGTCGTAACCCTTGGGTGTTCCCACCTTGGGCTCGGAATGATAAATTATTGTGAAGACGCACTTCTATATTAAGCTTTTTTTTCTGCGTATTTTTTTTCGTTTTTGTTGAGTTAGGGATTCCGTTTGGGGAATTAATTGAGTTGTGTTTTATGGAATTGGGAAAATATGACGTGGAATGTTTGTTGTGTTTTATTTTTAAATGGTTTAATGCGTAGGTTGTTCCCAGTTTTTATATCTAATAGGCAAAACTTAAAATAAATTGCACATAAAAGTTACGATTACACATTATCTTCCTGCCCTTGTTCCATGTTACTAGGGGTCGGCGCAATACGTTTTTTTCTTTCATTCTCTCCAGTCAACCATCATGCTATCATTTACTCCTTTTTCCTTCATAATATCATTCCTCACACAATACATCCATCTTTTGATTGGTCTTCCTCTCCCTCTCTACCCATCAACATTTATTTTTATCAGACTTCTAGTCACATGTAATTCGTCCCTCCTCATCACATGCCCACAGTCGATTCCCTTTCAACTTTTCTATAACTGACACGATTATATTGAATAACTTAGATTGGACGACAAGCATATCGAGTTTTATTAATTACGATCTATTGCCCGCGACCTTCGTTGAATTTATGATAAAAAAATCCCCATTATTATAGGCACTTCCCTTTTTGAATCGAATTTTGTCCAACTTCAAGGGTTTTTATTTTTTTTCGCACGGTTCCCTAATTATTTTTCTAAAATAAAAGTAGCCTATGTAATAGTTCCGTCAAAATTGGTCCAGACGTTTCGGACATTAACCGGAACAAACAGACAGACAGATTGAAAAAAATGTGTTTTTGTTATAAGTACCGTACCATATTTTCATATTCATTCTGTGAAAAGCTGTTATTTTGATATTACAAACAGACACTTCAATTTCATTTATTTGTATAGAGTACATATATAGATGTTAGATTATTTCCTTGGGATGAAAAAGATTAAAACTGTTACATTTCTATGTTTAATTTAACACTACATTTTTTTTTCGAGAATACAAATTCAGAATGTGCGATTTTCAATGAAAACGGCATTTTTTCATCCCGTCGTATCTGATCGCCTTTTTCCGAACTGGAAGGCAGAGATCTTTAAAAACTGGATAAACACTTAGGATACTTTTTATCCCGTTAAGACGATCCCGTGGGGCAATTACCGAACCCTACGCTGGGGAAGCCGCGAGCATAATAAGTCAGTAAATACTACAAAGCTATAGTTACAGTGGTTTCCAGTGACCTAATTACGAGTAAGTCAGTCTCACAGGTCGGCCATGTTGTTATTGTGTTTTTCTGTTACTTATTTCTTGGTATTAAGTACGGGCGTAATAAATGTCGATTTGCTTGCCTTAGTCGACGCGTTTGATTACATGGAACTGGTATTATCGCTGAGGTTATTAGCTGTAAAGGCACCTGATGGCATTTTGATAAACTTATACTGTCACTTATGGTATATCTTCCTTGATTGTTCATGTTTTTGAGCTCCTGATATTTCGACGCTGTTGCAAGCGCTATGGTCGCGGCTTGACTGGAGAATGCAGGTAAATAAATAAATAAATAAATATCCCTGGACATTTCACACAGCACCATCTAGTCCCAAGCTAAGCAACCTAATGCTTGTGTTATGGTTACTAGATGGCTGATAAACTACATATATACTTTTTTTTTTGTAAATACATACATATTATAGATAGAAAAAACACCCAGACCCGGAACAATTAGGTACTTGTAGGTCATACAAATAAAAAAGCAATGCAATGCAGGTGGATGGAAAATTAATTGTTAGGAGCAAGAAGAAGAAGAAAACTCTTTGCTACACCCTCTACATAACATAACATCACGCCTGTAATCCCCGAAGGGCTATGCAGAGGTGTGCCGAATAGTACTCCCACATTTCGAGACTCATGTTTTAAGTCCCATGTAGGGGGCGAGCTTATTGCCATCAACCACGCACAATTCCAGACTCCATGGCTGCTACTGAGAAATTGCTGATGGAAAAACCCAACAACACTTTCCCCGACCTGGGAATCGAACCCAGGATCTCATGCCCCTACAGTCCTCAGCCCTCCGCTGCCCTCTACTGTTCTGGTATAATCATAGTCCACACGCCCAAGGCGTAAGGTATCCATAAATAAAACCACTATAAAAAAGTTACGTAGATGCCTATCTTACCCCAAAATCAAACGCTGTAAGATTACCGATCTTTTATCATAGTTTTTCTATTCACCACATCATAAGAGCCTACAGATATGGCCCCGGGCGGTATTTATTCGCTATTTTGGTATTGCTTGCCTTTCTACTGATTCACCTTTTTATATTCTCTTTTGTCATTCTATTTGATTTGCCCTGAGAAAATTGAATGACACTTAACCTGAGATATACCAGGTGCAAACGGATATTTCACGAAGCCGTTAACTAAGTATTCTGTACATCAAGTTGAGTATCTCTACATAATGGAAAACACCTTTTTTTTGGGGTAAATAATCACGTTTTACGGTAGAACACAACATAACACCATCAAAACATGATGCTAATAGATGCATTGAATAGTGGAGAGGTCATAGAAGTATTAAAAGAAAAGTGTTAACATTATAAATCGATATTTAAAAAAAAAAACTTGTGAAAAAGTTGGATCTTTGACCTCCAATATCTCCTGATGGAGAGAATAAGTACGTTTCGGCTTCTTTAAGGATATTTTTTTATAGTGAAATACCGACTATAATAGTCAGAAAAGCCGACTATTCGGCCATATTTGTAGTCAGTGATTAGCGCCGACTGGCTGACTCTTTAAATATGGTTATGATAGTCTTCCCATCAGGAATTTCTCAGTAGCAGCCACGGAGTCTGGATTTGTGCGCGGTTGATGGTAATAGGCTCGCCCCGCATTACATGGGACTTAAACTTAATCAAATCAAATCATAATTTATTTATTAACTGGGGACATGTAGGTATACTATTAGGTACACCTCTGCCTAACCCTTCCGAAATTACAGCCGTGATGTTATGTTATGTATGTTATTAAGAAAAGGCTTTGCGTTGCCATACAGCGTGGCTCAGTCTCTTGGGGATTACCAGTTGACAGCGTTGAGGATTTTTGAAGTCATTTTTAGGGTTCCGTACCCAAAGGGTAAAACGGGACCCTATTACTAAGACTTCGCTGTCTGTCTGTCTGTCTGTCTGTCTCCAGGCTGTATCTCATAAACCGTGATAGCTAGAAAGCTGAAATTTTCACAAATGATGTATTACTATTGCCGCTATAACAAAAAATACTAAAAATTAAAAAAAAAAATATTAAGGGGGGCTCCCATACAACAGATATGATTTTTTTGCCGTTTTTATAGATAATGGTACGGAACCCTTCGTGCGCGAGTCCGACTCGCACTTGGCCGGTTTTTTTTAAGTTTGTTGTAGTTATTTAATTTATAAATGTTAATAATAATGTTACATAAATAAAACTCCTCTTTTTAAGTATTTTAATTTAATTTAATTGTAGGTTAAACGAATCTTTATTTTGACCTTTAGACTAAATTAACAACCCGTGACTTTTATGCACGCTAGTTTAAAACTCACCCTTAGTTCACTCTGTTAGATCTCAAATCCACCCACGCCTCGCCCCTTCACCGATGCGTTAACTTTAAAACTTTGTAGAAATAACAAACTAATAAAACGTTACGTTTTTGTTTTAATAATTCTTAAGAAAACTTTCGTCTACCAAAGATTCACTGAAAATTCTAAAGTTATCTTCAGTTTCGTTGTAATATCTGAATGCGAGAAATAACTTTTATTTTAATATTGACTATCTTAGGAATTTCTTAGAAGCCGTACGGAGTCTGGCTAAGTGCCGAGTTGATAGGCAATGGGCTCCCTCTTAACTGGCAAAAGGTATATAGATATACTTCTGCCTGTCCCTTTGCTGCTAATTATTGTTAAAATCTAACTAATGTAACTGCTGAACACGAGGGCCTGGGTTCAATTCCCGAGTCGGGCAAAGTGCAATTGGGTTTTTCCATCAGGAATTTCTCAGTAGTAGCCACAGGGTCTGGATTCGTGCCCGGTTGATGGCAATCGGCTCGCCCCGTATTACATGGGACTTAAACTTAACTGGCGAAATGTAGGTGTACTATTAGGTACACCCCTGTTAAAAATACGAAAGTATGTTTTTCTGTCGCGCCATAAGGGCTGAATGGATTGTGATGAAATTTAATACAGAGGTAGACCATGGCCTGGGTTGAGACATGAGAAACTAATTCTGGTAGGTCGTTAGAGTTGGGTAATTTCTGATCTCCATACGAGCAAAGCCATGGGCAACAGCTAGTGTACAAAATATTAAAGAAAACTTATCCAGTAAAGAACGTTTTGCTGTCAACCAAGTGTAAGTAAACCGGGTTTTGTGTAAACATTAACATTTTAATTAATGTGTAAAACTAAGCTGTTTATGTAGCTAAGTTACAGTGTTTATGAGCGCGTATACACTCGCGAGAAGAAGTGTTCATGAATGTTATAATTTATTAAAAGTTTGGGAAACATTTTAAAGTTTGATTTTTGCAAAAACTTTATAGGTACGTTTCATGAATGTTTGAATTTGCTCTGGAACACAGCTCTCATAGATAGTTTTAGAATATTAAAATCAACTTCATCTAAGTGTAAATAGGTGGATTTGCACGCGAGAAAACTTTCTCAAAACATTTTGAAAACTAAAATGAGTGAATTGTTATAAAGATAAACATTGCCTACTTAGTTTATGTGTCAAAGTTTATTTAATACTATATTTAAGTTCCAAAATGTTCTCAAGTTAGTGAAATCCTTGTAATTGCTTATTGAGAAATAAATTTCTTTCACCATATAATAAATAAGTACAAAAACGGTTTTATATTTATTTAAACATTTTAAACATTGCACATACATATATAAAACATCTGTCTTCATTTGAATAAATAAGTCATGTCATTTATTTCTTAACAAAATACATTGTATAGAAACTTAAAATAAGATTAATAGGATTAGTAATAGTAATAATAAAAGTTAACAATAACTCATTTTTTACAATAATAAAATTAATAGTCACTTAATAAAGAAATTTAATGTCAAAAAAAAAAATATTAATAGGCACTGAATTACTTCATTATCATTTGTCAACTACCGAATTCATCAATACTGTAATAGCCCTTCCTCAATAAATATGTCCTTAACTTGTTTTTAAATAAATTTGCAATGCTTTTAAATTAGAACGGTAAATTGTTGTATAGCAAGACGGATTGATATCTGGGACTATGTCGAACCACTTTCAATTCTGGTTGAATTGTGTAAGGTAAGTCTTTCCTACGAGTACTATCTCAGTTACTTACAAATAAAAGGTGTAAACGGATTATTCACGAAGCCGCTAACCAAGCTTTCTGTAGGCACATCAAATTAAATAACTCTACACAAATAATGTTACTAAGAAATGTTTTTTTTTATAAAAAAAGGTATTTAAAGAAAAGTACATTAAAAACTTGTATTAAACAAAAACTTATGTTAAAGTTGGAACTTTGACCCCCAATATCTCCGTAACTAAAAAGTTCCCAGGTGCGATTAAGGGTATTTTATACCTTTTATAGTGTATTTTATACACGCAAAGTGTTGTCAAAACTTACAAAAAATCTCAATTTTCTAAACTAAAACTGGACACATAACTCGTGATTCTTAAACAAAAACTTCCATCCATTGTAATAGAAGGCTGCGTTCAATTACTGTGCAAGAATGAAAGTCATGGCTTCGTAATATAAGTATGTATTATTAGACCATGACTCAGTATGGCCATTACTCAGTAACCTTCCCGTGAGGGTCGGTCTTTTACTTGATTTCAGTGTCTGGAGGATTGTCTTAGTGGTTTAAAGATTTGGATGCTTGGAAATAAACATAAGAATTTAAAAAAGCATATTTTTTATAAGGTATACATTATGTTTATGATTTTATAATAGACAGTTCTTAAAAACACAAGTTTTGCGTTCCTGTTATAATATTTTGTGTGCCCAGAAGTATTTTATTATGAAGTCCAAGTTACTTTGATCCTGCTAGCACAAATATATTGAGAGAGATTTAGGAAAAATAAACAGTAACCTAATACGGGTTTATAATAAAGGCTTACAAACTAAACTATGATAAATATGCACTACGTTTTCCACAGATTACTTTAAATACTAAATAACTAGATGTTGTTTAAATATAAACCCCAATTGTCTGAAATTACAACCCAAAACAGATTGTCATAGCAAAGAGATGTGAGAAAACCCGACCCCACATAATGGGAAAACTTCTTAGTCTTTTTTTTTCAAATCAGAATAAAGAAATGGTTGTGTCTGTCAATTTTTTTTATTTCATTATTAAAAGTATTAAATAAATAATATTGGACTTTACTTTTGTTTCTACTTTTTTTTCAAAACAGCGTTCATTTCCCCCATTTCTTATACTGCCAAACCACTTTTCTGCCCGACTATACATTGCAACCAGTAGTTTTCGTGCTAAAGCATTTGCCGTAAAACTTGCTCATAAGGTTACAAGGCAAAGGTTAATATACCTACGGGTTAATGGAAATTAACCACTTTCGAGCTGGCTGTAAATTTTATGGGCTATATGTCATTGAAGTTTATAGTTCTGGAGTTAAGTGTTTGTTTTGACTTGATTTGAAGAAAGAAAACTTACTTTTTATTTAAACAATAACATTATGTAGGTATAATTGACCTCGGCATTTATTTACCACCCTAGGGTTGAATCCCACTTGAACATCGTCATACTCGTCGTGTTTTCATTGTCTACAATCCAATCAAATGATTTAAATAGGTAAATTTAAAGCATCTATTTGCCAGTAAATTTTCTTCTTAAAGGGCAATCGAAATCACTAGATTGATAATATTAGCTCATGTAACACTATAGCTACGACATCAAATAGAGACTTCGTAATCGCTGCGTACGTTGCTCAACAATAGAACATATTTTACATACTCGTGCGCTCCATAATAAACGTATCGGAGCGAAAGTGTCACGGTACTGACGAGATAGTGTTAATAAGCTGTGAATTGAGATGCACACTCCATTAAGCACTCATAGCGAATATTCTATCACCCAATTAAGCCCTATATGTAACAAAATATATCAATACTTGACTGTACTTGTTTCACTGCGAGATTAAAGCAAAACTCAAATTAAGGTAATCATCTCAGACCAGCGCGTCGATGCCGTTCTCGTTTGAGCATTTGGTGGAAAGTATGCTTATCCCGGGAGCAGCAAACACTGCGTTGCCGTGCTTCGGGTGACAAATCTCAGTCCATCGATGTGAGCAGGCTTTGGGTTTCATCTCGATGGATCTCTTGGACACAAAGAATGTCTATCACTTGATATCATGTCCTGCTTGTACTGTTGCTTGCACATCATAGGAGCTGATGGACGCTACTGAAAGTGCCAACCTCGTCGCCTTTTGGGCTGACTCAATTTAAATTGTTATCGACACGCTAAGAAGAAGTGCGTCGATTGTTTTAATGATTAGGAACTAACACAACTATTCTTGCTAGTTTGAATATCGTCAGTCAAATAGGTAACCACAATCGACGCGGTAGAATTTTGTTCCACATCCTGCCCGGGATATGCCCCAATGAGACCAGAACTTTTAGCTTTCTTCGGATAAGTGAGCTACATGTTTGCTCACGAACAAATAGCCCTTCTTCTTGATTTCTTAGAGTTAGTCTTAGAGTTTGAGTGTTTAATTTTATTGTAAAGATCAAAGTACCTGAAATCGTATCCTTCAGACGTGGTTCCAGAGGGTATTGTAAAAGTAAAATTCTACCAGTGATAACGTTGATCTTATCATCATACTCCTAACTTTATCCCAATTGTGTATTGTTCTTCCATAATTCTCTATTACTCGTCATCTGATCAGTCACTTTCTTGCTATATTATCCTTCACACAGGCCATCCATCGTCCGCGGCAAATTGCCGCTCAGCGGACAGACCTGCGGCTCATGGCGACATGAGAAGAGCGACTGTCGCAACCCCGTGCAGGGCACGCCACAATAGTGGCGATAAGTCAACTCTTTGAAGAGTGGCTAGAGAGGCGCCACGGCGCCCTCACCTCCCACCTGACGCAGGTCCTCACCAGACACGGTTGTTTCTGGAGGTACCTGCGCCGGAAACGCCCGGGTGTTATCATTGTGAGGACCGCCCGGAGGACACGGTGGAGCACACCGTGGAGGTCTGCTCCGCTTGGGCAGAGCACCGCCGTGTCCTCGTAGCGGGCCTGTGGACGGTGAGTAACGGGCTAGTTCGCCGTCAGTCCGTCTTATGATGACAGGCCGTGTCAACGGTGCGTTCGTGTTCTACGCGCGGCTATGGGTTTTAGTCAGTACGAGTCTGACACTCCCTTCCGCTCCGCCCAGAGCGGGAGGGGTCATTTGATGATTTCCCATCCGAAAAAAAAAGGCCATCCATCTTTTCTTTGGTTTTCCTCTACTCTTATAGCCATGCACATTCATATTCAAACCAGCCATAAGCTTCCGAAAATCGATCCCGTAGAAATACACTACCGCCTCTGGGTACGGGCTACCTACGGTTAGGCAGAGGCGTACCTAATAGAACACCCACATTTTGCCAGTAAATAAAAGCAAACAATATGATCATTATTCCTATTGTTTCTGATATTATTGGTTATTTTATTTGTAAAGAAAGAAAGAAAAAATAATTATTTGTCGCAGGGACATGACGTGCATACAAAAAAAATAAAAAAAATAATAATAACAATAATCATAAAGCGCATTAAATGTTATAAATACAACAGGACCGAAACAGAAAAAGAAAAGTTAACAGCTTGCACGTCGTGACTGTGACAAGTGACAAGCAGGTTACCACTCAGCATGATGCTGTGCTATGGAGGGCCCACAGCACGGCACTGGTATTCAGTGGTCACCCGTGAGAAAAAAAAAACAAGTAGATTTGTAGAGTGTAGATATTTAAATGTCCAAGTATCTACCTGTTAGTGTTATCAGCTTATGTCAACAAAATGGTGTTTAATATTAGGGTTTTTAATTTTTTTGTGCTGTATCATAATGCTTTTTGACCCAAAAGTTGACTGGTAAAGAATGCCTTGTGGAATTAATTTCGCCTATTGTCCACTCTTGTACAGACGTCAGCACATCAAGCTACCCGAAACTGTCAAATTTGCCCAATCAACCTATAGCCTAATGTTTGAGCGATAAAGTTGAAAATCTAATAAATAAAGACAGATTGTAGTAGCTTGATATTCTGGCGTCTGTACATGAAGCTTGAATATATAAATATTATTACTAGCAAATGAGTTTATCGTATCCACGTTTATCGTACCATACCAATTGGATAGTAAAGTAGGTCTTTCTAATTACCTTAGTTAAAACATCAGGAGGAAAGGTTAACATAAAACGTGGGTACACAAAGCACAAAATTACATTAGAAATAGGGAAAATATTTCACTGTATTTTGACGAAGCAATTTGGATACTTTGTTGTCATGGTAAAAGGAATAAATCTCCCGAAAAAGGTTCTATGAAAAAGTCCCGAAATAGGATTGGTAAACTAAGAAAGATACCTTATTTATTTGGTAGGTATTTTAACTGGAAAAAAAATATTTTTAGTGTCCAACCGAAACAAGTTTTTCAGCCGAAACCGAATCCGAAAGTCACTTACACATATTTAAAAAATATACTGAAATCTAGTGAATTATTCACACATTTATTTGCATATGCAATGTATATTATACATCATCATCATCTGCCTAGCCTTTTCCCGACTATGTTGGGGTCGGCTTCCAGTCTAACCAGATGCAGCTGAATACCAGTATTTTACATGGAGCGACTGCCTATCTGACCTTATGTCTATGTATATATACGGGGTGGAAGGGACACCGACGCGAAAACGGTTACCACGTATTCAGGAGATTATTATGAGCACATAGAGGTTTTTCATCGGTTATTAAAAAAAAACTGCAGTGGGGGGGGGGCTTGGGCTCAGAATGATGTACTGAATACGTGGTAACCGTTTTCGCGTCGATGTCCCTTCCAACCCGTAAATATTTTACATCGTGCGAATAACTTTCTAAATTCCGATCACCCTTGAGTATATTATATCTTTATTGTGATTATATTATTTGTCTATAGAATACTGACTGTGCCATTTTTCAAAGGAAAGCCGGTGGGAATCGAGTTGTATGGAACCTTCGCTACTGCTAGCTATCAAAATGTCGGCCTCCTGACTACTCGCAAAACTATGCTACGCTAGACTTTTCTTTGCTATACATCACATACTTCCTCAATGGTTTAGTGGTCGCAAGCGCGACTGCTGAGGATGAGGTCTTGGGTTCAATTCCCGGGCGTGAAAAAGTGTTATTGTATTTTTCCTTCAGGAATTTCATTATGAGATAGCAGCCACGGAGTCTTTGTTTGTGCCCGATTGACTGGCAATAGCCTCGCTTACATGGAGCTTAAACATAACTGGCGTAATGTGGGTGTACGTGTTAGGTACACCTCTGCCTAACCCTTCGAGGATTTCAAGGCGTGATGTTATGTTACATCACATGCCTACATACATCTGGAGGAAGTTTGCTGCTTAACCGGACTTTCCTGACGAATCTTGCAAAAAAAGCCTCCAGCCAGTAATAACCGTTACTCGTGGCGGCTATTAAAATCCAAAAACAGATCTAAGACACAGGAAAACGCAAAAATATTTCCTGACTTTGACATCAGCTAATCTCTCTAATACTGCTTAGTAGACAAAGTAAGTATAACGGATAATACAAAACAATACACCAAAGCATTTTTCCTCTACAAAATAATTACTTGGAAAAGATGAAGCACTCAACGGGCTATTTTGCGAGGGCAACCATAATCGTTTCCACTTCCCGCTGTCATTATCTTCTGAGTAAATTGATGCTTAATGTCTATCATTTTGTGGAGATGTTAGGCTTGAATACGTACTATAAGTACCTGGGAAATTGATCTGGTTACGACGGCCTTGAGATAAAAATATGCCATGTATACAGAAATTCGAGGTTAAGCCTTAAGTATTGCAAATAATATAGCCCAGGCATATTTTTTCGCGTTCTTCTGACTTTGTGAGACTAATAATAATGCCAGTCTCACTCAAACTCAAAGTCGAACTCAAACGCAAAGCATTTATTTCAATTAGACCATCACAGAAACTTTTAAATGTCAGAGAAACAAAGAAAGTGAAGCTACAGTCACAGACACAAGGCATAATAACTTGTGAAAGTAGTGTAGTTGCCCATTCCAAAGTTTCTACTTTTAGGAATGATTTGAAATCGTTTACTTTGCAAGTGTTTCATTAGCCTCATTTCATTCGTTAAACATCATTATCTTCCTAACCTTTTCTCAACTATGTTAGGGTCGACTTCCAGTCTAACCGGATGCAAATAAATACCAGTATTTTATATGGAGCGACTGCCTGTCTGACCTCTACAACCCAATTAGTACTGGATAATACGATATCTCTTACACTACTATACGATACCTCTTAAACTGGTCGTCAGAATTTTGGACCGTTGACTACCTGTAATGGCTTAACGTGTTTTCAGGGACGGAGGAAACTCGGTATGTAATGGATGGTATCCACGGACCAACATAGGCAACCTGACGATCGACACGAGCGGCTGTTATTTATTTAGCCACAAAGTCCTCGTTAAACTTAAAGCACATTATAACATAATTAATAAGGATTCCGCCAACAAACAAAATATTCCACCCAATTCATTTAGGGTCATCGCGTCCAAATGCGCTAGTTTCAAAGGCTTTTGTTGCCGTAATTTAGGAGTAACTACAAAATAGTGGTTTAATTGCTGACCTCCCTTGAATAGGGGAGGGCGGGGCAAATGCTGGTGCTGAATTTTGAATTAAAGCTAATAGTGCATAATGTTTTAGGAGCTTCCGCAAAGAATGAAAGCCTTGACGGGTTTATGAGCCGGGGGTGGAAAATTACCGGTCATAAGTTTCGTTATTGTGAGTTAAGACATGGCTTTTGTGTACTGGGTGTTTTTCTTTTCATTAATTAAATATTTTCGTGCTGTTTCTTCTTTTTAGGGTTCCGTACCTCTGTCGGCAAAAACTAAACCCTTATAGGATAACTTTTTTTAACAGGAACGCGTGGATGTATCATGTTAAAATTAATATTAAAACTCAAATCTGCTGTCCTTTAAGCAGTGAAAAAATTCAAACTAGTAGTCAACGCGATCAAAAGATATGACCGTATGTCTAATATTTTGCGATTTCACACGGGAATCAAAACCTAGAATCATGAAAATATTTGATACGAAACAATTAAATGTCTTCAACATCACATGTACAGGTAAAAAATCTGAAAACCGTAAATATGTAGTTTAGTAACAAAATACGTACAAGTTTATACGGAATCCTCGGTGCGCGAGTCCAACTTGGCCGGTTTTTTTTTATAATGGCGCTTACATTAACTTGACTGGACAATACTTAGGTCCGTGAAGTATTTATGATTGTGGTCCATATGAATGTTTATTGGCTGCAATAAATGGTAGTAATTCGGATATACAATATTACTATATAATATATGTCTTTATTACTACAATACACGGCAGTAATACCTTATTTCATAACAACCAATACCATTTTTATTGAATTACAGACTGCTATAATACTCCAAATAATACTATCGTTACAATCCTCTCAGCCACAAAAAAACCCTTAATATCTTCGGCCAATCGACAAAAAATTGTATTTCCTGCTGCGGATCGATGCCAGTCAAATTGACATTAGGAAAAGCCGGTTCTGTTCCGAATGTAATAAATAATACAGGAACATTCTCTCTAATTACACCCACAGAGTTACCCTTGAAAGTTTACTAAAAGCACCAATTATTTATAAGTTAGCTTTGGGGTAATAATACTGTTTTTGACCTGCACATCGATCGCTTTAAAAATGTATAGTAATTTGATGGCTATTTATAGCACCGAAAGTTTGAGTACCTTTGAATAACTTATGGGCATTGATCAAGTAAAAAGTTTTGTTATTTTGTATTGAAAAGTTATTATCATAATTATTCGGTGTTTCGTTATTGGCGCCCAGATGGGACTGCAATGTCTACTTTTGTTTGACTACCCTCCAATGTGGCTTCTTCTAATTATATGTTCAAAAGCTGTCATCAATACCTCAAGGCCGTATGTTACTTGAATGATTGTAGGTTAATTATATAGGAAGTTGTATTGAAGGACTACAAAGTACCTTTAAAACACTTACTTGAAAAGCACGTGAAAGTCTACTACGTGAACGATAATATTTGTAGCGTAAACACCATAAATAAATACACATAGGTTAAGGTAGTGTCAACATAAACGGTGAAGGTAAACTATCAATTAGTTACATAATGGTAACTGGGTTTTTGTGTTGGCATGTTTGCTTATGTTCACACAATGTTAGGTTTAATCATTTAGTTGGCTTAGCTGGTAAGTCAATTTGTAAAACAATTTACTAATTTTTTTATGCGTTCTCTAAACAGGTTACTTCTATCTAGTAATTATGGCAATTTTTTTCGTATTAACATTTTTTAAACTTAAACTGTCACTTACGGTATATCTTCCGTGATTGTTCATTACTTTGAGCTTCCGATATTTCGACGCTCTGTAAGTTTATTTTTAAACCCTGAAGGCTTAAAACAGTGTTTAACATTTCCTACTTCGTATTTGACTGACTTGTTGGTCGAGTAGTCGCAAGCGCGACTGCTGAGCATGGATTCTAGGTTCGATTCTCAAGTTGGGCAAAGTGTTACTTATTTGATTTTTCCATCAGGTATTTCTTAGTTATAGCCACCGAGTCCTGATTTGTGCCCGGTCGATGGCAATAGGCTCGCCCCCTATTACATGGCACTTAAAACATAACTGGCGAAATGTAGGTATGCTATTATGTAAACATCTGCCAATCGTGGATTACTGGCGTGACTATATATAATTATTTGCCTGATTTAGTATTTTTGATCTGAAGGGTAACCGAATTCGATAAGATATACTGGTTGAAAATACCTAGTGGTATTTTAAATAATTAAGTTTAATTAAAAAAGGTAAAAAATCGTGGATGAAACGAAACAGGGCGATAGTTGGGGTTATCAGGGTAATTTTTGATAGTACATTTTTTTACAGTTATTTTCTAAAGTTGCAAATAATTTTTCGTGAGACTTAAAAGATATTGAAAAAGTGCCAATACTCATAAATCATGGTACCAACTGTCATAAAAGCAGACTTAAAAGCAACTAAACACCATTTTCTTGTTTTGCAATAAGTACCCGTTTTTACTCAAATTGCCCATTTATTATAAATTTCGGTATTTTATTAAAAAAAACACTCATTACTCAAATAGTCATAACTTTTAAGGAGATCAAGTTAGGGCTCTGCCACAGAGATATTTTTAAAAAGCTATAGCTGAAAATTCAAAAAGTATTGAATTGCCAAACTTCGTATAGGGTTACGTCAATTCTGTTGACTGTGACTTGCCTTGCTTGGCGGCGCTGCTTGTCAAGAAAATTTCAATCGATATGTCAAACTTGGTACATTTATTTTAGTTCTGTATTTTTCCGCCTGCACAGATAAGTTGGTTAAATTATAGACTCTCTTGTTCTTCTATAAATGAATAAGTAAATCTGTCTAATTGTTAGGGTGGTAGTCAGAAACTACAAAATGCCACATCCTGCAATCCTTATTAAAATTTTTACAAGCAATATATAAACAAGAATTAATTCCACCCCAGATCACATATATGCCACTTAATGCATTAAGACGAGGTCAAAGAGAATATTTAATAGGGTCATAGTTATAAGTTTTAAGGTATGTCCTCTCTTAGGGAATTGCAGGATCTACTTAGAAACTTAGAAGTTTGTTATTATATATGTTTTAGACTTGACAGGACACAATATACAAGTTTAGATTAGTAGACTTAGATAGGTCACTTTGGTGTGGCATTGTTACCTAGGATGACAATGTTAGTTGTGAAACTCTTTGTGAAACTTGTTCTCAGGGAAGTTGTCAAAACCATTCCTATTTTTGCCTCCAATTGCCAATTGGTTCCGATATGAAAATGTGTTCTCATAAAATAACGAGTTCTTTAAACTTTAATTAAAATATTAGTAATCTATAATATTTTTTTTGAGATGGTTCTAATAAAATAAATATTTGGTTGGCTGTACACACGACGACTAATCAAGCTATACTAAACCCAGTTTATGTGGATCTCTAATTGTACGGAGAATCTATAGAAACCGAGGTCATGTTACACTCGAAATGTATGCTTGATGTGTCGCTGTGAGTACTTACCTATTACAGTATAAGTAATATTTGAAGATGTATTTGTAAGAAATTGCAGCACTGACACCGTTCGTAAGAATACAGTTGAAAAACTTAAATAACTTTAAATGCTAATGTGACATTTGAAGTAAGTACTTTTCGAACTTAGTCACTTTACTAACTTAACGACTCCGCTCTGACGAATTATGCCGGAGTCGAATAATTATATAACACTTTATACATACCTTAAGTAAACCCCTATCAAATATTGACTCAAATATAAGATCCAGCATATACTTAAGACTAATCCAACCTTCTAATTAACCCTAGTACACATATGTCTAAACACAAATTTTAATTATTAATACGAAACATACTAAGATGCTTCGCTAAGGTAAGGTAAGATGCTTGCTTTAATTTCCGGACTGCGTCCTGGCGTACTTTAATCTCGGCGCCATCTTGGATATTTCGTCTGTTTGTATTCGCAACAGTGTATTAGCAGCTTTAGTGGTATTGTTTGTTTTTCTTGTCGATTGGAAAGTTTTTAATTTAAGCTTACTCTCCAATAAGGGTTACAATTTCTGATGTAGTGCAATTAGCGGGTTTTTTTTGTTGTTGTTGATAGATTGACCGCCCACGTCTGTATCGTTTGTACCGTAAAAATAGACGAAGTGGTCATGGTAAAAATAGAATAAAGATGAAAAGTTCATTACCCACGCAAGTTTGGAAATATCATGTATGTACCTACTCATATTATTTTTATTTTATACCTAGTCTTGTAATTTTCAAAAAAGTTTATTTCTTTATCTTGTGACATTACACATGTTTTTACTGACAGGAAAAATTTGTATTAATAAACAAAAATGATGATGATGCTGTTTATGTACTCTGATAACATAATGATAATACAGTAACGAGTAATGAAGGAGTAAACGCCACTAATTTCTATTGTAATGAAAGCATACGTTTTGTTACAAAACAATGTGACACTAATCACGATTAGCATGGTCAAGTTCAAAAGCCGTAAAGAACAATGGCAAATCTCCTTACTTTAAATTGTCTGGAATTAAATTGAAGCATCCCGTAGTAAAAAATATGTCTAAAGATTCGGCGTCAGTAGCAGAATCTACAAGCGAGTCTATTTTGATTCGGAAAAGCCGGAAAACAAAGATATAAACACACAAAACACGAACGAAACGGAATACGCAGAGGAATTCTGTAGCATCCAACTGTCAATCGGTCACTGTCAAAGACAAAAGTAGAGTTGTACAATTAAAATCGATTTAATGTAAAATCGATACAATGTTGAATCGATCCTATGCTCCTTTTTTAGATTTAAAAGTAATATTACATAAAGATCAAATCAGGTTGATTAGAGATAGAATAACTGCATTTCTATAATTATTTTAATAATTCAACCAACCCTAGAATGATCAATTGAATCGATCGTTCATTTAAATCGGTACAGATAATAACATTCATAATGATTGTATGTGTAACACCACTATAATAGGTATGAAAACAATCCGCGTATCTCGTTCCGAAGCAGTTGATATACTTTTATTAATATAAATTAACTCCGGCTTTTAAGAAATAAAGTGAATAATTGAAAAATCATAAAAAAATAATTAAATTTGTTTCGTTTTGGTGATATTTACGGTCGCTAAAATATAACCAGACAAATTTCTGCCCTTCTTCTTTGAACCTAATTTCCTTAAAACGAAATGAATTTTAAAATGTGATGAAAAAGTGATGAATCTTAAAATATCCTTACTCCAAGTTACTTGGAGTTAGGATATTTTAAGATACATCACTCCTAACACAACTCTAAAACTCCAATCCCTCCGATAACTAAGCCACAAAGACCCAACAAACAGCACACAAAGGTAAATCTCAATCAAACGCAACAAAACAGACTAATACACGGACGAAGAGCGGATTTGTAAAAAATGAGAGTAAAAACATCGGCCCGCAGGCGTTTCATCTGAGCCTTTTGTTTGCGCAGCCAGCTTCTTCATTAAACGTGGGGGTGACGATATTAGCTGGTTGTAGTACGGTGCTCGATATTACAAGCGTTTTGCTGTGTGAATTGTGAGCATAGTGAACTTCAAAGTGGTTTTTGAAATTAAAACGAATGATAAGGCACTTTGAGGTTATAATGATTATAAGATTTATTTGCTACAAAATGTTTTTAATAAATATTTCAACAGTTCACTCATTCCCGTGTTATTTGATAAATATTTCAACAGTTCACTCATTCCCGTTTGAGGAGCTCGTGGCTAAATAAGAACAGCCGCTCGGATCGATCTTTAGGTTAAGCCGTGCTTACCTAGGTTGGTCCGTGGATGGGTGACCACCCATTACATACCGAGTTTCCTCCGTGCCTCGGAAAGCACGTTAAGCCGTTGGTCCCGGCTGTCATTTGTAGATCTTTGACAGTCGTTACAGGTAGTCAGTGGCCAGAAAGTCTGACAACCAGTCTTACCAAGGGGTATCGTATTACCTAGCACTAACTGGGTTGTGGAGGTCCGACAGGCAGTCGCTCTGTGTAAAATACTGATATTCAGCTGCATCCGGTTAGACTGGAAGCCGACCCCAACATAGTTGGGAAAAGGCTAGGCAGATGATGACTCATTCCCGTGTTAGAAAACTTAAATCATAATCCTACATGAAAACGTTCTGTTGTGCTGGGTGAAAACGAAAGTTTGAAATTTTGGGCTGAATCAATTTAGATTGCCATGGACACGCTAAGAAGTTCCATATTTAATAGCCTGACTTAAGAAAATAATATGTGTGGTTACTGTACTACCCAAGCTGTTTTGTGCTTTGCTTTTTCGTGAAATGATCTTATGAACTGGTGTAGTAAAGTAGTGCTTACATCGTCTTGTATCTACTTTCAAAAAGTTACTAAACTTAGTGTATTAAAGGGTATTTAGATAAGTAACCTATATGATAAGTATCTTAATTTCTTAATTATCAAATTCGATGGAATGAATTCTCAACTACACTTCTAACCATCAGAACTAAAATAAATGTACTAAGTTTGACGTATAGATGCAAATTTTCTTGACAAGCAGCGCCTTCTTGACAAGCTTTTTACACGCAGTCAACCTCGCAACACTAGGCTCAAAACTTCTAACCCTAACCTTACCGACCGTATAACACAAAACAAAACAAGCGCGAAAATTCAGAAATGCGCACCTAATTAACCGTCTTACTAGGCAAAGAAACCTCAAAGATTTAACCCGACGCAGGTAAACCACCAACACGTTTTAAGGGCCGTTTCTCGACGAAATTAGAATTGAAACTGAGCATTGGCCCAACCGAGTGTGTCTGAGCGTAACGTGGCATTGAAACGTAGAAATTATTTCACCATCGTCCTTTAATTTTGCCGACAAAGGGTGTCATTATTTTTTAATTAAATTAGACGAAGTTTCGTGTGGTAATGGTGTACTGCTTTTAGGTGGGAGTTGGATATTTTGGTTTTGTATTTAACGTGTTTTGTTGTGGTAATTGGTAAGTAGCTGTTAGTTAGCACGGGTGTAAGCCCAATTCAGACTGAGAAAGTTTAAAGGCTTGCTGTAAATCCAAATTTAGCGTGTATGAGCTTGCTTCTGTATACTTATATCAGTTAGTTGCTGACCAATTTTCTTAAAAGAAAACTTAAATGACACTTGCATAGTGTTTTTATACAGTTAGTAATTTAGACTCACCTAGTGAAGACATTATGTAATGAATGTGTAAATTTTATTACACTTCTGAAAATTTAACTTTAGAATATAATCAATTCAAAAGCTTTCGCTTTTATTGAGGCATTTACTAAGAGTAGTAGTGTGTCGGTTTTCTTTGTTCTAATTTAGATTCTCCTGTCACATAGTACATCTCCCATAGTTACATTTCTGACCATACTATTGTTAGTACAGGATATTACGCATACTTCGGATATGACGTTAGTTGTGTTCAGCGTTAATCACAGTGTACTCTTATTTATACACCAGTTCTTCTCATCGATAAAGAGGTATTTGGTACAGTGCGCACATCGCAACTTGCGCAGTGAGCAACTTTCAAGCTTGATTTGAAGTGAAGCAAACATAATATAAAAATGATTGTCAAATAACATATAATTATTTATGAACACATGATAAAAAACATATTACAATACTCGTATGTTGTACTAATATAATATCGCTTTATTGTTTTGGTCTCATCATGGGACTAGTTACGTGGCACGCACTGTTATGTAGTGGACTGAAAATATATTTGTTTTAAACCTAATAATGCCTTGTGGTAGACAACGTTAGTCTTATCATCTGATTTTGAAAGGTACAATCCCTCAAATGGCAATGGCAAAACTGTTCGAGATGGTAACATTGCTGCGGGTGACAACGACGTAATCTACAAAAGCGTCTTCATAAACTGAAATAAAACCAATAGAGTCATTGTTGTCAGTCATGACGATGTTGCTGAAGCTGTTACCGATATCAGTTGCGGTTGCTTTCAAAATTGTACCCTAAATGTACTTGTAAAAGATGATACAATTTATTACCACACCGTGGTAAATTCAGTAATTAACGTTAAAATATTTTAGCTTCCTCAGAGCAAGCCTGCTTAATACCGTTGAATTTACGGTAGCACCTGCATTTGGCTTGTGCAATTTCACCGTGGAACATTCTATGTGGTACCGTATCGGCAAATTTAGTTGATAATAAACAGCTAATTAACATTGTGTCATCTGATTCTAATTTGAGAGATATTTGATTGGTGAACAAAATATTAATGAAGCTATTAGATTGGTTAATAATTAAATGTAACCAGCTTTTATTATCAAGCAGGATAACAACCTCTTCTCAAAAGAAGAATATCTCTTTTAGCAATGGTCACGACTGCCTGATTTAGGTTTGTCGAATAATATCGTGGTCCTAGGTTATGCAGGTTCCTCGAAATTTTATTCGAAAAACCTGTTATGCTATGTGACGTTCACCAACCTGCAGTAGACCTGTGTGGTTGATTACGGCCCACCACGTGTTACTGAGGAGAGGCCAGCAGTAGGAACATTGAATGCTAGCTTCATCCAGGTATTTCCCCCGAGGAAAACTATGCCGTCTGCCCATCTCACCGCCGGACGACCCACGTTTTTTTCCCCAGTTCTTGGACGCCATTTGGTGACAACCTATGTCCACCTGACATCACTGCGCCTTGCTAGCGTCCTACCCAACTCCATTTGAGTTCCGTAACACGGTTTCCAACATCGAAATCCTTTGTAAGTCTTCGGATTTCGACGTTAGGAAGTCGATAACCAGACTGATGCGGAGTATGGAAGTTTCGAGTAAGTTTATATAATTGTCTATAACACAAAACTTTCCCCTGTTTATTTGTCATATTTTACCAAAACCAATTACCCTAATGACCTTGCTCATACACATTTGTATTATACAAAAACTTAATAACAAAGTCGTTTGCTCAATAATTCAAAAGGCTCGGATATAACCTTCTGGGGTACAGGTCGATACAATTATAGCTTTCTAATGCTTGGAATATTTACTTAAATTCTAATAAGGAAATGTTGCCGAGTGTGTTTGAAGTTTAATGAGTAGATTGTGTGGTATTCATATTTGGGCCGTGAGAAAAGGGTCAATGTCAAATGTTTTACCCGACTATGCATAGAAAATTACCCTATTCTAATGTGTTTGAAGTGTATGGAGTACCTAATTGAACTAGGGCATTGGAGGATAAATTAGTCTACCCGGACGATAGGCTAAGGAGTCGACAGAGTGCCAATTAGCGGGATCTAGGTCTCAACGTAAGTCTAGATTTTAGGTTAAGAACTAACGTGTACTGGTCAGGAAGCCGGAACGAGTACTGGCGCGCAATGACGTGCTAAATTGCTTTATTGCAAGTCATATGCTCCGACGATTACCGCTGTCACCCGAGGGTTCCCGACGCCGCGTTCGGTTAACTAGTGACCACCAGTTCATTACAATGAATGATTGTTTTTTGTACAGTGTAAATATTTACTGATATTGTTTTTTGTAAATAGGTATTATTCTGTGTGATATAAATATAGCAATTAAATAAATGAGTACATATATTTCGGTTAATAAACGAAATTAACATTTATTAACAGAAATATATGTAGGTACTCATTTATTCAAAGACATGATCGTGTTTCGTGTTTGATGTCTATGGTAACTTGACGTTTGTTTAAATTTGACAGTTCTGTGTAACGGGAAAATAACTTGTGAATTATGTTGTGTAGTGTTTAATTTTTTTATTTTACAATAACTTACGGACGGATGGACGGACGGACGGACAACAAAGTGATCCTATAAGGGTTCCGTTTTTTCCTTTTGAGATACAGAACCCTAAAAACATAAGAAAATTGGAATTTCGCGGGCCACCCTGGTGCTTCCCCTCTAATACTTCCTTTGCGATATTTTCTTGATGAGCTGATGTCAGTTACTGACTTGTAAAATAAGAAGAGAATAACAAGAACTTTTCTAAAATTCTAAGTGACCTATTGTTTAACAGCTGACCTGGCATAGTAACTAAGCAGTTGGTTTCAGGGCTACCGATCGTGGGTTCGATTCCCATTTAGAATAACTAGTAACTAGATTTAAAACTAGATATTAAAACATAATCGATCGGTCAAACAGCATTAGATTGATAGATTAATTAAAACATATTGCTGTCGAATATTAACAAATAACTAATGTATACTGCTTCGCTCGGCATAGCTAAGTATTTGTTTAATTATGTCATATTATGAATATGTCCTCATTATAATATGAAAGATTGATTACCTGCTGAATTACTGGTTGATAATTATGCCCAGCCCATCGTATCATCACCTGCCTAGCCTTTACCCAAATATGTTGGAGTCGCTGTCCAATCGAACCATGCCATATCCATTGCCTATCTGAGCTCCTATTTACTAGGAGAAATACAATGCCACTTGGTAAGACTGGTTTTCAGACTAAACACAACCCATCGCAGCTAAATCTGGTACGTAGAAATCTATACAGGATGCAAAGAAACTCAATTTCAACATTTATTTGAAATAAATCACTTTCTAATTCAATTTTAGAAACGAAAATATGGACGATTTTTTACCGAACTTTAAAATTTCAACAACTCTAATCCATCCTAACTGGAAACATTGGAATAACCGGCCCTGTTCCTGGAAAGTTGCACGCGCCCGCTGGAAAATTTTCCAAGTGGCACGCGCCTGCTGGAAAATTTTCCTATTTCCGTTAGTTTGAATAAAATGAAATACTAACTTGCAACAGTTTGTTAGAGTTTTCAATAATGTCGTTTTTGTAAAGGTGTTTGTTTTCACCATAGTTTTGTTTGGCGACCAAAAATTAATTTTCTGAACGCTTTGTACCTGTCTGGCGTGGTGTGAAAACGAAAAGTGAATGTATTTTCAGTTTTGTACGTTATTTATCCATTCATTTAATCTTATATAAATACAATAGTGATATTTTAATTACTTTTCATATTTAAAAATTTGCTTTATTTATACAATTTGTTGGACAGGATTGGGTGAACCAAACTATCGGTATAATTTGTTAGGTGTAACATAGTTCCGATTGATGATGTCTTATTTGTTTATTCTTCCTGTTAAGTTAACCGTAAACTTACTTTTTTTTATAAAAAATCTCTAAAAATAAAGAAAAAAAATCTCTTTAAATAAAGATTTAAAAAAAAAGCTAGATCATTATATTTTTATATAAATGGGTGTTTGGGGGTATTTGTTTCCCCCGTCACCTCCATGACCCCTGTACTATTAATTTAATGCATCCATAAATACAATTTTTTAACCCATATATATAAGGACCTTATGTTAGCTTAGCTACCTTTATTCTTGCAAATAAATGTATCACTCATTCATTCATTCATTTAAGTGCGTCACATTGAGTCCTAAACCGTGATCTTTTCACCCAAAAAAAGTCGATTCCCAGCAATAATTTTTACGTAGAGTTATTTAGTTTGATGTACAGAATGCTTGGATGACGGCTTCATGAAGGGTCTGTTTACACCTTGTATATACTGCAGGTTCCATTTTGTTATCACAAAAGACCTTCGCTATCGTGAAGTGGGAAGGGATTTGATCACCCATTCCCAGATAAAAATAAGTTTTCATTCATCTGGATAGATTATACGCAATCTTTGGTATTCACTGCCGGCTTCTCTGTTCCCTGATCATTATAATCTGGATCTATTCAAAGCCCGAATGAATTGATTTTTTCTAGGCAAGCGTGCGTGATGGCTCTCGGCCACCGTAGGCGCGGGCCTGTGGACGGTGAGTAGTGGGTTAGCTCGCCGTCCGTCCGTGGTATGACGACAGGCCGTGTCGACGGCGCGTTCGTGTTCCACGCGCGCCTCAAAGAGATGTCAGCAAACAGGAGGGACCCGCAAGGGCCGATGCCTGCCAGGGCTGCGGGATTGTTCGAAACAGATACCGCGGCCCTGGAACATAAAGGGCAAAGGAAGGAACATGGGTGGTTTTTAGTCAGTAAGAGTCTGACACTCCCTTCCGCTCCGCCCAGAGCGGGAGGAGTCATTTGATGATTTCCCAACCGAAAAAAAAAGGGCCTAGGTTGTAAAGTCGCTTCACATCAAGCGAGTTGCGGCCAAACGTATAGAGTAAGATCCTAGGGCCACCAGACGTCACGTATTTTCTGACGAAGGAAATGTGGACGATTGAGTAGTGTTAGTATATACTAAGAACGCACCTACCTGCTAGCTTGCTTAGACGGCCAATTTTCAGATATCAGGTTATCAAGGTACATAAAAACATACTTACCTCAAGTAAATTCTCCAAGCTTACGATTAAAAGAATACCATTCCATCTAGACATTATCCACCATCTCGCTTGCTCCACCTCTAAAATGTGTATGCGTAAACGTTCAACTTCTTGTTTTACATAGATTGTTTTGAATCAAGTATTTAGCCAAAGAGAGAGGGAAACGAAATTAATTTTATGTTCTTTGTTCTTTAAAAATTTTCCCTTAGCCTCCTTTTCTTGTTATTTGATTTCAGAAATTTTATTATAGGTGCTCCAGTAATTCCGTAGCGAGTATTTAAGATATTTTTTTATTGTAAATCTCACTCTTGTATAGCGCTATGTTTCCGTTTAAGGTTATTGTAATTATGAATGTTTTTGCTGAATATTTCAGCTACATTTATGGGTATATAAGCAGTGCCTTTGTGCTCTTCTATGTTAATATATTGTCCTGTTAAGTATCTGTGTGTATATAAATAAATAAATAAATATATTTTTGAAGAAACTCGTGAAATGTAAGCGTATATTTGAGTATGAAATATAATATGATATGATGGGTGAGCCTAATGCAATCAACCGGGCACAAGCCCTGAATAAAAAAACAGATAAGATAATTATTCAGGGCTTGTGCCCGGTTGATTGCATTAGGCTCACCCTCAAGGCATGTAATAAGTTTAGTTACAGGCACAACTGGCGAAGTGTGGGATACTAGAATGTCAAATTAAAATCAAAACTCATTTATTCAAACTATTCTTAAGTTATAGATAACAAAAGGCAGTACCCCAAAACGCCACTCTTCATGTACTCCTATGTTTAACCTTCTGGAAATCACAGGCATGATGTTATATTACGTTATATTATGTTTTTTTGCATAAACACAATTTATATTTAGTTCGCTCCGAGCCATCTTTTAGTTTTTCGTTCAGACCAGTTAATTTTTAATTAGCGCAATGATCCAGTATCAACATGATTAGAGTTTGTTTATCCGTTTATTACAACCCTATTGACATGGACTTCATATTCCTCGTTGGTCGAGTGGTCACAACGCTTCTGCTGAGCATGAGGTCCTAGGTTCGATTTCACGTTCGTGCAAAGTGTTATTGGGTTTTTTCACCAGAAATTTCTCCATAGTAGCCTCGGAATCTGGATCTGCGTCCGGATGATAGCAATATTCTCGCCCCCTATTACATGGGACTTAAAACATAATTGAAATGTGGGTGTATGTAGGTACACCTCTGTCTTACCCTTGGAGGATTTAAGGTATGATATTATGTTATGTTATTTACTTCTGTTAAGTATTTTTAAGACCACTAATATTTATACGAAGTGGTTTTAAAATATCAGATGAGTTTAGAGTTGTTGGTGACCATGAACATTACTTCTTCTTTACGTCTTCTACCTGCTTTATTTAAATGATACTCTCAAATGTGTGAAAATGTACCCTTTTTTTTTGGATGGGAAATCATCAAATGACTCCTCCCGCTCTGGGTGGAGCGGAAGGGAGTGTCAGACTTTAACTGACTAAAACCCATCCATGTTCCTTCTTTTGCCCTTTAGGCTCCAGGGCCGCGGTATCTCTTTCGAACAGTCCCGCAGCCCTGGCAGGCATCGGCCTTTGCGGGCCCCTCATGTTCGCTGAAATCTCTTTGTGGCGCGCGTGACACGGCCTGTCGTCATAAGACGGACGGACGGCGAGCTAGCACATTACTCACCGTCCACAGGCCCGTGAAAATGTACCCTGCATGTTTAGTGGATACTATCACTACACCATTAACGTGCGGTGGGCAGGTTGGTGGGAAAATCACGACGAAAGGCCCAAATTACTGTTGTCACACGCCTATAACGTTCACGTTTAATTCACGTCGAGCAATAATGAATAAGAAAAATCACTGAACTTTACAAATCATCACCAAAAAAACCGAACAGGCCAGCCTAACTAACCCATTTCCAAAAATCATTGTTTCACAAGCCAATAAAATTTAACATTTTCACAAACAAACCACAGCTCCATCCAGGCTTAATATTGTTGGAAAAATTCATAGTAACCAATAAACAACTTGATGGTTGAAACACGTTGGCACCAAAAAGTTTTGGTACAGAAGGTCAGGTAAATACAATGAGTAAAAAACTTCGCACACATAAAGACACCGTTCGGAGATCAGAAACCATGTCAAGGTAGGTTAAGCTTAGCTGCGGGACTGTTCGAAAGATATACCGCTGCCTTGGAACACAAAGGGCAAAAGAAGGAACATGGATGGGTTTTAATCAGTGGAAGTCTGACACTCCTGTCCGCTCCGCCCAGAGCGGGAGGGGTCATGTGATGATTTCCCATCCCAAAAAAAAAGGTAGGTTAAGATAAATCAAACGAGTATTGAACCAGAACAAGAACTAAACATTATTTTTTTGATTGTTTCACATTTTAGACATAATATAATATCACATAACATAACATCACGCCTGTATTCCCCGAAGTGTTAGACAGAGGTGTACCTAAATAGTACACCATCATTTCACCAGTTATGTTCAGGTCGACGAGCTTATTGCTATTAACTGGGCACAAATTCAGACTCTTGGCTGCTACTGAACAATTCCTAATGGATACATTTATTTGTAAGAATATAGGTAGCTAACATAAGATCTTAATATGTAGGGGTTTCACTATATTCAGCATAAACCTTGTAACACTTTTCCAACCTGGTAATTGAACTCAAGACCTCATGTTCAGCTGTTAGATACAATGTTCATTCGCTTGATTCGTCTAAACCGACTTTAGATTAAATGGCAGTTTTGGTTGCGCTTGCCGAACGCAGACGCGAGTCTAAACATGCGTGCGTTATCGCTTGTGGGAGGATTAGCCTTCTGTCCCTATCTATGTTAGCACGTTGCGGGACAAAAGTTTCGGGCACAGTCACGCCTTTTCACTGTTTCGGTCCGGCGGCGTGACATCGTCTGTTATTGCATCGCTCAGCAAAATGTGTCCTGATTTGTGGCAATGTCCTTACAATTATTTTGTTAGAATATAATGATAATACTGTAAAATCAGTTGAGATTCCTTAGGTTAATTAGTTAGTATGTGTATTATTATTTTTTCTTTTTTAAGGAATTGGAAGGCCTTTCTATGATAGGTATTCTTAGATTAAATAAAATCTGTATGTAAAGATAAATGCATGTTATTATGTATGTACATATAATTAAATTGACCAATAACACATGCGTCCGAAAGCAACCATACATTTTTTGTTGCAAAAAAAAACACATACAACCTGCTTGCATATTCATTAAAAAAAAAACACGTCGCACAAAATTAAATTCCGTCTCTCCACCAACAAACCATAGACCATCAACTATAATTAGTTTCTCTGCGCCATCACATAAACAACCTGGCACAACAGCCAGAGCCTATTATGAAATATTAATAACTGGCTCTAGAAGCCATAGAGAGCCAATTTTTCTGTCCATTGTGCCGCAGATAGCGTTGATCGGGACAAAGCGAGTGAACAAAGCCGGCTGTACAATGCCGACACTGCAGAAATGAATATTGTGGCCATTGACTTGGACGCTATTTTAACGGAGCTGTAATCGGCTCTGTTACTGTTTTAGTTCTACTTTTTGAATGGAAATGGACTGGGTCAAAGGATCGAAAAAAAAGTAGAAGATAATGTATTTTTTCAGGATTTTTTGATACCTGAAGGCAAATACATGTGGCAATCACTTCACGTATTTTGCGCACGGATTTCGGTAATTTCTTCTGCTTGATTCCTGGTTGAACTATCATAGTTTCTATTGAGCAGCTTTGTTGCATCTCTTATTACTTAAGTTACTCATATATAAGAGATTTAAATACATAATTGAAATACATTCGACGATCACTACAAAAAAAAAAACTATTTAAGTTCACGTTAACATGAAATGTAAATATTCAAGTAAAACTAACTAATCAAACTTAAATACTTGGCAAAGAAATCTCTTAATAGTACCTACCCAATTTTTTTTTTTTCCTATTCTCTGAAAAAAAATTATATTTTACCGCTAAACCAAAAGAGTTGACAAACTACTTTACATTCATTCAACCACGAACTCACAGTGACCACGGAAAATTCATGGCGGACCACATTAAACTTAAAGCCAAGCAATAACCAGACGTTTTTGAATTTCAAATCGAGTGTTTAACATTTTCGTGGCACGCGAAGGGTTAGCATTTGTTGGGCAAGACATAATAGGGTTAAGTTTATTAAATACGACGCCTTTGTATGTGGTACGTTGTTTTAGTTGGTTTATGTTAAGAATTCTTAGGAAGATTGTGTTTTAATTTAGAGGAAGAATGCCTAAATCATAAAAGGGTAACGTATGTACAACTATCTATGATTAAGGCTTCGTCCACATGAACGTGTATTCTAATAGTCAACATCTGCCTGCATTTTCCCAACTATGTTAGAGTCGGCTTCCAGTCTAACCGGATGCAGCTGAATACCAGTATTTTACATGTACTGGGTAATGCGGTACCCCTTGGTAAGACTGGTTTGTGTATTCTAATAGTAATCTCTATTCTAGGGATATTTGATGCGCTTTAAGATAAGATAAGATAAGATTTATTTATTTCTGAGTATATGGTACATTCATTCGGTTTTTGGCTTTATGATTAATGTTATTTCTTTTTTTTGTGTACACGTCATGTCCCTGCGACAAATAAATATTTTTTCTTTCTTTCTTTACCCTGTCCAAAATCAGTTGATTGTGTTAATTTTAATTATTTTTTTTTGTTTATTTTTGGTTTAAGTATATTATGAGTGAAAAAATGTAGTCGTATGTAAAATGAAGAATTCATTTACTGTGAAAAAGTAAAATGCCCTCTCAAAGCTCCTCTTTTCGGTCGCTGGTCCATGGTTAAAGTTCGTGTCTGTATACTTAACCATTTCGATGAAGCCTCTTAGAGAACGCTATGACAAAATAATAATAAACATAGTCACTTGTTATCTCATAATTCTCAATAGTAATATCACAACCAGTATCTCTAAAAGAATTAGCAACATAAACGTAGCGGACATTACGAAACTACCATAATTATTAATGACTACCACATGGCAAGTAAGCGAAGATTATATTCATCCTTATGTAGGATATTGTTCATTCTACCTAAGGGGTGCTACACACGTTTTCCGGCCGGTTTGATTCGGCTAAGCGAATGGCGAATTTAAATAAATGTAGATACTATGTAGCTGACCCGATAGACGATGTTCTGGATATCGACAACAGCGACACCTACTAGCTCCAACTAATCAAAGAACTATCCAGGTAAACTGTAAGCACAAAAAAATTATCACAATCGGCCAAGCTGAAAGGAGAAGAGTCACGAACACACGCACATCCGAATTTTAGATAGGTATAAAGAATGTAGGCATTTGTTTAGGAGAAATGAAATTCATGTTACTATAAGAGTTGCGCATATAAATGTTTTTAGATTGAGAACGAGAGGAAAACTTAATAAAATATGAATGTATTGTCTGAAGAATAATATGAACGAAATAGGAGTGATGGAAAGAGTGACGAGAATTGACGGCTGACAGATGATGATGGTAGAATAAAACGAGTGGCACCGACCTTAAGTAACATAGGACAAGATCAGGAAGATTATGATGATATTCGGTCTTACCGAAAGAAAAGTTGCAGATCGGCACGAGCCGAATTAAACCCGAAAATGGCCGAATTAAATCCGAATATTATTTATTTATTATTATTTATTTACAAACTTTTACCTACAACTACCATTACAGATCTGCGATCCAATGCGATAGAGTGGCCTAATAAAACCCAATAATGTGACCGAGTTAAATCCAAATATGACCGAATTAAACGCAGGTATATGGTAGTCAGTTGTTCAAAAAGTCTGACAACCAGTCTTACCAAGGATATCGTATTACCCAGTACTAACTGGGTTGTGGAGATCAGATAGGCAGTCGCTCTATGTAAATACTGGTATTTAACTGCATTCGGTTAGACAGGTAGCCGACTCCGAGATAGTTGGGAAAAGGCTAGGCAGATGATGATGGCCGAATTAAACCCGAATACGTTGATTACTTCGGGTCGGGTGTTTTATTCAAAAATAATGCCGAGACGAAAGTGCCCGAAGATGCGTCTAACACCCCTATCCCACTCACACAAGTAGTGTTATTACAACCGCGCTATATCATATACCCTTCTTTATTTAACGTTAATTCTGAACAATAAATCTTAAGGGATTACCTTCCGCATGTGTATAGAGAGCTATCTCACGAAAAGGGTCTGTTTCGGTATCTTTACGCATACTTTTTCCTGTTGCATGGTGAGCAGGAAATTATGTGATGTTGATGGTGTTGCTGCAAAAATGTGACTTTTGTTAATGCTAACATAAGATAATTTAGAATAATGGAGCATGAAATTCAAGGTTGGTCCGTGGATGGGTGACCACCCATTAAAAAGCACTTTGAAAGCACGTCAAACCGTTGCTCACGGCGGTCATTTGTAGATTTTAACAGACCGTCGCACAGGTAGTCAGTGACCCGATAGTCTGTCAACCAGTCTTACCAAGGGGTATCGTATTACCTAGCGCTAACTGGGTTGTGGAGGTCAGATAGGCAGTTCTTCCATGTAAAATACTGGTATCCAGCTGCATCCGGTTAGACTGGAAGCCGACCCCTACATAGTTGGGAAAAGGCTAGGCAGATGATGATGGAGCATGAGATTCACCATGACGTTACCAAACGTGATTTCACTGAGCAAGGCAGACTAGAAGAATAATTATAGTGAGAAAAAAATAGGCTACTATGATAACCATCGTCTTAGCTATTGAAAAAAGATGACGCTGATAGATATAGTATAATGGAAGAAGGAGACTTGCTGCGCCAAGTCCAAATAAATTGAAAATGATAGCAAACTGACCGGTGATTGCAATCAGTAGGTTATCACAAAGACATCAAATGATCAGTCATCAAAAGGAAGCAGTTATCTTTGTAAAGCTTAATGTCTAAGTACGGGTACGATACCCATGGTTGGTAATAGGAACCCTCCATTCACAAGAGTCACCATAAAATGCAGCACAAATGTCTTAAACCTCCTCAAAGATCAAAGTCAAAAATAAAACAGCTTAAAGACTTCTTAAAGTTATTCCAGCATAAAACTGACGAAATTTCGTGTTCTTCCTACATGCCTTATTCTCTCATGAATTATAAATGTGTAAGCTTAATTTGTGTTAAATTATACTTTAAAAGAGTACCTTTTTCAGCCATTTTATATAAAAATTAGCATGATATTGTATAGAAAATTGTAATTCAACTTGCATGTTTTGTAATCTGAATAATATTAAGGCTTTTGTCGAGATGTTTATTTTGTTTCTTTAATATTTGCATGTATAATTAATTTGTAAAGTATTTTATTGTGAATGGCAACATTTTATGAACTTTATGAAGCTGGCAACATTGCTTTGTGGGAATTAAATTTTTGAATGGGCTTTGTCAACATCATTTTATTGAAACACACGAATGTGTTTCAATAAAATGATGGATTAAAGGTTTTAAAATTTTTGTGAACGGGAATCCGGTTATTTTATTTTTGTGTGTTACAAAGATTTAAGAGGAAACAATGGGGTTAGAGCTGGATTTCAGCCTAGTGACAGATAGTGAATAATCAGTTGCTATTTCAGTTTGTTTTTACATAGCGAGCGGTCTATGCCTTTGCAAGGGTTTAATTTTTTTTAAATATATCTAGATTCATTTAAGTGTTTTATGTAAGTTTCTGTCTCCGGAATAAAAATAATTGATAATAAAAAGCAATAAAATATGGCGAGTAGCATCCATCTTCTTTCAAAATCTGCGAATAAAATATCGAAATTTCTCAAACAGTAAAGAAAGATCTCCTAAAATCGTTTTTCTGCTACAACGGTTATGGGTACAATCCCATCTCAAAATATCATTCTGAAAAATTGGTTAAATACGAGTATAATAGACTTAAAACACGGAAAAATATTTACAAAAATATATTCATTGGTGGGTATTTTGTTTTATTTTTCTTTTCAGTCATTTAAATTGCAAATGCATAATCAATACCCGATTTTGTCTGTAAAAAATAAAACACACTGTATAAATAGCCACACAAAGTAGGTCACACAGAAAATCGGTTAAATTCCGACCGACTACTCACCCCATCGTCGGTAACTAAATATTATATAAATTAAATTTTAACCCTCAACAATGCAACGGCCAGATTTTATTTACCAAAACATAAAAAAACCGTTGGCTGTCTTTCAAGTTCGATCAAACCACTACGTTCAAATTGCAACTGGACAGTTACTGTCTATCAGTGTCCGGTCCGTACTGGTTTAATTGAACATTGCCCGTAAAATTGCTTGAAATATATATTTTTTAATAAACGTACAAAAAGTCTTAGCTATGTACAAAAACCATTGCTGTATAAAAAACCATAGATATTTTAGTCTATGATGGCGCGAATACTTGCAACAAAACTGCTCCTTCCGTAACAAAATTGATCTCTCACGATGATTACCTGAAACCAAAGATTGAGAAAATTAGATTTACCTTACCATGTAAAAATATTATCACTTTTTTCTTTCGTTGAAAACGATATTTTAGAGTTTTTATGTCGGTCACTTATAATAAAGCACACCCTATCGTTCTATGTATGTGAGAGATATGGGAAATCAGTTATTAAAAAGTGTTTTCGCTAACCACTTCTACGCACGACATAAGTATACTGAGGGTACGTCTAAAGGCGTTCCTCCAACGGCAGCATTCGCTTGTAATTAAACAGTTCAGTCATGGGTTTGATTTCCTGGTCGGGCAAATTGTTATTGGGTTTTTTATCAGATTTTTTTTCGTTAGCAACCACAGAGTCTGGATTAGTGCCCGGTTGATGGCAAAAGGCTCGCCCTTTATTACATGGGACTTACACATAACTGGCGAAATGTGGGTGTCTATGTACACCTTCGTCCAAGCAAGTGTTGCCAAGCATTACAGTGCACAATCTGTAACGATACAATAAGCAACAATCCGTTGTTTCTGTGCATAATCGAATCTTGGAATATTACATCATAGGCGAATGCTCCGGATGAGAAAGAGCGCCTTAATGATATAAAGCTTTTCCTGAAACAGATATCCACAGGATCGCAATTTAATTCCTACCGTAAAAAACATGACAATCAACTTAGCCTCAAGCAAATCCGTGGGGTATCAAAGTACCCCAATAAAGCTGTCAAAAAATAATCATAATGAAACAATAATCCGGTCGTGTCAAGGGACCGATGTGGGGTACATTATCACGGATTTTATCGCAAAGTGGGCTACGATTTTTTTCATAATAATCGTTCGGTTGATCAAATAGATTGACCGCACGCGAAGTAATGGAAGTAAAGGAATATAGGTGGGCAATAATAGGGTTAAATAGTGAGGCTAACGATGTATCGATGTTTTTATTTTATTTTGTTTCTAAATAATGTTCGATGTTATTGTGTTTGTAAATGTTTGAATTAAATATTAGTTTATTCATTCATATTCAATTGGATTCATATTAAATCAGCTCTGCAATTACTTTATAGGTTTATAAAATTGTGCCGTTTTTAAACAATAATTGTGGCAACACGGTATGGATATTGACCGAACTTTTATAATATTATTTAGAACATCAAGAGACACCCTCAATCTATTTCTAAAAGAACAAATAGTGAAATCTTTGATCTTTAGAACATGTATTATTACAGTTAAAAAAAAAAAACTAAAACGTGTCCAATTGTTCGAGGTTGATTACAATTACAAGATTCTTTTCCTCTATTTTATAGTTAAAAAAAGAATATGAACCAGAAGATCACAACACCTGGCTCAAACAAGAGTTCTGAGAAAATCATTCATACTCGTACGTAAATTTACATTCAAAATTATAATAATAATAAAACACACCTCTTATTATAATATTCACACAGGCCTCCGGGAGAGAGTGTGGGCCACAATCCACCACATGGGCCTAGAGCGCGTCGGTGTATATTTCATGTATTCAAATTTTTGTTTCTAGGACGGTTTCCTCAAGATATTTCCCTTAACAATTTTGATAGCAGTGGTGATGAAATAATTTTACACAAAGTATATCACTGCCTGAGTGGCTGAACCGAAATGTGGGTGTACTATGTACCTGTTACCTTGCTGTACAGGTTTGCTCAAACCTCTACGGTCAAAGTAACTCTGACAGATACTACAGTACATAAATTATCTGTTTGTATGACTGCCTCGTTGGGCTAGTGGTCGCAAGTGCGACTCCTGAGCATGAGGTTCAGGAATCGATTCCCGGGTCGGGTAAAGTTTTATTGGGTCATCAGGAATTTCTCAGTAACGGCCACGTCTAGATTTGTGCCCGGTTGATGGCAACAGGCTTGTCCCCTGTAACATGGGACTTAAACGTAACTGCGGAAATGTATGTGTACTTGTTAGGTACAACTCTGCCTAACCCTTCGGGGATTAGAAGGCGTGATGTTATGTTATGTTTATAAATAATCTGTCAGTTTCCGATGTCTGGAGTCGCGTCCGCAATTTGTACACACTGGTTTGACAGAACCTTAAGTCGCGCCACTAACGTGCCACAAAACAATACACGAATTATGTTTAACTAAAAGTAAAAGACTCAATCAATCACGCTTATCTTGAAACTGCATGTGTCAAGTATAATAGTTCCAAATTGAACAGTTAAGTTGTTATCGCGATTCTTTTCAAAGTGTTTAGTAAAAGTGGTTCAACTGTTCAAGTTTTAGAGTTCATTTGCTTTTGAAACTTGAGTTTGGAATTTTGAAATCTTTGTGACCAGTTTTGCATGATTAGATTAGGCTGTCTTTCTTTTGTAAGCAGGCATTGAGAAAAAATCCTTAAGGCATAGACAATGTGGTACTTTCACTGATATCGCTTTTTCAAGATGTTGAAATAGTCAAAAATATATTGGATGGACAAAAAAGTCATCTACCTAGCCTTTTCCCAACTATGTTGGGGTTGGCTTCCAGTCTAACCGGATGCTGCTGAATACCAGTATTTTATATGGAGCGACTGCTTATCTGACCTCCACAACTCAGTTAGTACTGGGGTAATACGATACCCCTTGGTAAGACTGGTTGTCAGACTTTTTGGGCCACTACTTTTTGGACTACCTGTAACGATTGTCAAAGTTATACAAATGATAGCCGGGACCAACTGCTTAACGTGCTTTCTGAGGCACGGAGGAAACTCGGTATGTAATGGGTGGTCACCCATCCACGGACCAACCTAGGCAAAGATCGACCCGAGTGGCTTTTATTATTTAGCCACGAGCCCCTCCTGGATTGACATAAAGTAACGAAAAAAAAAATGAATTGCTTTAACAACGATTTTCAAATATCTAAGCTCTCTAGTCAAAACATGTGAGAAATGCTAAAATGGGTGTAAAAGTACCCTTAACGAAGCCGAAAGGCACTTGTTCTCCCCATCATTGCAATCATTTTTTTGTTCTAGACCATACCTAGGAACCTACTAATTACGGAGATATTGAAACCTTCTTGTTACGGAGATATTGGAGGTCAAAGTTACAACTTTTTCACAAGTTTTTTTTTATAATATTACTTTTTAATTTAAATATCTCCATAATCCGTTTAATATTCAATGCATCCATCAGCACTATGTTTTGAGTGTGTTACATTGAGTTTTACAGTAAAACGTTTCCCCTGCAATAATTTTTGCGTAGGGTTACTTACTTTGATGTACAGAATGTATGGTTGACAGCTTCGTGTAGGGTCCGTATACACCTTGTGTATAATGGACATGTGTAACTTACATGTCATAAAGTACAGAATTTTGTTTAAGATTGTGTCTTAGAAATCACTTGAGGGAATGCTGTTATTCGTCCCTATGTGAAAATGCATTTTAACGGGGATATTAATATCTATCTACGTACAATATTTAGTTATAATGTACAAGTCAAACTCAAACTCAAAGCATTTATTTCAATTAGACCATTACAGGCACTTTTGAAAGTCAAAAACAAAAAAGCTAAGCTACAGTCACAAGTAATTTTGAAATACTCTAATCATTTGTGGGTTTACTTTAGGCGGAATTGCCAGGCTAGCCCGCGAAATTAAAATTTTATTTATTTATGTACACACAGATACTTAACAATTAATTTTAAAATTAATAAAAATAATAAATAATAAAAAAATAACTTACTTAATTACTTAACTTAATTTTCTTACATTTTCATGAAATACGAATTTAGAGGGTTGTATTGACTTATTATAATTCTGTAACTATGTACGTGTTACGGTCGCAAATCATATTTTGTTTAACATACAGCCTGATACTGACCTGCAAATTAAAAAAAAAAACTTAAGAAAATTCGACGATTTCGCCGCTTCCCCTATAAACACCCGATTAGACACTTCTTCAACAATTTCAAAATCCGGGCAACAGAATAGACATTATACAAGATTCTTTCAAAATTCGCACTAACTTCTGCCCACAATATCCCAAGCATACGTAATCAACGAAGACAAGGTTCGAATTAAAATTCCTCAAACTGATTAATATTCGAGATATGAACGAATGTTTAAGTTTGGAAGCAGCTGTCGCGAGCACAGTGCAAGTTTACTCTGCCAAACAAGTTTATTTTATGAATAACTTCATAAATACATAAAGTACACAATACGCTTTACATAAGAAATCATAAAGGAGACTTAAAATTCTGAATGTAACCTTTAAATGTTTTCATTCGTTTGTTTAGTTAAAAACCTGGGCAATGCCACATATTTTGCTTTAATGGAAAAAAAAACGTAAACATAACATAACATCATGCCTGTAATCCCCAAAGGGTTAGGCAGAGGTCTACTTAATAGTACCCCCACATTTCGCCAGTTATGTTTTAAGTCCCATGTAAGGGGGCGAGCCTATTGCCATCAACCGGGCACAAATCCAGACTCCATGGTATCTACTGAGAAATTCTTGATGGGAAAATCTAATAACACTTTACCAGACCGGGGAATCGAACCCAAGACCTCATGCTCTTCAGTAGAAAAAAATAATCTAAAAAATAATTTGGTCGTTTCGATCATAGATGCTTATATTTGCATGCCGTGTTTCATTCCTTCATTTAAATTATTTACAGGCAATTTTAAACTGCCAAGGAGTCGGTCAGTCAGGTAGAAAGTTGAAGCTAGTTGTCCGTTCCAAAACTCTAGAGAGTAGAGAGATCTCTATGGAAAAGAACGGGCATGAAACTCCTTGGACGCTAATGCAAAATGTTGGGTACCATTCTTCTTGTTTCTTTAAAAAAAAAAAAGTAATATAAAAAAAAATCGGATTTAAAATATGTTCCTACAGCAAGGTAAGCCTCAAATAAATGAAGATGGTATAGATCTATCTCATCTAATCACATCAGTTTCCTTCTCTGCCTACCCTCATCAAGCCATACCAAAGTTGACCCACATCTTAGTTTGACATGCATGGATGTTTGTGTTCCCATAACTCCAGAACAGCAGAAACAACCACTGTGCATAAATTAAAACGCCAAGACAACATATTGTTTGAATAATTCATTCAATTATTGTTTATGCCTTATATTGAGTTAGCAAATTAAACCATCCTTGTTAGTGGAGTCAAATATTTGATTTGAAATTATTGTTGTTAAAAGCGAGTGTTTGATGTGCGTCTCAGTCTTTTGAATAATGTTTAAAAGAGACGGAGTTATTAATGTAAACTCGTCCCTTAATGAGTGAGGAAAATGTAGGACTTATTTAAATATTTAATTATATCTACTTCATTATACTCAATCGATTACTGGCAAAGAGCTGTAAGTAATGTAGTCAAGTATTACTCGGCATTCATATATTTTAATCAATTGAATTGGCTTTGATATCCAATGTAATTTGAAATTGATTTCGATTCGTTATTCTTATTGTATTAAACCAATCAAATACGTATATTATCAAGAGATCTAGTAGTAGATTTAGCAATAAATTGAGAACAGGCTTTTAGATATTGGACACAGGTTTAACACTTCAACACTTGAAAAATAACGGTAAACTTTATATATATGTAAAAACATCATCATCATCTGCCTAGCCTTTTCCCAACTATGTTGTGGTCGGCTTCCAATCTAACCGGATGCGGCTGAATATCATACCATACTTTAGTATTTTACATGGAGCGACTGCCTATCTGACCTCGACAAAACCAGTTAGTACTGGGTAATAGGATACCCCTTGGCAAGACTGGTTGTCAGACTTTCGGGCCACTGACTACCTGTAACGACTGTCAAAAGTCTACAAAAAACAGGCTTAACGTGCTTTCCGAGGCACGGAGGAAACTCGGTATGGAATGGGTGGTCACCCATCCACGAACCAACCTAGGCAAGCGCGGCTTAACCTAACGATCGACTCGAGTGGCTGTTATTATTAAGCCACGAGCTCCTCTATGTGAAACACTATCATGTTGGAGTTTAATTACTTCCAGTATCAAGTTAAAATCGCAATCCAGATTGTTAAAATGCAACACGAAACTTTAAATAACGTGCACGTGAGTACTGAGTTTGTTGTTTTTTTAATGTTAAAGTGTGGTATACAAGCATAGTCACTAGTCAGCCCAGGTGATTGGTAAGTAGTCAATTACTGTTATGTAAATTGTTTTTTTTTGTAATTATTTATTACGTGATAGTATTCCGATTATTTTATTATTCATCATCTGCCTAGCCTTTTCCCAACTATGTTGGGGTCGGCTTCCAGTCTAACCGGATGCAGCTGAATACCAGTATTTTACATGGAGCGACTGCTTGTCTGTTTATTATTATTTACTTAAATTAATATTTACATATTTTACAACAATAAACTAACATCAAATTTTAATAAAAATATCATCATCATTCTCTTGTCCTGATCTCGATTCATTTGGGGTCAGCCCAGCATGTCTTCTTCTTCCATACTTCTCTATTACTCGTCATGCGCTTTGCTGCTTTGCTACATCGTTTATTATGCGCACAGCCAGGGAATGGAATTCCCTGCCTTCGCCGGTGTTCCCAAGTTCATATGACCCCGATCTATTTAAGTCGCGAGCTAATAGGCTTCCTTTGGGTTAGCTCGTTCCATCGTCGACCTCATCTCTGTCCTCAGGACTAGATTGAGGTCAAGAGTAGGCCCTTTAAACATAAAAAAATCTCATCAGATATTTCTTTTCGTGCCATATCATTCTTAATACAGTCCATCCATCTTTTCATTGGTCTTCCTCTACTCTTATACCCATCGACATTCTTACTCAAAACTTTCCTCACGACATTTTCCTCATTCCTCCGCATCACATGCCCATCCAGGACAACCGATTACCACACAACTTTTCATAATAATGCATAAAAGCACCATGATCACGGATAAACAATTGTGTCTCTCGGTTTATCCGTGATCATGGTGCTTGAAGCAGTGCCGAAATATCGGGAACTCAAAACAAATAATAAACATAGTAAATATCCCGTTTTCAGTGTTAATATTTAAAACTTATACTAAATAAGTACAGAGACCGTATTTGTTACAATAGGTTCGCAAAAGATGTGTTGCTTATATGTATATACTTGTGCTATGTAAATAAATCGTGTGTATTAAGCATTCCTACAAAGGCCATGAACCTAATACTGAACATCACTGAAACCCAAATCTGTGTTCTTTTTCACAAAAGTTTATTGGCACAAGATTTGACCTAAATACTATTTGATAGCCCGTCAACGCCTTCAAATAGCCACTCGGCTATTTTCCTTGAATATATGCGTATTTAATTACTAACGAAACGAACTCGGGCAATTTATGGGTGACGTTAAAAGTGCTTTAAGCGCGGCGTTTCTTGCCTTATGAAAGTAAAATGAATCGAGTTTCGGTCATGCCGCGGTCGGAACATAGCGTTTTGAACGCTGAGACTGCAAATGTTTTTTTTCAATTGAAAACGAGTCGTACCTTAAAATTCATAAAAATAACTAGTAAGTTACCGATACGTTTTAGCTGCGTAGTGCTTACAAAAAAAAAGAGAAAGTTTACCTTCCTACCCAGATTTACCATCCAAGTTTTGTAAGCTCCTAACTTTTCAACATGTAACACGCCGGCCAAATAAACAAAACTGCAGTAATATTAGCTACACTGGCTACGGGCTACGTCGTAGCTGCTACGGCGTAGCTTTTAGCTACGGCAATAACTCCGATAATTTAATCACGGAGGTACCGTATCCGAAATAAGGGAAACACGAGAAAATAATATACCTGCTGTTAGTGATTGCTGGAAGTTATTTTTGCCTCATTTTCTTGTTAGTAAATTCGGTAGGAAAAATCTGTGTTTACATATGATAAATAAACTCGAAACTCGGCTGTGTAGCTTACAGAACACTTATTCTTTTACTGTAGCCTGGATAAATGAAGTAGTTTCTATTTTATAATTCTGGATTCACGTTGTACATTCATTTCATAATTCATCTTTGCCTTTTTCGACGAAACAAACAAATTCACTCTTGCAAGGATTGAACTATGGCAAAATTGCACCGTAAATCACTAAATACGTTTAATCCTAAATACGACGATAATATTATTTAAAACATAATTGTGTCTTTGTAATCTTCAAACGATTGTCAGAAACAAAACAACGTTTTAAATTCGTTTAGAACAAACCGTATTCAGCCATTAATTGTGCATCAAGTGGGCCTCAAAGTCGCTCATTCCATTTCTGTGAATTTCAATAAACAGGAATCATTTTGCTTGATCTGATAATCTTACTTTACAAATGTAAATGCGAAAGATTGTGAGGATGTATGAATAGACAGATACATGTATGTTTGTTACTCTTTCACACAAAAACGACTGAACGGATTTGGATGAAAGGGACACAGGTAGTTTATAACCGGGATTTATACATAAGATACTTTTTATTCCCCTCGTTTATTTCCCCTATTACATGGGACTTCAAACATAACTGGTGAAATGTGGGTGTAATATTAGGTACACCTCTGCATAACCCTTCGAGGATTACAGGACTGATGTTTATGATACTTGTTTTCTCAGTAGTGTGACATCACAGAACCCGCCGTGGGCAAAGCCGCAGACATATTAAACTAATTTTATCAAAACAGAACAACTCCTATACAGTAGAGTTGTTCTGTGATACAGGTAGAACTTCTCCCGAAGGACTTAACGGTGCATTTTAAATTAGATCATTGACATATTCTAATTAAAATATAACCTATTAATTAGTAAAACTTGTTAACCTTTGTGATAAAAGGATGCAACAAATGGAGCCAAAGAGTGACCCACTGGTATCCCAGAGACGGCAAGAGGAGGAAAGGTAGACCGCAAAAAAGATGGGTCGATGACATTAGACACGTGGCCGGAGTATCGTGGAACAGAGTGGCACAGGAAAGGAAAGAATGGAAAAGGTTGGAGGAGGCCTTTGCCGATTGGCAAAAAGATCTAGGAAAGATAACCAAGCAACAGTTATTAAGTTAAATAGTTTAAGAGTTCAGTGTTATTATATTATAAGTTTAAATGCATTGTAATCACTTAAGAGATCTGAATAAAAAGGCTATATTATTATTATTATTCCATTTATTAATTTTTCAACATATTATTTACAATTTTAAATATTCAAATATAAAAAAATATTATTATTATAATTAGTAAAACTTCCACCTATACGCGTTCAAACCTCACTAAGAACATCTGGTTCCATAAAATCAATATTCAAAATCGTTGAACTAGCTCCGTCGCATATTTATCGACTGATTAATATTGGTGGCCTGTCCTGGTGAAGGGTGAACACTCAATTGAAAAGAAAGGACTATTGCGGACTAATTTTGGCAGTCTCTTATGTGGAGTTACGTTACGGTTTACGTTAATTTCGGGCTTGAATTGTGGGCTTCCGAAATTATTTGTAAAAGGAGATAATTATTAACTTAGTTATGCTTATGGCAAATGCAAAGATGCTGATTTTCTCAAATCTGCATCTTTTGTGTAGAAATAACAGAAAACCGGCCATGTGCGAGTCGGACTCACGCAAGAAGGGTTCCGTACCATTATCTAAAAAAACGACAAAAAAATCATGTCTGTTGTATGGGCCCCACTTAAAAAAAATATTCTGTTTTTTAGTATTTGTTGTTATAGCGGCAACAGAAATACATCATCTGTGAAAACTTCAACTGTCTAGCTATCACGGTTCACGAGATACAGCCTGGTGACAGATGGACAGACAGACAGACAGCGGAGTCTCAGTAATAGGGTCCCGTTTTACCCTTTTGGGTACGGAACCCTAAAAATTATGCAGGTCTTTAGCCCAGATTTGAACGAACTAACGTTTTTTAAGAAAGCTTTACCGAATGAGCCTCCACTAGAGTCAATATTTAATTGCATTAAGTGCATCTGATACAGTAAGCAATCGGTGATGCAACTAACATTGCTCAATGTTACCTTTCAACATAGCAAGAGACTAACCTCATTCTATGCATATTGATCAATGTAAATAAGAATCTTCGGACTTGGTTTATGTCCCCGAAAAAAAAACAAAATCAGTTCTGAACATACAGCGTTCAAACCTCCAAGTACGAATTCCCGAAAATCCTGGTCCGTTCGGTTCGGTGTCCTCGCATATTCATCAGCTCATTATTATTGGTGACCCGTTCTCCGTTGAAATATTCAATGCGGACGCCCCAATGACTTTGTTTATTAGCTTTTGTACCAAATAGCTGTTTGATAGTGGCTCTATGTGCGTGATTTGTTCTTTATGGGGGACACTGGAGCTAATTTTCGTGTAGATTTTTTTTGTTGGATTTTTTTTCTGTTTGAGAGATTTTTTTTGGTGACGGGTCAGTAGATGCTTTGTTGAATAGAATATTTTGTGCTCATTCGAGAGCAAAACTTGTTTTCATATTCGGGCAGTGATTTTGGTTAGGCTGTGTGTAGATTCACGGAAGCAGTTACTTTTTGAAAACAGTGATCACAAAACAAAACTTAGAGTAATTCACTCTTCTAATCTAATTTATTATGAAAAGATATGAACATTTTTCATTTTTTTTTATATTGAATGTCACTGAAACCTGATTTGGTCAAGTGTTTAGCGACGTAGTTAAGTACAGTGAGTAAGGACAATGGTGAAAACAGATTGGATAGTAGCAAGTCAACTGGGCTTTTAGTATGTGTACTAAAAGCCAAGTTGACGTGATACTGTCACAGTGTACAGTCAGTATACTCGCCACGATCCTTGACCAATGAAAATCAGGCATTTGATGAGATCGAGAGTATTTGACCTTCTGGTCTGATTTGATTTTCGTTTTTTCTTCATGCCCAAGAGCATGAAGAAAAAACGAAATTTCTATACTAAACATAAACTGAAAGTGACAAGTCTAAGGTACTTAAGAAATAACAAGACAGTACGAACAGTTTACTTTCAAAGGTAAACTGCTGATCATGGTGGATCGGTCCAGCCACCACCTAAGTCATCACCCATAGATTATATTATCAAAGCTTACAACCTATGACGTCACTATAGTCCTTTCATATTTATTTTACCTTCGACTTTGAGTCACGTCACTGTCAAAATCACATAAACCTTTATACTCCTGAAAATAAGATTGCGGTCACTGACAAATCTGTCAACATTCTAATATACTCTATTTTCGTGGGCATAAGGTTGTTCTTGGACTGCAGCTATCCAACTGCTGCAACGGTAAAAGGACTGGATATCCAAAATCTACGTTATCATTGCTACTAAGGCTTAACCTATTACGTCACTAGACCATCATTCTTCACTACCGCTCCCCTCTTTCCGTCTCCTAACCCTTCCAGCTTATTCCGTAACCTTATAATCCTAGCAGCTTATGCCAACCTTTTTTTGTTTTATTCGCGAGCCAGGGCTGGAGAGTCAATATCTGTTTTCGACCACAAAAACGAAATCTGTTTCTTTTTTCTCGTGAGTTTTATTTTCTTTGCGAGTTAAGCTGGTTATCAGGGGCGACTAACGATGCAGTATAGTAAAATAACAAGAATGCTTTTCTGAAAGCCGGATTTTTGTGAGAGATTGTGTGTAGCATTGGGTTGTAATTCTATAATTCAATTTGATATTTTGTGTGTACCGTGTACACTTCAACCAACTTATCTGTGCGGGCGGGAAAATATAGAACTAAAATAAATGTACCAAGTTTGACATATCGATGTAAATTTTAATGACAAACAACGCCACCTTGAACTGCAGACTTAAAGTGGTCATACATTAAAATGTATGTATGTCAACGATTTTTTTGTGAATGTATTGAAGTAAGTTATGAAAGGGCTAGCGTTGTTTTTGAGTATGTAGGAATTGGTTACTTACATACCAAGCTTTAAAGTATAATTTAGAAACAGATTTCTTACAACATATTTTTATACTACCTAAATAGGCTTGCGTTTGGCCGCAACTCGCCTGATGTGAAGCGATGTCGCGGCCTAGGGTGGAGCACGCTTGCCTAGAAGTAACCGATTCATTCGAACTCTGAATAGATCCAGATTATAACAAAATATAATCCCTACTTCCCTACTTCCCTACTTCCTTACTTCTTTACTAATATTATAAATGCGAAAGTAACTCTGTCTGTCTGTCTGTTACGCTTTCACGTCTAAACCACTGAACTGATTTTAATAAAATTTGGTACAGAGATAGAGTTGACCTTGAGAAAGAACATCGGAAAGTTTTTATCCCGGACTTTTGAAGAGTTCTCTTGGAAACGCGATATAACCGAACTCGACGCGGGCGAAGCCGCGGGCGGAAAACTAGTTATACATAAAATAACCGTTTAATTATCTCAATATTTACACGACCTTATTTTAAACTAACGTTTCAGCAATTTCCAGATGAAACTTGATTATTATTTACAAAAGTACAAGCAAGATTTACTTTAACAAGCTTCCATCTAAATAATGAGCAGGATCAACATTTTATGTTGACTTATCGAGTGTCAATGACCCCAAAAATCTAGAACAAAAAAGATAACCCGAAAATCGCACTCCACATTGTCCATACGCCATCACAGTAACATAATCACCCATATCATAACATCCCAACAAAGGAACGCCCTATATCCGGCCACCCACCCACAACATATTAATGTTGGCTCGAATGATATATTGCTCAGTCAATTAACAACAGACATTGAGTAATGTTAGTCAGCATAATGCTTTGAAAATAAAAAAAAACCCCGCAAAGTGCGAGTGCCAATCGCACAAGAAGGGTTCCGTATTAAAAAAATATTAAGGTCGAGCAAAAAATGACAAAAAAATATGTTTGTTATTACGAGGACCCGCTTTAATTTTATTTTTTGTTTTTATAGCAGCTATAATAACACACACTGTGTTTAAATTTCAAGTGTCTACGTATAACGGTTCAGAAGCAGCCCTGTGACAGACAGACAGCCAGTGGAGTCTGGGTACGGAACCCTAAAACGAATTATTTATCTTCATTCGAGAGAGGCTTGAATCTCCTTGAATCTCTGCGCTCCTGGTGACAGAAATTAAGCTCCACTGGATTTGACGGTGTTAAATTGTGTTACTGTGTCAATTGTATGGAAAGTTAAAGATATTTTTGGTGTCCAATTTGAATATATTATTATGGACTGTTTCGTAATGTCCGGGTAAACGAAAATGGTGTCGAAGTTATATAGAATTATGTGAAAGATGAGTAAGACTGAAGTTATCAGGAGGTTGTAAAACAGTTATTGAGATTTTATCAGATTTGTTTGTTTTTTTTTATGAAATAGTATTTTTAACTTGCAAGCAGAGTAGGCTCACATTAAAATGTCAACTCCCAACTATTTTGTAGTTAGCTGAATATCAGTATTTTACATATAATGGCTGCTTAGGTCATATAGGCAGTCATACTATATATTCGGGACACGATATCCAGTAATAAGTAGATAAGACCTAATATTTATAACCGTTATAATCACAAAACAAAAAAAAAAACGTCACACTTACCTACTTTTCAAAGACGAAAGAATACAATTTAATTACACCATTTAAACCAAATAATCCACCAAAGACATACCGATTGAAAATCAGAGAAACAATCGAATCTCTCAACAATCGTAATTCACGCATTTTCTTACACTTGAAACGATTTTAGTCGAATACCAATTCGTTAATCGATTGTTCGCTAATCGGTAGACGTTGTATGTTTGATTTCCGAGCTTACGTAAGCTTAAAGGGCTCGAAGCCTTACTTAAGGTCGACGCTCACTTCTTCGTGTCATGGCATTACTATTAGATTTAATGGCCCAAAATTTTGCGACATCGTTGGTGGCAGCGCAGAGGTTTTTTCAGGTGGTTCAGCATCGCCAATGTGCCGCCGATTGTAATTCTATTTGTGGCAGATTGACGCCGCACTTTCCCTTACGGTTGGGTGAAAATGACCTACTCAAGCGACACGATAGCTCGCGTAAGAGCACCACGACCTCTCACCGAAAGCTTGATGTTTTTTGGTGATAAACTGACCATGAGCCAAGGCCGTTACGGTATTTTAAATGTGTGTTGCAGTAGCGAGTTTCAAAGAAAAAAAAAAACATTTCTGGCTGAGGCGATGCTGAGTCCGCATAGTGCTTCGTGTGCGTCGACCTTAAGACTGTTCTTCGTTCATTTGTTACGTAATTCGACCTAATTGTTAGACGTTTTCTTTAAGAAAATGTTTATTACGCAGAATGTGTCCCTTGAGATTTTTGTTAATTAGTTATCTTTACGCTCGTTGCTTGTTCTGGGGGGAATAGACTTACTAATTATATTTGGTTAACACGCTTGTGATTTAATCAAATACTGATTTATATTCAGGGGCTAATTAGACTGGAAGCCTGTACATATCTAATGCTGTGGGACCTGTCCAAAACCTGTGGTTGCAGTGGCTAAGTTCTGTTTGTTCTGTTTAAGTGTTGTTTGCTAATAAGTTAATTTTAAGACCGCGCTATCGCATTAAGTATGCACCTGTAATGATAGTTGTAAGGGAGATTTTAATAAAAAAATAAATAAATAATTAACTTGAAACTTATTTAGTTGAAGAAGAATGGTATACTATTAAAAAAAAATATATGGACAAGACAATTGTTTAATGAACTTTTCAATATGCATGTTAAAAATTGAAGATTTAAAGAGTTTTCATAGATAATCAGTAAAATTTTTAAAAGACTACATTAAAATTATTTTTTAAAGTCACATAGTCGCCTGAAAACTATCGTTTCAGAAGCTAGTCCATAGACCCTAGCCTATGACAACACAACGGATATTTTAACGCTAAATCAAAGCAAAATGGCCATTGTTGTACTAGAATAATCCTCCAGTAACAAATCAGCCGAAACAAGATATTGTATTAAAGCACCCTTGAAAGGAAACTCGAAACTCAGCGGCAAGTTACAACTTCCTAAAATCACAATTCTGTAATTTTCTTAATTTATATTCACTCCTTGACTTGAAGAAAAGAATAACTTGGGAACAACTGGAAGAAGAACACTAAAATATTATTCAAAAGAAGATATTTTCTATGTAACTAGAATTTGCCTGCGGCGTCGCCCGCCTGGATATTGAATGACTGAACTTTAAAAGACGTCTCGAACGTGTGTTTATTTCGCTATGTCTTTTCAGGGGTAGTTAGATAGGATATAGCTTATTTGGTAAAAACACTAACACAAACACACACACCAACTGTTGTTGTTTGTACACACTAACTGTTGGCCGCGGGTTCACCCGCGTTCATGTCGAAATTATCCTACAGAAACATACTTGAACCGAACAAAAAAAAACTTTTTGCATAAAAAAAATAACGAATTCCTAAAAAAACACAAAAAAGTGGAAAATAACTTTACTTTCGGAAGTCAGTTTTTTTTCATTGACTTTTTTGCCACCATTTTTTTTTAGAAGTCGTTTATTCTTTTCTAAAAAAGTTTTTATTTCACCCTTTTTAGTTGTGGTATTTCTTTTTAGTTGTCAAGTAACAATTTTACATTGTAACTAGAAGTTATTAGCACATCATTCACATAAATTCAATGGCATTCGTGGTAACTTGTTACGATGGTTCATCTCCTACATCACTAATCGCTGTCAAAGGGTTGTAATCAACGGTTACCACTCTGATGCTATTCAGGTTACCTCTGGCGTCCCCCAAGGCTCTATTCTCGGTCCTCTTTTATTTATTATCTTCATAAATGATATTGGTAACTGCTTTCACAACTCAAAATTTTTGTTATATGCTGATGACCTTAAAGTATACAGACCTATTCGAAATATACAGGATTGCTATCTTCTCCAAGAGGACTTGGACAGACTGACGGACTATTGTTACACATGCAAGCTTCTTCTAAGCATTCCCAAGTGCAACTATATAAATTTTACCAAAAATAAAAACATTATTAGGTTTGTGTACTCTTTGTGTAGTATTTCAATGAATAAAGTTGATTCGGTACGTGATTTGGGCATTTTGCTTGATTCTAAACTGTGCTTGGATCAACATGTCGAACAAATCATTAATAAGGCATACAAGATGTATGGGTTTATAATGAGATCAACTCATGATTTTAAACGGACCTCTTCGTACCTCTGTCTATATAAAACTTTGGTGCGCTCACAGCTTGAGTACGCTGTGCCCATCTGGAACCCGTATTATAAAAAATATATTGATATGTTAGAAAATGTACAACGCAAATTCCTTCGTGCAATGTATTATAGATGTCACAGAACGTATCTGCCGTATGACCAGTTGCTCATTAGGTACAAACTTCTGACGCTCAGCTCCAGACGCAAACAATTAGAAGCAATGACCTTGTATAATATTGTAAATGGCAAATTTGACTGTATCGATCTAAATAATGTACTGTGTTATGCGGTCCCCAGAACTGTTCATAGACGCCAGGTGCGTGCAGGTACACTATTTGCAATAGGTACCTGCCGATCTAATACTGGCGAACGTTCACCAATTCGGCGAATGGCATCATCTTTCAATAAAGAATTCGAACACATTGACATATTTGCATGCTCCATGCAAAAGTTTCGTAGCCTTTTGTATGATACACTTAAGCTCAAGGATTAAAAATAGTATTCCTAGTCAGTAATTTCATTATTAGTCGGCATAATACTACTATATTTCTTTTCTTTTCGTATTTATAATGTATTTTGACTGTCATGCATGAACAGCTTATCTCCTAGCAATTTAAAGTTTAGTTATTAATGGTAATCTGTGAACAGCGCTGTGGGCTACATTATTATTTAAGTTATGTATGTTATCATGTTGTAATATCCCATAATGTAGCTGTTTGTTGTTCCTATTTGATAAAATAAAATAAAAATAAAAAATAAACGAAAAATAAAAAATGCATGTTATAGAGGATAACTCATAAAGTACCGCATCAAAGTTAATTTATACGGGACCACCGCGCAAACTTCCTCTACAAAATAATAAAATAATCACTTAAATTGGACCAGTAATCACGTAGAAATCAGTGAACATAGGACACATGAAAAAAAAAAAGATACTGGTGGAATACATAACCTCCTCCTTTTTTAAAAAGTAAAAACGTTTTCTATGTCCTAAGTCTAAACTACGTCATATTCTAAAAGTTAGCCTTTCATCGAGATTCGTTCAACCATTAAGAGGTGAAACATAAACAGACAGAAAAGTTACTTTCGCATTTATATTATTAGTATGGTTTTCTGACGATTTACATGGAACAGAGAGTTTAGGGAACTGATGTTTGAATCAAATTAATTTAGTCTGTAAGCGGGAAGATGGATCGACTTGTGTTGTGGTTAGATTTGGGCGTGTTGGTTCAGTGTTTCGATCGGTATTAACAGATTCGCGGAGGATTATCTCAATTTTGAGTACATTGCTCGTGACTTTAGTGTATTAGATCTGAGTCATTAAATTTTTGACAGCCTTATTTTTTTCATTGTTGATTTCGTTTTTTTTTTGAAGCTTTATTTTTCTGTTAAGTACCGGTTTTACAGATCGGAAGAGCGCTATTGAAATATTTGACTGCAGCAACATTTTTAAGGAATTTGAACTAAACTCTTTTTTTATCTTTTTTTTTTTTTTTTTTTTCCTTATTAGAAAGAACCAAGTTCTTGCTAATTAATTGCAATCTAGCCTAAAAAGACTAATAAACAATTTAAATCTAACTTATTATGCTACGTTAAAAATTATGTTAATGCTAAGAATAGTGTCCATAATTAGGTATGCACTTTTACACACGTTCGTAACACTTCCTTAGAGTCTGGTAAAATTGATAAAACACTTTCTTCATGTGTTATATAAATAGCACAACATTGTTACTATTATTTTTTTATCTGACAAAGTTTTTTGTATAACAGCATTGCAAGTAATAATATATTATTTTTTATAATAAAAATATTTATTTACTCAAAACAAAACATACGAAGTACACGTTAAAATACAGTTTTACAAATAAAGTACTTTAATACAAACGTGTGGGTGAGCACTGCTCTCCTAGCTAGGTTATGAAAACCTGTGTTATGGACAAGCGTGTTATGTCATTACCCCGCAGTTTGAAAAATCATGAAGTATGAGACTCTGACTCATACGAACGAAAACAGATCCTTGAATTGACGTGGTTTTTATTTACTTGAAATCTACTTTTGTTACAAGTCTATTCAATATAGACATATACAGTCATATTTTTGCTCCCAACTGAGAATGAATAGTTTGGTAGACACGTACTGGTTCAGTTTGAGGACCGAACTAATTCCGCCAATAGCTGCGAGCTTTGCCAAATTGTGTAGATACTTGTTACAATGCCAAATTAGGAGCAAAACTAATAACATTATCTGGACCTGCTGTTTCCAACAGATAACGTGTTCTTTGAGCATAACAGCTGCATTCGTATACTTATGTTTGGACATAGACAGGTAAGCTTTTTTAAATAACCGATTTAAAATTTCAGTGTAGGGATCCTCAGAATGATGTACTGAATACGCGGTAACCATTTTCGCGTCGGTGTCCCTTCCACCCCGTGTGCTATCAGCAGTCGAGTCCCCTAACATTTACTAGGTTGTCGGTCCAACTTGTCCCTAAAAGGGGCCTCATGAAAGGTGGATATCACATTGCGCAAGGAATATAGACGGGTTTCTGGATTACCCAAATACTTACTTTATTGTGTATTTATTAGCATTGCACCACTGACTACAGAACTACTACGACTAAAGTTCGTTTAGTCCATTCACAGGTTGTCCAGAAGACATCGCTATCAGCGATAAGACCGAAATTGTCCGCATAGAATATTGCAAAATAACTATGTAACCATTCAATCAAAGCATTTTATTTCAAGTAGGCCAGTTACAGGCACTTTGGAATTATCGAAACAAATACAACAATGAAATGTAGGTACAGTCCCAGTCACAAGGCATAAAAACTGTGAAAGTACTGTAGTTGCCGATTCCCTAACGTAGATCTCTATGGAGAAGAACGGGCAAAAAACTCCATGGACATTCTTCATTCAGACTCACTCATTTTGGTGTACAATAAAGTATACTCGTATACTATCTATCTCCAATAGTTTGTGCATGTGAGATTTATGTTCACTGATGCTTCCGCGATTCCAAGCCTGAACCAACATTATACCATTAAATTAATGATTGCTATGGGTCTGCACAGTGCGTCAGTAGTACGGCCGTGACATCTTCAAATAATTACATAAGATTCAAAATCGCTTACAAACCATTTCTGACATTGACAAACGTAATTAATCCTTTGGTATGGGGCACTATGAGAACGGAGTAATTGTCCGAATCTTCAAGTTGGATCGATTCGTCATCCCAAGATGTCGGCAAATTTAATTAATTTGGCTCTCATTGTCTAAAGGCCCGGGGTTTGGTGTTCGGCCCGTTTTTGTTGGAGATCGTGTTAGTTTTTGAAACTGATGGGGTTGGGTATGTAAATGGGGGTGAAATTGTTACTTAAAGAACTTTATAGCCCCATTAGTGTTTGTTTTTTGTCCTTTGTGTAGCTGGCTATTGCTAGGCATGACCGATGCTGTCGTCATTTCATTCATCGTCATTATTGGGTTATGTTTTGAGTGTTGTCAATTGTCTTGAGAGAATGATACTTCATAAATAATAAAACATCACGCCTGTAAATCCAGAGGTATGCCTAATAGTACACTTACATTTCGCCAGTTATGTTTTAGTTCTATTTAATATGGAGCGAGCCTATTGTCATCAGCCTGGCACAAATATAGACTCTGTGGCCGCTACTAAAAATATCCGGATGGAAAAACCAATAAAAATTTGCCCGACTAGGGAATCGAACCCAGGACCTCATGCGCAAGAGTCGCGCTTGCGACCACTAGACCAACGATCATGATATTAGCATAGATAAATTAGTATCTTCCTGCTTTTACTGACACTTTGTCTTGTTCTGATGGATAACTAGTTTATTATTCATTAATAACATCATGAAAATGATAACAACATAATGCCTACTTTTTCCCGCAGTTACTGGAAAAGGTGTGTTTCTAGTACACCCTCATACCGTCGCGCTTCAGTCATCATCTGCCTAGCCTTTTCCCAACTATATTGGGGTCGGCTTCCAGTCTAACCGGATGCAGCTGAAGACCAGTATTTTACATGGAGCGACTGCCCATCTGACCTCCACAACCCAGTTACTGCTAGGTGATACTATACCCCTTGGTAAGACTGGTTGTTAGACTTTCGGGCCACTGACTACCTGTAACGACTGTCAAAAATCTACAAATGACAGCCGGGACCAACGGCTTAACGTGCTTTCCGAGGCACGGAGGAAACTCGGTAGGTATGTAATGGGTGGTCACCCATCCACGGACCAACCTAGCCAAGCCTACCCAAGCACGGCTTAACCTAAAGATCGACCCGAGCGGTTGTTCTTATTTAGCCACGAGCTCCTCACCGTCGCGCTTCAGTATAGACAATAAATAAACATGGGTATTTTTTCTCTTATCTATCTTTAGCTCTACGTATTATGACTAGGAATTTATTATTAGAACCTACCCGATAGACTTCCCACACCTCAGACAGTGAATCGGTGAGCGGATTTCAAACTCGCTGACTTGCTAATCGATTCTCTGCTTATAAGCTATTCTTGAGAAGTTTGTGTCGACACAAAATGAAGATGTAGATGTTGATGACAGTACTGATTCGTTGCAAGTCTGACGTTCAAACTAGATATTGAAGTTTGGCTATAAGTGTACCGAGGAACGAAGTATCTATTTTGCAGTTACAAACATTAAAAAGAGAATGACTTTCGACTGAACTGATATACGGGGTAGAAAGGACACCGACGCGAAAACGGTTACCACGTATTCAGTACACTATTCTGAGCCCCCACATAGAAACTTTTCATCGGTTATTAAAAAAAAAAACAGTTTCTCCATACATTTTGACGCGTTCGTGTTCCACGCGCGCCTTAAAGAGATGTCAGCAAACAGGATGGGCCCGCAAGGGCCGATGCCTGCCAGGGCTGCGGGACTGTATGAAAGAGATACCGCGGCCCTGAAACACAAATGGCAAAAGAAGGAATATGGATAGGTATTAGTCAGTAAAAGTCTGACACTGAAACAGCTGATTTTATTTAATAACCGATGAAGATTGGCGTCGGTGTCCCTTCCACCCTGTATATATTTTTCGTTAGCATAATTATGTCAGTTCCAGACATTTTTCACTATCACCGTTATCATTACTTAATATAATATATATACAATACAATAACTTTGTCTGGAATACAAATCATAAAACCTTAATTAAGTTAATTTATGATAGGTACTAGCTTAGAGCTAAACAAGAAAATAAACAGATTTTGTTACTAATAAACGAATGATCATAAACGCGACTGGTGAGTATGACGTTTTGTAGGGGTTTTGTCATCAGGAACTTCTCGTGCCTGGATTTATGTCCAGTTGATGGCAGTAGGCTTGCCCCCTATAACATGGAACATAACATAACTGGCGAAATGTGGATGTTCTATTAGGTACACTTCTGCCTAACCTTTTGGGAGTTACAGACGTGATGTCGTGTTATGGATTAGAGTGACAGATTGTCAAGTTAAATGGTATGCGATTGAAAAGGTCTATGTCCAGAAGCTGTACACTGTCAAGCTCTTGCTGATGATCTTGGTTACAAAATCATAATGACTGATAATTAAACCAGAACTCATACTAAAGATGCAGAACAGGCCATTAAACTAGTTCAAACTACTAATTATTCCCTTCATAAATTGTGACATAGTTCCCCAACTCAATAACAATAAAATCGATTAATAGTCACAGTTGCACAAGCAATTGCAACTTTTAAACAATATAGCTTCCAAGTCCCCAAATTGGTTCCTGATGTCACCCAGAATTGTTTTCCCCCAAACGTTTGATGTCCCTTTGTCGCCTTCGGAAAATTAATTGAACAAAGTTAATTGGGCGACACTTCCTATTGTTTAAAGTGATATTTTATCATCCGGCGTAATCTTTAGATGTTTTCTTTTTACAACTTTTCTTTGGACAAAGACAAATGGTAGAGATGGATTGTTTTTAAATTAATTTAAGTTTTATTTTATTTTTGGATGCTTGTATTTTGCTATTTTTAAACACAAGCTCTAGATCAAGTTTTGTTAATAGAAGTTCTTCAATATATTTTTTTTTATAAATATCTATAAATGGAACTGCAATTTATTATTTACACAAAAACGATGATTCAGTCCATTGTGTGAGCAGTGGTTGACGTAGGTGCAGTTGAGTTCTCGAACTCAGCCTGGCAATTTACTTTATGGAAATCACAACTACTCTCAAAATAATGAAAGAAAATTGGAATGTCCTAGAAAATTCTAATAGTTATGTAACTAACTCACATGATTATTGGACTACCGAGGGAAAGAAAACTGTGTCCCAGCTGTAGGAATATTAAGGGTTTATAATACATAAGCAGTGTATTTGGGAGGAGCCTATAACCAGCCGTAGAATCAACTCAGCCTATCATAAATAGGCTGATAGATGATTAAAATGATAAGATAACAATCAGTTAACAGCTGTCCAAAATCACACGCCTAAAAATATTTCGTGACCTTTTTAAAAGTGTTGACCTTTAAGAGTTTTTGAAAGATATTTTGGGAATTATAAAGGTTTTAAATAGTTTCCATTTATAGCCTTACCAACCAAAAATACCTTTTATGAACGATAAACACCTAAACACCTACGCGAAAACTACGAAATAGTCCTTGTATTTCGGCAATAACTCTCGCAGTGCAAACATTTCTATTTCAATAATATACCGAGCTTGGTACACATACACATAGCGATACAGCAAATTGACCGAGCGGGGCTGCGACGCGTAGATAGTGAAGCGCAGTATGAAATGGTGCGAGGGATGGGAAGTAAGCGGGTTTGAACATAGAAAAGAGATTTTGGAAATGTAAATGCAGAGGCTCGTCGATTTTAATGCGAAATTGGATGTTTGCTTGGCTGAACTGCAATATACTGTATCTGGCTGAACTGGAAGCTGACCCCAACATAGTTTGGAAAAGGCTAGGTTAATAGAAAGCTTGTATACAGTGATAACGGAATATTTACAAAATAAAAAATAAAATGGAAACTCAAAACAAATAGTAAACATGGTAAATGCCTCGTTTCCAGTGTTAACGATAATGCTAGTGATCATGTCAGTTTAAAAACTTAGATAGCATGTAAACAGGTTCATTACTAAGATAAGTTTGACATTTATTAGAAGAAAGTAAATCTAAATATAGTATGGTGTGACGAGATAATGTGACTGAAATCACGTTCCCACAAATGCCTCCTCTCGATGAGAGGAAAAGTATGGAGGGGGTACCTGAAATGAAACATAAGTTATTTCAAAAAATGTTGACATAAAAGTCAATGGAACGGAGCTTGTAGTGTGATTATCACGAGATTACTTTTCCTGTAAAAGGTACTGACATCATCACACTATTCTGTTCAGTTATTTCTGTGGCAGAAACTGAACGAACGAGGTAATAGCTTGATGATTGCAGTTGAGACTAACTTAAGTGTTTTAATTATTCGATTTCAAAAAGAAATTATTGTTTACAAATTAACAATGCCTACACAATTCATTTTGAATGTGGTCTGGAACCTAACAAACTAATTTCAAAGGTTGTTTGATTATAGAGTTAATAATTTCAGATTGGGCATCAGCGAAAAGATATCATGTATAGATTAGATAGACAGTCAAACAGGAAATTGACTAGAAAGCTGCAGTACGTTGATAGGATAGCCCTTCAATGTGTGGTACAAGACATAAGAATGTAGCGAGCAATGTCGCATGTTTTAAATTAATCGCCATGCTTATATTTTGTACCACATTTTATGCAAAATGTTTGAGAACTTCTTTCTGTTACACAAAGTTACTGTCAAAAATATTTATCAAAACATGGCAAACCATAGTGATGGACTAATACAGAGCTACTACTGCTACTACTACTGCTGCTGCTGGACTATATGATTGCTCTCCCTGTTTAGTAATGAACGGTTGGTATTTGTAAGAAACACGTTACCGAATTTCACGTATCAGATTCCAAAACCACGCTCCAGGATGGCGACCTTTATTTAAATCAATGTATCTTTTATTAAAACCCCTTATAAAGTGTCGACAAGATGTTGGATACTTCTTAAGTCATCATCTGCCTAGCCTTTTCCCAACTATGTTGGGGGAGACTTTTTAAGTATTTACATTTAAACATCACAATTAATATCGTGCTATCTTGTTTGTCCTGTTGTTTGTTCATTACAGGAACTGATGTATGCTACTGTATGTGCCAAACTAGTGTCAACCTGAACGCGGCTCAAAAGGTGGTAGCCGTAAGGCTGGTTCGTGGGTACCGTACAATCTCCGGCGAGGCGGCGAGCCTCCTTGCCGGATTGTCACCATGGGATCTGGACGCGATAGTCCTCGATGGCCCGCACGAGTGGCGCGCGGAGGCACTACGCCAGGGGGAAACTCCGCTGCCGCGGCAAATTGTCGCTCCGGCGCGATCTCATGATGACATGGAGAGAGCGACTGTCGCAACCCCGTGCAGGTGTCGCTCCGTTCCGCTCCGCCCAAAGCAGGAGGGTTAATTTGATGATTTTCGATCCCAAAAAAAAAGGCGCCAAACTAGTGGCTTTCTAAACTCTAGGCCGACAAAATAAAGATTGCCAACGACCCGCTTATAGTAATAATAATTACTATTTACACTGGTCAGAGGCAAAGCTTTACCATGAAACGTGGCAACATGGTCAGTCTCTTGGGCACATTACCAGCTGACAGCGTTGAGGAGGATTAGTTTGATGCCCTTGTATAGTTTGTTAGTTTAGTTAATTAAATAGTTTTTAATTATCACAACCATCAACGCCTTACCAGCTTCCCTCCTAACACTTATCCCACACAATTTGCGGGTAGTGTGGGATGCGGGCTCTGTTACTCTGTGATAGAGACGCGCTGGCACAGAAATGTAGCTCGCCTCTGATGTAGTATCCGCTTCCTTCATACACCCCTTATGTACCGTGATAAATAATTTTCGAGCTGTCGCTTTTGTTTTTCAATTTAAATTGCACTGAGAACAGTGTTCGCGCATTTGGTTTGTGTCGATTTTGAGTGATTTATGTTTTGGAGGAAATTGTTTATTGCATAATTTAACACTATTGTATGTTAATACTAAAAGCGGAGACTGAATAGAATGGAGATCACGACGACTGCAGTTTTGGTATAGTCTAGCAGTTTTGATGTGTGAATTTTTCATCATTTTTGTGTGGAACAAGGTTTTGTGTATAAGTCGCATTTAACGATTGCCTAGACTAGGTTGGGTGAATACATTGTGTATGTGCAAGTCCTAGTTAAAAGGCAAATGCAGTCGCATCTATTAATTAACTAGTCTATCCCAACAATTTGTATCAGTAGATTTACATTTAAGTCGCGAGTTAACAGGCTTCTTCTGGGTTAGCTCGTTCCATCGTCGACCTCATCTCTGTCCTCGGGACTAGATGGAGGTCAAGAGCAGGCCCATTTGATATAAAAAAAACATTGCTGCTTTTGAAGTTTCTTCAATTTACTGACGTTGTTTCTCGAATTTCGGATCACTTTGTATCAAAAAAACCACTGATCACTGTAAAATTGACACAAGATAAAAATACTATCACACTTCTAATATTGTCAACCACAAAATAAAATACGACCTCTCAAGACATTTCACGACCGATCCTAGTTTTTATGTTCCTCTAATACATTTCATTTCTTTCACCAGGACATATAATGTGTCTAAAATATAAGAAATCATACGTTTTATCTGCTCAAACAAGTGTTGAATTGACGAATGTACGTGAGAGTAATACTGAGGCTCCGTAAAGTATTCTCCCAGCGTTTCGATTAGACTAGGCAGAATTGTGCGCGATTCGCAATTTATATTCCGTCTGCTGACTGAATTGTTGAGCTATGTTCGATTGTGTTGAGTTTTATCAATGATATTGGCTTTGGAGGAGATACTTTCATTTTATGTTTGGGGTAATTTTAGGATGGGGTGGGCTACGCGTTATTGTTCGTTAGTGTTGAATGGGAATACTGATTGGATGTCGTTTTAATTCAAGAGACAACATTTCTTTCGCCTAAAATTTTTTGTAACAAAAATTCTTCACGATTTTAGCAATTTAGACCCATCAGCACATTTTGCTGCACAAAAAGTAACATAATTATGCTGTTCCATGTAGTTCTTGTCACGTTATGCCTTGAACTATGCATATTTTCCAAATACAAAGTAACATGAGCATAACTTTCAATCGTATATGTAAAATTATGCTTGTATTGTTATTCGACGAAAGCATAGTAAATTAACTAGAATTCCAATAGTTAGCCACTGATACAGAGCTATTAACTTCTGTTCAAATATAACGTATACCCAATCATAGTTCTAACAAGCTTGGATACATACTACCAACTACTGTAACCACAGAATTGTTTTGTTAGACTTCGTAGTGTTTGTCTACGCCGTACGCGCTACGCCGTAGCAACTACGCCGTAGCACCGTAGCTCGTAGCACACAGAATCACTATCGCTTATCTAAGCGTAACTAGTATGCAGCTGATAGTTGAAAACTTTTCAAATTGGAAAGTTCAAAGTAGATAACAAAGGGCTAGGAGTGCACTAACGATTTAATTTTCCTATCGTCCATAATTACTTGGCTTTTGACTTATTCTGCATAGGTAATTTTTGAATAGATTTCTTTGCAGTAAATCCAAATTATGATGTCTATCTAAAATTGGAAATTGTGGGAGTACGATAAATAATCTTTTCTTCTTCAAATGTATTCTTATTTCTGGAAATAGTCGATATAAGTGTAAGTTGTCGTTTCCGTCAAGTTATCCTTTATAGAAAACAGGAGTTATCTCTCCTTAAAAAATATAACGCAAATGAATACTGAATTCTTGATAATATAATGATAATTGATAATAACCCACAATCCTTTAGCTCGTCACCAAAAAAAATCTCATTAATAAAAAAGACCACCTCGTTGGTTTATTGGGCGCAAGCACTACTGCTAAACATGAGGTCCTGGATTCGATTAGCGGATCGGGCAAAGTGTTATTGGGTTTTTCCAGTAGGAATTTCTCAGTAGCAGCCACGTAGTCTGCATTTGTGCCCAGTTGATGGCAATAGGCTCGCCCCCTATTACATGGGACTTAAACATAACTGGCGCAATGTGGGTGTACTATTAGGTACACCTCTGTCTAACCCTTCGGGCATTACGTTATGTTATGTTAGTAAAAAAGAATCAAATTTTTTAAATTTTCGTTGGTCCCTTTTTTATTTTTTTCAAAAAATTGAACAAGTGCAAGTCCCCAACATACCGCTATAAGTAATGGATACAGCGGAACACATCATTAATCTCTTCGAAAGCGGGTAAGTGCGTCTGAAATCTGTCAGAGCCTATTAAACTTGTGGAGACTTCGACGGGCGATGTTATATTTATCTTAGTGTTTTTTAGGGGTCGGAAAATTGAAAGTGGGTCACCGATGGTTGGGAACAGTGGTTCATCCTACTTATATTCTAAATGCTAAAGTTTGTGAGGATGGATGGATGGATGTTTGTTACTCTTTCATGCAAAATCTACTGAATTTGGATGAAATTTAGCACACAGATAGTTTCTAACCTGGATTAACACTTGAAAGAAAGAAAGAAAGAAAGAAAACACATTTATTTGGCACTTAAGATAATTTTTATGCCGGTAGTATGAAATCGTGGGACAATTATCGAACTCCACGCGGGCAAAGCCGCGGGCATATGCTATTTATATAAAACGTAAAGCCACTTTTTTATGGGATGGGAAGTCATCAAATGACTCCTCTCGCTCCGGGCGGACTGGAAGGGAGTTTCAGACTTTTACTGACTAATACCCATCCATGTTCCTTCTTTTGCCCTTTTCACCACTGTAAGCCACTGAATCGAATAATGCAGATTTGAGTCTCGTCTTGACTTTGATCCATCAATCTTCTTCAATTAATTATTCGTCAGTTCCACATAACCAACATCATTCACGGCCTGAATTCAGCCACTGCTGGGTATAGGCCTCTCTTTTCTTGTGCCAATCTCCACGGTGTACACCTCATCCAGGTTTTTCCCCTGATGGCATGTCATCTGTCCATCTCGCCGTTTCAGTTGTTCATAGTTCCACATGCTCAGAATTTATTTAACTCTAAAACCAAGAATAATGGAATGAGACACACGGGCTAAGTAAAACTAGCCGAGGTTAGTATATGGGGCATTGGCCATCCTTTACATTTCAAGAAAAGCATGTTTAGCCCTCGGTCGGTGCGGCAAATCGCAAGGGCCGATGCCTGCCGGGGCTGCGGGACGGTTCGGAAAAGATACCATAGCCCTACCACATCCAACCACTTAAATTTAACCGTCAACCTTCATGATAACAATTTGACAATGACAGCGCCTTGGTATCGTGGCAATAAGAGTGGTTTTGCAGTGTTACCACCGGAGATTGAATGATTGCGTTACGACGAAAACTGTTCGAGAAAAATGACGTAGTAGCTCATATTCTTATGTTAATGCGGGAGGAGGTGCAGGGGAGGGGGGTAAGCTGTGCGAGGGGGGTGATGCTTTTAACTCGGATTTTTGGGAGTGTTGGAAATATGTTTGAGGATTACAATTTAGACTTAGGTGCTGCAACTAGCGTCGGGGGCCACGTGGTGGCTCTCAGTCACCGTAGGTGCGGGCCTGTGGACGGTGAGTAATGGGCTAGCTCGCCGTCCGTCCGTCTTATGACGACAGGCCGTGTCGACGGCGCGTTCGTGTTCCACGCGCGCCTCAAAGAGATGTCAGCAAACAGGAGGGGCCCGCAAGGGCCGATGCCTGCCAGGGCTGCGGGACTGTTCGAAAAAGATACCATAGCCCTGGAACACAAAGCGCAGTGAAGGAACATGGATGAGTTTTAGTCAGTACAAGTCTGACACTCCCTTCCGCTCCACCCAGAGCGGGAGGGGACATTTGATGATTTCCCAACCGAAAAAAAACCATCGTTCCTAGCGTTCTTTTGTAGATCTTTGACAATCGTTACAGGTAATCGGAAGCCCAAGAGTCTGACAACCAGTCTCACCAAATGAAGCCGTGTTACTCAGTTACTGGTTGGTGGAGGTCAGATAGGAAGCTACATGTAAGATGCTGGTATAGTTGGGTAAGGGCTAGGCGTACGATGATAGGCTTTCAAGCCTGTTTTCATTGCCCGCAAGGGCCGATGCCTGCCAGGGCTGCAGGACTGTTCGAAAGAGATACCGCGGCCCTGGAACATAAAGGGCAAAAGAAGGAACATGGGTGGTTTTTAGTCAGTAAAAGTCTGACACTCCCTTCCGCTCCGCCCAGAGCGGGAGGAGTCATTTGATGATTTCCCACTCGAAAAAAAAAAAGCCCGATTTCATTTTATTTGAAAGACTAGCTTTTGCCCGCGGCTTCGCCCGCGTGCAGTTCGGGAATTGCCCACGGGATCTTGCCTACTTCTGGGATAATAAGTAATCTACATCTATTTCTATCAGACTATAATCTATCTCTGTGCCAAGTTTCATCCAGATCTGATCAGCCGTTCTGGCGTGATTGAGTAACAAAGATCCATTCATCCAAACTTTCGCATTAATAAATAGTTTATGTAAGATATATGTATATGTAATATTAGTATTTAGGGTTCCGCACCTCAAAGGGAAAAACGGAACCCTTATAGGATCACTCGCGTGTCTGTCTGTCTGCCTGTCCGTCTGTCACAGCCAATTTACCCTGAAACTACCGGACCGATGGAGTTGAAATTTGGTACATATATGTAAGTCCAATGACTTACATATATGTACCAAATTTCAAAGACGGACGTATAAATTAATTTTAAACAGGGGAGCCACTTTTAGGTCGTAAATTAAAAAATGAAAATAAAAATGTTTCTAAACTGTGTTATATCAAAAACTGTGATACACGTGTCTCATAATTTTAATTCAAGAGTGATGTGTACATTAAGCTTTGAGTCAACCGACCCAGAGAATATAAAGTTTCACAGAAAATTCAACCCCCATTTCAAAACAAAGAATACATCCTTCAAATTTCATGTCATTAAGACCAGTGTTTGATATATCAGTCAGTCAGTCAGGACTTTGATTTTATATTGCGGGATGATTGTGGAAAAACTGTAAGTAGAGTATGTAGACTTTCAAGTCTATCGACACCTATGTAGAATAGAAAGTTTCACAGAAAACTCAGCACCCCATTTTGTCCTCTTAAGGGTGGAATTTCGGTGCTATCATTGCGAGGATCGCCCGGAGGACACGGTGGAGCACACCGTGGAGGTCTGCTCCGCTTGGGCGGAGCACCGCCGTGTCCTCGTAGCGGCGATTGGCGGCGACGACCTCTCGCGTCCGGCCCTGGTTCAAGCCATGGTCCGGGGCGAGAGGGAATGGAAAGCCGTCGCCTCCTCCTGCGAAGCAGTCATGCTAGCGAAGGAGGCGGCGGAACGTCAGAGGGAGAGAGCCTCACGTCCCAGCCGCCGCGGGAGGAGAAGCACCGTGCGTCGGGGGCCACGCCGTGATGGGTCTCGGCCACCGTAGGCGCGGGCCTGTGGACGGTGAATAATGGGCTAGCTCGCCGTCCGTCCGTCGTATGACGACAGGCCGTGTCGACGGCGCGTTCGTGTTCCACGCGCGCCTCAAAGAGATGTCAGCAAACGGGAGGGGCCCGCAAGGGCCGATGCCTGCCAGGGCTGCGGGACTGTTCGAAAGAGATACCGCGGCCCTGGAACATAAAGGGCCAAAGAAGGAACATGGATGGTTTTTAGTCAGTAAGAGTCTGACACTCCCTTCCGCTCCGCCCAGAGCGGGAGGGGTAATTTGATGATTTCCCACCCTCCAAAAAAACAAAAAAAAGGGGTGGAATTTCGAAAAACCCTTTCTAAGTGGACCCTTTGCCACTGGTAGGTACCAGTGGCGAAGAGTGAAAATTGAGTCAGGGGAAACCGAAGAAAAAAATGAGAATTGTTTTTTTTTCCTATGTTTATTTGGACCACATTTTCGTTATCAGTGACCTCAAAAACTATGAAAATGATAACCCTGATGAAAAATCTAAAAAAAATGGTTGGTGCCATTTAGAATCCTAATTTTCGATATCAGCGACCCTGAAAACCATGAAAATGACATCGATGACGAAAAAACCAAATATTTTCGTCCGCACCATCTTGGATTTTCATTTTGACCACATTTTCGTTATCAGCGACCCCAAAAACCACGATAATGACATTCATGAAGAAAAACCAAACATTTTCATCGGCGCCATCCTGAATTTCATTTTGACCTAATTTTCGTTATCAGTGACCCCAAAAACCACGAAAATGACACTCATGACGAAATAACTGAATTTTTTTGTTGGCGCCATCATCGATTTACATTTTGGCCACATTTTTGTTATCAGCGACCCCAAAAGCCATGAAAATGACACCCATGACGAAAAAACCAAAAAAAAACAGGACTGAATTTCATACTGGGGGATGATTTTGGAAAAACTGTGATATACGTTTCTCATAATTAATCTCTTTTTAACTGAAGAGTATATACACAAATTTTCAATTCAATCGACCTCGAGAATAAAAAGTTTCATAGAAAACTCAACACCCATTTTTACCCTCTTAGGGGTAGAATTTCGAAAAACCTTTTCATAGTGGATACCTACTCTTCACAAAGAATACTCCCTCCAAATTTCATTTCTCTAGGACCAGCGGTTTGGGCTCTGCGTTGATATCAGTCAGCCAGGACTTTGAATTTTATATTGGGGGATGATTTTGGAAAAACTGTGATACACATCTCTCACAATTTTAACTGCAGAGTATGTACACAAACTTTCAAGTCAATCGACCCCGAGAATAAAAAGTTTCACAGAAAATTCAACACCCCAATTTACCCTCTTAGGGGTGGAATTTCGAAGAATCTTTTCTTATTAGATATCTACTCTTCACAAAGAATACACCCTCCAAATTTCATTTCTCTAGGGCCAGGGGTTTGGGCTGTGCGTTGATATATCAGTCAGTCAGGACTTTGAATTTTATATTGGGGGATGATTTTGGAAAAACTGTGATATACATTTCTCATAGTTTTAACTGAAGAGTATGTAGACTTATAAGTCAATCGACCCGAGAATAAAAAGTTTTACCGAAAATTCAACACCCCATTTCTCCCCTTTAGGGATGGAATTTCAAAAAACCCTTTCTTAGTGGATACCTACTCTTCACAAAGAATACACCCTTTAAATTTCATGTCTTTAACACCAACAGCTTAGGCTGTAAGTTGATATATCAGTCAGTCAGTCAGGACTTTGAATTTCATATTGAGGGATGATTTTGGAAAAACTTTGATACACGTTTCTCATAATTGTAACTGCAGAGTAGGTACACAAATTTTCAAGTCCATCGACCGCGAGAATAAAAAGTTTCATAGAAAACTCAACACCCCATTTTACCCTCGTAGGGGTAGAATTTCGAAAAACTCTTTCTTAGTGGATACCTACTCTTCACAAAGAATACACACTCCAAATTTCATTGCTCTAGGACCAGCGGTTTGGGCTGTGCGTTGATATCTCTGTCAGTCAGTCAGGACTTTGAATTTTATATATATAGATGTCATTAACAAAAACTATACACATGACCAACTGTCTAATTACTTTTTTCATCATATAACATCACGCCTGTAATTCTCGAAGACTTAGGCAGAGGTGTACCTACTAGTACACCCACATTTCGCCAGTTATGTATTTAAGTCCCATGTCATAGGGGGCGAGCCTATTGCCATCAAGCGGGCCCGAATCCAGATTCCATGGCTGCTACAAAGAAATTCCTGATAGAAAAACCCAATAATACTTTACCCGACTCGGGAATCGAACCCAGGATCTGTAATTAATATTTTCTTTCTCCAAAACCCACATCTAAAACACTCTCGGTATTTGACTGGTACAAAACGTAGCCTCATTGTGTAAGACGTCGACTCGAGCCGCGCCTAACGACGCGTTCACTAATTAATAACCGCACTTTGATATCTGATTCCTCATGCTTGTTACCAAATTAGGGTAAACAGACTTTGTAGTTCCTGTTGGATTAAGGTTTCATAATTATTATGTAGCTAAAGATTTAGTAATGTTTAATTGAAGCAAGAAATAGTCTAGTTTGATTTGGTAATATCATCTGCACACATTTTCTAAACAGGCATTAGAATAAGACAAGTAGGTATTTTGCAGATAGGTAGGTAGTGACTGCCTTAGTTTAGTGGTCGTAAGCGTGACTGTTGAGCATGAGGTACTGGGTTCGATTTCCGGGTCGGGCAAAGTGTTATTGGGTTTTTATATCAGGAATTTCTCTGTAGCAGCCATAGAGTCTGGATTTGTGGGGTCGGGGTCGCCCCCTATTACATGGGACTTAAATATAAACGGTGAAATGTGGGGTTACTATTAAGTACACTTCTAAACCCCTCGGAGCTAACATCAGCGAGTGGAGTTTGAGTAGCTGAATTTTGGGCTAAATATATATACATATAAAATTCAAAGTCCTGACTGACTGGCTGACTGACTGATATCTCAACGCACAGCCCAAACCGCTGGTCCTAGAGACATGAAATTTGGAGGGTGTATTCTTTGTGAAGAGTTAGGTATCCATTAAGAAAGGGTTTTATGAAATTCCACTTCTAAGAGGGTAAATGGGGGGTTGAATTTTCTGTGAAACTTTTTATTCTCTGGGTCGATTGAATCCAAAATTGGTATGACATAATCTTAAATTAAAATGATGAAAATCGTCTATTATTCTTAAAGGTTCCGTACCCAAACCAACGGGACCCTGTTACTAAGCCTCGGCTGTCCATCCGTCTGTCTGTCAGCGGGCTGCATCTCATGATCCGTAGTAGGTAGACAGTTGAAATTTTCAAGATTGTGTATTTCTGTTGCCGCTTTAACAACAAATCTTACTAAGATTATGAATGCATCAAGTGGGCCTCAAAGTAGCTCATTCTATTTCTGTGAATTTCAATAAACATGAATCATTTTGCTTGATCTGGTAATCTTACTTTACAAATGTAAATACGAAAGATTGTGAGGATATATGAATAGACGGATACATGTTTGTTTGTTACTCTTTCGATCGATGGATTTGGATAAAATTTAGAACACAGTAAGTTTATAATCTGGATTAAGACATAGAATACTTTTTATCCCGGTAGTATGATCTCGTGGAATATTATCAAACTCGACGCGGGCGAAGCCGCGAGCATAAGTTAGTGTTTGATAATAAATTGCCATCGACACGCTAAGAAGGTCAGACTTAAATATTTACTATGCCTATTATCAAAACCAAAAAAAAATACATATTTCAATAACCTTTTGCGCTAAAGACCCCGCACACGGAAAAAACCACCCTCCCCCACAATTGCGATTATTTAATGTAACTATATTGTTTACGGGCCGTTTACGGCTCCGGCTCATTAAGCGCGGCGTAATTACGGCTTCCAAGTAATAAAAGTGTACAGTATAGTACCAAGCGCGTGGTGATCAAGCATTAAGTTAGATTTGTTTGTGCTTAGTTGCTGTAAGTGTTACTTAGTTATGAGCTTAGCGTAGCAGCTAGTTTAATTTCGTGGGTGAATCAACACCCCATGTTTGTATCGTTTTGATATGAAGCTAACTCTGTTTTTACTAAATGTTGATAAAAGATTTACTAAGACAGAAAATTTGACAACTTGCTAATTTGACTGCATAATTGTTGTGCTTTTTAATTCAAGTCATCGTCATCATCTGCCTAGCCTTTTCCCAATTATCTTGGGGTCTGCTCCCAGTATAACCGAAAGCAGCTTGAGTTACAGTACTTTACATGGAGTCACTGCGTATCTGACCTCCACAACCCAGTTAGTACTGGGTAATACGATATCCTTGGTAAGACTGGTTGTCAGACTTTTTGGGCCACTGACTACCTGTAACGACTGTCAAAGATCTACAAATGACAGCCGACTAACGGCTTAACATGCTTTCCGAGGCACGGAGTTAACTCGGTATGTAATGGGCGGTCACCCATCCACGGATCAACCTAGGCAAGCACGGCTTAACCGACCCGAGCGGCTGTTCTTATTTAGCCACGAGCTCCTCTTAGCGCATCTTAGAGCGTGCTTTTTAATTTAAGTATATTATGTTATTAGAAGCAATAGGCGGATCACGAAATTTATCAGAATAAACCTTTTTTTTTTTCGGATGGGAAATCATCAAATGACTCCTCGAGCTCTGGGCGGAGCGGAAGGGAGTGTCAGACTTTTACTGACTAAAAACCATCCATGTTCCTTCTTTTGCCCTTTGTGTTCCAGGGCCGCGGTATCTCTTTCGAACAGTCCCGCAGCCCTGGCAGGCATCGGCCCTTGCGGGTCCTTCATGATTGCTGACATCTCTTTGAGGCGCGCGTGGAACACGAACGCGCAAAGAATGCTAGCCTGAGACCAGTAAAAAAGGTATTAGAAAAAGTACGTAATATTTAGTTAATTGGTAAATAATATAACATAACATCACGCCAGTAATCCCCGAAGGGTTAGGCAGAGGTGTCATTAATAGTACACCCACATTTCGCCAGTTATAAACTTATACTGTCACTTAAGGGATATCTTGGGAGCTCAAAATCATAAACAATCACGGAAGATATCCCGTAAGTGACAGAATAAATTTAGTTTTAAACCGTGACAGCTTAAAACAGTGTTCGGCAGTTATGTATAAGTCCCATGTAAAAGGGGGCGAGCCTATTGCCATCAACCGGAGAAACATCCAGACTTCATCTAATTCCGACTCCGCGACTCCGTGTTTTGGTGAAAAATACTTTAACGAGAAAAGCTATTCATGGTAAAACGCCCTGTTCATACCAGAAAGTAACTCTTACCGCACAATATTTCAAAAATAAATTAATCCAAGACCATTTATCGCGACCCGTATCGACGCTAACATGTAAAATAATGTACACTTAGAAGCTATTAGAGAGCGTGTTAATTAATTTTGTGCAAGAAGTGTGTGCAGACGGTAATAGCTTCTTAGTGCACAAAGGTGAAGCTTAAGAAGTGAGGTATTTCAAGTTGAAACTAGTAATTGGTTGCTATGAACTGCCTTTTTGAAATGGGGTTAGAATTAATATTTAATATTCGCTGTTTCTTATGTGGAATATTGTGTATAGATGGGGTTATGCACGTTCATATTTTTTAGAGTTGGTGTAGTAAAGTCGAGGGAGTACAATAATGATAACGTGACGTCTCATCATCTTCGTATCTTTGTCCCTCTCTCCCTCTCTCTCACTCTTTGGGAGAAAGGATGACTGCAAGTAGCGTGGCACAGGGGCAGGAAGATAATGATGAAATGGTAGCTAGCACGACAATTGAGTGTAAGGTCCTATATTCGTTCGAGTTCGTTATGTCTATGTGAGCTTTTTACTATAAAAAACCATACTCTGAGCTACTCTCTATTTTCTAAACAATTACATGATTATTGAATTCGTTATGATTTGTGGCAGTTTAGGTTAATTTCAGTGATTGATATTTTGTTCCAAGTTAGAATAAACGGTTGTATTCATTATTTTGTGTACCTTATAGTCTGTTTTAAACATTTCCGCTTCTGTTTGCTAAATCTCAGAAATTCCTGAGGGAAAAGCCCACAAATAAAATATTTTTTTTGTGGCAATATCAAAATACATATTTGCCCACTCCTTTGGGTTCTACAGGCATCGTGTTATTTTTGTGATGCGTCCCATATACAATGTGTACAAAATCGTCCGGTAACGAAAAATAAAAGTAAAATCACCGACAACATACACCGTGTGTACACGTTTGCACGTAAAAATAGGTTAAGTTTTTTAAACTACAACGTGAGGCTAAACTGTTGTTTCGACATAAAGAAACAACCTCACGCTTTTTCCACAGGGGTTAGGCTGAAACTACAGAACGCCACGTGTTTTGATTCTTACATATGTAGCTGCTAGCTGCAAGACATCAACACAACCGTCTGCCGGCACTGCGAAAGCTTCACTGGCGAATCCTTTTTTTTTTTTGGAGGGGCATCTCGCAGTTCAACCTAGGAGGTTGGCTACTGCTTAACCGGGCAAGTCCTGTGGATGCCTTGAATGTAAGGCCTCCAGCCAGGAGCACTGGCGAATCCTTTGAGCTGTGAGTTATTTATACGCGTGCACATGGCGCGACCGCCGAATTGACGTGACACCAACGGATTGACGAAGAAATAATCTTACCTAATATTATTACTGGTTCCATATTGGTTAGTTAGTAAAGTAAGTTTTGCACCATCCGCTACCTAGATATAATTTTAGCATTAAGTCTGTACGTATTTTGATAATGAAAATTACATACGTAAACTATCTTCTGGAGTTTCACTTGAATACCTACCTAGCGCTACACATACAAGGAATATGATGTTTTCTACTCGTAGCTGTACTAAATAACATATTCAGAAACCTAGTGGAATCTCATTTCTAACTAAGGGCATCTTCTGAGTTTACGTGGCGCTGCATTTACTTCTCCAGTGATAATAATAAAAAACATTTTATATTCATGCATTATCATTAAACACATGTTACACTTTATTTATTCAACAGACCTTATAAACATGCAATAGAGCTGACAATCGCACCTATTTTTTTCAAATTCGCTATTAGATAGTTACATTACTATCAAAAAGAACTTATCAGTTTATTTATTTATTTAAAATTCATGTACAATAGTCGTAGGTCACCAGTCAACATTTGGATTTAATTAGACAACATTGTGGTATGGTTCAAAATAACAACTTATTGTTTTCAAAAATTTATATAGTTTTTTTAAAGTATATACAAAATGAATTCATTAAAACCTTTTAATTCCTTTATTTATTTTCAATAATCGGATAACAGAAATCCATAGTGTTAGTAACATACCTTATACCTAGTTTTAATACATAATCACAGTTTCAGTTTGTGAAGCATTTTGCACAGACGAATTTGAATTTATGATAGTACCTAGGATTTATACGTAAGAATGTTTTACCGAATGAAACTACATTTAAGGTTTAGTTTAAGTCTTACTTGAACTAAACGTAATACTTTCTTCATTTTACATTTCAATCTATTTTTCTCAATATGCTATAGATCCAATTGTACACCTACGACGTGTGAACCATAACCCTATCTTTGATGTTACACAGTCGGGTGAAAGAAAAACTAGTCGCAGCACCTTTTTTTTTGTTTTTGGGATGGGAAATCATCAAATGACTCTTCCCGCTCTGGGCGGAGCGGAAGGGAGTGTCAGACTTTTACTGACTAAAACCCATTCATGTCCCTTCTTTTGCCCTTTGTGTGTGTCTCTTTCGAACAGTCCCGCAGCCCTGGCTTACGGGCCCCTTCTATTTGCCTTGTGTTTGAACAAGAACGCGCCGTCGACACGGCCTGTCGTCATAAGACGGACGGACGGCGAGCTACCCCATTACTCACCGTCCACCGGCCCGCGCCTACGGTGGCTGAGAGCCACCACGTGACTCCCGACGCTAGTTGCAGCACCTAAGTCTAAATTGTAATCCTCAAACATATTTCCAACACTCCCAAAAATCCGAGTTAAAAGCATCACCCCCCTCGCACAGCTTAACCCCCTGCACCTCTCCCGCATTAACATAAGAATATGAGTTGCTACGTCATTTTTCTCGAACAGTTTTCGTCGTAACGCCATCATTCAATCTCCGGTGGTAACACTGCAAAACCACTCTTATTGCCACGATACCAAGGCGCTGTCATTGTCAAATTGTTATCATGATGGTTGACGGTTAAATTTAAGTGGTTGGATGTAAATTGGTGGCGATTGATGAATTGGTAGCAGGTGGTTACAATGCGATAGCACTTAACCCATTCTAATCAACAATTGAGAATACAATTAAGAATGATTAATTTTATAGGTTCGTCTTCGTCTGGGTGAAATTATTAAAAAAATATGACGAATTTTGTTAAAATTTTCAAGGGTTTTATTTTTTTGCACGGAATCCTAATCCTTTTTTTGTAAAATAAAAGTAGCATAACTTACTCCTTCTAACATCAACTATCTGCCAGTAAAATTGCCATACAAATTGATTTAGCTGTTTCGGAGATTAGCCGTTACAAACAGACAGACAGCGAGCCAAAAATTAAAAAAAAAGCTTTTTTGTTATAGGTTTCGTATATACTTTCATATGCAGTCAGTAAAACACTGTTATTTTTAAATTACAAACAGACACCTCAATTTTATTTATTTGTATTGTTTAGAAGATGTATCGATTAATTGATCACTTTCGTTATACCCATCTGCCTAACCAACTATGTTTGGCTCGGCTTTTTGTCTAACCAGATGAAGCTGACTACTAGTATTTTCCACGGACACCCTACCTGAGTGCCTATCTGTCTTACATAGTACAGTAAACAGCCTGACACATTAACTTGTTAGCAGCTTATTTCGACGATTTTTCAAAACAAAACGAGCTACGACTAGATACGTACGGAAAAATATCGATTATTCCCACTGACCACCCCGCGTGCCACAAGTTTTAAATGTAATTCCCACTGTCCCCAAGGGGTGGCCAGTGAGAATCAGTATTACAATAATTCACTGAAACCACCACTGGTGGACACGGCTACAACTTTTTTTAAACATTTACAGGGGGCGGGGTGTGGACAGTGGGAATAACCAGAAAAAAAAAACAGAAATGAGAAAAAAACTATAACTCTAACCACAAACGGAAAACAATAACAACTTACTATTGAAACCAATAACCGTTTATCTATAAGCAAAACAAAAAGATAAGGGATGCTACACACATATTCGGGTCGGCTTGATTCGGAAAACCGAGCGGTATATTAAGATGTTTTATGTTAATAAGCGTTTGGAAAAAGCCGCTCGGCTACAAGCCAACACATATTGGGGGGTCCAAACAGTGACGTTATAAAAAAAAATGATTTCTCACGTCCAGCGGTATCCGAAAATACGTATGTATGTTCCGCGATTCTTTATAGTTTTTGAGTTATAGCTTCTTGACAATTGTGTATGGGAACCGCTTTAAAAAAACGATCTTTATTTTTACAGGGCTTTTTGTTACTCTTGATGCAAATGAGATTAAAACATGCCTCTAGTTAACGTTAAAGAATGTGAAAAAGCCGTGTAACAATAAAGATAGAATGGTAAATACTACAAACTATGATTGTCGATCGGTACTGACTACAAAATAAGTCTCCTGCCTTTATCCCAATTTATTTTGGGTCAGCGATAACAACTAAATTAAATTTAAAACAGACGACATCTGTTTCCATGTTTCTCCATTAGTTGTCATCATAGCATGCACTCCTTTTCTAGACATATCATCCTTCACAGTCCACCATCGGTACTGGCTACATGCAAGTCGAATACATGTATTATGGTAAGAAGTAATAGTAAGTAGATAAATAGAAGTCATTCGTCTGTGCTGCCCACACATTTGGTTTGGCATTAACTGTCACAGCCGGACGGTAAAATCGAAACTATCAGTAATTGCTTCGGGTCGGTATTTTAGAATAAGTGTGTAGCCCCCCTAACACATATGTATGAAACTCAAAGACACTTATAAATTTCCCGAAGACGCGTCTTCCCTTCGATAGGCAATAAACATGAGCGAACAGGAATCAATTCCGCCAAAGATTTATTTTGCTATAGCTCTTGGAGACGAAATCGGATCATAATATGAAATTGATTGAACAACGATAGGAAATATAGTATGAAGTATGTTGGGGAACAATAGTTTAGAAATAGCGAAATAATGTCGGTTTATTTAAGGAATGGAAATAAAAAAGTAAGGCGTCGTCATAAGAGCGATCGTCGCACGAATAAGCGATCGTCATCGGATCGGTTTTAAAAACAAAAAGTGACACATGAACGCGACGATTGCTTTATATTAGGACAACGCCATAAGATTTAAACCTTGTAAGGAGAAAAATAGCACACTAAGCAGTATTTGTACTAACATGATTAGTGGTTACATATGAACATAACATCACGCCTGTAATCCCCGTAGGGTTAGGCAGAGGTGTACCTTATAGTACATCCACATTTCGCCAGTTAAATTTAAGTCCCATATAAAAGGGGGCGAGACTATTGCTATCAATCAGGCATAAATCCAGACTCTGATACTGAGAAATTCCTGATGGAAAACCCAATGAAAAATTGCCGCACCCGGGAATCGAAACCAGGGCCTCATGCTTAGAAGTCGCGATTGCTACCACTAGTCCAACAAGGCATCATTTAATAATGAACAAAAAATACCGTGAAAACATGCATTACATGGTTCAATACATACTTATCATACTTTGTAGTCAACTATATAGTTTCAAGTCGTTGACATATCATCATCTGTCTAGCCTTTTCCCAACTTTGTTGGGGTCGGCTTCCAGTCTAACCAGATGCAGCTGAATAACAGTATTTTACATGGAGCGACTACCTATCTGACCTCCACAACCCAGTTAGTGCTAGGTAATACGATACCCCTTGGTAAGACTGGTTGTCAGACATTCGGGTCACTGACTAACTGTAACGGCTTAACGTGCTTTCCGAGGCACGGAGGAAACTCGGTATATAATGGGTGGTCACCCATCCCCAGACCAACATAGGTAAGCACGGCTTAAGCTAAAGATGGACCCAAGCTGCTGTTCTTATTTAGCCACGAGCTCCTCAAGTTTTCAAGTCGTTGACATATGAAAATTGAAATATCATTACTCGTCGTAGCCTTTAAACCTAACTCACAAAATAATTTTAAACTCACTCACCGAAAATCATTAAAAAGGAACTAGACAACACAACATTACAAGTACTTACACAGGGGGCTGTCATAATTTATCATAGTGAGATGTTCTCAAAAGGAGGCTTTGTTTGTAATATCATCCACCTTGACGGCTTATCTTTAAACATTCCCCAGTATAAGGCTTGCTACACACTACTTCGAGTCGGCACAAACGATAATAAAGCCGAATCGAAACGATTAATACGTACAGTATAATATTCGGTTTGTCGGTCTAGAGGTCCTGTGTTCGATTCCTAGATTGGGCAGTGTTATTGGGTTTTTCATCAGGAATTTCTCAGTAGCAGCCACGGAGTTCGAATTTTTGCCCTGGATACGATAATAGGCTCGCCTCCTATTTCATGGAGCTTAAACATAACGGGCTACATGTGGGTGTACTATTAGGTATACCTCAGCCTCATGTTATATTATAATAATACTAGTGTTGCCCGCGACTTTCGTTCGCGTGAAATTATTATAAAAATACTATTTTCCCCTTTTTTGCAAAATTTTTCATTGAAGCTCCGCTCCTTTTTGTCGTATCGTGATGTTATATAGCCTATAACCTTTCTCGTTAAATGGGCTATCCAACACTAAAAGAATTTTTCAATTCTAACCAGTATTTCCTGAGATTAGCGCGTTCAACCAAACAAACCAACTTTTTAGATTTTTAATGTTGGTGTATATAGATATTATAATTAATGATATTAATGGTATAGAAGGTCAATTTTACCGCACGACCGACAAAACTAATGATGAGATGAATAAACGCCCTGTTCTACACACTAAAGTTGTTCGAGTCAGGACATTCGATTCATCAGTAAGTATTTGTTGATCACTTAACAAAGGCGAAACAATAAATTAATGCCGTAACAGACAAGTATGTAGCACGCCCGTTCTGCACAATGCTCCTATTCAGGACGGCGCATTCGTTTTGGTAGTTTTTTAACTTTAAAGCCGAACCGAAGTAATTAATACATTTGTTGGCTTCACTGCCTGGCTGCGACAATATTATTCCAAAGACGTATACCTAACTATCGATAGACGGGACAACGTGAAAAAATGCATTTTGCAAGAGCCAACTGGTTGCTGTGTGTTATAAGTATAACATGTTAAAGCTGCTAATTAATATGACAGTTTGATGACTTCATTCACATTTTTTTCTACGACGTTTCTTCTTATTGCCTATCAACAGTAGGTAGCTTAAACCTTTTGAAAACCAGAGCATAAACGCACGCGCGTGCCCTCTACCCCAAGCCACAATTTCACCTACCATTTTTTCACATAATTATTTGTGTCGTTTTGCGTACAGGGCATTCGTTGCTCGTATTTGTGACTATGGCGTTCATAAGGTTAAATCTCTTTTACAGTCGCGAGTAAGTGAGTAGCACGCCTAACAGGTATAACAAAAATGATAGTGAAAGCTGAAGAACCGAGAAGGTAATGAATTATTCATGCTCTTCTCTGAATTATTATGTACAACCGTATGTACTGATGTGATTTTACAGAGATGTGACGCAGAGAACTCGAGTATTCTCCGTCGTGGGAATATACGGGTGTGTAGGAGGTGCAGCCACGCGTGTGATTATGTATAGAGAAAAATAATATTCACTAAGTTTATATTTCGCGAGTGTTGATAGTCATAGCAGGTCTGAAAAAACAGTTTTATGAAGGGGTAACTACCATGTACTAGTAACAGGATTGCAGAGTTCAGTACCCTTGTTTAAAATACTGGTATTCCGGTGCATCTGGCTAAACTAGAAGCTGACCTTCAACCTAGCTGGAAGGCTAAGTAGATAATGATGATGGCATGAAAAGCTTCTAAGCTTTTTTTTTTCTAGAAACTTACAATTAAAAATCGAACAGCTCGCCTTATACTACTGCATGTGCTAACTCTAGATATATTATTAAAATGACTACAAAAATCAAAATTTTGTGTCTGTATGGTAATAGTAAAGTCAAAGTAAATCGTGGTTTTTTGAGGATGTTAACCCCTAAAGAAGTCGCATTCGCTTACAAGACGTTTCGTATTTTTACATCGAGTTCCAAAAAGATTGACATAAGTTTTTTCGGTAGCTCATTTATTTATTTATTCAGAAATACATTCTAAGCTGAGAGTTTTTTTACCAAAGCGCTTAAAAGATAATACTCGTAATAATCATATTACAATGTAAAATAGCATAATTATTATAATTACAATAATTCAAAAAGCAAAACTAAAGTTATATGTCAAGTGGTGTCATAAATAATATATCACAAATAAAATATGTAAGTTCTGTTATGTCAGTCCAATATAGTATTTGACTTTCATCATCATCATCAGCCGACAGCAGTCCACTGCTGGACAAAGACCTCTTTAATCGCACGTCACTTAGCTCGATTCTTGGCAGCTCTCATCCAGTTGCTACCAAGCACCCTGCGGAGATTGCTGCTCTACTTATCCAGAGGACATCCCGCCTTACGGTTGCCGATTCAAGGTCTTCACTCAAGAACACGTCTACCCCGATTGCCATCGCTTCTACAGACAATGTGGCCACGCCATTGCCAGTTCAGCTTACTTCTGTGAGCTATTGACTTGACCATCAGTATTTTGCTGATAGGATATCAACTTGCCCACTTTTAGTAAGCCTTGCTTCATAACCTGGTTAGCTCCACAAAAGTAATTGTCTCCCCAAGGCAGGCGTTTCATCTCCCATCCCGTATGTACCCACATTTTAGCACCCAAAAAAATATGGTTACGATGCAAATGAAGTCTCAATGTTTTTTGTAAAAAAACAGTAATGTAACAGCGAGCTTACATTTATGTAAATTGTGGCTGAAGCTGCTTTTTTCTGTTTATTAATATGAAAATGTCGTTAGTGGAGCAGTAAAAAGGTCTCTCTGTTTTAGTCGCATTAGTTTTGTTTGTTTTGTGCCCAATGAGCTGTGGGCCAAAATAACTACTTTCTGGAGCCCTGACACAGCCAGAAGGCATCGCGACCTCCTAGAAGATGGCGGGACGAGCTGGACAAAACCAACGACCAGTGGCCCACATTAGCCCTGGATCGAAACAACTGGGAGTCATGGGGAGAACCCTTTACCCAGCAGGTGGATGGCACAGGCTAACAGTATCAGTATCAGTTTTGTTAGTATTTTACTATATTAGATGGAATTAGAATGCTTGAGTAGTTTTAGTTTTAAAGTGAATAATTAAGTTTAGGAGTTTCTGATGCTAGTTTTAGGTAAAATAATCGATATCTAAATGAATGATGAAATAAAAGCGCACTGTTGGTTTTTTAATCAGCACCGAGAGTTGAAATCCCCAGTGCAATTATTAAGATGAGTTTACAAATATAATATAACATAACAACACGCCTGTAATCCCCGAAGGGGTAAGCAGAGGTTTACCTAATAGTACACCCACATTTCACGAGATATGTTAAAGTCACATTCCCATGTAACAGGGGCGAGCCTATTGCCATCAACTGGGCACACATCCAGACTCCGTGGCAGCTACTGAGAAATTCCTGAAGCAAAAAACCAATAACACTTTGCTCGACTTAGGAATCGAACCTAGAACCGCTGACTCACCAGTCGCGCTTGCTACTACTAGACCAACGAGACAGTCTGTCATTCAGTTTACAAATTAGTGTTAAAGAAATAATAAGACTTATAAACGAAAGTCTTCAAATTTGCAATCGTTATGTTACAATGGAGTTACTTTTGAATGTTCTAAACTGTAACGTATTTATACTCGTGCCTGTACAATCATACGACGTCAAAATCTACGCCAAACATACGCTCAATGCGAAGACACTCAAAACTATGTAATTAATTTAACTATATAGTACATAGTTGCTGTATATAACGACTATAAGTTTCATCTCGCTTCGCAATGTAGCCACTTAAAACGAACTAGAATAATTCCAACTTCATACATGAAACTAAAAGAACATTTTCTCATATTATTTTTCGTCTTTCAACGTAATTTTATTTCTAAAGACTCTATCTAGGAACATTAAACCTACTATGTAAGGGTTCGTTTAAAATGACGTCATAACCAAGGCAGTGTGCACACTGTAGTGAAAAAGGCTTTGGCTGCATTAGACAGATCTCTTTTTTCGAAGAGCTCGGGTCAATCATAATGTTCAGCCGCGCTTGCCAATGCGCTTGCAATGCTTTAAAACCGAATTTCAAGTCGTCGAAGTCGTTCATCTAAACCGGACTGTCAATATTCCGTAACAACGATGACACTGTCAGTGTCATCGTTGCTCTTGAATGCGGTTCAGATGTGTTGATCGCGTTCAGTTTCAATTTAAAATTAACCCTACCCTAGTTTGATCTTATACGATATCGACCAAGGCACTAAACGAAGATTTGTTTCAATTCTGTTATGACTCAGTCCACGCAAAGCCTTAGATATTCATTTAAGATGAAGTCATCTGATGTATAGTTGCCCTGATATTCGATGTACGACGAAGTTTTCATTAAACAAGATTACTCTAACTAAAATGAAATAGTTTGTAGCTGTAATTGCTGCGATTGAAACTTCGGAGCTGATGTACGTGTACCATGTCTGATCGCTTGATTTTGTTCTCGTGTTCAGGCTGGTTTGGTATTTATTGGGCTTAATATTTTGAGCCGTAATATCAAGGCAGTTTAAGTTACAGCTGTTATTTAGTATTCCAGATGCTAAGTCTAGCTTGCTTCATAAATTTCTAAATGCGGTTAATGCTAAGTGTACTTACTCTTCTGTCCGTGTCATCTTCAAACGATTGATTTGAATATTTTGATATCTGTCACATTTTCGAAATATGAGCTATCAAAGTTGTGTTGATGGCGAAGATAGTAACTTCGTTGGTTCGTAAAGGGTGTGAAGCCGAAAGGCACTTGTTATACCCTTTTTTACATCCAGTATATTATCGAAAGCGTGACGCTTCATAAGGTTTGGTTTGGGTTTTTTTTATACCAGCTATTGATTAATTCAGGTTTAATAGTTGTTATTTTGAATATAAAATAAAATGGCAGAAGTTAGACAGGTCAAATAATTCAAAGTCCTTTGTTTAAAGAAGTTATGTTGTAAGTATTACTAATATAATTTATTTCATAATTTATACTTATAAAATAAATTGTCTAAAATAAATTAGTCTGATGGTTATGTAACGGCTGACTAAAAAACATTGACATCTGAGTTTATAATGAGCTCTTTGAATAGAAGTCTATTGCAGTTTTCAAAGAGAATTTAGTTTCCTGTAAGAAAATTCTGACGACTAAAGAGCCACTAAGTACGATTTTGTATACTGGTATAGTGGTATCTAAACTGTTGTAATGCAAATCAGCAAAACCCAACTGTATGTGTATAAATAACAAAATGTACTGTTGTAAATTCACTGTCATAAAATCTGTAACGAACATTTAACACAACATTTTAACTTATTATGATTTTTAAGTTAATTTTTAACCAAATAAATATGAATAGTATTTACCCTCGTCACTCTTCAATTTAAATAACAAAACATGGCAACAAATTATTCTAAACGTGTGATAAATGTTGCAATTACAAAAAATATAGAAATTATATTCTTTTGTGTTACCTTGTCTCATGAATTTCATGAATACAATATAAAGAAGTGCTCCCATGTAATTTACCTGTAACAAACAGTAATATTATTAAAATATTATAATTAATTCCTTTGTACCGGAGTAATCTTATTATGACAAGTTGTGAAATTCTTGTCCTTAATAAAAATATGATTTGAATTTATTACTTAAATGTAAGAGAAACAATCGAAAACAATAATTATAATAATCTTTCACTCTATTTATTTTTTTAAGGAAAACATATAACTTATATAGGTATTTTCTTTTAGTCTTCTTTTTATCTTTATTTTAGTTATATTTGTAGTCTGTATATAATGTACATTATAATAATGATATTTTATATCATTATTGTTTTTTATTAAAGTATGAATTACACTTGAAAAATTTAAATTGTTTTTCTAATGCTACTGAGGTACAAAGAGAATTGTTTTCGTTACTTCAGCAGATTTGCCCTTGGATAGTTTTCCATGCTAATTTGAATACCTAGGCTAGACAGAGTAATTTAATAACTAAATTATTTGTAAGGACAATAATATTCTCATTGCTAACTTAAAAAATAAGAAGAAATTAATATTAGGTACTAATGGTAATCAAATCGGATAGTTTTTTAAATGTCGGCAAAGAGATTATGCGTCTTTACGGCGTAAATATTTTTGAGTATTTAAATTGTGTTTATAAATAGAATATCATAGAAAATCATGATTATTTAAAAACAAATATTTACTTTTATGAACCAATTAACATTTATTTGTGTTCTAAATTCAAAAATATTTGAATTTTCTATTTTTCATATTAGGCTGTTTAGCGGCATCATACCTTTGCTTCTTCTTTAACCTGGCGAAAGCAAACACTGAATAAAAGGAAATTAAATCATAGTTTCCTAATAATTCCCGCCAATATTTTTGTCGGGACTCGGGAGTCTTTCCGTTCTAATATTTTATTTCTTCGAAAGTATATTGAAAAACGTTGTTTGATACGCGTGAGGATTTGTTACTGCAGTTCTCGGCTCCATAACACCCTCGCCTGCAGCTCGGGTGTTAATTCCGCCTCGAATGCAATAACAAAGTTTCCCCATTTGTATCAGAATGTACTATATAATTATGAAAATATTTTATTATGTGAAACGAGTATTTTTAATTTTAAACGTAACGTAAATTTTGTAACGTTTTCACCGCGCTCGTGCCGACCTCAGGCAATAGTATCGTACGTTTACGCCGTGCGTTCGAGCTTGGGTTTAAGTCACTCACTCCTCCCAACAAGATTTCCTTCAAAATGTCCAATATATCTAGCTCAAAACCAACAACTGTTTATCGCTTCATTCCTAGCGATAGGTTTAACACATTGCAGCCGGCAGATCAGCTGTTCCGACGGCGGAATTACCCTGAAACGGCGGATAACCGGTAGTAATACCGGATAGCCGGGTACACTGCCGGATCACTTTATCGATAGCTTCAGTTTTGGATTAGTTGGGTATATTACGTGCTAATTTACTGGTGGTGGGGAGAGCTTGTGAGCTATAGTTTGTTGCAGCTTAGCACTTATAGCTTATACGAGGTAAATAATAAAGTGAATGTTTCACCATTGGTGCATGAACAGAGGACTGGTTTAACTTAAACATCTAGTTACTGAATATAAATCTTAAATTAAAAAAAAAGGCCAACTGCGAGTTGGACTCGCGCACCGAGGGTTCCGTATAAACTTGTAGGTATTTTGTTATTAAACTGTATATTTACGGTTTCAGATGGAAAACCCTTTACTTGTGCTATAAGACACTGATTCTTGTTAATTTTCATGATTATAGGTTTTAGGTTCCTTTGCGAGTGTGAATATACGTTTTATGTGGCATAAACAACCGTATCTTTTTTTTACGTTAACTTAGAAGTTTGATTTTTCACAGCTTCAAGGGACTGTAAAGTTGAGTATATAGTTTTAATTTCAACTTGATACCTCGACGTGTTCCTGAGATAAAGGGTCTTGACAAACAGACAGACGAACGGACGGACGGGCAAATAAGTGATCCGATAAGGATTCCGTTTTTTCCTTTTGAGGTAAAAAACCCTAAACATCTTAAGGATAAAACATAATGACCACCGGGTTTAGAAGCATGCATTTTTGAAAGAGTTCTTTATTAGTTACTAGCTGTGCCTGCGACCTTTGTCTGCGTGAAATTATTATAAAAATATAATTTCCCTATTCGAATCGGAGTTTTGATGACAATTTCAAGGGTTTTTCATTTTTTTTTACACGGAACCCTAATCTTTTTTCTAAAATAAAAGTAGCCTAAACTTCTTATAACATCAACTATCAGTCAAGTGGTTGCTGTCCAGTCAAATGGGTCCAATCGTTTCGAAGATTAGCCGGAAGACAACCAGGCAGACAAAAATTATAAAAATTGTTTTTTCTTATAAGTACTTACTTCTACTACTTTTTGTACCTAAGTACTTTCTTAAGCATTTAGTAACAAGCTGTTATTTTGATATTACAAACAAACACTTTTATTTATTTGTATAGAAGATAAAAAGGTTAAGGTTAAGTAGGGATCAAAGTTTGTATGAAAGTTCGTAATTTTAACCGAGTAAAAATCCCATTCTTGTTAAAGACATGACAGGTGAGATACCTCGAAAAGTAGAAGTAAATCTTTCTCCGGACGCGCAAATAAAGTTGTAAAAAAAGTATTTCTTCAAAATAAGCCAGCCACTCTTACAAAATAAAACACCACACTTTAACAGCCAAATAAAATATAATCCTCTTTTCCTTACAAAATTATCACAGACGAGCAGTCCAGACAAACAGCTGCAGATTTTACAAAGGCATTCAAAACGCCTTGTAAGAGAATAAATCCAGCAACACATTGCCGCCAACGCGTCAACTTGGCATGAAATCTGCGACAGACGTTCTGCTTACACGTCTGGTTTAAAACCTTTTAGCACACCGTTAGATAAACGATGAGCAAACAAAATGATAATGTAGAAATTATAAGGGTGTGTTAAAGTTCCAGGGCTGCGGGACTGTTCGAAAGAGATACCGCGGCCCTGGAACATAAAGGAACATGGATGGGTTTTAGTCAGTAAAAGTCTGACACTCCCTTCCGCTCCGCCCAGACCGGGAGGAGTCATTTGATGATTTCTCATCCCAAAAAAAGAAAAAAAAAGGCTGTACCTATTAAAGTTCAAATTTCCATTTGTTGCACTTGAATTTTTCATTTTGGAAACAGTCTAGGAATGGGATAAAGATCAAAAATTCCGATTTTTCGGCCATCTTTGTTGTGTTGACATTAATTGGCATTGAAAAATTTATTGTCACTTACGGGATATCTTCCGTGATTACTCATTTTTGTGAAGTGACCTTAAAAGTTTAGTTTTAAACCGTGAAATCTTTAAACAGTGCTTGAATCACTGAACTAAATATGTGCGAAACAACACTATATTATATCGTCAATTTTTTGTAGAATCTTTGATTATATTCACACCTTATTGATGGTGCTTTCATAAAAATATTAAGATACTCGTATCATGAATTTGAGCGCCATTTGAATGTTGCACCCGAAAATAGCCATAAAAGTCAATCGTAACCCCATGGACAAAAGCCGTGAGTTTATGTACCAATGTATTTTTTATGGGACAAGCCCGCCACACTATTCCCAAACCACAGCAACTCCTAAAAGCCAGAATCAACCGTACCGACCACCAAAAAAGCGCTGAGACAATGAAGCTCGACGAAGTCCCAGAAAAACAATTTAGCTGTCTTGGATCTCGCAACGAAATTAATCAGAAAAAATTATAGCGGAGGAGTCGGAAAATCATAAAAAACCCATACAAACCATTTATGATTTTATTTATGTATGTATGTAGAAGTCAATGTTAATGTCACTCATTCAAAAATCGCTTCCATCCGAATATTCTCAAAAACACGCCGCGTCACATCGCACGTCCCATAGTGTGGACCAACCTTAAGTATTATTACTGATGCTACGAGTACGTCGAAGTATGAATTCTTTTATGATATTTATTTGAAGAACGGAGATGGAGCTAAATCCCTTCAGCGGGGATTACTTATCCTTAAAATGCGAAGACGAATCCCGGTATTGGATAGTTCGATTAGGAACCGTATTTATTCTATTTTATACGTTTTGTTTTCACTAAATTGCTGCTGAGAATTTACGGTTTTGTGACGATTTAAATGGGTTTTTTCGATGTTTATTTAGATTCTAAGGCAATTAGGTTAAGATTTAAAACTCTTTAGAGTGTGTTGATGTCCGTTGTAGGTAGTTGTTTAGTTTAATTAAGCTGTTATTTCAATGTTCTTTGAATAGTACTTTGTAAGACTTAGGCCCGTATTACAGAACGTCACTCAATACTCAAGCATCATTTAAAACTAGATTCAAGCCATTTGATTGGTTGAAACTAGTTTTAAATGATGCTTGAGTATTGAGTGACGTTCTGTAATACGGGCCTTAAAGTATCATGTAGTGACATAATTATGCAGGTAGTTAATACTTTTTGACTGCATCCAAAAAGATTGAAATTATTTTTCGGCATTCGTCGTTTTTATTCTTCACGTATTTTTTCAAGGGAACTAATTTTTTGAACTGTTATTAAACATTCGAGAGCTTATTATGATCAGTTGAAAAAATAATGGGCATTTTTTTTTTATCGGCGGTTGGAAAATTTGTGCGACAGTAAAACATAGACGTATAATAATAAATAACAATTGGCCGGTTTTGTCTTCATCGTCTTACAATGTCAGTACCAAAAATACGTAAGCAGACTAATAAAAAATGGCCAGTAAAAATAATGGAATGGGTAGTTAGATAAATAGTTCAGCAGTTCATAGGAAGCGGAGACACTCGGACTTGGGGCACCCTGACTCGGACAGGTTAGGTTCGGAGGGGATGGCGGGGTCTAGTGAGCGAGCGGAGCGAGTGAACCCCAACATCCCCTTCGTGTTATGTTACTGTAAACCCTGCAGACAGAAATAGGAGCCTACGCTGACTACACTTTTTAGGCGAATAAATGCCCACTCATAACTGCCCATTTGGTTATTTTACTGATCAGTATAATTATTAAATGATCCATTTTATTATTTCACGGCTCATTTTTGTTTACTTTACTGCTAAGTTTTAACTGCCGAACTTGTTAATAAATATGCATTTTGTCATTTGTAACTTAGCAAAACTGCCGCTTTAAATCAGTGCCTTTTTCAACCAGTGCATATATTTTAATGTGGATAGATTGTTTTGCGTGATAGACAATAAAGTGGTTTATTTTTCTATCAGAAGTTATACAAATTCTATAACTCCACAAGCCAAACAATTGAAATGCAATTAATCCTAAGATTAATTTCCCATTTAAATTCTACTTCGATTTTTAATATTCTCGTCTACAGTGAAACCATGAAAGAACTGTTTAATCACTAGAACAAGTATTCTCAGATATCTAGTGCTCAGGTTGAGTGCCTATTTAACGACTAGTTAGGTAAAGCTCGGTTAAGTAAGATCTTCGTGAAGAATACGCACTTCGGATGGATTTCGCTGCAACTTGGAGAGTGCTTATGACAGAATGAGAATGCTTTTAGTTTATCAAGGAGTTTAATATCGTTCAAACCTTTTCCCTGTCCCATAGATCGAATAGCGTCAGGGTGATTTTTAACAATTTGCCTTCTCTTGGACTATAATTCGATTATTATGTTGATTAAAACTGATGATTAAAGAAATTAAAATTATTTTTTTACATAATATTTATTGTCATGGATTTCCGCAAAGTAATGCTTGATTCTATAACTTGTCTGGTGATTAATATAAAACATGGATTATGAAGAAGAAGAAAATATGGTCAAAAAACAGTATATGAATTAATAAAAGAATGGGAGTGAATGATAGCGAGATGGGGCATGATGAAATATGAGCATTAAACATGTTGCGTTAACTACAAGTAACGTTAATAAGCTTCTTCTGGGTAAGCTCGTGCCATCGCCGACCTCATCTCTGTCTTCAGGACTAGATTGAGGTCAAGAGTAGGCCCATTTAATAAGACAAGAATGGGAAAATTATGTCAATTATTACCGGGATCTCTTCAAAGTTCGACTGAATCGGTTACTTTTAGGCAAGCGTGCTCCACCCTAGGCCGCGTCATCGCTTCACATCAGGCGAGTTGCGGCCAAATGCAAGCCTATTTAGTTTAAACAAAGAAAAAAATTAAATTGTTTTATTGGAAAAGAGGTCATGTGTTTAGTTGGTACGATCATGTGCTTTGGGGTTCAATTAAAATCGTAATTCCCTATGGGAAAAGTTATATCGGGTTATAGGTGAACGTAACTTTCATTCATCATTCATCTTTTTGTTTTATTGTTAATTCAACCTTAATTTTTTTGCTTGTTCCTGTGCGAGACTAACTAATCCTTTTTCTTTCCTTCTTTACACGAAAAAGACTATGATTCAGGTGTGAGTAGTTATTAGAACACATCCCTAAAAAGACGATAATACTGCCAAGTTTAATTATACGAAATAACACTGGCATATTTCACTTGCAATCCGATTAAACCTTTTCAAATAGCACTTTCATCTAATACCCGTTATGCAAGCGTCTCACAAAAGATAAGTAATAAAAAAGATTTTTTACAAAAGATACGCACTGGAGCAGATTTTCCTACGGCTTCCCGTTTGGTTGAGTGAGTTCCTGTCAAACCGCATCGGCGCGAGTAATGCAAGCCTTTTCTTTTTACTACGACAGGATTCATGGCGTAACTAGCTGGTTCTGTGGGAGCAGCCACGTGTTTTATTTTCTTTTCGAGTTAATACACGAGGCTTATAAGAATCTCTTAGCTGGAGACCTTTTTAAGGTTCCGAATCAAGAGTGCAGAAAAATATTGTGAGGAAACCGGTATTGTCTAGAATCAGACGTTGAAAAGGAGGCCCAGTTGATGGAAGTCACATGGACTCCGCGGTTCATAATAGCCCACTGCCTTTCTTAGCGAAGAGGTCTGCGTCCCAATAGATGGACGGTTGTAGGCTGATGAAAAGTTGACTTTCATACATTGGAGCATCATCTGCGTAGCCTTTTCCCAACTTTGTTGGGGTCGGCTTCCAGTCTAACCGGATGCAGCTGAATACCAGTATTTTACATGGAGCGACTGCCTATCTGCCCTCCACAACCCAGTTAGCGCTAGGTAATACGATGCCCCTTGGTAAGTCAGGTTGTCAGACTTTCGGGTCACTGACTACCTGTAACGACTGTCAAAGATCTACAAATGACAGCCGGGACCAACGGCTTAACGTGCTTGCCGAGGCACGGAGGAAACTCTGTATGTAATGGGTGGTCGCCCATCCACTGTCCAACCTAGGTAAGCACGGCTTAACCTAAAGATCGACCCGAGCGGCTGTCTTATTTAGCCACGAGCTCCTCATACATTGGATATGGAACCCAAAAAGGGGCGGATAACAAAGGCGATAGCAATTTGAATACGGTACGAGTACATCCTCATATAAAAATTGTTACCGAAACGATCAAGTTGAATAAAAACCAAAATACGAATGAATGAACAAGCTCTGAAAGTAGAAAAATAATACAATTCACAAGCCATTGTCTTGTATTATCATTGATGTTCTAACATGCAATACAATATGCCTAAGAACTGCACTACTGTTTTCAAGTCCCATTGTTCTATCTAATTCAATACTGAGAATTAATTAAGTAACCAATATCGAACAAGTTTCAGTTGTATTTTCTTATAGCTTTTACCCGCGGTTTCACTCGCTTTATTTATTTATTCATTTAAACTTCATGTACAAGAGGGGTACATACATAGGCGGACTTAATGCCACAAGGCATTCTCTACCAGTCAACTTTTGGGTTAAATAAGAAAACATCGTGATAGGGTACAAACTAAATATCTAAAAAAAAACTTCTTGTTTTCGAAAATGTATATACTTACATTGATACTAAATACTACTACTATTTAGAATTTGACAATCAATTCAGGTTGTACTCTATATTAATATAATTCAATCATGATTCGAAATACACGTGGCGCCATCTATTATCATAAGAACGTTTTTGTTGTTTTCCTCGGGTGTATATCAGTTTCAGTACACCTGGCAACGTATATGCAAAATTTCCGGATGATCGGTTCAGTGGTGTAGGCGTGAAAAGGTAACAAATAAACTTACTTTTGCATTTATAATATTAGTTAGAAGTTAGGATTAGGATTTATTCAAGCGAAAAAAATAATAAACGACAAGAAGTTACCGATCATAAGTCGCAATTTGGAAATGTCGATCACGAAAATCTGTCAATTTATTAAATAAGTTGATGTCTTGGCAGCTATCCTAATCGTTTGCCATAAATTACATCAACAGCTGATAATCTAGACAGGACACACGAAACAGATCACCTAACGCTCAATAAAATCGTAATAAAAACCCTGAAAGACTGAGCTACTAAACAAATATTAATAGCAGGCATAAACTACTCAAAGCGTTTACAAACGTCTGTTTGTCCTGCTCTTTCAGCAAGGGTCAGACAAAGATGGCGTGAAATACCGACAGAGCTACGACACACCACAAAGAGATACCCCGACTAGATCGTTACAAGAAACGTCTAGGGTATAATACTGTACTCGAATCGGGCCATGAAAATGGCGAACGAAAAATGACGTAAGAATTGAGATTTATTACTCTTAAAATAAAATTGGTTTGTTTCGAACGAGGATTGAAATTTATGTTGAAAGTAATTTGGAATTTAAGTACCTGTAGTAGAGTTAGTTATTGTTGTATTTGTTTTTACTATGTTATGGAGGGTTTTAGACTATAATGTTTTTATTTGATATCGTTATTTATGCAAAAGCAATTTTAAAACTTTGTCCGAGAGAGCTCAGTTTATTGAACACAACACACACAATCAACACATAAAAGAAACAAGCACACGTCTTCAAAATTGCATCTATCAAGGTTTCAAGTGCGTCTTCTCCCACGTCATATGAAATCTTACATCCACCGTAGAATCACCATAAATCTTTTTCTTTCTATAAATCCTTTGCATCATATGAAAATTGGACTAGGCTTTTTACCATTGACGTATGCCTTGTTGTAAACCAGTGTAAGCTGACCTCTTGTTCTATTGAAACTCCGTACTACGGCTAGGTCAGGTCAAGGCCAAAGTGTAACCACTGATAGGCAAAATAAACAAGATGATATTCTCCATTTTCACACCATCAAATTTTCCCTATACGAGTTTATTCCATCAAAAAATCCTTTCCACCGCTGTTCGCCTAGCCCCACGTTACAGACTCCAGAGCCAGCCGGAGGCATTTGTTTTCCATCACCCCGTATTTTCCCCTTCCATTAAGCTATATTAAAGGACACGAGAGTATATCGACGCAGGTTTTTCATCACTTTTTCACACGGTGTCACACTGTGTCGCAAATGATTTGCCGTTGAGTTCAGCTCGGATTTTAGTTTTGATATTGGGTTCAGAGATTGTGTTATCTTTGAAGTATCAACATCTGTACATATATTGTGTATGTATTTCGGATTATATTCGTGTGAAATTTTGTGTTTTTGATATTAATTTTTTTACAGCTTTAAATCCTGATAATATTTTACAGTGTTTTCTTTTGTGTAATGTAAAGTGCACAGAGACTTTAATTTTGAAACTGTGCAAGGATGTTAAAAAAGGTAGCGGGGGTGGACTGGACGCGATAGGCAAAGGATAGGTGGTTCTATCGCAGCTTTTGAGATGTTTATGTCCTGCAGCAAATTGCTATCAATTGAGTTTTAGTTTGTTTTTAGTTTTTTTTAAAACGTTGCCCCAATCTAGGATTTTTTCCTGTACAGTGAGAGCATTTACAAACAATTTAAGCTCACATACACAAACAGCCAGATCCGGAACAACTAACTGTAGCCCATAAAAATATTTGTTCCGTGCTTGAATTTAACCCACGACGCGCAGTGCAGCATGCAATCCCTCCGCCACTGCGCCAACCGCGCCTTCACAGTCGGGTTGATTGTTACTAAAAGTTGCTTTAACATGCAAATTTTATTAATCCTATTTTTTGCCAATAAGGTTAAGTAAAATTAGCTAGAAAAAATCATTGTTTCGTTTGCTATTATAAATTATCATTTATTTTTTTGATTATTTCAACCATTGTTTTAGATTAATTTACTATAACACGTACAGTAGCTGTACATAATGGACGTACGAGTACATACAGCCTAGATATAAGTCCAGTTTGATGCGTTTCAAATCTCCTGTTACTATGGACATTCAATATCGTTGTAGAACTGGAGAGATCGTAACACTGGACGTTACATTAGTGCCTTGCATGTGTATTGGCTGTGCTTGTCAATGCAAGATACTTTATCATGGGTTCATTATTTCAATGAATGGAAACGTTAAGTGGAAACATGAAGGTAAGCAGAAACTACAGCTTCTACAAAGCTGTTGTTGTTCAATAAAAACATCGTGTCCACCAACATGTCCTAGAACCAAAAATTCGAAGACATGTGACATCTACCAACCAACGCTCTTGGTGAATTATAAAATTTACCTAAGTATAGAGATAGAGATACATTTTATAGTTTCTGTTCAGAAACTATTAATTGTCGAAATGATACGATTTCTTTGCTTAGTTCACGTTCAATTACGATCAGCGTTGTTTAAAGAGTTTCGTTCTGAAGAAATAATATTTAAACTTTGAATAAAAATGTTTAGCTTCGTCAAAGTAAAATTAATAATTTTCGTGCCTATTGTTCAATGACCGTGAACAAAATCTTCGACTCTGCTCTCCAATTTTGATACGCAACATTAAACACTGAGATTAAAAATCTAGACAATGTTGAACTTAAACATTAATGGCTCAAAAAGTTAAAATATTTTATTATAAAATTCTTTTCTTTACATGAACTGGTGCAGCGCAATGGGTGCAGTAAGTGGTGGTTCCGCAATGTTAAAGCATTGAACGGACCAATCATGTACTAGTATTCCCAACTCATAAATTTCAAATTTGGTACGTGAGCATACCTCCTGCCACTTCCGATCAACACATGCCATCGGCAGCGATTGCCAAGATCCAAGCCGACGTTTCACGAATTTCGTATTTCGAATGTACCAACCGGACGTCGTCGGACCGACGCCCGGCGGAAACACCCGAACGGACACGCTACGCCAGTTGCCGGTAACAGCTGATTTGGAAGGAACGGTGTGTTCCGTTTTCGAAATTTATATAGCGGCATGGTGCTGGCTTTTGAGAGCGGTTTTACAAATTTTTAAAACTGTCCTTTGAGCTGCGGATATCTGAATGTCAAAATTAAAAATGAAAAAATGAAAAAGCGTTTATTCGTGGTGACATCCTAAATATTACAAAAAATGTTACTTCTGCCAAACTGTAAAGCAGTTTGTTGGCAGATGCAGCTCCCATATACATTATTACCTATATTTTATACTCGCAGGTACTTTTCCATCAATAACGAGGATATAACCATTAACTATACCTAAACACTATTTTGCTGTAGAACTAAGGCTTACCAGTAGTGAATTGAAACGCCACCACGCAACTCAAAATGCTATTAGCATTTAGCCAATAACATCCCAAAACGCGCAATGGCATTTCAATTCACACAGGCGAAGCCACAAACATAAGCTAGTATGACATATTTTATGCGTCTCCATGTGTGTGTGTGTGTGGCTTTGACAAAAAGTGTTAAAGAGAAACTTAACCATTTTATTTTTAAATGACATTTTTGTGGTACAGCTACTTTCTAAATCGACTGGCATGTCATTAAAAATTGTTGGGACTAAGCATTTTCTACATCTTTGTCCATAATAATTAATCCAAGTGGGTACTACAAATCTTTTAATGGATTTATTCCTTTGAGGTCTTATGTTTACCGTCTTGATTTTAAACTCATCCTTGCAATAATTTTCTACAGCCAACAACAACACCACCTTACTATGGACCGGCAACATCTTACATTCTAAGAATAATTCTTCGTAATCACTACTTTTACATCGTTTTTTTGTGTTTTTATCAACTAATAGTTTCATAAATCTAATTTGTAATAATTTTATTTTATCTAAATATGTTTTAAATGTATTACCATAGCATGCCAGTCCATACGAAAGTAGCGAGTCCACCAGCGCATAGTAGACCGTGAACAAAGTGCCCCTCTCCAGCACAAAACTAAGGTGGTGGAACTTTACAAGCACTAATCTGAGTTTGTCACAGAGGTGTGTTATGTGTGTTTTCCACGAGAAGCTGTTATCTATAACTAAACCCAAGTACTTGTACTCCTCCACCACCTCAATATTTGCACACGCACAATTCTTCGGGTCGTCATTGTGCAGGCACTCATAGCTGTGCCCCACCACGCGCGGCGGACGTTCACAGTTTTTAAGGTAAGGAGACCGTATTCGCATACACTTAGTTTTACCTATATTTATTATGATCCCATTATCATGAGCCCACTTAACTATATTAGTGAAATCCTCCTGGATATTCCTTTCAATTACCTCCAATTCTTTATCTGCATACACTAAACAGGTATCATCAGCATACATGTATATGCGACAGTTTCGAACAACATTGCACATGCTATTGACATGCATGATGTATCCGACGGGACCAAACACGGAACCGGTTGGCACACCGCATGTGACGTATCTGGGCTCTCCAATGACGCCGTCAATGACAGTTTGCAGCGCCCGGTCTGTAAGGTAGGCACGGAACCACCTGTTAAGTGGTCCCGCGACGCCGCACTCCTCGATGGCTTGAAGCAGCTGGTGGTGTTCCAGGGTATCAAATGCTTTTTTGAAATCAATGTAGACCACCACCACCTGCTTCCTTTGATCCAAACACTCATTAACGTCGTCCGCAAACTGTGCCAAAGCCGTTGCCGTGCTCCGTCCACGTCGGAAACCATGTTGTGCATTTGACAATATATTGTTGTTCTCCAGGAAAACACTAACCTGGTTCATAATGAACTTTTCCACAATTTTATTTATTACAGACAGTATGGCTATTGGCCTATAATTGGAGTAATCACTGTGCACACCTTGTTTAAATATAGGTCTTATTAATGCTGCTTTTAACTGATCAGGATATAAACCATTTTCAACACATAAGTTAATGAACAAAGCTAATACAGGGCTCAGTTTTGATTTCAACAATTTTAATTCCTTGACTCTTATTTTATCAATACCTTCAGACTTATCACTACTTAGACTATTAATTATTTTATCTACATCCTTTGGGTAAGCTTTTTGAAACCGTAATGACATGTTACTACTGTTGATATAGCTAGACCTGTCTAAAAACTTATGACTACAAACATGTTTTATATCTAAAATTTCTTTAGTAAATGTTTTAGAAAATTTATTACAAATATTAATAATACTTTCCGTTCTTCCCAGATATTTTAAAATAACAGAATCTAAACTATTTTTCTCTCTTCCTATCCATGAGTTGATTTTAGCCCAAATTTTCCTAATATTTTTGTTACACTTTTTTATTTCTTCTTGACGGAATTTATTTTTTGCTTTATTAATACATTTATTTACCCTATTCCTGTATCTAGTATACTGAATCCGCAAGTTCATATCTTTCGGTTTACTTTTCCAATATCTAAATAGCTTGTCCCTGGTACTAATCATGTTTTTAAGTTTTTTTGTAATCCAGGGTTTACTTTTTCTCTTATTACATACAGATACCTGGATTTTAGCATCATCATAAGCATCAGAGAATATTGAACAAAGTCTATTATATAAGTCTAGTGGGCATTTACAATTCAAAAGCTCTGACCATGATACATTTTCAAGTCTTTCTAACACCTTATTATCACATATAATAGTCCTATGAGAATGCACACAACTGGATGGATTACTGTTCACTTCCGAGTTACTAGCCACGCACACACCTATAACATAGTGATCTGACAACTTACATGTTAACACATACGCAGATATCACTCGCTGAGTTCGAACCCAGGCATGATCGATGCACGTCCGTGTCACTGTTTCTCCGTACACCTCCTCCCGCGTTACGTCACGTATGGCACAATCCATCCCAATCTCGCTCATATTGTTTGTGTATTGACTAATCGCACTAGAACCGGTTTTGCGCAATAGATCTATGTTCGTATCACCGATCAATATCACCTCACAGCCAGCTGGAATCGCGGACACTAGCTTGTGTACTTCTTCAATAAATCCATGTTTATTTGTCATTGGTGGCCTGTAGATAGCCAAAATATGACTTATTCTCATACCATCTTGAAAAAGCTGCCCGTGTATCGCCTCATAATAATTAGATTTTATTATGTTTGCAGTAAAGTTTAGTTTGTTATTGACATATAACAAGATACCCCCTCCTCTTCTAGTTTCCCTTGTACTTATGTATGTGTCATACCCTTCTATATTGTATAAAGATAATTCCTGTTGCCTAATATTAATCTCTGTTAGTGCTATTATATCCAGCTTCTCCTTGCAATTATTTATCAAGACAAGTAATTCATTGAAATTTTTTCTGAGTGATCTTATGTTTACATGAATAATACTCAGATCATTCTCTGATTTTAATAATTCTTCTTGCCAGCTATCCATAGATGTGTATTTATTGTATTTAATATTAGAGTTGACGCATGATGCATGATCGTCGAAATCGAATCTATGTGTATTCTGTATTTAATAAACATTGTAGATTAAACACGTCAGTTATTTACTACGTGTATGTTTATATCGCTTAATGTGCGAATTGATCTTATTTTTGTATCATTTGGGTCATCTTTTTTTATCAGCACCCTACCATTTTGTACCCAAATGTACTTAAATGTTGGTTTTAGCTCATTTTTTGCAGTCCATAGTAGGTTGCGTGTGTGTTTCGTGAGATCCTCATTAACATAAATGCGTTGTTTATTTCCGCTGGCCAATATATCATCATTAGTCAGCTGGTGTGTTTTTCGTGTAGCTAGCCATTTTTCGCGGACTGTTCGCGTAGCCAGAGTAATGACAATCGGCCGCGGTTTTTTGTCGCGCTGTTTGTTCTCGGCTTTAATATCTTCACCCACCCTCATTGCCTCACATATCATGCTATCGGCTACACCTAGCTTACTGGCTATCTTCTTAACTGTATTTTCTAGATTCTCGTTCTGCTGTTCTTCTAAGCCAAATATTTCTACATTTTTTCCTTTCTCGCGCACTTCCAGGTAAGCTATCCTTTCTTCCAGAGCTTTGTTACTGGTCTCCAAATGCACGTTCTTATGTTCCAACGCTTTAATCTTTTTATCTGTTTTTTCCTTTTCTTCTATCAACTCTTGGTATTTTTCAGCATAGAAACTAATGTCATCAGACATTGCCTCCAGAGTCTTTTTCATGTTAAAGACTATTGCTAGCTTCTCGTTAACTTCAGCCAACAGTTTCTCCGGCGTCGTCTTCGACATATCGACTGCTATCGGCGACGGTCGGTGGGTCTGCGAGACTTGGCATTCATCACAAAGACCGGCGTCACTAAATGCTTTGATTTTGGCCGCACATTTTTTGTGGAAGACACCCTCACAATCCCCGTTACACTTAACGGTACTGTCCCCTTTAACTCGGGCCAGCGACAGCTTACACGTTTTACACTGAACCATCACGTCGCGTCGCCTCGAAATAGTCAGTATTCTTTACTCGCAACACTCACTCACGTTCGCACGGTGGGAGCGCGCGCGCAGAACTTAGCGAAACTGTTTGTTTGGGCTGAATTACAATGAGCTTACCAACTTCTACAAGACTACCAAATGCTTATTAATCACATGCTTATAAAAACAGCAATAACTTGCGACAAAGAGGATGAGATGTGTTCAAAACCTTCAACAAAAAAAATATCTCGTAGCCTAAAATATCTGATCCAGGGTTTTTCACCAATTTACACACTTCTATACCAAACCGTGCCTGAATGAAAAAGTTGTGTTCCATTTAGCTATAAGCCTCCCAGATAGCACTTTGAAGAGTTAGCGACCGTCAGAGATGCTGACTGAAAGATTAGCCCACCCCACTACTAAAAAATCAAACAAATTCAGACCCTCTCACCAAAAAATACAGTCTCTTTTTCCTTAAAATACGACGCTTTTCGGAAGCGATGGCCACGCATATTCTTTCGCAAGCTATTCTACACGCATTGTACGTCTAATAAAAAGTCGACTTTAGCACTATTATTTAAGGTGCATTTTTCCTTGTTTTATGCTGTATATTTAAGGAGTTATAGCCCACAAATAAGTTTAGGTGCGGTAATGGAAGGCTTCGCTTAAAATGTGAGCTGAAAATGCTTTTATAAAAGTTTCGGGGTACCAAACAAAAAGTTGTATGAGCGTTTTGAATAGTTTGTGTGTGTGAGCTTTTTCTGCGGTCTCATTCGTTGAATGTGACCAAGATTGCTTGTTAAAAGCTAAAGTAGTAAACCAAACAATTAAACGGTAATTTCTAAGTTAACATTGATTTAACTGACATATTATTTTTTGTTTGTTCAGGTCTATTATTGACAAATACATGGTTATTAGTTGCGTTTTTTTATTTAATTTGAGACGTTTTTTCTCTTTTTTCCTCGAAATTTTTATATTTTTATTATGAAAAACCTCTTTTGTAAAACTTAAAAGTGTTTCACTTTAATGCCAGAGGCCGAAGATGAGATATAGGTGTAAACGTAACGTTAATACGTCGATTTTTGAACAGAAAATTTTCCTATAGCATGTTAGGTATTTTTTTGACACAAAAACACAATCAGTAACAAACATAGATTTGGATACATTCAATTAATATTTATTTATTAAAATCTCCCTTACAACTATCATTACAGATGAATACCTAATACGATAACGCGGTCTTAAAATTAACTTATTTACAATATAAAACTACGGAACTATGAAAAAAAAAACTTGCAGTTTTATCATCTAATAATCATAGCTTCTACACTAAGTAATTTAAAAAATATAATCTGTGGATCGGGTATTTTTAATTTTAAAATCAACGTGACCATGTTACGTTTACTCGCTTCGCTCGCTTCGCTCGCTTCGCTCGCTTCGCTCACTAAAACTACATATAAAACTCTTCCACATTCATTATGAAAATTCATCACGCCTTTTCTACATTTTCCACCTAGTACCTACCGTTTCCATTACATTTTCCTTGAAACAGAAATAAACAGAACACTAAACTACATACGCTATTACCCACCGATTAATTTCGTAGCTCTTTACAGTTTGAATGAACTAGTTTGAACTGGATGGAACTGGTTACAACTGCTTCGCTTTTGGATTGAATGCAAATCGTTCCTAAATGTGCTTTGAGTTAACTTAGATTACTCTGTATTGGCTTGTCTTGAAACCAAAGTTTAGTTACTGTAGTTGAAGTATGTATTGATAAACGATGTTTATTTTGGGTAATATGTAATAGGTTTTTATAAACACTTTTACACGTCGTCTTTTAGGGTCCCGTACCCAAAGGGTAAAACTGCACCCTATTACTAAGACTCCACTGTCTGTCTGTCTTTCCGTCTGTCACCAGGCTGTATCTCATGAACCGTGATAGTTAGATATTTGAAATTTTCACAGATCATGTATTTCTATTGCCGCTATAACAACAAATACTAAAAAAAACAGAATAAAAAAATAGAATGTGAAATGAGTGGGGCTCCCATACAACAGACATGATTTTTTTGCCGTTTTTATAGATAACTAGCTGCCCAGCGCTACTTCGTTCGCGTGGTGTCCTACCCCTTACCCTACCCTAGGTACTCCTACCCTACTCCTACCCTACTCCTACCCTACTCCTACCCTACTCCTACCCTACTCCTACCCTACTCCTACCCTACTCCTACCCTACTCCTACCCTACTCCTAACCTACTCCTACACTACTCTTATCCTACTCCTACCCTACTCCTACACTACTCCTACCCTACTCCTACCCTACTCCTACACTACTCCTACCCTACTCCTACACTACTCCTACCCTACTCCTACCCTACTCCTAACCTACTCTTGCACTACTCCTACCCTACTCCTAACCTACTCCTACACTACTCCTACCCTACTCCTACCCTACTCCTACCCTACTCCTACCTTACTCCTACCCTACTCCTACCCTACTCCTACCTTACTCCTACCCTACTCCTACCCTACTCCTAACCTACTCTTGCACTACTCCTACCCTACTCCTAACCTACTCCTACACTACTCCTACCCTACTCCTACCCTACTCCTACCCTACTCCTACCCTACTCCTACCCTACTCCTACCCTACTCCTACCCTACTCCTACCCTACTCCTACCCTACTCTTGACCTACTCCTACACTACTCCTACCCTAATCCTACCAAAAAAAAAGTATCCTAGTGTTGTTTTTAGACTTATCCAGGCAATTTTTTAAATTTTTCTCGCCGTAAACACCATCCTTGAACCTCAACAAACATTTAAAAAAAAGAATTGACCAAATTGGTCCAGGCGTTGTTGAGTTATGCGCTTACCAACACATTTTGCGATTCATTTTTATATTATAGATGGTATGGAACCCATCGTGCGCGAGTCCGACTCGCACTTGACTGGTTTTTTAAACTAGATGAAGCCAGTGTTTTATACCTGACTACTCTGAGAAGAAACAGCCGAAACAAACTCAGAAGTCATAGTCCCTTTTAATGTCCAGACATAATCTTGGTCAACTCACACGAGGACCATGAAGATAAGTGTCTGAGATGGTTTTTTGAAGAAAGAACCACACACACAGATTTAAGAATGCATTGGGAACCAGACTTGTGGTTCAGCCAGAAGCTATACGAAGCTATATGTTTATGCTATCGATGCCTAAAGATTATTAACGTTTGGAAGAAGACGACGTGCTGCACCAACCCCGAATAAATTGCGATAAGGGCAGGAGAATGATGATATACGCTGTATTTAATGACTGCCATTATTAATAGATTTCTGATGTTTATAATATGCTGGATAATGTGTCGTATGTCTGTTGCTACCCTGTTTACTTTCAAAGTACAGCACATTTAACGCTGTTTTATGTGGTTTAGTTTGGATTTAAATGAACCTACAGACACACTCAAATTTTTTGTATATATTACTGTTTTTAAATATTTAGTTTCAACACAATGGAATCAGTATAAACTACCCACTTACACTGATAATTTCCATCTTACAAGAAAGGTCTTAAAATTCTACCCACAAAAATACTGCCAACCAACTTCAGGAAACACAGCAAAAAACAGGAGACGGCTCCACGTCATACCAGGCAAAGAAATCCGAAATCTAGGGCAACGCCCTGTTGACACCTTTTACAGGCACCTACCCATCAGAGTAAATTAGGGTAAAAGCTCAGGTTTTCACACCAGACGCGTCTAAAGCTACAACACAGCGGACCAAATTCTTTTGTACCGTAATATAACACCTACGCTACCCTCAGCCGTTGACTCAAAACCGTATAACATATATCGTAAAATGTGAAAAGTTTTTTGATGTCCCCAAGGGTTTATTACCCCCTGTTTATTGCATATTTTTATGTGAGGTACGAATTACTTGCGTACCTTTATTTACCACTCGAGTGCCATAAATTTCTTGTTTTACTAATCTTAATATGGCTTTCTATGTAGGTCGTATTCGAATGGGTCACTTGGGTAGGTCTTGTTCCAATTTAGGTTATGTGGTGGTTATTTTAGTGCGGGGAATGTTTAGGTCTTTGTTGGTTTTCTGATAATAATAATGGCGGTGATTCTGTTGACCACCAGCTTATACAAACTTGGAATATTGCTGTCCTTTTCTAATATCAAGAACAGAAAGAGATGGCAGGTGCACTAGTGTTAGATGAAACGTTTTTACACGCTGAGTCGGAATGAGCATTGAGCATTCATCAACATGCTTACTCTAGCAATTGGAGTGTTAAATCCTGCACCCTGCTTGCGTAACCACGCCAGGCATTATTAATGGACAATAATAATGCCTTTCACTTTGAAGAAAATTTATACAATATGTTTCAAAAAACCCTTTCCGACCCGAAAGGGGTATATATCGCGCATGTATGCCTTGATAACCATCTTGATAACCATCTTGACCATCTCCATCATGTTGTTTCTACTGTTTCAAGTTGCAAAGACTAGCTGAATACAAATACACTCATAATATCACACCTGTAATCCCCGAAGGGTTAGGCAGAGGCTTACCTTATAGGACACCCACATTTCGCTAGTTACCTATGTTTGTTAAGTCCCATGCAATAGGAGGCGAGCCTATTACCATCAACCGGACACAAATCCAGTCCGTGGCTGCTACTGAGTAATTCCTGATGGAAATACCCAATAATAATTTGCCTGACCCGGGAATCGAACCTGGGACCTTATGCTCGGCAGTCGCACTTGCGACCACTAGACCAACTAGGTGGTCGAGGTTTAGTTGAATATAAATTTGACCATAATGTCACCCTGGAGAAAAAAATAGCTATCGAAACATTCTAGAACGATGATACTCAGTTAGTAGTGTTCTTACAAAGAGTTACATAGAAATAAATGCTAGATCCTGAATCTTGATGCTTAATTAGAGGGTCCGTAAACTTCGAGATAACGACCTTCCCAAACGTTCTAGGCACTCGAGTTACGAACTAATGTATACTTTTATTTACCGAAATAACCTAAAGGATGTAATGAATTATTTAGAGTATGACCTTTGTATACGTCTGTTATCTTTATACTCTACTTGTGTCAGTAAATAGACAGGGATTAATAGGACTTTTGGGTTAAAAGTTAAGGTTTTATCATAACTTATATTGTGATGATGATTATTGTTACAAACCTATAAGGTTTAAACAATTTATCGCCTTTCACAGTCAATATTTGATTTAAGTTTTGTTGGGGGTTCGTGATTACTTTAATGTTCCGTTACATTAGATTACAATTGTTACTATGCAAATTTGTGTCCGCTCATAAAACGAAGCTGAATAATTTTATAAATAATAATTTCCACTGCCATGGGCCATGATCATGTCTGCCAGATGCAGCTGTAGGCCCAAATATCGCAAGACTGGAGCCCTGAGACAGCTAAACAAGATCGCGGCACACCGAGCAGAAGATTGCGGGACGCTTTGGATGACTTCCTCGTGAACTGACGAGAAGAAGCACACCATTGAAAGCAATGGAAGGAATGGGGGAATGCCGTTGCCCAGCAGTGGGAAAATACGGGCTAACTCCCACTGTACCCCAGTGAAAGGTGATGAGGTCATGGCGCCATGATTGATTTCTACATCATCATCTTCCTGCCCTTGTACCATGTTATTTGGGGTCGGCGCAACACGTTTTTTTCTTCCATTCTCCTCTGTCAACCGTCACGCTATCATTTACTTCTTTATCTTTCATATCATTCCTCACACAATCCATCCATCTTTTCTTTGGTCCTCCTCTCCCTCTCCATCCATCAACGTTTTTATTCATCACTCTTTTAGTCACATGCGATTCGTCCCTCCTCATCACATGTCCATACCAAGACAGTCGATTCCCTTTCATTGCTTTTTACGTAACTATATTAAAACTTTCCATAGATGGTTCCATTGCTGCCTGTTGCTGTTGGAATGGTGACATTACAGCCTGTAAGCCTGACACAATTTTTTTTTCGGATGGGAAATCATCAAATGCCTTCTTTCTCCCGCTCTGAGCGGAGCGGAAGGGAGTGTCAGACTTTTACTGACTAAAAACCATCCATGTTCCTTCTTTTGCCCTGATTATACCTGCTGTAGTGAAAAGGGACTGCCTCGTTGTTCGAGTGGTCGCAAGCACGACTGCTGTGCATGAGGTCCTGGGTTCAATTCCCCAGATCGGTTAAAGTGTTATTGAGTTTTTCTATCAGGAATTACTCAGTAGTAACCACGGAGTTTGGATTTGTGACCGGTTGATGACAAAAGTTTCGCCCCCTATTACATGTGACTTAAAACATGACTGGCGAAATGAGGGTGTACTATTAGGTACACCTCTACCTAACGCTTCAAGGATTACAGGCGTCATAATATGTAGTGAAAATTTAAGCCTATTATCTGTCGTAAGCTCACTGCTTAACTAAACGGGAAACATGTACCTACCTCTTGTAAAGGCTTTTAAAGGCACCCTACAATCACCGACTGACCTACTAGAACACTCCGATCCCACGTTAGCACACGATAATTACATTCACCTTCCATCCGTGATTGCGTTTGCACCGTAACCGGAGTAACAGGATATTTCCGTGCGTCCCGACAGTTTCCTGTGTTTATTACCACAAAAATCGTTCCGTGTTTGGACTCCATAAATCCTGCAATTTGTACCTCTTTGGTGCAACCTTTTTGGTAATTAAGTACACCTTTTTGTTTGTGTATGTTTTCTTGTTATAATATGGTGATCTTGTTATATTAGCAAGTGGTAGGTTTTATAGAAAAGTATGCGTAGCATTGAATGTAACGTTTTTTTTTTTTTTTTAAATAAATGTACTAATTCATTAGTGATGTTTTTGAGAAAGGAGAGGTGAGTATGATCGTGATTTTAATTTTAATTTGACTCTAATCTTTAGCCAACATTTACTGTTTGATTTTATATTCTTTATTTGCCTTTAACACAATATGACTACGTTTATTCTCCACTCCTTCCATTTCATGCAAACCCGCGGGTCCTTCTTCCAGTCCAGACGGAACCTGTCCAGTTCGTCCAGTCATCTCCTTGTGGCCTCCCGCGTTTATTCTTAATTAACTGAAATAATTATCGCACAAAAAGAACCCTTCAGATCCTCAAAAAAGGAAATATCCCTAATCTATAAACATCTCAAACGCCCAATTTGTTGGAAACGCAAAAAGCTAAACGAGCAACAACACAACAAAGGCCCAATCCTCTAAAAGGTATCGTTGAACGAAAAAACTAATTAATTACCGAAGATTCGATCTAGTTGCCGAAGACGTATGATCGGGTCGGACCGCCCGATCCGACGAATCATCCAACCTGTTGGCAAATACATTTGTCTTCCCTGATTCGTCAATCAGACGAGTTTATTTAGGTCAAAGGTATTGTTTACAATGTGAGAACACACTGACTGTTAAAGTAAATAAATTATAGCCTTTTTTTGAGTCACGAGATTACAAAAAGGTTTTATAAGTCATACGGCTAGCCAATTTACAAGGGTCAATGTTATATTTGTGTAGGTATGTGACGCCATTTTCTTTCTCGAAGAGGGCCTAAAAGGGATATCGATGGAAGGTATATTATGTTTGAAATTGCTATTTTTGCTCGCGATATTTTCCTTTTACTTAGTGAGAAAGGACGATTTCATATGTATGGTTACCTATAGGTACCTACTTGGTTTTACGTGGAATGCGTTTTGTGATTTTGTTATCCTTCCTAACTTCCTAAATATACAGGGTGTAAGGGACAGCCCTCCTCAAACTGATAGGGTGAGTTCAGTACTTCATACTAAGATGACCGGTACATGAAATTATTTCAGGAGCGTCATGGGAATCCAATAAACTTGATTTGTTTATTACCTCACACACTGTATCGTTACCGTGGCAAACCGCACGTAGCGAACGGCAGCGCAGCAAGCCTTCGGCCGCCCTCGTCGGTGTTTTATTTACATAAACGGAATGCTGCGTACAGTGAATGTAATTTTACATTGAAATGAAGAAATATTAGCCGAAGAAACGGTATAAAAAATTAAAATTTTCCGGAGAAAATTTCCGATGGAATATGATTCGAAATAAGGAGCTGAATGCACCCTGTAAGTTTGTGGAGGGCTGTCCCTTACACCCTGTATATATTACAAATATAATAATTATATAATATGCGTAAGAATGTTTGTTTGTTTATTTTTCACGCCTAAACAACTGAACCGATCATCCTGAAATTTTGCAGATGCGTTGTCAGGTGTACAGAAACGGACATAAGGTACCTTTCATCTCGAAAAAAAGTATTGTTCCCGAGAAAAACAACAATAACGTCCTTTTGATAATAGATGGCGCCACGTGTATTTCGAAACATGATTGAATTACAAGCAGAGTACAACCCGAATTGATTGTCAAATTATAAAATAAACGCGAGCGAAGCCGTGGGCAAAAGCAAGTAGAATATACACTTACTTATATTTTTAGAACTGAAATCTTATTCGTTTTTTAGGGTTCCGTAGCCAAACATAGAAACGAAACCTTTATAGGTAATTTTGTCATATTCGTCTATCCGAAGACTATTTAGTTTTATACTGTTTATTTGATGAAAGTTTTAAAGAAGATGTGTTGTTAAGAAATATATAGTAAATATAATAGTTAAATGGATACTTGGTAATAGTTAAATTACGCACAAATTAAACCGAAGAAATAACTAACATTTTATTTTTGCACTCCCCTCAAAATAACCCCCACTTAAAATCAATACAACCCCCTGCGCGTGATTTTTGATAATGGGTGATCTCTTATGATTGTGCCATCATACATTACAATTTTCCTGAATAATGTATTCCAAATTGGACACATAACTGTAAAATAATAAAGCCATATTGAGCTCGACTAACCTAGTTGGCAACGAATAATTTGATTTGATGAATTCCGTTTGAAACAGACTGCGATAGTACAGAAATATGAGCATAAATTAACATAAAATCTAACCGTTCGTAATTTGATTTGCAACGTTTTAGTCTGAAGATTGATACTGTTGTATTTCACTGAGGACAGTTATTAGGTAAGTTTCGTGACTTTGAAGACCATTTGCAGGTTTTAATTTAGTTTCATAGGACTGTTATGACTCATCATCTGCCTAGCTATTCAGTCTAACCGGATTCAGCTGAACACTAGTATTTTACATGGAGCGACGGCCTATCTGACCTTCACAATCCAGTTAGTACTGGGTAATACAATAGTCCTTGCTAAGACTGGTTGTCAGACTTTCGGGCCACCTGTAACGACTGTCAAAGCTATACAAATGACAGCCAGGACCAACGGCTTAACGTACTTTCCGAGGCACGAATAAAGCTCGGTATGTAATAGGTGTCACCCATCCACAGACCAACCTAGGTAAGCGCTGTTTAGCCACGAGCTCCTCGTAAGGCTATAATAACTACGACATACTTTATCTAAACGGAGAATGCAAACTTGAGAACCGCTATATAGCTTAAAAGGATATATAGATGAACAGAACACCTTGCTCTGAGCGTGTCTTAATCTAGTTTGAGTCGGCCCATTGAGTTTTGCGCTATCACTAGCGTCCATCAACTTCGGTAGAGCGTGGGAATCAAGGCACGTAGGACACGAAATCATAATTATGTCAGTAAACACAGGTAATTTAGAGCCTACATGTACAAACAAAACATAACACAGCGATTTTTACACTGAATACTGAAACTTAAACCTCATATTAAGTTTGGCAGTAACGTACCGATTATAATGTCTTGGTGGAAATATTTTACACAACCATTTTTCTTTTGTTAGCAAGTGCCAGCGGACTAACTTAAACTACGCCCAAAGAACACTAATTTCACTAACTCCAAATTGTTTTCTAACAAATAACAGCAACAACCGCCATACATCTTGGCTAAAACAATAAACGGTCTCAACACTTGGCCTGCCTTCCTTTTACTCAATACATCAGCCAGTCTATGCGGCCAATGAGACCAAAAGGAAATGTTCCACTTGGCAGCTTGGCAATAGGACCAGACAAGTCTTGAATAGACTTCTTTTATATCTTTGTTTCCACTTAAACCAATATCAACATTATACGCATGGGTATTAAGTTGGTTTTAGAATGACTAGCGAAATAATTAATAAAGTTACACCAACGCCACATTATTTTTTTGTCTATTTGTTTAAATTTTTGGGAATTCAATTTCGAACGCAGTTTATATGTATTGGTCCTAGTATCCGAGACAGTTTTGTTGTTATTTTATGAGCCAATGCTAATAAAGCAGAAAACTGGTTCGGTTTGATATGGTCGTTTGGGAAATTATGAAAGACTGCAGAACTAGTATGTCTGCCAAACAAATGAAGTCACAGGTGTATTTACAAGACATCTTCTGTCTCTCTCTCTCAATCTCGTAAATGCTAACCCTATTGACAATCATTCCCGCTTACATTCACATGCATCCAGTTAGACTGGAAGCCTACACCAAGATAGTCGGGAAAGTTTTGACAGATGATGACTAAAGTAAAACCTGTCTATGTCACTATTTTTGGTTCTTTTCGTCCCTCTTTGGGACAGGCAAAGGGAGCTGAGCCCATACAGCCAAGTCTGATTTAGTTTTCTTTTTCTTCCAATTCTTCTTTTCTTTCTTTTCTTTCTATGATATAATCAAGGCCGAAACCATGTCTTATTTTTATCAATGTCTTCAATAACCAATAGTTAGGCGTAAGCCAAGTCTTCTTTTAATATATTCAAGTTCAGTACCATTTGTTAGGCCGGAGCCAAGTCTTCTTTCATGTTTTATTTAGTAGCATCTCAATATCATATAATTTTATGTCAAAAGTGTAGTAGTTATCAAATTCAAATTTCATCAACAGTTGATGCAATAAAATCATAAATTAGTAAAAAACAATCTTTTTTCCTCAAAAGTTGCTGAAGCGAGCGCGGGATATCTTCAGCATTTTCATAAATACCTAGCAGGCGATCAACTAAAATGATCCTTTGAAGAGCAAAACTAGGACAATCAAATACAATGTGATCCAATGTTTGTATAGCAGAATATCACATAGACAAAAAAATCTTATGTTATGACGTTCAAGTGACATTGAGAGTGTTAACTATAGTAAAAAAAAAACTCTTCTCAAAAATCACTAAACAAAATTAACATATTATAGAGTTCGAAATCACATGATTTCAAGACTAGTTCAAACAAATAAAATACACCTAAAATATATCTCTCAAAAACCAAGACATCGAATGACTAGATAAGAAAATTTTGGTTCTCCGCTCCCCAAGCCACTTCTAGTCAATATTAGATTTTTAGGTATTTCTAAAAAGAAATAAAGTTAAAGAAACAGCAGTGCGGTGCAGTCGACTTGCAATTTATTGTTCCGCCTGAACGGGCGAGGAATTGTTGAGTTCAACAATTTGCTGTTTCCTTAGGAAGTAAGCCTATCGCAGTATATTTTATTTCAAAAGACTTTTCGGTTTGTATGCTGTTTTTAAAGTATTGGTAGTTCTTATATGATAATCTTTTCAATGTCGAAAATATAGGTAGTGTTTACACTTCTTCGGATTCATCATTATCAGTCGCAGAGCCTGGATTTGTGCCCGGTTGATTGCAATAGGCTCGCCCCCTACTACAGGGGTCTTAAACATAACTGGTGAAATGTGGGTGTACCAATGGATGCACCTCTGCCTAACCCTTCGGGGATTACAGGCGTGATGTTATGTTATGTGTTTACTCGAATGGTAATGGATTCTTATTAAATTAATAGGTCATACCATACAAAGCCACATAATGCTACTGGCAAGGCTAAAGAACCACAATATTATTATTAACACAAAACGCCTCTATATTCAGAAGTTCTAGGAACCTCCAACAGGCAAGCGTTAATACCTCCCACAAGAAAATAATACACGAACGTAACACCACATTCTCACAAAAACAAAATCATCAAAGAGAACACATCAAAGAAACCCTGGTAAGACTTAAAAGCAAAATACGGTGTAAAATTCTCCCGCCAACGCAAAAATTCAATAACTTCTACGTCTTTACTGAAAAATACATGAGAAATAATTGCGTTTTCGAGTCTTGCCTTCTGTGAGGTTAAAATTAAATAAACCACGTTGGATTTGAGTGGTAGTCGGTAGGGATACTGTAGCAAGCTTTTGAGATTAGCTGGTCGTGTAGATTTCAATTATTTTTAGTATGTTATTTTAGTGTTGAGTTGTGTTGCTGTAATTGCGTGAAGAAGGCTCTTTATGTCGTTGTTTGTAAAGTAATCTATATTGTAAGTATGAACCTATCTATACAATACTATTATTATACATTATTATTATCTCTTTACTCATTTTTTCACACATTACTTACATTTTAAAATATTATATAAAATACTGTAAAAAACATTTAAAAATATAAAAAATAGTAGCCCACCGGCACCGGGAACAGGGTCCGAGCTACCGGTGCAGGTGGTCAGGGCTCTTGAGAGAGGAACCTCCTAACAATACGCGCCGTGTCCAGAAGAACTGCGTTCTGATTCAAGCGCTTGATCCAGCTGCCCAGCGAGAGCCTCCTCAGATGTTGGTCGAGGCTCTTGACTATTAAGCCATTGGCTGACACGATTATCGGCACAATGACTGCTGTTATACATATTATTATCAGTTTTATAGCCGTGCTGTTTATAATTCAAGACACTGTCAAACGGGCTATGTAATAAACTTAGTAAACACTTCGCCCGCAACTTCGTCCACAAAAATATGTATAGCTCGGCTAATAATAGGAATGAAATAAATAAAGTTTATTACAGATTACACCCACGAACAATTTAGCTTTATGCCAGTGAAAGAATTTTTATAATTGGATCATTCGTTCCGGAGATTAACCCCTACATACAAACTTACAAACAAATTTTACCTCTCTGTAATTAGTAGTATATTTCTTTACAGCGCTGAGACATGGACTTTAAGAGAAAGCGAGAAAAAGAAGATAGACGCTCTAGAAATGTGGTGCTGGAGAAGAATGCTTGGCATAACCTGGACACAGTTCCGAACCAACGTCTCTATTCTCCAAGAACTTCGAATCACACAGCGTCTTTCTTCCATTGTCCAATGTCGTATACAACGGCAAAGTAATCTTTCTTTGGACACATCATACGTCAAGAAGACAAATCTGTGAAGCGACTTGTAGCACAGGGAAAGGTTGAAGGTACAAAAGCGCGCGGCAGGTCACCTATGCGTTGGACCGACCAAGTCAAAGCTGCACTCAATGGTCCACTCCACGAATGCACAAGAAAAGCCAAGCCACAGTAAGGGAGGAATGGTGATGGATTGTAAAGCTTGCTACTACACCTGATGTGACGACCACGACCACTCTGCCAAGAGTATGACGACGAAGGAGAAGAATTAGTAGTATAGGATATACAATAAAAATAATTAATTATGGTCATCTCATGACTTCATAAAAACATTGCTGGTGTTTCCTTTTACAAGGCCAACGTTAGTTCGTTCTATTTGTAAAAGTAACATTTCAATAATCTTAAAATCATTTCCAAACGCAAAATCTAAAATCTTCGAACCAGCAAAAGCACCACTCGCTCACTGTCTATCCAATTTTTCAATCCCATTCCAATATCTCAAAAATAACAGAAATAATAAAACTAAAATAAGTGCTAACCCTAAGCTACCCGTTATGAGAAAAAGGTACGTGAGGTTAAGACAAATGAAAGTTTTTGAGCACAGACGGGTTATTGCGATGTTCATCGTGCACTGTACGATGCGCACTTGTGCAGTTGCGAGCCTGTCTGTGTGGACTATGATTAACTTAATTTCGAAGTGCAGACGGAACTTAGTGAACGTTATTGTTTTTGCTTTATCTAGAGTATAGGTATTAGTACTAAGAAACTACGGGGTGGAAGGGACATCGACTTGTCAACGGTTACCACGTATTCAGTACATCATTCATAGAACATGGAAATTTTTCATCATTTTGTTTCGTTTTTTTTTTTTTGTTTATTAAAAAAAACCACTGTTTCATAATAACAAAATTAAAATTAAAAATGTAATTATTATTATTTATTTTTAATTATCATGTTTTCTTTTGATAATATGCGGATAATGTAGTGGAGCTGCAATATTGGTAATATTTTGTGTTATCTTTCCTCTGTTCCAACACATATTGTAGCTGTGTATTGTCCATGAATAAATAAAATAAAATACTTACACTGTCAAAACGAATGAAACAGCTGATTTTTTTATTAAATAACCAATGAAAATTTTCTATGCAGCCCCTGCATAGAAAATTTTGCTCAGAATGATGTACTGAATACGTGGTAACCGTTTTCGCGTCGATGTCCCTGCCATCCCGTACAGGTACTCAAACAAGAGGATATCATAGTTTTCAAAATGGCCGCACAGATTCCGACATCAAAATAACTTTGTTGACATTGTTGAACTTTCCAACGATTCTGAATTTGAATTTAAATAAAGGGCAGTGATCTCATGTTTCGAAGAGTTTAGAACTATTTAAATAGGTACTTGTATTTTAAATTATTCATAATTTTGTTTAGATATTTTTGTTTTGTTTTGTTATTATATTAAGTAAACTAGTTGTGTTACAGTATAGCGGCATGATGTATACATCACTGTTCGTGCGAGTGTACGACTAAACGCCGACAGACACTACACCGACAGACTGGACACCGACAAGACTTTAATTCGACAGGACTCTTCGCCGACAGGGCTCATCAGCGACGCAATTTATCTCCGATAATCAGGTACTTACTTTGGAAATCGATTAGGTATGCTTTTCTTGTAATTATACAATTCATAAAAAATAAATATCTTGCATTGGTTATTAGTATACTCCTCCGAAACGGCTTCCGAAATTTTATATGCATATTCAGTAGGTCTGAAAATCGGCTACTATCTATATTTCATAACCCTAAGTGATAAGGGGGTAGGTAGGTAGGGTAGGGTAGGGTAAAAAAAGGTGCATTGCAACGCAAGCAAGATTAGGCTAAATCTTGTTGTTTTATAATTTAAATATTGCTTTTATAGTTAGGGAACTTAGTGTAGAAGCTATGATTATTAGATGATTAGTACTGCTAGGTTTTTTTCTTTTTTTTTTTAGTTTTATATTGTAAATAAGTTAATTTTAAGACCGCGCTATCGCATTAGGTATGCACCTGTAAGGATAGTTGTAAGCGAGATTTTAATAAATAAATATTGTATGTATGTAGTGTAGTTTATAAAATTAATTAATTTGTAAATGTTATTGCACCATAAGTATCCCCTTTTGCAAAATCTCGCAGTCAAAATTAGGTTTGCTGTAAGAAAACCCAATTCTGGGTCAAGTTCGCGATTGTACATAAGCTATTATATTATAGAAATTTGTATGTAAATTTGTTATTTTATTATTTAATTTTTACATTTTAGGAAAGCTTACAGAAAAACATATAACTAAATTGCTAATTACAAGCCTCCACAGATAAAATAGCTAATAGATTTTGTGTGCATTAAAGAATAAGAATAACTTTTCCTGTTGTCAGCGATGTGGACAAATTTTTCGACGCCCTATAACCCTTTTGATACTTCTACATATTTTATTACTATTATAGATTTGAAGTTTGTGAATAATTCACAATTATATTAAAGATTCTTTTAGTTACATGCATTTCATCCATTCTTATTAAAAATACCTACCCTAGTAAAAATAAAATCCTGAAAATGAGCTATCAGGTGTAAGATCTCGACAGTGGTAGTGACAGCTTGCTGGCATATTGCCTTTATATTCAGCCATTCATTTTTCTTCATAGAACCGAGTGAATTTTACTAATTGGTCGTGTAGTTTACTGAGAATTTTCAAGATTTAACTTGAATAAATCGAATTAAGCTGTTAAACCAACCTAGGCAAGCGCGGCTTTAAGTACCTAAACTTCGACCCGAGCGGCTGTTATTATTTAGCCACGAGCGCCTCACTAAAACTTTAAATAAAATTCCCATCCCTATTTTTCTGCTAATATTTTATTTCGTGTCTGATCGAATTCGGCATTCGATCAACAAAACCGTAGAAGAGACGAATAAGATGCAAAATATCTAAATGAAATCAACATTCGATTCATTCGATGTTTCGATTCATAAGACGATTGGCATAGCGATTCGATTCGTCGCGCGTCGGTTCGCAGTCCATTGGACGTGAGTTTGGAATTTGTCAGGCGGGGCACGGAAATGGGGGAACCAGATATTTTTTGTTATTTTCTGAGACTGTTTTATTTTTATTCTGTGTAGGAATTTTAGAGCTAAAGAAACTGAGGTATTTTAGGGGAACCTAGGGTGTTTCATCACATACGAGCACCGAGTGGAAAATTAAATGTCCACTCATGTCTGTGTTGCGATTTCCTTAAAATACCATCATTGACGCTAATAAGTATGATCTTTACTTAATCTGACCAAAACAATGTACAATTCAAAAGATACGACTAATACTACTGTTATTCAATTGTTCTTCACGGAATGGTCAGATAGGAAACACCAACCTCATCTAGTTTAAAAAGATATATTGTTGTCGCGTGATGTGTTTAGGTGTTTGTACCTTAAACAAATAAAATGTTATTTATTATTTTAATGTGTAGTGATCATTTGCACGCAGATACACTTCAACCAGTTTATCTGTACAGGCTGGAAAACACAGAACAAAATTAAACGTACCAAGTTTGACATTTCGATGCAAATCTTGTTATGCAATACCACCATGAACTGCAGATTTAAAGTGGCCATAATATAACTACAGTTTCATGATTTTTTTTTCTTGCTGTGATTAAGAAAACGCAAAATTAAATAATGCAAAAAAAGTACTGCAATTTACCAGTCCTTTCAAACAATTTTTCGAACACTATTTAGCTTAATTGTAATCGAGACAAAACGCACAAAAAGAAGAAAAACAAAACACAATTTCAAAAACAGAATCCATGTTTTCTAAAACAGCCAGTACTGAGTAGACGTTTTCAATCACTCCCTCTCGGTACAAATCAATGCGGGGGACATTCTCGGTATGTACGCAGATCGGAACGAATGAACCAATTCCTTCAGTATTGCTATTCAAAACGAGTTTGTGGCTCTTATAGCCCGAGGATTGGGAACGAATGAGTTTCGAAAGGATTAGAAAAGTTTATTGTGTTCTATTTTAAAGGTGGCTTTGTGTTTGAATTAGTTTTTGTATTCTTCATTTAAATTGGAGTTGGTTAATGATGAAAGTTTGCTCTTTTTTCTTAGTGATCCCTTTTAATTTCTTTTGTCTAAGGGTCGATTGACACCGGAACGGCAGAAGCCAGCAGCGGCCGGCAGGGACGAGACGAGGCTGACCGAGCCAGCCGTGGGCAGTACCAATGACAAGACGGACAGCCCTTAGTCGGTTAATTTCGGTATAGATAACCAGTTTTCTCTTTTTCATTTCATAAAACAGTTTTAAAGAAATGAAAAAAGAAAACTTGTTAGGAGAACGATTTTAGAGAATAGCTAAACTACGCTATTCAGTAAGTATTTGGAAATAGTAGCCATGCTAGTAGATAGAATATGCTTTATTGTTCCGCTCTTTTAGAATTCTTTTACGATGTTGAACAGAAAATAGACAATCTGTATTTTTTTGGCTGTGCACAAAAATCTGCTTAACTGCTTATTGTTATAATTAACATTAGAAACTTGATATTTACCATGTCCACTGTTTGTAATATCGGGAACTCAAAAAAAACAGTGGACATGGTAAATATCCCGTTTCTAGTGTTGATTATTGTTGTTGTTATTTTCATGATCAAATTCAACAATAATTGCTCTGTTTCATTATACATAACATTCACACAATGACCGCACTACCCCACAAACTAATCGTGAGTAATCAAACGTATTATAGCCACATTGACAGGCTAACGTCCCGCCATAACTTATGCTCACGCAATCACGCTCCATACGTCTTGCTATATCATGCATTAACACCGGATTGCAGACGCCGAGAACACGAATATTGCATCGGGGATATGGATAAAATATTTTTATGGCCTAAGGATATGGAGTGGATATCAAACTGTGCTTTCTGTAGAAACTGGAAAGTAGATCTTAGGAATGTTGCACTTAAGTGTGCTATTTATATTATTTTTATTTATATTTCTATACACATACAAATGTATTAAGATATCTAGTGTGTTAAAATGTTACTAAAGTGATGGCGGTACAGTAACGACGGCCATTTTGCTTGCAATTTTCAGCGAATGGTAAAAGCACAGTATAAATATATACAGTATTGTAACTCTGCCCTGTCCTTGAAATACTTGCCTTCCTTACCTTGTATTTTAATTTCATCTAGGTACTTAGTTAAGTGTCTTTCTAGTTTTGTGATTGTAAATATGGTATTTTTTATAAAAAAAAATGAACTTTGTTGGGAATCAAATAGGTACGGAAAGCTTTATTATTAAATTTAATAGTAAAAAAAGTCCGCATCCGGATAAAATTTTTAATTAAAAAAAAAATTGGAAAACATGGACAAGGAGGAGAAAAGGGAATATCTTTTACTTGGTTAATACAATTAACTTGGTTAACATATTTAGTAAATACTTGTACTTATTTCAATCAAATATTCATAAATCGCACGCTTACGGCTTACAAAACCATCACTACGTTCGTTCGTCAGTGCGGCCCATTCACGACTAGTTGTGTACTGAGCGTTTACCAAACTCGAGGCGTGTAGGTATGACTCGCGTTCCGACCGTTTGTATGAAGATACACTACGGTAGATATTATAACCGTGGTAAAAGTAACATAATATATTAGTGTTAGTATATTCATGAAACATTGATTTTATTGTTGGTAATTGGAGGTGTTCTTCTTCAATCAAAATTATTACAATCGGTACTAAAGCTACATTTCCTACCTCATTCATTGATTCGCTGAAAAATAACACACAACCTACACCGCTAAGTCTAGAAGCATCGAATAAAGAATTTAAAAAGTGTATATTTTTAAAAACCGACCAACTGCTAGTTGGGCTGGTGTACCTAGGGTTCCGTATAAACTTGTAGATATATTGACTACATATTTAAATGTGCTGTAACATTGCTTCTTGCTAAATTTCAGGATTCTAGGTCAACGGGAAGTAACATATAGGTTTTGATACCCATGTAAAATCGCAAAATGTACGGCATAAACACTTAAACAGTCATATCTTTCGATCGCGTTGACATATAAGTTTGATTTTGACACTTCTCCAAGGGGTAGCAGACTTGAGTACTTGATACCTCTACGCGTTGTTGAGAAAAAGAATCTTGACAGACGGACAACAAAAATATGATCCTATAAGGGTACTGGTTTTTCCGATTGACGTACGAAACCCTAAAAACCATCGCCTAAGGGGTTAAATAGGGGATGAAAATTTGCTTTATAGTGCTGTATTTTTGCCGATAAGAATCCCATCGGTCACATGGCGTATACCTATTATAAAACGCCGCGTCTGTCTATCCGTCAGTAAAGCGATAATAGCGTGAGAAGGGTCGTAAACTCAAATCATTAAAAAATTGCTGACCCAGAGTTTTACTCGACGTCCCGTCTCAGTGGCTGTCACGCGAAACTCGTCTTTAATTACAAGGAAAACTGTCTGTAACTTCACAATGATGGCGAGTCTGTAACGACGTTTATAAGAGCGAATTTCACCAATGAAACTGTATAGATCAGCACAACAAAACGACACGGATCGCGGAGTGGCTGAGTGATTGGTTGCTGCGCTGCGTGTCGCGGGTTCGATTCCCGTACGGAAAAAAATATTTGTATGGGCTACAGGTAGTTGTACCGGGTCGGGCAGTTTGTGTTTGTGTACACCCACGATACAGGAGAAATTCCTACTGTGTAAGTAAAGTTAAAAAAAAGCATATGTAGCACTTTTTACTTTTACAAAATACAGGTAAAAAATCTAGTTTTCCTGTAATACGGGATATACGAGTAGTATAAAATGGAAGAGCCACCAACGCAGGTATTACGTAATTCTGTATTCATGTTTCCTAAGGGAATGAATACAAGGCTGTCAGAGGTCTAATTCTTTACTCCAGTCTTTTGATAGCATTTTAGTACAGTCTATTTTATGTAAGTAAGGCATTTTAAGTTTTAGGGATCCCTGTGAGAAAAACGGAAACTTTGTAATTTCACTTTTTCCAGAGATCTTTCTCGATATCTATGCTAAGTTAAAATTTAAATTTTAGGTCTCACTGGCCTAGGAAACACAAACACATCTTCCTAAGACAGCTCTTTCCATATATACTTCTGGTGGAGAACTTCTAAAAAGGCCTAAATCTTCAGGCAAAGAAGACTATCAGACTGACTCCTCGCTGTTCCCGTTGAACCAGCCCGTAGCTTGAAACGAAACTTCAAGTCGACGGTGAAGCTAAGTTCACGAATGATAACCCTCCGATGCCAAGAGAGGTGTTTGTTTTTTTGTTACAGGCTTTTCTTAATTTTTGTCCTAGATGTGTCACGAAAAAACTAGAAAACACACGCAGAAGACGTCGCGAGCAATAGCCTAATATTACAAAGCCGTGGTTTTAACTAGTCGACGATGTAAATGTTCTGACAATAAATTAAATAAACTAAAATAACTGAACTATACTGCTAACAACAAACTATAAAAGGGCATCAAAAAAACTCATCCTCAACGCTGTCAGCTGTTAATGTGCCCAAGAGACTGGCGACGTTGCCATGCTGTATGGCAATACTTAGCCTCTGGCCAAGGTAAAAGCCAGCCCTTGGGTCATGGGAAGCGAGTTAAATACGATGTTAAATAAACCTAATAATAAAATCACACTACTATTTTCTATATTTTTAAATGTTTTTAAATATATTTTTTGTTAACAAAAATATTTAAAAATGTGTTAGAAAAATAAATAAAGGAAATCACAATATTATTAGCCCACAATACATATACAAAAGAATATTATATCTCCTTAAAGAAAGCTTTACAATTATTATCTCGGGAATATTGGCCTAACATAGATACATATAATGTTGTTATTACCGTTAAAAGAAAATCTTGCTTCATTTTCTTGCCATAATCTCAAAGCTTTTTATCGTATTCACTCAAGGAATTGCCTTTTGCTAAGCCGAGACCACTACTGCGAATTATATTGCTTTGACCTACATAATAATATAAGTAGGGAACCACAACATATAAAAAATTACATCAGTTATTCTCCCAGTCCAATTTCCGAATTAAATTTTATAACCCTTGCATGAATAAATAAAAAAACATAAAATACGGAACCATGTGCACAAGACAGATAGATGTAGAAGGTTGACTCCATGCAACAAGCGAAAATGCACGCATATAATTATGTTCGCTTGACGTTCAACTAGTACAAGTGCTGCCATTTGTTTGAGATTGCCGTACTCGTCTATGTGTGTGCACTTGTTTTAATTCGTTAACCTTCTGTTTCTATAATATTTTTTGCCATCTATGTCCGTCCAGACTCGCGACCTATAAGGCAGCGTTCACATCGGACATTTTACGACGTCACTATTGAGCGACAAAAGATTTTATGATCGCATAAATTAAATGTGGAACTATCAATGTAAAGCTTAGTTTATTGCGACTGCGACTAAGTAATAGTTTTCTGTAATATTACGACTGTAAAAAGTAATGGCTATTAGGTACGTTATTTTATGAAGTACCTACATTGCATTTTGCTTGAAGGTAATTTGCAGGGAGTGTGATTTTTAAATGGAGTTAAATTGTTGGGGTTTTTCTTGTGTGCAGAAATTATGGACTTGTGCGATAATGAATGTGAACACGAAGGCTGCATGCTTTTAAATAGATTTATAGTATTGTAAAATAAGTAGTTAACGTTACTTTAGAATTGTTATATTGATTTTCAGGTAAATACTTTAAATACCATTCTTCGAATACTTTTTCCTTTAAAGTCTGAAGAGGCATGAACATGCATCGCTTCATTTGTGAGATGAAAGTACAAAATAAATAAAAACACAATAATGGAGCTATGGAATTTATAAAGGTTTCTATCTGGCCGTCGTAAAATTAATATACCAGTGACAGCATTTAAGCAAAAATAGCCCTAAAGAAATACTTTACAGCTCTAAAGCTGTTAACCTACATATTTTCACTTCATAATTTTACGATCATACTAAATTACACCATTCAAACTTAGGCAAATCTCACGCGACACCAAAACGTGCAGAACTAGCAAACACAGCTCGAAAATGAACGCAAAACCGTTAACTAGCCGTCACTCATAAAAACTCAACATAAAAATATGCGGCGTCATTAAAATAACCGTGAAACCCCATTAAAGCTGCGACTGAAATTCGCGGCGCCTATCACACGACGTCATTTTAATCGCAGACAGGCTTTCCAATTAGCGCAGCTTTGCCCGTCACTCATTACTGGTGTAAGCCCACGAAATCCCCCAGTGTGACACAACAGTTAGGACCTCATTCCATTCCCGCGAATGCTTGATATTTTTTTAATCAAGGATCTAGCCAAAGGAAGAGAAAGTTTTTGATGTAGATTCATTTGTCACCAACATGTCAAGCGTATGACACTTGCGGATGACGAATAGTGTGCATGTAGCCTAACAAACGGCTTTGTGCCGCCATTTTGATTCTGATTTTAAAATCACAGACTTTGTTTTGACAGTGAAAAGAATTTGATTGTATAAAATTGGAATCAAATGTTTTGATAATTCAAATAAAAGTTAAAACGAAAATACTCGTAATTCAAAAATTGTAACGTAAAATACTGGCGATATTTGCATGAAATTATTGAAGACATCAGTCACAGGCTGCGCATAGAATTTAATGTTCCAAATGTAAAATCAAATTTTAACGTTTATTATACATTTAAAGCGCCGAGCGGGCGCGCAAATGAACTGAAGCTTTAGCACTTATTGGTCGAAATCAAATTGAAATAAAACTTAATTGGCGCGAATTAATTCAAATCCTATAATATCGTCGCGCTGTTAATTTACAGAGTTTATTATGGCTTGTTTAATGGCAGTCGGATAGTTTAAAGTTATATTGCTCAGTTGCCTTTTGTGAGACGATTTCATTACATTATACTTACGTACTGACTACTATGGAAGAATGTGACGAAAGTTTTGAGTATGATTGTGGGTAGCTATTAGAATAGAGGAAGAAACGATGAATGAACTGTGTAATATGATATGGCTGGTAGAGGGTGACTTCTGACGTCTAATAGAGAAGTATAGAAGAAGGAGACATAATATTCCAGAACAAAACACCTAACTCTGAAAAATTTAAAGTCAAACAAATCAATGTACTATCACTGCCTACAACCACGAGGCGAGAAGCATCTCATTAGACGAGCCCGATACGTGACCCGGCTGTGCTATTTACCTGCATGTATAAAATACATAAGAAGCACATAACTACATGGTATATACGACTGTTTCGTGCAGCAACCGTGGGACGGTTGGATAGCTGACAACTGCACGAAACGAACATGTATAGTTTGAGATATTTTGTTGCATCTTGTAAAGTAGAAAATGATTTAAAGAGAGATTGTAAAATTGTGTCTGTTTGAGTCTAGTGAAAATACTGCTGCGTTTTCTTTTGTTCAAGCAAGCGTCATTTAGTTTTCTGTTACGGTACTGTACGGTCTCATCAACCGTACATTTACTTTGCGAATGCAGCAACCTACTTGGATGTCGTGCGTCACAAATATTACGCTATAATTGTAACTTTTCACGCAAGGGCAGATAGAGTCAGACAACAACTGTGGAACTAATCACTTGTCAAGAGAAAGAATTGCTGCCACTCTAACTTGTTAACGTTCATTATAATTAACACTAGAACCGGGATATTTACCATGTCCACTGTTTGTTTTGAGTTCCCGATATTTCGGCGCTGTTGCAACACTTACTTACTTTTTAATATAACTTTAAACTCTACTTGTGGTACTCTCTACTTTCTGTGTACTCCACAACTAAACCAACATCAACATTGTGATAGTGTACGGTGCCTACAACCATTGGCTCCTACAGGTACAATTGTGAAGTCGCAAATACTGCTGAATATTATTTTGAACAACCAAGTATATATTAGCATTAACTTGTTACGGTGCAATTCTGAAGACGGCAGCACCTGAAAACAGCAACGGCAACAGGCGGCAATGTCGCATTGTCCTCATCTATAGAAGCGTTTGATTGTCATAGAAACCAGACATGTCTCTGTGATCCGTCTTTCCGATTGGACGGTTTTGCCGGTCGCCTCCAGAATTGTTCCTTTATACATTTCTCTGTTAGGTACTACCCAGAATTTGGACGCCCGTTATGGCTTGTGTAAAGCTTTAGGCGAGCCTCCTTTCATATGGGGCTTAAACATAACTGACAAATTTCCACTATACCCTATGCAGGGGTAGCAATATTGTTTTTGTATTAAAACAGATTTCACGCACATTACACTTCAGTAGAAACTTGAAATGAATACGTTAGGTACCGTGGACACTCTAATTTTGGTATCCGCTAGCAATTATATTGACTGGTTGGTCTTTACATTATGTAAGTCAAACGTCAAAGTCATTTTTTTTATTAAAATAAACCATCTGCCACAACTAGTCACTAAAACTTTAGAATTGTCAAGTCAGTCAGGAAAAATAGACAAGTAGCTCTATGATCAACATTCAACAGTCTTTGAAATCGAAATTTTGATTACATCATGGAACACTATTAAGAATCCTACTTCCTACTAATTTCTGTGTCTGAATGTCTGGATGTTTGTTACTCTTTCACACAAAAACTACTGACCGGATTTGAATGAAATTTGGCACAGCGATAGTTTATAACCTGTATAAACACATAGGATATTTTTTATCCCGATAGTGCGATCCCGAGGGACAATTACCGAATTCCACGCAGGCGATGCCGCGGGCATAAGCTTGTAATTAATAAGAATGTATGGTATAAGCACTCCTTGTCCAGACAAAGAGTTTTCAGTCCCACAGAAAAGAGACGTGAGAAGAATGATATGAACTTTGAAACTCGAATCAACTACCTGATGTGTTCACTTACAAAATATTTAAATCACCTACACGAAGACTAAATGTTATATACCTACCTACCAGCGATACACGAAACTACCATTTCATGGGCACATTACAACTGCAACTATGTTCCAAAATTTCGGCTAACACAGTCCGACAATTTCGCTTAGTGCGAACGCAGCCTGATAAACCCTTAATTGCGCACAGAATTAGCTGCGCGCGGTATAATAATGCGCAGGTGTAATAATACGCGCGTGTAATTGTGCGCACATGTTGATAATATTGCGTGGCACTGTAAACACGTTCTTCATTTAGTGTGCTCATGTGTATGCAAGGTATATGGACTGAGATATTGTCGTGGTTATATTTTGGTAATGTAGAAAAGCAATAAAACCTAGTAATGTGTCGGTTAAGGTTACCCGCGACATTCAAATTTTCTTGCGTTTTTTGCTATTGGTAGGTCAGTGTCGGGTTGTCTGTTGATTTGATTGACCTGTTGGTCTAGTGGTTAGTGACCCTGACTGCTAGGACGGAGGTTGTGGGTTCGATTCCCACACAGGACAAATCTTTGTGCGATGAGTACGATTATTTGTTCTGTATCTGGGTGTGTAATTTATCTATAATATGTCTGTATTTAGAAATATATAAGTATGTTTATCAGTTGTCTGGTTGCCATAGTACAGGCTCTGCCTAGTTTGGGATCAGATGGCGGTGTGTTGGTTGTCCCAAGATATTTTTATTATTATTAAAATATGATACGCGACCGTAAAACTATGGCTTTACAGAGTTGTAATCATTATACTCATCAATACAACCCTCTAAATTTATTTAATACCATTAAATGACTATTGAAAAAGTCATTCAATGGGATTATATGAACTTCGAGGCTTGTATTGATGAGTTTAATAATTATGATTCTTAACCTCGACCAACATCTAAGGAGGCTCTCGTTAGGCAGCTGGATCAAGGGCTTGATTCAGAAAGCGGTACTTCTGGACACGGCTCGTATAGTTAGGAGATTCCTCTCTCTGGAGCCTTGATCGCCGTTAGCTTGGACCCAGTTCCCGATACCGGTGGGCTACAATTTTTATATTTTTAGATGTTTTTTTTTTTTCAATATTTAAAAATGTATAAAATTTGTTTATCAATGAATAAAGGAAATGATTCTGTAACTACATACGTGTTACTTGCGCGAATCATATTTTCATTAACATACAACCTGATATTGACCTGCAAATTACAAAAAAAAAAAAACGTAAGAAAATTTGAATTTCGCGAGATACCCTGGTGCTTCAACCTTAAGGTTCAATTTTCTGCAAAAACAACCACAGATTTTTTGAAAAATAAAAGAAGCCTCTTTGTTTCTTTTCATAAGACTCTAGAGAGATTACTAATTGAAATCGTAGACTCTCTCTCGAGCCTTTGTAAAAACCCTGCCTTGTCGCCTATTTTATATAAAAGATTGATTTAAGTTGGTCTAGTAGCCGCAAGCGTGACCGCTGGGCATAAGGACCTGGGTTCGATTCCCGGGTCGGGCAAAGTGTAATTGGATTGTTCCATCAGGAATTTCTTAGTAGCAGCCACGGAGTCTAGATTTGTGCCTGTTTGTGCGATAGGCTCATCCCCTATTACATGAGACTTTAACATAACTGGCGAAATGAGGGTGTACTATTAGGTACACCTCTGCCTAACCCTTCGGGGATTATGTATATATGTTTGATTGTAATAGTTTTATTTCAGTTCGAGTAATAATCTGCATAACTATTTTTGGAATCATCTCTTCCTGAACCAATAAAAGTACCATACAAGATTTAAACCTTTGTTTGAAATAAAAGGTTATATTCAGTAAAATAATTAATTTTAATTCCGCGCTAAGCAACGAGGCCTGCGTCTGTAGCAAAAGGGTTAGTGACCCGGCCGTAATGTATACTGCCAGTACCGTCAAGCTTGCTACGAGCCACTTCTCCAGCTATTACTTATTATTTTCATGGATAGCAGTATATTATTCGCGTTTCTTGTATTTTGCTCTGTTATTTTAGTAAAAGCCGGTGTTTTTCAAGGAATTCTCGTTACTTTTCTTCTGTTACTACTCTGTTTTTTAAATGAAATCTTCGTTTCCTGTTACTACATAATTTACTTCATTGTATTTCCGCGAAAATTCTTAGATTTTAAAATGTTAACTGTAACAGAAAGAAAAGAAAGAATATAGTTTATTTGACGTCAGTACATTAAGCACACAGAATAAAAAAGATACAAAAACAAATATAACGAATAGAAAAATAAAAAACAGAAAATACTTATTACGTGTTGTGTGCCTCACGGCTAAAATGCACGGCTGTGATGTTGTTTTTTCTCTTATTTTCTTGATGTCATCACAGTCAGGCAATTATTAAAGCCGAGATCTATAAACGTTACTCAATACGTTTTTTGGCTTAGGATCATGGTTTTCACTGTTGCAACACCAGCTGACAAATGTAAGTGCAACAAGCAAGTGGAACGACTGTCTATTTGACATATATAATCCAGTTATTGGGTAATACAATACCCCCTCTATAATACTGTCTGTATGTATGTTAAGTAAATAACGCAAAAATTGAAAATATTATTACCAAAACCAGCTTCCTTATGGAAGCATAATATAGCCCGTTTCCCTTATCCTCCCTTTAAACTCTTCGCACAAAATTTGATGTGCATTACGAAAAACATATTCCCCCCTTTTAACAACAGCTTCCCCCACTACTTTATTTTTATAATCCGCATTAATTCACGAAATTTAAGCGAAAGCACACTTTTTTTTTGGCTATACGTTAGTTGGTACAGTCTAACACACAAAGGTCTACCATTGTCTAAAACTTTCTGCGAAAAAAAACCGACTTCCAAAAAGATACAAAAAACTCTAAAATAACTTTACTTTCAGAAGTCGGTGACTTTGTTTGTTTCATTGACTTTTTTGCCACCGACTTCCGAAAGTAAAGTTATTTTAGAGTTTTTTAGTGTTTTTTGGAAGTCTGTTTGTTTTAGCAGTAAGATTTTTATTTAGTTCAGTTTTTAGTTTTTTATATTGTATGTGATAAGTTACTTAAGACTGTTTAATTTAGGACCACGCTAACGCATTAGGAATTCCCTGTAATGTTAGTAGTATTTGTGATAAATAAATAAATTTTACCCTTTTTAGTTGAGGTTTTTTAGTTATACCACACAAATTCTTGTCACGAAACAATTTTGAGCATTGTAACTAGAAGTTATTAACAAACCATCATGTCGTCAAACTACTGAACCGATTTTGATGAAATTTCTATGGAACCAATAGAAAAGTATATACATTCAAATTAAAAAAAATAGTTTTTGCTAAATCTTGTTAATATTAGTAATAAGGCCGTTTTACAACGTTTGCTAATTTTTTCTAATATTTCTATTATCAAATAGGCTTTTATATATTCTAGATTAGTGTATGTAGGTATAAAATCATTGTTTTATAATTTTTGTCTTCCTTGTGCAGAGTAATAAATTTTATTGTTCTTTCTTTCTTAACTCTATTTGATTATCATGAAATTTCAAGTAGCACACACAATAATAATCGGCTTCTTTACCCAAATCTGAGCTGTTGACTGTACACTGCCAACTTTGCCCAACTTTTCACTTACAAAGTTTACTTTATTGTTTCGATACAATGTTCCCCTTTGTATAATACAGTTTCTTTCACTGTTTGTGTAATAAAAACTTATGTAATTTTATTAGCATAATATTTGCGTGGTGAAGGCGTGTGCGGTGCGTTTACTGAATGTTTCGGTGTTTAGTTTGCATAACGTTGTTTAGCGTGTGTTGTGTGTTTAATAAATAAGTTTAGTATGTCGTGGATGTAGCTATTTTTGGTGATTGTTCTGAATGTGAAATAATTTATCGCTTTCTTCTGTTTTGTTTCGGGAGCAGTCATTGTGGTCCATTGTTTACAGCCCCAACTTACATGTCCGACAGGTCTTTGCTTTGTGTAGTTAATACTTACAACTTGCTCTCAAAACGGCGCAGGAAAAAAAAATGAGGTTACCGGGCATGTCCTGAAATCAAAACTCTTTAGACATGTGACATTGGAAAACCAGCACTGGGCTTGTGTGGTTAATAGCCCAATCCTTCTCATTGAGAGGTGTCCCAGATGTCGGAACTTTACAGGGTGTTTATGTTTCTGTGATCAAAATTATCAGCCTTTTCTCAACTATGTTGGGGTCGGCATCCAGTCTAACAGGATACAACTTGAATACCAGTATTACATGGAGTGACGGCCTATCTGATCTCCACAACCCAGTTAGTATTGGGTAATACGGTACCCCTTGGTATGACTGATTGTCAGACTTTTGGGCCACGATACGACCCAAGAACGAGCATATTATATTTTTTATTTATGTATAACATAATCCTGATCAACTACAAACAAATTAAACCGCATTTAACTGAACGACTTTAAATTTTGACATGAAATGAAAATGAAATTGATTGTGAATAATAAAATTTAAATTCTTTGCATGTGTTTATACAATCATAATATTATTAGGATGTTCAGTTACGTTAACAATTTTATTGTAAACCCACTCATATAATCGTCTGTGTTTTTTTTTGTAATTTGTATGTCCATTGGCAAAACATAGCGTACCACCTGATTTTTAAGATCATGTTTGTAATTATTACCTATGTTTACGAATAAATGATTCCGATTCTCAGTCATAAAACACCCATCCCCGATCAACGCCACAGACCAACAGTTCTACAATTAATTCGAAACCACACAAATTAACATTCACTGGTACAACACACACACACACACACACTACTCAGAGTAGCGAGAGGACGCCAGAATGCACCCACAAACGCTCGGCCTACTAAAACTCCTGTCGTACTAAAAGGGTGACTGTTGTACAACCCATGGTAACCCATGGTGCAAGTTACGGGAGGTTATGCATTACCAATATTTTGAGGTTATTAGGAGTTAGTATTTAATAAAGCCCGAACGTGTTTTTTTCTAAGAGATTGTCGCAACAGAAACTATATTTTCAAAGACGCTGTATTTTAGGCTAAGTGGTCGAGTTCAGCCTCGAGTTACTTGGTTGTGGCTTCGAACGAAAATTTCAAAGACATGTATGACATCTACTCTGCAGTGGACCCCCGTGATGAATTAGGGCTTTCCCCTGTTATAGAGAACAGGCATGTATACGAGCAGTGCGAACGATAGAGGCTTATTTGTAGGTGAGGGTGAACCACTTCAGTGATGCTTTAAACTACGTCACAATTTATCGCCACCTAATAACCTGTCCATTAATAACAAAGCAATATCCCAGTACCAAGTTTCCTTTTCGTGTAGCTCGTGACAGTGCAGTTTAAAAGTGGACAACTAGCCAATATATCGGAAAGTCCGTACGTTTAGATTTCCATAATTCTCTACCAGAATAATGTAGCTTGCCCTGTAACAGGTAGTAAGTAACTGTTTTATTTAAGGGAGGAACGCCAAGGTAGCTCGCGAAATTCATTTTCTTTTTTTTTTATTCTCTTTTCTTTGGTTTTTTTTGGCAATTTGCAGGTCAATATCAGGTTGTATGTTGATTAAAATATGATTCGCGAGCATAACCCGTACGTATTTACAAAAATAAAGTCATCAATACAACCCTCTAAGTTTATTTAATGCCATCGAATGACTGTTTCATGAAAAAGTCAAATGGAGCCTGACACTGCACCTGCAAATAGCAAATAAAACGTAAGAAAATTTGAATTTTGCGAGCTACCCTGGCGCTTAAGCAATCTTACTTAAGCAAACGTTGTTATATCACGATGTGAAGGAAGATCTTTATAACGTTGTATGTTATGTAACATAATTATTTCCACATGAGCTTTATATTCTTCTATTTTCGGCCCTCTGCTTCGCCCGCATGTTAAAAAAAAAATCACTACATAGTATAAAACAAAGTCGCTTTCTCTGTCCTTATATCCCTATGTATGCTTAAATCTTTAAAACTACGCAACGGACTTTGATGCGGTTTTTTTTTTAATAGACAGAGTGATTGAAGAGAAAAGTTTATATGTATAATACATGCACCTGTGCGAAGCCGGGGCGGGTCGCTAGTATTATTATAAATTATAGCATCTACTATTCTAATCAAAATCATTTCAGTAGTTTTTGCATGAATGAGTAAGAAACAAACATACATACATCCATCCTCATAAATATCATTGCCAAAGGTATAACTAAACGTAACAACCATACAAAAAAAAAATCATCAACTATTAACTTTAAAACATAATTTAATGAATACGCTTACTTCAGATACCACACCGGCTGATATAGGTCACATGCTCACTAAATGAACACCGCCTAATGAACGCAAATCTTAGTGTGGGCTATGCAGGGTGTTCTCTCTGCTACATAGGGTGTGCGCATAATTTGATTGAGTTACAACTTTGCAAGTTACAAGTTTGATGAAACTCGATTAATAATTTTGTAGCAACATTGTGTTGGTCTAACCATGCAAAGTGTAGGACGAGACATCAGGAAAACTTGGGGGTAGAAACTCCTTGAACAAATGTAGTGAGGTTTAAGTTTTTGAGTATTTTCGGTTCGGTTTACCTTTGAGTCTGTAATCAGTACTAAGCCTATGATTCAACTAAAAGTGAATTTCGATAGTTCCATCTCAATAATGTGGATGCTTAGTTTTGTGTAAATAATAATTTGACTGATTTACAGATGAAAATTGATAATTTTGACACAAGTTGATAAATGATTTCAATCTTATGACTGACCTTATTTCGGCGACAAAAATACTTTTTTACACTTAATGACACATTCAATATTGCCCATTGTGTGAGTGAACAAACTTACAACAACAAAATATTTTCCTGAAATAGCCAAATAATTATCATTCCAAAATTTACTTTATTCCAGAAATTTCACAGAAAACGTAACAAGGTTCTAACTTAGTCAACAATGTCTCAATTCCGGGAAGTGGCTTCACCAAGGTCGTTTTCAAAGAAAATAAATTAATATTAATTTGCTCTTGGTACTTCGGCTACTTACAATGTTCAACATAAAATGAACTTGAATAATCTCGATGATTTTAACAAGCTGTATTTCAAGTACTTATTTTGTTTGACTTTTACCCCACTTTGCGAAATAAATCACTTGGTGACTTGTACGAGTAAATTACTTGATTGGAGACACTCTGGATTATTTGGGTAGCGAATACTTCTAGCTCCCTAGTTGTCTCTGACTATGCACTCATCATCATCTGCCTAGCTCGTTCCCAACTATGTCGGGGTCAGTTTACAGTACAATTTAGTTCTTGTGGTCGCAAGCACGACTGCAGGTTGAGCAAGAGGTCCTGGGTTTGATTCCCGGGTTGGGCTAAGAGATATTTGGTTTTGTCATCAAAAATATCTCAATAGCAGCCACGAATACTGAAATTGCACCCGGTTGATGGCACTAGGCTCGCGGTCTATTACATGGGACTCAAATATAGCTAGCGAAATGTCGGTGTATTATTACTGCAATCACGGAAGGGTTAGGCAGAGGTGTACCTAATAGTATCTACACCCATATTTTGCAGTTATGTTTAAGACCCATGTAATAGAAGGCAAACCTATTGCCTTCAGCCGGTTACAAATCTAGACTCCGTGGCTGCTACTCAGAAATTCCTGACGGAAAAACCCAATTACACTTTGCCCGACCCGGGAATCGAACCTAGGAATAGAACCATTCGACCAACTAGACAGTCAACGAGGTAGGACAAGACATAGAGCTCGACTAAAATAAATACATAAAACCTTTATTGTAATAAACCTTTTTTTTCCATGTTCCTTCTTTTGCCCTTTATGTACCAGGGCCGCGGTATCTCTTTCGAACAGTCCCGCAGCCCTGGCAGGCATCGGCCCTTGCGGGACCCTCATCATTGCTGACATCTCTTTGAGGCACGCGTGGAACACGAACGCGCTGTCGACACGGCCTGTCGTCATACGACGGACGGACGGCGAGCTAGCCCATTACTCACCGTCCACAGGTCCGCGCATGCGGTGGCCGAGAGCCATCACGACGTGGCCCCCGACGCCCGGTGCTTCTCCCGCGGCGGCTGGGACGTGAGGTTCTCTCCCTCTCACGTTCCGCCACCTCCTTCGCTAGCATGACTGCTTCGCAGAAGGAGGTGACGGCTTCCCATTCCCTCTCGCCCCGGACCATGGCTTGAACCAGGGCCGGACGCGAGAGGTCGCCGCCGCCAATCGCCGCTACGAGGACACGGCGGTGTACCACCTGTAATACCTGTGTTCAAGCATATGAAGATTGATTGAGGCACTCTTTTAATGAATCGCAATATGAACATGCTTATACATAAATACTTTAGGCCATAACAGTATGGATCACACTAATCTCATCCCCATAAAATTTAAATCCCACCTCATTTTACCTGTTTACTATCAAAATATCGCTTCTATCAAGTACCAATAACATTTTATGGACTCTAAAAACCGTTTAATGCGTCGTTCACGTTTGGTTACTGGGAGCAAGTCATCCGGCTCTGGAGCCGAGCCAAACTCATCCACACTCGGAGAACTACTTAAGAAAGAAAGAAAGAAAGAAAACACATTTATTTGGCACATACCAAAAATGCACACAACATAAAATGAAAAATAAAAAAAAATAAAAAACACTTAAATCTACACAATAAAAACTTAAATCTAAACACGAAAAAAAAAGGGGAAAAGTTGTGTGTCTCACGGCTGCGCCAAATAGGCCCAGTTCAGCAAACTGCCAAGCAGCTGGTGCCCGACGCTGGTTTTCAACTGGACCTGAGATGGTGATGTGACGGACATAAAACAGTTTTGTACTTTGTTTACTAATAACGTATGTGTGCGTATGAATAGGTACTTAAATAGAATAAATTTGTGTACAATAAGGTGTATTGTGTATGTGTTACTAATAAGGTATGTGTGTATGAAAAGGTACTTAAATAGAATAAATGTGTGTACAATAATAACAAATAAGGCTACATAATTAAAGAAAAAGGTCGAGAAAAGTGCAAGACAAAACAAAAAACCCAATGTACCTAGCTAGATGAAATGGATGCATAGTAACATAAACCTGTTTCGCACGTTCCTAACTTGTGAACGCATAATATTTAATTAATCCGTGCACTTCGTAACTCAATACGCTGCAAGCAGCCGAGCGCGATGGACTAAATACTAAAAATTTGTGAAAAGTAAACGGAAAAAATTTGCAGATAATTATGATAGCTATTGTGTGGGTACATAAATGCATCGAGGTATTACATTTCCGACGGCAATGGAGCAAAGTAATACACACGTAGTTAAAGGAGGAGCATAAAATATAAAAAGGTAAGCTAGTTTAAAAGTTATTATAATATAGTGCTAAATACCTACGTAAATAGAAAAGACACCGTTGTCATTATTTGATTGGCTTTTGCATTTACAGATGCTAAGACTCAAGGCCAGGAAGAGACACAGATCACACTCAGGATCAGCCACTGCCAGGTATGAGTGAAGAGAATGAGTGAAAGGAGCCATCCCGACGCCGTTTGTTCCAGTCGCATGCAAGTGGGCCAGGCACATGGGGTAAGAACGTGCGCATGCGTTGCTTCAATATTTACTTGTCTCGGTTAAACTTAGTATGGTCCATATATCATGGGAAAGAATTGTGGGGGCGAAATATTACAGGAATTATTGTTGTGACTTCACTAGGAGTTTCTCTTGTATCGTGGATACACTTACAATCCTTTAAAGTCACATACACAAAAGGAACAAGGTTCTAAGTTAGAGTCAGACCCGGAACAACATTGTTCCGTGCGGGGATCAAACCCGCGAAGAGGAGCGCAGCAGTACTTAATAGTACACCCACATTTCGCCAGTTATGTTTAAGGCCCATGTAATAGGGGGTGAGAGTATTGCCATCAACCGGGCACAAATCCAGACTCCGCGGCTGAAAAATTCCTGACGGAAACCCTAATAGCACGTCGCCCGACCCGGAATCGAACCTAGGACCTCAAGCTCAGCAGTGGCGCTTGCGACCACTCGACCAATGAGTCAGTTGAGACGACTTCTTTTACCATGAGTTTGTTATTCTACAAATTATATTTCAATTTTACAAACCTACCAATCAAAAACACATTTCAGAATTCAAATAACAATCCTAATACGAACAAGTCTAAACTCGGGAAGATATCCCCTTTTACTGTAACATCAACAAGCGAAATAACTCAAACATGTCGTAATAAATTCCGTATGTCGCTTTCAAACTTTGAATTACTTCTCTATTGAAAATCACCAGAGATCGGGACTTCGCAATTCGTCCGATTCAGCGCAGAACTTTGTCTGCGTTCACGTGAACAGTTTTCTTTAGTAGTCAACTTCGGACGTATGCGAGTATATGGCAGATTGTACGAAGATTTAGTGACTTGTAAAGTTTAGACTAATGATTTATGTGTGTTTTAATCGGATTTGGACGGGTTTTTAATAATAACAGCCGCTCGGGTCAATCCATAATATATTGGTCCGCTCATTACATACCGAGTTTCTTCCGTGCCTCAGAAAGCACGTTCAGCCGTTAGTCCCGGCTGTCGTTTGTAGATCTTTGACAGTCGTTCCAGGTAGTCAGTGGCGCGAAAGTCTGACAACCATTCCTACCAAGGGGTATCGTACCTATTACCCAGTACTAACTGGTTTGTGGAAGTCAGATAGGCGCATAGTCACTCCATGTAAAATACTGGTATTCAGTTGCATTCGGTTGGACTGTAAACCGACCCCAACATAAGTGGGAAAAGGCTAGGCAGATGTTAATGGACATAGGTTTGTTCAGTCATCATCCTTTTGAGTTAGAACGAAGTATGACATTATCAGCTTGTAACGTTATCACTGCTGGCTTGGCAAAAGAGGTCTGTCTCTTTTCCGAGAGAGAGGAGTTTTCTCTAATTCATCACGTGGACCCAAAACGGGTTGGAATGTTATGAAGATTCCAATTTTGTGATAGATTGGCAATTTATCTAGGTAACGTGACAGACTATCCAGGGCTCGTCGGACGTAGTCAAAAACTCTTTTGTTTTATTTTTTTCATTACAAAATGGGCCTGCTCTTGACCTCGATCACGACTGGTCAAAGCGATGGATGAGGTCTATAGTGAAACGAGCGTGCCCAGAAGATGCCTGTTCACTCTTGCTTTGAAGGCAGACGGGTTATATGTGGGAGGGAAGCATGCGAGTTCGACACTTTGGCTGTGCGCATGATAAACGTGGAGGAGAAGCGCCGAGTACGACTTGTCGGGATATCAACCAAGTGTGGATGGTACGCCGCAGTACGTCTGCTAGTCCGGTGGTAAAGGGTGATGGTGGACTCTTAAAAGCTTCAAAGGTTCTTCCCTTCTACTTAAAATAACTTTAATCAAATTCCAGTGATAATAATTAAGTCTTGTATTTCTTAAACAAAATGTCGGCTCACCAACAGGATAAGTTAACCCAACTACAAAACAACAAACAAGGTATTGTTAATGTTAAATTAGTACTCTTGAATTTTATAACAAAACTAGCTTTTGCCCGCGGCTTCGCTCGCGTTAATTTAAAATGTGACAACCTAGCGGTGTGAAATAAATATACTTTACGACCTATTCTCATATCTATCAAATATACATAAAAAAAATCATGAAAATCGGTCGAGCCGTTTCGGAGCAGTGCGACCACAAACACCGTGACACGAGTTTTTCACATATGTATGTTCTCAAAAAACCTTTTAAAAAAGAACACACAGGTTTTATTCAAAAATCTAGAAGCACAGCTAATACCGCAGGCACAAAACAAAAAGGAAAAAAAAGAAACTTCCTCTGTATCGACTCGCTACCAAATACCCTGTACGGCGCTTAATAAAAAAGCGATACAAGCACACATGGGAACGAGGCTATCGAAACTGGAAAACCCATCACACTTCGAAAAACTCTTCACGCGTCTACTCGTCGGAACTCTTAACTCAATTAAAAGTTCAAAAGGAAACCCGCACTAGTGGTGGCCATAAAACATAAACGTACCCACTACACGACCGTAAAATGTACAGAAAACACGTGAGTCAGTCAAAAATTCAGCACATTTCTCCGACTTGTAATGGTGGGTTCAGATGTTGCGAGAGATCCTTTAGTTTCAATTTTAAGATAGTGTTGGTATATTATTTTTTTTCGTACTGAATCTGAGTATTATTTTCACTAAAGTAATTTAGTTAATTTCCATAAGATATTACTGCTTTTTTATCATGAAAATGATGATGATTTTGATATTTCATCAGTTAAATTTATGTATTAATCAAACTCAACACAAGTCTGAATGTTAACTAAAATGAGTTAAAACTACAGAAGATCAAATATCTCAATGTTTAGTTAACAAAAATAAAACAGCAATCGAATCGGCTAAAGAAAACCGTCCATCACTATTAAGTACGTATGTAGTTGTTCTGTTGACTAGCTAAGATCAGCTCCGCTATACAAAACGGACCACAATAAACTACCCAAAAAGGCTAGACCTCTAAATAATCAAACAAGAAAAACGTTCCGTAGCGCACGTGCCACAGAAAACCAGCAAAAAAGTGTCCCTATAACTCAGGACAAGTCGCTGACAGTTCCCTGCCTCGTCCCATCTGAGCACGGCCTCATGCCGACCGTAAAACCGAATGACCGACGTTTCGTGAATTTTTACGATGTATCAGAAACAGCGCTGTGCAATGCGTATATTTAATATTAAACACACACTGTCATGGCGTAGTGCTCGTACTATATTTTTAACATATTCTGTTGGTACAGCCAGAAAAACCTGAAAATAAGAGTGGAATTGTGTAACGAGGTCGGTTAAATGGGTTTATTTTTAAATGTACTATGCTCGTTTTTATTATGATTGATATAGTACAAATGGTAAATGCTTGTTTTTAGAGGTGTAACATTAATAAAAAAAATATTATTCGATAAAATCAGCACGGTGTAATAAATATGTTAAAATTATAGATGAAAAAATAATGTGAATTAGATCAAAATATGAACATACTACACATTTCGTGACCCCAATGTGTCTCGGAAAATACGTTAAACCAGGTTGCCAGTCGTTGCTGTTACTCAGAAGTCCGTAAATCTCAGTCTAATATTACCCAGTAACTGGGCTTTGGTGGACAGCCACTGCATGTAAAAAAAATGGTGGCCATGATACCTAAAGTATATAACAACCAATCTCACTCCATCCTGATCGTACTGTCGAGCTTACAAAAAACAGAGTTCTTAAATCACTAGACCGCATACATAAAGCTGGCACTAAACTTTAGTACCACCACTAGCACTAAAGAAAACTACATAAGAAACCTCTACGTAGGACCATGAAAGGGTACGCAACACTAAAAAACTCACTCCAATTTATTTCACAGTGAACAAACCCGGCTATAACATTACACAAACAACTACTTTCAACATCACAATTAAAAAGGAACCTCGCGAAATCTCGATCCCCAAATGCAATTACAGTACAGCTTTTACAAATTAGAATTCAGTATTAACAGAAGAAACACAGATCCCCTATATAAAACTAAAAGACTAACGTTGTCTGCACCTGTAGTTAATAAAAACAGAGTAAACTCCTACAACTGTGAAAATACAAGGAAAAAAATAGAGCTTAGTCACTCCGGTAGAACGTGCTTAAAAAACAGTATCAAGATTTTTTTGCTACGCTATTTTACCCCTTTGTGTAGCGTTCTTATAAAGGTTTTGTTTTTATTAAAAACACTTTAATGTTAGTTTTTAAAACTGTTTTTTGAAGCCTGTTTAATAGTTACTTTTAGAGCGAAATTCGTTTGGTTAGTACGTTGATTGTTTGTGCTACTGAAAAGATTTTGATGAATCGAACTGTAATACAACAGTAAATTCTACCAACACACAATAAAGTCAAGGAGACAGCGACATCGTAAAGTTATATGCGCTTGAAATAATATTCTGCGATAACCAATAATCTGCACAGTGTGGCATATATGGACAATGGGCAGGAATATGACGACGGTAAAATGTGTGTGTTGGGAAATTTTCAGTAAATTCAAAATATCCAACTTCACGAGGCTCGAGTTTTGGATTATGGCCCATCCTTTGCTTGAACGGGGGACGGGTGCAATGATTGCAGGAGTGTTCTTTGACGTTTTCAGATGATGGCCCAATGGTTATTTGTCCACACATCATCTGCCTAGCTTTTTCCCAACTATGTCGGGGTCGACTTCCAGTCTAACCGGATGCAGCTGAATACTTGTATTTAACATGCAGCGACTGCCTATCTGACCTCCACAACCCATTTAGTACTGGGTCACCCGATACCCATTTTTTCGGATGGGGGATATCATCAAATGACCCCTTCCGCTCTGGGCGGAGCGGAACGGAGTGTCAGACTTGTACTGATTAAAACCCATCCATGTTCCTTCTTTGCCCTTTGTGTTCCAGAGGCCGCGATATCTCTTTCGAACAGTGCCTGTCCCTGGCAGGTATCGGCCCTTGCGGACCCCCTCCAGTTTGCTGATCTCTTTGAGGTGCGCGAGGACCACGAACGCGTTGTCGACACGGCCTGTCGTCATAAGACGGACGGACGGTGAGCTAGCCCATTACTCACCGTCCACAGGCCCGCAAACACGATACCCCTTGGTAAGACTGTTTGTCAGACTTTCTGGTCACTGACTTCCTGTAACGACTGTCAAAGATCTACAATGACAGCCGGGACCAACGGCTTAACGTGCTTTCCGAGGCACGGAGGAAACTCTGTAAGTAATGGGTGGTGACCCATCCACGGACCAACCTAGACAAGCGTGGCTTAACCAGAAGATTGACCCGAGCGGCTGTTATTATTTAGTCACGAGCTCCTGCATATTGCATATTATTATTGTTCCTGCTCTTACATTAAATTACATCAGTAATTTGGACACGTATTAGAAAACCAACAAGAAACTTTTCAATCAAAACTGCGTCTTCAGTTATTAAATTAATTTCAACCTTACAACAAAACTGTTTCAAAGAACGCCTCGTAAATTCTACATTATTGTCTGAGATTTTAAAAATGGTGTCTGTTTAATCGCGCCTTCGCGTGTTGTTGCCAGTAATGCCAGTGTTGCCAGCTGCTACTGGGCAAGATGAACAGCCCACGGGAGACGTTTTACACAATACTCTGTCTCGTTATCTGTGGTAAATTTTACAATTTTACTGTGTACTTTATTTTATTGGGTAGAAAAATTAATGTAGTTTTTTAATAAAACATGAAATTAACTCTGAATTCCGTTATGGGTAAATCTGAAAAACTATACAGAGTGAATGTTTCAAGTGGGCGTGGATAGCCAAATCCGAAACTATGAGGATTAGCGAAAAATACCTACTAAAGTAGTCTCGAGCCCGATTTTGATGAAAACTAAAACTGCATCATTCGATTTTTGAAAAATCAATATTCTAGCCGGAAATCGAACCCATTGATTTCGGAAAAAAATACACAATTCGATAGTGTCGCTACTAAGGATCAAATTCTGACAAATAATGACATACGGCAAACTAACTCGAGACTCCTTTGAGCATTTTTCGCTCTTCCTCATAGTTTCAGATTTGGCCATCCACGCCCACTTAAAAAATTCAGCCTGTATAATAGTAGTAGCTTAAAAAAATAGGTTTGCGTTTTTCGGTTTTCTACAAACATTTTAAGGATTGGAATATGCTATCTAAATTATCTTTTGTAAGCAGTGATATCATAGTAGTGAGACCGTCGGACTGCCAAGTCATAGGTCTCGAGTTCGAACCCAAGACACGCACCGCTGATTTTTCGGATTCATGTGCGTATTATATAATTATCACTTGTGTCGGTGAAGGAAAATATCGAGAGGAAACGAAACCAGCATGCCTGAGGGATATTTCTCAACAGCTTGTAAAGTCAAGTTATGGAGGTTCATTCGATTTCTGGTTTAGGCCGGTGAATATTGTAAAATCTTTGAACGCAGTTCAAACTATTTTCAAAATCAAAATGAAGTCTTCTTTCCGTAAAACATCCTATAATTTTCAATATTTTAAGAAACTTTCCTTTCGTGTGGCATAGCCGTGGGATGCCCTGTACTACCCGCTATCTGAGACCAAAAGAGGAGGCAAAAGATATTTTTTTTCTAATGAAACTTGAAAAAGATAAGCAAAAGCCACAGTGATTAAGTTACATAGCATAATCAGAATATAATGTTCCCACTGCTGGGACATACGGCCTCCTCTCTAGAGAGGGAATGGGCTATAATCCACCACGCGGGCCCAGTGCGGGTTCGTAGATGTCACATTTCTTCGAATTTTTGGTTCTAGGACATGCCGCGGTTTCCTCACGATGTTTTCCTTCACCGTTTTTGAGAGAAGTGGTGATGAAATAAATTACACAAAGTAATGCGCCTGCCTGGGTTCGAACCCACGACTTACTGTTCGTAAGTCGGGGCCGCCACCACTGGGCCACCGCTGCTCTCGATTAAGTTACATACAATTCCAAAAATCAAAAACAAGCAATTATACAAAACCAACATAACAATAATAATATTATCACCCCATTAAAATCCCCGTACATGTTATCCCATGAAGGATCAAGACGAGCCTTGCTAACAACCCCTTCGGCTCCGGGGGGTACTACCCTCACGCACTGGGAAAACAAAGGAAGGTGGAAGGTACACAATGCATTCATTGAGGACATCTCCAGCGAACCGTGTACCTTCTATATTATGAACACAAACATGCTATGTTATGAGGGAAAACAGCTGGAGATCTGATTGTGAGATCTTTGTTTAATAAAATAATATTATAGAGTATTTTTTTTTAATTTATAGCTTGAAATTATGAGGTTTTTATCAATTACTAGCTGACCCGTGCCCACTTCGTTGGGCGGTAAACATTTTCGAAAGTTTCTTTTTCTTACTTTGCAAATCCGACTACCACGAAAAAGTAATTTCATTTTTCGGGTCAATACATAGCTCGTGACACTCATAAATAATGTGGCTTTCTTTTGGTAAAAGCATTTTCAAAATCGGTTCAGTAGATCCAGAGATTACCCCCAATAACCTCACAAACTCACAAACTTTACCTCTTTATAATATTGTATAGTATAGAATCATCGTTTTGAGCTATACGTAAAATGTTGTAGTAAGATAGGGCGAGCCTCGTCTATAGAATGCACCAGGGCCGACTCCGGGCCATACCCGGAGTCGTCACGCAGTGGATAACAGAAGACGAGCGTCCTCACGGAGGGAGGCCTAGAAAACGCTGGCGTGACGACCTACAGGTAGGTAGGTAGGTAGTGAGTGATTGGCCAGAGAAAACCGCACGGAGAGTGAAACGCTATGGGGGAGGCCTTTACCCAGCAGTGGGACATTAGAGGCTGAGTAAAATAGATGAAATTTTAACGAAATTTCAGCAAGAATGAGAGCAGCGGTGGCCCAGAGGTGGCGGCCCCGACTTACGAACAATAAATCGTGGGTTCGAACTCAGACAGGCGCATTACTTTGTGTAATTTATTTCATCACCATTTCTCTTAAAAACGGTGAAGGAAAACATCGTGAGGAAACCGGCATGTTCTAGAAGCAAAAATTCGAAGGCATGTGATATCTACCAACCCGCACTGGGTCCTCGTGGTGAATTATAGCCCATTCCCTCTCATAGAGAGGAGGCTGTGTGCCCCTGTGTGTGAGCAGTGAGAACATAATAGGCTGATTATGCAACAGCAAGAATAGTACTTTGGCAGACAAAGAATTAAATTTAGAACTTAACCTATTGTTATTGTTTACAGCCGCAATTAAGTTAAGCCACATCTTAAGATTATTACCTAGAGAAAGTAATTGTACGCCCACTCAAAGCTTTAAAAAAACAAAGAGAAACATTAAGAAATCTGAGTACCTACCTACAAAGACATTTAGGACACTATAGAGTAGCAAAAATGTCATAGAATAGATCATAGACAAGCAAAATGAAATAATATACTGACATGACAAAATTACTAGGCGGAATAGTCGGGGGAACCTCGTGGCTAAATAAGAACAGCCGCACGGTTTGATCTTCAAGATGAACCCGAGCTTACCTAGGTCAGTCATTGGATGGGTGACCAGCTATTTCATACCGTGTTTCCTCTGTACCTCCGAAAGCACGTGAAGCCATTGGCCCCGGCTTTCATTTTACAGTCGTTACAGGCACTCAGTGGCCCAAAAGTCTTACAATCAGTACTAACTGGATTGTGGAGGTCAGATAGGTAGTCACTCCGTGTAAAAAACTGGTATTCGGCTGTATCCGGTTAGACTGAAAGCCAACCCCAACATAGTTGGGAAAGGGCAAGGCCTAAAGAATTAGACGAGCGAGCACTGGCCAGTTTGGCACTCGTAAGTTGATTTCCATTTTATTCTCGTTAATATGTCTAACACAAGTATATCTAAATGGGCTGCGGGACTGTTCGAAAGAGATACCGCGATCCTGAAACACAAAGGGCAAAAGAAGGAACCTGGATGGGTTTTAGTCAGTAAAAGTCTGACACTCCCTTCCGCTCCGCCCAGAGCGGGAGGAGTCATTTGATGATTACCCATCCCAAAAAAAAAGAAGTAAATCTAAATGTCTTCGCCTACCTATAGAGTCTACAGAAAACATAATATAACATCACGCCTGTAATCTCCGAAGGGTTAGGCAGATGTGTGCCTAATAGTAAACCCACATTTCGCCAGTTATGTTTTAAGTCTCATGTAATAGCGAGCGAGCCTATTGCCATCAACTGGGCTTAAGTCTAGACTTCATGGCTGCTACTGAGGAATTGCCGATGGAAAAACCCAATAACACTTTTCTCGGCCCGGGAATCGAGGACCTCATGTTCATCAGTCAGTCTACAGAGGAGACGTCCTATTAATCAGATCACCAAAGCCACTCATGTCTGAGGCCTTTGTAAAGTAATGCCGCCTTTAATAAACATGTTTATTCAATTTTTTCTAGGACAAAGGTATTGTCGAAAATTTTATCATAGGCAATAAACATTTCTATTTCAACAGTCCTAGACTTTTTTGTATAAAATTACAACGAAATATTAATAAAAGTTTTTTGGATTTTAGAAAATGTTTCAGAATATTCTTGTAGAGCACGAGCTTAATTAAATAAAAGGCATTGTAATATGAAATAAGAAAAACAAAACAAATTATTTGGATGAAATAATGGGTAGGCCTTGTAAAAATACAAAACATGCCCTATATAGACAGACACGATGACGATATAAGGACAAGTAAGTTGACAAATTAAATCTTCTGTCTATTTCTGATTATGTTATTTATTATAAGACAACGATCTTCTACTTAAAAAAGTTCTTAAATTCATTCTCTGACAACATACTATTGGATTTAGAAACACGAAATTTTTATTATAACCATTTGTGCAAAATTCCATAACGGGACCTTTTGTGCATTACGGTGGGAAAATCACAGTCTAGAGTTAGTTATTTTGTGAAGAACTATCATAACTTATTTGTTCTTCGCGAATTTTGTGAACTGGAGCTGGAGGATGCAGAAAAATCAATTCTAATTATAAAAATGATTCCAAATTGTAATACTATCTAAAGTAATGATTAATTGGTCGATGTCTGTACAATGAATCTATATTTCCTAAACATAATTAATTACGTAGCTACAGGAAATGTTTGTGAAATTAAAGTGGCGTGATTTAGTGGCGCATTTGCTGAGTCGGTGCCTCGTGTCGGCCGCGGTTGCGATGCGCAGTAATGGTATCAGTTGAAGTCGGCATTCCTTCTATTACACCGTAGCGTTGTAAGCGATTCCCCTGTTACACCGATGCGTAACACGCACTAAACTGAATAGCTGTCAAACATTAATTTCTGCACCAACTAATACACCCACCCATAATTTTCTCGATGGTGTACACTGCCCACTGTAAACCTAGTGTACCAGATTTTGTCCTTACTTAATAAACAATAATTACAGAACGGTAAAGGGGCACTGTGCGGCAAGAACTTGGCACCAAAGGTAATCTTCGTCAAGTTTAAACTAAGTTTAATGTAAACTGTCGAGGTTTCACGGATTAGTGGTTAACAGTCGCTAAACCCCGTCAGGGCCGAAGGCACAGTGTAGGTAGAGAACAGTGAACTAAGATCGTATTTAGAACCAGTTTAGCCTACGCACGAAAGTACTTATAGCTCGAAAACACTAACTGGTTACGCAATAAGATAAGGTCAAAGGCGAATTTCGCAGAAAGATTCTCTTTCACTAATGAAATAAATGATCGAATTACGTCTTATTTATTCCTATTGGCTCGTATTTCTGTTTCATTATTTCTCTGAATAAAAAACGTATTCTTGGAAAACTCACTTGTGGAATGTGTTTCAGTAAATTTTAAAGAAAATAAAAGGTAAGGAAATTAGAAAAATAACTAAACATATTTATCGTGTACTATTTCATATTATTATTGACTACCTGTTCAGTAAGACATGAGATAATTATCTAAATCCAACTATATAATGTACATTATTACAGCTGAATAATTAAATAAACTAAAACGACTAAATTAAACCAACTATAAAAGTGGAGTTCTGTGATGCCTTTTTATAGTTTGTTGTTTTATTTTATTAAATCTTTTTTTTTTTGTTTGTAATAATGTATAAATAGTTCATAATCACCATGATATTAGGGCAAGAGAAATATAAATCATATTTACATTTATTTACAAAAATAAATAAATATGATTTATATTTCATCTGCCCTTATCCCAATTTATTTGGGGTCGGCGCAGCATGTCTTCTTCGTCCATACTTCTCTTTTACTCGTCATCTCATCAGACACCTCCTTTCTTGCCATATCATCCTTCACACAGTCCATCCATCGTTTCAAAACTTTCCTCACGACATTTTCCTTATTTCTCCGCATCACATGCCCATACCACGATAACCGATTACCACACAACTTTTCAGTCACCGGCGCCACTTTCAGACTTCCTGTTATGTACTGATTTCATATTTTATCCTTTCGTGTAACACCACACAGCTCCCTTAGCATTTTATTATTATTAGCATTTAAATTGATTTGGATAATTAAAAAAAAACAAATCGATACACTGTTCTTGTTACACTATGGCAAACTAGTTTATTCTGCTCCTAAATTTGGTTCGAAAACGCAGGCACGATACACAGGTACCGAGATTAGGAACGTCCTAAGGGTATTACTGTTGCTTGTTATTATCAGAATTAGTTCACTGGCTTTATTGTTCAGCGGCTGGTTTGGACAGTGAGACTATAGCAAAGGTTGATACTTATTTGATTAGAGTAGATAGACTCTACGTATATGGAATAATTTTCTGAAAATCAATTTTATTGGAGACTAGTTTTGCGCCCGCGGCTTCGCGTCGAGTTCGGTTATATCGCGTTTCCAAGAGAACTCTCAAAAAGTCCGGGATAAAAACTATCCTATGTTCTTTCTCAAGGTCAACTCTATCTCTGTACCAAATTTCATTAAAATCAGTTCAGGTCGTTTAGACGTGAAAGCGTAACAGACAGACAGACAGACAGACAGAGTTACTTTCGTATTTATAATATTATACTAGGGATCTCCTCGAAGAGCTGCTGCTGCGATTGCCATGGTCGGTCTGTGGATGGGTGACCATCATTATGTACCGAGTTTCCTCCGTGCCTCGGAAAGCAAGTTAAGCCGTGGGTCCCAGCTGTCATTAGTAGATCTTTGACAGTCGTTACAGGTAGTCAGTGGCCCAATAGTCTGACAACCAGTCTTACCAAGGGGTATCGTATTACCCAGTACTAACTGGGTTGTGGAGGTCAGATAAGCATTCGGTTTATGTAAAATACTAGTATTCAGTTGCATTTGGTTAGACTGGAAAAAGACTCCAACATAGTTGGGAAAAGGCTAGGCAGGTGATGATCTCCTCGAAGAGCTGGACAAGAACAACGACGAGTGGTCCACATTGGTCTTGGATTGAAGGAACTAGAAAACACAGGGATAAACATTTGCGCAGCAGTGGGATGACAAATCTGAACTCCGTTTCTAGTGTTAATTATAATGTTAGTGATCATGACAGTTTTAAACTTAAATGTGAACTACATATAACAAAAAACACTTTAAAACAAAATTTAAATGGTAAAATTTATTCCTTAATTAAATAATCACTTAAATGTTCCACACGTAAAATGCTTGATTTCAGCAGTTCTAACTGGAAGTAGTAACACGATAATAGTAATTGAATATTATCCAGAAGTAAAGTAGCTATTGATTTTGAGCGGTTGTTGAGTGAGATTCAACCAAATCGACAATCATTACTATAGTTTTGGAATTAAAGTTTTTTTTTGTAAACAAAATTATTAATAGTACCTATTATGAGTAGATTGTCTCGTTGGTCTAGTGGTCACAATTGCGACTGCTGAGCATGAGGTTCTGGGTTCGATTCCCAGGTCGTGCAAATAGTTATTGGGTTTTCCATCAGGAATTTCTCAGTAGCAGCCACGGAGTCTGGATTTGTGCCCGGTTGAAGGTAACATAATAATCGCCCCCTATTACATGGGACTTTAACATAACTGGCAAAATTTAGGTGTACTATCAGTACACCTCTGCCTAACCCTTCGGGGATTACAGGCGTGATGTTATTTTATGTTAAACAATAGTAATCTAGTTAGTTCGTAGGAACCGTTGACCACCATGGATGGAGGCAAGGATTGCATAATCAGCCTATAATGTTCCCACTGTTGGGACACACGGCCTCTTCTCTATGAGAGGGAATGGACTATAATCCACCACGCGGGCCCAGTGCGGGTTGGTAGATGTCACATGTCTTCGAATTTTTGATTCTAGGACATGCCGGTTTCCTCACGATGTTTTCCTTCACCGAGGCAATGATTAACTAGTTTTAATAAACAATATCGGGAAATGTTTTCCAGAATCAATAAATATACTCGTCCTTCAATCTAATTGAAAATGTTCCCCAACCAAAAAACCTAAAAGGGTCATAGAAAAAAAAACTTATTTTCATTAGACGCATTTATCGGAGTTCCAAAGTAATGTCATTTAAAAGTTTTTAAGTGTCATCGTTTAAAACGCAGATTGAACAGATAGTATATTTTTAAAAGCTATTAAAATAAGTTGACTTTTTCGGAATCAGCTCTGTCTCTCGGTCTATCTATGTCACAGTTTTTGACATGGATGTTGGGTTGAAAATTCGAGATTATAATAAAACTTTATGAGATATTTGAAAATGTAATTGTAAATGGAACTCGATGTGATATTGAGTAAAAAAAATATTATATGAAATTTCAGCGTTAATAAAACTGACAAGAACTTAAATAAATATAATAACTAAAACATTTTAACCCTTAATTGGTGGCGTGGGGATAATAACGACCCACCCCAGCGCATCCTTAAAGGTTAAGAACTTTTTAAATTCTGAATTTGAGCGCTAAAGTTCCCGTTACCTTTATAAAAACACGTGTCCTTTATGATCAGTTATCGAGCATAGTTGTAATTTTGCATGTATTACGTATTTGATTCATATGATCGGGGTGTCACGCAACCCACGTCACCGTTTACGTAACTTTTTAAGCGCGACCAATTAAGGGTTAAAAATGAAAATCCATAAACGATGACAAGTTGTCAATCCATCGTTTCCAATTATTTTAAGAGCTTCTAACCCTCAAATGACCTGCAATTAGTTCAAGATCATAAGAAATTAATGTATTTTAATAATGTTGCTGTCAAACCTAAATCAGAGTGAAACATTATATATACCTACCAGTTAGACATAGGTATATGTAAAAGTCGAAAGTTAAAATTCGCTTTAATTTTCAGAGGGAGATATTTATGACGATTTCTAATAAAATTGATAGCATTACCAACAATGAATTCATTCGTATAAATGAAAAATATTAAGTATGTCATTACATGTATAGAACCTAGCGTAGAAAGAAAATCAAATAAAGATTTGATTTTCGTCGAACATCGTTATTATCTTTAATAACCGTTGAAGCATTAATTTTTTGTTGAATTTGGTGCCCATTAGACGTCGACCACCACACTTCTCAAATGCCTTTGTATTCAATCTCTTATCCTCAGACACACGCTGCCAGTAGAAACTTTTCGACGAATCTAAAACGTAACAGCTTGAAAACAAAACACGTTCCCTAGCTATCAATAGAACCCCCAACAAAAACATTTCAGTGAAACCTGAACAATTGAAAAACAAATTGGAATCCCAACAAACTACAACAGAATCAAATACACTGAAACTCTCACCTTCAAAGTGACTGCAACCATTTTAATTTGGAGAGAAAATTCTCGAAAACAATACCAACCAAAATGTAAAGCAGTGTTTGCCAAAAGATCAGGACGAATCATTTTGTTGGACAACTTTTGCTTTTCACAAGAAAATTTCTTCACTGAATTTGGAACAAATATCTTCGACGGAGCTGATTCATTATACGTCTTTCAGTCGTGGAAAAGTAATTCAAAGTTGCTTCCAACGAACATTCGACGGAGAGACGAACTTTTCCTCATTCTCTGGGAACAGTTTCAAGGTACATCGAGTCACGATTAACTTGGCCTGGATTTAGAACTAATCTAGATGTAGATTCAGTTTTCGATCATTCTCAGATATTGTTTTACTGGTCTACTGAAACTATTCTCGGTATCACAGTACCTTGTATCTACTGTTTTTCTTTCCCTATCCTTATTTTATTTGGATCGGTTTCTGAAAATCCTAACTTGGCACGTGTAGAGTGGATTCTCAGAATAACTTTGGGAGTTTCGAAGCTCCTTGAGGAACTTTTATTTGGTGACTTTAATAGAATTGTTATTAACCTGACAAGTACATTCTCGTTCTTGATAATGTGTGTGTCACTCCACCTTTACTCTGGGGTATTTGAGTATATGATACCGCAGTAAGGATGTGTTTTATTATTCGTAAGCGAAGACCAGTTAAGTATGCATTTATCGCAGTTGATCTTGGATTTACATTGGGCGAATAACAGACGTGATTGAAACTATACCAATAATGTTTATTATCTTCTTGAAATTTTTCAGCTGCATCTGGTTAGACTGGAAGCCGACCACACCATAGTTGAGAAAAGGCTAGGCAGGTGATGATCATCTAAAAGTTTTAAAATGTCACCTATCTCAATGAAAGCAAAATCCAATAAAACATTTGAATTCCACACCAAAATACCAAAAATACTTCCACACTTTTCCATCCAAAGTCATAACTCCAACGTACTCTTTAAACTCCCATAAAAAGACACTGGCACACAACCCATCGGGACAATGCCAAAAGATTTATCGGCAAGTACGAGTACTCCAGACCCCACATATAAAAGTATTAACATTCACGCCATGTCAACACAGGCTTATGTGAGAAGTTCGGTCTAAATAGCACCTGCCACATTTCACTTAGTTTGAAAATTGTCAAAACTTTTCGACACTTGTACTTGGTGTACTCGGGAAGTTTTCGCGTATGCTCTAAAAGCGACACAGAATTCGACGACGTTACTAATGTGGTGACCAGCCTTTACATACCGAGTTTCCTCCGTGTCTCGGAAAGCACGTTAAGCCGTTGGCTGTCATTTGTAGATCTTTGACAGTCGTTAAAGGTAGTCAGTGCCCCAAAAAGTCTGACAACCAGTCTTACCAAGGGGTATAGTACCTAGTACTAACTGGGTTGTGGAGGTCAGATAGGCAGTCGCTCCATGTAAAATACGAGTATTCAGCTGCATCCGGTTAGACTGGAAACCGACCCCAACATAGTTGGGAAAAGGCTAGGCAGATGATGATGACTAATGTGGCGCTAGCTAATGTATAGAATGAGCTTGTTGTGGGTGTTTATTTATTTGAATAAACTATATTTTTTTTGTTGCTAGAGTAGTCTACGAGTGAGTGACCAACTTTAACCTGAACTAGGGTGCCAGTGAGGAAGAAATTTCAGTAAGAAGCTAAGCAGCGGTTACTTGTTAGCAAATAATAGCAGAATATTGGTTACGATTGACTGATAAGTATGGAACAATGTGTTTCATCTGCTAATCAGTGATAGCCTAGTGGTGTGACCGATAGACTCCCAAGTCACAGGTTCCAAGTTTGAACCCAAGACACGCATCTCTGATTTTTCGGATTCATGTGCGTATTGTACAATCATCACTTGCTTCGGTGAAGGAAAACATCGTGAGGAAACCAAACCAGCATACCGGAGAGATATGTTTTCTCGACTGCATGAAAAGCCAATTCAGAGGCCCATGGGCGGCATAAAACCATGACACCATGTTAGGCACTAACCACACGAAAAGAAGTAGAATCTGCTAAGCATGATGTTTATGGCAAACTCGTCTTTGATCATTTATTACCGTGATCAATGACAACTCATGCTCACCATTAAATATTTTATAAAATTCCTAATTACGACCTCTCAAAATAATATAAGTCTATGAAATTTACGTCAAATACGTTAAAAATACTCGTTAAATAACATCAACTCCAATGTTTGGAACTAGATAACAACATATTGAGAAACAAAATAATTTTGGAACACACATACGTACCTACGATTACGGAAAGCCATTTAACATAAAGTATCTTCATCCAGACCAGATTCCATGTAAACACATTCCATTCATGCTCTAATTTGGCCAAAGACAATAAATCTAATACAGCCATTTGTCAAAGTAAGCCACTGGTCATAACGCTGCGTCACCATAAGTTGTAAGTCAAAATAATGGCCGGCCACGTCGGCCACCAAGGCTGGTTACCCAGAATGGCCACATTACTCAATTTTAACTGTTAATGTAGATATCCACCAACCGAGTCTTTAGTGGTGGCGACCACTTAAGTCGATTGCAAGTTCTGCAACAAATGTTCGCACGTAAATTTTGAAAAGTCGTAAATATTTTGAAGTTTTAATGCTTCGTCGTACAATAGAAAAGGTTTGTGTTTTGTTTTTATTTCTAAATTAAACGCGTTTGAAGCTGTGTCAGGACTAAACCGCGTCAGGAATTTGAAAGTGCTGCTTCGTCATAAAATTGACTTCAAAGTACAATCCATATCCTTAAAAATCTTTTAAAAACGAAAGTAACTGTGTCATAATGGGTGTAAAAATACCCTTAACGAAGCTGAAAGGCACTTGTTCTCCCCCTCATTGCAATCATGTTTTTGTTATAGACCATACCTGGAAACCTTTTAGTTATGGATATATTGGGGGTCTAAGTTTCAAGTTTTTAATGTCGACGACCCCCGCACTATTCAAGCATCCATCAGAACTATCTTTTGATTGAGTCCTACCGTAAAACGTGATTTTTTACCCCAAAAAAAAGTCTTTTCCCAGCAATAATTTTTGCGTAGAGATACTTAGTTTGATGTACAGAATGCTTGGTTAACGGCTTCGTGAAGGCTCCGTTTACATCTTGTATGTGTGTCACAGTCTGTCTGTTAATGTTTCACAGTTTTCACACCTAAACCACTTAAACGATCCTTATAAAATATGACAAAATGAACCCTGCTTTTTTTTGGGGTGGGAAATCATCAAATGACTCCTCCCGCTCTGGGCGGAGCGCAAGGGAGCCTCAGACTTTTACTGACGAAAACCCATCCATGTTCCTTCTTTTGCCCTTGTGTTCCAGGGCCGCGGTATCTCTTTCGAACAGTCCCGGAGCCCTGGCAGGCATCGGCCCTTGAGGGCCCCTCCTGTTTGCTGACAGCTATTTGAGGCACTTGTGGAACACGAACGCGCCGTCGATACGGCCTGTCGTCATAAAACGGACGGACGGCATCAAAATAAACCCTGCCTTTCTTGTTTCTTGGTCATGACGTCATTGACAAATAGTTAAGAGAGGTCTAGTAGCTCAGAAAAAGATGTTACGCAATTATCTTCTCGAGAACACGCCTTCCATTATAAACACAAAAATAAACGATTCAAGATCAAACAAGAAATATATTGTCATCTCAACTCCTCGCAGAAAACATTTTTAAATCTAACAAGGTACATAATAAAATTGCAGAAAACAACTTTAAAACAACAACAATAAAGTATAAAATGTAATTTTCTCCACGTTCACGTTTGGAAAAATTGTGATCCTGGCTCCGCCTTGCGAACAAAATGAATATTTGATATGCCCTTTCTCCTTCTTTATGTTGAAGCTGGGAACAGATAACTATTATTTTTAAATAATATAAACAACAGATGGTGTTTGCATTTACGCTGTATTTTAAAAGTATTAGTAAGGTTATATTTTGCTGTAAATAGATTTATTGAGGTGAAAATGAACGAAATGAAAATACAGACTCAGAGATTTTATTTTTAGCTTTTACATAACAGAAGGGTTAAGCAGAGGTGTACCTAATAGTATACCAGCATTTCACCAGTAATGTTTTAAGTCAATAGGGGCAAGCCTATTGCCATCAACCGGGCACAAATCCAGACTCTGTGGCTGCCACTAAGAAATGTCTGATGGTGAAACCTAATAACACTTTGCCCGACCCGGTAATCGAACCCAGTACCTCATGCTCAGCAGTCGCGCTTGCAACCACTAAACCAACAAGGCAGCCCAGCTTTTAACTGATAAAATAACACTTAGGTCACCGTATGTTACCTTTGACTTAGGTACCATAAGTTATTTAATGCCTGATAAAGTTAGGTTATCTTAGAAGCCGCAGGCTGGAGACAAGAGGGAATCAATTTCAAAGTGCTTCATATTTCCAGAACAACTTTGAACACGACTAAGGTTAAACTGTAGATCCGATACATTGTTTTTCTATCATCTTTGTCGTCTGTAGAATGGGACTTCGCCCATCGATAAGTATGACATTGACAGGTTCAAAACTTAAAAAAAAATCGGCAAGTGCGAGTTGCACTCGCACACTGAGGGTTACGTATAAACTTGTAGTATTTTGTTATTAAAATATGTATTTTACGGTTTTCAGATTTTTTCCTTTACATGGGCTTTAAGACTTTTCTTCTTGTCAAATTTCATGATTCTAGGTCAAAGGGAAGTACCCAATAGGTGATTCCCGATGAAATTGCAAAAATATGCGAATATCTTTTGATCGCGTTGACATACAAGTTTGATTTTTTCACTGCTCCAAGGGGTAGCAGACTTGAGTATTTGATAGAAATGATGATAATTTCAGCTTGACAGCTCCACGAGTTCCTGAGAAAAAGGGTCTTGACATACGGACAACTAACTGATGCTATAAGGGTTCCGTTTTTGCCGGCTGAGGTACGAAACCCTAAAAAGAAATTCTAGGTAAAGCCAAATTGAATTCTGAATTACTACTTTGGCACGATCTGATTGCATTTAACATAATCTAGTGTGTTAAAAATATTTAAAAAACTAGTTGGTGCCCAAAAAATATTACTTCCCATTTTGAATCGAATTTTGTTACCAATTTCAAGGGTTCTAATTCACGGAACCCTAATTCTTATTCTAAAATAAAAGTAGTTTTAGTTACTCCTTATGACATCAGCTATCTGCAAGTAAAAGTCCCGTCAAAATGGCTCCAGACGTTTCGGAGATTAGCCAGAACAAACAGACAGACGGACAAAAATTTTAAATAATGTGTTTTTGTTATGCGTACCAATACATACTTTCATATGAATTAAGTTAAAAGCTTTGATATTACAAACAGACACTTGAATTTTATTTATTTGTATAGATTATGTACAGTTTTTCAAAACACTCAACATACCCCATAATATGTCACAGCAATCCCATTTTAAACCCCTATCTATATTACGTGACAACAGAGAATATGATAAAATTATTCTCAACGAATCAGATGGTTTCCCATGAGGACGGTAAAAGCTGCAGACGGGAGGCGAATCCGCAATGAATTACTATGCCAAAGCTATGCAAAGACAGAATCCCTTACCTTTCTAATACGATGCAGATCACGAAAATGGCTCCAAATGGGAGACTAATTGGCGACTAGAAGCATCGTCTTTGAAAGGTAATTTTAACTTAAATATTTTAAGAGCAATCTATTTTTGGAGCAGACTGTCAGAATTAAAATAGGTACGATAGATTTATCTCATCAAAGTTGCAAGAGGTTGAAACGATCAAGCGGCAATATTCGATTTAATCGCGACTACTTTCAATCCCGAGGGAGAACTCGTGAACACAACATATTAAACATTCACCTGAATACTAAAGAAATCCAATTAACTCGGCAGATTCAATTCACGAAATAAGCGCCCAAAGCATTTCACATTATTTTTATTCCACTCCCAAAACTTCATTCTCTTATTCCCGCGGGCATAGAGCACCGAAAATTCAAAGAAACATAAACAATTTGAAATATCCAAGAGAATTTCTATAGAGAAAAACTCGTAAAGTTACTGGGCCATAAAACACAGTGCAGCAGTCTCTGGAATAATCTAGATTTCTGAGAGAAAATAAGGTCCCGATTTTCGGGTGCTATTTCCAGATCTATTACAGACGTTAGGCCCGAATTACACGTGGCTAGTTTTTTCAGCTCAGAGAGCAAAATGGTGCCAGTTAGCTGGCAAGTAATATTCTGGAATCGTGTGTGCTAAACTATTCTCATCTTTAGACTAGTAAGCTTGTGAGATAGATAGCTAGAATGATAGTTTAATAAGATTTGGTTCTATTTTTGAGCTAGCTTGGGGCTTGCGAAGCTGGTATAAATATAGTAGTTGTACATAGTGGTCAGTAAAAAATAACATCAGTAATAGTAAATCGTAAATAATTCTCTCTGTCCACTAGTTTGTTTCACAAAAACTATAAAACAGAGCCGCTCAGTGAAGCTCCATTGGCGCCCAGAACACACATCGGCTCACGCGTGATAAAAATGCATACCAGCATTCCAGTAAGTGATTGTGAGTGCACTCGGACACTCCAGGAGCTCGTATCTAAATAATAAGAGCCGGGTCGAGCACGGGTCGATTTTCAAGGTATAAGGACCTTAGCGAGCGCTGCTTAAGGTCAGTCCGTGGATGGGTGATCCATTACATACCGAGTTTTAAGCACGTTAATCCCGTTGGTCATTTGTAGATCTTTTCAGTCATTACAGGTTGACAGTGGGCTGAAAGTCTGACAACCAGTCTTACGAAAGGGAAAAAAATCGTATTACCCAGTACTAACTGGGTTGTGGAAGTCAGATAGGCACTCCAAGTAAAATACTGGTATTTAGCTGCATCCAGTAATACTGGAAGCCGACCTCAATATATCTAGGAAAAAGACTAGACAGAATAGATGATGACACTCGGATACTCTCACAAAGCCAAGACAAAACTATACAAACTTCGAAATTCCTCTACTCCCTAATCGCTGATAGTGAGACAGGAGCCCTAGGGCAGTCAGCCGTTTTTAGGACGTTAGTTTTTTGGTACATCGATAAAGTACTAAGTGAACCTCGTTGTGGATTGTTCAATGTGTGATCATTTAGTTTTTATAAGGTTGAACTAAAAGGAATGTAGTTTTTACGGGCAGTCGTTTAGAGACTAACTATCTCATATGAGGCTAATGGACTGAATATGGGGAGAAAATGAAATCGTTATTGGAGAAACAAGCAGGTAAGATTGGCAAGAAAATATTATTCTTTCTTTACGATTATGATTGGAATGAATGAAAATGGAGGATGTATTCGAAAAAAAAAATGTATTGATGTACCAGTACTAACTGGGCAGTGGAGGTCAGCTAGGCAGTCACTCCATGTAAAATACTGGTATTCAGCTGCATCCGGTTAGACTGGAAGCCGACCCCAACATAGTTGGGAAAAGGCTAGGCAGATCATGATGAAGACCAAAGAAAAAATATTTAATTGCCTAATGCTGCAAGATATTTATCATAGACGTAAAATGCACTTGATTCAATCAAGTAATTTTATTTGAACTTAACATAGGTAGCATTTAGATTATTTCAATATTACATACAGATTATTATTATTTTGACAATGGTAATTGTGTGGTAGTACGTAAGAAATTCTGTGTTAGTATATAAGTAGTTGAATTATTTAATTTTAAATGTGTGTCTGTTGTTCCGCCACAACTAACTTTATTTTTATTTGTCTGTTTTCGAGTAAAATGACCATCTTATTATAACATCCTATTGTAACGAAACCTACATTTACGAATAAATTTGTTTTGATTTGATTTGTTTATGTACCACCTTTAGATTTTTAGTATACCCACGCACATTTTGCAGATTTATTCACCCTATTTTCTAAAAATAAACTCTCATAACAATAACAAAACAATATTATGGTAATGGGAGATTTTGCCCCAAATATGATCGCGAATAAACTAGTACACCAAAAAGGATACAGAGCTTCCATTGAATTCGCATCCACAAAGCGAACTAGACCCGCTTCATATGAATCATTCAGCAGTTTGCGTTGCATCTGCAGTATAAACCGCCTTAACAGAAATCCGGTTCCGTATACCTCCAAGCATTATTCGTAAAACGTTGAAAATAGCTTATTTCATAACATTTAAGCTCATAGCACCGTATTAACAATTCTTGCTGCCTCGAAAAGCAATATTTTCGGGTCGGGAGCTCTGCTAGAGATTAAGTGCGTATATAATGGCATGACTCTTCCTCTGCAACCTGCTTGCGACGAAAAAACATGATACATCTTTACCAAATTAACCTACCAAGCCTGAAAATGTAAACGCATTCAAAATTCGACCTTTCTGCCCTTGAAAAAAGATTTCCGCGAAATTTTTCGGCGGTAAATGTGTCTTTGTCAAACATAAAGGGAAGATTCTCCAGAGTTCCTTTGGAAGCAAGCGATCAATATAAACGAGAGTGCTTGTCAAATGATAAGCATGTTCATAGAGGTTTTAAATTCTTAAGGTTCTTATACAGTTCATAAACATTCGGGAGATTGTAATGGGGATCATTGGGAGTGATTTTAAGGTACTTTGTTGTCATAATAATGTGTTTTCACGTAAAGGGTCGCTTATCTTTTGTAACGTGCTGATATCACGCGTTCAACTGCTCTCGTTTTTGTAACGCCGTGGTGATCTAGAAAATTTTCGATCGACTTTTTATTCGCTACGGTCAAATGAAACGTATTACAGGATTTAAAAAAAGTCAATGGGCATTTCGATACATATTATTGAAAAATCACCTTTTAAGCAAGGAATTGCTTGTATTATGAGAGAGGAGGATTTCCGTATTAAAACCCCATAATTTTCGATTCGTAGTGAGTTCTCATTTGATCTAATCCGCAGCGAAGGGCTCGCGTAAGACCACGTGAGCAGGTTTTAAATAACAGCTGATAAAATTATGGTAGTTTGACCAATCGAAGCAATTCAATAATTATGATATTTTAAAGACTAGCACACACTAAACCAGATGTTTTAAAATTGATTACAATTGTGACGTTTAAAATACGTTTGTTTTTGAGTTCATCCCATATTTTATTTTAGTATATGGAGGACTTACAGCTAATAAAAACAAACAAAAAGGGAATAATAGTCACCAGAAAGCCAATTACAAATCCTCACGTATAGACATATAGTAAAAAAAAAATGGTGTGAGCACAAACACAGGAAACACACCGCTTAAATCAAAGTAAGAAGAATATAAATATACTTGGTTTGCAATTAAATGACTAAAATAAAATAATAGTGAATAGTAAAATAATAAAAACATAATACAACCTACCAACCTATTTTTGATAAGATCTTAAGAATTCGTTTCTTAATATGACAATGAGATCCTACTGCAGTACCCAGTATTCCAAATCTTATCGTTGTATTTTTCACTGGTACACCGTCTAGCTAAACATTAGTTTATGCAAACTACAACGTTGGTCGACTAACATCATTGAATTACGGTCACCGTTCCATTATTAACTACTCTGATATACCTCTAGAACACATACCTACATGTGTATTGGAACGTATGTATGTGAAAAGCTATGTATAGGCATGTATATGTGGAGCTATTGAGGCAATTCTCTACATGTTAGCTTGCGTCACGGTCTGATATTCTTGGCAGTAATAGTGTAACATTCGTGGAGATTAATTCGTTATTTCTTTCAATTTACGTGGTTTTATCGATGAAAGTGATTTTGGTTAGACGACCTAAAGATAGAGAGATATGTGAATAATTAATTTATTTGTTTATTTACTTAAAACACATACCACTATCATCACAAGCTTACCTGATACAGTAGTGTAAAAAAGTGAAAGAGTGAGTGTGAGTGAGTGTGAGTGTAGTGTAAGTGTAGTGTGTGTGAGTGAGTGAATGTGTGTGTGTGTGTGTGTGTAAAATGTGGACATTCCTCTATGTAAAAACTGACGTCTTTAGTGACGTTTTTGACGTCAGTAATTTCAGAACTCTATCTGCGATGATCCTTACATAGTGTCCATGGAGTTTCTTGCCTGTTCTTCTTCATAGAGATCTACTTAGGAAAGTTAGGGAATGAGCTACTACTTGGCAAGTACTTTTACAGTTTTTATGCCTTCTGACTGGGACTGTAGCTACATTTCATTGTGTCTTTGTTTCGACAGTTCAAAAATGCCTGTAACTGGCCTACTTGAAATAAATGCTTTGATTTTGATTTTACCGACTATTTTTTTACGTTTATATTAATTTTTTAGGGTTCCGTCTTCTCAGTCCTCTACCTCAGTCGGCAAAAACGGAACCCTTATAGGATCACTTTGTTGTCCTTCTGTGAAGACCCTGTTTTTTCAGGAACGCGTGAAAGTATTAATCTGAAATGAATATCAGATACTCAAGTCTGCTACCCCTTAGAGCAGTGTAAGTTAACGCGATCAAAAGATACGACCGTGTATGTCGCATATTTTGCGATTTCACAAGGGAATCAAAACCTGCCAGGGCTGCGGGACTGTTCGAAAGAGATACCGCGGTTCTGGAACACAAAGGGCAAAGAAGGAACATGGATGGGTTTTAGTCAGTACATGTCCGCCCAGAGCGGGATATGATGATTTCTCATCCGAAAAAAAGGGAATCAAAACCTATAGGGTATTTCCCGTTGACCTATTAATCCTGAAATTGAAATTTGGCAAGTAGCAATTTCTTACAGCACATGTAAAAGAAAAATCTGGTATTGCATACTAAGATATATATATATTAAGATCACAGCTACAAATAAATACAGAGTTACAAAACCCATATTATGTATTTGTGACTGCTAGACTTACAATGGTGTCAGTAGTCTCTTTTCATTCCACTTTCAAATTAATCGTCATTAGCGTAGCTATTCACAAAAGCTTAAATTCGATCAGTCGTCTATTTATATATTTTTGGCATTACGAAAGCGAGCGAGATGGACATACGACTTTCGGAATCGAAATCGAATCGAAGCGTTTGTGAATAACTATGCAATTGATCAATAGATTCTTAAGAAGCCCATTTAAACATCAGATATTAGCAATTCGACATAATGACGATGTACAAAGCAAAGTAATTTACCGAAATAAACACAAATTATCATTAATTCTGACTGTCTTGTTAGTCTAGTGGTCGCAAGCGCGACTGCTGAGCATGAGGTCCTGGGTCCGATTCCCGGGTCGGCCAAAGTGTTGTTGGGTTTTTCCATCAGGAATTTCTCAGTAGCAGTCACGAAGTGTGAATTTGTGTCTGGTTGATGGCAATAGGTTCGCCCCCTATTACGTGGGAATTAAACATAACTGGCGAAATGTTAACCCTTCTTGGATTACAGGCGTTATGTTATGTTATCATCAATAATTTTATTCCGAACTGTTACACAAGGATGTACAACATTCGAAAGAGTATATTACCAAAAGAAAGCACACAATATTCTTCTCACACTTGGTCATTTTTTGTTGCACAAGGGAGACTGAGTTCTTACAAAAATATATGTCCTGGCAACCTGCCCAGATTTCTGGAGAAATTCCAGTAACTGGAATTGGCGTTTTACTCAAATAACAAGAAATCGTGGTAACATTGGATTAGTCCTTCCAATTGAAATATTTAATTTTCTTTTGTAATTGTATCTTTAATTAGTTTTTTTATTTTCCTACTTTGTGTTTTGAATAAATAAATAGGTTTTTATTCTAAGAATACTGTTTTTTTTTTTTAAATGAAAGAAACTAATTCTTAGAAGTGGTTTCAAAGAGCGTCAGTGTAAAGATTTAAAAAGACGTAAAGACTTTCATACATTACTCCAAGATAAATAGTGATGGCATAAATATAGCGCAGTCAACCAACATTTTTCTGTGCATCAAACTAAGTAACTCTAAACAAAAATTATTGCTGGCAAAAGACTTTGGGGTGTAAAATCACGTTTTACGATAGGACTCAATGTCACGCACTCAAAACATGGTACTGATGGATGCATCTAATAGTGCGGGGGTCGTGCAAGGTAAAATAAAGTTTTAACATTAAATTGCATTTAAAAATAAACTTGTGAAAAAGTTAGACCCTTTTAGTTAATGCTATTGCTAAGCACGATCGCTGTGTTCCAATAATAATAATATCTTGGGACAACCAACACACCGCCATCTGATCCCAAACTAGGCAGAGCCTGTACTATGGCAACCAGACAACTGATAAACACACTTATATATTTCTAAATACATACATAAACGTACACGTATTACACGTAACGTATACGTATTTATATTATAGATAAATTACACACCCAGATACAGAACAAATAATCGTACTCATCGCACAAAGATTTGTCCTGTGTGGGAATCGAACTCACGACCTCCGTTCTAGCAGCCAGGGTCACTAACCACTAGACCAACAGGCCAATCAAATCAATTGGCAAGGCAAAGATGACAGTAAATTATTGATACCGTCTAAGAGCAAGTTTCAGTTTCGTATGAATTAAAAAATGTGTAATAGTCTTTATAGGCCAAAGTACTGATGCATAAAGAAGGCGGGCTATCCGCCAGTTCCAAATACAAAAGTCATAACGCATAGACAGCTGTAAAAGTCATGGCCAACCTAAAAATAGGTCTGAGTGGAATAGTACTTTACAGAGTCGATATTTATGAAGCAAGAATTATTGCCATCCCAAATCGTAGGATCTAATATCTCCATATTTATGAATCAAATATAAGAATATTTGATTCTCACGCCTGAGGGATATTAAAACACATCAAGCATTCCTTTCTCCCTTATAACTGGGTGTCTTAAAAGTCGATAATCTGAGAGGGGTTAGGTCTAGGCCTATTCTATTAGCGCTTACATAATCTATCGAAAAGAATCAATCTAGATGAAAGTGTCTGCTAAAATATGGTGAAATATGCGTTTAGAAATCGACAGCCATTTGTCTAGTCCTCAGAAAATGGAAACTTTTTGTCGATTAGTTGACCAAAATAACAACAACCAATAAGACCATAGCGTTGAGACCAAACTTTGGCCAAAATAGCAGGAAACTGGTGCCTTGACACAGTGAGGCGGGGTCGCGGCAGGCTATGAAGGAGATGGCGGAACGAACTGGACAGATTCCATCAGAACTGGAAGGTGGACGCGTGGGTTCGTCGTGAGAAATGGAAAGAGTGGAGGAAGGCCTTTGTCCAGGAGTGGGACAGGAGAGCAGGCTAGGAAAAAAAAGAGTAAAAGGGAATACACGACAGTCTTTTTTTTTCGGATGGGAAATCATCAAATGATCCCTCCCGCTCTAGGCGGAGCGGAAGGGACTGACTAAAACCCATCCATGTTCCTTCTTTTGCCCTTTATGTTCTAGGGCCGCGGTATCTCTTTCGAACAGTCCCGCAGCAATGGCAGAGTCCCGCAGCCCTGGCAGATACACGACAGCCTGTATTTAAGATTTAATAGGCTTTCAGAATCCTATAGAAATCTTCAGAAAACAACAAAGAAAATGCTTACATAACTTAAGATAGCCACAGCACTTAATTTCGAACAAAATGGCGTCTTTTAAAAACAAAAAGAAACGTCTTAAAAGGCATCCATTATGGAAATTAATCTAAATTATAATACCATTAAGTAAAACAAATTTGGTACTGTCGTGTCGTGTCGAAATGATAAAAAAGATACCTTCGCGTTATGATACATGGGATACTTAATTTCAAGTGCTACGACGCACATAAAGAGCGAATTTAATCAAGCCGGATTAAGGTAGGGTTTCGGTTGTAGCGAGTTGAAAAAGTTTGTATATTTAATGAACTGAAAGTGGTCTGGAATGCTATGGCAAGATTGCTTGGATATATAATGAACCAGAAGACAATGAAAACTAAGACGATGTTTGCCATGGAGCTGACAAAAAAACTCGGTGTGAAAAAATTTTAAGTAAAAAATGGGCCTGTTTCATTTTCTTGTGTCAAATATTTAAATTTGGAAGGCGAAGGTATGCTGCGCCGACCAAATTACAAAAATTGTGTGTAGATTTTATTTTCTATTTGAATTTCTCTAACCAAAGATGATGAATTCGACATGTTGGGCAAACAGATTGACATACAGCAAGATTTGGAGTCACTTTAAATGGTATGATATTCACCAATGGCACTGAACGTGACCAGCACATTTAAACTGCGTTTATAAAAAATCCGTTTCATCATGGTCATACATTATTGCTGAAATTCGACTTTAGTCACCTTTAAAAACATGGTTGTATGAGAGAGATTGATAAAAAATAATGCCCAACATCCCGCTTCAATTTCCCACTGGAGCCATACACCAACCCGTTAGAACTGCGCCTGATAGTCGAATCCCAAATTGGGCCCGTCCCGACAAACGCCATTTTATTGTTTTCCCGCTCTTTCCGTGCGAGCGCCATGTTTTGTTCCACGTTCGTTTTTAGCCATTTTAATTACGTCACTACAAGGACTTCAGAATTAAAAGTTCTTTTGGCTTGTCAAAGAGTTTTTATTGAAGGTATGGAGCTGAAATTAACAAAATTTTGACATCGTTTTTTACATCCAATGTATTATTATTGGCTTTAACAGTAGAGGAAGACCAAAGGAACGATGGATGGACTGTGTGAAGGACGATATAGTAAGAAAGGAGGTGTCTGATGAGATGACGAGTAACAGAGAAGTATGGAAGAAGAAAATATGCTGCGCCGACCCAGAATTAATTCGGGTAACGGCAGGAGAATGATGACGTTTTAACACACAAAATTTCGAAGACTTGTGACATCTACCAACCCACACTGGGCCTGCGTAGTGGATTACAACCCACTTCCTCTCATTAAGAGTGATTACGTGGTGTAATAACAAGAGTAAATAATGCCGTGACGTCTGACAGAGGAGAATGGAAGAAGAAAACGAGTTGAATGTCCTCAAATAGAATGGGACAAGGGCAGGAAGATGAAGATGATCAACAAAGAATATCATTCGATATCCGAGTAAGTAAAAGGCCTAAGAGGTCTGCTCTAATTCAAAACAAGTCGTCCAAACGTAAAATAAAATAAACATTACATTTACATTGGTAAAACATTGCCTGAGGTAAAATAGTCGGCCGAAAACTAGTTATTTCATCATTCACATAATTTTGACAACGTCATCGCCCACTTTCCCTTGTACCCTCCAATTCAACTAACAGCTGTCAGAAAAAAGTAACACTCATTCCCCCACCGTTTACCCTGTCCATCACCATTAGGGCCTACTTACACGACACATAAAACTACGCTGTAATGCATCACTCCAACAAAAAACTTGCTACAAGTCCCGCAAACTTTCCTGATCTATTTTGTTCAATGCTCGAAGTCACTTTGACAGATACTAAAGAGAACTTCTGTCGTAAATTTCGAGTTTCTACTACAAAAGTGTCAGTTAGTTTCTATGAAAAGAATAAGTTTTATTCGTATCATGAGGGACTCGTCTGTGGGTGTACTAATGTGATGTGATAGATCGTGTCTGCTTTTTTATGTAACTATTTGATGATGATTGACTATTAAAATCTTTTAAGTAGTAATGCAATTCTAAGACAAGTCCACTGCTACATGGGATGAACACAGAGTGGTATGTCTCGTTAATTCTGTGGTTCATTTATTTGCCAACCGTCTAGTTTCGTCTCGACCGTGAGTTTCAGTGGACGATGTCTCCTACAGAGTACTACATTTCATACCAAGTGAATCAAAGTCCACGTGCGTATTTTGTGGCGTTGAAGTTTGTGGCTAAATACTAACTGCCGCACGGGTCGATCTTCAAGGTTTGGCTGCGCTTGCCTAGGTAGGTTGCTATGGATTGCCATGGATAGGTGACCAGCCATTACATACCGAGTTTCCTTCCTGCTTCGGAAAGCATGCTATTGTCTTACCAAGGGGTATCGTATTACCCAATACTAACTGGGCTGTGGAGGTATTACAATATTACTAATTCTGTGAGTACAATGGCGGTCTTATCGCTGATAGTCATATCTTTCAGACAAACGGTTGGATGAGCCAAACGAAAGTTAGTTTCATTCGTTTGTGCTCCACTTTGCATAGTGTCCAATAAATGCAAAAGTAAGTTTATTTGTTATCTTTTCACGCCTAAACCACTGAACCGAACATCCTGAAATTTTGTATGTACGTAATCAGGTGTACAGAAATGAACATAGGGTACCTTTCATCCCGAAAAAAAGTACTGTTCCCAAGGAAAAGAACAAGAACCTTCTTATGATAATAGATGGTGCCACGTGTCATTCGAATCATGTTTGAATTATACTATTACAAGCAGAATACAACCCGAATTGATGTCAAATTTTAAATTAACGCAAGCGAAGCCGCTGGCAAAAGCTAGTATATAATATAAATACAAAACATGAACAATTCTAATAAATATAAAGCATTCTTCAACCGACTCACATACCAAGAGGACTCCTAAAGATATCGCGACCGATACACAAACACAAAACAAATATCGCACATGATACTTCAATATCTAATTAAGCCTATCCTATTCCTCTACTAATTGGGTACTTGACGACTTAAAGATTGGTTATGTTCTTATGTCATGTATCGTATTTTCTCGAAATTGATTCAGTAAAGTTGAACGGGTTTATGAGATTGTGGTGTGTTATGTCTTAAGTGAAATTAATTTACCATTTATTTATTTATGTATTTATAAATAAGAGAACCAACAGCTATAACAAATAAGTAACAATTGTATGTGCAACACAGAGCCAATTACAAGTTTCCACGAGTAAACACAGAAAAGTTATTAGAAATCTTAGGATCACTAGTTAACATACATGACATTATCACTAGTTGGAAGACGGACTTGAAATTAATGTTATGTTAAAATTGTCAGTTGAGTTGATGATGTTAATTTTCGGTTTTCCGATATTATGTTCTTATGTGTGTTGGACTTTACCTTATTGGACATCGTTTAAGTTGATCAGCAGCTTGAATACCATCAGGATTGTGACGGAATGTGGCAGTTTCTCGTGGATGCGGGCTCCATTAGACAGTAGAAAAGTTGACAGGCAACCAATATCACTCTTATTAGACCTTTTTGAAGATATAAGTTTTTAAACTGTCATGGTCACTAACTTTATAATAATTAACCGTGATCATGGTGCTTGCAACAGCGCCGAAATATTGGGAACTCAAAACAAACAGTGGACATGGTAAATATGTCGTTTCTAGTGATTTTCGAAGATTCCAGTAACTTTGTAATAATACTGAACGGTTGATTCTGTCTACAGAATATTTTTGGTTATTATTTATACAAGTAGATTCTCTTGTAATCTTCATCAAATCTCCATGTATTTCATGGATATTAAGCTATAGGAAACGTATGCTAAAAATAGAGTCACAAGCAATTTTGTTCTGCTGATCACACAACAGCAAACCAACTCACAGACAAATTATAGAAAGAGCCATTACACAAATCATATGAAAAGACAATCAAAAACCGTTTAATTTCCTTGCCAACATCTTGGCAATCTAATATTAAAGATATAAGTATAGGTGTATGAAAAGGAAAGTCAGACACATGAATAATGATTGTGTTTTTGTCTCCGCAATTCTCGGAAGGACCCGGCTATAATCGTATATCGTATGGTCCCCAACATTCTTGAATTATGGACATCGCAGGAAAACATTTTGTTGAAGACCAGTGCGTGGTTAGCCAGGCCGCACCAGAGCAGCATAAAGCAAACTTATAGTATGTTTGAATAGTTAACAGTATGGGTGTATTGTTTATTTTTTTTACATTTGCTGGCTGTATTCTACAAAGTAAGACCCCTCCACGGCCTCGGGCAAAGCCAATTGCGTCAAGTGTTACGCGCGCTCGTCATTTGTTTCCTGGTGTGAGTACGCATGTCGCAAGGCGTAGTTTTAAATGATTTCTTTCTTTTGTTTTCTTTCTGGTGAAGACGCATGTCGTTTGAACGTGAAGCTCGTGGCCAAGGGGTGAAAAAATATTGTTACTATGTTAAATTACTTTTCAATACACTTTCTCGAAAACCGGTTCTTATCGCACTACGATTAGGTTCAACATGCAATGTATTTCACACACGTGGATTTTTTATATTTTTCGGCACACGTGCGGAAATAATAATTTTCACAGATAACTATACTTATATAATACTAAGTCCAAATGGGTTCAATGACTGTGGCCGGAGATTGTTTTTTATAAATCTCGGCAAAGATATTGTGTCTTTACGGCGTAAATATTTTTTGAGTATTTAAATTGTGTTTATTAATGGAATATCATAGATAAACATGATTATTTGAAACAAATATTTACTTTTATGAAGAAATTAACATTTATTTGTGTTCTAAATTCAAAAATATTTGCTTTTTTTCATATTAGGCTGTTTAGCGGCATCATACCTTTGCATCTTCTTCAACCTGGCGAAAGCAAAACGCGGAAAAAAAGCAAATTAAATCGTAGTTTCCTAATAATTCCTGACAAAAATACTTTCCGTTGCCATATTTTATTTCTTCGAAAGTGTATTGAAAAACGTCGTTTGATAGGCGTGGGGATTTGTTACTGCAGTTCTCGGCTCCATAATACCCTTGTTTGCAGCTCGGGGGTTAATTCCGCCTCGAATGAAATAACGATGTTTCCCCTTTATATCAAAATGTACTATTCTGGTTTCGGAGAATACGGTATTATGTATTGTGTTTTCCGATTTGTCGAAGTACATATTCAACGAATTTATGAAAATTACCAGAGCCAATGCCTTTTCTAAAAACCGAATGGAGTTATTATTTGAATCAAAAAGATTTTAATTATCGTTTTCATTTTTGTGTAAATTGGTTACAAAACTATCAATTAGTTCTATTTAAAGTTCAATAATTTAGTAAAGCAAACATGTTTCGTTTTATTTATGATAAAACTACTACTGAAAATATTGAATTTTCCAGACATGAATTGTTTCTAAAATCGTGTTCACGCCCGAACAGGTTTTAATTTACATTTTGTGATGCATGATGGATTGACAATAGTTTCATTTAACTATTGAAAATAATTAAAACAATTGTAAACTTATCAAAAACGAACAGCTAAAGCAATATTATTCTATTGCTGGACTTTAACCTATTGTAGAAAATGATTGTAATTTTTGCCATATTTTTGCGAAACTAAAGTTGTAAGCGAAAAGAATTAAAACAAAATGGAGTACAATAGGATGGACAGAGATAGTTGGTCGCTATGAAAAAGTAAAGAGCTCCCAGAGACCAAGACTAAGCAATCAGAGGCAAATAGAATGTGTAACTTACTCAGAACTTTTCAAAGATGGTGCACTTCTACCAACTTTTAAAGTGGAAGAAGCAACGCAAATGCTTTGCACATATAATAGTATTCATGAGAAAGTTATGCCATAAAAGTTACAAAACGACGTAAAAAGGAATGTTGAAGATAATTGTTTGTCCCTATTAATTGCTATCGTGGAAAGTTAATTTTACTTTAAACTGGAATATATGTTTGATACTAGCATCAAAGACAGTTTTCCGGGAAACGCGCATTGCTTTAGAGTAGGATTTTCATCATAACTGTTTATGAAATTATTAATAAATTACTAAACATTTCTGGTATATTCATTCAAGTTTGAAGCTGCAGTTATATTTCACTACTATATTTTATGCTTTTGTGTTTTACTTATAGTAAAATGAGAAGCACAAATAGAACTATAGTTTGATACTATCTGAGGACTATCAGCCGCTTACTATTCTGGCTTTATTTATGAGCATTTATTCCAACTAATGACGCGGAACAAATGAAAAATTTCAGGTAACCACCCTCGTTCTGTTATACCTCGAGGGCTAGTGGATGTAGGCACATATTTCTCATTTAAACTTCAAACCAAGCAAAATAATTTAATTACACTCTTCACACCAGCATTTAGTCAGAATTAAAGACAATTACTCACTCAGCCACCCATGCTTAACAAGGCTACCGCAAGGTTCGCGTTAATTTTATCAGCGTCCCTCCCCATCGATCGTGGGTAGCCGCTTTAATACCAGCTTAAGTCGCACGTCACTGCAATGTGTTGCCTCGTGTGAGGACGGCCTTAGCCGCTGTCCATAAATATTTTATTGTGACGAAAATTCTGGAAGTAATTGATGTTTGTGGAGCAGTGTGTTGTTTAATAGTGTCGATAAAAATAATCTTTTATACACGGCATTTCATTCTGGGGTGATATTATACAATTTTTTTTGAAGATGAGGATCAATGTTGGACAAGTGGTAACATTTACGAATTACGTATCTTAGTTCGTGGGTTCGTACTCGACTGTTTTTTTTTTCTTTTTTCTTAGCCTATGTTGTGTCCCACAGCTGAGCAAAGGCCTCTTCTTTCTCCATTCAAATCTATCTGTATTGTGCAATTTCTGGCCCCGTTTGCAGCGCGATTATGATCAGATCGTCACACGACCTGACAAATACTGTTATTTTGAGGAATTTATTTCATCACCAGGCAGTGCTTTGAAAACGGTGAAAGAATAACATTAGGAAACTGGCATCTCTAAGAAACAAAAGTTCGAAGTAATTCAAATTCATTTATTTGTCCGAAGATGGTACAGACGCCAGCACATCAGGCTACCCGAAACTGTCAAATTTTCCCAATCAACCTTGTACCTAATGCTTTAGCGATAAAGTTGAAAATCAATTAAAGAAATTTGACAGATTGTAGTAGCTTGATGTGCTGGTGTCTGTACATTACATGGTAATGACATCTCTTTCGCGTTCTGGGCCCACGTGGTACGGTCCACTCCCTCTGAAAGAGCGGAGGCCAGTCTCCCGGCAGTGGGAAACTTGTAGGCTGGTAATCCCACTACGTCAGTTTTTTTTAATCGCATAGGTAGTCAATCCTTCGTTGAATATCGATACTAGGACAAGGTCGACCCAAACATCTGAAAAAGATTTTCACAAGCAGCAAAACACTTAACATACAAGAACCCTTGACCCTGTTTTTGTCTAGAACAGAGCAAAGTGACTAAAATCCTTTTCTTTCACTAGCAAAACTTTCCCGCACTAGTGTGCTAACGCTTTCTATTTCCCTCAACCCCCAATTATTTTGCGATTCTATCATTACAAGGAAATGGGAGATCAGAAAAATAAAGAGCTTTATACATTGTGTGACTTTGACAGTTCGAATAACAGTGAGCTTAGGAGTGACCTCAATATTATATAACTACTTTGGTATTACTGTGAATGAGGATACAGAATTTCCACTAAGTGAAAATTTATTAGCCAATAAAATGGCCAAGTTGTTAAACAATTGTTTAAAAAAAAGTGTTCTCTTTTTTAGAGAATTTAAGCCTGATTGACGGCTGAGGATTCGTTAGTGAAGCTACCAACCAGCCGAATGACGAATCTTTTTGACACGCCATTATCTATTATCATTAAATTGGTGTCTACTTGATAGTATGGACGAGCTTGTGGCTATATCATAACATACGCACGGGTCAACCTTGAAGGTTAAGCAGCGCTAGCCTGGATGGATCCGTAGATGGATGACCATCCATTACATATCAACTTTCGTCCGTACCTCGGAAAGCACGTCAAGCCGTTGGTCCCGTCTGTCTTTTGTAGATCACTGACAGTCGTTACAGTTAGTCAGTGGCCCGAAAGTCTGACAACCAGTCTTACAAAGGGGTATCGTATTGCCCAGTACTAACTGGGTTATGGATGTCAGATAGGCAGTCGCTCTATGTAAAATACTGGTATTCAGCTGCATCTGATTAGCCTGGAGGCCGACCCAATATGATTGAGAAAATGCTAGGTAGACGAAGATGGTGATGATGGTGTTTATTATGTAAATGGTACACCAGTATTGTCACCGATTCTTCAAAATCCATCGAAAGGTCGCTTTCTGAGATAAGACCGCCTTTTGTGTTACCATAATTATTTAGGTTTTAGGTTTAAAGATATTTATTCTCAAAAAAGACACAAAGTCACTTACATGAGAACAATGCTTAAAATTAATTATGTTTAAGTTCGTCATAGACGACACGGTAGCATTACAATATTATTATGTTTGTATACAACCATCCAATGGATTCAGATTTTAGGAAGGGTGTTATTTGTGATCAAATATTCAGCTAATCGAGTTTTGAATGCATTGAATGATTGCATTTTTTTAATACATGAGGGTATTTTCTGGTTCAATAAAATTGTGCTCCTTCAAATGTTAACAGTTTTTTGCTAAACTTAGTTCTCATCTTCGGCAAAATCAGAAAACTAGCTCGGCGACTGCTACGTTGGGTTACTTGCTTTACTTTTGTAAACGATATCGATGTCTGTATACTTTAGTTGAGTGCCTTACGGATGAAAATACATGTGTTGTAAATAATATTTAACCAAAATAATGAACATTAGACAGTTATATATTATATAACTGTCTAATGTTCATTATTTTGGTTTCCTCATAAATTTTGCTTGTTGATGTTAAATATGGGTAGTTAAAAATTATTTTTATTATTTTGTTTTGTGCAACTTGAAGACTTGCAAGCTTCGTCTTGGCCGCACTTCCCCAAATTTCTATCAAATATAATAAGTGTGGTTTTACTAAGGCGTTATTGATGGTGTGACGCAATCTATGTAGGTTTTATGTCTACTACTCTGGTGATGGTGGTGTGGTGGTGATGGTAAGGATTTCCTTCCAACGTATTTCTTGACTACATTATTATTATGCTTGACCCGCTCAGTTCCGCCTACTGAAAAAAAGGACACACACCAAAAAAATAACCAAGAGCCAAGAATATCTGTCCTCGCTTTCATTTCCATACTTCCTATAAAGTGAACCTTTTGCACCTGTCTATTGTCTCATATTACTCCTAATACTACCTATAAGAGGGACCCTCTTTCCATTCGACAGGTGCCTTCAGCCAATAAGAGAATTTTGGGCTTTATCAATGTAATAAATAGGATGGCTTTGTCGAAGGCAGAGTGTTGACATTTCCTGAGTTTTTGTAATAATGCAAGGTTTTTTTTGAAATTTTGTTCTTTGTTTTAGTTGCTATGTTAGTTATTTATGATGATTGATGTCCACGTGTATTTCGTTATATGTTGGATAAGAGTTTTCTTTTTCGGGAAATTCAAGGTCTTGGAGAAGAAAATTCATGAGAACTTGGCGTGATGATTTGGCGGTGAGTGTTCTATTCTGAGACATCTGGGCTGGTCAATTTTTATTTTATGAAACTAGGAAATTGTGTAAGAATCGTTTTGGTGACTGTCTAATATAATTTTAAATTTTAAAGAGCGCTGTTTTTCAGACTGATTTAAATAAATTATTTTAATTGATTGAGGTTTTCTGTAAAAGAAGAAGGATATAAAAAGTACAATAAAATAATAATTGCCTCATTGGTCAAGTGGTTGCAAGCGCAACTGCTGAGCATGAGTTACTGGATTCGATTCCCCGTGTTATTGGGTTTTTCCATAAGAAATTTCTCATTGACTGCCACGGAGTCTAGATTTGTGAACGGTTCATGGCAATAGGCTCATCTTCTATTCCATGGGACTTAATACATAACCGGTGAAATGTGGGTGTACTATTACGTATACCCCTTTGGAGATTATAGGCGTGATGTTATATAAAAGAATAGTTATTCTCTTACAAACAGTCTAAAGTTCAGAACTCAACCCTAATGAACTATTGTAGTAAGTTTATACCTTCGGGAAATGTAAGTATATTCAAACAATCAAACCAACATTCCTATAGAATTAAGCCTCTATTATGTGAAGTTTCACAAACTACACAGTCCAATTATTTATTTCCTTTCAAAGGACTTATTATCTTATCCCAAGGTCAAAGGGTCTAAGTTGACCAATTCTCATTCCCGGTCTCTTCGCTCCCTATTCGAAGCTTCCGGCGGCCATTCTTATAAAAAGGTAGCGAGGTCACTTCGCCATATCCTTTTCCAGGAAGATTTGTTATGTTTATTTATTTACGTATCATTTGGCTTATTTTTTACTCCATTTGTTTTGGGGAAGATTCTGCAGGGTTGGGGTTTTTTGTAGTTATAAATTGGGAATGTAAGATGCTGTTTGTTTTAGGTCTAAGACAAGCTCATCATCATCTGCCTAGCTTTTCCCAACTATGTAGGGGTCGGCTTCCTGTCTTACCGGATTTAGCTGAATACCATTACTTTACATGGAGCGACTGCTTATCTGACATCCATAACCTAGTTGTTATTACTGGTTAATACGATATTCCTTGGTAAGGTCTAAGATAATGTCACTTAACACTGACCAGGAGTTTTGAGAGCATAACGGCTTATAATGTTCCCCCTGTTAATACACAAGACTTCTCATTATGTGAGGCCACCATAATGCACCATGTGGGCTGAGTGCGGGTTGGCGCATCTGCCACTCTATAATTATCTTCGAATTTTGGTTCTAGGATGCACCAATTTTCTGACGGTGTTTTTCTTCGCCGCTTTGAGAACAAAATTTACGTTCAGTTTGGTGAAAACAATTTTTTTTTGTATGTACTTCAGCATATTTTCTTAAAATACCGATTAAAATGATTTCGCCTCTAAGTAAATTACTCCTCTGGGGCACATCTGTCAAACTGTTTTATCCGTTAATTGATTGTTGATTATCTTAATTGTTTGTTAATTATTTTAAATTATTTGAATATTATTTTAATTCGATTTTTCCAATTTTATTACCAAATGACATGTTTTAATTTTATACTTCTTTTTTTTTAAATTAATTCTTTATTTTTGTTAGTTTACTTATACATTTTATTGTGCATGCTGTGGTCTCCTGTAAGTGAAGGAGTACACCTACGTGATACTTTTGTCGTCCATTATTTATTTCGTGTGTTTGTGTACATCCTTTGTTGGAGATCCTAAACAAATAAATAAATAAATAAATCCGCTTTGTTCTAGCAATTTGTCACTCTTCTATACCAAGATTTTGTCAATGACTTCAAGGCCCTAGAAATTTGAAGAGTCCTATCTCAATATTACAGGTTTCATGACCCTAAGAAGTTAAACCAACTTGCGTGTAATTTACGACTACTTACTGCACTGGTGCAATCGTTGGACGCGGTACGACACTTAGAAGTACCATTCTGGGTCGTCCGTATTCCATAAAGGACAATACATCGTAAAAGGGGCCATGCCATGAAGTGTTATGGCTGGTCGTTCGGACGAGAAATGGTGCACACACCTTGCATACCCTCTCACCCGTGCTTGTTGGTTACTTGTTGGGAAATGTGAGAAAACTGTGAGAAACCTGTGATTTTGAGACAATTTCGCATGATAAACTATGACACAATTTTTTTATAAAACACCGCAATATGGAGCATGAAATTTCGCGAGTATTTTCGTGGCTGAACTTGGATCGGAGTATTTTACCAAAATACAACACATGATTTTGACGGCAACTTCTCGTTTCGCTGTACAGTCGCCAGCACATCAGTTACCACAAACTGTAAAATTTCTCAAAATGATTTTAAACCATAAAATGTTGATGGTTAAGTTCAAAATTCAACGAGAAAAATTAACAGTTTGTGGTAACTTGATGCTCTGGCGACTGTGCATTACCAGTTTATTAAACGAAAAGTCAACAAGGTAGACGAATCGAGACTTCTTGTATAGAAAAAAAACTGGTGACCAATCGGAACAGTGACGGAATAAGCCCCAAAAACTGATATTGAGTCTTTCCTGAAGCATTTTAAATTCGATTCTAGATTGCCCAATTAAAGGCGAAAGACAAAACCTTATTAGCCATAGTGAGCACATTTGAATCTGAATTATGACATTTTTTACTTAATTACATTAAACGTTGTATTTCACTCAAATTTCATTAGTGCTGGAGAGATTGCACAACTTACATTATTTTCTAGGAGAACCAAAAGCCTCCATACATCCGTAGGCTCAAATCTCAATACACCTCCCGACAATGTATCACGGTTGGAATACGAGAATATTCCAAGTCAGTCCGTTCTCAGTGGAAGTGTCAAGCCTCTCAGTAACAGATAGTAGTCTTCAGCTGAAAACTTTACTCATAAACATGTCGACTGCCTGTATAAAGTGCGCGCCCAAGTTCGGGCCGACTGTCTCACCGGAGCGTAAGGTGTTCGTGAAGTGATGAAGGCGATGTTTGGTGTTGATGAGTGTGATAAGGTAGCATTGATACGGCTAGTCTTATTTTGTGTTATGAAAAACAAAATATTGTGTTACTTTGTGTTTTTTAATAGCTAGACTAGAAAAGAAAAACAAATTCTAAATTGAGTAACGTGGTACCTACTGAAGTAAGCTAAAACAAAATTCATTGTTGTTTCAATTTTCATCTAAATTCAGAGAGACATATTGTTTTTTCAGTAAAATATCAATCTGTTTGAGGATTTAAATTTACTTTTTTTTCATATGAAACTAAATTCAATTTTTTGCTTTGTTCAACTTTTTGAATAACAATCAACGATTTGTAAAAATATTTTTAACTAAAAATATAGTTTTTAATCTGTCAGTCACCTAGCGGTGTGTTTATTATTTAACCAATGTAGCCATAGATTTATTTGATATTTTCTCCTAAAACGAAATAAATTTTTGAAAAGTTTTACATAATTCTAGGATAAATTTGATTCGGATTATATTAATAAAAGTTAGCAAGAGATTCACTTTTAATAAAGGAGTTTTTCTCGAAAATTTTATAAACTGTAGTTACCGAAAATCAGTATATTATACTGATCCGTACTAATACTGTTACGGACTCTCGACACTGTGTGATAGCCAGCCATATTCGGTCGTCTCTACAAAAGCCTTTGGTAGAGTTCAGCCGACACGTTGTACTAGAAAAGTTTTTGAGTAAATACGCATAAGTTTCTTATAGAGCGCTTTTTACGATACAGTCTCATTTTATTGTCAATCCCTTTATGTTGCAAATTAATTTGTTGCTACCCTCGACGGAGTCCTGAACAAAGAGTCTTGACTTATCGAAACAGGAAAATAGGACGAAATTGGAGAATGTCCTTGGCACGAAATAAAAAAAAAACAGATGCAGAAAAAATAAAACGTGTTGTGAGAGAGTGATATACAACGTTCTAGAATGATTTGTAGTTGCAGAATGTACATAAATATGTAAATTTCCCGAGTACTTTGTATGATAAATAATCATCATCTGCCTAGCCTTTTCCCAACTATGTTGGGGTCGGCTTTGAGTCTAAACGGATGCAGCTGAATACCAGTATTTTACATGGAGCGACTTCCTATCTGACCTTCACAGCCCAGCTAGCACTGGGTAACACTATACCCTTTGCTAAGACTGGTTGTCAGACTTTCGAGCCACTGACTACCTTAACGACTGTCAAAGATCTACAAATGACAACCGGGATCAACAGCTTAACGTGCTTTCCGAGGCACGGAGGAAACTCGGTATATAATGGGTGGTCACCCATCCACGGACCAACCTAGGCAATCGCGGCTTAACCTAAAGATCGACCCGAGCAGCTGTTATTTATTTTTATTTTTCTGTTTTATTTTGTATGATAAATAATGTGGGCATTTTTTTTTTCAGGAACCTCGTTTCACTTGCAGCAGAAAGAGGCCTGCGTGTTGACCAGATGTAATAACATGGCCGAAGCAAATTTTTTTTCTATGGTTTATGCTAAGCTCTTCGGACATTACAGCCGTGATTTTATACTATGTGTTGCCATACTATCCTTGAACGTTGTATGGAATTACGTAATGTTGACAAAACAGAAGTTTGATCTCGGAAGCGAAGTAGAAGTTTCAGCAGATAATGAAGTTACGTCGCGAATATTTTTGTGAGATATTTACTCGTTACAAGGCAAATGTAAGGGGAAACTTCGGGTGGACAGAAATGATGGTGTTCTTGAATGGTGATGTTCTTCAAAAATCTCAGGTGAGTAATTCACGCCAGTGGCTTGCGTGTATGAGCACATGTATGACAGTAGTAGTATACTATTTCGCGTACTTTTGCATCTTAAGGGATATAAAAAGACAACAAAGAGGGAGTTTCTGCTTAACCCAATTGGAAAAAAGCTGGCCTGTGTATTTACCAGCGATAAAACGTCTCGTCATTAACTTTGATGTTATATTGTCGTAAGCATTTATTAGAATAAGCAGAATACCCTTTCCGGGTATGATTCGTGAAATTAATGTTTCAGGAATTTTGTTTTCATTGTTTAGTGACGATACAGTTCTTTGAAATGAATGGAGCCTGAGTAAAAAAGAAAATCCTTTTCAGTAGTAACTGCCATTGGAATTCAGTTTTTTATACAAAGTCAACTAAAAGTTTTTCAGATTGTTCAGATCTGACCCGCCGTGTATTTGTTTTGTACAATTTTTACGACTTAGTACTTGAGATTTGTCAGTTATTAATTTAGTTTGTTTATCCTAATTATTTTCAAATTAATTAACTACTGGTAGTTAATAAATAAATACATCAATGCATTAAAGTTACTTATAGAATAATTAAAACTAAATATTTACAAAAAAATATTAATTTATAAAATAATAAACTAACTAAATAAGACAACAGGACGCTTAGGCGACTAAGTACACCTCCACATCGCTGTCATCCGGAAACGTGCCCAGAAGACCGGCAACATTGCCACGTTGAAACGCAATGCTAATTCTTTGGCCAAAGAAGTTAGTTTTAATAGTAATGTTTTACACCTAATAATTCTAAATGATAGTGAAAACTGAACCAAAATCCAAGAAAACCAATGCAAGTTACTTTATCGAATGACAAGTTAAAAGTCAATAGCTTATTCTTATAACATGGGTGTAAGGGCAAAGTACTTCGGTAACCCAGGTACTCTCCACGAGATTGTCAGCGACATCAAGGCGCTGCTGGCTTTTCTCGGGGAGCTGGGGTGGATCGAATAAATTTCCCACCCGCACGCAAAATACGCGCATTGAACGTGGAGTTGCAGACACCAGCCCGTTATACAATACAATGCAATACAACATGGGTATAGATACCTATCATATAGATATTTTTTTTTTAAACTGAAGACAATCTTAAAAATACTACTACTACTTCGAACTGATGCTTGCTCAGCTATGAATCATGATAAAGACTGAACACAAGTATCAAACCTGTCAGTATAAAATTGAGATGCATGTTCTATTACTCAGTCCCAAGAAACCTTTTACAACTCCCCATGGACCTCGAACAGTACAAAGCTGAAAGCAAGAATCCCAGATTTTCTTGAGCCAGGGCTGCTACATGCATGCATGAGTCCAGACGATGCAACTCAGAGTGGCAATATCAAGTAGGTATACGTCTGGGCACCAACCCACACTAGGTTAGCGTGGTGGATTATTTATTTATTTTATTTATTTATTCATGAACACATACATTTGTTTTAACAGGTATGACCCAAGCTAACAAAAGTAGTCATGCATTGCTAATTACTGTACAGCCTCTAGTCAGTCAGTAGGTCAGGGAAGAAACACAAGTTACACAGGGGATAACATACTAGGTAAGTGTCACCCTCTGGAATTCTGGAATTATGGCTCACTCCCTCTCATAGAGAGGAGGCTTATGTCCCAGCGGTGGGAAATGTATACGTCAGCCTTGGTACGGATTGCACCAAGTTGATCCGAATATTATTCAGCGTTGGTGTTGCCGAATGAAAGCCGAACATGACATCATCTGCCTAGCCCCTTCTCAACTGTGTTGGGGTCCGGTTCCGATTTAAAATACTAGTATTTTACATGGAGCGACTGCCTATCCGACCTCCACAACAAATTTAGTACTGGGTAACACGGTACCCCTTGATAAGACTAACTGTCAGACTTTTCGGCCACTGACTACCTGTAACAACCGTCAAAGTTCTAGTTCTAAATGAAAGCCGGGACCAACGGCTTACCGTACTTTCTGAGGCACGGAGGAAACTCGGCATGTAATCCACGGACCAACCTGGCCATGTGTCATCATCATTATTTCAGCGGGAAAACGTTCACTGATAGACATAAGCCTCAAGTGTCGCCACATTGGCCGGTCCCGTGCGACTCTCATCCATCGGATCCTCGCAATCTTCACCAGGTCATCGGTCTACCCAGTAGGAGGCCTTCCAACGCAACGTCTTCCGGTTCGCCGGCAAAGCCGTGTGTAAGTGCAGTGTATTAACTGCTTCGGTGCGGATTTGTTATTTACAAACTGCTGCAGAATCATATGTGCCGAAAAGAATCAGCATGTAGTAACCCTCGCCCATTCATGCTCTTTCAAAAACAAAATCGTCCACTACTGTTATCACCCGTACTTAACAGAATGATATATATTTTCCAATATGGCCGCCGGCAAGCTCGTCTGGCTACTGGCAGATTTATTCGCCACAATCTTAGGATTTATATGATTATCCGAAATGAACATATTGAGTGCGACATGTGAAATTAATAGGAGGAATCGGTCTGTGAGTATTGGTAACAGATTTAGTACGAATTGGAATGGTAGGGTAAAGAAATTTCTATATTTTTCAGTGTAAGACAAAACACTGCCTCGTTAGTCTAGTGGTACTGGTAAATTGTTATTGGGTTTTTCCATCAGGAATTTCTCAGTAACAGCCACGGAGTCTCGATTTGTGGCCGTTTGATGACAATAGGCTCGCCCCCTATTACAAATGACATAAACATAACTGGCGAAATGTGGATGCCATTAGGTACACCTCTGCCTAACCCTTCGGGGATTACAGGCGTGATGTTATGTCAAAATAATTAGAAATGGTGGAAATATAACTGTCATCAAAAAGTTCGTTTTTGTTGGCTTTCATCTCACTGAAGTCAAATTAGAAATAGACGTAGTAGTAACGGCGTGCAGTGTGCTAAAACTTTTAGTTGTAAGTATAATATGGAGTATGTATCTCTGTATGTCTTTTATGTACTCTTAAATCGTATGAACCATTATTACACGAGGTTTCATTACATGGCGACTGGCGACCTTGCCAGGATGGGATAGACCACTTTACAAGCGCATCTAATGTAAGAGTTAGCTTGTATAAGACTCATGTTCAGTTATACAGAGTAAAGTTTTGGGGTTCGCAAAGCAAGGCAGGATGAGCATTTTATGCAATTATCAAATCATCACTCTTCTTATAAAAACATCGAACGAAGAATTTGATACAAATAATGTCCTAGAACCAAAACATTTGAAATTCATCACACCACACTCAGAGCCTCGAAAACATCATCATCTGCCTCGCCTTTTCCAAACTCTATTAGGGTCGGCTTCCAGTCTAACCGGATGCAGCTGAATACCAGTATTTTACATGCAGCGACTGCCTATCTGACCTCCACAACCCAGTTAGTACTGGGTAATACATGGTAAGACTGGTTGTCAGACTTTTTGGGGCACTGACTACCTGTAACGACTGTCAAAGATCTAAAAATGACAGCCGGGACCAACGGCTTAGCGTGATTTCCGAGGCACGGAGGAAAATCGGTTTGTAATGGGTGGTCACCCATCCACAGAACAACCTAGACAGGCATAGCCGCTGATCGATCTTTAGGTTACTAATGATCGATCTGCGGCTGTTATTATTTTGCCACGAGCCGCGAAAACAATGATAAAAAAAATAAAATTATACAGGGTGCAAGGAGTCGATGCACAAACTGTTATCACGTATTCAGTACATCATTCTATATTCGAACCCCCCACATAGAATTTTACTGCGGGAATTAAAAAAAAACAGCTGTTTCCTACAAAAGTGCATTACCTACAAGGTCAAAATGTATGGAATAGCTATTTTTTTTAAATTACCCATGAATGATGGGTTCAGAATGATGCACTGAATAGGTGGTAACCGTTTGTATACGTCGGTGTCCCTACCACCCAGGGGCGGCAATCTCGACATAGATACAGACACTTTCGCAAACTTTCGATCGCTTAATAATAACAGAAAAAATCGGTTGCAATAACGTTGCTTGCGAGAAACGCATCTTGGATGTTAAGACTTGCATTTCTCAAACGTACAGCAACGATATGTACGTTGTTTTTTTTTGTTATTATTAAGCGATCGAAAGTTTGCGACATTGTCGGTATCTATGTCGAAACTCGGCCGGCCCTGTACAGGATTGACTTATGCTACCGAAAACAATATATCAATCCCAATAAAAGTCACTGTAGAAACACATTCGACTTTCAAAGTGAATACCACTTATCTAGGCGCTCAGAACTCGCGTTGTGATTTTTTTTTCTTTTTTTTTCCGCATGGCATCTCGCAGGTCAACCTATGAAGCTGGCTTTTACTTATCCGGACTATCCTGTGGATGCCTTGAGAGTAAGGCCTTCAGCCAGGGGCACCACGTTGTGAATTACGACCACTTTATTTTAAGACTCAATCCCCAGCAATGGGAATATCAAAGACTGATTTCGTCAAGTTCAAGTTTCCCCCTGAGGCGTCTACATAACACGTGTCAACGAAACTCTCCACATATTGATATCCACTAACAAGCCCAACTTCTGAACTACAACAGAACATCATTACACTGTTGTATAACTTTTAACTAAGCACTTGATCAGAGTGGCAACACTGTACTAAGTTTTTCAGTTGGGATGGTTCTAATATGAAGATGGAACTTGGTAGTTTTTGATACTTGTAAATGTGTTGGTTTGAGTGCTTTGTTTTTGAAAGGAAAGTAGTTTAGTGGTTTTAGTCTAGGAAAGTAGCTACATGGTGTAGGATTTTTTTTTTATATTTATATTTTTTTTATTAAAAGTCATATTAAAAAAAATCGAACCGATTGAAAGAAGGTCTTACTCAGAATAATTACCTTTTTGTAGCTGGTTTAAAACGAAATAAAACAAAACATTATAGTAAAAGTATTTCGACGTCTGACAGCGGAGAATAGAAGAAGTAACAAACGATATGTGCCAATAAGCACGAATAGTGCAACGCCAAAAAAAAAAAACAAAAGTTATTGATTAACATTAATGAATGGGACAGGGGCAGGAATACGATGATGAAATCCTTCTTATGTAGTTTGTAAACACAAAAAAATACAGTTTTTTTTTCATACATATTCTTTAACTTGAAGAAAATAACATTATTTTTTGCTTGAAGCAGGTTTAAACCTTCAAGTTGCTAATTCTATCTTTTAAAAATGACGAAATTCTCTACCGCTATTCAGTACAATCAACAAAAGAACTTAAGTACACTCCAGTAATAGGTTCTTTTACAATAACATTCAACATTTTAGTTGTAATATAAGTGGGAGTTACCCAACCATGTCTGAGGCACTTGGAAGTCAAAAGCCGGAATATTTTCTAGTGAAGACGCTCTCTCTGAATACGAACTGGTTTATGATACGCCTTCAAAAAGGCCTAGTTTTTCTTACATATTCACTGAGAGAATTTACATGTTTTCTGTAAGGAATGTATAAAATGTTCTTGTACCTATTTCTTGTTAGATATCTCGAATTTCTAGGTTTGGTTGTCAGTGCCTATTTTTAGAAAGCTTTTTATTTTTTTTTGGTCTGAATGTCTGGTCTTAAAAGCTGTGTAACAAATACAATCTTGTACCAATACGAAAACATTGATTTATTGCCTTACATTTACACTGTCTCTGTTTTGTTTATAAGGTATCTAATATAAAAGCATTCCATTGGTCTTTATGTAAATTTAATAAACTTGGTGATAGGAATTGCCCATATTATTCCCCTTCAGTAATGACTAGGTAGTTACTGAAAAGTGCACTAGTGAAGACGTAAGGCCTTACGTCTTGACCTCAGCAGATTCGACAAGCGACGCGACTCGCATCAAGTGACACGCTTTCGTCACATCTATTTTTCACTTGAGTACAGCCGCTCCACAAGTCACGTCGTGACGTCTAGTGGCTAGCACCTAGCACTAAACAACTTCTGTAAATTTGTTCTCAGTAGCTGTCGCAAGACGCGTGTCATTTGAACGTGTGGGTCGTGGACAAGAGGTAAGTATGTGTTGGAATGCAGGATAACTACTATTTAATAAATAAATTGTTTTTTAAGCAGGTAATCTTAAATCTTCTCAAGACTTACATAACTAATGATGTCCCCATACTTTGCACTAAATAATTCGAACGATAATAGTTTAAAAAGTTTTCTTTGCAACTTACCCAAAGATTTTTTAAGAACTATCATAATAATTCATCCTCTTTTCTCCCAAAAACAGAACAAATCTATATAATTACACACCATTCCCTCACAAACCAGAACAAACCTCTATAATTACACACCATTCCCCCACAAAAACTTCGCTTTCGCTAACAAATTGACACAATAAAGAGCTCACATACGCGACGACTGGTGACGTATTTTTTCAGCTCTGACGTCACTTCCGTCAGCCGACAGCTGATTGATGACGTAGGAGTCATACCGGAGGATTGATAAATGTAAACTGACGGGGGTATTGGGTAGATAATGGTTTTTGATATGGATTGTGAGTGTGTGAGTAGACTGTGCATGGTCATTTTGAGTTGTTGGTTGGTTGCAAGTTCATACCGAGTTTCCTCAGTAGCTCGTCACGGCTGTCATTTGTAGATCTTTGGCAGTCGTTATGTCGTCATTGGCCCGAAAGTCTGACAACTTATCTGTCAACCAAGGAAAGCCGTAGTACTAACTGGGTTGTGGAGGTCAGATAGGCAGCCGTTACTGATATTCAGCTGCATACAGTAAAACTGACTCCAATAAATTTGGGAAAAGTCCAGACAGATAATGATTTTGGTTGCAAGTAGGTATTCTATGTATTCTCAGTTTTTAGGGTACCAACATTTAAAGAAAAACGGGACCTGTGTAAGATCCTTCCAGACCTGTCAGAATTTCAACGAAACCAATGGTTAGAGCAATGCTTGTGAAAATTTGAATGTGAAGAAGAAGTTTCTTTTTTGTTTGTGGTTTGTTCTAGATTATTAGGCATTATTACGCACTTGCTTGGTATCGTGAAGAAATAAAATAAATAGATTATTTCGAGCTTCATTGAATGTGCCAACTGAAATTATGTTTTAATGATAGATCACATTGAGGCACAAACAGATCGTCAGTTACGATGAAAATGATTTTTTTTCATTTATTTTCTCTTAGTTACTTGGTTTGAATTTGAACAAGATAACTAGTTCTTAGAAAAAACTTAAATCAAATTGATTCCCCAAGACAATAATTATATAGAAATAGCAATTTATTTAGAAATAGCAATTTATTATTTAAATTCACAAGTTATATGCTATGCAAGTTGTATGTTGCAAGTTATGTGTTGTTATGGTGTTGTTGCGTTATTATCTTCATGATACCTTCTTTTTCGGATAGGAAATCATTAAATGACTCCTCCCGCTCTGGGCGGAGCAGGAGGGAGTGTCAGACTTGTACTGACTAAAACCCATCCATGTTCTTTCTTAGCCCTTTGTGTTCCAGGGCCGCGGTATCTATCTTCATTATGGCTCAAGTAAGCTTTACCTTTGATGTAACTACTAAGCAAAGAATCTTCCTGGAACTGCTATAATATTATGTGTTTTTCAGAAGTGCTTAACCTTACATACATAACATCACGCCTGTAATCCAAAAAGGGTTAGGCAGAGGTGTACTTAATAGTACACGTACAGCTTGCTTGGTACAGTTTAGGTAATTTTCCAGTTATCAGAACCCTCATCATTTACCTAGACTTTTCCCAAGGGGTCGGCTTCCAGTCTAGCTGGATGAATTATCAGTATTGTATATTGTGCGGCTGCCTATCTGACCTTAATAACCCAGTTTCTAGGTCACACCAAACGAAACTAAAAAAAACCAGCCAAATGCGAGTCGGACTCGCACGAAGGGTTCCGTACCATTATCTATAAAAACGGCAAAAAAATCATGTCTGTTGTATGGGAGCCCCAATAAATATTTTTCTTATTCAGTTTATTAGTATTTATTGTTATAGCAGCAACGGAAATACATCATCTGTGAAAATTTCAACTGTCTAACTATCACGGTTCATGAGATACAGACTGGTGACAGATAGACAGACAGACAGCGGAGTCTTATGTACTAGGGTCCTGTTTTATCCTTTGCGTACGGAACCCTAAAAACTCCCATATAATACCTATTACCTAAATAACAAACCATTAGCTACGATTCCATTACAAAAAAGTTCAGGCTTTTTTACCCACATATATTATCACTAAAACCTAAAACTCCTTAGAGAAAATCCTAGTACCTACAGTAACCAAACTCTTAAGTACTTACATACGTAAGTAAGTAAGTAGGTACGTGTGAGTATCAGTCTCACTCCGGGTGAATGACCGACACCGATCTCAATCGTGTTGCTGAATTAATATCAATACATACTTGCTTACTCTTTTGTAAACGAGATTACTTCGTGTTTGGGAAGTTTTTATATACGATACGATTTATTCGTTTACTTTGCGAAGCGTTTTGTTTAAGGGGCTCAGGAAACCAGGGCTGCGGGACTCCAGGGCTGCGGGAATCCAGGGCTGCGGGACTGTTCGAAAGAGATACCGCGGCCCTGGAACATAAAGGGCCAATGAAGGAACATGGGTGTTTTTTAGTCAGTAAGAGTCTGACACTCCCTTCCGCTCCGCCCAGAGCGGGAGGAGTCATTTGATGATTTCTCACCCCCCAAAAAAAAAAAAAAGGGGCTCAGGAAATGAGGTACTGCCTAACCCTTCGTAGATTACAGGCGTGATGTTATGCCTATGACTAAAAAAAATAACCTATGATTAAATAAATAAATACCGTTATTTATTTTTACGTTTAGAAAACGAACATAAGTGAACGAACGTAAGTCCATGGAGTTTCTTGCCCATTCTTCTCCATAGAGATCTACGATTTGGAATGTGCAACTACATTTACTTTCGCAAGTTATTATGCCTTGTGACTGTAGCTTAGCTTTTTTGTTTTTGACTTTCAAAAGTGCCTGTAATGGTCTAAAAAAAAAAAAAAAACTCAAAGCATTTATTTCAATTAGACTATTACAGGCACTTTTGAAAGTCAAAAACAAAAAAGCTAAGCTACAGTCACAGTCACAAGGCATAATAACTTGCGAAAGTACTGTAGTTGCACATTCCAAATCGTAGATCTCTATGGAGAAGAATGGGCAAGAAATTCCTTCGGGATGAAAGGGAACCAATGTATTGGTATTCAACACAAAGGCAATAATAAAAATAATGTTATAGAGAAATTATTATATGAAGTCATTATTGAAGGGAACGGCGAACGGCGAAGCTTGTAAAATAATTAATTATGGTGGTTTTAGATTGAAAAGAAAAATGTTAATTAATTTATTCACTTTTTCATTGTCCGTTGAAGGCGAATACTGTTTGCTTTATAAACATTCTTGTTAATCCTTTTTTTGCAGGATAAATCGATTGATTTATCTAATAGCTGAATGATGAGTTGGAAGTTTCTGTGAGAGATAATGCTTATGCAGGTCAAAAAGCCTACATTGCAAATGTAAAGTATAAAGTGCATTGTAAGCATTTTTGCGGGACATGGTTAACATCACGCCTGTAATCCCAAAAGGGTTAGGCAGAGGTCTACCTAATAGTACACCCACATTTCACCAGTTATGTTAAAGTCCCATGTGGGGCGAGCCTATTGCCATCAACCGGGCAGTTGCAGACTCCGTGGCTGCTACTGAGAAATTCCTGATGGAAAAACCTTATAACACTTTGCCAGACCCGGGAATCGAACCCAGAATCTCAAGCTCAGCAGTAGCGCTTGCAACCACTTGACCATCGAGTCAGTCACTGGAGTTAATCTTCGATTAATATAATCTGTACATTAGCACATACAGCACAGCATAATAGTGTTCCCATTGCTTAGGGCACCGGCTATTCTACGTGTGATAGTACTAGTAATTATCCATAGTTTGGATTGGTAGCTGTCACATGTCTTCTAATTTTTATTTCTATGGAAATAAAACTCGACCTTCATCAGCTGCCAAGCCTTTTCCCAACTATGTTGGGGTCGGCTTCCAGTCTGGCAGTATGCAGCTGAATACCAGTATTTTACGTGGAGCGACTGCCTATCTGACCTCCACAGCCCAGTTTGTGCTGGGTAATACGATACCATTCGTAAGGCACCAGTCTTATCAAAAAAATCTGACCACCAGGTCAGATTTTCGGGCCACTGACTACCAACTGTACAACTGTCCAAGATCTGCAAATGACAGCCGGGACCAACGACTTCGCTGTTTTCCGAGGCATGGAGAAAACTCGGTATCTAATGGGTGGTCACCCATCTACGGACCAACCTAGGCAAGTACGGCTTAAGCTAAAGATCGACCCGAGCGGCTGTTATTATTTAGAAAACTAGATCTTACGACACGTAATTCCTGGCTGTTCCCTTTGAGCCACCAATGTTCTTGCTGCTGTATCTGTCAACTACAGCAAAGTAGGCTAGTGTATGTAGGTACACTTCCTAGCAAAAACATTTGACACCAAGCACCACAAAATTATACAAACCTAAAAATAACAAGCGTAACAAACAAAATAAGTTCCACCAACACATTTAACACTTCCCAAGTTTATTTGAACCAGTTTTTACGAAGGCTCGCGTGTCCATGTGTTTTACCCTAAAAGGTTGTTACAAAAAGCCTTTCATATTATACCGGGGTTCTGACCCGGGTAATTACCCAAAGAGGCAAGGACCCAGCACGTAACGCGCTCAAATCTCATATTATTAAAGTGGTGTAGGGCACGAAAAATATTTTTTTGTCGACCAAGTTATATTTCAGGAAGGATTTAGTTTTGGAATGTGTGGCCAGTGTGAATGGGAGAGGATACAGAAATGATTTAGGATTTTGTAGATTCGTGTTTTGTGTGAGAGGGACTGCTGGACCGGTTGTCGTGGTAATGTTTGGGTAGGCACAGTTAAATCTTTCAGCTCATTTAATGACGATGAACTCGACTGTACATGGATGACATAATGCTTTATGTTCAAAGTCAAAGCATTTATTTCAATTGTAATGTCAACATTTTGATTAAAAAGAGTGTCCATGGAATTTCTTGCCCATTCTTCTCCATAGAGATCTACGATTTGGAATGTGCAACTACATTTACTTTCGCAAGTTATTATGCCTTGTGACTGTAGCTTAGCTTTTTTGTTTTTGACTTTCAAAAGTGCCTGTAATGGTCTAAAAAAAAAAAAAAAACTCAAAGCATTTATTTCAATTAGACTATTACAGGCACTTTTGAAAGTCAAAAACAAAAAAGCTAAGCTACAGTCACAGTCACAAGGCATAATAACTTGCGAAAGTACTGTAGTTGCACATTCCAAATCGTAGATCTCTATGGAGAAGAATGGGCAAGAAATTCCATGGACACTCTTTTTAATCAAAATGTTGACATTACAATTGAAATAAATGCTTTGACTTTGAACATAAAGCATTATGTCATCCATGTACAGTCGAGTTCATCGTCATTAAATGAGCTGAAAGATTTAACTGTGCCTACCCAAACATTACCACGACAACCGGTCCAGCAGTCCCTCTCACACAAAACACGAATCTACAAAATCCTAAATCATTTCTGTATCCTCTCCCATTCACACTGGCCACACATTCCAAAACTAAATCCTTCCTGAAATATAACTTGGTCGACAAAAAAATATTTTTCGTGCCCTACACCACTTTAATAATATGAGATTTGAGCGCGTTACGTGCTGGGTCCTTGCCTCTTTGGGTAATTACCCGGGTCAGAACCCCGGTATAATATGAAAGGCTTTTTGTAACAACCTTTTAGGGTAAAACACATGGACACGCGAGCCTTCGTAAAAACTGGTTCAAATAAACTTGGGAAGTGTTAAATGTGTTGGTGGAACTTATTTTGTTTGTTACGCTTGTTATTTTTAGGTTTGTATAATTTTGTGGTGCTTGGTGTCAAATGTTTTTGCTAGGAAGTGTACCTACATACACTAGCCTACTTTGCTGTAGTTGACAGATACAGCAGCAAGAACATTGGTGGCTCAAAGGGAACAGCCAGGAATTACGTGTCGTAAGATCTAGTTTTCTAAATAATAACAGCCGCTCGGGTCGATCTTTAGCTTAAGCCGTACTTGCCTAGGTTGGTCCGTAGATGGGTGACCACCCATTAGATACCGAGTTTTCTCCATGCCTCGGAAAACAGCGAAGTCGTTGGTCCCGGCTGTCATTTGCAGATCTTGGACAGTTGTACAGTTGGTAGTCAGTGGCCCGAAAATCTGACCTGGTGGTCAGATTTTTTTGATAAGACTGGTGCCTTACGAATGGTATCGTATTACCCAGCACAAACTGGGCTGTGGAGGTCAGATAGGCAGTCGCTCCACGTAAAATACTGGTATTCAGCTGCATACTGCCAGACTGGAAGCCGACCCCAACATAGTTGGGAAAAGGCTTGGCAGCTGATGAAGGTCGAGTTTTATTTCCATAGAAATAAAAATTAGAAGACATGTGACAGCTACCAATCCAAACTATGGATAATTACTAGTACTATCACACGTAGAATAGCCGGTGCCCTAAGCAATGGGAACACTATTATGCTGTGCTGTATGTGCTAATGTACAGATTATATTAATCGAAGATTAACTCCAGTGACTGACTCGATGGTCAAGTGGTTGCAAGCGCTACTGCTGAGCTTGAGATTCTGGGTTCGATTCCCGGGTCTGGCAAAGTGTTATAAGGTTTTTCCATCAGGAATTTCTCAGTAGCAGCCACGGAGTCTGCAACTGCCCGGTTGATGGCAATAGGCTCGCCCCACATGGGACTTTAACATAACTGGTGAAATGTGGGTGTACTATTAGGTAGACCTCTGCCTAACCCTTTTGGGATTACAGGCGTGATGTTAACCATGTCCCGCAAAAATGCTTACAATGCACTTTATACTTTACATTTGCAATGTAGGCTTTTTGACCTGCATAAGCATTATCTCTCACAGAAACTTCCAACTCATCATTCAGCTATTAGATAAATCAATCGATTTATCCTGCAAAAAAAGGATTAACAAGAATGTTTATAAAGCAAACAGTATTCGCCTTCAACGGACAATGAAAAAGTGAATAAATTAATTAACATTTTTCTTTTCAATCTAAAACCACCATAATTAATTATTTTACAAGCTTCGCCGTTCGCCGTTCCCTTCAATAATGACTTCATATAATAATTTCTCTATAACATTATTTTTATTATTGCCTTTGTGTTGAATACCAATACATTGGTTCCCTTTCATCCCGAAGGCTTTGTCCGTCGATGTTCATTATTCTCTTTAGGCCTTCGATTCAAAGACTGACTGTTTGGTTAGAATTTTCCGGCACATTGTTTGTTGGTATTAAAAATTGATTAGATTTTGTGCTGTAAATCTTTGGTAGCAAGAACGTTGAGCCGTTGGTCCCTGCGGTCATTTGCAGATGTTATACAGTGGTTACAGAAAGTCAGTGACCCGAAAATCTGACAACCAGTCTTACCAAGGGGGATCATATTACCCAGTACTAACTAGGTTGTGGAGGTCAGATAGGCAGTCGCTCTATGTAAAATACTGCTGCATCCAGTTAGACTGGTAGCCAACCCATAGTTGGGAATAGGCTAACAAATGATTATTTGGAAAATCTAGGTAACAGTTTGTCTTTTTACATCTAAGAATTTATCTCTAAGTAATACCTAAGTAATTCCAGAACAAAGACTGTTAGTAGATTTTACGTACATCTACTAACAGTATATGCATATGTGCGTGTATTCTTTGAATTTCTGCTTCTAGGACATACTTTCTTCTGTTCGAAAGAGATACCGCGGCCCGGAACACAAAGGGCAAAAGAAGGAACAAGGATGGGCTTTAGTCAGTAAAAGTTTGGCACTCCCTTTCGGTTCGCCCAGAGCGGGAGGAGTCATTTGATGATTTCCCATCCCAAAAAAAAATGCTTCTATATAATGTTTTATGCTTCAAACTTACAAAAACATTTTTCAAATATTTATCTCCATTCACAATTTGGCGAAAAACGAATAACCTAACACAGTTATTTAACAATTTTCTTTTAAACTTTTTTAGTGAATTACGGTGCCATGACAATAGTACAGTCAGCGGCGATAATTACGCCTGTCTCCGCGAGCACTTCGCCAAAGTTTCCCACTTTTGACGAGTTTTTTTTTATCTTTTTTTTTCACTTAACGCGACCCACGGAAATGCTCAAGTTTCTTATGGGCGAGCCAAAAGATAACTTTTGTTAACTTGTATTACGGGGTGTCTGAGATAGTAAGTAGAGTACGTAGTTGGTCGGTTTGTGTGATTATAAAAATGTTTTTTAAGTTTGTCAAAATTAAGGTTTGATCAAATTGATTCGGACAAATTTTGCACCGGCTGACAGATAATTTAGTACATTTTATCTATCAGAGTCAGGTGTCTTTTATTGTCATAAAATCCTTGAAAAAATCTCTAAAACTTCAGCATTATTGTTGCTTTTATTTAATTGTATTTATTTGCTCCCCATCAGTAAAATAACATTTAGCGTAATTTTTATTTCACTACAAAAAAGCGTTAAGTAAGTTGGTATCTATCAACATAAGACAAACCAATAAAAGCCCGCCATGTCACACACCTAAAACTCACTTCCCCAGCTACGCGAACAAACTTCTTATGACTTGTAAATTAAGTCCATTACCCCACTTATATGCTGATGAACGACGTCCGACCAACGTGTGCCGTCAGTGTAAAACAAACTCCTTAAAACTTACGAGTACAGCCGCCATGTTGTTTTTGCGGCGTGCAAAATAATTCTAAAGAGCCTAAATGTGCGAGAAAGAGATAGCGCTCTACAGGGCGTATAGCGCAATCTCTTTCCGACACTGAAGAAAGATTAAAGTAATTCTGTTATAGAGGCGGTGTTCTTGCCACCCGCTGTCGCTTGTCAATGTGGTCGCGCCTTTAGATAAGCTTTTTATGAAGTGTAAGAAAGTTGAGACTATATTGTTGGGCGTTGGTAGACTGTGGTTTAATGGACAATGGCTGGCTGATTTAGGAGTGAACGAATTTGTATACTGTTGCTGGAAGTTTGAAATGGCTTTGTGAAAAAATTGTTTATTTTTACTAATTGACAATAAACATAAACATCATCACGCCTATAAACCCCAGAATTTTTTCCTCACTTTCCCAAATGATATGATTAACTGTTGTTATGTTTGTTAATAAATTTTCCAAAATCGCCTCGTTCGTCTAGTGGTCGCAAGCGCGACTGCTGAGCGTGAGGTCCTGAGTTTGATGCCCAGGTCGGGCAAAGTGTCATTTCTCAGTTGCAGCCACAGAGTCTGGATTTGTGCCCAATTGATGGCTACAGGCTTGCCCCCTATTACATGGGACTTAAACATAACTGGCGAAATGTGGGTGTACTATTAGGTACACCTCTGCCTAACCCTTCGGGGATTACAGGCGTGATGTTATTGTCTGATATGGAAGAGTTTCAGTGTGTGAACAATGGTGACCCATCCAAAGCCAGCATTATACGCCACTTAACACCTTTTTTTTTTGGGATGGTATATCATTGAATAATAATAAATAAATAAATATCCCTGGACATTTCACACAGCACCATCTAGTCCCAAGCTAAGCAACCTAATGCTTGTGTTATGGTAACTAGATGGCTGATAAACTACATATATACATTTTTTTTTGTAAATACATACATATTATAGATAGAAAAACACCCAGACCCGGAACAACTACTTGTAGGTCATACAAATATTTGTTCCGTACGGGAATCGAACCCGCGACATGCAGCGCAGCAGTCAATCGCTTGACCACTGCGCCAACCGTGTCGTCAAATGACTCCTCCCGCTCTAGGCGGAGCGGGAGTGTCAGACTTATACTGACTAAAAACTATCCATGTTCCTTCTTTTGCCCTTTATGTTCCAGTGCCGCGGTATCTTTTTCGAATAGTCCCGCAGCCCTGGCAGACATCGGCCCTTGCGGGCCCCTCATGTTTGCTGACATCTTTTTGAGGCGCGTGGAACACGAACGCGCCGTCGACACGGCCTGTCGTCATAAGGCGGGCGGATGGCGAGCTAGCCCATTACTCACCGTCCACAGGCCCGCGACGCCACTTAACACCTAAATTAACCAATTCATGCGACAGTAATTTAGCCAAACGCCAGACAAGCGACGTTATTAGGAATTAATTTCAGTCAATACCTCTGATTACCACGCCGGCTAATAAACATAAACAGTATGAACTAAACGATAGCATCAAATACCCGAAATTCACGCTTATTCAGCACATTTGTAATTTATTCAAAAGTAAACAACTATGCCATTGCATTCAAATCCCTATCGCGATATTTATAATAGTAGTTTCAACAATGTATTGTAAAATTCGATATATCTGTATATGTTTATAGATGGGATACTGCTTTTACTTATGTATTACTGAGTTCACTACGGGTCTGCCTCTATTCACCCTTATGCCCTTAGTAATAAAGTCAAAACTAGTCGACTGTCAGTGAAGTAATTTCATACCATAATTTATGTGGTGTACTACCATACCAATGGGTATAAAAAGTAGACATAAAACCTACTGGTGACACAAAAGGCGGTCTTATCTCAGAAAGCGACCTTTGGATGAATTTTGAAGAAGCAGAGACAATACTGCAGGTACTGGTGTACCATTTACATAATAAACACAATGTTGGGGTCGGCTTCCAGTCTAACCGGATGCAGCTGAATACCAGTATTTTACATGGAACGACTGCCTATCTGACTTCCACAACCCAGTTAGCGCTAGGTAATACGATACCCCTTGGGAAGACTGGTTGACAGACTTTAGGACCACTGACTACCTGTAACGACTGTCAAAGATCTACAAATGACAGCTGGGACCAACGGCTTAACGTGCTGTCCGAGGCACGGAGGAAACCCGGTATTTTATGATTAAGCTTAAGATCGACCTGTGTGTCTGTTATTATTTAGCCACAAGCTCCTCACACACACATAATAAACACCATAATATAATATTGTATTTGGCGAAATATTTAAAGCACTGACTTGTGACACTTTTAATTAAAAAGCATGTCACGTAGGTGCAATCGAATATTATGAAGTTTTAATATAACTAGTCGAATATAATAAAACGCTATTATATAGTCGTCAGTTGTTTCCATTTTAGATTTTTGAAAATTATTGTTGCGTAAAGAATACTGAATACTGGTATTCACCTGTATCCAGTTAGACTTAAAACCGACCCCAACATAGTTCGAGAAAGTTAATATGCCTTGCCTTTCTCAAGTTATTATGCCTTCTTTTTAATTAAAAGTGTGACACGTCAGTGCTGTAAATATTTCTCCAAATACAATATTATATTGTGGTGTTTATTATGTGTGTGTGTGAGGAGCTTGTGGCTAAATAATAACAGACACACAGGACGATCTCATAATAAACACCACAATATAATATTGTATTTGGAGAAATATTTACAGCACTGACGTGTCACACTTTTAATTAAAAAGCATGTCACGTATATTGTATTTGGAGAAATATTTACAGCACTGACGTGTCACACTTTTAATTAAAAAGCATGTCACGTAGGTGCAATCGAATATTATGAAGTTTTAATATAACTAGTCGAATATAATAAAACTCTATTATATAATCGTCAATTGTTTCCATTTTAGATTTTTGAAAATTATTGTTGCGTAAAGAATACTGAATACTGGTATTCAGCTGTATCCAGTTAGACTTAAAACCGACCCCAACATAGTTCGAGAAAGTTAATATGCCTTGCCTTTCTCAAGTTATTATGCCTTGTCACTGGGACTGTAGCTTAGCTTCTTTTTATTTTTTTTTATTTTCAAAAGTGCCTAATAGTCTAATTGAAATACATGCTTTGAGTTTTGAGTTAAAGGCTAGACCGATGAAGATAGTGGTGTAAATAATATAAAGGTCTATAACTTATGCCAAATATTTATGGACAAACCACGGACGTAGCTTCGGACATGGACAGGTCTATGCAAATATTATTGAAGTGTTTGACGGTATCCGGTGTCCGCTGTCGGTCCGCATTTCCCCGTAACATCATTATCATCATCACCAGCCTACTACAGCAGTCCACTGCTGGACATAGGACTCTTCAATCGCACGCCACACAACTCAATTTTCGCCTACTCTCATCCAGTTGCTACCAGCCACCCTGCGAAGATCGTCGCTCCACCGAGCCTGAGGGTGTCCCACCTTACATTTGCTGATTCGCGGTCTCCACTCAAGAACATGTCTACCCCAACTGTCATCGTTTCTACGGGTATTATGGCCGGCCCATTGCCACTTCAGCTTACTTATTCTATGAGCTATGTCGATAACTCTGATTCGCTGTTTGATCACCTTGTTCTGGATGAAATCTGTCAGAGGGACTCCAAGCATATTTTGTTCCATAGTTCGCTAAGCGACCTTGAATTTATGGACCAGTCGTACCGTGAGTGTCCATGTTTCAGCCCTGTAAGTCATAACAGGCAAGACGAACTAGTTGAACACCTATCGTATCGTCGGCCGTGTGGACCCGTATCAGTTTGACTGAACCTAAACGAGCGTATTGCGTTCTCAAGAATAATAAGAATGCTAATTTAATTGTTTCTATACACACGCCATCCTCGCCACGTTAGTAATATTATTTATTCTGTGTTTGTGTGCAGTATTATCGTAAGCCTGGACTATCAATACTGGTCTGAACATTTATTATACTGTCACTTACGGGATATCTTCCGTGATTGTTCATAATTTTGAGCTCCCGATATTACGACGCTGTTTTTGACGTCAGTCAACCCGCGATCATGGCGCTTGCAACAGCGTTGAAATATCGGGAGCTTAAAATTATGAATTATCACGGAAGATATCCCGTAAGTGACAGTAAAGTTTAGTTTTAAACCGTGAAAGTCTAAAACAGTGTTTGGTCCAGACCATGAACTTGAAATATTTTGCAGATACTTCAGAAAAATTGTATTTTTGGGACTGAATATTTCATTATTTTGTTATAACAGGATTAGTCGCTTCTCGTGCAAAAAATGTAACGAAATAAGCACCTCAAAAAACACCCACTCAGGATATTTTTCCTTTCATCAGCCAATTATAATTTTATTTCCGCAACAGGATCAAACGGTGCCAAAATACCTAAGAGTCCTGCTGACCCACAAAACGAACGCCAAACAAATAACAGTACAGTTATTAATGTAGCAAACTGAGCGTGGTACCGTGTCGCATTGCGGTCATGTGAATTTCCCACTTTTGCCAGGATTACATTTTTTATCCGGACACCCGGTTTGGTGTTCCGTGTTTAAGGTATTTTTGTAGCTGACTGTACTTTTTTTAGTTTTGGTAATTCGGAAGCAGTCGCTTCAATAAAAAAAGAATATGAAAAACTGCGTCGAGCAAAAAATACATGCTGAAATTCATTTCCACGTTGCTAAAATTCATCCCTTACAGAAAGAAAATTATGGACAAAAATGCAATATACATAGGTACTCTAATTACTTCGACATTTTATCGAATAAACGAAACACGTAACAAGCACTAGTTTCTAGTTCATAGAACAATAATCGCCATCTACAAACCCAATTAAAATTTATTAAAACAAATAAACGCTCAGTGCACCACCCAATACACAAACACGAATTTTAGCATGCAAATGTAAGTTCAGCGCTTCATCGCTAGATAAGAAAGGGATGAGCACGGACGTCGTGGCAACCCCAAGGGGTGCAGGCGAAGGAATCAGCGGTAATAGTTGTATGCAAAGCAGCGCTTGAAATGCTGTTCGGTGACACGACACTCGTGAGACCAACAAGCTCTTTAAAACGTTCTTTTTTTTAATTCTGAAGAGAATTTTCAAATGGAAACGGTTACGTTCGATGGCCGTTGAATAATTTTTGAATTTGTGTGAATTGAAGATGATATTGTGGGTGAATGTCGATTTGAGAGTGTAGTGAAAAAGTAGCTATAGTAAAGAAATCAATAGGAAAAAACATTAGAGGAATTTACTTGACATTAAAAATCATCTGCGTACAATTGGTCGAAAATAATACCTACTAGACAAAAGTGGCAACATTTTACACGAAAATATTCCATGACGTGTTTTTAGGCAGTTGCCAAAGTAAGTATGAATTTGGTTTTTGTTATTCCTTAGTCATTTGTTTTCTTTAGACTTTCTTAGTTACTCCATACCTCGAAAAACCATGTAATATGTATAAAATGTTTGACTAAAATAAAACTAAAATCATTTTTTATTCCAAAAATTTGAAAGAATTCGCTATATCAATTATTTGAGTATTTTATTCTTGTTATTGAAACTAATGTTTTAGTCGAAACAAATTGTCGAAAATAAATAAAACTGTATTTTATTTAAAACTGAAATAGGAATTCATTCCTATTTCAAGTCAGAGGTCCATGGGTTGCATAAAAACTAACAGCAGGTTAGACACTAACCACACGATAAAAACATCGTTTTGTATTAAATATCGTTTTGATGGTATTCAATGTTCAATTGAAATAAATTCATGAAAGCTTGGTACAGTCCTTTTATTCTCAAGTCCTTGATTTTACCTCCGACATAAACCTTAAGGCTTATTAGTACAAGATTAAAGTTCATTGTGCAGCAAAATCAGAGGTTAAATAATGACAGTTAAAGGACAGTTAGGCTTATTAAAAACATCTAGTTTTCTGTACGATTTTCGGTACAAGCCTCAAGATTTAAATGGTTACATGTGCCACCACAAAACAAAGTATTAACACTGATTAAATTAAAAGTGAGGAACATCGCACAAGGAACAATAAATACGATTTTCAGTATGAGTGAGTTTGACCATACGATTCAAATGGCTATGAGACAGTCACGTGATCATTTTCTAACGCGGTAGAGTGCGAATCTAACAGTATGATGATAGGAGTAGAAGATAATATGTCAGATAGAAGCTCTAACGATTTCGTTGGTCTAGTGGTCGCCAGCGCGACTACTGGATACGACGTCCTGGGTTCAATTCCCGGGTCGGGCAAAGCGTTATTGGGTTTTTTCATCAGGAATTTCTCAGTAGCAGCCAGTCTTGATCTATTCCCGGTTGATGACAATAGGCTCGCCCCACATGGGACTTTAACACAAGTGGCGAAATGTGGGTGTACTATTACACCTCTGCCTACCCCTTCGGGAATTACAGGCGTGATGTTATGTATGTGTGTAGAAGCTACGACTTAACAAAAATGTTGTATCTTAAAAAAAATTGTGTGTACCAGTATTATGACGTTTTAACCGTCAAAATAACGACACTAGCATTCACAGAAATATTGTAAGTGCCAGTTTTAAAAAACTGAGAACATAACGAGATAAACACTCAAAAACTTTACCCTTTTAGCACAATTGGAAGTGCAAAACAGTAAAATAAAGTGCAAATATAATAGTCATTACTGAGTACTTCCTTTGCGCAAAGTGAACCTTGGACAGAAGCCAAAAACGATATGGCGAAAAAGTTTATAAATACCCAACAGCTTAAGCAGCTATAGGATTTGAAGAAGTATGAGACTAACAGCGAATTTCTAAAATTAATCTGAACAAGATCAACATTTCAGAACCGTGCATAAGGGCAGCAGCTATGCCTGTGGACGGTGAGTAATGGGTTAGCTCGCCGTCCGTCCGTTTTATGACGACAGGCCGTGTCGACGGCGCGTTCGTCTTCCACGCGCGCCTCAAAGAGATGTCAGCAAATATGAGAGGGGCAAGGGCCGATGCCTGCCAGGGCTGCGGGACTGATCGAAAGAGATACCGCGGCCTTGGAACATGAAGGGCAAAAGAAGGAACATGGGTGGTTTTTAGTCAGTAAAAGTCTGACACTCCCTTCCGCTCCGCCCAGAGCGGGAGGAGTCATTTGATGATTTCCCACCCAAAAAAAAAAGGGCAGCAGCTATCATTGTCAATATTCCACAACAATTGACAGATTGGATGTCCTGCGGGGTTATTAGCATTGATTTCACTTGTTCTACTAAACAGTTCTGGGGTAGTACCATAGACATTGATACCTAGATAATGCAAGTATTACGATCCGTATGAAAACCATCGTACACACACTATTATAACATTCTCACACACCCATTTGCAACTACTCAGGCACACTCCTACACACTCATCCACGCTGTACACTTAGCAATGTATTGTATAGCTACTAAATTTTAAATTATAATTGGCTGTAGGATTAGTTTATATATTATAAGATAACATTTCAAAGAGCTGTGAATTTTGTGAATAATAAATAAATAAGCACTATTTACTTACTAAACAAACAATTACTACTAGAATTAACACACACATTACAAATTAGCTTGTTTTGACAGTAACCACGGTAAGCATAAAATGCTTAAGCTGAAGTAGGTGCCCTTGCGTTATCTAGTTAAATCTATATCGTGGGTAGAACTAATGTTTTTTTTTACAACAGTAGAACTAATGGGAGTCTCTATTTCCACACTACTTATTTAATTTTGTCAATTCAACATTCATCGCGTTATTTACGTTTTTCATAGCAGAAGACTTTTCAAACATTATGAAGCATTGCATTGAAAATTATCTTCTAATTCTTTCGGACTACGATTAAAAGTGTGAAATGCAATAGTGCGCAATTTCTCTATAAACGTTTGTAATTCCTTCGATTTTTGTAACTTGCCAAATGGCTTCCCAAAACTCATCCTCTGATATTTTACATCTAGCATTTATTTTATCTATATATGTTTATCCTTTCCCAGAGCTCAGCAAAACCGACACTTTCCCGAATGACCACAACACCAAACGCCGACTTTATCGAGAAACTATAAAACAAAAACCTTTTCATTTTGCAATCGCCATAACGCTTCGAGACGTAAACTTTGCAAATCCAAGAGCTGAATTAAAGAGCTCTCAAGCTACCGAGATTTTATAGGTAGCAGCGGAAAATTTTCACAACAACACCTCCTTTGTAAATTTTACCTTATTTCAAATAGCATAAAGTCCATTTTCGAATGGCTGTTAATTTTAGAGGTCTCTATGTGTAATGAGTCACAAAACATCGGTTCCGTATGTCTGTTTATCGTCGGGACCATTAAGTGGGTACTGCGAATGACGGCTGTCTCTGGTTTTTGTCGAAGTCTTGCCGGTGACAGACTTCAGTTTACGCACCCATACATCTCTGATTGGGAGTAGGAGTGACGGAGAGTCTGCTATTGATTTGAATGCTCTGGCTGTTACGTAGGATTTTGAATGGGAAGATGTTTGAGAATGTAAGTATATAGTTGTTTATGTAGGTCACTGTGTCTTGAATTTACAAGCTTTTTGGCGTCTCAAAAACTAAGGTTATTAGATTTTTGATAATTCAATTCAAATTCTTTATTTCAGACAAGAGTCCATTGTGTTAGTTTCAACAAAATAACTTAATAGCTAGTGTTAGTAAAAAAGGAATAATAAATTAATTTCTAAATTCCGTATGGATCCTTACGCAGTGGCGAAGCAGAGGGGAGTCCCACTGATCCTGACAACACGCTCAGGAGACTGTTGACTATTCTATCATTTAGTTATTTTTACAGTCATAATTAATCTCGCGGTATTAAACTTAATGTCATAAGTATCTATGCTGATAGCAAAGATATAGTACGGCAAATTAAAACTTCGTTGAAGATAAAACTATAATTACTCTACACTACGAGCCTTTTACTGATGATGTGTAAGTGACATTCAACCTTAACGTGTCAAAATCAACTATACCTAAGTTTATTTTAGATCGTACTTTGACAGAACTGACAGTTCTCGGTTCACACACTTCACGCGTCATTTGTTCTCGTTTCCTCTTTCATGTGTCATGGGACGTACCTAATCGATGTGCTCCTATCATACGTCAGGTTTCAAAACGATTGTCTTATCGCCTTTGAGTGATTGTGAGTTCTTTCATTTAATAAAATTGAATGCGCTTTGGAAGAAACTTGATACGTATGTAGCTGTTTTTTATTACAACGGATTTTACTTTAAATTAAACGCGATCAGCGAATTTGGCAGGGCGAACAAAAGCTGTCAGTTTCAATATTCTATAGCCATTATGACACTAACAGCGCGGTTTCGATATACTGATCACGTTCAATTTCATTGATGAATTTTGCCTTATATTTCAAATCGAGTCAAAAGTGTCTAGTTTTAATTCGTTAGAGTCTAGTGAATATAAATCGAAATAGTCCCAACTCATCGATTAATTTAGCGAGAATCAAGTTCAGTTTTCTGTAGAAGTTATACTAGTTGGAAACTTGGTATGTATTAGATTCCTCGAATAAAATGTGGACATATTCATTTAAAGGAAGTTTAAAAAATGTTGTGGTTTGGCTCCACAAAAAAAAAACTACTTATGTGGAAATAAATTTTTCCCGCTCCTGCAAAATGTTTACATTTTTAATGGTAAAATAAGACAATGTATCTTCTACAATTACGAAATAATATAATTTCAATGTACCTTCTTCTCTCTACGATCTTCTTAAAACGAAAATAAACTTGCAGAATATACATAATAGAAAAGATCTTATTTAACTTTTAATTAGCATCAGATCGGTGCTAAACTGTCTATTAGTAACTATATAACTACATATTAAGATAGTACCATTTACCTGCACTACATAAAAAATAAGACATTTCATTCATAAAATGATATAAAGACTCACCATTTTTAGCAGCCATAGCCATGAGCGTGGCGCCGAGAGCAGCCGCTGTGACCAGCAACCGACACAGCGCCGGCAGCATGATGACACTATCACATCAGACCATCACATCACATCACATCACCAACCACGGTGATCATCATACAACAATTAAACTAACAACTTTTTCTAAACAATTTACAAGTCGACTTGGATCGGTTGAACAACATCTGGAACAAAAGAGAAAGGATTATAAGTTTATTTATGAAATTAAACGGTTTTTTAGCTTCCAGACTAGCTGGACACAGCTTAATACCAGTATTTTATAAATGTTTGTCCTGTTTCACTAGAAAACACTACGTTTTTGTGACGCCAACATGTTTAGTCAAAATCCTTTACGATTAAATATTTTTTCAGCCACAAGGAGGTGATCGGGGCACTCTAATATCGCAGAATTCTATTACAGAGCACATCAAACAGAATTCCAAATGCTATACTAAACCTTTTTAATACGTGTCAAGGTATAAACTTCAACAACTAATTCACCCACTGCAATTAAGGCTATGCGCAACCAAGTTATGCAAATCAATAGTCATAGATAGGCACGCAATTAGAGTTCTGTCTCTTTATCATTAGCCAAGTTCTACGTTATTCAACTAAGTTTCGCAGAAACTTGATATAAGTGGGTAAACGCGATTTATATTAATACTAATTAGTTACATCGTCCTTTTCCATACCATTACTTGAGTTTGCATCATTTGTAATTTACTGCTGAATTCGAAAAAAAAAACGAAAATCGTTCTGAGCATAAATGAATAGAATGATTGACTACCTTCTTATACATTACTACCTTTTGCCCGCGGCTTCGCTTGCGTTAATTTAGAATTTTATAATCAATTTGGGTTGAACTCTGCTTGTGTAATAATATAATTCAATCATGTTTCATAAAAACGTTATTGTGGTTTTCCTCAGGAACAGTACTTTTTTTCGGGATGAAAGGTACCCTATGTCCGTTTCTGTACACCTGAGAACGTATGTGCAAAATTTCAGGATGATCGGTTCAGTGGTTTAGGCCACAAAAGGTAACAAACAAACTTACTTTCGCATTTATAATATTAGTTAGGATCAGTGTCTGGTAATAAAAGATTTGCGTAACTTAACAACAATCGATGTAGATTGATGCTGTTGAAATATTTAGTAAGTACCTGCTGCCTTTTCCCAACTCTGTTGGAGTCGGCTTCCAGTCTAACCGGATGCAACTGAATACCAGTATTTTACGTGGAGTGACTGCCTAACGGACCTCCACAACCTAGTTAGTACTGGGTTATACGATACACTTGAGTACGACTGTTTATGAGACATTCAGGCCACTGGCTACCTATAACGCCTGCCAAAGATCTACAAATGACAGCCGGGACCAACGGCATAACATGTTTTCCGCGGCACGGAGGAAAGTCGGTAGGTATATAATGGGTGGTCACTCATCCACGGACTGACCTAGGAAAGCCAATCATGAAATATTTAGTAACCACTAAACGTAATTTATGATCTCAAACTATTTTTATTTTTTTTAGGATTATCCCAATATTCAATTTGCCCAACCGATACAAGAGGAATCATAGATTCTATAGGAATCATCGGTAGACTATTGTTTGTCACTACAAACCTTTCTAGAGGCCCAAAAACAAGTGAAATTCACTCACAAAGCGTTTCGTATTTCTAGACCTCTATGCTAGAAATCACAGTAGCTCAACCAGAACCCGGTAAAACAATAAAACTCGCCAAATCACAGGAAAACGAGCCAACTACCTTGGGACCCGTAAAGAAATTAATCAGAAAAGAGAACGTACGGCACAAATGGTCGGTACGTATATAAACAGGCGTATTACACACATGTGTATAAACAAGCACATTACACACGTGTTTATACTGTACGTAGACACGTGTCATGTCAAGTCCACGCGTCCCCCGTTTTTTTTTAATTTAAAACTCCACATCGCATCACATGACCAATAAGGCTTTAATTAATAACACAATTTCTGCTCTGAATCGGCTCGTTGTTCGATAAAATATAAACACACGAACACGAAGTGACTTGCTAACGTGTTATTAACAAGTTTATGATACGCAGCCTTACCCATAATAATAATAATCCTCTATATTTCCATGACCAAGAATACAATTAAATTATATAGTACTAGCTTTTGTCCGCGGCTTTGCTCGCGTTAATTTAGAATTTGACAATCAATTCGGATTGCACTCTGCTTGTAATATCATCATCTCATGCCCTTGTCCCAATTCATTTGGAGTCGGCGCAGCATGTATTCTTCTTCCATACTTTTCTTTTTATCGTCATCTTATCGCCTCGCGTCTTCTTGTCTTGTCATGTCTTATCTTTCACGTCTCTTGTCTCGTCGTCGTCTTGTCTTATCTTCGTCGTCTTGTCGCCGCACAGTGGTTCGAAATCGACGCTCCGTGGACATTGAAATCAAAATGTCTTTAGGCGATAAATAAAAATCGGAACGGCTTTATTTCAGTATTATTTATAATATTTGGTAATATGACAGCTATAGACAGCACCATATACGAAAAAAAAAATATGTAATATTTTTTTGTATGAAGAAAAACACAAAAGTTGTTTTTTCTCACAACTTAATAAAACTTAAAGTCTGCGGCTTACATGGGGTGTTGTCCCACATGAGGCGATTCCGAAATGCTATAACACGCACACCCATGCGCGCCGCTTCACTCACAGCAGAGTGTTTATGATTTTTACGTTGATTTAGGTGTTATCTTGAAAAATATACAAAGTAATTGACTTTAGTGTGCTAATTTTATTATAAATAATGAGAAATAATGGAATATACAATATAAAAATACTAAAAAACACTCAAGTAGAGACCCATTTACAATAAAAATATTTTTTTAAATATTTCTTAAGATAATTTAATTCGTTGATAGTAGATTATGTCAGTAGATAAAAAGTTTGACTTCTTAATTAACATTAAAAAATATATTTTTATTAGTACAAAAACTTATAACTAATACAGAAAAATACTAAGAATAGGCAATTTTATTGTATAAATAAGAAATATATTATTTCACCACTTCAGTCAGATCAACTTCAAGAAATTCAGTGGATATCTCGAAGGAATTTAATACATATTATTTGATATCTTTGGGACGTATCCCACACACACACATACCAACTGGAAACGATAATTACATAGTAATGATTGTTTGTTGTAAGCTGTTCGTAATCTCAAGTTTAACAGGAAATCAATGCTAAATGCATGCTAAGATAGTAATTTAGTTTCATCTCATTAGTGCAAATTGCAAATATTGTTAACGAGTTAAGATACATTAGTTAAGGGCTATTTTTACGAAGTGTTTAACTAACTACTATTAATTAAGATACGATTAAGAGGGTACTTTATATAAATAGGGACAACAGCGTCAAAATCATTAGTTTTTGTCAGCAACTGTTCGCGCTATAACATAAACTTCTTGCTTACGTACTTACTTATTATCATGGAAGGATTTTATACAAATTTGGACATATTCATATTTGTGAAAAACAAAAGTTGCTTTTCGCAGCCCAGTATTTTGTTAGAAGCACTTCTAACCAAAGCGACAAATTTTTCTGAAGAAGAACAAAAAAAATTAAAACAGTTTTGTCAAGTGTATTTGTGTGTTTTGCATAGAAGACATCTTTAATGGTTTCATCGTATCCTCAGACCCATATTTGTCAAGCATTCGACCTAAACTGACAAATAAGAGTAGAAATGATTTAACTGAAGAAATGAAGTCTCTTCTTTTAATTGACCCGGATACCATGGATAAGGAAAACATTGAATTTGCTGAGGTGCCAAGTATGATGGATTCCGATTTTGAATTCTTTGATAGCGATGACGAAACTCAGTAGACCAGATTTTAATGTTTGATGTTTTTGTGTTAATTTTATATATTTCTCAATTATACAATTGCCTATTCTTAGTATTTTTCTGTATTAGTTATAAGTTTTTGTACTAATAAAAATATATATTTTTTATGTTAATTATGAAGTCAAACTTTGTATCTACTAACATAATCTACTAACAACGAATTAAATTATCATAAGAAATATTGCAAAATCTATGTATATTGTAAATGAGTCTCTATTTGAGTGTTTTTTTTAGTATTTTTATATTGTATATTCCATTATTTCTCATTATTTTTAATAAAATTAGCACACTAAAGTCAATTACTTTGTATATTTTTCAAGATCACACCTAGAAATCAACGTTAAAATCATAAACACTCTGCTGTGAGTGAAGCGGCGCGCATGGGTGTGCGTGTTATAGCATTTCGGAATCGCCTCATGTGGGACAACACCCCATGTAAGCCGCAGGCTTTAAGTTTTATTAAGTTGTGAGAAAAAACGACTTTTGTGTTTTTCTTCATACAAAAAAATATTACATTTTTTTTTTTTCGGATATGGTGCTGTCTATAGCTGTCATATTACCAAATATTATAAATAATACTGAAATAAAGCCGTTCCGATTTTTATTTCTCGCCTAAAGAAAATTTGATTTCAATGTCCACGGAGCGTCGATTTCGAACCACTGTGCGCCGTCGGCATCCGGTAACACTGGAAGCCGACCCCAATAAAGTTTGGAAAAGGCTCGGCAGATGATGATAAATGCGAAAGTTCGTGAGGATGGATAGATGGATGGGTGGATGGATGTTTGTTACTCTTTCACGCGAAAGGTGCTAAATGGATTTGGATAAAATTTGGCACATAAACATTTTATAATCTAGATTAACATATAGGATACTTTTTATTCCTGCAGTATGATCCCGTGGGACAGTTACCGAACTTCACGCGAGCGAACATCTCGTACTTTATAAAGTACACTTCAGTATAAATTACATGGGCATGTTAATTGCGAAGGTGGGCGTAATTGTAATTAACACCTACCCGATAATTAACTTTAACAAACTCTGATTAATAAATCACTAACACCAACTCATTCATCTGAACTTTTGACACCCAATACCGAATTTGTCAGCCATGTAATTGCAAATTAGCCACGTTTTCAATTAGGCGGTTGCTTTTGAATCTATTTTGTTATAGAAAAACGTGGAGTAATAAGGAATGGAGAGCTGATATTTTATCATTGCATTGTCGAATAGCTCTAAGGCATTTGTGATTCTGGAGCCATAGACAAAATAAATCATGATGTTGAAAATCTATATATTTTTTTTCGGATTGAAAACGAGCCCAAAAAGAGAGTATTGTTTTTAATTTTTATGTGCATAAGTCTGTCTCTGTGTTTCCTCGTAGATGTGAACCAATTTTAAGAAGTAAAGTATTCCTAATAAGTTAAAATACGTCCATGAGATAGTTCAGTAGATTCAACTGACTGTGACGACAAAATATTAATAAAAGCATCAGTTTTGATGCCGTACACCACAAAGAGTATTATTTCGCGATAAAAAAGAAAACTGAACACTCTATATCATACTCTATGTCCATAAAACAATAAACTGTCACCACTTGCAAATAATCATACACGAAATTAGTGTTATCACTGAAACCAGTAACGTATAGAAGTCATCGAGAACATCTGCTATCGAAAACAGGCCTATATACATTGCCAGCGCAAATTAATAATTATGAAGGGTATTGCCATAAATACGATGCTAAACAGGATTTGTGGTCGTTTATGGGGTTATTAGTGTATCGGCTCAATACTGTATTTGTATTAATTTTAATTATTACCTATTATTGGAACTACAATTATTTATGTTGCGAATACGAAGATTTATTATAGATAAACCTGAGATAGATAGACCTGATTAGATTGGAATTATCCGAAAAAAAACTGGAGTAACCGACTTAGCTTGCAGAGTAAGCAAGTAGAAGTGGACCCAGGCTTATCTGTCTAAGGGCAAAAAAGTCCTAGAGTAAAGGCGGCGTATCGGCAAGCGCGGCGTTGGAGTTGGATTCCCTTAGATAACTGAACCGACGACCTTACACCTTACAAAGGTAACTCATAGCTGGGTCAGACTGGACATGGATGGCGGCGAACAGGGTGTTGTAACGCAACTTGGGCAATGCCTATTTGGAACCTAATCATCATCATTGTCCTGCCCTTATCCTAATTAATTTGGGGTCAGCCCAGCACGTCATCTTCTTCAATGCTTCTCTATTACTCTTCATCTCAGCATTAACCTCATCTAGCCATATCATTCTTCACACAGGCCATCCATCGTTTCTTCTTCCTCTACTATTATAGCCATTCATACGCAAACCTAACCTCACGACATTTTCCTCATTTGAAACCTAATATCCCTATTCATATTTGGTAAATACATTGATGCCAAGTTTATCTTGGATACTACCGACATCAGTGTATGAAAACTTCGAGACTAAACATGGACGTGTTGGTAAATTATAAAAGTATGAAGTCGCCAATCTACTTTGGTCATGCGTTGTGATCAATACTCGTACCAACTTTGTACAAGAATGTTTGCCCTAATGTGGGACAGTTACAGGCTGGTATTACTATTAATTAAGTGATAATTGAAATGACGGATTTATACTACCTACATAGCCAATACCTTTCATAAACTCTCCTTTCATAAACACACAATTTTCAAACGACAAACAAACTAACAAAGAGACATCAAAATATCACCACCAGGCTGGCCCATCCTTTCCCATCCTGTCCCATCCATGGCCAACCACCCTTCTAATTAATGGTGAATACACAATACAAAATTTATTTGCCAACTTGACACGCAGCAAAAGCTAACACAATGAGGCTTGTCGGCGTCATGGCCGAAAATTCGGATTTCAATTTTCGAATGTTTCAGGGTTACCAAATTCAAAATAGTGCTGTTTTTTTTAAGTTGTGTTAAGGTATTGATAATCGGTATGAGAAGAATACTTGGAAAAGGTTGGCTGTTGAAATTCTGTGTTAGGTCATTTTTATCTTTACTATAAATATATACCTAAGAATATAAGTTGTATAATCAAATCAAATCAGTTTATTGCAAACATGTTGTACAGGGGTTGGAGTAAGATTTAAAAAAAAACTTGATGCATATTACATTCGGGCCTGAATGGATAACGGATAGTTTTTTTAAATCACATTAGTAGTCACATTTTTATTGTGTGGATCCATAATATTTTTTCCCAAAATCATATCGATACGTTCAACGTGAAACGTCCAACGACGAGAATCCCTCCGTCCTATAATAATACCGTTACATCCCTCGGATTCCCGTATTGATTAACCGGTGATCGAGTATTGCGCGAAAATACAGATTTCGTCTCCGCAATCGACCTCTGTAAACGGGTGACCGTTCATTTTAACAAGTGGCAACCCTACGTACGTGCAGCGTTCGCCGCGTCAAATGAAATGCGGTTCGTGCTAGAATTCCAATTTCGAAATTTGAACTTCGAATTGTAGGCGCTTCGCTATTGGCCTGTGCTAATTTATTTTGCGTAGCTATGATATTCTTTACTCAAATCTATTTTTTTAATGTAGGGCCAGCATCACTACGTTTAGTTTTGACTCTGTGCGAATAGATGTACAGTTCAAGATAAAATAACATAAAGTGACTGATATAGAAATTCAGGGCGATCAGATAAAGTTTTTAAAGTTTAAGATTTGAGTCTGATTACCTGTCTTACCAAAGGGTTTTATCGTATAACCCTGTAACTGGGTTATAGAAATCAGATAGGCAGCCACTCCACGTACATACTCGTATGTTACTAGCATTCAACTGCATCCGATTGGACTGGGAAGCGACTCCAACATAGTTTTGGGAAAAGGTTAGGCAGATGAGGAAGATTTCAGTAAAAACAGTTCGTTACCTAGTTGAATCTAAAAGAGAATGCTCATGGAAGTATGGAATCCCGTACCATGCTGCATCAAAATCAAACCTTGTTTTTTATAGACTACACTGGTCGTATTAACTCCTACAAAAATTATTTTTGAAAAAAAAACCCGCGTTTCAGAGTTATTTTATAAAATCGAAACTAACCTAAAAAGTAGGTCTATTTTTTCGACGCTACCAACGACGTATTTTAACACACATACATTACATTATTGCTCTAAAAACAGCGTAATACACTAATATTAGTAAGAATTACGAGTTAAAGTAACATCCACAGTATGCTTGACTGAAACTCGATTTTATTTTAGACCTTTACATTGCCAATAGTCAGTCAGTACAGTACAAATGTCAGATGCCACAGATAAGATAACTATAAACCATAGAGTATAGTAAGTGCTATAAACTAGCCGGGATTTAGGGATGTAATCGATAAATCAAAATCTTTAGGCTGAGAAAATCTATTTTGTTGCAAATAGCAATAAACCAAACTAAATCGATTTGGTGTACTGATCTTACTTAATTGTAATTAATTTTAGAGTCCGCTCGACAGACAAGGGTTTGTTCAATTAAAACGGAACGTCATTTATATTCAGTTGAAACGGAACGTCATATAAAGGGAGTAAAACAATATTCGTACTTTTAAACTCGAAAAGTATATTTCCAGTTCAAAAATCAAATCCCCGACGCGTAATGCCGTAAAAAAATATGAAACTAATTACTATAATATTTTGGTTTTGAGGCGCGAGACTTTTTGGTACCAACTTTGGTCATTGTCCTTTATTTCAAGCTAAATTTTAATTGTGATAAGAAAAATAGATAAGGGCCAGAAACTCAAAAGAAAAAAAGATTTTTTCGTCTCCCTTTTGCAAACATGTGTGTGAAGATTTCGAACTGTTCACATTCCTCGATTCTACTCCTTTTTCAATTCCCCTGTGGATGCGGAAATGAAAGAAAAATAGCTAGTTGATATAAGGTTTAATACGGTGCGGTCCGATATAGGCCAGTTCACCTTTTCCCGTCATTGTTATTTGAGAAAGTTTGGTCCACTATGATAAAAAAATATTTTTATGGGTCTATTATAGAAAGTAGAGGGGATGTTTATCTATACAAATAATAAAAACTGAAGTGTCTGTTTGTAATAACAGCTTTTTACTGAATGCATATGAAAATATATACTGCACTTATAATAAAAACACATTTATTTCAATTTTTGTCTGTCTGTCGGTCTATCTGTCTGTTTGTTCCGGCTAATCTCCTAAACGGCTGGACCGTTTGTGACGGGACTACTGGCAGATAGTTGATGTTATAAGGAGTAACTAAAGCTGATTTTATTTTACAATAAGCATTAGGGTTCCGTGCAAAATATTTAAAAGCCTTGTAATTGGTAACAAAATCCGATTCAAATAGGGAAATATTATTTTTTTATAATAATTTCACGCGAACTAAGGTGAACAGAAGAAGAACAGTTGTGTTTCCAACTAAAACAGAAATGGCAGTAATAATGTCATTCAGAAATTAATGCATCTCAGACTTTCAATAAATTACTAAAAAAATGCCGCAAAAGAACTTCAGCACCCAGGCAGCTGAAGGTATCTTACTACTTATGACATTGTATTTTTTCAGTCAACGTTATGTCGCTGTCTCGTTCGCCGTTAAATTAAATTAATATTCATTTAATTATTTTTAACCTTGAACCATAAACTTTCTCAAAAAACCAACAAATGAAAACGATTACCACCCAAATTAATTTCCAACTACCCACCCACCCAAAACAACCTGATTTATCAACCAAAAAACTATTTAAACGCTAGTGGTAAACTTCACACGAAACCTGCACTTATGTACCTAGGTAAACGGTTTTATATCGTACCAAATTAAATTAAAATTTCTGGTCCATTACATGGTAAAGTTTTGTCGAAGTACTGCAGTAACATTTTAGTTTAATCTGGTAGAATATCTAGGAACGGTCCGATGCAGATGTTCTTTGTGAAAGAATGTTGGGGTCAATGAACGATGGCAATAATGCTCGGAGGTGCATATTATTTGGTGTGGTGTACGACCATGTCCTACTCAAAGCGATCATAGTTCGAATACTCGAACGCTGCGACCATTTTGTTCGGCGAAGTCGGTTTTCCGGACAAATAACAGACATAAATGAAGGCGGCGATCGCATATTCGCTGCGACCGATATCGTTGGCGGGCTTTGATTAGGATTTGTAGGAAGGTATATCGATATGCCCCGTGTTATAAAAATGTACTTAGTGAATATTTCCGTCAGTCTCAGATTCAAATACAGCCATTCGTTGGAAAGTTCCAAACCATACTAAGCCATTCAAAAACATGCATATCAGTAAAAATCGTAAAGAATCAAGCAAAATAAAACAACCAATCCTGTTAACGCTAACTTGTTTACCAAAAAGGCGACACACAAAGACTTATTCACGACAGACAATCCAAACTCCCCCATTATGTCAAAATATAACCTCAAAATCCATTGTATTTGTTTTACATTCCCACTTCCCCCTTTTAATGGGGTGTCATAACTACTGAACTGCGTTAATGAATCATACCCAAAGGTCGGCTTTTATGGGCCACTAAATTATGGCCGTCGTTAGGCCATAACTCAACGGCTACCGGCAGATAGGCTAGTTTAGAGCCTTTAAAGGTTAATTGCTAGGTACGTGGATACTTGCACAGTGAAAAATTGGCTGTGTCCGGTCTTTATAGGTGATCTTTTTAGTTGCTTCGGTAGTTTATGTCATGAATTGTTTTTGGTAATATCTTCTTTTTTTCTATAGTATCCGGCTCGAAGGACGATGTTGGGTAACTTGAATGGGTAAACTAATATTTATAAATTAATAATTCAGATTAGACACAAAAACGCGTGTTTCGTTTAATTTCGTCCTTGGTGGAGTGAAGTTTGAAATTACTGACATAACTAACTTATTAATTGAAACATAAACTAAATGTTGTGTTGCCAACAATTAAAGTTTGCTGTTAATCGCAGCAGGTACTTTTTTGTTCTGTCTATTGTCCACAACTGGTATCGTTGAACGAGGAATAACAACATTTCTATAACCAAGTTCTTTAAGGGAGATGTTTGCCAAAATATGTGTAAACTAATGGTATCTACTCGACGACAAGGTAGGTACAAGGAAAAAAAAAATGGGCAACAGCGCTACAACAACATTGATAATCCCTAAGCCCTGCTTATCTCTACCTAATCAAGAGAATACAATAATAAAAATAACTATTCATGTAACTGAATATCTAACTAGAATATAAAAAGTACAGAACAGCAAAAATAGAATAAAGAAGAAGAAAAAGATATACAAAAAACATTCTCACATTGTAGAAACAGCATTACTGAAACATCGCCATATTATTCTGCAATTTGCATCAATGTTCAGGAGATGTCAAAAAATGTTAATATTACATTCCCTACTGAAATATGTTTTATTTGTATTAAAAACTTGTCCCGCGAACGCTTGGTTGAACGAATCGAAATGTAGGGTTGGGGCCACAGAGACAGCGTGTAAAGACTCCTATAATGTAAATGTAGTCATAAACAATCTTAAAGGAAAAATATTAAAAAAAAAAACAAGAAATTATTTATATAGGTTTGACGTAATTTGTTTTTCGTATTTTTATCAGCAAGCCCTTTTAATAAATACCCATATCATGGGGTGCATAAAAAATAAATAAGTTCTTTTTTGTTTTGAAAAATCAAGTCCCGTGTTTTATAAGCAGCGGATATATGATGGCAATTTTATATCCTCACACACAAGAGTATACTCTTCATTTGTATGTTTTGAACCTTGAACTTCTCTAAACAGATTCAAAACCTTGTATATATTAGTAGTTAGGTTAGAACGGCATCTGTGTTCCCTCCCACATATAACCCGTCTGCCTTCAAAGCAAGAGTGAACCATCTTCTGGGCACGCTCATTTCATCATAGACCTCATCCATCGCTTTCCATCAGACGTGATCGAGGTCAAGAGCAGGCCCATTTTGTAATAAAAAAAAAGAACGTAACTACTAATATCTAACTTCTGGTTTATGCTTTTTAAGGTTATGAAAAGCATCGTGAGGATCCTAGGAGTCATTTGATACACAGACATCTAGCAAGCCAGTGTGATAATCAATGGCCGGTCATGTATGGATTGAGAAGAAGGGTGTAATTTGAAATGCGGTAAGTATTTATTTCTAGCTGTGGCTCGCAACCTTCGTTCGCGTGAAATTATTATTAAAAAATATTACTTACTTCGCTTTGAATCAGATTTTGTTAACAATTTCAAGGGTATTTATTTTTCAAAAATAAAAGTAGCTTATGTTAGATCTTATAACATCAGCTATCTGCTGGTCAAAGTTACGTCGAAATTGGTTCAGCCGTTTCGGATATTAGCCGGAACAAACAGACAGACAGACAGACAAAAATTAAAAAAAAAATGTTTTTGATATTAGTGCCGTATTCATTCTCTTTAAGCATTCAGTAAAAAACTGTTATTCTGATATTAGAAACAGACACTTCAATTTTATTTATTGGTATACATAATTAAACATCAGTTCAACTCAATTTCTAATTACTTCAATCCTATAATTTGAAATATCAATGTTATAACGTTTAAACACTAATAACAAACACATCATACGAGTACGTAGTGGAAATTAAACTTTACGTGTTAGTAAGCCTATATATAAATCAACTGAATACATATCCCTGTGTAAATAACAAGGCTACGTGCCTGCAGAGTTATGATTTAATCTGATTTATGTTTGCAATACAAGTAATGTTATATAAAGCATACTAGGAACGCTCCCCTGCTTTACACGGATTGAATGGCGACAATCATGTCAAATCTTCGGGGTTTCTGTCCTAAAGATATCAAAGCTAGCTAACTAACTTCTGCAAGCGACTTCGTATGTGTGGAGTTCAGAATTGGGTCCAGAGATGTCATTTATCAGGATAAGAAGTATTCTGTGTGTTAATCCATGTTATATACTATCTGTGTGCCTTTCATATGCAAATCCGTTCAGACGATTTTGCGTGATTGAATAACAAACAACCAAACTTTCACATTTAGAATAATAGGTCGGATTATCAGGATTTATTCCGTTAGGCTTGGTCAACATGTGGGCAGAACATGGGAACTGTAATAAAACACACTGGGTGCTATACACCGTTTCTAGCAAAACTAACGAATTACTTGAGATCACAACTTAACACAACCACACGGGGCACAATGAATCGGGTACAGTTCCAGGACGTCTCAACTTCGCTGCTATCTGACACTGAATGTCGTCCTCGCTGTGAGTTCAGAACATTTTCAAAACATCAGGGCTCTGTAGAAAGCACACTGTGGTGTGGATAGACTTAAAAGTAGGTCGCGTGACGTCACCACAGCCGCACTTGCTATTCATTAAGTCCATACCAATGACCGTCTCCGACAAATATTATGTTATGTCTAGCTGTTGTCCGCAATTTTCGCCCGCGTAAAATAATGTAAAAATATTACTTCCCTAATGGGGAAGACCGTTAAAAGCTAATAGTAGATGGCGCGACCATAGCTAAGTCTCAATCTGACCAATGAGGTCAAGCTATTTTGAAATATAAAATGACATTACCAGATTTTCAACCAATGACGTTGCTTGGAACTAGCTATGCTAGCGCCATTAGTTTCACAGTTGCCATCCCCATTGAATCGGATTTTGTGACAAGTTTTTGTGTTGTTCTAGATTTTTAATTTTATTGCACGGAACCCTAATCCCTTTTCTAAAATATGTAGATAGATCTAGAATAAAAATAAATAAATAAAGCCTAAGTTACTCCTTATAACAGCTATCTGCCAGTAAAAATCAGTCCAACCGTTGCGGAGATTAGCCAGAACAAATAGAAAGAAAGGCATTTTTTTTTTTGTAAAAATTGTATGTTCTTCATATGCATATAGTAAAAAGCTTTTGAAATTACAAACAGACACTTCAATTTTCTTTATATGTCTAGATTTAGACGAACAACGTGGTCAAACATACAGATCCGAAAAGGTTAGTTGTATACTTTGTGCAGATACGGATATGAAGTACACATCCGTGTCTATTATTACTTAATGGTATTCGGAATGGACGCTAATGACATATTTAGGCTGTATTGTATTACGGGACACGCCAATATGTCTAAGATTATTTCGGTGCTGAGAAAATAAGTGGTTGTTAGTGTAAATATGGAATACCTAGAATAACTACGAAAATATTATCGAAACGTAAATAGATTCTATTACTGTAATAAACGTCTATTTATTGCAATTTGACGTAGATTACGATTTCTCACACGTTTCTATATTTTGACACTAGAACGTGGCTGTCCTCACAATGTTTTCTTTCCCCTTGCTTTTTGCTAGCAGTGATGATGAAGTAATTGAATTTAAGTGCCTCTAAATCATATAATGATTAATAATAGTATTCATCTTTACAGTAAGATTTTCTGGGACATTTCAAGTTTTTTTTTCACAACTCAAAAATAATTGAACACACACACACACACACAACACAGTTCACGCCCAAACACACACTCACACACAGAACACCGTAACACAGTTTCAATTATGGCGGTACCGTGTACAATGTTTTATAAAATTAAATATTTCTTATGTTTAATTACAGAAGACAAAATAAGTAATGTGCCTCGTTTTCATATTATCGATGGGAGAGAAAGATTTGTCGTGTCTCACCTCTTTGCACCTCTTCTCGCTTGTCGCGCCTTCCATGGCCCGTGTCGTGTGACAAATGCATGCACTATTCCAATATATTCGCGTTTCTCCAAAGAAAGAGTTTTCGCTCTCGCCCCGATGTATTTATTCAATATTGAATTTGAAATCTAACTGTTTTTTCGTGTTTACTAGAAACTTATAGGAGTTACGTGCAACTATAGAAAACGTTTTATTTTTACAAAATTGAATTCACTACACATCACACAACCTCACCAGTGGGGGTATACCAATGAAGCTGAGAACGACTATGGAGTCACTTCCCATACCATGGCTCACCTCCTGACCTGCTCTTTGTGCAACTACGCCTGCACTTTAAGAGACCTGTCCGAAGCCACTACCAACGGCGTCGATGTGGCTGGTCGAAACAAATTTTAATTAAATAACTATGGGAATCATCGATCGTTCCAAAACTGTCGCCAGAGCTGAATCTCCGGTGTATCGTACTCTTAAGACGCTCAGTAATTGCCCTTGCTGAATGCGATGTGTTTGCGGATGTCTGGTGTTCCGTGAGAGTAAGTAACAAGAGTGTCCACTGTTTCTTCATCATCTGCCTAGCCTTTTCCCAACTATTTTTCAGATGCAGCTGAATACCAGTATTTTACGTGGAGCGACTGCCTATCTGACCTCCACAACCCAGTTAGTTCTGGGTAATACGTACCTGTAACGTCAAAGATCTATAAATGACAGCCGGGACCAACGGCTTAACGTGCTTTCCGAGGCATGATTCTCTTTTTCTGAATTCGTTTTCACAAAGACTATGAACTAGCTTGTCAGGCAATTCTGTACTGTTATAATATAACACAATACCACACTGGTGCCCCTTGAAAGGGCAGAGGGGTTTTTAAGTACCTAAACCAATATTTTATCAGTGATGTCTAAACTTGAAATAGAATTACATACTGAGGGGATTTAAAATTGTCTATTTAATTGCGTAAAACAATGACGCACTGCCTAAACTAAACCACTGCTGGCAGAAACATGGCGTTTGGAAGATTAGCTTCTTTGTGGTTGTTAAGGCAAGGAGAGAGAAGTTTTATGCAATCAAAACCACAGACAACAGCTGGTAACATACATGGTGTTCGGAGTTTTCACCGAAAAACTTACTTTGCAATATCGGCGTGAGGCGTTAACCTAGAGCATAATATTACTTCCCAATTTAAATCAGATTCTCTTAACAATTTCAAGGGTTTTAATTCTTTTTCTAAAATAAAAGTACAACAGAAGTCACTCCAGATAATATCAGCTATCTGCTAGTAAAAATGCCATCATAATCGGTCCAGCCGTTTCGGAGATTAGCGAGAACTAACAGACAGAAATACAGACCTACAGATGACAGACAAAAATTAAAAATGTTGTTTTTCCATTATGAGTACCGTATATTCTTTTGGTGCATTCAATAAAAAACCGTTCTTTTGATTTTTATTTATTTGTATAGAAGATTCAGTGCACCTTTGTCTACCGGCCGCGTAAACAGGGTGTATTTAATAACAGTGTATTAGCTGTTTTAAGAACATTATAGTAACATCAGCATTTCATGTAATATTTTAACATTAAGAACATTTTGATTGGGAGACGCTAAATATTAAATAGTGTTAATCATTAACATTAATTTCTACTACAACACCCGACACCTCGGTTCGTACCCCGACACGTGATAACATCGTTTAACTCTCAATAGTAAAGTTATAATAAAAATCTATTTGCACAACACGAGAGCAATAGTTCATATTGCTGCTAAATGGCGTGTCTATAATGCAATAACGCGAGTTACATAAACAAATGTGTTCGGGAATATCCGAATGTCAGTGGAATCGGCTTTGGGTTAACATTAAATAAATACACAGTTTTAACTGTAAGCTATTTAAATACTATAAGTAGTTTTAATATATTTACAGTATTTTTAAATTACACAAAAGGTTAAATTAGTGAAGAATGAATGAATACGGCAGAAGGGTCTGGACGTATGCTCTTCCAAGCATTCTGAATACATTGCCTATACTGTTGTAGTTAATTATTTTCAGCTTATTTTTGATGGTCTGAACCTAATAAATAAATCATGCTTATCTGTTCTAATTTTTATTTCTCTTTTGCTCTGGCAAGTTCTGCTAAAACAATATTGTTCCGTTGACAAGCAGGATTTGAGCTGTCGTGGCGGTTTAGTATAAGGGTTTGTGATTTGTGTTAAACTAGCTATTGCCCGCGACTTTTGTTCGCGTGAAATCATTATAAAAATATTACTTTCACATTTGAATCGGATCTTGTAAACAATTTCAAAGGTTTTAATTTTTTAGCATAGAACCCTAATCCTTTTCTAAATTAATAGTAGTTTAAATTACTCCTTATAATCATTTATCTGCCAGTAAAAGTCCCGTTAAAATCGGTAGAGCCTTTTCGAAGATTAGCTGGAACAAATCGACAAAGAAAAAAAATATAAAATGGGTGTAAAAAGGTAATAAACAAACAAACAAACTTGTATAGTCAGGATAGCACCATAACACTAATGTTCTTAATGGTGTTATCCTGACTAATTACATTGTTTTATTTAAGCGTAACTTAGACAACAATAAAACGCATTACACAATCTACAATCACTACATAGTATAAAACAAAGTCGCTTTCTCTGTCCCTATATCTCTATCCCTATATCTCTATGTATGCTTAAATCTTTAAAACCACGCAACGGATTTTGATGCGGTTTTTTTTAATAGATAGAGTGATTGAATAGAAAGGTTTATATGTATAATGCATGCACCCGTGCGAAGCCGGGGCGGGTCGCTAGTAATATTACAAAGAGGAAAAATTTGTATTTTTGTGTGTGTATGTTTGTAATGAATAAACTCAAAAACTACTGTGCCGATTTAAAAAAATCTTTCACCATTGGAAAGCTACATTCATCCTGAGCAACATAGGCACCCGTACACTAACAAAGATAGAAAGTTAGGTAATGCATATATGCTGCCTGCTTTCACCAACTATCCCCAAAACAAAACATAAATGACAGATCATAACCAATAACACAACACCGTAACTACTAAATAAGCAGAATATCCGAAGAAAAAATAACCGGTAACTAGATAAGTTGAGCCTATTCGTGCAAGTTGTAAGTTATTTGACAGATCCGGGTCGGCATGACACTGAGGGAGTAGGCCAAAAGCTGTCACTCGGCCGCTGTGTCATCCCGGGATGAAGTTTCACCAACTTGAATAGGTATAAGTGAATAAGAGTAATTGGGCGTATTAGGTATTTTTTTTAGTGGACTTTTCTTAAAATTAACAATTAATGGTTGAGTAGGAGCTCGTGTCTAAGTAGCAGCCACTCGGGTCGATCTTTGTGGTGATCTCCGTGGATGGGTGACCTGACCACCTATTACATACCAAGTTTCCTCCGTCTCTCGGAAAGCACGTTAAGCCGTTGGTCTCGGCTGTCATTTGTAGATCATTAACAGTCGTTGGACAGTGGTCCGAAGTTCTGAATAATAGTTTTATCAATGGATATCGTATTACCCAGTACCAACTGGATTTTGGAGGTCAGATAGGAAGTCACTTCATGTAAAATACTGGTACTCAGCTGCATCCGGTTAGACTGGAAGTGGAGTTAGTAAAAGGCTAAGTAGATGATTGTGTAGGATTTTATGAGGGAGGCTGTCAAATTGTTTCCTAATGTAAACTATGACATCGTCAAGAGCCGTTACGTTTAATCAGAAACCTGAAGCCGAAAAGTCTGATAACGAGTCTTACCAAAGGGTACCCCAGTAACTCTCAACTCAGCATTATATGTAGTGAGCCCCTAGAGTTTCAGGAATTGTCAATATCTCGTCAATTGGCTATGAAGTACGTTTGCATTCAAGTCGACTAACCACACAAAGGCTTTAAGATTATTGAGAACTCCAAACGTTTCCCACAAATTCGATCAGATTGTGCAGTTTAAAGTAGAAAATATTTTTATAGGTCCAAACTCCAATGACGTTGAAAATAATATTCCTATTCTTGTTCTATAGTCTACACTCTTGAATGCAGAGAATTGACTGCCTCGTTGGTCGAGTGGTCGCAAGCGCGATTGCTGAGCGATGAGGTCCTTGGTTCGATTCCCAGGTCGGGTAAAGAGTTATTGGGTTTTTCCATCAGGAATTTCTCAGTAGTAGCCAGTCTGGACTTGTGCACGGTTGATGGCAATAGGCTGCCCCTATTACATGGGACTTAAACATAATTGGCGAAATGATGGGTGTACTATTAGATACGCTTCTGCCTAAACCTTTGGAAATTACAGGCGTTATGTTATGTTATGTAAATATTAAAAAAAATATTACCAGAACAGCGAATATAAACTAGATCTTTTTATAGGCTACCTAGCCGTAATTGAAGATCAATCAAGACTATCAAATACAAAAAATAATGACCTACATATATCACATTTGACCTCAACGCTAACACACCGACCCAACCCAACATACCATTACAAAAATACGATTCATTTCTCGATAAGAAATCGGACGAAACAGAAAACCCTATTCTTCTATACCGAAAATTAATAACAAAAGTGCGCTAACCCCTAAGCAATAAGGGTGAAATTGCCATGTAATCAGTTGAAAATCGTCACCATCTGCAAAATGGTTGGAAATGTTGAGAAATTGTACGTTTTCGGTTCGTTAGTCAGGAATATTGGTTCATTGCTGGTGAGGCGAGATTCATTACTTCGAGTTTGGGATCGCTACGGGCATTAAGTGTTTACTTGTTACGAGACTATGGCATGGAAGGGAGAAATAGTTACTGTGTTCAAGACATAATATTGTAACTTATGTAGGTTATTTGGTTTATCTCAACTTATTTATTTTTCTAGAGAAACTATAAGTGAAATGGTGCAGATGATATTTGCAGAACTTAGCTCCCAATCTACAAGTCAGGCCTACGCTTTTGCTACGCCGTAGCTGGTGCTACGCCGTAGCTTTTTCTACGCCGTAGCTCGTGCTACGCCGTATCTAATGCTACGCTAGTTACGAAGCCGAAGCTATTCAGTGTAGCATCGTTATATTAAGTACTTCACTTTTCCTACTCATCATTTGCCTAACCTTTCCCAACTATGTTGGGGTTGGCTTATAATCTAACCGGCAGCTGAATACCAGTATTTTACATGGAGCGACTGCCTATCTGACCTCCACAACCCATTTAGTACTTGGTAATACGATACCCTTTCGTAAGACTGGTTGTCAGACTTTCTAGTCATTGACTACCTGTAACGACTGTCAAAGATCTACAAATGACAGCCGGGACCAACCGCTTAACGTACTTTCCGAGGCACGGAGGAAACTCAGTATGCAATGGGTGGTCGCCCATCCACGGACCAACCTAGGCAAGTGCGGCTTAACGTAAAGATCAACGCGAGCGGCTGTTATTATTTAACCGCGAGCTCCTCTCCTAAATAAGTAGAGAATCTCCCTCCACTACTTCTGTTCCTACTATTATTAGGTAATTTACGGTTCCAGGGTTCATCAACCCCTCTCAACAAAAAGAACATCGTATACTCCTGTTAACCCCAAACCCTTTACCCCAATGTAGAAACCCCATAGTACTTGACACACGTACCGCAAATTTCTGACAATCGGATTAAAAATATTTAATCAGACGGTGTCAGCGCGTGTATCGCAACAAATTTAATTACGTCGAGTCGCGATCCCACTTCGTTTGACAAACTAAAAACATCCAGAAGTTTTGGATGTTGTTTAGCGGTAAGTACGTGTTGGTTTATTTTATCTGTGCTTCTTTTTTTGAGTAGGAGATATTCAAGCTGATTGTTCAGACACGTGTAAACTGTACTGAACAGATCCATGCTAGTTATAAATGCAAAAATAACTGTCAGTCTGCATTACCGCTACAAAATACCGAAATTTGGGACACAGGTTAACCATGACCTGGATTAGGTCTATTTATTCTGGTAGTACACCCCTATGGAGTTCCGACATCCATGCGGGAGGTCTGTCTGTGGCAGGACTGACAGCTATTGGAGCCAACGAGTTTTGGAGTGGGGAATACGTACCTATCAGGAAGCGTAGATTTTTGGAGCCTCCCGCCTTATTGATATTTCTTAAAAAGGTGACTACGTCATGCTGAATGCAGAAGGCGGTGGACAAAGTGTTGTAACACAGCGTGAGACAGGTTCATGCCCAGCAGTAGACTGCTATAGGCTAAATTGATGGAGGGCAGAAGAGGGCGGGGAAGATTGCAATCAAATCAAGTCAGCAATGGGTGGTCCCTTGCATGAGTGCACCAGGATGTCGGCTAACAGGGAGAGGTGGCGAAACATCGTGAGGCGAATCACATCTGCCCATCCATGACAATGTATCATCATGTCGTGACTTCTGTAGAAGTCACTACATGATGACCACGACCGCTCTGACAAGAGTGTCACGACGAAGAAGAAGAAATTGACGGATTGCACTTAATTTTCTTCTTGTCAATGACTCAGATTTTGTCCGACCAGTACTTAGTGACCTGGAAAATTCTGTCTTTTGCCTCATTCAAGCCCTCGAGCGTGCAAATAGTTGTGCACGACTGGCAGGAGAGACGTCATTGTCAAGGCATTGTGTCCAACGTGGATCGATTATACGCATCTAGCCAAATTGGATCGGCAGAGGCCAACTTGAGCGCGCAGCCGGTTCAAAGATTTCTATATCGGCCACTGGAATTCATGACATAAATTGACACAAATTAATAAATAACCTGGGGGTAGTTTTCCTGCCGGTGCGATGCAGTGTGGAGGAGGGGGATATTTTTTCCTCCACATTGTGCTTCGTTCGTCTGCCGCGCTGTCTCCTAAGAAATAGTGCGTCTCAGAAAGCTTCTTTGACTCCTCAAACGGTTTCGTTATAGTTGGTGTACAAACAAAGGGAGACGACTGTCTCTTTCCTGTTTACCGGTCTCAATACGAGTCGCTATTTGTCAGCGCACGACTGGAAGAGGTATACCCGCCAATAGGTAAAGCACCGTAAGAGGGGAGGGTTTTAAGCATCCCGTCACAATGCGGCAGGTTAAATTAAGCGCCATGTCGACCTCTTTAGCATGGATGGAACGATGCCACACTGGTCATGCGAATTTGCCAGCAGAATAGACATAGGCCAGTAGTACGAAGAATTTGCGGTGATGCTCCCCAGCTGATGGATGTAAGGCGGTGAAGTGAGGTATTACGGGAAATAACTTTTTTCTTTATCTTCAAATAATGGTGTCTATTTGTTAACCTTCGTATACTCGCGCCAAATTTTATAACACCTATATTCGCGTACGGTCTGACAGGCCGAAGGTTTGAAAAACAATTTCGGGTTCTTTTTTCAAATAACTTAATAATACTACGACGTATCGAAAAACTGACAATTTACCGACAATATACCGATCATTTACTGAGTATATCCTTTCATTGTAGTTTCTGAAAAGTTATTAGATTTTTGTAAGAGGTCGTAAAATGCTAGCAAAGGTGATTTGTTTTCTTCTAACATACTTGCAAACCTAAAAGATACATTATTAGCTATTATAAACAAAAATAATTTGAGACATAAGTATCATAATTTAATTTTCAGTACAAAATCACGGAAGACAAATTTTGTAACACCTATACCCGCGTCGGTCTCACAGACCGATATTCGCCTAATACGGCTATATGCGCTATTTGCACCAATACACTTCTAGTCCTGAAATTATCGTAGCAACTAAGCATGCAGCTAATGCCATAATTGATTGCAAAAAAATCACAAAAGACAGTTTTATCGGTCTCACAGACCAACGTGTGATTATAAGAAGGTTAAAGACCTATCCAAAGTAATGCTCAGGTAGCGCGGTTGAGGTCAGTACTCTCCACTTAATTATACTTTGTCATTAAGTCCAAAAATTCAATTACACACCAAGTTATCATCAAAGATTCAGTAGGTACTCGATACAATATCACTCGGATCGCTTAAGGTCCAATCTAGACCAACCCTTAATCCGTCTGTCAATACTACGGCTAAGCCTGGCCTGCAAGGGATATTTAGGTCAGCTAAATAATGTACAGGCCTTCGAGAAATTCATTTGCTTCTTGAATTATTCAGGGAGTATCTATGATTGATATTAGTACATGGAAAGAGTAATTAAAGTTCGCGTATTGATAGCTTTTCAGTGGTGTTAAAATATTCAGTTTGTGGTATGTGTTTGTAGTATTTAGGTTTCAAGGTGTTCAGTAGGATTTAAGCTTTAAGTCGTGGAGCATAAAGCATAATCAGTGTATAAGCTCACACTGCTAGGACCACAAATAGTATACCTAGATAGCGCATGTATGTACGTCACGATCCTTATGAAAACCAAGCGTACCATATTTTGACTACCTACTATGACGTCATATGCCCTATTTAGTTACTATACAAAATAGATTAAGTTTTTATTTTCTAAATGTCTAGAATTAAGTTCTTGAGTTGTAACGTAATTGTTTTAAACACAACAGATGCTGTGTTGCTGCGACAGTGGCCACGTTAAGCATAAAATGCTTAAGGCGGGTACGCGAAGTAGGTGCTATTGCGTTATCTAGGTATAACTGTGGCCTGTGGTGTGGTGTGTATAACTGTGTGTGGTGTGTGGCTGTGTGTGTGTGTGGGTGTGTGTGGACAGAATTTTCCTTTCTGTGAGAACTTTCTCTAGTCACACACAGGCTCAGTGTGGGATTGGGAGATGTCACACAATGTTACACGTCTTCGATTTTCTGTTTCAAGGATATGACCTTCACCATGTTTGTTTTCTTTCACCGTTTTGAGAGCAGTGGTGATGAAATAAAATACACAAATTAAAGTCCCTGCTAGGATTTGAACTGAAGAACTTCAACTCGTTAATGGGCAAATACTGCTTGCACTAAGCCACTACTCACAATATTAACAGCCACATTCAAACTATAATTTTCAATATTCAACCAACAGCGTGTCCGCAGAACACAAAACGTATTTCATCGGTTTTAGTTCACAGCTACAAATTGGCCTAAGCTACAAACCCATAACACTCGCATCAAAATATCGTTACATAGTTTCAAATATTAGTTTGTAATTCAAACCACAGCTCAACACATAAATGAAAAAAAAATAAACAATGTTTCCATATTGTTAAAAAAAAAATGTCGTTTTCCGAATACATGTTGCGAACAATACCTCTCCCACGCGAATCTCAATTTATTCACAAAATCTGATACTCAAATTGGGTTACAAAATTTCACTAACAAATTCAATCAAGCTGTACAATAGTCTATTTTACGGCGTAAGAGACCTAAACTGATGTATTTTGAAAACCACAGAACTGGATACATTAACTAATCACAATAAACGAGCCTGCGGTCCACTCGGCCTTAATTTGCATCGGTACCAAATAACGATACCGGAAAATACCGAGTTTTGGTACAGGTACCGGAAATTGGGTTCCTGTTTGCACGAATGACATTGTTATCGTATATGGCTGCGTTTGAAATTGTTTTTTGACGGCACCCATTCATTGGGTATTATTTTCCGAGTTTACCTTAGGTAGATTGGAAAGTCAACGTTTTACCTTTCCTTGGTGCTTCAATATTCTTCTATTAGAAAGTAAATAGAATTTCTAGGTCTTCCATACATAATATCAGCTTTTTGTCTATAAAGGCGCTTAAATACAAATTTTTCAATAAACTTCTCAAGTTACGGAATAATTACTTAGGCCCAAGTTTTCCCCCGATGGCAACTATGGCGTCTGTCATCTCGCTGCCGGACGACCCACGTTTCTTTTTTCAGTTCTTGGATGCCATTCGAAGACAGCCTTAGTCCACCTGTCTTGTCCACACCTGAGGCTGGCACAGGACCGTGGAGATTGGCACCAGAAAAGAAAGACCTATACCCAGCAGTTGGTGAATTCAGGCTGATGATGACTTAGGTAGCTAAAACACATACACACACACACACACACAGACCCTATACAGACCATTCATTCAGATATTGAAACAACTAGCAGTAAACTCAGAGCAATAAACAAAACAACGTCACTAAACTATCTCTCATTACAAGCCACACTTGACATTTCCACAAAAAAAAATCGACCAACCCATTCCATCCCTCGCGATCAGAGAGGACATAAATTAAACTACGTTCATTCGTTCACTCGTTCACTATAACCTTCACACGTGCCAACACAATTCCGCTTTCAAATTGAATGCGCAACGAAGAATACGAATACAAAGTGTGTTTTACAACTTTCGTAGTACGAGAACTACGATCGGTACGCGATAAACTTGCAGTACGCCGTAAACTGCGACTGGACATTGTGAAAGCATGTGTGGCGTATCGAGGATTTTAGTGCTTTTCGAAAGCTTGTCATATCCTCATATCCTCATATTACGTGGGGGATTTGTCAGTCAGTAATATTTTGCTTGTGACTATTTGAAAGTGGCAGCTGTGTGACCCCGGACGTAATATTTGTGTAGCTGACGTCACGCGAGTTTGACGATCAAACTAAATCGATTTTCTACTTTCGACTGTTGATATTGTGAAATGGTTGTTTGTGGATGTCGATCAGTAATATCGTTCATTGAATTATGATTAATGAACATGGTTTTGTTGTTTCTATACAAATAGTAACGAAAGTTCGATATCTTCGTCGATCTCTCTGTATTGTTTGTTGCATTGGCTGTCATTGTGTAGTTCCTCTTAACGAATTGGAACAATAACTGCTGACGTTTTAATAGACGTTACAGCTAAAGGACGGCTTTGTAAAGTCTCATGCACGAGTGCACCAGGATGTCGACCACAGATAGAAGTGGCGAACAATCGTGAAGCGTACAAAATGATGAACACGAGCACTCTCCTAGAAACGACAATGCCAGAAACTCTATAAAGCTTTGACCCATCAAATAAAAGTTTTTTACAAGTACCTATGCCAAATGTTTTGGTAGGTATTTAAACCGAATACATATTAAAATCCGTACATAATACATTAATCATAAATAAATAATTTATTTCAGATTCACCCTAAGAATACTTCCATATTTGTTAGTAGAATTGCGAGCTTACAAACTAGTGTTAGTAATAATTAAGTAATTTATTTTATATAAATATTAATAGATGTCATTTTTTTCAATTAAATGACTCGTTTTGTTCCGCGTGTATGCGTACTAAGTAACGCAGATGAACACATGAAATAGGTTTTGGGTTTTTAAATTCCTTTTATCACTAACTTTTTATCCGCTAGTGTAACAGAATAAAAACAGTTAAGTAACGAAAGGGTGGGGCAGAATCTAGCATTGTCTTTTCACTAATTGAAAGAAGAACCACGACTTCTATTTCTATTTTTGGTAGTCTCTCATGTATCCTATTGCTGGGCAAAGATCTCCCTTTTCTCCTTCCAAACCGCTCTATCCTGTGCGATACCTGAACATGTTCACCCCGCAAACAAGATCAGATCGCCACCTTCACCGCGGTCTACCTCGACGGTGATTTCCTCCGTCAGGCGTCCAGTAAGTGACTGCGACTTTAAAAAAAATAATTAAAATACTATACGACGCTTCCTGTCCTTCAAAGTTCCGCATTACCTTGACCGCCTCAACCCTAAAAGTCACATCCCTGGCGTCCCATAAAAGTTGAGTAAAGCACCTCTTATGACAAAATCTACAGGAGAACTGACAGTTAATGCGTAAACTGGCTACCTGCAATGCAGAGGACAGACACAGCCGTAACCCGTTATATTTTACATGAAGCCTGCCATATCATGAATAAAGAAACTATCGTGCTAATTAGCACATGACCTGTTTTATTTAATCAAAGATGGCGGCGATGCCGACCGCGGAGTTTGTAATAAAGAACATGCTAGCTTCTTTTTTCTCTGTATCTGATAAGGTGTCAAAGTTGGCAAGGAGATTATATTAAAAGATATTTTTTTATTTTTATTTCAAAGATAATAAAAATTATTTTCAAACTACAAAACTATAACAGTAATACTCTTAAAGTGGTCATAGACGTACCTACTATTATGAATTGTCACCTTGTGAGCATTTTACGAATTTAAACGTAATTCATATTTTTATCCTATTATGATTCTGCTACAACGGCCATTTTAGAACCCCTGGTGCAATGTGGGTTGTACTCGAGGCACACCTTTACCTAAAATGATATTGTATTTAATGTCGTTATGAATTTGAATCTGTAATAAATAACTTATTTGACTGCTTAATGTAGAATCGTAGAAGTATCCTATTTCATGATTGGCGTTCGCAGTTTTAGTTGTTATTTATCTCTACTTCAGTAGCATGCTATTTCATTTACTCTTAATGTTTGAAGTAAATGTCTATCATTAAATTCAATTCACAAAGACTCATCATACCATCATCATATCATTCATCCCATCTTATTTCATGTACCTATAATCTATTCAAATAATTTTTACTTTACTTTTACTTTACTTTACTTTAAAGCAAAGTTATTAATTGTCCTGTCCCTCATCATTATTATCTTCCTGCCCTTGTCTTATGTTACTTGGGGTCACGTAACACGTTCTTTTTTCCATTCCCGTCTGCCAACCGTCACGCTACCATTTACCTACTCCTTTTTCTTTCATATCATTCCTCACACAATCCATCCATCGTTTCTTTGGTCTTCCTCTCCCTTTCCATGCATCAACATTTATATTCATCACTCTTTTAGTCACAAACGATTAGTTCCTCCACATGTCCATACTAAGACAGTCGATTCCCTTTCAACTTTTCTGTAACTGTCGCAACTTTGTCTCATTAGTCTGATAGAATATTGAACCATAATCCAAAAACTTTACAATAGAATATTATGCAAGCAAATATGAGCATCTCTCAAAAGCACTCAAACTTATCCTTATTAGACGAAAAATAAAAAAAATAACACCGGCATCACATACTAAAAAGTTACAAGAACTAACGTATAACGTTAAGCAGTGCAGATGTTTCAAGTATTCATCCCGTTTAGTGCTTGCACTAGTACGTGATGATAAATAAGCATATGTGAGAGGTTCTCTGTTATATCTCTGTGTTTTATAACAAAAACAACGCCACAATTTTCCTTAAAACTATTGGGAGGATTTTCTGCTGTGTTTTCACTGAGAAATTGTGTATTTTTCGATAGACGTTTTCAACAAAAGATATAAATAAAATAGCTGACTCTAAGTCTCTTTTAAACAATCTTTTTGTTCTCAGTAGTTAAATCTTTGGCATTGTGGGTCTGAACAAAAAATTTTTGAAACACATTGTTGAGTTGAGTTCATCCAAAGACAATTTTATATAGAACTGCAATCACTGCAACGTTTAGAAACAAAAGACAGCATATGAGCATTTCCACAGTATATAGATCTTAACTAGACAGTCAACTTTTAATCAAGTCATGAGAATACATAATATTCTCCCGAAATTTCGTGCCGCAAAAAATTAAAAGAAGAGACAAAGCCCATCCTGCAAGATGTTATTCAAAAATAATATTTCAACACCGATCTGACACGGCACAGCCAATCATAAACTAGTCTGTAACGCATTAGTAGTAAATACGGGTTATTGTACATTCGCCACAAAGTAAATTCGTCACGAAATAAAGTATGTGTAAACTCGCCACAGCTCTATTTTCATGTATAAAAATCCGCCATATTGTTTATTTCCGTACAGACAGCAGAAAAATGTAACAATCTATATGATCCTATAAAAAGCTAAACTGACTGACTGACTGTTGATATATCAACACACAGCCCAAACCGCTGGTCCTAGAGATATGAAACTTGGAGGGTGTGTTTTTTGTGAAGATTACGTATCCAAAAAGATAGAATTTTTGGGAATTCCACCACTAAAAGGGTAAAACAGGGGATGCAATTTTTTTTTTTTTTTTTGGAAATTTTAGCCATAATAATATATACTCTTTTTAAAAACAATTCTGCATTATATAATAATATACTTACACCATGTCCACCCGAGCTTGTGCCCGGCTGATTATGATCCATTTTTTCAGAGATGCACCAATCTAACTAACTAGCATCGATATTATATATTTAGCAATCAGAAGTGAAGATGTTTTAAAAAAGACAACAAGATACGTAAAATAATAAGCACAACTATTTATTGTAACTTAGGAACAAAACAACAACCACTGGAAACTGACCTAAACCACCACAAAACAAAACGAATTGAACTCATACGTAATTACATTTAAAAATAACGAGAAAGTAAACAAATAGGTAATTAAAAATCCTACTGCCCCTTGAGCGATCTTCCTCTACCAATCTGCCACCCCATCAACGACAATAAGAAGTTATCACCCCTTTCCATAGAGCTAACATGACGTGCTGCGTGCAACCTTATTTTTTCCTAATACGACGTACAACCATATTTCTTCCTAATAATATATTATGTGCTATAACTCTTTGGTAACTACAATATTAAGCAGAACACATTTGCAACAGAACACATAAAGAAAACTATAATATTAGTCATTGAGAACACCACATGCGCATCGACAAGGATCGACAAGGTCAAGTGAGCCACTGGATGACTGGACTGATGCATTGACCGGTACGGCTAGAAAGAGAGCGAGCAGGCGCGTGATAGCATGTGCAGGAGCGCAGGAGAAAAGAAAGATTTTAGAAATCATTTTCATTTCAAGCGCTAAAAATCAATAACTTTGTTTTCTACCAGTACTATATGCAAAAAATATGTACCTATGGAGACCTGTGACGAATTTACACATATTTTTTATGCATGTGGCGAATACACTTTCAATGTATGGAGTTTACAAAATGTGACGAATTTACTTTGTGGCGAATGTACAATAACCCGTAAATACTTTACGCACATGACATTTAAATTTGCTACTTTTGATTAGCATCTTAGACTGTCGACGTTGTAAAAAGACTGAATTTCCGGAACAAATGACAGTGCAGTTATAGCAATGTATAAACGCCAGCACATTAAGCTACTATAATCTGTCAAATTTCTTTAATAGATTTTCAACTTTATCTCTAATGCATTAGGTTCAAGGTTCGTTGGGAAAATCTGACAGTTTCGGGTAGGTTGACCTGCTGGCGTCTGTACAGTTGTACATTTTATCATCAGAAAACCTAATAAAAGAACAGTTCCAAGACACTCAAGAAACAAATAAGGACATAGCTAAAGGACAGCCTAAATATGCAAGAAATAAAAACATACACGCGCGTCAGTTGCACATGTGACTTGACGGGACACATACACAAAGCGACTAAATTGGAAACGTCGCAGCGACACGCAGACGTGTTATTTGTTACCTCAGTTGTGGTGTAAAGTGGAAGCGGGAGCGGGTTTAAGGAAGTGGTGATGTCTGAGATTAAGTGGCAATTTCTCAAACGAAACTGAACGAGATCTGTTCATTAAAATCGCGAGGAAACCAGCTTGCCTGTGAGATATTTCTCGACGGCATGTAAAGCCAAGTCTGAAGCCCATGGGTGGAATACAAACTCTGACACCAGGTTGAACACTAACCACACAATAAAGAAGAAAATTAAACGACGTTCAAGAGCTATCAAGGTTTTATTAATTGATTGTCGCGTTCAGTTTCAATAGTGAAATTCGCTCGTAGTCAATTTGCAATATTATATATATCTTACTAGAAAACAAACTACAGAAAGTGACGACCATAACCAAGTTTCACGTTGCAAGGCATTTAAATTGACATTTGAATGTGGCGAAACACTGGACCGACAATATTTAACCCTAATCATTTCGCTCTAGATATCATTCTTACAGAGAAACCGAGATGCTACTCTTCTTGTATGAATCTAGACAACTTCATTTTAAAGAAGCATGCGTTGACTGTGTCCGACATGTTTTAATCAAAAAGGTTAACCAATAAAGGCAATTGTTCGTACACACTCTCATATTGTAAGGTTAATAACCCGAAACCTTGTACTCAAGTGGCAAGTCCTTAAACTAACCCGCGGCCGCTTATACTTTACCCCACATACAAGAAGCATCGCCGCTGCTCTCAAACTACGAACTGGTACAAGTGAAAAATGTCCCGTCGCAGTGCTCCCCCGACAATGGAAATAGAAGTGTTTGTTACACACATAGGTCTTACGTAAACAGCTGCTTAAATATTCATTTACGGAGCAATGTATGATGAACATTGTCGGAATGTTGAACAGGGTGTTGGGTAGTTAGTGATTACTGGGGAGAAATTTCTACAAAGCTTGTCTAGTTGTTGTGGATTTTTTTAGACCTTTAGCCCGTCAATCGATCGAGAGCTCCAAGTTTCTACGAATTTATTAAATGTTGTTTTAATTACATTTTTTATGTTTTTTTTGTTCTGTTTTTTGTGTCTGTAATAATACGATATTTGTGGGGCTAAAGCAGTGGAATTTCTAACCGAATTAAAAAAAAAAATCGAAGTTGGAAAATTCTTTTTTTAGTTTCAAATGGTATGCTTCCCAGGTCCCATTTAAATTTTATCGAAATCGCTCGAGCAGTATATCAAAATCAACAAAAAACTAAAAATTAGATATTTCGATGATATTTTACTTCAAAACCTCGCTGTCTCATTGGAGCAGTGCGCAAATATTTTTATAGGATATTACAACTAAAAATGGAAAAATAAAAAAACTTTTTGTAAAAAAAAACGAACTTCAAAAACACAAAAATGTGAAAAATAACTTTAGCTTCAGAAGTCGGTGGTAAAAAAGTTTTTTTTACCACCGACTTCTGAAGCTAAAGTTATTTTTCACTTTATTTTAAAGAAGTTATAATATTTTTTTGAGAAATAACAAATATTAAGATTCCACCAAAAAATATTGTCGATATGGAAGTTTACGATACAATTCCTTTCAATTAACAGAGTTCAGAGACAGACCTTGACTTCTAAGGTATTTATGTGAAAAGAAGCCTAGGATTCACATTTTTTTTCCATCACTATCCATGAATAGATATAAAATTCTATTAAAAGAAAACCATTGAAAAATTTACCACATACATTCAACATCAATTGAATACGACATAAAAATAAAATTATGAACAGAAATAGCTCATATTCACAGTGTATGTAAGCCCTAATGGTCTAGAACTAAACCAATTAATCTAGTAATCTGAAATCTAGACCTTCCCACCTATACTATCCCTAGCCCTGCTTTGCCCGCAACCCTTTTTAGCTAATAGAATATTTCCGAACAACACTAAATAATTGAATACATAACAGAAACACCGTTTCATTTTATTCATTAATGTCACTTCTCAAAACCAATTTCGATTCATTGAATTAAACTACCGCAAATGAATTCAACCGGAATGGCGTCATTTTGTTTCATTTCAATGTGAATTTGGTGCAATATCATTTCTATACTTAACTCGACTATTACAATACATTTAATAGGTATTTTGAAAGCAGAACGGTTGAGGGTTGGTGAAAATTAATAAAACAATGTAAATTCACGCCTATAATCCCCGAAGGGTTAGGCAGAGGTGTACCTAATAGGACACCCACATTTCGCCAGTTATGTTTAAGTCGCATGTAACAGGGGACGAGCTTATTGGCATGAACCGGGCGCAAATCCAGATTCCAAGGCTGCTACTGAGAAATTATTAATGAAAAACCAATACCACGTTGCTCAACCTGGGAATCGAACCCAAGACCTCATGCTCAGCAGTCGCGCTTGCAACCACTAGACCAACAAGACAGTCAAAGATAATTAATTTAAAAAGGTGTGAAGGATGTTGGTGTTTTAATGCGTACCTACTTCATTATGGGTAAACCTGTATCCAATTAATAAAGGAGTTAACAACAAAATCATTTATCAAAATGTGTTTGAACAAAGGGCATTTCTGTATTTCCCAGTCCAGGTGCATAAAACGTTAGCAGCAGGAAAGTGAGACAGACTGAGACATGTTATATCATCATCTGCCTAGCCTTTTCCTAAGTATGTTGGGGTCGGCTTCCAGTCTAACCGGATACAGCTGAATACCAGTAGTTTGCATGGAGCGACTGCCTATCTGACCTCCACAACTCTTCCAGTTATTACGAGGTAATTCGATACCCTTTGGTCAGACTAAATAATAATAGCCGTTCGGGTCAATGTTCAGGTTAAGCCGCGTTTGCCTAGGTTGGCCCGTGGATAAGTGATCTCCCATTACAAACCGAGTTTCCTCGGTAAGCACGTTAAGCCGTTGGTCCCGGCTGTCACTTGTAGATTTTTGACAGTTGTTACAGCCCGAAAGTCTGAAAACCAGTCTTGCCAAGGGGTATCGAATCGTATTATCCAATATTCACTGGGTTGTGAAGGTCAGGAAAATCAGCCGCTCCATGTAAAATACTGCTATTCAGTTGCATCCGGTGAGATTGGAAGCTGACCCCAACAGATCTGGCAAAAGGCAGATGATGATTAAGAAGGCAGAACTGTCTATTTCATGTTGCCACGAAGAGTTTTGTGTGATAACCCTATTCACACTACTGGCTAGTTTTTGTAGACAATCGGAAAGCTGTTAGGGCCGCACATGCCCAAAATGTAGGAAATATAGCGGTGCACCACAGTACTAACGAGCTGGATCAAAGTCATAGTACTCACTTATTAGCACAGGGATGTTGATACCAGGTTTTAAAACGGGTTTAATGACAAATGATGTTTATTTTGCAATTAGGTTTTTACAAACACTTTTACACGTCGTTTTTTTTAAACTTGATAAGGCTCGTGTTTCATACCTGACTACTCTGAGAGGAAACAGCCGAAAAAAACTCAGAGGTCTCTTTTAAGGTCCAGACATCATCTTGGTCAACTCACATGAGGACTATGCAGATAAGTGTCTGAGATGGTCTTTTGAAGGAAAAACCACACAGATTCGAGTGGAAATGTCCAGCCAGTGCAAGCATTTGTCAGTTTTCGTGTAGCTCGACTCATAACTCAAGGAGCTCAACGGCACGACGAACAATGCCTATGAAAGGACCAATTCAGTTCCACAGTTGTCTAAATAAGTCGTCGGTTATTGAACCACTTCTCGTTATGCGATTCAGTTGTTTTAGCCACCTTTGTTAAGTATTTATGATAAAACAAGTAAACGGGACAAGAAAACTTTTTACTAAGAACTTCCAAAAAACATTTAAAAATGTAAAATAATTTTACTATCGGAAGACTTTTGTCAGTATTTTTTTTGGAAGTCGGTTTTTTTTTTGTAAAAAACGTTTTTTTTTACCATTTTTAGTTGTGGTATCTCACACAAATCCTTGTCAAGTATCAATTTTACATTGTAACTAGAAGTTTTAAGAACATCATCCACAAAGACGAAGAAGAAAAACGCTTATTAAAGCTCATACACGCTCACGCTCAATGTACCGCAAAGAAAATAAAATTTATATGGGACCACCGCGCGACCTTCCAAATGAACAAATTGTAATCACGGAGAAATCGATGAACATACATGAAAAAACAGATGTGGAATACGAAACCTCTTTTTTAGAAGTCGGTTAATAATATTTTTTTTTTTTATTCCATAATCAAAATTTTAATTCAGATTTTACTATCTTTACAAAACTCACTTACTCTCTTCTTTCTCTTTTCCTACCAATAAGTAAACGTAGGACATTTTGAATTACGCATAATATAAGATGGTATAGTTCGACAAATTCTGAACTCCTTTGACAAATGAGTTCAGAGTTTTTTTTTATCTTTATTTTAGTTCTATTTGTAGTCTGTATAAAATGTACAAAGTAATACAAAACTATAATAAACAGTATATTCTGACATTATTGTCTAGAAAAATACTATACATTAAATTACCTACGAATATTGGGTGTCGGAAATAAGTTGAATTTCCGATAATTCCATTGATGTACCAATTAAAATGTAATGTAAATCCTATAAAATAAATTCAGGTTCCGAAACTGCCAACAAATCAAATATAAATACATTTGTTGGTAGTTTTACTACCCACACCAATATTAAAATTGAAATACAAAATAATAACTATTTATGTAATTCATTACATTTATTCTCCCGTCTCTGAAATGTACTATTGATGACAACTACAATATCATTATGTTTGTGATTTCAGTCTTAGTTTAGTCCAGATTTTCTCACGACATTTTCTCCTACTATAAATTAAAACAGATAAGGGGTAACAAAAATAAAGGGCAAAGACTACGAAATCTGATCTCCTTCAGGACAAAAGCCGGGTAGAAGATTCCCCTGTAGAGTAGTTTATTTAATACGGTATTCTAAAGCTATGTGTGATAACACGCTCGTTCCAAGATGGCGGTAAGAACGGTGAGTCAGTTTGCATAATACGTCTAAATGCGAGAAATATGGACCGTCTAAACAGGCTTAACGAACCTGTTCGTATTCTTAGTAGGTTGTTAAAATTTTGCGGTTGGTGTTGACGAAGCATGTTTTTGTGGGTAATTTATGATTTTGATTTCTTTCTTGTGTTTCTTTATTTGCTAAAATTCAAGCAAGTTTTGTAATTTAAGATATTATAAGCAGAACTAGACCAAGTACAATAAGCACAACACTTTCAAAGCATTTCGTATTACAACGACTATAAACATAACATAATCACGCCTGTAATCCCCGAAGGGTTAGGCAGAGGTGTACCTAACCGTACAGCCACGTTTCGCCAGTTATATTTTTAAGTACCTTAACAATAGGGGACGAAACTTTTGACAACAATCAGCCACAAATCCAAACTACGTGGCTGTTACTGAGGAATTCCTGGTAAAAACCCAATAACACTTTGCCCGACCTGGGAATCGAACCCACGACTTCATGCTCAGCGGTTGTGCAGACGATGCGAGTTTAAACAGTAGTCACTTAGTTCAGTAGTCGTTGTGTCTGAATTAAATGAATTGATTGACTGATTTTAGGGCTACAGAAACCGATTATTCTCCCATACATACGGAAAATGTAGTGAGGATAATGTTGACTATGAATGTGTAGATGGCTATAAGAGTAGAGGAAGACAAAACGATGGATGGACTGTGTGAAAAATGATATGGCTAGAAAGGAGGTGACTGCCGAGATGACGTAATAGAGAAGTATGGAAGTAGAAGACATGCTGCGCCGACGCCACATAAAGTGGGATAAGGGCAAGAGAATGATGACATACTGTGAAATCTGATAACTCACTAATACGTGTTTAACACCAAAAACTACTTAAGCATCATATCGGTTCATATCGTCATTATTTAGTATTTTTATTTTATTGCCAATCGGAACAGTAAAAAAAGTATTGGTTTGAAAGTTATGAACCTTGAAAGTTCCATATTTTAACATTAATTAGTTAGGATTATAAAAATTCCAAAATAATTTATCAATAGGCATAGTATAATAAATCATGGCTCAATTTTTGAAGCCATTATTTCAAAAGCGTAGACATCAAAATATCAGTAGACTTAGTCTTAATTAGAAATGACTTAGTTACGAATCACCTGTTCTTGGAGTCTAACCCGAAACTCGATATAAATACCTTGGACTCGCCAAGGTATATCGGGTATCGGGAAAACCGTAAACACTAATTGCTACACCAGTTTACGCCTTCTGTTACATAGCAATAAGGACATGTACCTATTGTTATTCAGTACTTATTTAGCACTTACGTTGGTGTACAGTTTACTACCTGTAAAAGAGACATTGTCTGTTTATGATTGGGGTTGTTTTATACATTGTTTTAAGACCTGTGCCTGAGCTGTAAACTAAACGATGAGGAGTCAACGTAGCTTAGATACCTAGTAACATTAAATGTGTTACTTTGTCTGTTTGGTCTTCTAGAAAATAGTGAATTGCTGTAACTTTTTCAAAAAAGGTTTTTGATAAAGTCTACCTGACCTTCCTAACTAGACCTTCTAAACCGATCCTTGAAACCGAGAATTTTATCCTTCTACAAGCTTAGATGGCTAAAATAGTTCACATTCAAAGTGAAAGTTCGAGTATACATACACCAGAAGTTGGTAGATTCATCTCAAAATTAAGTTGTAGTAGTTTTTCTTGTCTATCTCTGGTGACTTTATATATTTTGTATATTTGTATTCTTAATTTTTTTTTCTAATATATTTGTTTGTGTTAATGCACCTACTGTGTTTTGTCTCTGCATCACCCTAAGGTAGGCTGGTAGAAAATGACCAAGGCATTAAGTCCACCTTTGTGTAACTTGTGCGTAAAGTTTTAATAAATAAATAAGTATGATGACCGGTTTAACCAGTACGGACATTGTGGCGTTCGCAGGTTCAGACACAAAGACTGGTCGATACATCAGTAAGTATTTAAATGAAGGTGTGTGTACTAGTGTGGCTGATTATCTACTCAGACAAAGCAAGTTCTAAAAATTCACCAGCAAACGATATTTTTTTATATACCTAAAATCACGTTTAAATCCTAAAAACATTTACAACATCCTACCTACCGGTACCTTAGTGCTCTTTTGTCTGTATAATTGTTCCTGTATATGTACTTTCTGTGTACATTAATAAATAAATAAACATCATCTTTAGTAGAAAACAGTCTGCGAACCTGAATCCCACAATAAAAACGATAGACAGTCAACCAACCATTATTTCATCGAATCATTATTTCCAAAACCGCTACGTGTGCACTCAGTCGCAACAGCACTTATCTCACGATTTTCCTCAATCAATAATCTCAAAATAAAATTTTCCTTAGAACAGTCCATTTTTCTAGCAAAACCTTCATAAAACAGGACGTAACGACAGTGAACTAAAGGTAGAAACACACTACTGTGTCGTGTCGCTTCAGAAGCATATGGTTGGAAACACATTACCATTCTTTATTTAATTTTTATTCTGTATTGCTGTATCCAATTGTTTACGATTGTTTTTTTTTTGTTGTATTAAATGGTTGACGAAACTCCGGTTGAAGGAAGAAAGACAAGGTAGCTTGTGCTGGCGCCAGAAAATTATGAATGTCGACTCCACCCAAGTTAGTTACTAGAGCTAGGAAGTAGAAGAGTATTATATAATTAGGATTAATTAAGGCGCATTAATCACATTGGGTTATCCTGTAAAGGTAGATGTATATAAGTAGAAAAAAATATCAATTGTGTGTACTTGTGACATGTGCGAAATAAATGTATTTTCTATCTTTCTTTTATAATAATTATTAACAGTGTGTCTCTAATATGCTTCGGACGCGACACAACACGACACAGTAGTGTGTTCCTACCTTAAAATACGAGTAGTGTATGTTCGTAGCTGCCCCTACCAGTCTGACTCAGTTAATACAACTTCGATAATTTATCGTCCGCTCAGCGAAACTGTTCGTGAAATATTTCTTCACCCGTTTGTGATAGGGTTACCGAGCGTTGTAATTGGAAGTTATATATGCGTGTGTGTGTGACTAAAAGTATATTTATTAGACATACTTTTTGGTAGTGTGTCTGAAAGGGCTAAGCCAAAAAAGGTTCGCGAAAAGTATGGCTGATTTTGTTACGTAAGCGCTGTTAGAAAGTAACTAGTGAGGGTTATTATTATTATAAGCCTGTATTCTCCCATTTCAGGGCAAAGGCCTCCCTTCCCTCTTTCCACATTTCGCGATCTAGAGCGATTGTAGGCCAATCCCTTGCGTAAGAGTCCAGCTCATCCCGCCATCTCCTTCTGGGCCTGCCGCGTTGTCGTTTCCTGCTATTGGGTATCCACTGAGTGGTAATTTTTGCTCATTGCTCCTCCGACATGCGGCAGATGTGACCAGCCTAGTTCCATTTCAACTTAGCAGCTAAGGCCAGCATCAGCTATTTGGGTTTTGTAGCGAAGTATGGAGTTTCTGATGCGGTCCGTAAGTTTGACACCCAGTATACTAGTGATTATAAAGTTAAAATAATTGTTCTGTTATAAAATTACTTTTTTTTTTTGTAGAAAGGACTGGTTCAGGTTCCGTGTTCCACTGCTGCAACTAGTCAGAATCCGCATAAAACCTTTTATTTATATCTACAACTTTGTTGTTACTGGTTTAGGGGTTGTACAATATACATGTGTCCTATTTGGTTTTGTACGTGCGCCCGAAAAAACAAAAACTATAGTAGCGAAAAAAATTAAATAACTGGCCAAGTGCGAGTCAGACTCGCGCATGAAGGGTTCCGTACCATCGTGTTAGGGGGCTTAACTTATTATTTTTTGTTATAGCTGCAACAAAAATACATATTCTATGAACACTTCAACGTTCTACCTAAAACGGATTATGAGATACAGCCTGCTAACAGATAGACATACGGACGGACGGACGGATGGACGAAGGCTTAGTAATAGGGTCCCATTGGTTACCCTGCGGGTACGGAACCCTGAAAATTTAACGAAAATCAGATTACATTTAAGAAAACATAAACCAAATATTTGGAACAAAATGTCACTAGATCCAAAATCCTATTTGTATAAAAAGATGAAACTTTCCCATTGGTTACAATTGAAAAAAAAAAGTGTTGCAAAAGTAACGTGTTTCCCACCAAGCGTCGCGCGTCGGTAAATACAACTTCGATAATTTATTGGTCGCTCTGCAGAATTGAACGAAAAATATTTCTTCTCCACTCGTTCGTTCTTCATAGGGCTACCAAACTTACAACCAGAACAATATTTCAAAACTAACTATTCCCTTTGGCTTTGCATACCGTTATTATGTGTCGGTTATATTCCCACAGGATATTATATTCGACCGCGGATCAAAAGTATCGAAAGTCCTAAGTGTGGTGATAAATTTCACCTAAATCCGTTCAGCCGTTAAGGCGCGAAAATGTAACACACAAACAGAACTACTTACACATTTAATAACATACTAGCTTATACTCCTGACTTTGCCCGTGTAAAAACACATTTTATGGCTCTCTGCAAATATATTACTTTCCATCAGTGAGAATATTTTTGAATTTTAGTAACTAGTTGCAGAGATGACCTCCTACATCTAAACTTACAAAGTTTACTTCTCTAATAAACAAGCATAGATAGAATAAAGAAATATATTGTTCTTCGACCCGTTTCTTCAAAGGTCAGAACCTTGCAAGTGCCAATGTGACTTTATAATGTCATAATAGTATCATATGCCTCACGTAGAGATGATAAATTATCGCTGCTTTAAAAAAAATGTTAAGGTGCTGCAGTGTGACAAATTACAGCGCCGTATAATAATATTAGAGTGCCATTAAGATCAATATTGAAAGTACTCACGCAATTTTAAAACCTATACAAATTAATAAAATTAAAGTGTCTGTTTTGTATTTTATCTCCAAAACAGCTGGACCAATTTTGACGGGCCTTTGAGAACACGATGTGTGCATGGTGATGGATGAGTTTCGATGATGAGAGTTTTTAGAAAAAAAAATATGCGTTAGTATCTAACGAGTAAAATTGAATGCTTACTTTTATTTTAGAAAAAGATAGAGTGATTAATTAGATTAGACGAAGCTCGTGAGAAACAGCTAACTTTAAATTTTAAAAAAGTACGTTTTAATTTTTAGTAGTAACAACGCTTCTAACGATACCACATACATTGAAATCGGTTAAGCCGTTTAGAAGTTATGGTGGAATATAGAAAGTCACAAACATACATACATACATGAACCCTGAAAACATAACACTCCTTTTTTGGGCAGTCGTTTAAAAATAAAGGCAGGCAAGACTATAAAACAACATTGATAAACATTACGTGTGCCACACATTTTTACAAAAGCACAATAACCTAAGAAAACTTTTCAAACACTTTCATATTTTTGAAACTCCTAACCACAAAAGAAAGCCACATTTTACATTTTATAATCTATCCACCACTCATTTATATCATTAACCTTCTACTTCCCTCCCTTTCTTCTTTCCCCTTCTTCTTCTAGACGTAGGTAATGTTCTCTATGGCTTTGCCACAGTCGGATAAAAAAAACAATCTGTTTCCATTGACTGGCAACCCTACACCGAACTCATTTTCTGTCTGGCGGAAGGAATTAATTTACTATAATGTTACAACTTCAGTTCGGGCGCGTCGTGACCATTGGCGAATTCAAATGAGAGGCGAATCTAATAGCCGTTGTCTTATCTGTGGCAGCTGTTATTGTAAAACGGTTAGTGGGAAATGATTGCGAAAACTGTATTTTATTGAAGTGTTTTTTAGACTTTTTATGATTCTGAAGTGTTAACAAAATGACATTATTGTTGCTTACTGTGAAACATTTTATGTCAAAATGTCTCTTTTTACTAGACAGCGACGGGCTCAAAATAGGGGTAGTGTCTTTTTTATAGCTTTTACGAATAATAAGTATTTATAGGTATTAATTTATCAGGTTTTCCTTTTATTTTTTAGGTTTTGTTAGGATGCTTAGACTCATTCAAAAAAAAAACTTCTGCTCAACTACCAACAATACTTTAAACCTAAATATCACATTCTACTCCACTACCAACCCAGACTAACATAGAAAATGTATCACGTTCCTCTCAACCAACCAACGTAGAAGTTATTCAGAAAAAAAATATCATCGGAGCTCGCAGGAATATTATGTTTAATGTATGCCTCGTGCGACGCCATACGTGCCTTAGGACGCAAGAACGCGTGTGAAGTAAGCTGAATCAGCCTATTAATATACCACTACATTGCAGAAGGCTTTCTCGAAGTTATCAGCGTCTGCGAATAGTTTATGCAGTTGGTGTAGTCTGTATTTTATGTAGTCGTGCTATACCTACCTAGTGTTGGAATATAATGTTTAATTCTTATTTACATACAAGTCTTACAATAAAAAAAATATGTACCTACTAGTATTGAGAAAGAGCGAAAATGAATAGCACACTGAGCATAGAGAAAAATGCTGTCAACAGGAAAAGTACTCCAAGTGTAGGAGTGAACATCACGCCGGAATAAATAAATGTTTTTCTAAGTTAATACGTCATTACCTAAGGATTAAAAGAGTCTTTTTACATTCATTAACCATAAACTAATTGTTGTGTTAGCTTTAAAGAGTATAGGATCATTAAGAAAATCCGAAATTGCATTTTGCAAATGGCATAAAACACAAATAGTACTGTTAATCGAACGTTTGTGAGTGCGATTAAAACTCATTTAGAAATTATTTGTTTTGATAGAATCCATGGTTCTAGCAACCAAATACAGTAGAAAAACTAATTAAAATAATTAAACAGCCCTTATTACAGTTTTAGTACGTGGAAATTCTGAAAACCTGTGGTTTTACCGATATATTTTTTTAAAAACGAACACTGAAGTGAAGACGCCCGCGTTTCTATTGCACTCGTTCGGTTTGCAGATATTCAAAGATTCGAGAATAGAATCTTAGCATCTTTGCTTGCATCCAGCCAGTATTGATATAAGAGACTTTGTATAATAATCGATTTGGTAAAGGTATATTCTATGGCTGAAATCTACGTTACTAAGTGCTTTGGCTTGACATTTATATATATCCATCTCTTTTTATCCTTATAGTTTGGCAATTGTGCGAAAGTGACAGAAATAATGTAGCAAAAAATGGAAATGGGCGGGCCATTTATGCCATAGACTGGCTGGAAGATAGGGGAGGTAAGTGCTGGAATGGAGACCACGGCCGGGATGGAGTAATGCGGGAAGACAACGGAATAGGTGGACAGACAGACAAGAAACAGAGAAGAAACTGTATAGTCATGACACAAAAACCGCCAAAAGTGGAGAGTTTTGAAAGAGACCTACACAGCGCATTGGGTGGCAAAAGGTTGAAGAAGAAGAACACAGAAATAGCACCAAGCAAAAGTGTGTGCTAAGTACCGTTTATAGATGTCAGTAGAAGCGAAAAGTGGAAGGTAAGGTCAAGGTGGTGATATGATGAAAGTTTGAGGAGTCCTACGTTTATCAGTGGAGAATGGACTATGACAATGGCAATGTGTCTGGCTAACGGTTACCGTTACTTTAACATAGTAATATTATATACTCATTTCTATCGACAAAATGTACACATTTATAAATACTCCTAACTTAACAACCCGCGAATGGCAGCCATTTTGTTTTTTCAATCAGCTAATATAAGGTATGTTTAATAAAATGCTAATATCTTTGAGTCTAAGAAACCTACAAACGTTCAAATGATGATGTAAGGTTAAACCCCGAGGCTATCGAATAAATAAATAAATTTTCCTGAATAATAAGCAAACAGTCTAAAAAAATAAGAAATTACGTGGTTGGTGACAGTTTTAACCTAACCTAACACATTTGTTGGTGCTCCATGATCGTCCTTTTGTGATGAGCCATAGTTTGGCCTAAGACAAACTAGTGTAGCCGGAAATCGGGATTGGGAGGTACATAACCTCACGCCATTATTCCCAAGGGTGTGGGCAGAAACCATTGAACGCCACTTGTTACGATTCTTACATACGAGTACTTCTTTCGCCTCGTCCACGTGCACACATCTGATCTACCCAAGCCGGACTATAGGCTAAGTAAAGTAAATAATACTTATATAAAACAATCGATGATACTTCGTTTAGATTATGACACTTAAATCAATAAGGAAAATAAATGAATAGATATATATAATTATATAGATAAATATCATCCGTCCGTTTGTCTATCAGTTTTAAATAAGAAATGAAAATTAGTATGGAAGTTCATCGATTTAAAAACAAAATCTCAAAGAACTCCCTTTGTATTTTGTTTTTAAATAACATACGTAGAACACTGACAACAAATCTTACCAATAAGTATCATATTACCCAGTATCTACTGGGTTGTAGAGACTAGAGTTAGATAGTATGTAAAATACTGGTATTCAGCTGCATCCGGTTACACTGAAACCGACTCCAATATATTTAGGAAAAGCTCAGCAGATGATAATGCATAGAACACTGAAGTTCCATACACGTCCACAAACAAAAACATTGTATCATCAACAAATAACCATGTTTTCATACCAAAATGAAAGGAATAATGTCATTGCTTGCTATTCAATTGAAATTCGGAATCAACTCGCTAAGCTAATCAACTCGCGTTTGTGTCATAATTCGAACTGATCAACTATGAATACGGCTGATGTTTTCATTTACGAAGTATGATATTTTGAGGGTGTGACGTGACTAGACTACACATACATACATGGCCTAAAGGGAAACAAAAAACTATTGCTAGCAGTTGCCAAGGCGCTATAAAGCCGCGTTGACACGATCAGAGTATGCTCGGACCGAGTGGAGTATCGTGGCAACTCATACCAACCCATCCGAGTGCGCTCGGATTATGGGTTGCCACAATACGAGTGGCGTCCGAGTGGGTATCCGAGTCTGAGATACCCTGATCGTGTCACCGCGGCTTAAAAGATGCCGTGTTTAAGACCTGAATTTTATGTGGGTACTTATCATCCTATGTTTGTACAAGTTCTATGATAAAGTACAGTCACCAAACGAAAAAAAAACAACGAAAAAATTGACAGCTTTGCACTATGCACGCAAAAATCTTTGTTATAACGTAAGTAAAAGCTTAACAACACATTCATAAGGACAATTTCACATAATATCATACCTGTAATCCCCGAAGGGTTAGGTAGAGGGGTTAGGTGTACCTAATAGTACACCCACATTTCGCCAGTTATGTTTGAGTCCCATGTAATAGGGTGCGAGCCTACTCTGTCATCAACCTGTCACAAATCCAGACTCCGTGGCTGCTACTGAGAAATTGCGGATGGAAAAACCTAATAAAAATTTGCCCGACCCGGGACTCGAACCCAGGACCTCATTCTCGACATTCGCGATTACGACCGCTAGACCAACGAGGCACAAGAACAATGTCTAAGATGGAATTAGATACCTACGACGGAAATCGATCTAAATTGTTGAAAAGTATTTGCTATTGACGTCTGGTTTATTTGTCTTTTGTAAACTTTACATTATAAAACCACAATTTTATTAAGATGATAAAACTAAGTAAGATTATAAAACTTAAGGCATAAGAAAGCCCTAAAATCGGTATCATAAAATGTCTAATCATCATTTCAAGAAAGGTCATCTATAATGACCGCAACAGTGAGTAAAATACAAGCTATACTTTTCAAAAATGTATTAACGATTGTTTTTAAACTATTAAACATAACATGACGCCTGTAAATTCTGAAGGATTAGTGTAACTAATAGTCACCCACATTTCGCCAGTTATGTTTTAAATTCTAATAGGGGTCGAGTCTATTACCATCAATCGGGCACAGATAAAGACTGTCTGGCTGCTACTGAGAAATTCCTGATAGAGACACCTAATCCTGTTAAAATAGTTTCAAAATCACCTACAACCGCAAACGTACCTCGTTCACCATTTTTGAATCCGTTTCAAAACTACTCAAATTGACATCAAATTTAGAACACCAAAATCATTCTCAGACCACACAAATGACTAGCGACAAAAAACAACGTAATCAGTAACCCAAACTTCAGTAAAACTAAGCAGGGCTCTAACCGAAGCCGTCGACTTATACCAGAACTGGTCAGCTGATATTTTTCACTCCATTTAACTAAATCGATGGTCCCAAAACTCGTAGGACCTCATTTAGGGACCTCTTTTGCAGGTTAAATATAGATTCCTTTTGTGATCCTATTTTTATTCGCATAAAGTTTTTTTTGGTACGAATATTTTTGTCATCCAGAAGTTATTTTTTGTCATTTTAACGCTTGAAATATTTTTAGCAAATATTTTTCGTGATTTATAGAGACTCACGGTTAATTTAGTAGATGGGCTTTTATCTTACGGTTTAGGTTAAGGAGAATGTTTGCAAGTACTCATAAATGTCGTTGAGAGAGATATAATTTACGGCGGTACTCAAAAATGCTCATTTTTGTTAATGAGTCATAAACTTACGAATACTCCAGTCTCATTGACGTAAAACTTATTTTCTCAAGTCAGTCTTTAAAGCTACACTCTCGTATATCTTATTTTCTTTTTACCTTTAAAACGTTATTTAGCAACCTCACTATTAAAATATCCTAATTAATAACCGTTTCAGAGTTAGAACTATCCGAATATCTTACTACAAGCAATCACATAAAGCAGATCAAGCGTTTACCGGCTCAATCAAACTTGAAGTCGTACTACAGGGAAATCAGTGGGTCTTGATTATGAATGGCACAATTTAAAGACGATAGCTGTTTGCTAAACTTTGTCTACCAGCTAGTACAGTCAGCATCAAAAGTTGATGACCACATTTAGATTTTTAAAATCGCTGTACACCGTATTATACCTGAATCGCTGAACATGACAAGCGCCAGAAATGAATGATTATAATAAAAGGGCATAAGTAGGTGACCATCACTTTTCAAAAGTCGCTATACAAAGTTATAGTAAAAAAAACATAACATTCTTCGTCTCTAAAGTCTCTGAACAAATTTTTGACAAAAAAAGCATACCATCGTTCATCTCTAAAGTCCCTGAATAAAATGAAATGTTTTTTGAGTTTAATAAGTGTGTGTATTTTTTTTCGGTAGGTATATGTGTTTGGTAAATTAAGTAGACATAATATGCACATGTAAATCACCACCGTTTTATTTATTATCAACAAAATTAAATTAAATGGTCGATCTTTAGGTTAAGCCGACTACCCACTACATACCCACCCCACCCCTACTTAGGACAAACATTCGTGTGATGATGTGATGTAGATGATAAATAATTGCAACCGCAATGGTCTACATCCGATACAGAAATATTATTTTTACATTAAAGGGTAAACAGTTTTTCAAATACCCACAACAATGTTTCCCAAAGAATTGAAATAAAACGGACTTTGTGTGAATTTTGAAAATGAGTCATATGTATACAGATTAGGTTCTAATTCAATCGTAACTATAAAAATCATAAACTAAGTCGACGGTATGAATTTGAACAGAATCTGCGTGATTTTTGAAAATGAGTCTTATTGCTTTACGAATAAGGTTATAATTCAATCGAACTAAAAAAATCATTAATTACGTCGATGGTATAAATTCAAACAGAATCTGCGTGATTTTTGATAGTGTGTCTTATAGCTATACAAATAAGGTTACTAATCAATCATAATACAGAAAGCTTAGATGACGTCGATGGAATAATTTTTAAGCGGAATATGCTTATGCACCCACTTCTAATATTTCTCGTTGATACTGACAAAAAAACAAAATTATTTTGGAAAGTTACATTCGAAATTTACATCCACATTTTTTTTTTTGACATGATTTTGTTTGGATAGGACAAGATGGGATTTATAACTCTGAAGATAGTAACGAGCACTTTTTAAGTTTGCAGTTCAGGTACTTTTGATAGTATAAGTTCACACGCTACGTATCTGAAACAAACTAATGTTCAGTAACTTTTGTTATTTAAGATGTTAAGTTATTTTTGGACGTTGTCGTGATTACACTAGATAACCAAAACAAGCATTTTATATTGTTCAGTGACTTTTGTAAAACTGAATGTTATGATGTTTTCGGATATTATAACGATCAGCGATTTTTGACAAAATGGTGTTCAGTTAATTTTGAACTTTAATGATGTTCATTCAATACTGGCGCCCTTCTTGTTGAGCGATTTATGGGTGATATAATGTACAGTGATTTTGAAAATCTGAATGTGGTCATCGACTTTTGATGCTGACTGTACTTGCGGGTCTATCAGTAGATATGGTTTTATCAAGCCTGTGATTTAAAGCCGCAAGAGATATCGCCATTTTATCTGGCTGGTAACTCTACCCGGAGTAACGTCGTTACGGTGTATAATGGACAGCGCACACGGAGGACGGCAGGGCAGAACATTTTTATTTTTACTCCACATAAATTCATACATATGCCGCGAAGGGAAATCCCCTTTGACGCATCGGGGTCGATCTCTAAACAGTGGAATCTGTATCTTATTTCCACAAACTACGTGTGAATTTACGTTGGGCAATGATAAAATGATCTGCTAGCAGTCCCCGGTGTGCGCTGGCCTTACGTGTGCGTTGCAGTATGGAGTTTCAAAGAAAGAATTGCGAAAAGCTCAAGTTGAAGCGATGCTGTTCCCGAGCAGTGCTCTTATAACGAGCCCTACACTATGCATTGACCTTTTTTTCTGTAAACATCGATTCGAAATTGGAACGATGGAATGCGTGACTAAATTTTTTAAAGCAAGTTAATTATTTAAAAAGTATTTATTTTATTTTCGTAAGACAAAGATTTGTCAAGTAAATACCATCCAAATATTATTAAAAGACGTATCTAGGTAATCTTAAAAATATTATTTTAATTTAAAAAGTTAGGTAAAAAATACGAATTATGTTTTCGAAGAAATAATATCTATTATGAAACTAATTGTCTTTTTTTTTTCTCATATTGTTTTTCAAAAACACCTTTAATGAATGTTGTAATTTAAATGAAAAAATACAATTTTATTTGTTTAATGAGACTTTTTAATATGCATCAAATGACAGTCTTTCATTTTAATTTATTTCTTTGTTCCAAAGCTTTGCTTGATTATCTAACAAAGCAACTGCTCTATCTTAGTAATTATTATTTTTTTCTATTATAATAGGAAAGCATTCCTGAGGGTAAACTTACAACCTTTTTTAAAGGTATGTATAGTCACGAGCACTAATATATAGTAGGTACACTTTCCTAAAAAAAGCAATTTTCGCGACAAATAACGATTGTAACTTGGAGATAAAATCTTTTTCATAAAAATACGAGTACCAAAATACTACGTTCATAACAACATGAAATTTTAATCAGAATAATATGAGAAAAACACTTTTTAAAGTTGTTAAGTGTTAACATATTTATGCTCGTGACTGTACTACGGCAATTCGAATAATATAATTCCAATCCACTGCTGCTTAGAGTCAGTGAAATGATAAACATAACGTCGAACTAGGTTAGAACATCCTAGAACCGATATAGTCAAAACACCACGCAGTCGCCTGCGTGGTGTTTTGACTAAATCTGCTGAGCTGCAGCTGCGAGAAAAGCTAGCCAAGTATAATAAAATTGATTATTTGAAGAGAATTCAGCCAGTCAAGAACCTTTCTGCTGAAAACCATTAAATGCACACAGAAAATAATTTGGTAAGAACAGACAATATTTTTCTTTTCGTAGAATTTTTTTTATAAAAAAAAAACACAACGCCATCCGCATTTTCTCCGACTTTTTTAACTATCGTCAAATGCATTTTATGATTTAACATTACTGTCAAATGCCACGAACAAAACCTCGCCACCTACACAAACGAAATATTCCGACATAAAACCGAATAGCAAAAGAAACTATCCGAAACCACGATCCATTTCCCATCCCTTATTTGCCGTGGTACCGATAAAAACTACCACTTTTTTATCGCAGAAGATCGTCACGGACCACAACGTATTAAAACAAACGAAGTTTGTTTGCAAAAATCGAGAGCCACCGTGCCTGGTCGTGATCAGACGAATCGATACTAGGTACCGACACTGGAATATCGATACAATCAATGTTTGTATCGGTACGGTGGTCACGTGACGGGAAATTTTGGAGTTTAGCTTTTGACGAACTTCTAAACTCGATGTATCGGTTTCACTCGACGTTTTTTTGCTGACAAACAAAACTCGAGATCCGATTTCAACGATTTATTTGGAATGGTTTGTCTATTCGTTATTTGTTCTACTTTTTTTGTTGGAGGATTTTTCCATTCGCCCTGTGTTGGATTAATTTCCCTTTGTTGTTGTGAGAGAGATTAAATATTTGGTTCAAGTATTTTTTACTAATTTTCCGTGTTTTTTATTATCTCGAAAATAAATTGGTGGATTGACAAAGAACTGTTGTACGCTATACATACCCATCATCAGACGCGTATCAAAACATACTTTGCGATGAACAAAGAATTATGCATGACTTGTACACAGCGTCAGTAAGTCGTAACCCCTCAAACCTTAACATTTTAAAGGTTGAGGGGTTAATACTTAATGGGCTAGCTCGCCGTCTGTCCGTCTCATGACGACAGGCCGTGTCGACGGCGCGTTCGTGTTCCACGCGCGCCTCAAAGAGATGTCAGCCAACCGGAGGGGATCCGCAAGGGCCGATGCCTGCCAGGGCTGCGGGACTGTTCGAAAGAGATACCGCGGCCCTGGAGCTCAAAGGGCAAAGGTGGAACATGGATGGGTTTTAGTCAGTAAAAGTTTGACACTCCCTTCCGCTCCGCCCTGAGCAAAATGGGAAATCATTAAATGAACGCTGTGTGTACTAAAATCGTTTATAATATGAATATGGCCGCCGCTACTGTGGGTGCCGCCCGCTCGCACCAACCTGCTGCAGCACGCGCCGCTGACGCGCGCGCTACACGTACACTCAATATGGTATGCAACAGATTGACTGCTTCAATTGTACTCTGAGTGAATGCACAAGGGCCGCATTTTGTAAAATTACTCTTGGTTGTTATTAATAATATAATAATTGTAAGTCTAATCTTGGTAAGCTATTATAACTTTAACTGAACTATTGTATTAGGTAAGACTGTGATGATAGTGGTATGTGTTTTAAAAAAAAAAAAATAGCCTACTTTAATATTAAAAACATGTATCGACTTCAGTAAAAACAGTTTTTAAAATGGACTTTCACTTGATAAATGAGCTGCCACACCGCCTGTAGGCTCATATCATGCGATTTAAAAGTTAATCATTTTCTTTTAAAACCGATATGTTTTTTTAAACAAAAAGTTCTATATAAAACACGCAAAGATGTTTGTTATGTCCTGGTATAAGTGTATACCTACAGAACTGCTCCACATAATTTCAGTTTTGGGATAAATACGATTGAAAACAAGCTAAAAAAATCAGAAGGTGAAACTACGGAGTTATAAATACTCGGTAAGTACATATTTTTTAATAATAAAGATTACATATCTTTGTGTTGCTAATTGGGTTCAATACTTTAGACAAGATAATAATAATAATAATAATTAGCCTTTATTTGCCTTAACAATTACATTTCTTACAATACAATTCATTTAACATTTCACTACCTTACATTTTATTTTCCTTAAACATTACATGTTGCAATACACTTGAAATTAGACAAGATACTTACCAATTATGGAACACATTTTTTTTTTTTAATTTACAAACATGTGCATTTTGCGGTTTTAAGAATATGCACATACCTCGTTTGAAGAATGAGTTATAAAACCCGTATTATTACAAAATGGAGTTCAACGTATTCCAATAAAAACATAGATCAGAAATACAAAAAAAAAATACAGAAATAGAAAAATACGCCAACAAATTCAATCTTCAGCGTCACAAAATCCAAATGGCATCGACAGAATCCCATTTGCCTTTCAGAAACTTCTGTACGTCTGTTACAACCATCTCATATACAAAGCAAATTAAAAAAGTTGATGCAAAACTTTTAATAAAATAAGGGTTCAATAGGGTTCAACGAGAATGCATTTTGTCGACGTCTGTACAGTCCTGAGTATCAATATGTGTACACTTACCAAAATTCGAAAACGTTTTTCTCGTAAAATAACAATTGCAACTTTGAGATAACCCCTTTTTCATAAAAAATTGAGACTCGTAAATAGTATGCTCATAAAACAAAATTACATTGCAATCAATACAGTAAGAGACAATCACTTTTAAAACCGCACGAAAAATACGTGCAAATATATGTTTTTTTAGTACCAAATGAAGTTCTTTTTTAATTTCAATTGGAAATATGATTTTATTTTATTGAGCACAAAGACGTCGCTTCAAGACTATCGTTAAATTTTTTTTGGTGATTTGTGGTGATTTCGACGGTGAAGGAAAATATCGTCAGGAAATCGGCATGTCCTGGAACCAAAAATTGAAAGACATGTGACATCTACCAACCCGTACTGGGCCCGCGGGGGGGATTACAGTCCATTCCCTGTCATAGTGAGAAGGCCGTGTGTCCTAGCAGTGGGAACATTATAGGCTGCTAATGCTATTTAATTTTTACAGAGAGAGAGAACTCTGAGTGAACGGCGGAAATTATGCTTACTCTTACGTTAACTCTGCGTATCACTGACTATTATGTACTAGTAAATATGCAAAATACGCGCTTGGACGTGGAGTTGCGGACATCAGCCCGTTATACAATACTATCTGTTCCCCGCGGTGTCACACGCTGCGCGGCTCCTAATGGTCGTAGCGTAATGTTATATAGCCTATAGCCTTTCTCGATTAATGAACTATCCAACACAAAAAGATTTTTTTAATTCGAACCAGCAGTTCCTGAGATTAACGCGTTCAAGCAAACAAACAAACAAACTCTTCAGCTTTATAATATTATATATATAATAATAATATATAAATAAATAAAATATAGTATAGACTATGTACTAATTGAACAATACTCGTTTTAATTAATATACAATCACTAGCTACACTGACCCAAAGCCGTCCAAGAGACCTAAGCACTAATGCCAGTTTCATTCTACCCAGCCCTAATCATTTTTCAATAGTCCCATAACTCCTTGGACCGCTCAGTAAAATTACGACCAATTACAACAGAGACCATCTTCTAACTTCCAAAGATGCTAAGAACATAATACAAATCACTAGCGCAAACTTCTGGGCTTGCTGAACATCTGTATCTAACTGCTCTCCCTATCATTGAACTTAACCATATCTATAATCGTTTAGAACTTCCCAAGTCCAAATAGTTATTGCTTTTACATACCCATTAGACCCTATCTTTGCCACTATAAAGTTCAATTTCAATTGTCCCATCTACTATAGTAAGTTTGTAATAGCTGTCGAGGGCCTAATGTCAATTACATTGTCAGTCGAACGCTCGATGTAAAGCGTTGTATGATCGAGTCAACATATACCGATATAATCGATTACAGAATAGCGAGGTTTAATCGGAACATCGTGATATCTGAATTCCGATAGTATTAGTGGTTTTCGAATAGACTTTTCAGTGCTCGAGCTTCGTTGAGAGATTATACAGGTCTATTTTTTATTGAAAAATTGTTTTCATAAGTAATTTTGAGGTTTTTAAAGCATGAAAATGTTTTTCATCTGAATATTTTTTTATTAAAAACGAAGCTTAATTTTTGTGGACATTAGAGGGCTTTTATCCGAGAAATTTTCATTGACTTATAAATGGAATCAAAAAGTCTCTGACAAAGTTAGTACTTAGGTTAAGTACATAAGCTATTAGGAGCTAAATAGACAGGTTTACTGTGAGAAAATCAGGGTAAATTGGCTGTCAGTTGTAGTGATTGCTTGACATTCGATATTACCTACTAGTACATTTATTAATATTATTTACCTTCACCGTACTTTGGTTATGTGTGCTCGATTATTCTTGGTAATTAGGTAATGTGGGAATCATGTTTTTCTTTCTAGATTGTTTTTGATGTTTCATTATTTCCCCTTGAAGCCATTGAATGATTTGAAATTATTTTTCCTCTAGCTGAATATTTAATCATTATGGTATTATATTTATTTCCCTCAAATTGTATAGTTAAAAAGGTATTGGGGATTTTTTTCTTTTTATTTATACCAGCTTTATGACCATGGCTTCCCCCACGTGGATGTCGAAAATTATTCCGCGGATTCGCTCTTACCTGTTTCTGTTAAGCAGTGCTTACCTAGGTTGGTCTGTGGATGGGTGACCGTCTTCCGTACCATTATCTATAAAAACGGCAAAAAAATCATGTTTGTTGTATAAAGACATCATCTGGGAAAATTTCAACTGTCTAACTATCACGGTTCATGAGATACAGCCTGATGACAGACGGACAGATAGACAGACAGCAGAGTCTTAGTAATAAGGTCCCGTTTTACCCTTAGGGTACGGAACCCTAATAGATAAGTAGCTTGTCTATTGTAGGGCACAGTCGGCATAATACACTTATCACACATACATAGGTACATAAATTCACTTCACTCCTTTTCCATATGCGGGTAGACAGAAACATTAGAACGCCACCAGCAATCTTTACATACTCCTTTTGCTTCAATCAGACACGCCAGTTGCAAGTACTCCGAACCTGAACTTTCTAAAGAACATCACTAATAATTAGTCCAGTAATTATGTCCTTACTAGCTTTTGTCCGCGGCTTCGCTCGCGTTAATTTAGAATTTTACAATCAATTTGGGTTGAACTTTGCTAGTAATAATATAATTTATTACATGATTCGAAAGACACGTGGCGCCATCTCTTATCATAAGACCGTTATTGTAGTTTTCCTCGGGAACAATATTTATTTTAGGGATGAAAGGTACCCTATGTCCTCTGGACGCCTGACAATGTCCATGCAAAATTTCAGGATCATCGGTTCGGTGGTTTAGGCGTGAAAAGGTAACAAACAAACTTACTTTCGCATTTATAATACTAAGTAAGGAAAGGATAGGGCGTCCCCTCCCGGCGCTAATCACCCACCTATATCTAGCTAAGAACGGTAATCAAAGCCACCCATCATCGATACTAAATCTATCGCATCAGCGCTCCCTCCCCCCCTTCCCCCCGACTGATCGATTCCAGAAAGAAATGAAATTATTTATCAACGTCCAAGAAAATGGCGGCAAAGATGGCCGTTATGATGACGTCGCCGTATAAATTGGAGCAAATTATTCGGGTCTTGACCGATGATGGCTCTAAGGCTGTGTTTCCAACGTACATGTGTTAGGTAGCTAAGCGGTGAGGGGTTCGATTTGACAGTTTTTGTTAAATAACAAAGAAGACCCGAAGTATTTAAGCTCGTGCCGTTCGGCAATCACCGTTAGGCAAATCTCTAAATCAAGTTCAAGCTAGCTCGGCACATAGTACATAAGCCGAGTGGCTTTTCCCTGAACGTACTTATCTTTATCTGTATATTTTATTAGAATTTCCCCCTGAATGTGCAGAATCACGCTAACCTGAACGTGTGTATCATACCTGAAGCTATGCCAAAAACCATGTGTCAATTTCCACCAAAGCGATAGTTGCGAGCTTGCTCCATACTTAACATACCTACATGCGTTTAATCTCATTCAATGAATATTTCTTAAAAAAGTCATTCAATGGGATTAAATTTACTTAGAGGGTTATATAGATGATTTTAATGATTAAAACTCTATAGAGACATATTTGTTACGGTCGCGAATTACTTTTTAATCACCATACAACTCGACACTGTCCTGCAAATTGCAAATTTGAATTTCGCGGGCTACCCTGGGGCTTTCACGAAAATCAATACCTATCTTACCAACTTAGCTTTATCGATCACTTAATGATCAGATCTATGCCAAGCTAAGCTATAAAAACCGGCCAAGTGCGAGTCGGACTCGCGCACGAAGGGTTCCGTACCATTATCTATAAAAACGGCAAAACAATCATATCTCTTGTATGGGAGCCCCCCTTTATATATTTTTTTTTATTTTTAGTATTTGTTGTTATAGCGGCAATAGTAATACATCATTTGTGAAAATTTCAGCTTTCTAGCTATCACGGTTTGTGAGATACAGCCTGGAGACAGACAGCGAAGTCTTAGTAATAGGGTCCCGTTTTACCCTTTGGGTACGGAACCCTAAAAATCAGTCCATTCCATTGGTTGACATCATCCACATCCATCGTTACAACATATCCAGTAGAAAACCAGCTTTGGCCTATTTTTATGAAAACAATCTAAATGTCCTAGGTAAAAAGGTTTTATATACCTAGGTTAGAAATGGTAGCCATTTGTTCTTTTACGGTTGAATAGTAATGTGTAATAGAGCGTCTTTGATTATAACTCATTCGTATTACCTACTAAACATACAAATGTGGTTTCAAAGCTTTTGCATTAGGCCCTAAATCGTGCGGGCCTGTGGACGGTGAGTAATGGGTTAGCTCGCCTTCCTTCCGTCTTGTAACGACAGGCCGTGTCGACGGCGCGTTCGTGTTCCACGCGCGCCTCAAAGAGATGTCAGCAAACAAGAGGGGCCCGCAAGGGCCGATGCCTGCCAGGGCTGCGGGACTGTTCGAAAGAGATACCGCGGCCCTGGAACATAAAGGGCAAAAGAAGGAACATGGGTGGTTTTTAGTCAGTAAGAGTCTGACACTCTCTTCCGCTCCGCCCAGAGCGGGAGGAGTCATTTGATGATTTCCCACCCGAAAAAAAAAAAAAAAAGGCCCTAAATCGTGAAATTCATTCGCAATGAGTCATGCCAAGGTATTAAAACATTACGATATAGTCAAGGACAAGCGTTTTGAGGGATTTCTTCTTCTCCTTCTTAGCGTGTCGCTGAAAATTCCAATTGAGCCAGCCCAAAATTTGGCGACGAGTTTGGCACTTTCAGTAGCGTCCATCAGCTCCTGTGATGTGCAAACAACAGAACAGGCAGGAGACGATATCAAGTATCGTATAGTTGGTGGGTTGTGGTGCAGCACCACATTTACACTCCAGGGCAGAGTCATCTATGCATCTTCACCTGAACAGGCTTTCCGTGCTTCGGCCAACCTCTGTCCGCCGTGTATTTAAAGATTTCCAGGTCAGCCATGGCAACTCGTGTCCAGGTGGGAGAATTTCAGTAAGTGGCACAAAAAGTTTGGGTAGGGAAACACTATCTAGCTACAGCTTTTTTAAGGAACTGTCAAACGTTATTACTATATCTACTCAAAAAAGCAGATGTTTATTTATTTATTTATTTAAACTTCATGTACAATAGTGGTACATAAGCGGACTTAATGCCACAAGGCAATCTCTACCAGTCAACCTTTGGGTTAAATAAGAAAACATTGTGATAGGTACAATAAATATCTAAAAAATAACTTCTTGTTTTCGAAAATTTATATCCTTATATTGATACTAATACACATATATAAATAAAATAAACTACTAAATATTTTAACAAATACCAAAATAAAAGACAAGAAACCTGTTGTTCAGCCTAATTTGAATAAATTTCTTGATTATGGCATGTCTTAACATCCAGATTTATGTTCTTTACATAGTATTCATGTTTTAAACACACAAACCGTGCACATGGCCAGTAATTAATATCTCTCCGCAAAGCTGAAATTATTACCACAGAATTCTAGAACACACCAACCTGGATTACTAAACCAACCTCAAACACAATTTAATCACTGCAAAGTTCTGCGCATTCAATGAAACGATTGATCAATCAATTAATTGATAAGATTAATAAGAGAGCTTGGTTAATAGTGTGAAATTATACGCGCAGCGTAAGCCCATTTATGAGCCAATATTCTATGGCATCGAATTGAGTGCAAGTATGAACGTACCGAGAAGTAATTCCAGACATAGATTGAATTCAATGAATTCATTTACAATTGTAATTTATTACAATGAACCCATTATATTTCGTGGTGGAGGGATGAATAAATGAGTGCGGTATCTGCTTATCCTTGTGTGTTGTTTAATCAATACCAGTTGTGGGATTTTGTGTTTACATTTGCTGAATTTATGGCTGAAAATCCTTTGTTGTAAGCTGTTTGGAATACAGTTTTTTTTATTCATTATTATGCTCAGCCAGTACACCAGTAAATATAAAGCCTACTTTCATAATCACTATAGCGTGTGATGGATAACCAAAATAATCACGATAAAATAGAAATATGGAAGTACTAGCTTATACAGTTCCATATTGTCCCACGGGGTCATACTACCTTGACAAAACGTATCCTATGTGTTAATTCAGGTTATAAATTATGTGTGTACAAAATTTCATCGAAGTCCGTTCAGTAGTTTTTGCGTGAAAGAGTAACACACATCCATCATAATAATATTATAGTAGGAAATAGGATAATCAGTCCATGGTATGAACATGTTAATGTCATTGTTATTATGCCATTGTTGGAACACAAGCCTCCTTTCTCACAGTTGTGTGTGTGCTCAGTGTGGATTGGAGTATGGTTTCATGACTTCGATTTTTTTGATTACTCACGATGTTTTCCTTCACTGTGAAAGCAGTGATGGCACCTGGATTTGACCCTAAGACCGTTACACGTATTCAGTACAACATTCTGGATCCCTCCACATAGCAATGTTTGTCAGCCGTTCCATAAATTTTGACCGTGTAGATATTGCAGTTTTGTAGGAAACAGTAGTTTTTTTTTTAATAACCGATAAAATATCGTATTGGGGGGTTCCGTATGATGTACAGAACACGAGGTAACCGTTTGTCCGTTCGTTCCACCCTATATATGAATTCTCCTTGCTGCGACCATTTCCAGTGTGCCACCACTGTTCTGGGAAATCTGTAATTCCACATAATAACACTGTTGTTAGTCACACCCCCCTTTACTTTGACCATACTGGCAATCAGCTTATAAAATAAGCCCCAGCTTTCAAACTCTCGCTCGCCCTTAGCGTATTGTGGCCCACATTGGTTGCCCTACGTAACCATTTTACACTCAGCTAGGGGCCCTTAGGAATCGGTTTTAAAGACCGGGTAAGCAGATAAACGGATTAAGAACCTCTTTCTTGACTGGACAATAGAATTCATCCATGAAAAAATAAATAGAATTGAGGACCTCTTTCTGTTTTTTCGTCGGTTAAAATTTCTAAAGAAGCTCTTTTACTATTCTGCTTAGCGGCTGAATGGATTTCTCTGGAATTTGGCTCACAAGTAGATTATGCTGACCTGAGTTGGGACAAGGACACTTTTTATTTTGATAATACTTAATATATACTTAGCCATGAGATCCTAGGTCCGATTCCTGGGTCAGGCAAAGTATTACTGAATTTTTCCATCAGGAATTTCTCAGTAGCAGCCACGGAATGTGGATTTGTTGTTTTTTTTTTATGGCAATAGGCTCGACCTCTATAACATAGGACTTAAGCATAACTGGAAAAATGTGGATGTACTATTAGGTACACCTCTGCCTTACCCTTCGGGGATTGCAGGCGTGATGTTATGTTCTGTAATACTTACCCGTAGGATAATTCCCGACATTCATGCGGGTGAAAACGCGGGCAGAACCTAGCCGAAAAGTATTAATAGTAGTGGTTAAATATACGAGTCTCACAATGTATGAAAATACTCATAATATATTAAACGTCTGACCCAAATTAAATGATGTAATAACTTCAAAGACTCATATTTGAACGAAATTCATCACAATTCCAATGAAATATCACTGTTAATAAAACTCAAATGGAGTACATTATTTATTAAACGGTTTTCGACTTTCATGGCACGTTATTTCGCAGATTAAAGTTTGAAAACCATCTCATTATCGATATAATTACTGAATCAATCAACTTTAATACAATCGACTTTCGAATACCTGAACGTTTCATGGTTCAATTATAAAAGCTTAATCGATTTCTGGCTGGCCTGAAATTACCGTCGATTCGTATGAATTATTATTAAGTGGAATTTATGAGATAATCGACGTATTATGTTTGATTTATTAATAATGTTGTAATATTGATAAATATTATTGAAGCTTAACGTCAGAACAGCGGATACGACAATTATGAGTCACTGGTAGCAAAACCAATTTACGATAGGACTCAAAGTAACGCACTCATAACACTGTGCTGATGGATTTATTGAATAGTACGGGGGTCGTGGAGTTATTATTAGATGTTATCTCTTGCGATGTTGAGTGGGCCTCTATATGGGTAAGGTACATTTAAATGATAGACTGATAAAATGATTGAACTTGTGTATTGAAAGAACACTCAATAACTGATCGACTCGCGGCGAATGAGTCTTTTGTTAGCCCAAACGGTGCTATGCGACTACTGATCGTTGACTTAAAATTGTATATTTTATTCATTCGCTGCGCGTCGATGTCAGCATAAAATTGATACGTATGATATTGTACGGGTTTGCTCGTACAGTTGTGAAGTTATAGATAACATTTAAAAAAACATAATACAAAAAAAAAAACTTAGGAAATGTTGGAACATTGACCGTCAATATCTCCGTAACTAGAAGATTCCCAGGTATGGGTCTTGAACAAAAAAAATATCACAATGACTGAGAGAACAAGTGCCTTTCGGCTTCGTTAAGGATACTTTTACACCCATTTGATTAATACTAGTACTGAATATTTTATAATGAACAATAATGCTCACACAATAAAATGGTTATTAAACTAATGCAAAAACTAATCAAACAGTTCTGTTGACCAAAACAGCGATATCTGGCAATATTACCAACATAATGAAACTATGTCCGTTGCATAAATCACTTGAATTATTATTATTAAAGCTAACTTCCACAGTCGTGACCAGCCGATAACGTGAATTATTACTAGTATTATTGTACTTCATTATTACCTAGTTTTACTATTGTTTTAATGGTAACAAGCTTAATGAAAGGTCATGTTTCTATTCCTGTGCCCCCACAGAGTCTTATCGGTTGGTAGACGATGGTTCTAGAAGACACAGTTTTTCATATGGTTTGCAATTGTTTACAGATTTCCGAAATTAATAAGAGTATTACTCGGTTTTAAGACACTATAAACGTAGGCACTTAATCAGCCGGTGTTCCCACTGTTGATATCGAGGCGTCTTCTTTGTGAGAAGGAGTGGGCCCGAATCCAACAAATGGGCCCAGTGTGAGCCTAAGTTAATTATAACGTCTGCTATAAGTAATTTATTTCATTGTCAGCAAACTTTCTTCTCTGCGATTATTCCCTAGTAGCCATGACTCAAAAAGACAAGCTTTCATGACGTTTTCTAGATAAAAATTTGGTCAATAGCGCCTTTCTTTAGACAGGGCTCATTCCTCGAACGTATGGCCAATGGGTCTGAAAGTTTCAGGAGTAACGACGGATAGGCACAAAGTTGAAAGGTGACCAATGGCCCGGTGAAGGCCGCTGGATGGCACAAGCATAGAACTGGCGAACGATGCTTGGTGAAAGCATATTATACCCAGCAATTTTTGTCTTTTAACTGTCATGATGAGCGTGTGTGGTATCTAAACTACGTCAAACTGACGTTTTCTTAACTATAAAATCTACAATGACAAAATCACACGACCACATTTTTCCTAAAAATACCAAAATTAAATATCAGATTACAGCGCCCTTGTAACTTTATTAAGTACTATAATTACATATTGTAATTGAATTTACGTGAACTTTCGGTAGAGTGCGACACAAAAAGCTTTGTAGCCGGATATCGAATTACCGACTGGTTTTGGTCCCGCCGTAATAAATTGTAGGTGAATTAAATGTATGTATGTGAAGCGGATATTACTTGCAGATTTTTTTTGTTCGGAGTTGAATTATTTATGTTCGGTTTTTTAAAATGGAGAGGTATTCCTGTAGGTTGGTTATTTTTAGGCTTCAGAAGCTTACTAAAATCAATGCACAAAAGCGACCCCGTAATAAAAAAAAACGATGAATATGTGTGACTGCAATTTATGTGTCGGATCCGGTCATTGGTACGGTCTTCAAATGAATCGCAAGTACGCCAGTGGTGACATCACGCGAGCTACTGTCAAGTGTACCCTCACCACTGCGTATTTCTACAGAGCCCTGATGTTTACAGTTCGAAGGCGACGACGACAGTTGAGTGTCAGATCGCAGGGGATTGAGACGTCCTGGAACTGAACCCATTTCATTGTGCCCCGTGTTAAGTGTTGAGTTGTAATCTCAATTAATTTGTTAGTTTACTAGAAACAATGTATCGCACAAAGTTTATTTTCATTGCACGAAACCCATCGTCTGCCCTCATGATGTACGAGTCTAACGGAATAAATCATGACAATCATATATAACTATCGTATAAATATTGTTATTTGTCTATTTTTAGTAAGCCTTAAATGTCCCACTACTGCAACCATTTTTTATTTCTTCATAGTGTATAACGAAGAAAAGCTTTAAAATACTAAGTATTGCTATCAACCGGGAAATACTAAGTATCTACTGAGAAATTTCTGATGGAAAAACCCAACAATATTTTTCCCAAACAGGGCTTCTTTTGAATTAAAATAACACATTTCGCCAATTATGTTTAAGTTCCATGTTACATGGGACGAGCCTATTGCCATCAACCGACCAACAATCCAGACTATGGCTGCTACTGAGAAATTCCTGATGTAAAAACCCAATAACAATTAGCTTGACCCGGGAATCGAACCTAGGACCTTCATTCTCTGCAGTCGCGATTGCAACCGCTAGAACATCGAGGCAGTCTGGAGGACGGTGTCCTATGAATTAAATATTACATAATTAATGTAAGTTACGAACGCTCATATACCCACCTCCACTCTCCACCCGAATTCCAAATAATTATCGAGTCTCGTATCGGCTGACATGTTTCACGATATTTGTGCAAAATGCTCTAATCTGTATTCCTTCGTCCATGAATCAGTTTCTGGTCAAACTAGAATTCGGCCGAGCGTTAAGAGAACTAGGTTTTAGTCATGTGAACGTACCAGTAACTGGAGATGTTGATTTACCTTTTGAATTCTGTGTATTCTGAAAGTTGACTACGTCGCAGATAGGTGTCAAAGGTTTTACCGTTTTGACTATTTAAGACTAAAATCTGGGTGTGCAAAACTAGAAAATACAGGGTGTAAAAGACCCTTAACGAAGCCGTCAACCAAGCATTATGTACATGAAACTAAATAACTTTATGCAAAAATTATTGCTGGGAAACGACTTTTTTTTTTTTTTTGGGGTGAAAAATCACGTTTTACGGTAGGACTCAATGTAACGCACTCAAAACGTTGTGCTGATGGATGGATTGAATAGTACGGGGGTTGTGGAGGTGTTTACAGTAAAAATCTTACGTTAAAAAAAGTGTTTAAAAACAAACTTGTGAAAAAGTTGGAACTTTGACCCCGAATATCTCCGTAACTAGAAGGTTCCCAGGTATGGTCTAGCACAAAAAAATATCGCAATCAAACTCAAACTCAAACTCAAAGCATTTATTTCAATTAGACCATTACAGGCACTTTTGAAAGTCAAAAACAAAAAAGCTAAGCTACAGTCACATTCACAAGGCATAATAACTTGCGAAAGTACTGTAGTTGCACATTCCAAATCGTAGATCTCTATGGAGAAGAATGGGCAAGAAACTCCATGGACACTCTTTTTAATCAAAATATTGTTACAAAATCTTGGTTACATCATTCATGTTGAGATTATACATATATGTGAGAACGATGTACAAAGACGTGCACATTAAGAGCGTCCAGAGTAAAAGATTAAACTAACAATTTAAAAATAAAGTAATTAAAATAAACCGTGACAGCTAAGAGATGACCAGTCCCAACTGACAGCGCCCGTTCACGAACATGACGCATGGATCAGCGCCATTCAACTCAACCACATTGAAGGGAACTAAATGACCCGACACACCCGCCACCATCAGCGAGACATTTGTGTGAGCATGACATTCTCTCAGCCACCAGGGCACATTCAAGTCAATGAAGATAACTAAATGTAAATGGTAGCTTTACAGTACATAGTACTCACACATGTGCTATGCGATTATATAATACTAAGAGATTGAATCTATACAATTCAAAGATAGTTTTACAATCTTCTGCAGCTTCCACAATAACTTCACATGGTATTTGCCCCTATGGTTGTGGAGCAGGACCAGCATTGAGCCAAGCATTTTTATCATCAATGTAATCCCCCAACTTATAATATGCTTGCCTACATAGTGTGCGTTTTATACAAGATTTAAATTTCGTCTCATTCAGTTGTAGAATGTGGGGAGGTATTTTATTGTAACATTTTAAACAGTACCCCATGAAAGATGAGTCTACTTTAGCTAGCCTGAAACCTGGTTGAGTTAGTTGGTCCCTATTTCTAGTATGATAGTGGTGTCGGTCACCTCTTTTACTAAATAAATGCAAATTTTTCCTAACGTACATGATGTTTTCATAGATGTATTGACAAGGTACTGTCATGATGTTAATTTCCTTAAACAGTTCTCTTAGAGAATCGCGTCTACGTAGATCATATAAGGCTCTGATAGCTCTTTTCTGCAGAATAAATATAGACTCAATGTCTGCAGCCCGTCCCCATAGTAAAATACCGTATGACATAATACTATGAAAATAACTAAAATAGACTAGCCTCGCGGTATCTACATCAGTAAATTGACGGATTTTTCTAACAGCATATGCTGCTGAACTCAGCCGTCCTGCAAGAGAAGTTAAATGCGGACCCCATTGAAGCCTTGAATCGAGCGTGATCCCCAAGAAAACAGTTTTTTCGACGAATTCTAGTTTCTCTTGATTCAATACTATGTCACTATCACTACTTTTGACATTCGGTAGAGCAAATCTTATACACTTCGTTTTTTTCCCATTTAATACTAAATTATTCGCGGTGAACCAATTATGGACCAGCAAGACAATGACGGGGAGAACAAATTTAGTATCTGTTAAGGTTCTTGTTACACCCTTTACACTGCAAAAACAAAAACCAGGTGCCAGGTGCCAACCATGGTGCTTGCAACAGCGCCGAAATATCGGGAACTCAAAAAAAAACAGTAAACATAGTAAATAACCCGTTTCTAGTGTTAATGAAAAATTAAGGTTCAGTCAAATCGACTAGACCAAACTGTGGATTGCCTGTGGACACCAAAGTTTAAAGAGATACTCCAGTATATTATCTGTAAAAATTTGGAAATTGAGTCCAGTCGGTTTGACCAAACAAAGATTCTCAATTGTTTTTTGTCTCTGTTTCAAGCTGGATATAAAAAACTCCCGCTAAGTAAAATATTAGAATTAAATTACTTCACTCATAAACAGTATAACTTTATCGTCACTTCGAATAATACAGCCTCCACGACAATAGTCTACGCCAATAAGGTGCTACGACGCTATTGTAGCAATGTCTACGGCGTAGACCTGACTACGGCGTAGACCTGACTACGGCGTAGCCAACATTGTTCGAAAGACTGCTCAGTATTCTAAAGCGATGAAGCCGCTTTCAGTATTGTATTATAATGATGTTGTCGAAATAAAAGAGAACTGTTTAGTTCCACGATTCGTATAATAATGTCAATAATTAGTGTGTGCAGTTACATATATAAGGTTAGGTGAGCTGCACACTACACCTCCCCTTTTTTTAAAAAAAAAAATGGCTTTGTTATCTTAGTACATAAAACATTTTTTTTTTTACAATATTTTCAAGACTACTTATTTTTAAATAATTATACTTTTTATCATTACATTATATAAAAAAAATAACATCTTATCAAAACCAAGTATATTAAGTAACAAACAGTTTTGTATTGTTTTTATGAATTAATAATTCTTTGTCACCTTTTAAAATTTTAACATTTGGTGATACATCTTCAATCACTCTATATGGTCCTAAATAAATTTTATCTAACTTATTTCCTACTTGATTTTTAATTAGAACTAAATCTCCACTCTTATATTTTAATCCGTTTTCATTTTTATCAAAATTATATTTTCTTAATTCCTTACTAAATAATAAATTATCTCTAGCTTCAGTTTGTGCTCTTTGTAGTCTGTATTTTAGTTCCAAAGGGTAAGAATCAGGATTATATAATGGATCAACATAAGAACTTTGTGCAATATTGGATGGTAAATTACAATTCTTTCCAAATACTAGCTCAAATGGAGTGTATTTTGTCTCAGAGTGTACTGCAGTGTTAAATGAAAAGCACCAGAATGGAAGCCAACTGCTCCAATCTGATTTATTGTTGTCACACTGAATCCTAAGATAAGCTCCTAGAACCTTATGAGTGTTTTCCAATCCTCCCAGAGTTTCATGATGATAGGCTGTTGAATGCAGTTTATTTATATGCAACAAATTGCAAATCTCAGTAAAAACTGATGACATAAACTCTGTTCCCTGGTCTGTTATTATTTCTTTAGGGATACCATATCTCAGAATAAAATTGTTTACAAATAACCTAGCTACAGAAATAGTATCTTTCCTCTCTAAAGGATAGGCTTCAACGTATTTTGTTAAATCGCACTGTAATGTCAGTACGTACTTATAATTTAAATTATCTACATCTAAAGGACCCATTAAATCTAAACTTACTCTTTCAAAAGCAGTGGATGCCGTTGATGTTATAACCATCGGTTCCTTTGTATGTCTATTGGAATGCTTTTGAATCTGACAACTTCTACATTTCTTTACGAATTCTGTTACATCATTAGTCATTCCTGGCCAGTAATAGTACTTCCTAATATTATTTAACATTCTGTTTATTCCTGCGTGGCCGCTGGTGGGTAATAAGTGGAAGTCATTCATGATCACTGTTTTCGTGTCTTTGTCAGAAACTCTTGTCACATCTTTAATAACAAGTAGCTTCGGAATGTCATTCAAATGACTCATTTCCTCTAAAAAATGGTTAACATAATTTTCATAGCGCTTCGTTTTAATTATTATGAGCTCATTTATTTTGATTTGCTTGCAAAAACGTTGTAATTCTCTCGCTAACACACTTACGGTCGATAACGATCGAGATATCACATAAATTGCTGATTTTTCAGGAACGAATTTGTAGTTGCCATTGTCACTAGTGTAATATTTTGATTTTTCTATCTGCTGTATAGTATTTTTATTACTAAATAATATCAATTCAATGCTGTCAGTCGGTCGTTTGAGGATTTCCACTACCTTAGGTTGATCAGGCCTTGGAGTAGAGGATACCTCAGTAGTTATGTCGTTGTTGTCACAGTCAGTGCGCAACCTTCGAGTCTGTGCCCTTGTCATGACTGATACTGCATGTTTGTTCAAATCCTTTAAACTGTTGGATGTAATAGGTATCCGGCTCAATGCATCTGCAGCTGCGTTGTGCCGTCCTGGGACATAGCTGATTTCAAAGTCGTATTCTTCAAGATATAATCTAAACTTTGTCAACCGGCTTGAAGGATCGGTCATATTAAATAAGTAAATTAATGGCTTATGGTCTGTTTTTATGTAAAACTTTTTCCCATATAAATAAGGTCTAAAATGTCGAACTGCCCAAACAATAGCAAGTAATTCTAACTCAATCACAGGGTACCGCGTCTCAGCTGGTTTCAAGTTACGGCTTGCGTACGCGACTACCTTGCCATTGCTATTAGACAGTACGGCGCCTAATCCTAGTTTTGATGCGTCAGTTTGTAACGTGAAAGTGTTATTGTCGCTAAAGTCTGGATAGTCAAGTATTGTCGGACTAATAAGAATCTGTTTTAACTTGTAAAATGCTCGCTCGCATTCATCACTCCATACGAATGCTACATCTTTTTTACATAACGCATTCAAATGATAGGCTATTTCAGCAAACTTTGGAATAAAACGTCTATAATAATTTGCGAATGCTACAAATCTCTTGACGTCGTCTACATTTTGCGGGACTGGATATTTTTGTAGGCATTCTACCTTCGATGGATCGGGAAATATTCCTTCTGAGGTTATTTTATGTCCTAAATAAACGATTTCTTTACGTAAAAATTCACACTTTAGCGGATTTAGTTTTAGATTCACTCTTCTTAGGCATTCTAAAATTTTTATAAGATTCTTGTTATGCGTTTCGAGACAATTTCCTACGACAATGCAATCATCTTGATATAAAAAGCATGATTTATAATTTAATCCTGACATTGCTATTGTCATGAGACGTGCAAAAGCACTAGGCGATGTTTTAAGTCCCATTGGACATCGTTTCATTTGATACTGCTTGTCTGTTGTAAATGCAGTGTACTTCCTAGACTGTTCTTCTAAGGATAGCTGATAGTAACCTTGACTAAGATCTAATTTTGAAAAATAGATGTTATTAGATAATGAATCTAGTATCTCAGTGATATTAGGTAATGGAAATTTATCATCCTGTATTCTATTATTGAGTTGGCGATAGTCCACTACAAGTCTCCATTTCCTTTCTCCTGACCTATCTGTCTTTTTAGGTACTAATAGAACTGGACTTGACCATTCTGAAATAGTCTCTTCAATAATATCATTTTTAACCATTTCATCTATTTGTCTCTGTACTTCGCCTTTCAATGCTTTAGGCAATCGATATGGCTTAACGTATGCTGGTGAAGTATTTTCTTTTAGTTTAATTGAGTGCTCTATTAAATTAGTTGTTGTGAGCGTATCTCCTGGCAAATGGAAAACATCTGCATATTTGGCACATACGTTTTCAATACCTCTTTGTTCCTCTTTATTTAAATAGGTATTTAGTTGTAACGTAGTAAGTAAAGTTTTAACTCTATCCACAGAAATGTTATCGTGGTCAAACTTGCAAACGTAAAAATTATTTAAGCAACTAATACTTAAATCTGAAGTATTTATGTCAACCGAACTATCAGTTGTATTTAATATCCTAACAGGAATAAGTCCATTATGTGGCTTCGATACTACACCTGCTGTAAACACACCTTCATAAATTTCCTTTGACAAAACGACGCAATCACTGTTGTGTGACGTCGGGATGTGTTTAATTACTTCACAACGAGGCGGAATTGTAAATAAATTCCTATTAACATGAACACTAACAGACTGGTCTCGGGTTTCCAAACTCAGAGTACCATCTTTATAGTTTAATACAGCGTTATACCGCTCGAAAAAATCTTGTCCGAGTATACCTTCTGCAGCACAAGATAAGTGTTCAAATATGTAAAACTTTTGTTGAAAAGTTACATTATTAATCATAATATCTAAATAAATGTATCCCATGGACTCTAAATTACCACTAATTCCTTTAATGACTATCTTATCCTGTTTTACTAAATTCAATAAATTCCTATGTCGCGACAACCATTCATACTTTAGCACACATAAGCTAGCTCCACTATCTATCAGTAAATTAAGATCAACATCACTATTTGTTAATTGACAATTAATAATACAAAAATTACAAAAACTAAAAATAGAATGCGTGTACGATTTAGGTACGAAAAAATTCTAGGCTTTCATTTGCTTGGCTTGTGCGATCATTGCGCAAGTTGTCATGAACATTGGGCTGTTGCGCGTTATGTTGAATACGCTGACAACGCACCGGACGTCCGCGGAACTGCTGACGTTGTTCACCTGAGTTTTTACCTCGATTAACGCTGCTTAAAGTTCTTTGACCTGTGCTATTTTCATTATTTTTATCATAATTATGGTTATACGTTTTATTTCTGTTGTAAAATTGTCTATTTCCCCGGCCTCGAGAGCCTCTAAAGCTACCTCGTCTATAATTTTGGTTAGCCCTAAATTGCATAACCTGATCTTGTGGCTGGACTGACAGGGATTGTTCATCTACCGCAGCCGTTATAGCTTCAGGCAATGATGCAAACTGACGTGAGGCAATGATAGTGCTGAGCCGCTTATCAGCCAACCCATCACTAAACCGTTTAATTGCAGTCTTCTCATTGAGTGGACGCAAAACCTCATATGCATCACGCTTATCGTTAGCCTGCGCAATCGTGAGATTGACAAATAACTCTTCGATCTCCGTACCGAATTTTTCTATGCTTCTACGGCCTTGAGTTGCCGTAAGCAATTGACTTTGTAAAGCTACATACGATTTCTTCGGTAACAAATAAACACGAATATCTTCTACCAAACTTTCTATATCTGTGTAGTTAGTTTTAAGTCGCAATTTTGCACTAGGCGAGAGACGCGTTTTTAACACAAACTGTATTAATTGACTTTTACTGGCTTCATTAATAAGCGAACTATAAAGTAAGATACCATCTATAAGCTGATTTGTCACCTGCTCCTGACCATTCAACACTGGCAACAGGGAAATTGCAGTTTTAATATCAAACGCGTCAGCCATTTTTGTAAGACAATCAGTATATTCGTATTCTATTAAATCTTTAGAACTAGTTTGACAACTACTATCTACTAAAGAAAGTAAACTTTTTATTTTCTGATAATTTGATTGAGTTTCATTAATTAATGTTTGGAAAACCTCACGAGCATCTTTGCTTAACTTGCGATCTATAACTTCTTGGTTCAACTGAGTCAAAATACAATCCAATTTACTATATTCTTTTTCTGCTTCTTCTAGCTTCTTTAAAGCTAAATCTTTTCTACGCCTATCTGGACCTAGTTTTACTAAATATTCTCTTAGATATTTTAATCTAGCGTGCACATCTTGTAATTGTTGGGACATTCCTAATCTCCAGAACAAAATATAAAAAAATGTATGATCCAGTTACAATAACATGAAATATAGTAGAATATATAAAAAATGTTAGCGTTGCAAAACTTACATTGCAGTAGTTACTTATTTTACTGACAACGATTATGTAGGTCACGACGTCTCACGTGGCTTGGACGAATGAACTCCTCAGCACTGGTCTGGAACTGACTCCCAGCTGCTCCACATCGGACCCGTACAATTCAACTCCCAGCGCCCTGCATATCCTCTCATCACAAGGCTTGAGCATTCTCCCAGCACCCGGCAGCAACGTTCCTTTTCTGTCTTCTTAATTAATGATTTCACCTCTTCAAACTAATTCTTCTGTTGGGATTCTGATTCTTCTATAAATTTTTAAAATCTTCTTCGCTTCCTTTCTTCTAATTTCCGTCTTCACAAACTTCAACTTTTATCGGTATATCTTCATAATTTATTTGACTCGTCCGCAGTCTTTCTTATTGCGTAGATTGCAAAATTTTAATTGCTGGCTAAGGGTCGCCATGTATTATAATGATGTTGTCGAAATAAAAGAGAACTGTTTAGTTCCACGATTCGTATAATAATGTCAATAATTAGTGTGTGCAGTTACATATATAAGGTTAGGTGAGCTGCACACTACAGTATATAATTATTTGAGAACGTTAACTGAATAGTTAAATAATTTATTATTCATGTACTCTTTGATGGGCCGAGCTTGGAAAATGATTCCGTTGCTGTTAATGAAAGAAGGTTGTTGGAGTGTTTTCTTTGTTATTTTTCTTATATTTTTAACGAAAGGTTATTTTGTTGGAACGAAAATGAGTTCGAATTTCTGTTTTGACTTATTACATATAAAAATTATGATCCTAATAACTTATGTCCGCGGCTTCACCCGCGTGGAGTTAGATAAAAAAAAAAGGTATCCTATGAGATTAACTCATAGTATAGCTGGTTATATTTATTTATATTGAATTAACAAGTAACAGGACTCAAATAATTATGTTAGTAACAATATTCTTAACAACTATGTTAGTAAACTTAACCTACACACTTAACTTGCCTTATAGATATGAGAATCCCTGCTACAAGCTCAACACCGATGTAGAAAGCTTGCAGCAACGATTCACACACAAGCAGTCCAGTCTGCTCGCTACACACTGCAGTATAATGTTATTAACTGTCTGTGTGCTAATTTTGCTCAACCAAATGCGGTCAATAGTCTTTGCGTGAAAGATCAACAAACATCCATCCATCCATCCTCACAAACTTTCATATTTATACTATTAGAAGGATTACAAGATCTAGAGTGAACAGTGTTCAAACAGGCTTCAAAAAATATTGTATCAGTTGCACAAAAGGACATGAAACGAATTAAATTGCTTCTGCACAAAAGATACCAACATACAATTTTTATTTTTGTCTCACTCTTTCATTGTTGAAAGAAGCTCAACTTTTGATTGAACACTAGTCAATCAAAACTTCTGATACAGATCGTATCAACTTGGAAAAGAGATGGCGCCAGACGACCTGTATAGCTCTGTCTCTTTCCCACACTGGAATTACTCCTGCTTTAAGACGTCATAGTAACCCGCCAGAACTGACAATCCTATGCTAGTTTTATCTTCAGAGACAACACTTTTCTTTAAGTTATGTCATTGTAAAACACGTTATATTATCAATTCTATATACTCCCCACAAATAAGAAAGGATGGATGGACTGTGTGAAGGACGGTATGGCAAGAAAGGAGGTGTCGGACGAGATGACGAGTAATAGAGAAGTATGGAGAAGAAGACATGCTGCACAGACCCCAAATAAATTAGGATAAGGGATGATGATGATACTCCCTACAAAAAGTAAATGTGTACTAAATGTAGTTGTATCGTAAATTTGCTCATATTTAGTCATGCAAACTACCCATTTACATAAAAATTACCAAAAAAAACTTTACAGACGGCCCAGTTTACAAGAAAAAAAAACTAGACGCGAAATCCTCTCAAAACCTAATACAAAACTTTCCGAAACTAAGCCAGAACAATCCGTTGATCGGTCCACAAAATCGCCAAACACTACAACCAAAAAACTCGATGCGATCGGCATTCGCCTACGTAACATGAAAACGTTTAAGTCTCTAACCCGTCTACGTCGTCACGTTTAGGTCTAGAATTTCTCAATATTCTGAATAAGCCCGTATATCTACCTACGGGTACAAATGTACGCCCGTAGGATAAGCGGTGAAATGGGAATTTTTCGAATTTTATAAGCGATTTCGTTGGGTGCATTTCAATTTTATTGAACGTTCAAAGGTTTGTGGTACACTGTACTTTAAATTGGTTTTATGATATTATGGGATGTGTACTAAGTGCTTTTAGTAAGGCGCTGGTATGTAAACGATAACTCAAACACTGTTTTAGTTTTCACGGTTTAAAACTAAACTTATAATGTCACTTACGGGATATCTTAATCACCTTCTTCTTGAAATATCGGGAGCTCAATATCATGAACAATCATGGAACATAATCCAGTAAGTGACAGTATAAGTTAAGCAATAACTGTCACACAGGTTAATCTTCAGGCTTAAACAAGGCTTGCCGAGGTCGGTCCATGGATGGGTGACCGTTCATTACGTAACGAGACCTCGTGTCTCAGAAAGCAAATAAAACCGTTAGTCCCAGTTGACATTTGGAGATCTTTGATAGTCATCAGTGTTTGATTTACTCGTTGGTCTAGTTGTCGCAAGCGCGAGTGCTAAGCATGAGTTTCTGAATTCGATTCCCAGGTCGGGCAAAGTGTTATTGGGTTTTTCTATCAGGAATTTCTCAGTAGCAGTCACAGAGTCTGGATTTGTGCCCGGTTGATGGTAATAGGCTCGCCCTCTATATTACATGGGACTTAAACATAACTGGCGAAATGTGAGTGTACTATTAGGTACGTCTCTGCTTAACCCTTCGGGGATTTCACGCGTTATGTTATGTAATGTGTTTGACAGTCGAAACGGGTAGACAGACGCCCAAAAATTTGAGAACACACCTTACCAAAGGGTATCCTGTTACGCAGCTCAGATAGGCAGTCGCTTCATGTAAAATACTGGTATGCAGCTATATATAGACAGACTGAAAGCCCCAACATAATTTGAAAGAAGCTAGGCAGATAGTGTGAAATATACCTATTCGAAGTTACATCAACGTTCATTTTTTTCTATTGTATTCGTTCTGATTTTTAAATCAGAACGAATACACGGTATACAGTTTCTGTTATTTAATACCCTAAATAACCCTACATTAAAGACAAATTGCAAAGAAAACTATTCTTATTCTTATGTTTTTTCTTCTTTTTAGGGTTCCGTACCCAAAGGGTAAAACGGGACCCTATTACTAAGACTTCGCTGTCTGTCTGTCTGTCTCCAGGCTGTATCTCATAAACCGTGATAGCTAGAAAGCTGAAATTTTCACAAATGATGTATTATTATTGCCGCTATAACAAAAAATACTAAAAATTTAAAAAAAAAATATATTAAGGGGGGCTCCCATACAACACATATGATTTTTTTGCCGTTTTTATAGCTAATGGTACGGAACCCTTCGTGCACGAGTCCGACTCGCACTTGGCCGGTTTTTTTTTCTTTTTAAACTATCGTTTTATGATTTGCAGTACTCGTCCTTTATCTAATATTAAAATATTATAAATATCTGAATTTACTTAAAACCCTGTATATTTCAACAAATTAATATATATTTTAAGTAATTACAGTAAGAACGTTTATCTCGTTAAAATCACAATTGTATAGTAGTTAGGTACCTGAGTTATCGTCAGGCAATTTGACTAAAGCGTTATTTATTATAATTCGTTTTCGGTAATTAACGTTGTCTACGTTTTCGATAAAATTAGGGAAAATGGAAGGAATTTGCTTGTCTTTATAATAGTTTATATGGAATATATTGAGGCATTTATACAAGGCTAAGTTTTATTGGGATTTTCCAAAAGGAGTGTCTCAATAGCATTGTAATATTTTGATTCAAATGGTGCCCTGTTAATGGCATTAAATTCGCCAGCTATTAAATGGGACATACACATCATCATTTTCCTGCCCTTGTTCCATGTTACTTGGGATCAGCGCAGCACGTTTTTTTTCTTCCATTCTCCCCTGTCAATCTTCACGCTATCATTTACTCCATAATATCATTCCTCACACAATCCACCTATCTTTCAAAATCAAAATCAAAATATTTTTTATTTCACATAAGCCTACATGGGCACTTATGAAACGTCGACAAAAAAGTGCACGGTTCGGGTTGGTCGTTTCCTATGGAGAAGAACCGGCTAGAAACTCCATGGTTACTCTTTTAAAATGATTAGATTTTACAATATTATCATGTTACAGCATTAGTACTCAAGTATGGGGGGACAGCATGGACCCGACAATAAGTCGTTGCTTACTACACAAAAAAACGGAAAACAAGATAAGAGGTTAACATACTTTTCTTTGGGACTTACACATAGCTACAGAAATGTGGGTGCACCTCTGTCTAACCCTTCTTTGAATCATAGCGTGAAGATATAATGTTCTGCACATAAAGTAAAAGAAAGAACACCCTTTAAACTAAAATCCACCCGGATTTACACCAAAACACAGAAACACTCGCGGTCAAAAACTTTGTTGCATGACTAATGTTTGTAATTTACTGTCCGTTATTAAAATTTCTGGGCTCAACATAATGTTTTCTCTCACAAGTAAAACTCAACAAGGTACTTAAGCATACTTTAAAGTTATGTACACGAACATTTAACTTAAACTTAGTATTATACATAGTGTTAGGCGGGCGTTCTACTGACCCCGTTACAGTTCTGACGGCGCGGAGAGTTAGCGCTAAGATAAGGAGTTGGTTTTATAAATATATTAATGTTAGCACTTTTTAGAAACGAATGCTTATCAGACAGCTATGAGTTCTCATATTAGAAATTGAGAAGAGTTTGAAGATAATTATGTTTATGGCACAATTTTTCACTTTCATTTATTTATTTATTATACTATAGTTCATACAGTAGACAACACAGGAAAATAATATTATAATATATGAGTATATAGGTAGTGCTTCTTTCTCAAGAAATTTCTGCCAGCAGACCTGCAAAATGAGAAATGATAAAGAAATGTAGACAATAGTGTGTGAGAAAAGGAAGAGAATAATGTGTTTATGTGCCTTAACTAACTTAGCCTAAAACATTAAGTATAAATACACATTAAGAGTAAATTTTAATATAAACTTATATAAATACATAATGCTAAGATATATAAACTAATTGTAAATCTTTGATAGTCGTTACAGGTCAGTGACCCGAAAGTCTGACAACCAGTCTTACCAAGGGGTATCGTATTACCTAACGCTAACTGGGTTGTGGAGGTTAGATAGGCAGTCGCTCATGTAAAATATTGGTATTCAGCTGCATCCAGTTAGACTGGGAACCGACCCCAAGAAAGTTGGGAAAAGGCTAGGTAGATGATGATGATGCTAAGATACGTAAACTAATAAAAATATGTATGTATATAATAAATCATAATTGAGAGGAAAGGTAATGCTCTTTCACTCTGCTTTTGAATAATGAAATGGTCTTCAAATCACGAATGCTAGGCGGAAGTGATTCATCCTTAATATTCTTTTAGAAGTCGCGGTTAGACCTGCTGTATCATGTGGTATCAGCCAGCTATATAGCAGTGGAGCCAACTGTCACTTTACCTAAGTTAAAAATTAATATATCCGTAGAAACTCGAAATTTGCATAATTTCCATAAGAATATCGAATCGTCAAAATTGCACTACTCTGCAAAAAGTTATGCGAAAGAATAAACGCGTCGACCTGACGACCTCCATCTTTAATATCGGTTAAAAATGGAAGTTGCCTACTTCTATTAAACCCTAGAGAGAGACTTAACTAGAGCCAAAGCAACGTAACTATGTCCCAGTTTAAAGGGCACGGATGTTGGTGAAATTACAGGCATATGAGACTTTGTCTTTTGAGTGACGGGCGCAATGCACCGACACGTAATTAGGGCACGTCCTACGTGGACGTGATATACGAGATGCAGCTCTACACCACACGAAATAATGAAGCTTTGTACCGGGCATTACTTTCTTAATTGAGTTAGGATTATCCACAAAGTATGGGTTGGAATGAAAGTAGTATGTGTTCCTATTGTTGTCACCAATACAGGGCTGCAAAGACTTTTCGGCGCTAGAATGACGTTAACAGGGGACCGTTGTTGTTAAACATTTGTGAAATGTATTGAAAATCCAATATGGCGGTGATAGTTTTGGGTTTGACCACGCTTAAAGTTCCTCGACTTCGTTCTAGTTTTGAAGTTATGTTTAGAGATCACTTTGAAATTGTAACGGTGTGACACAGGCTGATATACTTTGAAAATAGAAGAGTTCAATTTCGAATTGTGTGCAGTAACTTGAGTGAGGTTTGAAACCATCTTTACAAAAAAGAGCGATACCTACAAATCATCTCGTTGAATCGAAGACAACCTGATAGATTAATGCAATATGATACACAAAAAACATGACCCAAAATACAAATTGACAAGTAAAAATCTCACATATTTATTTCATACGTTGAGAAATGAATGTATTGTACCTAACCTGAAATATATTTGAGATAAGCCGAAACTGAAACGAATATCTCCTCGATGATTGATGTTAAATTACGTCAAAAAGAGAACATGCTGTATAAACGTATAATCCAATTATTTTATTTACACTTGCACAAGGCTGCGTAGTTTCTGAAATGAACGAAATAAAATGTGTATTTAATTTATTTTATTTTTACTTCATCTTAATATAACTTCAGCATTTATTATTGTTCTTATGAAATAAATGTGAATTGCCTCCATAAAGTAAAATGTTGTCTCAATAGACAGTTTGTCAAATGTAAAACAAAACAAGAATACAATTGATGTTTTTATCTTTATTAAGTGTGGGAAGAATTCAGAACTTATTTCTTTTTTCATCCCTCGTTAACACATTGTCATTAGAAGTGATATTATTTACCTGATTTTACCTTTATACTATTACCTAATGAACAAAAAAGGTCATAAGAGTCGAGTTCGAACCCAAGACACGCACCTCTGATTTTTCGGATTCATGTGCGTATTTTTTATACAATTAGCACTTGCTTCGGTGAACGAAAACATCGTGTGGAAACCGAATGCCTGAGAGATATTTCTCGACGGCATGTAAAGCCAAGATTGAGGCCCATGGGCGGTATACCACCAGATTAGGCACTAACCACAAGAAATAGAAAGAAAAGTAACAGAAAACGATAATTAATTTAATTTGTAAGGGTCACCGTTATCGAAATTGATCAGAGTAACAGTTCAAAGAAACCCCATTACTGCCCTTGATATGTTACATCGTCCAACATCTTACTGCATACCGTATAGAAGCTTACCAGTGTACCTTATAATCCATATTCAAAATCAAACGATAATACCGGCTAATAACCCCTAACCCCCAATCTACCTGTCCCCTTTATACCAAACTTTTAACCCTCCCCAGCGGCCCAATATTTCACATTTTTGCCCCAAAATTTCAGGTCCAGTATCTATCAAAGGAGAATGGACACATTCGGTATTAATCATTTTTATTGGACAAGAGGTCCCTTTATTGATTGTCGTGATGATAAAAACACCATTAACTCAGTTGCTCTCGTGTCGTTATTTCGCATCGTAATGTTGCGGGTTCGATGCGCTGAAATGTTTTTCTTTTTTTTTCGCCCAAAAATTAATGATTGCTGTTTTATGGTTAGCCGTTGATTAGTCAACGGGTGATTACGTTGATTGGTTTATATGTGAGAGGGATGCTGGGGTTTTAATTGATATTGATTATTTTAATTGCACTTTGCTGTGTGCGGCCGGTTTACGTCGTAAAAGAGAAAGTCATTAATCAAGTACAGCTACGTTGCACTTTGAACTCGTTCTTAAACACGGCCTAATTGATGGAAATTGTGCTAGTTAATGACATAATTATACGACTCCTAAAAGATTGCCGATGAGCCATAGAAAGGCGGTTAAAAAATTTCTCCTGCAATAATAATCGATTTTTGTTATTTCGAGTAGTTTTTTTTTATAGTATGTAGTATTAAAATCTATCTGTAGCTTTAGCATAATCAGGCTACAACTTTGGGAATGCTGCTGGCACCAAAGAGATTTAATACATTTATACTCGTACAGCGGACATTGGGAATATTGTCATAGAATAAAATTTATCCCGAACATTTTCGATTACGATACACGAATGCCAACTGACACGTAGGCATATGACACCAGACAGACCGACATGTTACAAAGTACTAACAAGTATTGGATTACGATTTTCTTCGCCTTGTCCCGGCGAGCGATAGCTCGTAAATATTTGAATGTCTTTGGCTGGGATTGCTCTGCACACTTCCTCTCTGTGCGAGAGAGATCCTCACAATTATTTCCTTCAACAGTTTGAAAACACTAGCGATGATATATCTCGAAGTAAAGTGCCTCATAACTGTTACCTATTTGCTGTCAATACCTGTCGAACTAATTGTGGTTTGCGCTGCCCTATCCGTCGAATGGCTGAATCTTATAATTGTAATTTTGTTAATATTGATATTTTTGTATGCTCAAAATCCAAATTCAAATGTAATGTTTTAAAAATGATTATTAACCAATACTGTTATTAGGAATGTACGTACGCTAGTCTAGATTTTATTCTTTATTCTTAGTGTTAATTATTACTTTGTTGCCAAGCAACAATTGATTTGATTAATCAATTGGAATTTCTATTTTGCATGATTTAATTAATATTTCGTTTATTTTATAATTACTAGTACATATTTATTACTATTATAGTTTTGTAGTTTGTAAATAATTTAATTATCTTTGAAATAAAATCGAGTTATATTACTAGTTGACATTTGTATAATTATTTTTATTTATTTGGTACACCAACAGCAGTACATACTAAGAATTAATGTGAAACAATAAAAATAACATAAAAGTGCTGGTATGTATGCCTATTATAGGTATACACAGCATTCACCATAGGACAACATTATTAATGTGATGTAATTATTTATTACCTATCTAGTGGCACTCATTATCATATTTTCTTTTGTTAATATGCGGATAATGTAGTGGGCTGCAATATTGTTCATATTTTGTATTATCTTTCCTTTGTCTCAACACATATTGTAGCTGTTTATTGTCCCTGAATAAATAAAATAAAAATAAAATAACTAGTTATAGGTCACCAGTACTCTTTCAGTCCTAGCCTAAATAGACCTTTTAAATTCTTTCCTCTCAAAATTGTTAAATAGAAAAAAAATCCCGAACATTGGACAAGTTATTCGTTCAATCTGCAGTAATTTATTGCCTGTAGAGAATGCTGAAGCGATTTACGGTCGTTCAGCAAAGATTATTAGGAATCCCAAAAGGTGAGCGTTATCGCAAAAAGGTGCTAAAGTAAACTATCGACGGTCAAGCCCCTGGCGAGATACGCCCTGCTGATTTTATCGTGTTATTAATATTTGACTAATATTGGTGAAATAGTGTGAAGAGCTCGTGGCTGAATAATAACAGCAGCTCGCGACGATCTTCAGGTTAAGCCGTGCTTGCATTGGTTGGTCCGTGGATGGGTGACCACCCATTACATACTGAGTTTCCTCAGTGCCTCGGAAAGCACGTTAAGCCGTTGGTCCCGGCTGTCATTTGTAGATCTTTGACAGTCGTTAGTTCGACAGTCTGCCAACCAATCTTACTAAGAGGTATCGTATTACCCAATACTAACTGGGTTGTGGAGGTCAGATAGGCAGTCGCTCCACTCAGTCACGGATGGAAAGGTAGAGGAAGACTAAGAAAACGATGGATGGATTGTGTGAGGAATGAAAAATATGAATGAAGTAGGTGTGAATGATATCGTGACGGTTGACAGGGGAGAATGGAAGAAAAAAACATGTTATACCGACCCTAAGTAACATGGGACAAAAACCGGAAGATGATGATGAATAATAATAATGAATGAATGATGTATAATATTATTTTATAAAATATTATATAATTTGTAATTATAAGTACGTTTGATGCATTGCCAGTCAGACCTGCTTCCAACATTAATCTATTCGCTACGACATGACCCCCTTCTAACCAGAAAGAAGGACTTACGGTAACAGCCTGTGGTTGCCATAACAACCACCTATTTACATAACAATATCCCGCCAATTTCGCCCACCATAACTAACCAACTTTTTTCTAAAATTACGGCACAGGAAATCTCGTTAATCCAAGCCCTTATCGGTTCAAGCCCCAATAAATAATAACTTTGATCCCTTTCACAAATTGAGGCGCTGTCAAACGGGAACGTTCACTTTTATCTTCTTATTCTAACATTTTTTTTCGTAATAAGTTCTTGAAGATGATAATCAGCATTTTTTTGAGATATTCCTGTTAGGTATAACTTGTCTATGGGATTTTAGAAATATGGTGGGAAATAAGGAATTTGTTAATGTTAAATAATCTTATTTAAACACAAAACAATCCGTTTTGAGTTTGAATAAGATTAGTTAACATTAAAAAAATCCTTTATTCATCTTTTGTCTTATTAATTACATTTTTAAATATTTTAAAAACAAAAGTGTACAAAACATTCAAAAACTTAAAAAAACAGACGGCTCATCGGCCTCAAGAACAAGGTCCAAGCTGTCGTGGTGGTCAGGGCTCCAGAGACAGGAATCAACAATATCGTTATTATTACTTACCTACATCTTAGTGGTTGAGAAGCTCGGGTCGATCTTCAGGTTAAGCCGCGGATGAATGACCATCAATTACATACAGAGTTTCCTCCACGCCTCGGAAAGCACGTTAAACGGTTGGTCTCGTCTGGCTTTGGAAGTGGCTCGAAAGTCTGGTAACTAGTCTTACCAAAAGGTATCGTATTACCCAGTATGAACTGGGTTCAAGGAGGTCAAACCGGCAGTCAGTTTATGTAAAATACTGGTATTCAGCTGTATCGGGTTAGACGGGAAACCAACCCCAACATAGTTGGGAAAAGGCTAGGCAGATGATGACCTATATTTTGGTTGTTACCACTATTCTTTTTGATTTAAGTTTAAAACCTGAGTGCCTAGACAAGAGCGAGTCTAAACTTGTCTAGAATCTCAGTTTTACACAAACTCAAAAGACTACTCGTACGTTGGCTATGAAGCTTTAAAATGTCGCAACTAATCATAATTTTTTTCTTCAATCTTATTTATTTAATCTTACCAAAAATCACCTCGACGTTATCGGTCAATGCTTACCTGCAACAAAAATATAATGTTAAGAAAAAACACTAAATTATGCACCCTATAACGTGCCCAGTCATAAAAAGGCGCCTCGAGGGGTTCCACAATCCACAAGTGACAGTACTTGAGTACGTCTGGCGTCCCCTGTGCCAGTCCCGTTATGATCGCTGATTGGTTAATCTTTTTATCACGTCATGACGTATTCTTACACAAATCGGGGAGGGAAGATAGTGAAATGGCATTATTTTCTATGGCATGTGGTTCTCCCGAAAGAATTACTTACAAAAAAGTCATAAACAGACACCGAAATATTCAGTGATTTTTCGGATTCATGTGCGTATTGTATAATTATTATCTCTTGCTTCGGTGAAGGAAAACATCGCGAGGTAACTAGTTTGCCTGAGAGATATTTCTCAACGTAAATGCATAATGCATGTAAAGCTAAGTCAGAGGCCCATGGGCGGCATAAAAACTCTGACACCAGGTTAAATAATAAATAAATTAAAGGTTTATTGCAGAAACTTGTACAACGTTTACAGTAAATCTTACATAGGGACCTCCTTTTAAGTAAAAGATATACTTGTGCTAGGAGATTTCACTCTTCAAGGACAATGAGGTTAGGCACTAACCACACGATGAAGAAAGAAAGAAAGAGTATCTAGTGTCCTAACCAAAGTGATCAATCAAAGATTATGCAATTGATGCGATAACAAGTCTTGATAGGCCTGTTGGTCTAGTGGTTAGTGACCCTGACTGCTAGGACGGAGGTCGTGGGTTCGATTCCCACACAGGACAAATCTTTGTGCGATGAGTACGATTATTAAAATTTGTTCTGTATCTGGGTGTGTAATTTATCTATAATATGTATGTTTTTAGAAATATACAAGTATGTTTATCAGTTATCTGGTTGCCATAGTACAGGCTCTGCCTAGTTTGGGATCAGATAGCGGTGTGTTGGTTGTCCCATAAAAAAAAAATATATATATATTTTTTTTCATTCAGTCTATGAGTCCACGCGTCCGGGTTAGCCGAACAAATACGAATGCGATGATTGCTTTGGACGCAAACCTAAAGCATGTTTTTCAGAATACCTTAAGAAAGAATTGACATCGATATGTCAATTCTGTACAGTGTTCTGAATTTTTTTAGATTTTGAGAAACTCGAGCTCTTTTCGATAAGAGACCAGTTTTTACCAAAATCTATAAATAAAGTAAACGGAAACACATTTTTCCACTAACACAATAAACATAATATAGACTTACGGACACGCGTGGCATATATTTTCAATTTCGGACCCTAACTCCCAGTCCTTTTCTTCTACTGGCACGAAAACATATAGTATACCTAAGTAAATAAGTAAGGAACCGAGTAACAAGTATCTGTGAGCAATAAATAATGATATTATCTGTACATTTTACGTTTTGTCCGTTATCTTTGGACGGGGGATAGCTTCGAATGTCTGGGGTTATTGAACTTCGGTATCAATGTTAGAATATATTAATGTTTTTTGTCTCAACTAGGCCTGAAACAAAGCTTGTGTTTTTTATATATGAATTTTAGGTTGAAACAAAAATACTGTTAAGGTTTCGTATAGGCTGAGACTATAGATTGTACCCTATCACAATGTTTTCTTATTTAACCCAAAGGTTGACTGGTAGAGAAAGCCTCGTGGCATTAAGTCCACCTATGTACCATTATTTAGTATTATATACTGGAAACCACATGTGTGAGTACTATGTACTGTAAAGCTACCATTTATATTTAGTTATTTTTCATTGACTCGAATGTGCCCTGGTGGCTGAGAGAATGTCATGCTCACTGAAATGTCTCGCTAATGGTGGCGCGTGTGTCGGGTCATTTAGTTCCCTTCAATATGGTTGAGTTGAATGGCGCTGATCCATGCGTCATGTTCGTGAACGGGCGCTGTCAGTTGGGACTGGTCATCTCTTAGCTGCCACGGATTATTTTAACAACTTTGTTTATGAATTATTTATATGTCTTTTACTCTGGACGCTCTTAACCATATAGTTCGGTACGGGCCCCTTCGGGGGCTTGACATACAAACCTCCGCTGGCTCGGTATCGGCCCCGAAAGGGGCTAGCATTTAAGTCATACGTCATCCTCATTATTTATGTAAATATTTAATATTCTGATAATCAAATACTATGAGTGTGGTTTAATTAAGAGAGTTGGATAAAAAGCTCATATGTCAACGCCATTAAAACTACTGTATTTAGCGCGCAAGTTTCTTAATTTCACCTTACAAAATCCAAGTGCGTAAATACGGTCATCGCCATTTTGACAGCAGTGCTGGCCGAGGCTAAAAATCATAAAAAATGTGGTTTTCGGACATCCAAACTCCACTTTATTGATAATAATTAACTCGTCATTTAATTATGTGACGAATTCATCCATAGTTCAATTTAAATAAGCAGTGGTAATGATTAATTTTGGAATCTAAAGTCGAAGTTTCGCGCCAATAGTGCGTGTTTACATTTTTATTTTTCACATATCACACAAACGCATAAAGATTCGATGACAAATGTGACAAATATAATTCCAAATATTATAAACAACATGAAAATGCCCAGATCTTAGCGTAATTTACTAATTCAGGACCAATAACACGTAATATTCATTACCACTACTCAATTTGTATTCGAAATTGACGACCATTTTTTTTTTTTAATTTTTGTGATGTGTGAAAGCGATTATTTCAATCGATTCTTGTTTTCTAAATTTCGAATAAAACGAGTAATTAAATGTAAGGAATTTAAGAAATCGATAGATAGAAATTAAAATAATTTTGTTTTAAGCGTTAAATACAATAAAAAATGTTATAATATATTTATATGCTTTTATAATGGTAATCTTAATAGATTTTCTTGCATTGTAGGTATTAACACGTTCACTGCGTAACAGGCCGATATCGGCCTGCCGCGGTACTTCAGCTGGTGCGGATAAAGAAAACTATGTCCCTCTCGCTTGTGCGAAACGATTATCTCAGGTGTTTTTAAAAATTCGAAAGAGGCAAATATATATTTCATCTTGCTGTCAAAAATGTAGGTGTTCCCCATCAAAACATAACGGCAGGCTTTTATCGACCTACCACGCACTGACGGTGAAAAACATCCGGTGAGTGCGACAGTGGGCCTATTTCGGCCCGCCCTCCCAACAGGCAGCAAACGACCCGATACCGCACAGAGCGCGCGCCCCGCCAGTTAGTGTTGTGCTATATATGTAACTGATCTGACGTAGCGTTCGATATAATCAACGATGGCAAGCAATAAAAGAAAAATACAAATTTTGGAAAATAGAGTAATTCGCCCTGCAGTTAGTGACAGCAGTGAAGAAATATTTTCCACTAAGGAAAATAAAAGAATTTGGAAACAAATGTGCACAGAAAACGAAGCACAAGCGGTAAGTTTTGTTTACCATCTACACATATTAGCCAGACTCATAATGACGTGGGGATTTTTTAAGTAATATCATCCTTTATGAAAATGATTATTCTTAAAAACTAGCTAACTTCTACAGTAAATAGTTTTTGCAATATAATTTTTGACGTGATAACGTCTTATTTGTTCAGTTTCGCGAGTTCTGTGGTAAAACTCATAAATGGTTAATAAATCACACGGAATTAAGAAAAAAAAATTCATTTCAGAAAATCAAGTAAAACCTAAGGACAACGACCATGTCCTTGAAATGAGCGCTAAACGAAGAAATTGTGCAGGGTGCTACGACAGACTGCGGAAAACCTTTAATAGTACCCAAGCAAACAAAAAGTTAAGAAAATAAAAAAATATTGCAGGAAATGCAACCAACATGTTTCCACGACCATAAGTAAATAAAAACATTTTTCAGTTCTTTTACGATAATTCTGTTTTATTTTCGATATCCCCTTATTTTTCTCTGTCTCATCACTACTTAAAATACTTTCTAGTGCGGTTCAGGTCGATATCGGCCTGCCGCTTTTCCTGCTTTATTTCTCATTTCCTGTTTGGCAGATCCCGGGGCGAATCAAACCTAAGGAAGTTGGGTTCAAGGTCATTCTAACAATATAAAAAGAAAATGTATACATTATGTGTCCACAAAGTTATACTTAGCAATTTCATCTATCCTAGTGCTGGTGGGTCTAGAAAGACCTGCCACGCACTGGCGGAAATATCATTGGGGGCGCATTTTGGCCCGCCGCCGCACCAGATGAAGAATTATGATTTTACTTGCCGCAGTAAACGTGTTAAAACCGACCCAACAATAAACAGAACAGATTAATATATGGCTAAATTCGCGCCGATTTTGTTTCCATGTCAAAATTTAAATTAGGAATGCACTCGCTGTTCCAATTTATATTGTATTTATAGTTACTAGATAATTTATTGTTATTTTTTTTTTATTGGTTGGTTGAATTTATAGAACGCCAAGGATCTTGGTAGGCCATAGTGTTTGTTTGGTTCCCACCAAGATAAATTATATTTAGTCTACAAAATTGGGTTATGGTTAGATGGATTGGTTATTAGGTACCTATTCACTATTTACATATACTTTTTTTTATCAGACAGTTCTCTCCCACTGCTGGGCAAAACTCCCCATGGCTTTCCAATTTTCTTTATCTTTTGCCCTCTCCGACCAATACTTTTAATCGTCATTATTTTTTTATGCGCAGATAAGCTTGGTTTAGTAGCAACCCCAAAAACTATAAAATTGTATTTTTAAGAAAACTTCTAGAAATGCGAGTAGGACTCTTGCCCTGAGGGTTCTGTCTTGTAGCTGTTCACGGCCTCACTCAAGTAACACGGCCCACGGCCTATGATAACCTGAACTTTGCAGTTGTAAAAAGAGCTTTTAGAGTGAACAGTGAACCGCTTTGAAAAAATAAACTAATGTTTATTTAGGATATGCACTGCTGATTGCGAAATATAGGACAATAAGTTTGTCGGTCGTCGTCACCGAGGCAGGCCCAAGAAACACTGGCATGATGATTTGGATTCACTCGTTCTTGACTGATTGGCCAGAGAAGGCAAAACACCGAGAGAGTTGAAAAGGTATGGGGAGGCCTTTGCCCAGCAGTGGGTAAGAATAATCTAAACAAAAGAAAAGTTTGTTCCAACCTAACACAATAACCCAACTAACCGTACTATACACAATTTTGTAAGTAATATAATGTATCTTTGACGGAACAAACTAATTTTTTATTATGCCTACCGAGATCCTGGGCATAGTATATCCAACCGCCAGATATTCATCATCATCTGCCTAGCCTTTACCCAACTATTTTGGGGTCGGCTTCCAGTCCAACCGCCAGATATTAGAAAACCAAATTCACAATAAATGATGTAGTAAATTAAAATACTTTAAAATTGTGAATTGCGAGCGTATTCTTAATTTAAATTTTGAAACAAAAAAATCGACGCGTATTTAGCCATAGGTTCTGTCCGTGCTTACAGTTAAATTGAAAATCGATCCATTTTCAGATTTTTCTTTGTTTGAACTGTGAGACTTATTTCTTGCCAAATGATAATCATCAAAATGATTACAAGAATTCATTCTCAACATCTCAACTCTTTTTTTTCTAAACTCGATTTCATTGCGAGTATCGATTAGGCTGAATGCCACTTTTTAATCGTAATGATAGAACTTGGGTTTACGGTCAGCACTAAGAAGTGTCATTTTGCAACACTTGCAACATAGTTTTTTAGTAGGTAATGTTTGTCAAGACTTTGATCGTGTTTTTTATGAAATTATGTATGAATAATAGCAAAAATAAGAACGCAGATAGAATGTTACTGTATTTATTTTTCCTTTTCAAGTTTGTTAGCAAACGAGAAACTTGTCTATGTACATTATTTCCAGCGCATCTAAGTTACCTATTTTTTGGAAGCGTGCCGTAATATGTATTTTACACATATTTGGCAATAGACTGACGCCGTTTTACCAACCTCAACACGGTATTGAATATATTTAACACAAACTTATCGTGTGAAACAGCTGCCGTGACATATTTATCATCATAAAATCGAATGCTGAATGTTCACGAAAATTCTTGAATTTCATGACAATGCGCATCACCCCCCCGATTCAACTGATGTGTCATGTGTCAAAATCTTGTCGAGCAGAGTGGTTAATGTGCACGTCTTTCTACATCGTTCTCACATATATGTATAATCTCAACATGAATGTTGTAACCAAGACCTTGTAACAATATTATGATTGAAAAGAGTGTCCATGGAATTTCTTGCCCATTATTCTCCATAGAGATCTGCGCTTTGGAATGGGCAACTACAGTACTTTCACAAGTTATTATGCTTTGTGTCTGTGGCTTCGCTTTCTTTGTTTTTCTGACATTTAAAAATGCCTGTTAAGGTCTAATTAAAATAAATGCTATGAGTTTGGGTTCGAGTTTATTGTACATGAAGTTTAAATAGGTATAAACTTTTAGAAAGAAAGACAAATACGAAAAAATATAAAATACTTTTCATATATAATGATTTCATATTTAATGTTTGATAACATTTGCAAGCGTAGTTTTGACCTTAAACAATAGCTGGCAGACAGTATGTGAAATATGGGTGGCAAAGCGTTAGAGCACAATGGGAGATGCCAAAGGGCAGTCACTGCTGATAGAAAACTTAAATAGAAGTTTACCTTATGTAGTTGCGCGTATCTGCTACCCAGGGTGACTGAGGTCGGTAAATAACACGAAAACTTTTTAGAACAATTACTCAGTATAATTAAAACTTTTACAAGCAAACATGTGCAATGGTTATGGTGGTAAGTTGGCCATTCTATCTTCCGCATGGGATATCACGCTGTCCTATGATTGGCTCGCCGGCCGTCGCGTAATCGCAGCGCAGCCAATTGCAGCGATCGACTAGTGATGTTTGTTTAGTAACCTTTGGTGTAGTGCGGCCTTATTCCATAATCATCTGCCTAGCCATGCACCATCCATGTTGGGGTCGGCTTCCAGTCTAACCGGATGCAGCTGAATACCAGTATTTTACATGGAGCGACTGCCTATCTGACCTCCACAACCCAGTTAGTTCTGGATAATAGCATACCCCTTGGTAAGACTGGTTGTCAGAATTTTAGGGGCACTGACTACCTGTAGCGACTGTCAAAGATCTACAAATGACAGCCGGGACCAACGGCTTAACGTGCTTTCCGAGGTACGGAGGGATCTCGGTATATAATGGGTGGTCACCCATCCACAGACCAACTTAGGCAAGCACGGTTTAACCTAAAGATCGATCTGAGTAGCTGTTAGTATTTTGCCACGAGCCCCTCAGATTTAGAAGTTTACCTTATTTAATTTTCATAGTTTTTGCAAAGTCTTAGCTACAAATTAGAGAACACAAATTTGTTTAAAATAATCCTTTAAACAACACCAACTAAATCAATCACCAACGATATACTATTACCTGGTTTACCGACACTATCAAACTCTATTTACACCTCCGGCTTTTCCGTCATATAATAATAAAACATCCTTACAGTCCAAGCTAACTTGCCCCATTGTGCCCACACTATTGTTGACTGACAATGGGAGGTTGACAGGTCTTGTCACACTGGTTGACTTGGCTATCAATCATGGTTTAGTGGCAGCTTGTCACACAATAATGATTCATGATGTACACGTTTAATAAATAGTGGACAGTTATTATAGATAATTGAGTGGTAAGTGCAGTGTTGTCATCGGATTGATTTGTTTTTAAACCGACTTCAAAAAAGGAGGAGGTTTCTCAATTCGACCGTATATTTTTTTTTTTTTTTTTATGTGTGTTCGCGGATAACTTCGTCGTTTATGAACCGATTTTGATAATTTTTTTTTTGTTGGAAAGGAGATACTTCAAGGGTGGTACCATGATAAGGAAACCGGGATCTGATGATGGCATCCTAGAGAAATTGAGGGGAGCTTTCAAAAATTGTAGTGGCGACTAGTGCATTTGTAAATTTTTTGATTAAGTATTTTAAAGCACTATAATTTAAAGAAGGTCTGGAGTCGCTCTGATGATGGAACCGAAAGACAGTCGAGGGAACTCCTCAACGGTTTACAGCAGTCACCTTGTGTTTGGGTTTGATTAATTTGTATTGATGAGAAATTTACACCTAGATGGGTTGTGACTGTCATAAAGGGTCTGATGATGAAGACGAAGGACAGTTAAGGGAACTCCTCAACTGTTTACAGTAGCTAGCTTGCGTTTGGACTTAATGCATGTATATTGATCTAAACTTTGCACCCATCTGGGTTACAAGTGCCATTACAGGTCTGATGATGAAATATTTTTCTATGGAATATTGCAACTAAAACTAAATAAAATAAAAAAACGTTTTTGCAAAAAATAAAACCGACTCCAAAAACACAAAAAAAGTGAAAAATAATTTTAGCTTCAGAAGTCGGTGACAAAAAACTGAATCAAATAAACAAAAGTCACCGACTTCTGAAGCTAAAATTATTTTTCACTTTTTTTGTGTTTTTGGAGTCGGTTTTATTTTTTGCAAAAAAGTTTTTTTATATTATTATTTTATTGTTTATTATTTGTTTTTGACATTTTACTACTGACCTTTTTATAACAATTTGTTTTGTTTTTATTTTTATTTTTTTTATTTATATTTGACATTCTATTTTTATTAATGATTATCACCGAAAATTAGATGAAATATTATTAATATTTTTAACACAATTTGTTTTTTGAATTTGTTATTCTATTTGTATTATGTTTTTTCAATCGTAATGTTAGTGCTGCTGTTTTGTTTTATTTTACATTTTATTTTATGGAATTTCTACACAATGTATATTGTTTTGAAATAAATGACTATGACTATGACTATGGCTATAACATAACATCCATTCATCAGGCAATTTTGACCCATAGATACAAGGTGTAAACAGACCCTGCCACGAAGCCTTCAACCTAGCATTATGTACATCAGACTAAGTAACTTTACGCAAAAAATGTTGCTGGGAAACGACTTTTTTTTGGAGTGAAAAATCACGTTTTACGGTAGGGCTCAATGTAACGCACTCAAAACATTGTGCTGATGAATGGATTGAATAGTACGGGGGTCGTGGAGGCGTTTATAGTAATGTTCTCATATTAAAAAACATAATTACACAGTATTTCAAAAAAAAAAAATTAAAAACTTGGAACTTTGACCACCAATATCTCCGGAACTAGAAGGTTTCCAGGTATGGTCCAGAACAAAAAAATGATCGCAATGACGGGGAGAACAAGTGCCTTTCGGCGTCGTTAAGTGTCCTGTTACACCCTTATATACCTTACTGACTAACATACTAACGTACATTAATCAATTAATTGTGTTAGTATTGTGTTTAATGCAAAATGGCGCTTGTTTTCCGAACCGCAATGGGCTGAATACATAACACCACGCTGGTAATCTCAGAAGGGTAAGGTGTACCTAATAGTACACCCACATTTCGCCAGTTATGTTTTAAATCCATGTAAAAGGAGGCGAGCCTATTGCTGGGCAACCGGGCACAAAACTAGACTCCGTGGCTGCTACTAAGGAATTCCTGATGGAAAAACCAATAACACTGCTGAAGCTGACGCTAACATAGTTGGGAAAAGGCTAGGCAGATGATGACGCTTTCTAACTTCATTTTAAGTTGGAAATATGTAACAACAGTAGAATCACTTGTGATGTAAGCCGTTGTGATTAACAAAAAATCGGCCAAGTGCGAGTCGGGCTCGCGCACGAAGGGTTCCGATCTATAAAAACGGCAAAAAAAGTCGTATCTGTTGTATGGGAACCCCACTTAAATATTTTTTTATTCTGTTTTGTATTTGTTGCTATAGCAGCAACTGAAATACATCATCTGTGAAAATTTCAACTTTCTAACTATCACGGTTCATGAGATACAGCCTGGTGACAGACAGCCGAATCCCGTTTTACCCTTTGGAAAAACTCTTTAAAAATATATATACAGTTATAGTTACCGATTCAACAGTGGTTTTGATAAAAAATAGATTTGCAGAAAACTTGGATCGGTTAGCTAAGAATTACTTTGAAAAGTCATTCAAATGTATGAATCTATATTCTAATAAATGAATACAACAATAAATTTTCCTCGTATTTCTTAACATATCCTGTTTTAACTGTTGCCTCGTGCCATATTTCCGACTTCTGATTTTATAGAACTTTAGTATTTTCTAACTGCCATAATTTTATTCTGATTTAACCACCGATACAGTAAGTGTTTATTGTAATTATCACACTACATATCCTAGACAAGTGACGTCACGTGAACGCTTTCAAATCGTTTTACGTTTCCTCGTCAACTTTCAAAATAAAAAGATTGACGTAAAAGTTCTTTGCTCATTTCATGATTATTATTATAACTTCGTAACTAGTATTATAAATGCGAAAGTTAGTTTGTTTGTTACCTTTTAACGCCTAAAGCACTGAATCGATCGTCCTGATATTTTGCATATATGTTGTCAGGTGTACAGAAACGGACATAGGGTACCCTTCATCCCGAAAAAAAGTACTGTTCCCGAGGAAAACAACTATAACTTTTTTATGATAATTGATGGCGCCACGTGTCTTTCGAATCAATTGTCAAATTCTAAATCGGGCAAAAGCTAGTAAATATACTCGTACATAAGTGCATGTTTTATAAATGTATGTAGGTATATATTTATTTTAATAATGGTTCACAACAGATTACTCACAGTATTGTACCTCCAAAATCTAGTTATAAGTTATCTAATGTAATACTAACCAAAATCTAGTTATAAGTTATCTAATGTAATACCTGTAACTTTTAATGGTGTACATATTGTAGAGTATTCTATCTATGTACATATCCACAACATCGAGTTTATCCATAGCGCCTGACAGGTACTCGTCTGCATCGTTACTCAGCCAGGTTTACAGCATAGGATGCACAAAGATGATCGGATGTCAAACGCAACGGAACGTGTTTGAAATAATATACTTTTTGCGATAACACCATTACTTTACATCAAGTTTTAGTTTAAAAAAATGTTCTTGATTGATTTACATTCGCACGAAGCGCTTTGCTACATCGTTTATTATGCGCACAGCCAAGCAGTGGGATTCCCTGCCTTCGTCAGTGTTCCCAAGTTCATATGACCCCAATCTATTTAAGTCGCGAGTTAATAGGCTTCTTCTGGGTAAGCTCGTTCCATCGTCGACCTCAGCTCTGTCCTCAGGACTAGATTGAGGTCAAGAGTAGGCCCATTTAGTATAAAAAAGATGTTTTTTTTTATTTGGCGGACCGCCGCTGCTTCACATTGACAGAATAACGGAATTCCTTCAATGTACAAACGCCAACTCATCAAGCCACTACAATCTGTCTAATTGCTTTAATAGATTTTCATCTTTATCGCTGAAGCATTAGGTTCAAGGTTGACTGGGAAAGTTTTACAGTTTCGGGTAGCTTGATGTGGCGTCTTTCATTCATGTTAAGTTGGACATTAATCTGTCTCATATCATATATCTGCCTTGCCTTTTCTCATCTATTTTAGGGTCCGCTTCCAGTCTAACCGGATTTTACATGGAGTGACTGTCCACAACCCAGTTAGTGCTGGGTAATACGATATCACTTGGCAAGACTGGTTGTCAGACTTTCGGACACTGACTAACTGTAACGACTGTCAAAGATCTACAAATGACAGCCGGGAACAACGGCTTAACGTGCTTTCCGAGGCACGGACGAAACTCGGTATACCTATAATGGTCACAAATCCACATACCAGCTTAGACAAGCGCGGTTTAACCTGAAGATCGACCCGATCAGCTGTTATTATTTAACCACGAGCTCCTTGAACATTAATCTATTATAACATTAATCTATCTATCATAGACGTAAGCCTTCTGGAATAAATTCGCTCAAGGATAGTGAAAACCGCATCGCGGTTACACACATAGGCATGAAAAGCTATTTTGTTTGATCATATGTTAGGCAGGTGATGAATATGTATAAAGGGTGTAACAAGACCCTTAACGAAGCCAAAAGGCTCTGATTCTCTCCGTCTTTGCGATCTTTTTTTTTTGTTCTAGACCATACCTGGGAACCTTCTAGTTACGGAGATATTGGGGGTCAAAGTTCCAACTTTTTCACAAGTTTATTTTTTTAATACATGTTTTTAATGTAAGATTTTTACTTTAAACACCTCCATGACCCCCGTACTATTCAATCCATCCATCACAATGTTTTGCGTTACTTTGAGTCCTACCGTAAAAAGTAATTTTTCACCCCAAAAAAAGTCGCCAGCAATAAATAATGAGTAAAGTTACTTAGTCTGATGTACAGAATACTTTGTTGACGGCTTTGTTAAGGGTATTGTTACACCCTGTAGATACGTTCTACCATCATTATACTCCTAGTCATAGAAACATAACTTAACATCACGCCTGTAATCCCCGAAGGCCTAGGCAGAAGGGTACCTAATAGTACACCAATGTTTAAATTTAAGTCCCATGTAAAAGGGAGCGAAATTATTGCCATCAACCACCGGGCACAAATCCAGACTCCGTTGCTGCTAATGAGAAATTCCTAATGGATAAACCTAACACTTTGCCCAACCAGGGAATTGAAACCAGGTCCTCATGCTCAGGAGTCGCGCTTGCGACCACTTGACCAACGAGGCTTATGGTTATAGACTCATTCTCTAATCGATGAGCCTAGGCTGTAGTCAAAGAAAAAACAAAGAAAGCAATAAAACTGCACACAAAGATACATATTTTTAAAGCTATTTCATGAAAATCTTATCCTAATCATTAACACTAGAAACGGGATATTTACCATGTTTATTATTTGTTTTGAGTTCCCGATATTTCGACGATGTTGAAAGCACCATGATCACGGATAAACCTGTTACGGCGGTGCTACGTGTTTATCCATGATCATGGTGCATGCAACAGCGCCGAAATATCGGGAACTCAAAACAAATAATAAACATGGTAAATATCCCGTTTCTAGTGTTAATGATAATGGTATTGACCATGAAAGTTTAAAAAAAAATATCCTTGTTTATTTTACAGGGCTCTAGCTTCAAAAAGGCCTAATCAATCAACTAACTCCCTCACCTGGTACTACCTAATCCCAGACGGGCCTACTTGTGTCAAATCACCTAACTTTATTCATTTTTATTTCGTAGGAGATTTATCTAGGAGGCTGGTAACCAAGCAGGTGCAATTTTTTTTTAAAAGAATGAGCTTTTGTAATAGCTATCCATAGCAAATATCACAACTCTGTATTTGCTGATAGGTTGAGCGTATAGTGTATATAGGGTATGAAGAACAGGGTGTATGGTTCTTCAATCCCCATGGAAAAGGGAGGATACTCCGACCAGACGGGTGTTGTGTCTGGTGGGCTACTGCCCGACAGTTGTTGTCGGGTTTTTCTATATGATCCAAAGTCGCGGATAACTTCATTAGCGCGATTTATAATTTTGATGTTAGTTCTTCATTTGTATCATAGATGGCGCTGTACTACTTTTTGTACTATGTTGTTATAGCACTTTTTATAGTGCCGCTGCAAGCAAAAATGAATACGTAGTACACAATCTAATTTTGCAGGTTATAATTAAGTCCCTATTGCCTGGACTTAATTATAACCTGCGGGCTAACCCCTTAGTCATCTAACTAGCATAATCTTATAGAAACACCATTTTTATTGTAGTAATATTTACCATGTCTTTACATAATTATAATACTCTCCGATCATCTTTTAACCCCAAAAAGCCATAAAAACTGCAAACTCGTACCCAAAGCGGAGTGGTCGGGCAATAAATAAATAAAACACACATACATTACGAAGGCATTGTGCCAACCGCGCCAAGTGTGAAAAAATATAAGTTCTACACTGAATATATGTGGGGATTTTATAAAATATGTATTTAACCTTCCTACTCATACAGTCTCATTTTCTACTAGGTTTTTTAGTATGATTGTGGTTTTTCACTGTAGTTTTGGCTGAATTTAGTGTTCATCATCGAACTCATTCAACCCCAGGTTCATCCACTGCTGGGTATAGGTCTCTCTTTGCTTGTGCCAAGCTCCACATTCTTGTGCCAGCCTCATCCAGGATCTCGCCGCCGGACGACCAATACTTCTCTTTCCAGTTCTTGGACGCCACTTGGTCACAGCTTTTTCCACCTGCCATCATCGTGCCTTGTTAGGGTGTCCTGCCCAACCAACCGTCATCATCTACATTTGAGTTCTATGACTCGATTTCCAAAATCGAAAACTTTCGTCCGTCTCCGGATTTCGACGTTTGCAACGGTCCAGTAGTTTCATGCCGAGCATGGAACGCTCCATGGCTCTCTGTAGGGTTAGTTATGGATAAAACTTACGAACAAACGTTTTAGGGGTTGAAATGATAACCTATCTAATATCTGCAGGCTAGCACACTTTGCGCAGTCTAACGTAAAATCTAATTTTCCAAGCTACATCGCTGCCTGGGGAGCCATTCAACGACTGATTTTCTTGCTGAAAAAATGTACATACTAGTTTGTTATACAATAAAATTATTACAACCTTCACTGTCCATTTTTTTTACCACACTTAAGTTTTAAATCATCATCCCCTTTTTGAATCAACCTTAACCAAAACACTATCATCAAGGTTTCTCCAACCATAAAACCCGCACTCTAATCATCTCTAAACTCACAATTCTAAATTACAGCAATACACACCTTTTAACGTCCACCCCCTCCCCACACACACAGTTACACACCCCACACATGGGCCCCTACCATTATTTATCACAGACGACATGTTCGTGTCGCGACAATCTCCCATCGATTAGAGGATGATACTAATTAAAGCTAGGGTGACACCTGCTCACTAATAACTACAGACAGCGTCAAGTTCGTGTGTAATGTCGTGAGGTAAGTGCTCAGTTTGTTGGTGCATTAATTTGATTAAACAGAATTTGACTAATTCAAAATATCATAGAATAGAATATTCTTAATGATGTACATAGGGTGATAAAATAGGACGACCTTTGGATAGATTATAGGAAAAGGGAGAGATAATACTGCAATGGAATGGATTATCATGGGATTACGCAAGAGGTTCCGCCAAAACTGTTAGGAGGACGAGCATAAAGACAAATAAAAATTAAGGGGTGGATTGGCCGGCGGGCCTGTGGACGGTGAGTAATGGGCCAACTCGCCGTCCGTCCGTCTTATGACGACCGGCCGTGTCGACGGCGCGTTCGTGTTCCACGCGCGCCTTAAAGAGATGTCAGCAAACCGGAGGGATTCGCAAGGGCCGATGCCTGTCAGGGCTGCGGGACTGTTCGAAAGAAATACCGTGGCCCTGGAACACAATGGGCAAAAGAAGGAACATGGTTGTTGTTGGAGTTGGGACAGAGCAAGTTAGGGAAAAAAACATTGCTGGGTTAGGTACGCAAATAGTTGACCATTTATTTCATACCGAGACCCCTCCGTTCGCAGCACGTTAAGCAGATGGTCCCGGTTGACATTTCGATCATTGACAGTCAATATGGGTAGTCAGTAGCCCGAAAGTCGGACAACACGTCTTATCAAGGGATATCTGGCTACCCAATGACTTCAGATAGGCAGTCGTACCATGTGAGGTACTGGTATTTATCTGCATCTTGTTAGACTGGAAGCTGACCCAACCAATTTAGTTGGGAACAGGCTAGGTAGATAACTTAGTAAAGCTAAGTTGACACCTGCTCTCTAATAACGACTTGGAGAGACTTTGTATGTACGTGCTGAGTTTGTCGGTGCGGTAATTTGATTAAACAAAGGGGTTTGAGTAACTTTGTATGGACTTGTGGCGTCATTTTTTTTTTCAGCGGCCACCAATAATTTTCATGTTACTTTGTTCTGCTGTGTTAAGTACACATATATTATCAATTATTTTTATCGTAAGTGATATCGAAGCTGAGATATTTGCATTTGAAAATTTTAAAAATGTAGTCTCTTTTTAAACTTCAATTACCGTCCTGCGTGAAAAATATTTTTTAGAAGATTGATATTAGATATTGGCTTTACTGTTTCACGACCGTCTGTCAATGTGACGTTAGTATTGGGCCTTAAAAAATAATAGAAACACATTATTATACTTTATTGCATTTATTACATATGATATGTAAAAACACATTTATTAACTTTCTTCGTCCATTTCGTTCTCAATGTCATGTCGAATAATGGTATCTAAAAATTGTGCCGGCGGAGTCAGATTATTTTGATATCTGCCCCATCCCATGTACCATATAATGGACATTACATGCGAACAGCAGCCTAAGGGCCGTTTCCCGATTATACATGAGCAATAGTGGCCCAATATTGCATCCAGCCCTTGTGAATCTTGCGCTTCCTGCACAACATTCGCAATTTCAACCAAATACGTCAATAAAGACGGATTATTTTGCACGAACTCGACTGTCAAATTATACGATCTACGACGAGTCCCGCCAATACGATTTAAGCTTCGTCGGCAACAGATACAAAATGTACTGTTAATTACCATTTGTTCCCAACGAGTAACACCCTCAAATGTCACACTGTTACTCGATGGGATTTTTTTCTGAAAAAATTCCCAACCGGTCACACTACCAGTCACACTGTTACTCGATGGGAATTTCTTCAGAAAAAAATCCCAACCAGTCACACTGTTACTCGATGGGAACACACTGTTACAGAACTTAATGAAAATAAGAATTAAATCGGTTTTTTAAATTTTTATTAAAATCAACAAAATAACAACATTGGTAAATACAGTTACTTAATTACGGACGTTACACGTTAACATTCGTCATATTGCTAGTAATTCTCATTTTAATGTTTTAGTCATAGTAACAATATCTAAACACAATCGGCCTTATATAATATAACAGAGTAAATCATCACATTTTACAATAATTAACAGTCCTTATTTCTAATATTAATTTGAACCTTTAAAGAAGAATTTTCTAAATATAATCAGCCTTATGTTTGTACCTATATGCATGTATCACAGTAAATCATCACATTTTACAACAATTAACAGTTATTAATTCTAATGTTAATTTGAACTTTAAAGAAGAATTTTCTAAATATAATCAACCTTATGTTTGTACCTATATGCATGTATCACAGTAAATCATCACATTTTACAATAATTAACAGTCCTTATTTCTAATATTAATTTGAACCTTTAAAGAAGAATTTTCTAAATATAATCAGCCTTATGTTTGTACCTATATGCATGTATCACAGTAAATCATCACATTTTACAACAATTAACAGTTATTAATTCTAATGTTAATTTGAACTTTAAAGAAGAATTTTCTAAATATAATCAACCTTATGTTTGTACCTATATGTATGTATCACAGTAAATCACCACATTTTACAATAAGTATCAGTTCTTAATTCTAGTGTCGTAAAATCTCCAAAGCATGGCCAACTGAAATAAGACCTTGTGTTAATTCCAGCTGCACTTCCTGAATAAACTCGTCTCTTGATATAGATTTCTTACCCCGTTTTCTTTTTGACGGTTTGCCTTGTTGTTTCAGAACATTTCTGACAGTATTCTGAGAAGAATCTTCTTCAATTGTGTGCAAGAAATGCATAATATTCGGGTGTTTTGTTCCAATGGTCTTATTTAGTTTATTATGCCAAGATTCGAGTGCATTTGTTGTGCGATGGGCGTCACCAAAAACGCACCACACTTTTAAATATTCCTCACGGAGCCACTGTTTTTCCATGTAGTTAATGAATTTTTTTGTGCCTATACCTTCACTATCTCCGTATCTAGCAATTATGTAAACCCATCCATTAATTATCTCGTTTTCGGGCAATAATGGAAGAATCGCACTAAGTTCAATTATTCGCACCTCCTTCAAATCTTGTGACGTTCGTGAGGTCATATTCAGGCTTTTTCCTTTTTTAAAAATGGCTTTGTTGTAATGATAATAACAACCTTTTATTATGACTGTTGGAAAGACTTTGATAATGGCATTCATTGCAGCCTTTTCATAATCAAGTTTAAATTTTGTTGGATTCCAATCCGGCAACTGCGACTTAATCATTTGAAACAGAATTAAGTAGCTCTGCATTGTTTTGTTGGTCATTAAAGCATATATCACAGGGGTTATATTTGTGTGGTTTATTGTACTACCAGTATCTACATGAATTGTATACAATTGCACGAATGGAGAAGGGCAGCTTCTGAATGTGCCATCGCCATAAAATTCTTTTAATTCACATGTAATTTGCCTTGCTTCCACCGAGGAAAATACTATTATTCGTGCATTATTAGTTTTATTTGAGTAGTCTGCTAACAAAAAGTTATTATATCTTGGTGGCACTTCGACTTCAAGAGCGTTTTTAAATAACATCTTTGAAACTCCAGCTTCTTTGTTCCGTTGTCTATACAGTGTACTTTTAACGCTAGTAAATTTTGGTATGTTGGATACAATATTTATACAATATTTATATATATATTTATACCGCATCTTTAAGGTTGCCTATCATGGAATTGTATTTTTGTGGAATGTTAGGAAAGTCCGGTTTGTACAATTCAGTCTTTAATTTATGGATTGATTCATCAATTTCGTTCTTCGCAAAGTCTGGAGCATGGCTATGAGCAGTCTCGTCTAGTATTCGTTGATCCTATAAATAGAAAATAGCAACAATAATAACAGGAGTCAAAGCTGTCGTATTAGTAATATTCGTCATATTGTTTAACCCTGCGTATGATTAAAACAAGTTGTTTTAAAACACGTGTTTATAACAGTTCCAAATAAATCGATTAAGTGTTTATGCCGCGTTTGTGTATGACGCATCTACTACTACTTAGCATACATGTTGAACGTCACTTGTCGCGCGCCTAATGTTGTCTTATAGTGTAAACTCGGCTTTATTAATAATACATTTTGAAACAAGTTTTAAGCAATTTTAAAAGCCTTAAGAAAAATTGTTTTAAGCCGCTTTTAATAATAGCGTATGCTTGGAAGAAATGAAAACGAATAAGTATTTAGGACTTTAAGTAGCTTGAAATAAAACAAATCTATAGTTTTATGAAAATAATGCAAAGCATTCATTCACAAATAAACGTATTGATTAACAAACAAACCATAGGTTTATCAGTAAACTTTATTATATAGGTACTTACTTTTATTCTCAAGATTCCTTTGCAAATGTTTCGTTTTGTGCACGCCCACACTATTAATCCGCTACTATGCTTTCGTCTAGCATAAAATTGATGTCCACTTCGTAGCAAAATTGTCCCACCATTCCTTTTAATTAAATTTAATGGCACTTGACCGGACGAACTAGATGCGGTGGGCTCTGACATTGTCGACAACGTGCACTTTGCTTCGTTGCACTGCTCTGACTAATTCATTTTGCATCCCTCTCCCCCACTTACGACACGTGGCCGCCGCCGCCGGGGCCGCGGGAAGAGGGATGCAAAAGTATTTTTACATTAAATGTGCATGGAAAATAACCGCCATTACACACTCGCGATAACTGATGTTGCCGGCTTATCATAACTTTATTTTGCTATACATAATTTTAATTGTCACAACATACTTATGGCTAATTATATGTATTTGGAAAATTGTTTAAAGTTCAAATTAACATTAGAAATTAGAACTGATAATTGTTGTAAAATGTGATGATTTACTCTGATATATTATATAAAGCTGATTGTATTTAGGTACCTCCCCCCCCTTATTACGTGGGACTTAAATATAGATGGCGAGATGTGGGTGTAATATTACACCTCTGCCTACCCCTTCGGGGATACAGGCGTGAGTCTATGTATGTATGTATGTATTTAGGTATTGTAATTTTATTTAATTATTTAAGAATAAAACGTTCAAAGGAGAATCACCAGCAATATGACGAATAAATGTTTTTAAAGTAAAAACCGATTTAATTCTTCTTTTCATTAACTACTGTAATATTGTGACTGGTTGGGAAATTACTAATAAGAAGTTCCCATCGAGTAACAGTGTGACTGGTTGGGAAATTAGTAATAAAAAGTTCCCATCGAGTAACAGTGTGACTGGTTGGGAATTTTTTCTTAAAAACATTCCCATCGAGTAACAGTGTGACATTTGAGGGTGTTACTCGTTGGGAACAAATGTTAATTACATCCATGGCGTTATACCAAATCGTAAGAATATCAGACCATCCACCATCACCATTACCACAACAATTACATTACCATCGGCCCATAGATAACAGACATTGGGCGTCCGTTTCATTCATCTACGTCACTGCATTTGATTTATTTTATTTAGAATTCTTAAAAAATACGGCAGAAACCTAAAAGAGTTCAATAACATAAATAACTTTTTCGATTTCAATTATCAATACAAAACCAAATATCTCCGTTCCGATATGGTTTAGAGAAATGTGTCCATAATAGCTTTTGATAGCTTTATTCTGTTCTTTCATAATATCTAAGTTTCATTACTGGCCGCTCAACTTCAAAACGACGCCAACTTTACCCAAACCCCTTTGACTAATTCATACTATCATCAATCATTAGTTAGGCTGCCCACGACGGTAAAAGTGTTGTTCCAATTTACTTGTTATTTAGATTGCATCCTATTTGAAAACATATCATTTTTCTCGCTTCTATACTTATAATATGAAGGCGTTTATCCTGAATAATTACAAGTTTCCTTCACTCATTTTATTGACTAATGACAACCAGCCTTACCTGCGGTATCGTGTCGTAACTGGGTTATGAAAATTTGATAGACTATTGCTCCATGTAAAATACTGGTATTCAGCGGCATCCAGCTAGGCTTGAAGCCAACATACAGAGGATAGAAAATGATTAGGCAGATCATGATGATCGAAAGGAATCTAAACTTATACTGTCACTTACAGGATATCTTTCATGATTTTGAGGTCCCGATATTCCGACGCTGTTGCAAGCGTCATGATCGCGGGTTGACTGGAGAATGCGGGTGGATGGAAAATAAATTGTTAGCAGCAAACAAAACTGTCTACCATTTTTCTTTGTCCTTTCCTACGTGCACTACTGGCCTTCGACACTTAGTCACGGCAAAACACACTCATATTATCACCAGGTTTTGCCAGTCAGCCCGCGATCCTGGCGCTTGCAACAGCGTCGAAATATCGGGAGCTCAAAATCATGAAAAATCACGGAAGATATCCCGTAAGTGACAGTATAAGTTTAAGTTTAAAACTGGGAATATTCTCTAAGAACGACGAGATACTCGTATGATGAAGAAGGTGTTATTTATTACTTGGGCCCTATCAGAACGTGACAGACAGTATGTTACAGCACCATGCTGAGATAGAAAGGCTTTTTAGCCTCGTACAGGACCCTCATCTGCCATCATATACCAAGCCTTTTCCAGTCTAATCGGATGCAGCTGAATACCAGTATTTTACCTAGAGCGACTGCCTATCTGACCTCCACAACCTAGTTAGCGCTAGGTAACACTATACCCCTTGGTAAGACTGGTTGTTAGACTTTCGAGTCACTGACTACCTGTAACGACTGTCAAAGATCTACAAATGACAGCCGTGACCAACGGCTTAACGTGCTTTCCGAGGCACGGAGGAAACTCGGTATGTAATGGGTGGTCACCCATCCACGGGAAAACTTAGGTAAGCACGGCTTAACCTAAATAACGACCAGAGCGGCTGTTCTTATTTATTTATAAATTTGTGATAAATACTATTACTTTCTTTACTTATTTAATCTAAAAATAAGTGATGATCTTACAGCAAAATATTATCCCTTGGGAACATCAAATCCTTGACATTAGGCAGTAAACGCCAGCAAGCGTGTTAGCTTGCTAATCTGTCAACCACGACAGAAGCTATTTTTGTGTTTTAGCCTCTCCATAATCTTTGTTTTAACAAACTTAGTAACGAGCCCATTTCAACAATATTTCGCAGCTCCATCTCACCATACCTAAGTCACATCTAAGTGCCTAAGTTATTCCGACAGCCAACAACTTACCTATTAGATGAGCCGGAAAATTGTGTTACTTAAACTTAACTTTGCTAATGTTGTTTAAGTGATGTTTACTTGCTTAATTTAAATGAACATGTGTGTAACCCTTGTGGAAGTGTGAGGTAGCTGAGGGTACTAGAAAGTCGATGTTAATTTTCGTAAAAAGTTTCTTGTGAAGTACTACCACCATTCGTTTTCTGCCATTATTCATCATCATCTCATCAACTTCCTGCCCTTGTCCCATGTTATTTGGGGTCGGCGCAACACGTTTTTTTCTTCCATTCTCCTCTGTCAACCGTCACGCTATCATTTACTTCTTTATCTTTCATATCATTCCTCACACAATCCATCCATCGTTTCTTTGGTCTTCCTCTCCCTCTCCCTCTCCATCCATCAACGTTTATATTCATCACTCTTTTAGTCACATGCGATTCGTCCCTCCTCATCACATTATTAAAAATGGTTTTTGTTTGGCAATAAGAAAACTTCTCATCATAAAATGAACTCAAGTAACGAGAAATAGTTTGAAGAAGACTGCCTCGTTGGTCTAGTGGTCGCAAACGCGACTGCTGAGCATGAGGTCTTGGGTTCGATTCACGGGTCGTGCAAAATGTTATTGGGTTTTTCGATCAGGAATTTTTCAGTAACAGTCACGGAGTCTGACAATTGGCTCGCCCCCTATAATGTAGGACTTAAACATAACTTGCGAAATGTGGGTGTGTACTATTAGGTACACCTCTGCCTAACCCTCGGGGATTACAGGCGTGATGTTATGTAATTGGTGGCTTTCTCCACTTCACTCCCTTCGCCCCTTTCCAGAACCTATAGGTCAAAAATCAAATAAAAACCAAACGAATGCAATTAAATACTTCTTCAAAAATTTTCAAGACTATCCTTTCCATACTAGCCAACTCCAAATCTCTTATCTCTTCCATGGCCCGTTAAAATATGTCCGGAATCAGACCTAAATCTAAGATGGCGTCCAATAAATCTATGGAAAGAGTTAACAACTTCAGTCGTTTCTTCTCGGCTTGTTTTGGCCTGTTCTGGAGGTAATTTACGGGAAAACTTCAATAGTAACACGATGTTGGATTTTTTTTGAAGTTATGGTCAAAAGTTGGTGCTGTGTTATGGTTTGAAATGAGGGCGATTTTGGAGTCGTATGTTGTTGGATGGAAACTATGTTTTTTTTTTAACTTAAACTCAGCAAAAGAGAGACATGAGTGGGTATACGGGGTGGAAGGGACACCGCTGCCCTGTATATCTATCGGATGGTCAGGATTTATTTAGTTAGACTCGGACACCATGAGGGCCGAAGATGGGTTTAGTGCTATGAAAACACACAGGGTACAATCTAACATATTAGTTGAAATTACAATTTATGGCGCGGACTGACTACGATTGTAATCGCTACTAGACCGCGTAAACTATTATCACCACTATAGAGCGTGAATATGGTTGAAAATTGAAAATAATATATGTTGAAATGTGACTAAGCTGCGAATGGGCATTTATTTAACAGGTTTTCTTTAAATTATTTATTATTCTGTTCGGTTAATTTTTTTCTTTAAACCCTTCTCTGACCACTGTATTTTTTGCGTTAGATATTTTCATTACATTACGTCACCCTCGACTATCTAAGAAACCAATCTTTAGGAATATTGAGGTAACACCGTGCCTCAACACAATAACACTGGGCACAGTGAATCAGGTACAGTTGTCGGGATGTCTTAACTCCGGGATCAGACACTACATGTCGACTTTGCTGCGAGCTCAAAACATCAAGACTTTGTAGAAGCTGTAAGGTATGGGTAGACTGGTAATTAGGTCGCGAGCGCCACCACTGGCGCGCTTGCGATCCATTCCATGCCCGTACTAATGACAGAATACGACATACCTATGAATAGACACGAAAAGAAATACATTTATTTTCGTGTCTATTAAGTTTCTTACCCACTCTTCTTCATCCGAAACAACATTATGGAAGGGACAACTAGATACGAAAACTAAAGACTTACTCGTAATTGTTTTTTAATCTGAATTTCAAGGTGAACATACACGTTTTCTGAATTAAAACAAACACAGAATAATTTCCAAAAATAGTTTGAAATGATACGAAAGTAGCTATTAATACAAATCTTCCAGTATCTTACCAAGTACCTAATTCTCACACATAAAAAGACGACTGATCAAATTGAATCATTTATCACCCCTCATGCTCACAGAATCCACAAATCCCTTTAACACCCACGTCTTCGTACATCGAGATTAAAATATAAAGATACTCGAAGAATCGTTCCTACACCTGTCGCATTACTTACGCAGTATTTAATCTATAAGTAACGAGGCATTCCGTTGGGAGCATCGATTTGAAAAGCACCTATGGTATTCGATAATGCGTAGCCACGGTTATAGTATTAGCTAAAGACTGGCGTACAATATTGAAAAACACGATGGTTTAAAAGCAATTGTTTGACTCTCAATTGTTTAGTGTAGGAGTTCTCGTATTTCTTTATCATCGTCATTCTCCAGCGTATTTCAATTTATTTGAGGTGGGTGCAGCATGTCTTCTTCTTCCATACTTCTCTGTTACTCGTCATCTCAGCTGTCACCTCATTTCTAGCCATATTTTTTTATGTATTAAATTAAATGTCTCGTTTTTATGGTCGCAAGCCCTGAGCAAGCCGTCTTAGGTTCGATGCCTGAGTCACACAAAGTGTTTTTGGGTTTCGTGCGCCAGAAATTTCTCAGTAGCAACTGGAAGTTGGCCAGCTGTGGCAAAAAGCGCGCCCCCTATTGCATGGGACTTAAATATAACTAAGTACTATAGAGTACACCGTAATAGTACGTACAGCGGTAATGTTACATTTTATTAAATACATTTTTCTTGTTTGGTGCTATTCGCAAAGCTGCTCTAAATGGTATACCTCGAGGTAAACTTCCGTTTACACCTGCGAAGAATTATTTAATAACCGGCGACGGATCGTACATGAGACACGCGGAATTAGGAACGCGTGAAGCGAGACAATTGATTAATGTGTGCGGTAGTTGATAAATTGTGTGATGTGTTTGAATGTTGCGAAGATTTTAGGCTGAGATATTGTGCGTATGTGAGCTTCTGTGTGCAGTGGTGGCCCAATCACGGCCTTGATTTAACTAGGTATTAGTCGTGAGTTCGTTACAATAAAATAAAACTAGATGCTATAAAAAAACTGAATTAAAATTGCTGATGTTACTTTTTTATTATCAACAAACACATGAGGCTGTAACCACACCAGGCCATTTGATTCGGAGTAAAAAGGATAAAAGGTCTCAATGGCCCACAAGGACCGATGCCTGCCAGGGCTGCGGGACTGTTCGAAAGAGATACCGCGGCCCTGGAACACAAAGGGCAAAAGAAGGAACATGGATGGGTTTTAGTCAGTAAAAGTCTGACACTCCCTTCCGCTCCGCCCAGAGCGGGAGGAGTCATTTGATGATTTCCCATCCCAAAAAAAAAAGGTAAGCAGGCCATTTGATTCGGAGTAAAAAGGATAAATGGTCTAAAAATGTAACAGAGTTGTGCCCAAGACAATGAAAGGTAGACAACGTCGTATACCGAAGGATGACGTTATAAAAACAGCGGGCACTACTTGGATGAGACAAGCGCAGAACCGTATACAGTGAAAAGTTCTAGTGGAGGCCTATGCTGGAAAGCAAGACGATCTTCAGTTACATATGGCAAATAGCTGAATAGAAAGTTATTGTAATAGATTTAGTAAAGTTATTGTAAGATTGTTAAAGGCTACAAATCAATTTGTAGCAAACAATATGCATAAGTCTTGAGTTTGAACCCTGGCAGATGCTCTGTGTTATTTATTTTACGTCGTCTGATCATTCCACCATATCCCTTCTTCCATCGGGAGTCCAGACGTACTGCGGGTTATCACCCATTCCTTGTCGATGACACATTCGCACGAAGCGCTTTTGAGTGGAATTACCTGCCTTCGTTGGTGTTCGCAACTTCATATGACCCTAGTCTATTTAAGTCGCGAGTTAATAGGCTTCTTTTGGGTTAGCTCGTTCCATCGTCGACCTCATCTCTGTCCTCTGGACTAGATTGAGGTCAAGAGTAGACCAATTTAATGTTAAAAAAAAAGTCTAAGGTAAAATAAAACTTTGAGAAAACAGTTGGGTACGTCGTAGAACTAAAAAGACGAAGACATGTGACATCTGCCAATCTGAATTAGGATCGCGAGGTGGATTACTGCAACTTTCTCTGCTTTGTTATGGGTACTTTTACACCCATTCTATTATTTCACAGACAGCTAGGTAAGTAAAGGTGTTACACGTAAATATTTAATTCAAACGATTATGATGAATTGAGGAGCTCGTGGCTAAATAAGAACAGCCGCTCGGGTCGATCTTTAGGTTAAGCCGTGCTTACTTAGGTTGGTCCGTGGATGGGTGACCACCCATTACATACCGAGTTTGCCTCGGAAAGCACGTTAAGCCGTTGGTCCCGGCTGTCATTTGTACATCTTTGGCAGTCGTTACAGGTAGTCAGTGTCCCGAAAGTCTGACAGCCAGTCTTACCAAGGGGTATCGTATTACCTAGCACTAACTGGGTTGTGGAGGTCAGATAGGCAGTCGCTTCATGTAAAATACTGGTATTCAGCTGCATGCGGTTAGACTGGAATCCGACCCCAACGTAGTAAAAGGCGTAGTAGAAAAAGGCTAGGCAGATGAAACTATTATGATGAATTATATTATCAACAAACACATGAGGCTGTAACCACACCAGCGGCAACGCTCCACAAAGCCATGAACCCACCTGCTAAACCCAATAATTGTAATTACATGTACAAAGCTCCGCCTTGCATCTGATGAAGTTCCTTCATTACCTACAGTGTGTTACAGAAGATTTATTACGTGTTACACATACCTACATGTCTGCACACATGTGTGTGTCAGTGGGGTTTAAAGCTGGGGTTATACGGAGGGGAAGTATTGGTCGGGTGTACTAATAGGTGTGTCTCTGTCTAACCTTTCGTTGATTACAGGCGTGATGTTTATCATCGGGTGATATAATGCAAGTTATAATGCGAGATTTATTAGATTCAGACAGACAGAAGTACACAACAACTCCTCATCATTCCCCTACCCTTTATCCAATATACACCGTGATTTTTTAGTCGTCTTACAAAGATGGTCCACTCAATGTATCCGACATAAAATACCTTTAGGCGCGATTATTTCTGTTGTACCTTTAATTAATATAATAGGTACAAAGAAAAGTAAATAATACATTTGATTTATGAAACATCCTATTAATAATGTTTACGTGTCAAACGGTAGAACATACCTAGAGTCGAGTAGATCATCGCTAGCAACAGGGTGTTTCAACTACGTCATGCGTCATAATATTGAATAATATTGTTATTTTTAAATTATTCAAATCTCATAAATACTTTTTTTAAATGAATGTTTAGTAGTCATTGGATAGATGAAGTGGACTGTGGTTGTAAGACTCCACATCAGGTGAGTTCCGGCAAAAGGCAAGATTTAAAAAAAGTAAACATTTTCCAGCAAGTGGGCCATGGCCTGGTCAGGAGCACCACATTTACACTGAGTGTTGAAAGTCTCAGGGACGAAAGTTGACATACTAGAAGCACCCTTAATTTTAAGCATTACTCTTGGTGTGACTAGCTTATCACAATAAGAACGGGCATTAAACATTATTATTTATTTTAATAAATTTAAAAAAGTTTATAAAATTTTTGGACGTATGACAATCCCCTAGGAAACCGAAGAAATGTAGAGGAACTTATACTGTCTGTTACGGACGACGCAGCTTGATATGTAAATATTGATTGATAGAAAACGTAAATAAACATTGATTTGGTATTAGGGCTAATTCACGACTAGTAAATTAACAGATTAGGTTTGTTTTGATACCCCTTAAACATAAGGTAAACAGAAAGTGGAGGTGTAGTACGATGGAGACAGGACAGGATGATGGACAGGTCGAAACCTGTCGGAAACGTTAGCATGCGTGACTAAAAATACAGGCTCCCACTCGCAGACAGAATTCTGCACCGCGCTAGACCACCCACTACTTGCACTAATTTAAAAATATATAAAAGAAGGGCAGTTTTTCCTAAAAGTAATTTTTGGCTACCACAGGATAGTCCGGTTAAGCAGTTACAACCTCTAGAGTTGTTGTACTGCGAGTGGTCTTATCAAAAAAAAAAAATGCGATCATGTAGTCACCTCTCAACACTCAAGCAGCAAACTGGTCCTGGAAAATAAATGAAAAAGAAGTCTGAAGTTTTACTCAAGAAGTATACAGACCACCAGTCAGAAGTGTCACTGTCACTTACGGGACATCTTGCGTTATTGTTCATGATTTAAGTAATTAAGTAAGTAGTAGTTTAAGTAGTAGTAGTTCGTAAGTGACAGTATAAGTTTAGTTTTAAACCTTGAAAGCCTTGAAAGCTTAAAACAGTGAATATAGAGGAAAACCAAAGAAACGATGGATGGACTATGTGAAGGATGATATGGCAAGAAAGGAAGTGTCCTACGAGATGACGAGTAATAGAGAATTGTGGTAGAAGACATGCTGCACCGACCTTAAATGAATTGGTATATGGGCAAGAGAAAGATGATAATGAACTAAGAACCACAAAACCGTATTCACGGTTTGTCTGTGGTGACGGAACAATCGGTATGTCACTAATGCTCAAAGAAGACGCCGTTAACGAAAGGACTGTTATAATCTAGAATTGATTGCTAAAGCGAAGCTACTAATCACAGTGTTTGTGTTCGCTCGTGTGGACTCGGCTTTACAGGCGTAGGCGGCACTAATTAATAGCCTTGTTGAGAGTCCCGCCTGATGGTTCGTCTTGATAATTATAGTACGTACATAATGTATGTGTGCGTAGTGTGATGTGCAAACTTAGTGTGGTATACATAGGTGGGGTGGAAGTAGATGTTTTATTTAGTAGATTATATTTGAATAGGTTAGGCTGTCTAACTACATTGACATAGTGTATAAAAAACTTGTTTTTAGAGTCCGAACCACAAAAGGAAAAAATGGAACCCATATAGGATCACTCGCGTGTCTGTCTGTCTGTCCGTCTGTCACATCCAATTTACGATACTACTGAACTGATTGAGTTGAAACTGAATAGTACTTTTGGGGGTAAATTAGAAAATATATAATTATGAAAATGTTTTGCAAATTATATCGTGTTACATATGAAATGAAAGAGCTCATTGTGAGCATCTCAAATGTATTTTTTTTAATAAATAGTTTTGAAGTTATTTAAGAAAATAGGCGAAAATTGACCATCCCCCCACCCTTTACTCCGAAACTATAAGTCCGATTTTTTTTTAAAAATCCAAAAAAATTGTTCTTTACCTATAGATTACAGAAAACCCTATAAAAATCTTAGATTTAAGACAACTTACGAAATGTAGATAATTAACTACGGAATCCTCTCCACGCGAGTCGAGAGAGTTTCTTTTAAATAACAAGCAGCTGCACATACTCGTAAGTCATAATAATTCATTTATGTCGGAACAAAATAAATTGTGTAGAAATTTTGTAAATTAAAACAGTACCTACCATTAAAATATATGAAACCCTGTATTCTATTTTCTCTTCTTCTTTTACACACTATGTCTACAACTCTTTTTTTCTACTCTCCTTTCGCCGGTATGCTGGAAGAGATTTCTTTAGAAATAAGCATCACCTTTGTACCTATTCTTTCTATTCGTTTCTTCTTTACTGCATTTAGTGTGTAAATAAACTGTTAAATAAATAAATAAAATATAACAATCGAAAACATGTCAAAAATAATACATATATGATAAAAATTTAAAACTAATGCACACGACTTCAGCTGTGTACATTTTGTACTGTGTCATTATTATACGAATGACGAAGATGAAAAGTAGCTTACGACCTTCTCTGGGGCCCAGGCTATGTAGTGTTGGGCTGCGGGACTGTTCGAAAGAGATACCGCGGCCCTGGAACATAAAGGGCAAAAGAAGGAACATAAAGGGCAAAAGAAGGAACATAAAGGGCAAAAGAAGGAACATGAATGGGTTTTAGTTAGTAAAAGTCTGACACTCCTTTCCGCTCCGCCCAGAGCGGGAGGAGTCATTTGATGATTTACCATCCCAAAAAAAAAAAAACCTATGTAGTGTTAAAGAGTACCAGAGAGATAAACGGATTTGGTGTAACACCTGGTATGAGTGATGCTTTTCAGTCTGAAAAGTGGTGAATAATGTGATGAAGTGTTCATCGCTGGTGGTGTTACCACTTTAGCCAGTTGCTTGAAATATAAAGGGTGTAACAAGACCCTTAACGAATCTGAAAAGAACTTGTTCTTCTCGTCATTGCGATATTTTTTTTGTTCAAGACCATACCTGGGAAGCTTCTAGTTACGGAGATAATGGGGGTCAAAGTTTGAACTTTTTTTTTTTAATTCATGTTTTTAATGTAAAATTTTTAAATAGATCCACGACCCCCGTACTATTCAATCCATCCATCAGCACAATGTTTAGAGTACGTTACATTGAGTCCTACCGTAAAACGTGATTTTCCACCCCAAAAAAAAAAAGTCGCTCGCAAGTCGTAAGTCGTTTCGCAGCAATAATTTTTGCGTAAAGTAACTTAGTTTGATACTAATGCTTGGTTGACGGTTTCGTGTAGGGTCCGTTTACACCCTGTATAATAATAATTGATGAAAAAACAATAAAATATTCCTGCTTTCACAAATATATTCGAAGAAAAGCCCCAGTGATAAATACAATTTATCACCCACCCCTGCAGATGTCGAGTTTTCATGAAAAGAGAAGTTACAAGTTAAACTTGAGTGACAGTATTCTTTCATGACACCTTGGCTCCACCCTTCCGAGGAGAACATACGCGAGTATGACTTACATTCGCTATTCCTTTTATCGCTTGCGACACGCTTCGCTCCGCTCTCTTACTACTAGGTTTTCACAAAGTGTGAAACCAGAAGGCTCAATCTATTCTCTAATTTTTCTAAACATCAGCTCGAAATCTGGAATAGTGTCCCCCCTGGGGCTTAAACTTATGTAAACGAAATGTAGGTGTAAGCTATAGGTACCCCTCTGCCCAAACCTTTTGGGACTACATGTGTTATGTTATTCTATATTACTCTTTCAAGAAAAACGGCTTTTCCTGTCATCATCTCATCTATAGATTTCTCAAGAAATCCCAAAACGTGATTAAAGCAGTGAGCATTCTTATTACATCACATAAAGAATAATCCTAAAATGTAGAACTTCTTCAAAAAAAACGTTACGGCGGTAAATAAACGTACGTCATATAATATACTTAAAGATTACTTCCTCTTTTTTCTGGTGTTACGCGTTCGTAGGAGTAGATTTTCTGAACTTCTCCATACAATATTTTGTGACATTGACAAAGTTAGGTCACGACAAATACAGGTACCGAAATAACGGATGTTGTGCCGAATCAAACCATATATTTTCATACAGGGTGGGAGAAATTTACACCCTTACATTAATAATTTTGCTAAAACGAATCACCCTCCAGTTTGATTTTACGCGAGTTGTGTTAATAAAAGGTAAAAGGGATACGCTCTAGTGATGTCCGATTGTCGTATCCGAAAAAATATTCGCAAATATATCCGCATGAAATCGAGTTTGATTAACGATTTCATTTGCATATTAACTGGATGTTTCTTTAAGCATTTTTTTTTTTGGAATGTGTTGGGATATCTATATTTTCAATTTGGTATCGTTCACTTTAAATTGAAATGGAATATTTTGGGACGAAAAAACAATAAATTCCAACTTCCATTATTTTTCAGGAATTTATATTTTTTTTTAATAATTTTAAGATAAATAGTTTTGAAGTTTTTATAAAACACAATTAAATATAATTTGTACATTATATACAGACTACAAATAGAACTAAAATAAAAAGACTGAAATAAAGTACCTATATATACATATTTTCAACGACGACAATAGGACACTTCCATTATTAATTTCTGTTGAATTTACCTAATTCAGACTGTTGTTTTTATTAACAATTTGAATTCATACGCAAAGGCTTCTGAATTACTGTAATTGTTAATAAAACTCGTAAAAATCTAAGTGAGAACTATTTACAAAAAAAAGTTCGACAAACGAGTATACACCCGTCAACAATATCCGCATTTGAAAAATATCCGAATATCCGAAAGCTATGTCCCGTCACTAACCCCGTAAGAGGTAATTTTTCCTCCAAGTAGCACGCTCCTTTAACGTCAGCCTTGATACATGTTGCTTATGTTATTATTAAGTATTATTCAAATACACGGTGAAATATGTGTTTTGCTCGAATGTACGTGACTCCTATAAGTAGGCGTTTCGCTGTAACCACTTTGTTTTTTTTTTTATATTTTTCTTATTTCGATCACTTTAGCCTAATATGGATTCATGGTGTGTCGGTTTAGTGGCTTCATGAATAAAGCCACCTGACTTTACTCACGAAGCCAACCTTGGTTTAAGTGTTTTGATTGGTTTAGGTTTTTATATTGAGATATTAAAGTTCTAGAGTAAGAAAGACAAAAGGAGTACTGAGGCCCTACCACAAGCGTGTGGTATAAACGTACCGTAAGTATGTTCATACGTTGATTTTTTAATCGAAAATGCAATTATCCAATAGCATTTTAGTTAAATTTTTTACAACAACCACAATCAGTAAGATCCCATCGATATTAATACATTCTTAAAATTACAAAAATATTATATGTGAAACAGGTATTTTTAAATTTAAAAGCCACGTATTGGGTAACGTTTACACGCCATGCCAGGACCTCGGTTCGTAGCAGATGGGGTTTTGTAGTGCCTGCCTGCCCTCATAGAAAAACGATGTGAGCGTAAGTATTCTTGAAATGAAGAAGCGTTGATTTTTGGTAATAATTTATTTACAAATGGAGGTCCCTATATAAGATTTACTGTAAAAGTTGTACAAGTTTCTGCAATAAACCTTAGTATTGATATATGATATCCATACTTCCATACTTCCATATCCATACTTCCATATCCATACTAAAATTATTATAAATGCGAAGGTAAGTTTGTTTGTTTGTTTGTAACTTTTTCACGCCTAAACCACTGAACCGATCATCCTGAAATTTTGCATATACATTCTCAGGTATACAGAAACGGACATAGGGTACCTTTCATCCCGAAAAATAATTCTGTTCCCGAGAAAAACAACAATAACGGTCTTTTTTGTAATAGGTGGCGCCACGTGTCTTTCAAATCATGATTGAATTATGTTATTACTAGCTTTTGCCCGCGGCTTCGCTCGCGTTAATTTAGAATTTGACAATCATTTCGTGTTGTATGTACTCGGCTTGTTAATTTTATTTATATTTGTACATACTGAAGGTAGGTACAATTTTCAAAGCGGGTTTTGATTAAACCCTTTTTATTTCTTTTTTTTTCGGGTGAGACATCATCAAATGACTCCTCCCGCTCTGGGTGGAGCGGAAGGGAGTGTCAGACTTTTACTGACTAAAAACCACCCATGTTCCTTCTTTTGCCCTTTATGTTCCAGGGCCGCGGTATCTCTTTCGAACAGTCCCGCAGCCCTGGCAGGCTTTGATTAAACCCTTACGTCACAATAAGCCCACAAATGAAATGACACCTACACATAAAGTGAATGCTTCACTAAATAAAGGTAAACGGTTAAAATACGCTATATTTAGCTTAACCCTTGTATCCAAATCACAGTGTAAATGAACCGTTACAATACCCTTACGATTTAATATAACCCTTCATGAGCGCGTCCTTTTTCCATAAGACAGGGGAATGATAAAATATTTTAAACCGGATCTCATTACTATGTTTCCCCTGGAACGTCAGCGCAGAAATCGACAGGAGATTAATGTGGGCCCAGGGGATGATCGTAATTGATTTTTTTGCCAACCCTCATATCCGAACGGTATTAACCTTTTAGTTGATAACGGTACCCATGTTTCGATGTTCAAAATAAATTTTCATTTCAAATATTTTTTTTTATACTTCATATTTTGAAATTGGAATTTCATTTTTTACAGGTATTAGGAGAGTTATTGCTGTTCGGAATGTGTGCGGATTTTTGGTTACTAGCTTTTTAACTAAAGTTGTGGAGTTTGAATATAGTAATTTATGTCAGTATGATTATGTAACTCTTTTGTAAGGTATGGATTGTATCGTGTTTGCTAACAATAGCAGCTGATTGGTGAAAATATTTGTACGTGAGTGAATACATACGAAAGAAAACCAGCCAAGTGCGTGTCGGGCTACGCACAATGTAGGGTTCCATAGTCTTACAACGTTCATTTAATCAACTTTCTACGATCTGATTTGGCTTCAAACGATGATTTTTATTGTTATAATAAAAACAAACTCACATTTGCTGTCATATGCATATATACATTATGTTTTGGAAAATATGTTATCCAAGTAAATTGTACTTGTAAAACCTAGGTACTTATCTGTGATAGTTTTCTTGCCACCGTGATTTTTTTACACACTTGAGTCTAGCAAAAATTTGCACTTTATTTCACAAACGAATCCCTTATACGATATTTTTTAAGCTAACTCGCAATATTTTTTAAAGACTTATCCAACGATATCCCACACTATAAAGTACGCGAGAAAAAAAATCCATTATCCATTATTTATTTTTAGACTTACAACTATCATTACAGGTCTTAACCTCACCCATAGTTTTCATATCCGTACTGTCTTCATATAAATATGATGCATGCAGAAGTAACTGTGCTTGTCTGTCTGTCAGTCTATTATTTGGAACCCGACTTTTGGCACTAAGGCAGATAATGATCTGGATTAGGATTAGGAATATTTTTTATCCGAGTTCCCGCGGATTAATTTCCAACATCCACGCGATCAAAGCCGAGGGTAGAAGCTAGTACTTATTACATAAAATTCACAACAGCAGTGGCAGTGTTAGCACACAAAAAGTGTTGAAGCTTAGATACATGTACATATGTATGTAGGTATATATGTCCAAAAAATAATACTTTTATTCTGAGATAATTAAAAAATGTTACTTATACATGGAGTACTCGTTCTTAATTAAATTCTGGGTCTGCGTAAGGCAGCGTTTACATTGGTGTATAGTTAGATAACTAATAAGAAGGGGTGAGCAGAGAAAATACAATTTTTAGGTCAACGTAGTAAGTCTGAAGAGTGTCAATCTGATCACCATTTTCTTTGACATAAGCAGTGAGTCTTCGATGTTTTCCTTAGAAGAAATGGTGAGAACTGGCTCAGAACTGGGACTGATGGAAAACTTAAAATAGCGATATTTTCCGGACATTTCTCAGGACAGTGCAAGCTAGCTATAATTTGATGGCCGGTGCCGGCAGTGAGATGACTGCTACTACATTAATTTAGGCAGTGAGATGACCACTGCTACTAGTTATACACACTTTTTAAAAACCGATCGGAAAGTGTTTTTAAACGTCCTGCTAAATCCCTAGGCTAGACCGCAATAGCTCACGGATTTGCGACGCATTTAAAATGCGCAAGCGGTCTCACACCGCCTCTGTGGTGTAAACGCAGCTCCACTTAACCAAATGTAAACGCAGCATAAGGGTGAAAGTGTTGGTATACTTTAACGATAAAATATCTCCCTCGAGGGTAAGCAGAGAACGAGGAAGCGTAGTAACTGAGTAAACTACGAGCAATAATGAAGGTTCAAGGATGAGAAGTTTTAAACTTTATAACCTTATGTTGGTTGGAGTAGCATCGGGTTACGTTAAAAACCCATTGGCTGAAAAACAACCTTCGGAAAAATAAATAAAAAAAGCGATTTTCTTTTGTTCGATTTCAGTGTTTTTTGGCATTTTTAATATCCATTTCTGGCCGTTCTAGTCTTATTACAGCCTTTGAAAATTACAAAACCTTGAGTACGTCAACGTAACCAGGTCAACTGTCGGTAATTTGAACTTATTGGAATTGAAACTCCTACTAATCCATTGTACGATTGGAATCAATCCGACATTAAAGAGTGTAGACTTCAAAACACAGTTTAATTTATTTTTAATGCTTCAAAAATCAATAGAGAAACCTATCAAAGGCTAATCTCATTTAACCTTACCTAAAAACTATTCAACGAACAAAACCACGATGTGTGAACATCCTGACTATTATCCTCTGACGTTACGCATGAATGGAATTAAATTAAATTTCAACAAGATACATCTCAGTTTGGCCCATTCCGCTGCCAACCTCCGGAGGTGAACCGACGATTTATATTGTTAGGCTCCCCTGTATTTGAACCTTTTAAATTTATGTTGTGTTGTTAAAACAGCCAATGCCAGGGGACAGGGGAGGTGACGCCAATTCTTTTTTATTGTTTTCATAACGGTTTAATTTGTGAGCTGGGAATTGGGAGTGGCTGTTATGTTTGTGGGAGAGATTTTGGCACTAGATTTTTTGGTGTATTTTTAATTTATGTGTAGGTAGTAATATTATAATATAATATGCGAAATTAAATCAGCAGTGACTGTTTAGACCTAAATGACAAAAAAAAATTGTCGATGAAATTGGCACAAAGTTAGACAATGACATAAAATACTTTTTTTTATTTTTATGTCGGAAATTTTCCGATGTCTAAAAGCTAGTTTTTAATTGAATTATTCAACGCTGAATATGGGCATTTTTAAGAGGCCATTTTTTTCTTATCGAAAAAACATCAAATAGTAATTTAGTTTCCAAACATAGTTTAATTAAAATGATTAATTAATCTAACTAAAATCATAAGCCTGCAAATCTTTACGTACCTAATACTGGTTTGACGTCAGAATTTGCATCACAATGGCTCCTCCCAACCGTGCAGCTTAAACTATTATCTGTGTAAGACAGAGCTGAACCGGCCGATAACTGAACCGTCAATATTCAATCAAACATGCGATTAGATTGAATATCGACCTTTTGTCTCAATAGCAACGTTCAAAGTTACAAGGATCTGTTTACGGTTAGGTAAATAACATTGATATGCACCATTTTTGAGCAGTGACTGAAAGATGAGTTTATAAAATATTTAATTATTTTTATTTATTTTTATAAAATATTAATAAACTGCGTGGTTGGTCTAGTGAGCACGACTGCTGAGGATCCATCAGGAATTTATCAATAGCAGCCAAGGAGTCCGAATTTGTGCCCGTTTGATGGTAATAGGCTTGCCCCATATAGCTCGCCCCCTAAAACGCTTACCTCACGTTCACGATGAAATTCAGCATTCCCCTTTATCTATACTTAGGGATTATAATTATCATCTCTTTCTCGTGTTTCTATTGGTTGACAGCGCTACATGACCCTTTGTTCAATTCCCTTCTCGAGAAAAGTATTCTTGGATTATTCTGTTTGGAATTTCTCAATGTCAGCCTTGAATGTCCGTGCCCCGTTAATGGCAATATGCTTGCCCCGATGCCTTTGGGACTGATACATAATTGACAAAGTATAGTATCCAACTTAGCCTACAACTTCTGGAAACCGGCGTTATATTATTATCTACTTGACATTCAATTGCTCAATCAATCAGTACAGATAATTCACGCATGAAAAATTCAATGTCCATTTAAAAGAGCCTCCGAAAAATCTAGTCCAAAATAAAAACTTTCTATGAACACAGCCCAAAGCTTAAAATTAATTTCACGCTGAAAAATTCTGAAACTATTTCAGCGGATTATTCTACAGTTTCAATAAAACTCTGGAAGTATCGGCCGCTTCCATTGATAAACAAAAGTTTAGTTTTTTGTGGATTTTTCCAATCAAAATTGTCAATGCTTTTGAATACTTTTCAAAGACTAGTTTGGTATTATACCTGTATGTTTGTCCGTTTTATGACTTTACTAGCTTTTGCCCGCGGCTTCGCCCGCGTGCAGTTCGGGAATTGCCCACGGGATCTTGCCTACTTCTGGGATAATAAGTAATCTACATCTATTTGTATCAGACTATAATCTATCTCTGTGCCAAGTTTCATCCAGATCTGATCAGCCGTTCTGGCGTGATTGAGTAACAAAGATCCATTCATCCAAACTTTCGCATTAATAAATAGTTTATGTAAAATATATATGTAATATTAGTATTTAGGGTTCCGCACCTCAAAGGGAAAAACGGAACCCTTATAGGATCACTCGCGTGTCTGTCTGTCTGCCTGTCCGTCTGTCACAGCCAATTTACTCTGAAACTACCGGACCGATGGAGTTGAAATTTGGTACATATATGTAAGTCATCGATTCAAAGACGGACGTATAAATTAATTTTAAACAGGGGAGCCACTTTTGGGTCGTAAATTAAAAAATGAAAATAAAAATATTTCTAAACTACATCGTGTATATCAAAAACTGTGATACACGTGTCTCATAATTTTAATTGAAGAGTGATGTGTACATTAAGTTTTGAGTCAACCGACCCAGAGAATATTAAGTTTCACAGAAAATTCAACCCCCATTTCAAAACAAAGAATACATCCTTCAAATTTCATGTCATTAAGACCAGTGGTTGATATATCAGTCAGTCAGTCAGGACTTTGATTTTATATTGCGGGATGATTTTGGAAAAACTGTAAGTAGAGTATGTAGACTTTCAAGTCTATCGACACTATCTATGTCCGTCCGTCGTATGACGACAGGCCGTGTCGACGGCGCGTTCGCGTTCCACGCGCGCCTCAAAGAGATGTCAGCAAACGGGAGGGGCCCGCAAGGGCCGATGCCTGCCAGGGCTGCGGTACTGTTCGAAAGAGATACCGCGGCCCTGGAACATAAAGGGCCAAAGAAGGAACATGGGTGGTTTTTAGTCAGTAAGAGTCTGACACTCCCTTCCGCTCCGCCCAGAGCGGGAGGGGTCATTTGATGATTTCCCACCCTCCAAAAAAACAAAAAAAAGGGGTGGAATTTCGAAAAACCCTTTCTAAGTGGACCTTTTGCCACTAGTAGGTACCAGTGGCGAAGAGTGAAAATTGAGTCAGGGGAAACCGAAGAAAAAAATGAGAATTGTTTTTTTTTCCTATGTTTATTTGGACCTCATTTTCGTTATCGGTGACCTCAAAAACTATAAAAATGATAACCCTGATGAAAAATCTAAAAAAAATGGTTGGTGCCATTTAGAATTTTCATTTTGACCTAATTTTCGATATCAGCGACCCTGAAAACCATGAAAATGACATCGATGACGAAAAAACCAAATATTTTCGTCCGCACCATCTTGGATTTTCATTTTGACCACATTTTCGTTATCAGCGACCCCAAAAACCACGAAAATGGCATTCATGAAGAAAAACCAAAAGTTTTCATCGGCGCCATCCTGAATTTCATTTTGACCTAATTTTCGTTATCAGCGACCCCAAAAACCACGAAAATGACACTCATGACGAAATAACTGAATTTTTTTGCTGGCGCCATAATCGATTTACAGTTTGGCCACATTTTCGTTATCAGCGACCCCAAAAGCCATGAAAATGACACCCATGACGAAAAAACCTAAAATCTTCATGGGCGTCGTCTTGAATTTTTATATTTTGACCTCATTTTCGTCATTGGCGGCCCCAAAAACCACGAAAATGACACCCATGACGAAAAAAACGAAAAAAAAAACAGGACTGAATTTCATACTGGGGGATGATTTTGGAAAAACTGATACACGTTTCTCATATTTAATCTCTTCTTAACTGAAGAGTATGTACACAAATTTTCAATTCAATCGACCTCGAGACTAAAAAGTTTCATAGAAAACTCAACACCCATTTTTACCCTCTTCGGGGTAGAATTTCGAAAAACCTTTTCATAGTGGATACCTACTCTTCACAAAGAATACGCCCTCCAAATTTCATTTCTCTAGGACCAGCGGTTTGGGCTCTGCGTTGATATATCAGTCAGCCAGGACTTTGAATTTTATATTGGGTGATGATTTTGGAAAAACTGTGATACACATCTCTCACAATTTTAACTGCAGAGTATGTACACAAACTTTCAAGTCAATCGACCCCGACAGTAAAAAGTTTCACAGAAAATTCAACACCCCAATTTACCCTCTTAGGGGTGGAATTTCGAAGAACCTTTTCTTATTAGATATCTACTCTTCACAAAGAATACACCCTGCAAATTTCATTTCTCTAGGGCCAGTGGTTTGGGCTGTGCGTTGATATATCAGTCAGTCAAGACTTTGAATTTTATATTGGGGGATGATTTTGGAAAAGCTGTGATATACATTTCTCATAGTTTTAACTGAAGAGTATGTAGACTTTTAAGTCAATCGACCCGAGAATAAAAAGTTTTACCGACAATTCAACACCCCATTTCTCCCCTTTAGGGGTGGAATTTCGAAAAACCCTTTCTTAGTGGATACCTACTCTTCACAAAGAATACACCCTTTAAATTTCATGTCTTTAACACCAACAGCTTAGGCTGTAAGTTGATATATCAGTCAGTCAGTCAGGACTTTGAATTTCATATTGAGGGATGATTTTGGAAAAACTTTGATACAAGTTTCTCATAATTGTAACTGCAGAGTAGGTACACAAATTTTCAAGTCCATCGACCGCGAGAATAAAAAGTTTCGTAGAAAACTCAACACCCCATTTTACCCTCTTAGGGGTAGAATTTCGAAAAACCCTTTCTTAGTGGATACCTACTCTTCACAAAGAATACACACTCCAAATTTCATTGCTCTAGGACCAGCGGTTTGGGCTGTGCGTTGATATCTCTGTCAGTCAGTCAGGACTTTGAATTTTATATAAATATAGATAGATAGGCTTGTTCCTTAATTAAAATACGTTACGAAATGTGAGTACGTAATGCTGCTTGATGGTCTTGTTTATCAACCTCCACGAATATTTTATAAGTCAATGGTATAGTTTTTAGATAAACACTAAAATTTGTATTTAGAGTAGGAAAGGGTAGATAACACACACACTAACACAGATGGACCATGTTGTTCGAAATAAATAGTTATTTGATTTTGATTTGATTTTGAAAAACATTCAAATATTACGAGCAAGTCTTTTTAATCTCTTTGGGTAAATATCATTATGGTACATCCATGGAGTAGACAGTCAACGCCGATGGCTGACAGCAATTTTTTTAGATGTTTTTTTTTGCAAGCAAAAAACTGACTTTCTTATAAACACTAAAAAAGTCTAAAATAACTATCTAATCAAATAATTTATTTTGCTGAATAAGGGTATATACAAGAATGAAACACAACAATATAGCTCAATAAGTATAGCTTACTTTCGGAAGTCGGTGAATTTGTTTGTTTCATTGTCTTTTTTACCATACGAATTGTTGGTAATCAATTTTACATTGGAACTAGAAGTTATTAAGAACCATCATGTCAACATAGGCCAGGAAAAAAAACCAAACTACAGCACTGATTTTGTTGAAAGTTATTTGGAATCAATTGGAAATTATATCCATTCACATTTTTTTTTCAAATCGGTTCATAAATGACGGAGTTATGGAGTAACAAACATTTTAAAAAAACCTCCGAACTGAAAACCTCCTCCTTTTTTGAAGTCGGTTAAAAAGGTACTCTAAACTAAATAATAATCTTCGTATCGTAGTTTGATTATAAAACCTAGCTTAGTGCTCCGAGATCCCGTGGAGACTCCTCAAGCTTTCTACACTCATACACGTCTGCCTACCCCTTCGTCGGAATACTAGCGTGACGCACGTAAAATTGTCAACGGGTGTTTCTGAATAAATAGTTTCGAAAGTTAAATTCGATTTGGACTCTCGAACAGTTCCGAGCATATGGGACAGGGTTATAAAACTGAAACTTTTGTATCTTCAGACGGCGAATAGCTGTTTAGGGTGCTGTTACGAAAATACTGATTAGTTTTGATAGAAAGCGAGTTTATCGAGCGTGTGACGATTTAGTTGATTGCGTAGGTATGTTAGTTTGTTTGTTGCTTTATGTTCCCCTGAAGAGTTGGAAGATGATTTTACTTTTATGCATTACTAGTTGTTTCCCGCGGTGTCACACGCTGCGCGGCTCCTAAGGGTCGTAGCGTAATGTTATATAGCCTATAGCCTTCCTCGATAAATGGACTATTCAACACAAAAATATTTTTTCAAGTCGAACCAGCTGTTCCTGAGATTAGCGCGTATAAGCAAACAAACAAACTCTTCAGCTTTATAATATAATATTAATAATATAATAATAGTATAGATGTGCAATTCAATCTTAAGCTAGATTTGATATTATTAATAGTGCAGCATTGTTCTGTCGGTGTTTTAATAACATTATCAGGAGGCCGCTGTTAGTATATTTGTGAAGTTGTCTGTGAAAATTGTACAACGCCCTAAGCCGAGGCTCGTACCCCACAGGGGGTGCCCTTCGCGTGTGGTCGCTTAGTTTTTACGCCCCTGGCTGGAGGCCTTACATTCAAGGCATCCACAGGATTGTCCGGTTAAGCAGTAGCCAACAAACAAAATGGCGGAGTTAGTTTCGACTATGTCCACGTCACACAAGAATCATGCCGCACTATACTAGGGATTAACCACTTAACAAAAACTGAATAAGGTTGAAATGTTGTCTCCTTGGAAAAAATATGTTGTTGTTGATCAGATCACGATGATTACCTGCAACAATAAAGGATTTCATGTTAATCCACAATTAAAATAAACATGGAAGTCAATTATCGGACACATTCTTAATTCAGTTTCGACTTTGTCTCACCACCTTCCCCCCTTGTTCTGTTACTTGGAGTTGGCGCAAAACGTTTTTTTCTTCCATGCCCCCCGTCAGCCGTCACGGTTTCATTTACCTATGTATGTCTATTGTAAGCTCTTTGCTTATCACTCTAACTGATTAGAGAACCCCTCACTCCCTAACCCATGGCCATCACTGACCACGACGTTTACACCGCTAACCATTAAAGCCCATCCTACCACTTGGTTTATTTCCAAATTCCTGGGAGACCGCGCCCGTTATCTAATAACCAGTATTAGCCAATCGATCACTCAGCAACGGTTGCCACTGCAATTAAGGGTAATAAAACCAGGCGAATTTACCCTCGGTGGTTGGAAATGACCTTTGGTACAGTTGTCGACAGAAGTAGACCAGAGTAACTTTTTAGAACCCACGTCTGATGTCATTTCTGTATTTGAAGTTGTCAGTCAAAAGTGACAGATGTCATTGCGGAAAATAAATATACCTCGATTTTATCCCATTGCTAAATGAAGTATTTGTTTAGACCGGTTACAGACTTGCGTATTTTGTAGCGCGTATGAGCTCGTAATGGCTTACGCCCTTAAGTACATGCTCGCAACATTTTGCAATTCTATAAAACGGACGTGCGTACACTCGCGTATACCGAGTGTATGTTCGCGTCAAAGACATTCAAATATTTACGAGCGATAGACGGGACAAGACGAAGAAAATCGTAATCCAATATTTGTTACTACTTAGTAACAAATCGTTTTGTCTGTGTCATACGCCCGCTTGTTAGGTAGCATTCGTGCTTCAAAATCAAAAATGTTCAGGATCAAAATTTTTGTATGAAAATATTCCGAATGTCCGCTTTATAAGTCTTTTAAATCTCTTTGGTTCGCGTAAAACACGGGGGCGCGCGCGGAGGCATCTCTCGGCTCACGCTTATACGCTTATAAGCACCGTAAATACGCTGACCAGAGACCGCCATTAAAATATTATGAAAAACAAATCATCGTTTCGTATGTCTTGTTACGTCAAATGAAGTGAAATGAAAGCAATCATATTCTGTAAAATAAAATTCCAAACCTAATTCAGCTTTTGGTTTTAAAATTTCAATTTCAGGTGTTAAAATAAAGCTTGAGATTATTAATGGAGACTGGAATTGGTTGAGCATATATACCTAATCTTTAAGGAAGAAATAAAAAAGGTAGACGGGAATAAAACCTCCTTCCCAAAATTATTTATCAAACTATAGGTCTAGTTAAAACTCGACGGGTTTGGCGCTGATAGTCGAAATACAGGCTCTGCCTAGTTCGACTACAGATGACTACACCACTTAAACTGTCCTAATTTAGCTTGTTAAAATATCTTGTAATTTATGTTTAAGTTTCTTTAAATAAACTTAATATTATTATTATTAATTATTAGTTTACACTGTTTCACTGGAAGCCGACCCCAACATAGTTGGGAAAAGGCTAGGCAGATGATGATGATTAGTTTACACTGTTTTTTGGCAAGCTATTGTTACCGGACCTAATTATTTTGGTACTTTCTCATGACACCTCGAACGTAAACTAAGCAAAATGCAATAGTAAAAACAATTTCAGAGTGAAGTATTGTTACGAACGCTAATTAAACACACTTCCAACCTACATTACATATAGCAAGTCCCACTAAAATAATTCACCAAAATTAATACGATAACGCCGTCGAGTGTACACGACCGCGCCCGGACACGGCGGAAATTATAGCTAATGGATTCGAACCCCGGCAATATCGGTGCATAATTGCATCAAGCGTGACGCTAGCGCATCAAATTTTAATATCGTTTTCATGTAAAATCAGAAATTTGCGATCATACGACGCCGGGTTATATTTTATTTATTCGTCCAATTATGAGATGTGGTCGCGAACGGGGTGTTGGGGGTGATACACATTTTTTGACATGACTGTACTTAATTTTTTAATGGTTTTGTCATGTTTTTTGGGAGTAATATATTTTTAGAATTGCATGAAATTTGCTTGTTCATTTATGACTAGCTGCCACATGCGGTTCTACCCGTATTCTCGAGAGAGTTTGGAATTCTTCTGGTGTAAAAATTATCTTATGTTAGAGAGAGTATACTTATCAATGGGTGGGTGATTTCTACCCGGTTGATGGCAATACGAACTTAAACATAATTGGCACAAATGTGTACTACTAGTATACTGTGTATAGCAGTATAGGTCTGCCAAACCCTCCAATCATATACAGGGGTGATGATAATATGAGGTTTTGTGTATGGATGGAAATTGGGTGTAAATATATCAAGAGAAGTATAGAATTAGTACATCTTGTAAGTTCCAAAAAACCTATTCCTAACTAATATTATAATTATAAATGCGAAAGTAATTTTGTTTGTTACCTTTTCACGCCTAAGCCACTGAACTGATCATTCTAAAATTTTGCATATACATTGTCAGATGTACAGAAACGGGCATAGGGTACCATTCATCCCAAGAAAATGTAACAGTATTTTATCTTGGGATGGATGGATTTCCCGAGGAAAACAACAATAACGTTCTTATGCTAATAGATGGCGCTACGTGTCTTTCGAATCATGATTGAGTAATATTATTACAAGCAGAGTACAACCCGAAATAACTATCAAATTATAAATTAACGGGAGCAAAGCTTCAGGCAAAAGCTAGTATGTTATATATAGAACATTATTGGCACCTATGTTTACATTTCCTTCAGTACATTAACGCGAAAGCTAAGCATTTGATCAAGCAAACTAATTTCGACAGCAAATATTATATCTAATAATATTTAGACTAGAACGTAAATTACCATAATAATATACCCATGTGACAACATATCGTTACGCCTGTGTTCCCCAAAGGGATAGGCAGTACACCAACATTTCGCCAGTTATGTTTAAGTCCCATGAAATAGGGGGGCAAGACTATTACTATGAACCCGCTACAAATCTAGACTCTTCGACTCTTCAGTAAAAGTACTAAAAAATTCTTGATAAAAACCCAATAACAAATTGAAATTCATTAATTAGCTAATAAATAAATATCCCTGGACATTTCACACAGCACCATCTAGTCCCAAGCTAAGCAACCTAATGCTTGTGTTATGGTAACTAGATGGCTGATAAACTACATATATACATTTTTTTTGTAAATACATACATATTATAGATAGAAAAACACCCAGACCCGGAACAACTACTTGTAGGTCATACAAATATTTGTTCCGTACGGGAATCGACCCCGCGACATGCAGCGCAGCAGTCAATCGCTTGACCACTGCGCCAACCGTGCCGTCAACAGAATTCAGACAGGTTTAACAGCGGGTCCCAAACTAGGCATAGCCTGTATCTTGGTGACCCAGACACTACACAAAGTTAAAAAAATGGCAATGTTCTGCTAGCGCAAGAAAAAATATTTAGATTAATTAGCATAAAACAAAAACAAACGACTAATTAATAACATTGAAAATAACTTAAATTAATAAGCAAGATGTGATTACAGAGGGAAAAATTAAAATAAGGTAACAATTTATATAACACTGCGTCTACATGCTAACCACTTAGCGCTTGAAGCCTGAAAAAGCCTGTTACTCAATAATTGCTTTGAAACAGCTTTCTAAGATCCTAGTGCCAAAAAATGGCAATGCAATACAAGAATACATAAAACTGCGAACGATTGGGAATCAAGCGAATGGATTTAGGTAAGTAATGAATCGTCTCCTCTTTAGTGGCGATACAAATGGATTTATATCTGAATATAAAAGTATTTATGGGAAGTTAATAAGATTATCGTCTTGATTTTTACCCAGCTATGTGCAATACAATAAATAGGAGCTCGTGGCTAAATAATAACAGCCGCTAGGGTCGATCTTTAGGTTAAACCGTGCTTGCCTAGGTTGGTCCGCGGATGGGTCTTCCGTGTCTCATGTCCCAGCTGTCATTTGTAGATCTTTGACAGTCGTTATTGGTAGTCAGTGGCCAGTCTTACCAAGGGGTATCGTATTACCCAATGCTAACTGGATTGTGGAGGTCAGGTAGGCAGTCACTCCATGTAAAATACTGGTATTCAGCTGCATTCGGTTAGATTGGAAGCCGACCCAACATAGTTGGGAAAAGGCAGGCAGATGAAGATATGAGTAACACAAAACGGAAGGATTATGACTCTCACATGTAAGGTTTTGTGGTATATTATATTGAACACTGAGAAGAAAGTGTCAAGCACTGTTTAAAGGTCAGCTCACAACAGGGGCGGCAGGGTAGAGCAGCTTATCTTTACCCAACGTAATACAGATTCGACTGGTTCACATGGTTCGAATTTCAGGCCGACAATGCGCTTTCCTATCAATGTTTCCCGAGAGCAGTGGAGATGAAATAAATTACAAGAAGGAAAGTGCGGGCCTGTATTCGAACCCACGGGTTAAAACTCGTAAATAGGAGCTTTTACCACTGACTACCCAAACTGCCGAAACTTGGGCTATGCACTAATTGTGCGGGCACAAATGTTATTGGTTATGGCGTTTCTAGTTGCTGACAGCGTAATTCTCTGTGGCAAATTTACTCCATTTTGCTGTAAACTCTACGACTATAATTAAAACAAAAGACATCCCACAAAGAGCCAAACACTTCTTCATTAAACTTCAACTAATTATAACCATCATAAAATTAAATAAAACAATGGACGACGTAATAAAATTACGTACACACAAAATAGCTGACTTAATACAATCATACAGACAAACATCAAGATACAGAGAAATAAAATGTATTAAAACTTTTGCTCGCCTCCAAAGTAATTGTGGTCGTGTTTCTAGCGCGACGCCATTTTAATTACACGTCTTAGTGATGCCACAGAATGGAGACATACAGAAGGGTCAATACAACAAATGGAAACCGGCCGGCGTACGCACACAGACGCGTATGTACGGCGATCTAAAACAAATGCCGGTGGCGATTGCGACTACACTAGTTGCACTTCGCGATGTCTATGTGTGCGTGCGTCTACGTTCATTGTATGGAGACAGTATAAGAATAAGTATAAGTAGTCAACCAACTAAGCTATCTTTGTGGAATCAAACGTGGGTGTTAGAATTGTTAACTAAATTAAACCTGTAAGTTGAAACTTATACACTAGCAAAGCAAACATGAAGCATGCTTAGAATTCGTATTAATGGTTTGCATATGTGTGTGAGCCCACCATTTCTTGTTAGTCGAAATACTGTATGTTGGTGCCTACTGAGCTGGTGATTTCTCACTGTACGTGAAGCGTGCCTTGGTGTCGTAGTGCCAAATAAATGACAGTTGCGAATACGCTTGCACTGGCTGTACGTGAAGCGTGTCCATGTCATTGTGTGCGTGCATTTTTGCTCGTGGTATACTCGTAGAGCTGGCCTTCTGTTTATGTATATTTTGTCGTAACCCTGGTTGCAGCAAAAAGTTGCGCAAAAGTTTCAACGATGCTAATTACGTTTCATTTCGTCATAACGTTGTTTTTAAGATTTTTAATTTTTATTCATATTTTTAATGAATGGTGGTACGTATAGTAATGTAATTGAAGTTTTTATAGTTAGTCATCATCTGCCTAGCCTTTTCCCAATTATGTTGGGGTCGGCTACCAGTCTGCCTGGCCAGAAACAGTTTAATTCCAATATATTCCATGAAGCGACTGCCTATATACATCAAGTAAAAGCATATCCCGAAAACATAACATATTACCACACGTTACAGCGAACGTTTACAGCAAAGCTATTGGAAAATGATAGAGAAAACTAAAAAACTTTATCCTCAACGATAAAATATCAAAGAAAGTTAACAAATATAAACTTAAACCTCACAAAAATGACATTATCTTCATCCCTAACAAAGACATTAGGAGACAAGACAGACTAAACGACCAGAAAATTTAGTTTTCCTGTAATAAGACCGGCAAGACAAAAAATACCTTCATTTATTCTATCAAGTTATACAGGTATAAGTACAAAGCTAACACATTTACTGGCATACTCACATATGTACATACAAATGTAAATGCGATTCAAAAGGAAAGTTAAAAGATACGGTTCCGCCAAAGTTTGCGATTCGGCAAAAACGCATTACCATAATAAATTATTCTATATCAAAGCGATCGGACCGTGAATAGGTCGCTTTAAGCAGCCTTTGGAAGTTATAGAGCGACCTCGAGGCTCGATGTAATGAGTTACTCGTTACACGGGTGCTGTATGATATGTATCTTACTTTGGTGGTTTAAACAACTCTGTAATTATATGACGGACTTGAAAACAAGATGCGAGTGCTGTCATAATTATAGCTTTGATGTCGGTTACTTTTATTTTTTGCCTGGGATAGAGATGTGTACACTTATCGTTTTTTTATAGACAGTTGTTAATCGATTTATTTATGGTAATCGTGCATGACCTTTTCAACATTGATCCCGTAGAATTTATCGTGTTTATCTTTAGAAGAGCCCTATTTTTCTTGCAATAGAGATCTGTTCATATAATGAATCCTCCTTGCTGCGGCTAACCTGGGTTTGGAGTCGATTTAAAGTTTCCAGATCAGCCAACCTGCTCAAGTGGAGATTCATTGATGACTCTGCCCTGGAGTGTAAATTTGGTGCTATATCGTGTCTTGCGTATCCTGTTGTTTGTTTAGAAGAACTGACGGTACTGACGGCGCCAAACTAGTACACATTTTAGATATCCATGGAGACGCTAAGAAAAAGAGAAGATGGTAGTATCATTTAATAACTGTTTATTTATTTAATATTACAAGCGCATAAATAATATCTATAATAATAATAATATCTTGGGACAACCAACATTCCGCCATCTGATCCCAAACTAGGCATAGCCTGTACTATGGCAACCAGACAACTGAAATGCAGTTCACAAGCGTGTTAAAGGCATTTTGTTCTAGGAACTATCCCATTTCCCTTCATATTCTGTCTTTATATAGTGCACACACTTTCCAAGAGTAACGCTATTAGGTCATTCGTTTATAGGAGGCATTAAAAGACTTATCTAGAACTTTACGTACTAACCCTAGTTAAACCTTTAATTTATTTATGTGGTAGTCTAGTTAAACTTTGTTTTAACTTTATAATTTTAAAACTAGTTTTCAAAGTGGGTTTTGTAAATACAAATATTAAAACCAAGCCTAGAATCAACTAGAAACTGAAGCAATTAAGTGTTATTAAAACTTTATGGTTGATCAGTTCTTACATCAAAAATAAATCATGTTGCCAACAGTGTACTTACTGATAGTAATAATGGACGATGCCTGACCTGGGGATCTAAAATGGCCGCTTTAGCAGAATCATAATAGGATATGAATATACGGAATATAATAGGATATGGATATGGATATGAATTACTTTTAAATTCGTAAAATGGTCACATTTTCAGAATTTAAACGTAATTCATATTATTATCCTATTATGATTCTGCTAAAGCGGCCATTTAGACCCCCTGGTAGCATCACACTTATATTGACAGTTAATAATTATTTATTTATAAACAAGAAAAACAAAAACGTTTATTACACATATTAAAGGTGGAAACATACTATTGAAACGTGACGCGACGCAATGTGTCGACACCCCATGTGCACCGTGCACATTACCAACACGCGATGCCATGCGGATCTTCTAAGTAACGAGTCAGATGAAGATTTTGAAGAAGATTTGATGCTTTACTTAAACGACTCAAGAAGAAAAAAAATAACTAGACGTTATTGGGTGCATGAAACAAATTAAAAGAGAAGGACGTGTGGTAAATTTCATACGCTATATCCAGACTTGCTTCTAGACAATGAAAGATTTCATATGTATTTTATAACAAATGATGCGTGGCGTCGGGTCTGGACTAGATACACACTGCGTGTGCTGCGTCGGGTGGCGTATTAACCCCGACCACCGGCAACACGTCGATCTGGCAGGTACGGATCGGGTGGCGTGTGCGCGCATTTCGTCGGGACGGGTGTTTATAATGTGATTCTGGGCATAGAAAATAATATGATTTGATTCAACTCAACACGCATCGCGTTTTGTCGGGTCGCGTGGCGTTTCAATAGTGTGTTTCCACCTTTAGCGATGTACCAGGCGTATGTACCAGTAGTACACCCACATTTCGCTAGTTATGTTAAGTACCATGTCATATGGTTGCGCCTTTGCCATCAACCAAGTTAAAATCCAGATTCCAAGCTGCTACTCTTAATCTTTTTTTTTATTTTCGTTTTTAGGGTTCCGTAGTCAACTAGGAACCCTTATAGTTTCGCCATGTCTGTCTGTCTGTCCGTCTGTCCGTCCTCGCTTAATCTCTGTGACCGTTAGCGCTAGAAAGCTGAAATTTGGGACCAATATGTGTATCAATCACGCCGACAAAGTGCTAAAATAAAAATTGGAAAAAAATGTTTTATTAGGGTAGCCCCCCTATATGTAAAGTGGGAAGTGTTTTTTTTTTAATTTTAACCCTAATGTGTGATATATTGTTGGAAAGGTATTTAAAAATGAATAGGGGTTTACTAAAATCATTTTTTGATAATGTCAATAATTTCGGAAATAATCGCTCCAAAAGTAAAAAACAAAGCGTCCCCCCCCCTCTAACTTTTGAACCATAAGTTTAGAAAATACGAAAAAAATCTGAAAAGTAGAACTTTATAAGGACTTTCTAGGAAAATTATTTTGAACTTGGATGGAAACAACAGATGGAAACTGCAGTTAACCAATATAATTTGGTCCCTGAATCGTATGAGCGCCTATACAATCCAGAGGTCAAGTTTCATTTGCCCGTATTTTTTTTTTAACTTCGTTTTCGTGACGGACGGGAAACTACGGAACCCTACACTGAGCGTGGCCCGACACGCTCTTGGCCGGTTTTTTTTTCTTCTGTTGCTGCTATTCTTGTCTGAATAAGCCCAATAACACTATGCCCGACCTGTATTTCAAACGCAGGATCTCATGCTCAGCAATAGTGTTTGCTTCCACTAGTCAATTACGTAATTGATAAGAGTTCGTTTTCGAGGACTTTCTGAGCCTTTCTTTTTTTGGGATGGGAATTATGGTTCCATCCAAAAATATTAAACCGTTGAATTTGTTAACAAAATCCGATTCAAATAAGGAACTAATATTTTTATAATCACTTCAAATAGACGAAGGTCACGGGCCTCAGATAATTTATAACGTTAAAAAAGTGTTGATTCTGAAACTAGACTGAATTTTAATGAATGACTTTAATAAATTTTGAATCAGAAATTAACAACACACATCGCTAATTCTGTGCCATTTTAAATTCACTTCCATGCAAAGTCCATACACGTTTGTGAGCAAAAGGTTAAAGATATGGACTTGAAAAAAGACAAATACAGCCTCCTAAGGTTCTTACCCAATCAAAGGGCCGCCCTCGAGCTAATAGAAACTTTATCCCTTCAATATTTTCTTTTGATTAAATTCGTCTGCTGTAGGCGGATGAGAAATGTTTTTATTTCCATATTTTTTATCAAAAAAACTGAAATTAAGATTGCGATCTTTTAAAAGATATTGGCAAAAAATATGTTGTTTGGTAAGGAATTGATTATGTTCTATATAATTTCCATATATTTTAAACGCGATAGTAACTCCGTCTGCCTGTTACGTTTTTATAGCTGAACGAAACGCAGTATTTATAACATAATATCACGCCTGTAATCCTAGAAGGGTCAGGCAGAGATGCACCTAATAGTATACCCACATTTCACCAGTTATGTATAAGTTTCATACAATAGGGGGCGAGCCTATTGCCCTCAACCGGGTGCAAATCCGGACTCCGTGGCTGCTACTGAGAAATTCCTGATGGAAAACCCAATAACACTTTGCCCGACTTGTGACTCGAACCTAGAACCTCATGCTCAGCAGTCTTGCTTGCGACCACTAGACCACCGAGGCAGTCGACTTCAACGAGAATTCAGTATTTTTCACAGGTGTGTCATGGTTAGAACTAATGATATTTTTCGTTCCGGTAGTAAGTTCTCGTGAAATAATTTCCGACATCAATGCGGGCGAAGTCGGGGCCAAAGGCAGGTTACAATGTAAAGCTTTTTGCTTGGATGCTACGCCGCGCCGTAGTGGCTACGGCGTAGCAGCTACGGCGTGGCTCTGACGTCATGTCTACGCTTGCTACGTGATCGTAGCATATTGGTTGCGGTTAGGCGGAAATAGTTGTTTAAACCCTTCCCTTTGAGTCGGCCTTGTATAAATTTTATATTAGTTCTAAGTTTCTAAGGAAGTAATATTTGAAAATTGCCTTTTAAATAATTTAAACAAGGCCAGTATTTTACTGGATTTTCTTTTTGTTGGCAGCAGAACGGTTTGTAATTTTACTTATTCAATAACTTCAAAAAATCATCATTAATTTATATCTTTAGGAAATCAAGAAAATAATGTTTGAGGAGTGAGCACTGCCAGAGTTCCAAGAATATTTATTATGATTATGGATATTCACTTACTATTTTGTCTGTCGATAAGGAAAGATTTGAAAGTCAAAAGAAAGCTGACAGCATCCGTCTCAATGTAATAATCTAGATAGGAATATTATTATTCTATTTAAAAAAAATAGCTGACAGCATCAGTATACATGTAATAGTCTAGATTTAAACAGGGATTTTTGTATAACATCATGCTTGTAATGGTTAGGCGGAGGTGTATCCTTATAGTAAAAAGATTTCACCGGTTATGTTTTTTTAAGTGTCATGTAATAGGGAGCAAGCCTATTGCTATCAACCGGGCTCAAATCCAGACTCCGTGGCTGCTACTGGGAAATTCCCGATGGAAAAACCCAATAACACTGCGCGACCAGGGAATCGAACCCAGAACCTCATGCTCAGTAGTCGCGCCTGCAACGACTCCACCAACGAAAAAGATTTTTTTTTTCTAATTTAAAATCAAATACGCCTTTCATTGTCCCGAGAATCACTACACAGACAAAATAAGCAGTGAGCTTCATGCTAGTTTATTCAAGAATCGCCATCGTTTTCGTACAAATCATCAAAACACTGAGCTCAACAATACAAACCTCACATAGCTCAACCACAAAGACGTAACGACTCACCACTCGTACTAAGCCCCCACAATAAGTATAGAAGTTTGTTAAATTGTTCCAAGAAACAATAAGTCAAGTTGTGTTTAACAGGGGCCAACCGCAAGCATTGCCGGCCAAGCGAGTTCAACGTTTCGACAAGATTTACTTGCTAACTTGTTGGTACCGTCAGCCTCTTAATTGTTTTACCACTCTAAAGTTGATCGCTACTTTTGAAATTAAATAAAAGACATGAATGTCTTCCAACTGCAGCAGGGCATAAACCTCTTTTGCTTGTTTCAATATTTCTTTCATTAAGGACACAAAACAGCATGGTACCATCATCTGCCTAGCCTTTTCCTAGATATGTTGGGGTCGGCTTCCAGTCTAACCGGATGCAGCTGAATACCAGTATTTTACATGGAGCGACTGCCTACGTGACCTCCACAACCCAATTAATACTGGACAATACGATATCTCTTGGTAAAACTGGTTGTAAGACTTTCGGGCCACTGACTAACTGTAATGGCTTAACGTGCTTTCCGAGGCACGAAGGTAACTCGATATGTAATGGGTCATCCACAGACCAACCTGGGCAAACACGGTTTAACCTAAAGATGGATCTGAGCGGCTGTTATTAAATTACACTAAATTCTTAAATTGTATTTACAAACATGCAACCCACACCATTTTATTTTACACGTATAAATAAAGAATTAAAAGAAGTGAAGGTCTGTTTAGCGGTTTAAGGTTACCTCTAATACTCTCAACCTTCAATTATTGAGCTAGGGCGAACAAATCTTTCCTGAAAACGTCAAAATCGTCCCGCTATCTTCGCCTGTGTCTGCAGGATGTCATTGGACGTTTTCCGGGGCCACCATTACGATTTATTGTTTTCTTATTTACGTTATTTTAATTTAAAATATTGTGTCTACACTGTATCTTTAACCTATGTTATATGTGGAAACGTCGTGGATTGTACATTAGCCGCCTTTTTTTTTGGGATGGGAAATCATCAAAGGACTTCTCCCGCTCTGGGCGGAGCGGAAGGGAGTGTCAGACTTTTACTGACTATAACCCATCCATGTTCCTTCTTTTGCCCTTTGTGTTCCAGGGCAGTGATATCTCTTTCGAACAGTCCCGCAGCCCTGGCAGGCATCGGCCCTTGCGGGCCCCTCCTGTTTGCTGACATCACTTTGAGGCGCGTGTGGAACACGAACGCGCCGTCGACACGGCCTGTCGTCATAAAACGGACGGACAGCGAGCTAGATTGTACATTAGCCTACTTCTAATACGTTTTAGTATTTACTGTAACATATATAGTGCAATTGTTTGTTTTCCCTAATTAAATAAATTATTGATGTAGCCCATGATCCGTTTGACACGCGGCTGACGTATTTTTGCACAACATAAAACAAGGTTTATTTTTGCTTGAAGTCCAATGTGACAGTTAGATAATTTCAACCTTGTGACATGACTGTAAGGGTGAGTCATGAGACGACAACTAATAGAGAAGTATAGAAGAAAAAGTCTTGCTGCGCCGACCCCTTATAAATTAAGATGAGATAGTTTCAACCCTTATGAAGTTTTCAACTGGCTGGGACATTTTGGCGAAAGTGGTAACACAGTTACTAGGTTGGACTTACTACGACGGAACTCAAATTGTGCTCCTGACAGCTGTTCAAGTTTTTCAAATTAGGGTGTGCGTGTGTACTCGTAAAGGCTTAGGGGTATTAAAAATTTGGCTTGGATGTTGTTGCAAATTGTTGGGTAAAAAGTTAAGGTTTTTTCATAACTGTGGTTTGAGGTAACACCTCTTTAGACAAACACAGGGCAGTCATTTGAATCAAAATTATAACGGGACTACTACTACGAGAATGTTGTACAATACCATGATTGGACCAGTTTTTGCACAAAGATTCAAATACTTACTGATGTACACAACAAAAGCAGATGTTATTTGTTTGAATAAGGCCATGATATTATTCGTACTTAAAAACCTCTCAGATTATAATAAAAGTCTTGAAAAATCCAATTCGACCACAACCTCGAGCAATCCTTTGAAGCTCTTTAAAAGTGACCTCCGCAGTAAATTCTTACAATAACATGCTTAATAAAAAGCCGAGTCGAACAAATATGAAAACGTATTCAACATAATGTTGGCAACATAAAAACAACACGAATAACTTGAATTACACTAACACATAAGTTTGGAATCAAGTCACAAACTCATAACATATTATTTTAAGGCCGTGTTCAGACTAGCGCTGTACGGAAACAATAATGGCGGTCACACATATATCAAAACAGTGTCAGAGTCAAAAATCTACAGAACACAATGCGAGTGTGGAGGCCCATCACAGGATATGCCACGCCATCTCTCCTGCCCGTCGAGCAAAATTAATTGCACCCCTGTCGCGAGTTAATAGGCTTCTTCCATCGTCGACCCCATCTCTGTCCTCAGGACTAGATTGAGGTAAAGAGTAGGCCTATTTAATATTAAAAAAACCTTCTAGGTTGAGCTCATTCCCCCATCTCCCTTCTGCCACCGGGAGTGGAGACGTACTGAGGGTTATCATCCATACCTTATCGGTATTCCATACATTTGCACGAAGCGCTTTGCAACATACTTTATAATTGTGCACACTGCTAAGGAGTGGAATTTCCTGCCAGCATTGGTGGCCACGTGTTTCAAAAAATGTTTTGCCCCTACATAAATTTATTTGAAGTTTTTCTTTACGTCTCCATCAGCCGTCATCTAGTACCGTAGTAGTCGTACCCTTTCCAGTCACATCATCTCTCACACCATCTTAGTTAAACTAGCCATAACACTTTTTTTACCATGATGGTGCTTAGAATGCCTCGTTGGTCAAGTGGTGGCAAGCGCGACTGCTGAGCATGAGGTCCTGGGTTCGATTTCCGGGTCAGGCAAAGTGTTAGTAAGTTTTTCCATTAGAAATTTTCTCAGTAGCAGCCACATAGTCTGATTTGTGACTCGTTGATGGCAATAGGCTCACCCTCTGTTACATGAGTATCAAATATAACTGGCGAAATGTGAGTGTATTATAAGGTACACCTCTGCCTAACCCTTCGGCGATTACTGGCGTGATGTTATGTTATGTCTTTGTTCCTGCGTAAAAGCTGCGACAGTCAAAACTGTGTTGTCTCGAGTGTGCGCACTGTCTTATAACATATATCTTATCAAAAAGTAATTTCAACTTTATTATGACGTGTGTCTTATGTTTACGTCTTGTTGTTAGGTTCAAATATTATGTTATAAGCCTTCATTCCCAGTTTAATAACGAGATCTTTATCGGAGACAAACAAATTACTAACTTGTGATGCGCAATTCAAAGCTTATTTTCCTATTTTTAAATGGTTTGAGCTCTTCCGAACAACTCAACGCAGTATTGTGATGACCACGAATCATCAGCTAAGAACTTGATCACTGAATTTAATTTATCGTCAAATCATAAGCTCTTTTATCATGCTAATTATCATTGCTTATTGATTTTCAATATGCAGTTACATCTGCCTAAAATCACTTAAAAACGTTCGCTACACAATAGGCTATTTTCCAGTGGTTGGCCAAAGGTTGAAGAAGAAGATGCAGCAGTTTCATAAACAGACTTATTTTTTTACCGTACCTATTTTAACTTACCCAACCCTAACGCCCATTTCTTTTTTTTTTTCGGGTGGGAAATCATCAAATGTCTCCTCCCGCTCTGGGCGGAGCGGAAGGGAGTGTCAGACTTTTACTGACTAAAAACCACCCATGTTCCTTCTTTTGCCCTTTATGTTCCAGGGCCGCGGTATCTCTTTCGAACAGTCCCGCAGCCCTGGCAGGCATCGGCCCTTGCGAGCCCCTCCTGTTTGCTGACATCTCTTTGAGGCGCGCGTGGAACACGAACGCGCCGTCGACACGGCCTGTCGTCATAAGACGGACGGACGGCGAGCTAACCCATTACTCACCGTCCACAGGCACCCTACCCCCCCCCCCCCCCTTACTTATACAATACTAATTGGGTAAACCGCGCTTGCCTAGATTGGTCCGTGGATACCACCCATTACATACCGAGTTTCCTCCGTGCCTCGGAAAGCACGTCAAGCCATTACTGGTAGTCAGTGGCCCGAAAGTCTTACAACCAGTTTTACCAAGAGATATCGTATTATCCAGTACTAATTGGGTTGTGGAGGTCAGATAGGCAGTCGCTCCATGTAAAATACTGGCATTCAGCTGCATCCGGTTAGACTGGAAGCCGACCCCAACAGAGTTGGGAAATGGCTAGGCAGATGATGACCGATTTTTACTTACTCTTTGGCCATTTTACTACTTGAGTGGGACAAAAATGCGAATAGCCGTCATTATGTTTATTTTTCATCTCACACCGGCCTCATAAAAACAGGTAAAGTATTTTATATGTTAAATTATGAATCCCAGTCCGAACTTCAAACTTATGAATAATTCCCTTAAATAACATAATTTAATTTTTTTTTGAGGAAATGCAAAATTGTCGCTTGAATGTAATAAGATGCAGAATGAGTCAAAGTTTGTGTTTTTACAAAAAGTTTCGTGTTGCCGCTTGAAATCTTTTAGCTGGTCAGAAAAAGAAAAAAAAATGCATCAGCTCTTTCACCTTTTTTTAGTATCTTAGCATAATAGATTTTGATCTTGTTTTTAAATAGCTCATCATACTTGTTAGTTAGCTACATTATTTTTACACAAATAGCATAACATCACGACTGTAATCCACGAAGGGTTCGGCAGAGATGTACCTAATAGTACACCCACGTTTCACCAGTTATGTTTTAAGTCCCATGTAATAGGGAGCGAGCCTATTGCCATCAACCAGGCACTAATCCGGACTCCCTGGCTGCTACTGACAAATTCCCGATGGAGAAACCCAGTAACGCTTTGCCCGACCTTAGAATCGAACCCAGGACCTCATGCTCAGCAGTCGCGCATACGACCACTCGACCAATACGAATAATACTGGTTGCTTTAGTAATGTTATTTGTGACTCGAGATTGAAATAATCCAGTCTAAAGCCTAGTTCTCAAAGAAGCCTGAAATCCCTATTCTTCTGTGAATAGTTTATAAAAGGTGAATAACAGATTTTCCAAGTAACATACCTTTTTGTTAACAACGTGAAACTACGGAGAAATTTCAATTATGCATCCGTCAGCAAAAAACGAAGTTATCCGAAAAGCAGAGGTCAAGCTCACAGTATTGGATGAGGAATGTTTATTGGTTTTGCTCATTTTCGGATAAAGCACATCAGGATCCGAATTTACACAAAACGGATTGACGAGGTAATTTCTGCTGAAATGGCAGTAAATCGCTCAGAATTTTTGTTTTTAGGTTTTAAATACAGAACAAAATATTGACATCTATAAGTATACATATTATATTTTCGCCTTTCATAGGTGCTAGCTTCATATTTAAAGCGTTTTAAGAATTGTGCATTTGCTCTTCACATGTGAAAAATACCGTTAAAGTCAACAATCATCAATCAATTAATGAGTTATCGATAACACATGGCTTTCAAAACACCCTAACATAAACACATAAAAATTGATTAATTGTTTAAAAAAAAACCTTTGATCTTTTGAAACACAAGATCTCAATATTACACCCCTGACTCACAACATCATTGTATCCAAATCGTATTTACATCCGTTCTTGAAAGCAACATAAAACCATTAAAATTGAATACATCACATTTATATTTATTAAAGAAAGTCGTGAACCCCGATCATAACTCAGAACACGATCCGTTTTATCTCTGAGTTCGTTACCGAGTTTCATGGAGCTAGGGATGTGCACACGTCGAATTCATAAACGGACCTTTTCGAGTCCGTTTTGAGTTTTTTTTTTATATTTAAAAGTTTTGTAACGCACAATGACCTTTTTAGTGATGCTCTTTAGAAAAGTCAGGTGGATCGTATAAAGGTTATTTGTATGCATGTTAATCTGTGATCGTGACGTTTGCAACATTCCCGAAATATCGGGAATTCAATACAAATAATAAATATGGTAAATATCCCGTTTAAGTGTTAATGATATGATAGTGTTAGCGACCATGTCAATTTAAAAGCTTATATGAGGTGGACAGTTCTCGCTAGCGTTTAGTAATAGACCAGATATATGAACATGGATCAAGAGTATTTAAGAATTGTAACAGCTGACATTCTACAGTTCCTGTTTACACCTGTGGAATAGAGGTGTGAGAAGTAAATCTTTTGTGAGAAAAATAAACATAAGTACACGTGAATATCAAAATACCTTTACACGTCATTATGAGTTTTCTTTTAAAAACAACATGTTATTTGTGTCGGTTGGAGTATATTATTGAAATAAGAGATTTTTGAGAATCAAATCAATTCGTTTATTCGAACAAGAGTCCATATGGGTTAGTAGTGAGTACTTATAAAACTATGTTAGTACGACTTCAATTCAATATAATATATAATTTTATACAATTTTAATAATTCAATTTAATCGAATTTCTATGGCTTATTAACCAATACCGCCTTTGATACGATCATATGTTTTCTATGAATAAATCACTTCTAGGTACGGTATTCTTATTAATAGTGAACGATATAATATATATTATATTACAGAGGCTTCCACTAGAGCTATCAATAATGATATCAGTAATATGAATATCACAGTCATGATAAAGACAACTTCGATATGACCACAATTTGGAATTGCAAATGAGTTTTACTAAAACGTTGGTGTTCAATGCAGCCTATACTATAAATATCCTTCTTCTATACTAATTACCCTTATTACATTTTAAAACCCTTCTCTACCGATTATATTTCAACACACGTCATCATTCCTTGCCAACCCTATCAAGTGAGAAACTGCAAAACACAAGTGTAACAAAATAATGGGCAAGCTGGTATCGCTGCACGCCGACGACGTGTCACGCCGTGACACAAACACGTTGCGAGCGTGACGGTGGGTACTTGAAACATTGCCTAATGTTGCAGTGTGGTCCAAGGTGGGAGTGAAATAAGGGAAGGAGGCGATTTGAAAATATAGAAAAAGACACATGACATCGGCGTGTAAACAGCGTGATACGCTGATACGTGACAATATCAAAAAACTGTACTATAGCACGTTTTTTTTTTTAAATTGTCTAATTTCAAAGGTGAGGGAGACCGAAAGGCGATAAAAGGTACCTATTCATCATTTATGTCTTTGTTTCTGTAATGACTGCGGGAAGGCACTTCGTGGCTATAAACTGGATCGGGTGTTTTGTCATTGTAGTGACAAATGCTCTAAGAAGAATAAGTAATAGAATCCCTCACAAAATAGTGAATAAGTAACAAGAAGCTTAACTCAATGTACTTAGAACAAAAAGTCCATTAACAAATTTTATTTAATTTTCGCTTTCGCTTATGCCTTGTAGCGCTAAACCCATGTAACAGAATACGAATAACTCTAAGAAACAGATAGCTCTAATAAACACACAATTTGAACGTACACTCGAGGACACAACTGACGAGCAATTGGACAGGTGACGGAGTTAATTGATGACGACTGTACGTGCGTGCACTGTGAAATACCTATACATGGGTACCGAGAGCGCGTAGTACTTTAGGGGTAATGAGGTTTAGGTTATAGGCAATAGAAATATCATGATGTTGCATCGTATAGCATATACAATACTTCTTCTTAACCGACGTGTTTTTAGGGTTCCGTACCTCAAAAGGTAAAAACGGAACCCTTATAGGATCACTTTGTTGTCCGTCTGTCTGTCTGTCAAGACCTTTTTTCTCAGGAACGCGTGGAGGTATCAAGCTGAAATTCATATCAAATACTCAAGTCTATGGTCTCTTGGAGCTGTGAAAAAATCAAACTTCTAAGTCAACGCGATCAAAAGATACTCCCGTTTATGCCGCAAATTTTCGACACTCGCAAGGGAATCAAAACCTACAGGGTACTTCCCGTGAACTCAGAATCTTGAAATTTGGTATGAAGCAACGTCTTATAGCAGAGATATAGGAAAAATTGCGAAAAGTATACATTTTTAGTTATATCATATAATAAAAATATTTTTAATAATTTTACGGAACCCTCGGTGCGCGAGTCTGACTCGCACTTGGCCGGTTTTTTTTTAGTAGCCTGTACTGTCCCACTGCTACACAGCACAGGCCTTCCCCAATTCCTTCCATGTGCTCTTTTCCCGTGCACCTCGAACGAGCCCACGCTCTACGCGTCTAGATCGTCTCGCCACCTCTTTCTGGACCAGCCTCGGTGGCGCCGTCCGTCTTCGCGCAAACATCGTGTGGAGACTTTTGCCCAGCTTTCATCGTGCATGCGGCGGACGTGACCCGCCCAATCCCATTTAGGCCTTTTTGCCAACGTCCACTATGCCCGTTTTGGAACACAGCGCGGTGTTCCGAAGTCTGTCTTGTCTCTTGACAACCAGAACGCTCCATATTGCCCTTTGGCAAACTCCAACGCGGAACTTCTGATCCTCGATGACGACTTAATAAAGGAGGAAGAATAACTCTAGCTTCAGAAGTCGGTGGCAAAAAAACTGAATCAAACAAACAAAAGTCAACGACTTTTTGTTTTTTTTTTAAGTCGGTTTTAGACTTTGCAAATATTTTTTTAAGTACGCAAGTCTATTTTCAACAGTGGACATTGCCTTCTCCATATTACCATTTGACGTTGAAAGCTAAGGGCTGCGAATGAATCAAGAAAGTGATTTCTTCAAATTACACTTAAAATGAGGACTTTTACATACGTCTTATGTCTCAAAATAAATCTTCTTAGTTACTTTTTTGTAATATACCTATATCGTTGCTAGCCCATATTGTCCCACTGCTGTGCAAAAGCCCTCCCTCCATTCCCTCCAACGGTCACGGTCTGTGCTACTACTTTCCAATTCTCAAGGAAGACATCGAGTTCAACCCTCCATCTCCTTCGTGGTCTGCCGCGACCCCGTATCACTGTTTCAGGGCACTAATCCTGAGCTTATAATATACCTAGTTTTTTTATTAGCCTGTTTGAGTGTCCCAATACTGGGCAATAATATATGTATAATAATATACCTGTATCTAACCTTTATCATATAATATATTTATTGTAAATAAACTTTTCTCGGGCCTCAATCTCACCTCGCCTGTACGTTCTACAAAAGATACAATATAAAACCTCCCCCACCTGTAACTTAACCCACCGCATCCCCAATGTAAAGCGATATTACTCTTCAAATAACTCTTAGTAACACTTCTCAATATACACCATTTTATCCGCCGCCTCCCGCTTACAAATTAGAGTGGTGACAAGGAATTTAATTGGCGCTGAACGTACGCGCACCTCTAGTTTTCGATTGCTTGAGATATGTTTATTGCTCTAGTGTTTAGTGCACCTCTTAAACTGTTTAATAAAGCTGGGAATACGCAGGGGTGGTGATGGTGGAGGGTATGATGTGGAGCTATTTCCATTTGCTTGTGGTTACGTGTTAAGCGTAAATTCCTGGAATTACTTCGGAACTTACTTGGAATTATTATTACTAGTTCTAGTGTTGTATTCTAGATTCTAGTTTTATGTTATGGGTTAATTGTTAGTTGATTGCTTTATAACCGTTTATGTGCCGTACCAATTTAGTATACTTCACACCTTCGTGAAAGATAAAAAAGTTAAGAAACAAAAAAAATATTTTGAATTTTAAACAAAGTGGAATAAGTACCATTAGTCCTTAATGTAGAAATCCAATATTAGTTTTCAAACTGTCATGGTCAGTAACATTATAATTAACACTAATCACCCACCCGCAATAACTTTAGTTTATCCGTGATCATCTTGCTTCCAACAGCGCCGAAACATCGGGAACTCAAAACAAACAGTGGACAAGGTAAATATCCCGTTTCTATTGTTAATTATATATCCAATAATGTCTTTCAATCCGTTTTCTGTTGCCATGGCTTTCAGCAAGGATGAAGCTAAACTGCAGGCTTATGGTGTATAGTTTAGTTGCAGCAGAGTATAGAGACTCAGGTGGTGATCCGGTGGTATCTCCCTTACGAGTTGTATGTCGTGCATGCAAACCCAAACATACACTTAACATAACATAACGCCTGTAATACCCGAAAGATTAAGCAGAGGTATACCTAATAGTACACCCACATTTCGCCAGTTATGTTTTAAGTCCCTTGTAATAGGGGGCCAGCTTGCCATCAACCGGGTACTAATCCAGACTCCGTAGCTGCTACTGGCAAATTCCTGAAGAAAAACTCAATAATACTTTGCAGGACCATGATGCAGCAGTCGCCACTCGACCAATGGGGCAAAGAAAAACATCTTCGAAAGACTTTTCAAATACGACCAACTTTTTCAAACAAGTTCAAGTCTCCGTACTATGAATATTGCACACCGGTAACGTTCGAGCTTGTATGTACAAGTTACAAAGTTCCTCGGTCTATGTTATGTAGCGTCGGTTACAAAGTTTCAACTACAAATAGGAGTGTTTGGTCTGCGTTTAGGTTTTATTTAAACAATTTCTAAGTTATCTTAGAAAGTTTCATATTTTTGTTTGAGAAGATTGTATCGGAAAGACAGAAAGTAAAGCTGCGTTCTCTACTAATAAAAAATCTTATAAACTTGGATGAATTAAATGTTATACTGACGTTTGTCGGTAATTCGCCACGTACCTGATTTTCTTATAAAACTTTGTCTAATAATCATGGCTAAATATAACAGCCACACAGATCGATCTTCAAGATTAGCCTTTGCCAGGGTTCGTCTGTGGATGGGTGACCATCCATTACATCCCGAGTTTCCTCCGTGTCTCGGAAATGCAAAGGAAATAAGCAGAGGCAGACCAGTAGCACAGTGGGAGGACGAGATTATAGGAACAGCTGAAATTGGAGTCAAATAACTAAAGACAGACATGGGTAGCTTTGGAGGAGGTGTTCACCCACACTGAGGTTCTATTCTGGGGGATTACTAACAAAACTAACAACTACATTTGATACAAGAAACTAACCCTCTAACACATACCTACTAGAAATTAATTAATTAATTATTATTGTAAAACAAGCAAGGAATAAACAGGCTTTTTTTTAGCCTTCGCGTTCGTCTTTGATATCTCCTCTCGACGTTTTCAAACTACGTGTTAGTTGGCCACACCTTAAGGAACTAATACTTGGAACCGAAACAATAACTATATACCCCTTGTGTACTCTTTGGGGCGTCGTCAGTAAACAACCTGAGTATTACTTGCAGCATGCATACATTCATTGCTTACACTAGTACCAGTGGGACCTCGTCACTGTTTTAGATACACGAGTCACAAGCTTAAACATCACACCTGTATTCTCGGACGGCGTAGGCAGAAGTGTATAGCACCGGACACATACAAACATGTCTCGTTGGGTAAGTTGTAGTTACAAGAAATGGGAGGTAAACCTCGTTGGTCGAGTGGTCGTAAGCGCGACTGCTGTGCGTGAGGTTCCGGGTACAATTCACAAGTCGGACAAAGTTTTATTTTGTTTTTCCATCAGGAATTTCTCAGTAGCAGCCCCCTGTTACATGGGACTTTAAAATAACTAGCGAAATGTGGGAGTACTATTAGGTACGGCTCTGCCAAACATTTCGAGGATTATTGACGTGATCTTATGTTATGTAAATTGCAGGTAGCGTGCCTATAACCATATAACGAATTATATAAGATTATTTTCCCTTTATTCACATCTTTATACATCATTATTTTTAGGTCGTTCTGGAACCGAATACCATTAACTCGATCATCGAACTCGAAACGATTGGGACTATTTTTTTCAAAAAGTAACAATAAAAAAAACACGAAAGAATAAATTTAATTTTTTTTTGTGAAATAATGAGAATCGATCAATGAATGAATTTTTCAATGGGTATCGTTCGCATGTGTTGCCGATCGTGGATACGTTTTACACAGACATATGCATTTGAGTTCTCATTATTTCACAAAAAAAAACATTAAATTTATTCTTGCGTGTTTTTTTTATTGTTACTTTTTGAAAAAAATAGTCCCAATCGTTTCGAGTTCGATGATCGAGTTAATGGTATTCGGTTCCAGAACGACCTAAAAATAATGGTGTATATAAGTATATAAACTACATTTTAAATATTTCAATCTAACAATAAATAAAAATATTTAAAATAAAAATAAAATATTTTCTTTGAAATAATGTAAACGATAAGTCTATCAGAAATAATTTACATAATTATGTACATCAACAAAAATTTTAGCTACCTATGAGTTTCCATAAATGAAGTTACAGGTTCATTGACCTCAAGAGAGTTATAAATATCTTGATTTACATAAGGTCTAATTAAGGGATGGAATTTCACATTTCTCACTTCAAACAACCTTTCATCTCGCTAGCCTCACAATTTGTGTAAAAGAGATGATAATATTTAAATTTTCAGTTCTTTCTTCTTTATTGTGTGGTTCGTGCCTAACCTGCTGTCAGAGTTTTTATGCCGCCCATGGGCCTCTGACTTGGCTTTACATGACGTCGTGAAATATCTCACAAGCATGATGGTTTCCACATGATGTTTTCCTTCACCGAAGCAAGTGATAATTATACAATACGCACATGAATCCGAAAAATCAAAGGTTCGAACTTGAGACCTATGACTTAGTAGTCCGACGGTCACACCACTAGGCTATCGCTGGGCTGTTATTTTCAGTTTATGTCTGTACATTTATACTCACCTGCTTAGCCTTTTCCCAACTATGTTAGAGCCACCAGTGAAGCTGAATACAGTATTTTACATGGAGCGACTGCCTATCGGAACTCTTCTGGAAATACGATAACCCTTGGTAACATAAGTCGTCGGAATTTCAGGCTTCTGGCTATCGACAATAACTGTCAAAGATCTATAGATAAGATCCATTACCAACAGCTTAACGTGCTTTCCAAGGCACAAAGATAACTGAAGATATTATCTTAAATTTACAAATCTAGTAACATAAATTCGAATCAGTAAGTTCTCGAAAGTTGATTTAACTCTACTTTTAAAAAAAATTTGACAATATCTCCCATTTAGTGCTAGTAAAAAAATGCTGAAAATAATTTCTTCCAAATCACACAATCCTTTACAATTTTAGAAGCAGATTTAATTTATAATTCCTGAAACGGATACCTCGATTTTCGTACACAAAAAATTTCAACAATATTTTAGAAAATTCCGAAAAAAGTACACAACTACACCAACTATTTTTACCAGAAAACAAAATAAAAATTTCTAAGATAAGCTGAATTCTATATAACGAAGCTATTATTATAGTACAATGGTGCCTGTCACATGCAGACGTAAAGATCTCAGGAGACCTCTTATTTGTTGTGGAAATAGAGGAGGAACAAATATAGGACAACGAGGTATTATTAAAGTTGGACCTCCTTTGAGAACCCGAATTAGGTACATACCTGTGTTTGAAAACCTAATTGGCGTACAGAGTAGTCTGTGGTAAGATTTCTATAATACAAAAGATGTGTTGTTCTTAGATGATCGCTGGGGATTTTGTTCGTACTCAAAGACTTTTAAATCTAGTTATGACAGTAATAGTAGTGTACGAATGTAATCTACTTGCATGGTTACTATCGGTACGTGTCTTTAGTTGTTGTGACATTTTGCTTTAGACATGGGATGACATTTTATGTAATTTCATCTTAATTACTCTTTATTACTTTAAATTTACTACCTAGTCTAGTATTTACTGCCTTGGTCTAGTGGTTGCAAGTGCGACTGCTGAGCATGAGGTGTTGGGTTCGATTTCCGGGTCGGGCAAAATGTTATATGATTTTTCAGTCAGAAATTTCTTAGTAGCAGCCACGGAATCTGGATTTGTCCTATTACATGACACTTAAACATAACTGGTGAAATGTGGAAGTACTATTTGGTATACCTCTGCCTAACCCTTCAGGTATTACAGGCGTGATGTTATGTTACTTGAAATTTCTTGCTAAAAGATGAGATTCAAAACTTTTGGTTCAATAAACACAAAAGACTGCCCCGAAACACTCTCCCTTCACCATTATCTAGTGTTTCATCTTAGCAGAAGAAGTCCATCTGTTAAGTTAGAAGTTCTATCTACAAATAAGATGTCAAAATCAATATTTCTACCTTCAAAAATGAAACCATCATGATATTACATCTGTTATTAAAATAAAAATCGTATCTTCCGAAGTTTCCTTTGAAGATATTAACAACACCATGCTATAGTGAGATCCTCTTTTTTTTTTTTTTTTTTTTTTTTTTTTTTTTTTTTTTTTTTTTTTTTTTTTTTGGGGGGTGAGAAATCATCAAATGACTCCTCCCGCTCTGGGCGGAGCGGAAGGGAGTGTCAGACTCTTACTGACTAAAAAACACCCATGTTCCTTCATTGGCCCTTTATGTTCCAGGGCCGCGGTATCTCTTTCGAACAGTCCCGCAGCCCTGGCAGGCACCGGCCCTTGCGGGCCCCTCCCGTTTGCTGACAACTCTTTGAGGCGCGCGTGGAACACGAACGCGCCGTCGACACGGCCTGCCCGTCGTCATACGACGGACGGACGGCGAGCTAGCCCATTACTCGCCGTCCACAGGCCCGCGCCTACGGTGGCCGAGAGCCATCACGGCGTGGCCCCCGACGCCCGGTGCTTCTCCCGCGGCGGCTGGGACGTGAGGAGGTTCTCTCCCTCTCACGTTCCGCCGCCTCCTTCGCTAGCATGACTGCTTCGCAGAAGGAGGCGACGGCTTCCCATTCCCTCTCGCCCCGGACCATGGCTTGAACCAGGGCCGGAATAGTGAGATCCTCTGATGCGACAAAACGTTCTAGTACATGGCAATCAGTTAATGGACACCAAGGATTTAAACGTGGGGGATGCGGCAAAGACACCCGGGGTAAGTGTAGGATTTTTTTAAATATTTCGTGTAATATTTTTGGGGTTTAATAAAGAAGATTGTAGAAAAAATATGATTTGTGTACTTTCAATATTCCGGCATTACTGTAAATGTGATTATTTCGTGTCGAAGAACGACAGTTGTGTTTGATTAGAATTTATGGATAACTAGCTTTTGCCTGCGTTTTTGCTCGCGTTAATTTAGAATTTGGCAATTAAACTCTTAACACACTACTAAAGCTTCTCAAATAATATGATTCAATCATGATTCGAAAGACACGTGGCGTCCTCTATTATATCATAAGAACGTACATTTTTCGGTACCCTATGTCCGTTTCTGTACACCTGACAACGTATATGCAAAATTTCAGGATGATCGTTTCAGTGGTTTAGGAGTTAAAAGATAACAAACAAACAAACTTACTTTGCTAACCAGGTCGTCAATTACTGGTATTCAGCTGCAATTGCTGTAACGCGAATGGATAACATAGGACATAAGAGAAATCTGAAAGTGTCGCCGCCGTTGACTGAAAAGTTGTGTGGTAATCGGTTGTCGTAGTATGGACATGTGTAGCGGAGGAATGAGGAAAATGTAGTGATGTAAGTTTTGAGTATGAATTTTGATTGTTATAAGAGTAGCAAAGACCAAAGAAACGATGGATGGACTGTGTGAATGATGATATGGCTAGAAATGAGGTGACTGCTGAGATGACGAGGAATAGAGAAGTATGGAAGAAGAAAACATGCTGCACCGACCTCAAATAAATTGGGATGGGCAGGAGAATGTGATGACTAGTCTGGAATCCTAGATTCCTAACTCAACATAGTTGGGAAAAGGCTTGGCAGATGATGATGATGTCTATTTTTGCTAAACAACGAATTTCCCTGGCTTTGTTGCTTCCCATTTTTTTAAACTAGTGTCTTCACTCATTTTAATTCTTCGGTAAAACTTATTCGTTCCTTTTCTCTTAAAACCGTCTGAGACTATCCCAAAGTTCAAGGTCCCTTTATTGAAGCCATTTCTCCAGAGTGGCCTTTTAGGGAAGAGCCATACAGATTTGAGTGAACCCGTCCGGACGGTGGGTAGGCATGAATTACTCATCGTGAGCCTCAACCCTATCTTAGGGAGTTCAATGACTCGACACGACATTTTACCACATTTTATATTCATTTTCTTAACAGACTCTGTACAAAAAAAGCTTGGGTATTAATTAGGAATTCAGACAAATAGGTGAAAAAACACTTTCTACTGAAATTTAATCACAAATCTATGTTTTCGGCCAAACTCTCCTGCTTTTGTCTGGACTGCAAGTCGTTTACATGAACGGAGATGTTCTGCATGATGCAACATTGCCACGAAGTCACTCTGTATTCTCTTTTATCGGTACCCCTTACTAATTTCGGACTCGAACTAAACATATTTGTTTCACAAAAACATGGACAGTCAAAAACGTGAATGCATAACCTAACATCGAGGCTGTTTTCCTGAAAGGTTAGGCAGAAGTATACTCACATTCTGCCAGTTGTATTACAAGACCATAAAAAAGAGGGCGAGCCTATTGATATCAACTGGGTACAAATCCAGAGGCCAGCTGCAGAGAAGTACCAAACAGAAAATTCAACACTAAAAAAAATACAAAATAGAACTGTTTAAAAACACAGTTCTCCAGTAACCGTTTCTGTTTAACTTAATACTTTATCACAGTAAGTGGAGTTCCAAACGGGTCCCGGTGCAGTGTCGCCTCAACTATTTATGGCGTCGATTTAGAGATCGTAACACTGACAAGGCACCTCTGAATTACGATACTACAACAATAGTGTTTTACAAAGAAACCTTGTGTTCTGTTGGGCTGACTTCATAGTAGGTTATGTACTATGGTGGGAATGTATTAACTGTTATACTGTGGCTACTTCCTTAAACCAATTGTGATAATTGTTTTTGACAAATATTGTAAAACATATCTTGTTCACTAATTTACTTCCTTTATTTATTTCTATACACATTCATTACATTTTTTGTTTCAATATTACAATCTAAAATAATATAAAAAATTGTAGCCGACCGGTATCGGTAGGGTCTTAGCTACTGGCGCTCAGGACTTTAGAGAAAGGAACGTCCTAGCAATACGAGCCGTGTCCAGGAGTACCGCTTCCTTAATCAAGCCCTTGTTCCAGCAGCCTAACGAGAGCCTCCTCAGGTATTGGTCGAGGCTCTTGGCAATTAAACCGTTGGCTGAAACGACTATCGGCACAATGATCACTGCGATATTGTTATAAAATGTTTAAATGTTGACAAAAAAATCTTAAACATAACTTGCGGAAATGTGGGTGTATTATGGTGTACCTCTGCCTACCCCTTCGGGAAACAACAGGCGTGATGTCTAAACCACTTATTTTCGGCCAACACAATTATTTTTAGTACAGGTTTAATGCCTTGGTATAAACGCAGGATAGGATACATCTAAAACCTGAGTATCTTTCTATCAAAATCACAAAAAGTTAATCACTATCTGATTTATTCTACACCTGTGCCTACCCCACCTAAGAAAAAGGTATATACAGTAGTCTACAAAATACAGCTCAACTAGACATTCTAGCCAAGCTGCATTTCAACAATAGCCTCACCACTAACACAAACGAGGACGGTCGTGAACATAGTCCGAAGTAAAGTCCAGAAATAGTTGCAAGCTGTCGGGCAGCCGCCAGCCCACGACGCAAACACGAAGGAGTGAATACTAACTCAGTATAAACACATTACTTCTAGTTTGACACTTACAAATTAGACGGAGTAGTTGCTAATGCTCTCTATTTGTCTTGTCGACGTTGTGTACACCTAACAATTTGGAGGAGTGACTGAGGTACGGTACTTGCAGCAGAGATCGTGTTGCTGTTTTGAAAATTTGTGTGGGAATTGGCTGTTGCTGGTATGTGAGGAATGAGGAAAGTCTCGTGAGCATAGTTTTGAGTATGACATAACATCACGCCGGTAATCTCCGCAGGGTTAGGCAGAGGTGTACCCAATAGTACACCCACATTTCTCCAGTTATGTTTTAAGTCCCACGTAATAGGAGGCAAGCCTATTGCCAACAACCGGGCACAGATCTGTCGCTGCTACTGAGAAATTACTGATGGAAAAACCCAATAACACTTTGTGTGACCCAGAAATCGAACCCAGGACCTCATGCTCAGCAGTCGCGCTGGCGAGCACTCAACCAACGAGGCAGTCAACGAGAAGTTTTGAGTATGAATGATGATATAAATATGCTAGCTATAAGAGTAGAGGAAGCCAAAAAAAATGTTGAATGGACTTTGTAAAGGATAATATGGCTAGAAAGGAGTCTACTGAGTTGACTTGTTTTTCTAGAGAAGTTTGGAAAAAAAAGACATGTCTCACGTCCCTAATAAATTGGAAATGAAAAACTGGATTGAGGTCAGTAGACTGGTAATTTTGTATAGCTAATTTGCCGATCACCATCACACATCAAAAACAAATCTAGTTTAACCAAATTAGTCTAACAAAACATGATATTTGATTTGTTATTAGTTTAAATTACAACCAAACATGTTAACATTTTAATTACCGCACACAATCATTCATCGCTAATTTATAATTCGTCAATATTGACACCCAACTCACAAAGGGGTATAAAGCCTAAATATCAACAGGAAACAGGACATAATTTAACAAAACAATTTACGGAAACGTCCATCATGGAAAACAATACACGTGCCTTCAAAACAAAAAACTCTGAACTCCCTGATATCTGTCAAAACAAAATCATGACCAAACAGAGCCGTCTAACTTGGGGGTTTCAAGTTAGACGGGTCTGTTTCCCTCGGCAGCTCTAAGAAACGTCATAAAACACTGCATTCATAATCCCAGCATTCCTAAGAGAGAAAAACGAAGTTGTTTACGAGTTAGAGAAGAAAGAACCAACGCACTTAGAATTAACTGAATTATGAATGAGTTAGCCCTTGATTCTGTATTCTGTTACATCTTTAGGGACTGATATTGAATAATGTTCAGCCGTTTTACCTATTGAGTTTGAACAAAGGCTATGGGTGACTTGTCGGGAATAGGTGCTTTTAGAAATTGGAGGAATCACAAGGACCGATCTCAATGCTAGAATGGAAGACTGTGAAGTTATCAGAAGAGGGATCGTTTTGTAAGCACCAGCTTTTATTATTTTTAACTAGCTTATGCCCGCGGCTTCGCCCGCGTGTAGTCTCATATTATAATACAGGGTGTAAGGGACAGCCCTCCGAAGACTTACAGGGTGCATTCAGCTCCTTATTCTGAATCATATTCCACCGGAAATTTTCTCCGGAAAATTTTCATTTTTTGCACCGGTCTTCGGCTAATATTTCTTTATTTCAATGTAAAATTACATTATCTGTACGCAGCACTCCGTTTATGTAAATAAAACACCGGGGAGGGCGGCCGAAGGCTTGCTGCGCTGCCGTTCGCTACGTGCGGTTTGCCACGGTAACGATACAGTGTGTGTGAGGTAATAAACAAATCAGGTTTATTGGATTCCCATGACGTTCCTGAAATAATTTCATGTACCGGTCATCTTAGTATGATGTACTGAACTCACCCTATCAGTTTGCGGAGGGCTGTCCCTTACACCCTGTATATTAGTCTATGGCGTATAGTTCGGTAACTGTCCCACGGTATCGTACTACAGATGTAAAAAAGTATCTTAAGTGTTAATCCAGGTTATAATCCGTGTGAGAAATTTCATCCAAATCCGGATGAAAGGTTTTGCGTGAAAGAGTAACAAACATTTTAGGCAGAGATGTACAAAATAGTTCACCCACATTTCGTCAGTTATGTTCTAAGTCCCGTGTAATAGGGGACGAGCCTATCGGTATCAACTGAACAGATAAGTGCAAAGTTTTCACTACCTCAAGATACTTAAATCATGTTGCCGTGTGAATCGTCCACTATACTAATAGTACATGATCAACAGCTGCGATCAACAGAATACTGTTGGAAAAACATACAATGACAACGTATTATTGTAAACTACGTTCTGCATTGTCAAAAATAATCTAGTTTAAGTCTTTTTATTAAATCTAAGTGATGAGTCAGTGGGTCAGGCCTCTCTCATACACTGTGTTCATGATCTGACTAGGCTTTTCCCAACTATGTTGCGGTCGGCTCTCATCCACCATTATTTTTAGGTCGTTCTGGAACCAAATACCATTAACTCGATCATCGAACTCGAAACGATTGGGACTATTTTTTTTCCAAAAAATAACAATAAAAAAAACACGAAAGAATTTTAATGTTTTTTTTTGTGAAATAATGAGAATCGATCGATGAATGAATTTTTCAATGGGTATCGTTCGCATGTGTTGCCGATCGTGGATACGTTTTACACACACATATGCATTTGAGTTCTCTTTATTTCACAAAAAAAAAACATTTAATTTATTCTTTCGTGTTTTTTTTTTATTGTTACTTTTTGAAAAAAATAGTCCCAATCGTTTCGAGTTCGATGATCGAGTTCATGGTATTCGGTTCCAGAACGACCTAAAAATAATGGTGTATAGTAGATTGTGGGTTCAAATCCAGGCTAGTACCAAAGATATCAATTCACATCAGTACAAATTCACTGATATTATTATAATTTTAATATTTGTCTTATTAAATACATATTACACATACTTGCCTTAAAGAAGAAGATCCTTATACTCAGAAAAAAACGAGAAATCAAACTAATAGTAAAATAAAACCACCGATCGGACCATGTAGCTGAAGCAACTTTAAAAGTCAAACAATTGTAGAACAGTAACATTGAAAAGATTCAATTAGACGCAGCCGGGGCCAAGTCTAGGATTCTAGATTGGTCTAGACAAATAAGGAAGCTGGGGCTATCAGGAAAACCTTTATACGATACGGTACGTAATCTTGACACAATTTGTCTTTTAGTTAACATTGGGCAGACTGCGGGAGATTCTGTACAGTCTTAATATTGTAGTTTTAAATCGAGATGCGCAAATGATAGCGTGATGGTTAACAGGGTAGAGTGAGGGAAAAATACGAGGGCAATCCTAGAAGTACCCGGCCTAACTAAGAAAACCTCATTCTTCTACTTAGTCCCCTTTTAACTCAATGTACATTTTCGAAAACTCGACTTTATTGGTCTGAATTTTCGTCTAAAACTCGACTGAAACATCATCACTACTCTATTTTGTTCCATTTTGACGAAGCGAGAGCCATTTTGGGCACTGCTTTTTTCTTGTCCAGGTTTTTGGTAAAGATACGATTCATTTCATCGGTTTGATCTGCTTGTTCGCGCAATTGACGGTAATCCTATAAAAAAATGAAGACCGACAATTTAGCGAAACGATAATTCCAGTGTGTTATAAATTATTCATAAGAAACAGATTTCGAGCAAAATTAGATAAGACTCCACGAAATAAGACTCAAAACTTATTTCTCAAACACAACAGTTCCTTGACCTGGCCACCACCGCTTTCTTAAAGGTCATCAACTCGCCTTACATCTAGGACTAAGAAAAGATTCTGTGTGAACGTCCATCTAAAAACAATAAACTCTTAATTACGGGACAAATGTGACGTCACACAGGCCACGACTGCTTGACTGGTGTCAAATACCACAAATAAATATGAACAGAAGGCTTGCTACATAATATAAAAAAAACATGTTTATCGGCGCACATCGTCGTCACCAAGGTAGGCCCGAGAAACGCTGGACTTGTTCCTGACTGATTGGACAGAGAAGTTAAAACACTGGGAAAGTTGGAAGGGAGTGGGGGAGGCCTGTACCCGGCTGTGGGACAGAACCGGCTGATGAAAATAAAAAACCAGCGCGATCATCATACAATGTTCAAGGATCTTTTGGTACAGAAATAACTACGCCCTGCTTATTCAATCATCAACATTTCAGCCTAGAATAACCCACTGCTAATATAGGCATTTCCTTTCTTCTAACATATTTCCCGGTGCTTTTTAATAATACCATTCACAAAAACATTGCACGATTTTTGTCGCCTGTAAACGCATAATTACTGCGATGTTTAAAAATCTCAGTCGGAAGTGCACTGGCCCACGAGCACTCCTAAGTTTACAGACTTAGCAAAATTTAAAAGCGATCAATTTCGCGAGAAATCAAGCCTATTGCATAATAATAAGGGTTCCAAAATACCACGTTTGTAACAACATAAAATTACAGAAGTAGAAAATCACTTTTAAAAATTGCTACTTACGTGTTTTCATCATAAGGCTTGTGAGTGGACGAGAAATGTGTCTATGTGGGCTTATGCTTTTTGGCTCGTTGTACAGAGTCAATCTTCTGTCCTATTTATTTGGTGTTATATACCTCTCGACTAAAGGCTAACTATTAAGTTAAGTGCTTTCTTATGTCTGTCAGTAAAGTAAGAAAGAATTTACTATTTTTGGTACAATGTATTATTAGATATTTGATGAAATGAAAACAGAAGCTGGTTTTGTTCGGATAAAGTTTAGTTATAGTTTATTGACTTTTATTTTCTTGACCGTGTTTTTTGACATAGTTTTTAAACTTCGCCAACTTTGTACCAGTCTTAAACCTATGTGGAAATATTGTATATGTAGTAATTCTGAACCACTTTCTGACTGATAAAGATAATTGTGTTTTTTCCAAGATTCTTTATTTTCATGAAGTATGTCATTCTATCTCATAAGTTTTTACTATGGCAGAGTGAAAAATTGTGATTGAAACAGGTGTTTCTTAAATATACTACGACTTTTTATAAGTGCCCATGTAGGCCCATGTGAAATAAAATATTTTGACGTACTTGATTCGTTTTGAATGCAAAAAAAATGTGTTGACTTTTAGCATTTAAAACGAAACAAGTACGTCAACCACAAACTTCCCCCACATACTAAGGGAAGTAAGCTAAATTCAGCTTTCCAAGAAACTCTTACTCTCACTCAGAACACAAAGCTAAGTTGCTTTGTGTTCTATCTTCATCCACACACAACAAATCTCTCACGTACTCTACTCCGAAGAGAGTGGCCTATAGGACACGGACTAATAACAATTACTGGGTAGCAGGTAACACAGAGAAGCAACCACTAACAGAGCATCAGGCTTCGGACCATCGTGTAGTCTCGTGTTTGTTCTTCGGCCGATAACCGCAGGTGAGATAGGAAAGAATAGAAGGTTCACTTTGGAATAGACATCCCAATGACACTTAGAAATAATCACTAAAAATAAATAGATATATTTTTGTTATAAGTTTGAAGTTAAATTTCCTTGTTTTGTATTTTCTACACACTGTGTCTACATTTCTAATCCATCTTTCCTCTCGCAATTCTGCTGGAAGAAATTTCTTATGAAATAAGCAGTACCTTTGTGCTCTTGTATGTTAATATATTGTCCTGTTAAGTATCGGTGTGTACATAAATAAATAAATATTACTTTTAAAAAGGAAAAGAAGAAGCACACCAAGTACATTACGTATACGGTGTTTCTATTCTCAATTATATTTATTAACGACATTAGAATGCGTTTATAGAACCGAGCAGTAACGTCAACTTATATCAATCACGTGGCAATTCTTTATATGTTGCGACTTTTTAGTAGGTATGTGTAGCCAAGTAAGAGCCCAATGAGTGGCATAAACAACAGCAACTTTCATTGATTGTCCGGCTACTTTCGCCCATAGATAAACATTGTATACCTTACAGACTATAATAAAACACAATTGGAGTTAGTAAATAGACCCTTAAAACTATGATAGTAAATACTCTGACACCAGGTTAGGCACTAACACCACGGTAAAGAAGAAGATGGCGCAATTTTACGCTGCTTGATATCTTTTGGACTACTCATGAATCCCTCATTAATACGAAACACTTAACTGACACCACGGCATGTTCTTTTTACCATCCTGTATGTATGTTTGTTCCTTTTTGGCACTCTAGAGACCAAACGCGTGGGCCGATTCTAATCATTCTTACGTCAATCGATTTGTCTTGATCTTGCAAGTGTCATTATCGAAATGACAGTAATCAAAATTCAATATGGCGAAAACCAGTCGCCATATTATGAAAAATAAAAATTCAACAAACTATGTTTAGTGGGGTATCATTGAAGGTATTTATAATAATTATAAGGTTTCTCGTATTATTTTTCATTTTGAATGCCCAAACGATTTAAAGTTGGTTTTTCGAAATGACAAATCATATAAAAGTTAAAAAATCAAGAAATTTCATGCAGACACAAAAAACGAAGGCTGTTATATTTGTTCGTTTACCCAGTATTTGTAACGTAAACCTTCTGTCATAATTCGTTCAGTTTAAACCAGTGGGCAGTCCTGACATCAGTGTGTACCTTACGTGACGCCCTCAAGATAAATTGAGCAGACAGTTCGTGAAGCGTGAAGTTTGGTCAACAGAACTAGGTTGAGTTCAGGTTGGAACCTTTGCTCAGCAACGTACCAGATTGAAAACAGTTTGAACGTAAGCCTGGCTTGGATTCGATCCAGTACAGGCTTGAACGTTTGATGACTAGTGATATTTTTTTAAGTAAGAAGGCTTTATACACAAACACATTTACAAGTCTACATATAAAAAAAAAAAAAAAAATATCTTGAGACAACCAACACACCGCCATCTGATCCCAAACTAGGCAGAGCCTGTACTATGGCAACCAGACAACTGATAAACATACTTATATATTTCTAAATACATACATATTATAGATACACACCCAGATACAGAACAAATAATCGTACTCATCGCACAAAGATTTGTCCTGTGTGGGAATCGAACCCACGACCTGCGTCCTAGCAGTCAGGGTCACTAACCACTAGACCAACAGGCCATTTGTTTTAATACATGACGTAGCTAATTTCAAACTAGCTACTCCGAGAAACACCAATCCAAACAAAGCGGTCACAATCACTTTAATCTACAGACATTGCATTTGTTAGATCACATTATGAGTCTACTAAGCAGTGAATCCAATTAAGTTCAAAATGGCCGCTCAGCAGTGGACATGATTAAGTACAAACAGGTGATATTTGGGAACATGGTCGACGAAAATACTAAGAATTCTAAAAGGGGTGAACTGAATCTGTGTAGCGTGTGTCGAGGTTACTGTGACGGATATGTTTCCAAGAAACAAAATGTTGTTATAAACGATTATTAAGTCAGTACTCTGTGGTTCCCTGGAGGGTAAGCAGAGGAGGTATGCCCGCATTTCACCGGTTCACAAATTCAGACCCCAAGCTACTTCTGAGAAGCACGTAATCGAATATCTCATCTTCCAATTTATAACCCAAACTCACACCCTCATGCTCTTGCGACAACTACACTAACGAGCCAGGCTTTCTATAAATTAATTCTTTATCACAAATCCAAAAACTCTGACCAAAGATTACCCATAACACAACTCCCGAACACAAAAATGACACTAGAACCATGTACTATTCACAATATAACTGAAACTTACCTGTCCCAGTCCACCAGGGTATCGTAAAAATGTCCCTGGCTATTATAAATCCACGAGTATAAGACTGCGTATTGTACTGATTAATATTTGTGTATTGTTTTTCGTAACATCAAGTCTGTAATTCCAGATGGGTTAGGCAGAAGTGTACTCATATTTCGCCAGCTTAAGTCCCATGTAATGACTGGCCTGTTGGTCTAGTGGTTAGTGGCCCTGACTGATAGGACGGAGGTCGTGGGTTCGATTCCCACACAGGACAAATCTTTATGCGATGAGTACGATTATTTGTTCTGTATCTAGGTGTGTAATTTATCTATAATATGTATGTATTTAGAAATATATAAGTATGTTTATCAGTTGTCTGGTTGCCATAGTACAGGCTCTGCCTAGTTTGGGACCAGATGGCGGTGTGTTGGTTGTCCCAAGATAATATTATTAATAAGGGGCGAGCCTATTGCCGTCAACCAAGCATAAATTCAGACTCCATGCTGCTACTGAGAATTCCTAACAGAAAATAATACAAATTCAAAACACTATGCCCGAACTGTAGATTGTATCCAGACCCTCATGCTCAGCAGTAAAGCTTGCGACCAATGGACCAACGCGCTAGTTTTTCTATAAATAACATAACAGAACATCACGGCTGTAATCTCCAGAGGGCTGGGCAGTTATATACCTAATAGTACACCTACACTTCGCCAGTTATGTCTTTCTATAAAAGAGAATTCTTGATTCTTGATTTTTCTTGCCCCTGAACAATTGACGCACTGTACACACCACCTGAACACAAAAATACCACTGGAAACTAGGAACATTTTACTATCCACATTGTTACTGAAAGCTACCTGCCCCAATCCACCGAGGTGTCATAAAAACGTCCCTGGCTACTATATATACGTTTGTTATATGGTCCCACATATCACGGCTGTAATCCCAGAAGGGTTAGGCAGAGGTGTACCTTAAAGCACACTCGCATTTCACCAGTTATGTTTAAGTCTCATGTAATAAGGGGCGAGCCTAATGGCATCAAGCGGGCACAAATCCAGACTCAGGGCTGCTACTGACAAATGTTAATGAAAAAACCCATCACCTCCTTTTCCCGACCAGGGAAAATAATTCATAACCTAATACTCAGCAGCAGGACTGCGACGACAACACGAATGGGGCAGCCTTAATAAATGATGTTTATTTTGCAAATAGATTTTTACAAACACTTTTACCCGTCCACTTCCTTTTGAACTAGATGAGGCCGGTGTTTCATACCTGACTACTCCGAGAAGAAACAGCCGAAACAAACTCAGAGGTCATAGTCTATTTTATGGTCCAGACATAATCTTGGTCAACTCACATGATGACTATGCAGATAAGTCCCTGAGATAGTCTTTTGCAGAAAGAACCACACAGATTTGAGTGGACCTGTCCAGCCAATGCAAGCATTGGTCAGTAAACGTGTATCCTTAATCTTGATCACAAATCCTTGACCACTGACACCCAAAACATAACACACTGAACACTAAAATGCCATCTAAAAATGACACTAGAAACTAGAAACAAAGTACTATCCACAATGTTACTGAAACTTACCTGTCCCCGTTCACCGGGGTGTCGTAAAAACGTCCCTGGCTATTATAAATCATATCTATTATGAGCGGATTGTGCGAAACTATGGGCTGTGAATTTAGTTCCGATGGTTATGAATACTGAAAGATATAGTGCTTGTTTGTAGTTTAGATATTGTGTGGAGTTTATTTCTGTTTTTAGGGAAAGAGGGTTGAAATGGAGAGAGGGGAGATTTTGGGTTTTTTGTAATAATAAAAGAGTAAATATTCTCTTTTTTGTTTTAAACTAACTGTTCCCCGCGATGTCACACGCTGCGCGGGTTGTAGCGTTATGTTATATAGCCTATAGCCTTCCTCGATAAATGGACTATCAAACACAAAAAGAATTATTCAATTCGAACCAGAAGTTCCTGAGATTAGCGCGTTAAAGCAAACAAACAAACAAACTCTTCAGCTTTATAATATTAATAATATATATAAGTATATAATAATAATGTATAGTATAGATTAAAAGTTGTAAAATATGGTTATTGGAATCGGACAGTTTTGTTCGTCATTTAAAAGTATTGGTGATGAAATAAATATCTGTTTGCATCCAATACCTACAACTTGTAAGGCCGACATCACTGGGTCTCTCTACTCTGCTGAAAATAAACTACAAGCTGATGACACCACAAGCTTGTAGTTTAATTAATTAAAAGATAAGATGTTCCAGTAAAAAAGGCAGCAATAGATTATTGTGTACATGAAAACAATAATTACTAATCCATATTTAATCAATGACAATTGGTATGTTAACTTGAAAAACTGACTAATTAGTCAATATTATGTAAATAAATAAACTAGTCATCATGCTTACCGAATGCCATGAAAACGGAAAAAGGAATAGCAGATATTATAGGTCTTTAAGTTATATAAAACTAAACATAATATTTTCAATTTTTATTAATAACAAATTAAAAATAATAATTTAATAATAAAAAATAATAATATAATTTTAATTTAATTTTTGCACAATTTACACATATTTTTTATTTACATTATTTTATCAGGCAAAATGTGTGCACACAGGTGTGTCCGAATCTATGACTTTGCAAAAAAACTGGCGAACTTACTAAGAACTGAGAGACCAATGAATTGAAACTCACAGGTTTTGAACTAATCTTACATCTCCACATAAATCTAGATTCAAGCTTGAAAAACCACTCTAGAAACAGACACATCTCTAACAATCTCAGACCAAACTGATTTTAACTCAATACGTGTATATTTATGGTTGAAACAGCTCACCGTGTAGGTTTTAAAATGTGTGTACCGAGTGTGACTTAGAAGACAAAGAGCTTAACAAAATATTTCCACCTAAATCTCTTGAGCAAAACCAAATACCCATAAACTAATAATAATGATACAGAAACTTATTCTGATAAAACTTATCCACGATAAGCTAAAGCCGACCTACTTATACCCCAGTACCATAGACAATAGACCAGGTATCAGTTCAATTACCTTCAACCACCAGAGACACAACTTTAGATGTAAACTTAATCATAAGCTATCAACGCGGTAAAATCTCTAAGGCATAAAGATAGCTGGGAAATATGGGCTTAATGTATATGGAAATAACAGCTTTAATCGTATTAGTAGACTTTGGTATGTAAGGTTGTATTACTACGTTAGTAAATCAACAAAGAGTTTCGTATTAGTGTTGGTTGAAAGAGATGGATGGTTGAAATTATCTGTTTCAAAGAATAATGAGTAGATATGGGTTAGAAGAAATACGTCATTACATACCATCACGCCTGTAATCCCAGAATAGTTAGGCAGAGGTGTACCTCACACCAACATTTCACTAGTTATGTTTTAAGTTCCATGTAATAGGGAACCTATTGCCATCAACCCGTACAAATCCAGACTTCGTGGCTGCTACTGAGAAATTCCTGATGTAAAAACCCCATAATACTTTGGGAATTGAACCCAGGACCTCATGCTCTATAGTCGCGCTTGCGACCACTCGAGCAACGAGGCCGTCGAGGCCGGTGAGGAAAAGGAATAACAGTTAAGCAATATGTCGCTGGCGCCATCTACAACTCCATATACAAACAAAACACATACTCAAGTTACAGCTACTTCTGAATAGTCAAAAACCAGCTACCTTCAGCCCAGCTACAGGCATAATAGCTGGGAAAGGACTATGGTTGCCCATTCCAAAGCGATTTCATGGAGAAGAATGTGCAAGAAACTCCATGGACGCCTTTTTGTAATCAAGTAAGGTATTACAATTAAGTTAGATAAACTCTGACACCAGGTTAGGCACTAGGCACTACCCACACGAGAAAGAAAGAAAGAACTTAGATGTTACCGAATCGCAAGACATACAACAGCTAGACAAAACCATTGAGCCGTAACTCATCAGACAAAATACCCTTTTAGAATGAGAAACTTTACACACTGTTACTCATGTCTCTATAATGGGTGTAAAAATACCCTTAACGAAGCCGAATGGCACTTGTTCTCCATTGACCATACCTGGAAACCTTCCAGTTACGGAGAAATTAGAAGTCAAAGTTCCAACTTTTTCACATTTTTTTTTATATTTTTTTTAAAGGTTAAAACTTTACATTAAATACTACCATGACCCGTTTACTATTTAATGCATCCATCAGCACAATATTTTGAGTGCGTTACATTGAGTTAAATATAACAACTTAGATCTTACTCATGTTTGACATACAAATAATTTTAGCAATTAATTTCTTTACCGTAATAAATGTATCATTTGGGTTCCCAAATTACGATGTTTTAGTATATCGTGCGTGAGTTATCCAGAATAATAAAATTACTTAAAATTACCCGTCCTTTCCTCGCAAGGTTTTCACTTGTTGACATAACATATATATTATTTTTTCCTAAAAATAAGTTTATCCGTAATAAAAAGCATCAAAAAGACCCAAAAAGATTTAATTAAACAAGTCTTCTAGAACTTGTCGTTTAATTTCAAATTTAATATCTCTGCCGTAAGCATCAAATTCCAATCTCTAGAATTCATGAATGAAAATGCTTTGTCCATAGCAAGGATGGGCTGGGACGGTTCGCTTTTAATGGTAACAGGATTATTTCAAGCAATGTCCATGCACTTAGCAAATAGCCGTGGAATATTACAAAGGACCTCAGACGCTTTCAAATATTCGCAGATCACGAGCTAAACTCACGTATTCTATGCAAATATTCTAGAAATTAGTGACTGAGTACATCTAGAAGATAATGGTGTGAGTATTGGTGATTTGATACACATCAATTCAGTAATTTGTTCTGACTAATACTTTTAATTCCGTCACCAAAATAGTGACCATTACAGAAAACTAGTTTATATCCGCGGCATCGCCTGCGTGGAGTTCGATAATTGTCCCAAGGGATCGTACTACAGGGATCAAAAGTAGCCTATGTGTTAATACAGGTTATAGACTATCTGTGTGCTAAATTTCACCCAATTCCTTTCCGTAGTCTTTGCGTGAAAGAGTAACAAACATCCATTCGACCATCCTTACAAACTTTCGCATTAATAAAATGTGAATGTTGAAAACAAACAATCACACACATCACATCGTGAGGAAACCAGCACGCCTGAGAGATATTTATCGACGGCATGTAAAGACAAGTCAATGGGCCAATGGGCGGCATAAAATCTCTAACACCAGGCTAACCACACGTTAAAGATGAAAGATACTTCCTCAATTCAAATGTATGGGTAATTAACTGCTTGTTGAAAACAAACAATTTTGCTATTGGTGATGAATCGGGAATGTGAATTTCAGAACGAAAATCATTTAAAGTAATCGGGATTTCTTGTGTGACGTAAAATTTAGAAACATTAAATAGGTCGTATCAAAACTATCTACCCACGCACTAGATCCTTTGTTATCTACCCACTACCAGCTTAAAACAAACAAAACTTAATCACGAAAATTATTTTTAGAAAACGCCTTATCTAACGAAATTAAATTTTCCTGTGTTCTGAGTTTCTTACGTAGAAATATATCATAGAAACTTATTAAAGCATTTTCAGTTTTAATTAAATACATTTTGAACATTTTACCTTTGAGTATCCCCGCCCTAAATTCTATGGGAATTAAATGGCGAAATGTGGGTGTAACATACCATTGCCTACTCTCTGCGTCAATATAGGCGTGATATTATTATATTTCAATTTAACTTAGACTATAGAGGATGCCATAATCATGATACTTATTAATTTCTTGAGACTTGTCTCATTAAATCTCTTTGCAATTATTTTGAAAGGACGAAATGATCATAAACTAACCGTTTTTAGATAAAAATAATTACTAAACGCAATGTCTTTTTCTGCCTGTCTTGAATTCGTTGCTTTTTACTCGAAAACCGAAAATCCGATTTACAAGGTTTTTTTACGTATAGAAATATTTTCTGGTTTCATGGTGTCGCAAAATATCCAACATAGTGCATTTATGGTATATTTATTATCACTAATATTTTCTCAAATCTGATTAAACTAGCAAAACTCGACTATATAATTATAGAGAGTTGAGAAAATCCCTAAGTCCTATAGACATATCTTATCGCGATATAAACGAAATAAAATCCTAACAAAATGACAATATATAAAGAGCCTAATTCACTTGAATGTTTGTCCTTTATTTCCTTGTATTATCACAAGGAAAAAAGTATCTGCAATATCATAAATCTGTAGAGGTTTTCTTATACTATAGGTGTGTACACGCTTCCTTATTGAGCCAGAAAATGTATACAGAAATCTGGATGGAGAAATATTAGGGCGCGGGGAAGTTGTGTTCAGAAATATATCGAAATGTATTGATTAGAGATTTTGTATGATTGGAGAATTTAATTGAAAATTCATTAATTTGAGTAAAGTGAATAATTTTATGAATGGTTGATAATAAACGCGGGAAGACTGAATCGTTTTAATATTAATCTCATTAAAAAATTGCCTCAAAATCACGCTTACCACACAAAAAGGCGAACTGAAAGAAATACCGCCAACACCACGAAGACACAATACATCACACTTTTAATAACAAATTTATACGTCTCGTCATAAAATCTCGTCCCCAATACGTAGACCTACTATATAGAAAGAATTTTCCTTATATCGTCATAGTAAATATCTGTTATTTACCTCAAAAGATTTCATCCGCACTCACACAACACTAGTTCACAATCACATCACTATTTGTGCGTTTATTTTTATACGCACATACACACAACAGTATTACAATGATACCCACACTTATTACATGTAATAATGCGTAATTTTTATTCAATAGAGAATTGTAATTCGTGCGGCGAGGGAGCGGCGTAGCGTGTGCTACGAGCTACGCGTCGGCTACGACTGGCGTAGACCCCACCCCGCACCGCGCTACGTCCCGTAGGCGCTACGAATCGCTGGGGATTATTTTGATATTATTTTTTTTTGTTTCGAATTGTTTTGCTGATAAAAATTCGGATCCATTTATTTGTTTCTCTGAATGTGATTTTGTATTTTAAATTGTTCTAAAATAGAATTTTGTTAGATAAACAAGCTTGTATCTGGGAGTCAATACATTATGTCCGCGGGCTGGGACTGATTTGAAATAAGGATAAAACGCCTCAATTTCATAGATTCTAATGTGTTCAAGGTTACGCGGGATTTCTTAGAGCTAATTATACCTTCTACACTATTCATATCCTTGTATTATTCACACATTTCCAAGCGTACTTACCCAAGAGTCTCAGATCATTAAAGCTATATTATTTAGCGACAGGTTATTGACTGATCGTTTATACGTCATAAATTCGCCTTTCTATTCTCTTACAACATTGTGAACGATGAGTGAGAATTTAAATTAAAAGATGGAATCAATTAATCGAAGAGTAATACAAAACAAAAATTGATTTGAAAATATATGATAATAGAGCTGAAAATCCAATAGTGCAGTTTTTTTTTTTATATTACACCGTGTCGCCTAGTGTTACTGAAAACGGTATTAATTTATTATTGACAAGAGTAAGATTATTATTATATTGCCATCACAACATAATATCACGCATGTAATCTCCGAATGGTTAGGCAGAGCCGTACCTAATAGTATACCCATATTTCGCTAGTTATGTTTAAGTCACATGTAATAGAGGGCGAGCCTATTGCCATCGACCGGATATAATTCCAGACTGCAAGACTGCTACTGAGAAATTCCTGATGGAGAAATCCAATAACGCTTTGCCCGACCTGGAAATCGAACCCAGGACCTCATGCTCAGCAGTCGCGCTTGCGACGACCAGACCAACGAGATCATTATTATAGTATGCTAGCTCAGTCAACGATTCTGAAATGAACCTACGTAATCCTACACTTGTTAATAATGACTTCATAGACAGATGGAGTTTGGGCGAGACATTCTAATGTTATTTTAGCAGACTTCAGATTTATTTCAATAAATAATTTTTAACTTTAAAACAAAGTTCTCTTCACCTACAGCGATGAAATAAGTAATCATCAAGCTTGCCCACTGAGTAGGCCATCGCTGGCCTTGTAATAAAATTGAAGCATAATTAGCCAAACCATGACAATGACACATCGATTGTATCTGACAGCTGTCAACATTCTGAGTAAACCTTCGTCATAAAAATGAACGGTAGAAACAAATGACAAGAGCGTTCAGAATACTGGATAAATGACACAAAACTGTTACTGGGCAACTATACCCAATACATTTGACACATAAAGCTCGAATAGGAGCAGTGGTAGCCAAGTGGTATCGGCCCCGTTGTAGGTTCATTCCCAGTCAGGCACTTTACTTCGAAACAACAAAACTGTCTGTAATCCCCGAAGGGTGAAGCAAAGGTGTACCTCATAGTACACTCACATTCAGCCAGTTATGTTTTAAGGAGTTACCTGAAATTCTCCCTTCCGAGTTTGTTACGCACTTTGTCTTTGAGAGTGACTCCACCTGCCCAACGCAACATGTGCATTTTCTCTAATTATCACTACATAGTATAAAACAAAGTCGCTTTCTCTGTCCCTATATCACTATGTATGCTTAAATCTTTAAAACTACGCAACGGATTTTGATGCGGTTTTTTTTATAGATAGAGTAATTCAAGAGGAAGGTTCATATGTATAATACATGCACCCGTGCGAAGCCGGGGCGGGTCGCTAGTAAAATAATAAAAAAAAACTGTTTAAGAAGTATCGAAAGAAATAACCGCATCCTAGGAACACTTTTACAGAAGTCAAATATGTTTAAAACTCGTCCGGCGTATTCTAATCAGTTAGTCGCGCTATCAGCTTATCGAATAGTTAGTTCTTACACCAATTGTGTATGTAATATACTATTTTACTTCAGTAGACACATAGGCACTACGTAAAGTACCTTGTTGCCGAAGGGAAGCTGGCAGGAATCGGCTTCTTAGGTGCCTTCGGGCCTGCACCAAGGTATTTGCGTATAGCTTCACAAATCTCATATCGACACATAAAACGAAGAAATCTACCATAAGTATGTAAGGATTGTAGCAGGGTACCCCCATGGGAAAAAAGCGTATATGTATGAATCTTACATATAAATCTTATTGTAAATGTGAAAGTTTGTGAGGATGGATGTTTGCTATTCTTTCACGCAAAAAGTCCTGAACGGATTTGGATGAAATTTGCCACAAAGATGGTTTATAAACTGGATCAACACATAAGATATTTTATGCCGATAATACGATCCCGTTGGACAATAATCGAACCCCATGCCGGCGAAGCCACAGGCATAAATAAGCTAGTCTATATATATTACATACAAATAAATAAAATTGACGTGTCTGTTTGTTATATCACAATAACAGCTTTTTACTGATTGCATATTAAAATATACATATACAGCACTTATAACAAAAAACACCGTTTTTCAGTTTTTGTCTGTCTGTCTGTTTGTTCCGGTTAATCTCCGAAACGGCTGGACCGATTTCGACGAAACTTTTACTGGCAGATAGATGATGTTATAAGGTCTAATATAAGTTACTTTTATTTTAGAAAAATTATGGCTCCGTGAAAAAACATGAAAATCCTTGAAATTGGTAACAAAACTCGATTAAAACAGGGAAGCAATATTTTCATAATAATTTCACACGAGCGAAGCAACGAAAGCAGCGACCTAACTGCTAATTAGCTCATTTATCAAATCTCAGTCCATGGCATGCTAAGACAGACCCCAGAGGCCTAATTGTGTGCTTTGTTTAAATAAATAGAAATTGTAATTTATAAAATAAATAATAAGGACGCGGGCATCAGCTAGTCTACAGTAAAACAACACAATCTTCAACGCTCAAAGTACTCCACCAGTTTATCTCCCATACTTTCCGTCACTCGTTACGAAACACAACATCACCCGTGCGCTGTAAACAGTTAACTTGAAACACTTCCTCCATGACAGTCTATAAAGTATTATATTAGAAACAAACACGGTCATGTACTACCAACATAAACTCAATGTCTACTTGTTTTCCGATCAGACATTTTACACAAACATTACCTACGATCAACATTGAACTTTCGCCTGTAGACGAGAAGATTGAAGTTTGAACGGGTTGTCTGCTCTTCATGCCCTCAGTTTATACGCAATTATATTTAGTATAAGTATCAAAACTATAGGAACGATGATATTTTACGACTGTTTGAAAATTATAGTATGGGAAGCGCTATGGAATAGTTTGATTCTATCAATCAAACTATTCCATTCTGTTTTCCATTGACAAGTTCCAAGATGGGTTATGACACTTTGTAGCAGTATTTTTTTGTATCAAAGAGAAGATGAGTCTTTTTAAATTAAAGTGATCTTTATCTACATTAAAATAAGGTTACTGTTTAGTTTCCGCGAGTGTTCTTTATTCCGTTTTCAAGAAGTTTGCTGTCTGAGGTGAAATAAGTGTGGACGCATAACATCACGCCTGTAATCCCCGAAGGGTTAGGCAGAGGTGTGCTAGTTCACCCACATTACACCAGTTATGTTTAAAATAAATCCAGACTCCGTGGCTGCTACTGAGAAATTTCTGATGGAAATACCCAATAACAATTTGTCCGACCCGGGAATCGAACCCAGGACCTCATGCTCCGCAGTCGCGATGGCGACCACTAGACTAAAGAGGCATACTGGAAAGAGAAAGAGAGAGATATAGAGAGAGTGTGTGTGATCTAGAGAGCCAGTGTGGAAAGTCTGTATCTAGAAAGAGTGTGTGTGATCTAGAGAGCCAGTGTGGACAGTCAGGAGCTATAGAGAAACGGAAACCCGACACTAGATGGGTAAGGAAAAGTAACTCTAATGACAACAGTATAAGGTTTAGTTTACATCATTAGGAGCCAGAGAGAAGCGGAGACCTGACACTAGATGGATAAGGAAAAGTAACTCTAATAACAACAGCATAAGGTTTACTTTACATCATTAGGAGCTAGAGAGAAGCGGAGACCTGACACTAGATGAGTAACGAAACATATTAATGTTGATGAACATATTTTGAAAATGAGCGTCTATTGTTTCACGAACTAATCTAAAATGGGCAGTGTTCATTGGGACGTCCTCACTCAAAAAAATGGAACTCGGGGTAATATCTAGGTTTGTAATGTGTGGACAACGTGCTCACTGCTCAAATGCTCATTATGCACGAATGCTCACCCACAATGTGGACACTTCTCTTTTCCAAAAAGTATTACGTAAATAAATTCGTTTGTCTGTGTATCCGCTTAACACTTTCCGATTGATTTTCGTATAGTGGGTATCTGATTATTTTTAATATCTCACACGTGCTCTCTTCGTTGGTGGTAAACCTTTTCGTCCGTTTTGTCTACGACTTACTTAGCAAATCCGACTACCACGAAAAAGTCTTTTCATTTTTCAGGTTAATTTATAGTCTATGGTACTCATAAATAACGTGACTTTCTATTGGTAATAGAATTCTCAAAATCGGTTCAGTAGATCCAGAGATTACCCCCTACAAACTCACAAACTTTACCTCTTTGTAATATTAGTATAGATTTATTAATGAACGCTTACGATTGTGACGCAAATTGACTACACTTCAACAAACTTATTTATGCAGGAGTCGAGTGGCGAAGGTTCCATAGAACTCGATTCCTACCAGCTTCTCTATGGAAAATGGCAGTCAGTATTCTATAGACAAATAATATAATCACATTAAAGATTATGTACTCCGGCTTACATCTTACAAAAATTTACTCTTCGCTACTGGTAACTACCCAACTATAATAATGCATTTTTTCTAGACTAGCAGCGCCATCTTGAACTTCAACTTGTTACTATTTAAGGGCGAGCTCCTCATACATACATGCTGTATAGCTATAGATATTTTTACAACCAATAAACTTCGTATCCTAAACTAAACGTTTTGGAACGTGAGCGTGCAGCGATAGCGTGCTAACGACTCGGTTAATGCAACGTGTTAGGTTTAAACATCGGAATTTATAACTACTATTATGTATATTCGAACCAGCTATAGTATGGTACAGGCAGCCTACATACAGATTTACTAATTGTAGGTATATGTATTATTCGCGTTATTCAACGAAATTTGACGTAGTTCCATCAATATGCTTACACTTGGCAACTGTTAAAAGGAGTTGGTTCCTATTGTATTAATTGTTTATGTGCATGTACGCACGACAATCAATCAGTTATGAAAAACCAAATTAAGCTGATCTCCATTGTACGGGAAGCTCATACAAAGCAAGATCAGGTTATACTGGATGTGTATAGCATGATGTGTCGCCATGTGTACAGATCACAATTTTCATAAGTTTAGTAACATAATATTTTGGAACATCTACTATTATGAAAAATACATCTTATCTCATAATTGCAATCTGATCTTCATAAGTGTATACAGTACATATTTATGCTTCTGATTGTACCTACGTACCGACGCTCACGCTGCAACGGATAATATTGAACCACTTGATGTAGTACTAATTATAATATCGAGAAAGTGGTTCCGCGATGCTTTATTGTCTGGTTCTACGAACTATTAGAGGTTCAGCTTGCAGGTTCAGAGCATAAAGGAAAATCAATGAATAACTGAACAATATTAACTCAAACCATAGAATAAAATAATGCAAGGTAACATTTAATTTGCTAGGGAAACTTCAGTTTTGATAACTTATTTTATTTTCTACTTTTCGTACTTATTGATTTTTATTAAAAACAGTATTTTACTTGGAGAGTAAAAAACTGTTTTTTTTTTGTAACCTTCACGTGATGGGTTTTGATAGGAAAACGCAATAAATCAATTTAAGAAAATAACAGATTTTTCTAAACTCATATTTATGTACATACGTATCGGCGGTCGTTGACATTGTAGTGGTTGTTAAAAGATAGGTACGTATCTTTCAGAAACTTCAGACAACCACGTGATACTTGTACTATTAATACCTGCTATCTCTATGTCATGGTAACACTATATTACATAGTTCGTATATTAATATGCGTCGATGTTATAGCTGTTATAATGTTGAGCAATAACTGCAAGTATTGCCGTCTCACTCCCGCTCAAAGTTCACACGGTCCTACCACCCTTGACGCGTGGTACAAGGTAAAAGTGGTAGCGGTTCGTGATTTTTGTGATATTGAGTTTTCGTAATACAAATTGGCTTTGTTTAAATATTTTTTCTTACTTGATTCTAAAATGATATTATCAGGCATAGTCCTAATCAAAGTGGTCGCATGACCTTATGACCGTTGCGTAATTTGATGCTCATTTATTCGGAAATCCGGAAAGTGCCCTCTGTTGGCGAAACCACGCGTTTGGATACGCCTAACAAAATAAACGTGATGAAAGCGAATTCATGCCGCCGATCACTTTGGATCAAACTCTAGTATAGCACAAAGTAGCCGTATTACCGTAATGCCGATTAATTACTTCTTGAGTATGCGATCCCATTTTTGTCCTTGATAAACGCGCGTTAATACTGCTAAAATCTGATTGCAAACTGGAAAAAAAACAAATAATTAAAAAAATTTAAAAACACGCCTGCCATATCAAAAAGTGAACTAAAAAATTAAAAACAAGTTACATGATTTTAGTATTGAATGGCCAAAAGGTAGGTACTAAATAGATTATATTATTTACTGTGCAATTAAAATGCCATTGTGCCCAGTAGTTGAAATATAGGGTATTCAGATCTATCTATTCAGATCATAGATCCGAATACCCTATATTTCACAGTTCGACCATTCGAGTATCCCTATATTTCACTATTCAAAATGAATGCTGCATTCAGATCGAAATGAGACATCTTTTCATAATTGTCTATTTAGAATACTCAATGATAGATTTCTTACATTTCTAATTATTTTCATTTTTCACTGAACTAAGTAATAGAATACAGGTCAGTTTATAGCTTAGACATTCACACTTCGATTTATAAGATTATTCCAGTAAATCATTTCAGTTTATTCCTCTGTAACCTCTTTATTTAATAATTATTCAAAATGCTCATTTCAGTTTATACCTCGTACTTTCAATCCAAGCCACTTGTAACCATCCTTTCTTCGTCAAGTCTTAAAATGGTCTAGTAACAATATTCTAGAGTTGCCTATTCAAAAACATTTTTTTTTTAATTAAAATCCTGTATAGTAGTAGTGTAGCATACTCATCAACTACATACGTTCGTGTGTGTAAATAAACAGAGCAGTTCAATATGAACTGCTCATTATAACAAGCTGTTCAGTATGAACTGCTCTATGAACTGCTCTCGATGTCGAACTATTACATGCGGTTGGCAGGCTGTTAACAGTTGTATTAATATTGTTAGTGTTTAAGTAATAAAACATATAGGTCAGGTTTAAATATTTATTTCTACATAATTATAAAAATATTATTTTGTACACATCATTTTATCAGTTTTAGGTACTGGTATAAAAGCAATGATACATTTCTTACATTACTATTATTTACATTTTCACAGAACTAAGTAATAGAATACAGGTAAATTTATAGCTTAGACATTCACACTTCGATTCATAAGTAGGTTTAACATTCTATATTCATTAATATCTACTAGGATCGTTTTTATCTTATCTTACTGACAAAACACTTTATTTTCTTCACACCATTTATTTAGGCAAAACACATTTTTTAAGGCACATATATTGGTGTGATGTAGACAACTTATAATCTCAGATGAATCTGAATAATTGCTATATAATGTTACCAAACTTGGACAGTTTTTACTTTCTAAATTGTATACATTATTAATTTGGAATATATCTTTTAACCATAACACTTTTTCGTTTCCTTTAGTAAATATAGATTTATTTTTAAAAAAATTGCCAAAGTTTGCTTTATAATTAAAATATGGTACAAAGCCTTCGTCCCAGTTTATTCCTCTGTTTTTTTCAATCCAAGCCACTTGTAACCGTTCTTTCTTCGTCAAATCATAAAATGGCCGTGGTGGTTTTATCAACAGTACTTGTATATGTCCTTTGTACATTATTGCTATTTCTTTTGGAATAAACTCGTTTCCTTCACTCTTAAACCCTTGAACATCTACGATGACATTCATGATAGTTTTCTCACAATATTACTTAATGGCTTGTATTCGAACAGTCGATCGTTTATTATTAAACAATAGGCAGTTGTATTATCTTGAATATCTTCAGAGCATTCAATTTCTAATCGCACGTCAACTGGTCCAGTTTTAAGTGAATCGTTTTGTCTTGAACAGTCAATCACAAAAAGTGGAGCAATTTCTTTAAACTGGTTTAAGCTAAGCAATGGATCAATGCCTAAGTTGTAATACGACTGACGAAAATTAGCATACATTTCATATAATATACTAAATTTACCTTCATCAAATTTCAAATTAAGTGAGTCATACGGATAGTATTGAGAATTCAAATATAATTTAATATTGTTTACATTGCAGTGATCAAATATCGAAGAACTTCTAGTTTTATTATTTTTTCGAGCTGTTTGCAAACCAAATATAACAAACCTCGGTTTTTCTAGCTGGGAAGTTGTCTTTACTGACCAGGAATGTTTCGTTGTTTTTGGTAGTAATGGATATTCATACAAATCCCAATTTCTAAATGCTATCTGTATAGAACGATCTCTCTCCAGGCTTTTAAGCAATAACAATTTATTACGATCAGAAACTTTAATATGCGGCACACGCCATTGTATCTTTTGTATGTCCATTTCTACGTTATCATTTTTGTCTATAAGCACACAGTTCAATGCCGAGCTGCTTCGTTGTAATATAAGTTCATGTTTACAATTGATTATTATTTTGTTATAATCTTCTGCAAATCCCAGTATTCTGTTCAATGGCACGATAACACTAAAATATCCGTTTCTTAGTTTCGTACCACCTAAGTTCCATCCCCAGACTGCTGCAGCTTTACTTTCACCTTCATTCATAGAGACATACGATTTTAAGGTTGTTGTAATGCCAACATTTTTAATGCGATCGATTTCAACACCATTTATTTCGTACCTAATATCTTGAAACAAATATGAAATTGGATTGTTTATAAAGTCGACATCTTTTTTTATTAATTTTCCCGCTGCATCTCTAGTTGACACAATACCGGTACAATTCCTCTCTGGAACGAATCCACTCTGCAAGGAATCAACGCTCCGAGCTCCCTAATCAAGCTAAGCATCAATCAAGTCTAAGCATCAATCAAGAATGTAAGTACCTATTCATAATCCTAGCTAACTATTGAATGGTTAGAGTAATGTATTAATTGATGTATTCGGTACACGCTTAGCTCAGAGACTGAGTGTTGCTTTTCTATGCTGCAGGTTCGATTCCTGCACATATAGAATGGTATGTATATTCATCTAATAAAAATTGTTTTTTAACACAGTCAGCGCAGAGGCTGACTGATCGATGTTTGTAAGCATTTGTGTCCTGGATTCGATTCCTGCACAAATCAAACGATATTACTATGTGTCAATTATTTATCTTCGTCATGATCACTTTTTTTTTTTTTTTCAAAATGTAGGAATTAGGAAGGAAACGGATTGATTGTAATGCACTATTTTTTTTTGTTCACAGGTCGGAACTACTCAACAACGACCTTTTCCTCTCCAGCGATGACTCTGATCAAGAAGTGAAGTCGAAGAGGAAGACAGAGGAAAGAAAAACGAAGCGAGAAAGGTCCAGCAAGTCGAGTGAAGATCAGCCATCAAGACCAAAAAAATCGAAAACGATCATTTCGCCAGTAACACTGCCAGCTCGAGTTACAGCTAAGGAATTATTCGGTGAAGACAGCGGTAATGAAGAAAGCGTCACCCCCACACCGAGATCCTGCAAAACTGGTAATATACCACCACTTTACTCATATTTTACAAGAAGGATGGCGAAGGGATATTCTCGACAGATAAGCGAGACTAAAGAGGGAAAATATTATGTAGAGGTGAAAATTTACAATACAGAAGAAATTAAAAAAATATTGCCTATAAATAGATGGCGCTCGGCCATAACTACCATCAAGACGAAACTAGATGATAGTAAAGAATCTTGGGTCCACTTAAAGGAGTTTGTTAAATCAACTCAAAATGATTTTAAAAACTGTGCCATCACCCACATGGGTGCCTATGATGTTTAACGTGTGTTTTTATTTGATTTTTTGTCTGTGAATATTTGCTTTTAATCTTTCTTTACATTGTATCTTCTTTTTAGTTGTTTTTTTAAATAATAATATGTCTTATTAATAATTGTTTTATATTTTATAAGTATGATGTTGTAGTATAAATAAATATTGTATTAGTAATTTCGTCATTGGATTTCTTTTTTTACAGTTACACACCTCAACAGCAAATCGAGATCTAGAAAGTCAATAACCTGTCATAAATGTAAAATTGAAATACCAAAAAATCAGTATTCCTATCATATGAGAACGAATATACACAAAGCAAATTGTTTATTGAATACCAAGTTCACAGATATTCATATTATTGCAACAGCATTCAAAAACAGATTAATGACATACAGATTGAATGTTACTCAGGAAGACGAGTACCTCGGTTTAGAGGCGTTCCTGGGTGATCATCTCATGAATATAACAGAATTGATAAATATGTCACTTAATGAACACAATTGCATAAAATTGAGTTTTGAATTGTTTGCCTTTTTTATGTTATCAAAATCAGACGAACAACAATTAAAGTCGTTTAATACCAAATATGAAATTATATATAAGAGCACTGATTTGAATGAATTATTAACCAGAGTAATAAATAAACTAAATAATAAATTAACCGAGTTCCAGCACTGTCAATCTGGTTGGACATTTGTTTCTATGAGTCATCTCGAAATTAATATAAACAAGTATTCCCCTATGAGAGGTGGGTCTTATATAGAACTGCCCTCAGATATTAAGCACTCGAAAAGTTGTATAAATATTAAAAAAAAAACCGGCCAAGAGCGTGTCGGGCCACGCTCAGTGTAGGGTTCCGTAGTTTCCCGTCCGTCACAATAAGTGTTCCCACTTATGAGTTTAAAGGTGAAAAATAAGGGCAAATGAAACTTGACCTCTGGATTGTATAGGCGCTCATACGATTCAGGGACCAAATTATATTGGTTAACTGCAGTTTCCATCTGTTGTTTCCATCCAAGTTCAAAATAATTTTCCTAGAAAGTCCTTATAAAGTTCTACTTTTCAGATTTTTTTCGTATTTTCTAAACTTATGGTTCAAAAGTTAGAGGGGGGGGGACGCTTTGTTTTTTACTTTTGGAGCGATTATTTCCGAAATTATTGACATTATCAAAAAATGATTTTAGTAAACCCCTATTCATTTTTAAATACCTTTCCAACAATATATCACACATTAGGGTTAAAATTAAAAAAAAAAACACTTCCCACTTTACATATAGGGGGGCTACCCTAATAAAACATTTTTTTCCAATTTTTATTTTAGCACTTTGTCGGCGTGATTGATACACATATTGGTCCCAAATTTCAGCTTTCTAGTGCTAACGGTCACAGAGATTAAGCGAGGACGGACAGACGGACAGACAGACAGACATGGCGAAACTATAAGGGTTCCTAGTTGACTACGGAACCCTAATAATGATAATTGTTGTTTATTATGGAGTATAGTTGCTGGATTATACCCAGCTAAACATAATGTATGCAGAACAAGTTCATACCCTCATTATACCTCTGTTTTAAATATTGAGGGAATGTCATTTCCTCCTACGATAAATGATATTAAAACGTTAGAAAAAAATAATTCCAACATCAGTTTAAATATATATGGTATACAAAATAATATTGTGACTGGACCTCTTTATGTAACACAAAATAAAAGAAAAAATCATTTTAATTTACTTTATATCGAAAAAAAATCTATCGCACACTACTGTCTAATTAAAGATTTAATACGTCTAGTGCGACGTCAAGTGACTCGTTCTAAAGGAAAACTTTATTTATGTGATGCATGTCTACAACTATTTAGTAACGAAAATAGACACAAGACTCATAACTGCTCTAAGATTTTGACTATATTACCAGAAAATAAATCTGTACTAAAGTTCAAACATTATGAGAGGAAGCAAAAAATTAATTTCATAATTTATGCTGATTTTGAATGTATGTTAATAGACTGTAATGAAAGTAATTTAAATACTTTGAATACTCAGAAACTAAAAACACACCAACCTTCATGTTTCGCTTATTATATTTGTTGCGCACATAATGATCAATTAAACAAGTATGTTACGTATCGAGGTACAGATTGTGTGGAAATATTTGTTAAATATTTACTAGAAGACGTTAAATATATACATAAGATTTTAAGTAGTAAAAAGCCAATGACCCCATTATCAGCAGAACAAGAGATGGATTATCAAAATTCGAAGACATGTCACATATGCAAAAAATTATTATTGAATGATAAAGTCCGAGATCATGATCATATTACATCTGAGTATCGTGGAGCAGCGCACTCCCATTGTAATTTGATGTATAGAGTTTGTTCATTCATTCCCGTTGTCTTTCATAATTTGTCTGGATATGACTCACATTTATTCATTGAAGAGTTAGCAAAGTATGAAGGCTCTATTAATATAATCCCAAAAACTAAAGAAAAATACCTTTCAATAATAAAAGTTATAAATACAGAAAAAAACAATCACCCTATACAAATCAAATTTATTGATTCCTTTCAGTTTCTTAGTTCTAGTCTAGATGCACTAAGTAAAAGTTTATCAGAAGACGATTTTTCAAACTTATCAAGAGAGTTTACTGATAAAAAACAATTTGATTTAATGCGGAAAAAAGGTGTTTATCCATATGATTATATTGATTCGTGGTCTAAATTTGACGAGACGAAACTTCCCTTAAAGTATAATTTTTATAACAGTCTGTGCGAAAAACATATAACTAATGAAGAATATTTACACGCTCAAACAGTTTGGAATATTTTCAAAATAAAATCTCTTGGTGAATATACAGATTTATACATAAAATGTGATGTTCTTTTACTATGTGATATATTTGAAAAATTTAGAAAAACAAGCTTACATTACTATAAGTTGGATCCGGCTTATTATGTAACGTCTCCAAGCTTAAGTTGGGATGCAATGCTTTTATATACCGACACTGAACTTGAGTTGATAAGTGATTTACAAATGTACGAGTTATTAGAAAAAGGAATTCGTGGTGGACTAGCACAGTGTTCTCTACGTCATGCTGTAGCAAACAATAAATATTTACCACATTTTAATGAGTTTGAACCAAGTAGTTATCTAATATATCTTGATTGTAATAATCTATATGGCTATGCTATGATGAAGAAACTTCCTATTAAAGAATTTAAGTTCTTGAGTCTGAAAGAAATTAGCAAGTTTGATGTAAATGATGTGTCAGATGACAATGATTATGGATATATTTTGGAAGTAGATTTAAATTATCCAAATTATTTACATTCCAAGCATAAAGACTTACCTTTCGCAGTTGAAAAAATAGTACCTCCTTATGGAAAATCAGTAAAATTGGTTGCAAATCTCTATGATAAGCAAAATTATGTAATTCATTATGTTCACTTGAAAGAATGTTTGAAAAAAGGTCTGGTTTTAAAAAAGATTCATCGTATACTAAGCTTCAGACAAGAATGCTTTCTCAAAAAATATATTGATCTGAATACTAGTCTTCGTCAAAATTCCAAAACTGCGTTCGAGAAGGACTTTTTTAAATTATTGAATAATGCCATATTCGGAAAAACTATCGAAAATAAACGCAAGCAAGCCGATGTAAAATTAGTAACGAAATGGACAGATAACAGAAATAAAACAAATAAGCATCTTGACGCTGAGAAATTGATATGTAAACCAAATTTAAAAAGTATATCAATTTTTTCAGAAAATTTCGTAGCTGTGGAATTGTACCGTGAAAAGGTCGTTTTAGATAGACCTATTTATATTGGATTTACCGTTTTGGAATATTCGAAGCAACATTTATACCAATTTCATTATGACGTTATTAAAAATAAATACGGAAACAATGCTGAGCTGTGCTATACAGATACTGATAGCCTATTATATTTAATTTATACAGATGATTTTTATCATGATATGCATGATGATCTTACCAAGTTTGATACCAGTAATTTTGGAATAAATAATCCATATCACATACCGCAACTTAATGCTAAAATTCCTGGATTATGGAAACATGAGGTTGGTGACGATTTAATTACAGAATTTACTGGTTTAAGAGCTAAATTATATTTTATAAACAGTTTGAAGACTGAAATTAAAAAAGCCAAAGGTGTTTCTAAGTCTGTAACTTGTAACCTAGAATTGAATGATTACAACAATGCACTGCTGACAAATAAAGCGCATAGATGTAAAATGAATATGATCAAATCAATTAAACATGTTTTATACACTCAGCAAGTAGATAAACAAGTTTTAGAAAGAAACGATGACAAAGTTCAAGTATTACAGGACCAAATTCATACATTACCCTGGGGGCATTGTGATTCTATGTTTGTAGATTATTCCAGTGATGTGTAATCTGTAAATGTGTATTATTTTGATTACCAATAGTAAACAATTTTACGCTGTTTGCACACAAATTAGATTTAAACATTTACTTTGTTGTAAGTACCTACTAATATAAAATTACTGTTTAATAAATGTCTAATGTGTAATAACCATGTACGTTTTATTTTAATTTCCATTTACACAATATTCCTCAAGTTTTACTTACAAGTTCAGAATTAATTAATATAAAAATAAAACATACCGCCTTTTAGTCAAGAAGTATATATACTCAGGTCATTTATTATTACCTCACATTTCACAATGAAGTTCGTCAAGCAATCACAGACTTTAAAAGTCAATAATATAAAATTAGAAAACCATTCACAAAAAGTGAGACACAGCACACTCTTGCCTAACACTATCAGATGTATTATATGTGGTCCATCTAACTGCGGAAAAACTAACATAATGCTTAATTTACTATTACATGAAAATGGAGTAAAATTCAAGAATATTTATTTATACTCGAAGACAGTTTTCCAGCCGAAATATTGTTTTTTAAAACAAGTCATCCGTTGCATACCCAATGCAAACTTATTTATCTTCCATGATAATAAAGAAGTTCTACATCCTAATGATGCCTTAACCAATTCAATTATGATTTTCGATGACGTCACATGTGAAAATCAAATAAATATTCGTAACTACTTCGCAATGGGGAGACACAAACAGATAGATTGTTTTTACTTATCACAAACCTATTCCAAAATACCTAAGCAACTAATACGAGATAATGTTAATCTTTTGTTAATCTTTAAACAAGACGACATAAACTTAAAACATATATACAATGAACATGTAAATACGGATATGGAGTGGCTTCAATTTAAAAAACTTTGTTCTACTATATGGCAAGATCGGTTTGATTTTTTATTAATAAATAAAGATTGTTCTCTAAATGAAGGTAGATATAGACGAGGGTTTGACATATTCGTAACTTTTGAAAATACGTAATATAAACCATATTACTGTAAAAAAATGTTCAATCTTAGTCTACTACCTCTATATAACGGTTGGATATTGTCGGGAATCATTATGGAGGTCAATATAAAAGAACAATTGATAAAATCGGTAGATAGTATAAAAAATAAAATTAAAACAATACAAAATGCAGAAGATGTCGATAATTTAAAATTTAAGAAACTTTTCAAGCCAATAACAGATCCTCTAGAGACCTTAATTAAAGTTAATGATAAGAATAGAACCATATTGGGTACGCGTAAAGGTGACGATAATACAATGAGAAGATGTAGCTCATCCATAGATTTTGAAAATTTTAAAGAATTTATAGAGAAATATTCAAACGATGATTCTGAATCCTATAACTGCACAGGTAATGATAGCGAGAACGATACATTTATGTCACTTAATAAAGAAGATATGATTGAAATCTATGATAATAACATGAATGTACCATTTGGAATTCGAAGTGAAAACAAAAATTTGATGATGGGGAACTCTAAAGTATCATTTTCTTTTACAAACAATGTTAACGATTCCCTCAAATCAATTATAGCCACAGTGAATGACAAACATTATGAAATAACTCCTGGACTAAAAGAACTTTTACTACGTAATAGACCTGACCTCAGTCTGGTAACTGAAACTGATAAAATGGTTTACAAAGATATGCTCAGTAATACAAATGCTCACAAACGCGATTTTAATCCAAACGGTCAATTAAAAGGTGACAAAGGTTTGAAATACCGTCAAATCATTAAACCATTATTTTCTGAAAAAAATTACGTTCAACATGCAGAACAAGTCATTCAGTCAAAAAGTGGTGGCTACTTACCTAAATTGAAAAAGAAGTATAAGAGTAATACAGATTATGTTTATTGGGATGACCCTAATGAATTAATCGATAGATTACGACTGTTAATTGCTTCAAAAAACGCCGGTAATACTAATCATGACAATGAAATTATATCAATTGTTGAAGAGTTAAAAGAAGCTGGTGTTATAAAAGAATAAAAAGCATTGTAGCTTATTTTATACTTAGTTATTTAAAGCGTGTAGACCATGAAGGTTCATACAAAACAAACATCGGTGTCTCTTAACGAAATAAGCTCAATCATTGAGAACATAGACAAATCAACCGAAACCGAATGTTGCAAAAATACTAGTAAATTCAAAATTGAAATATTAATGAAAATAGAACAATTAAACAAATTAATTACTAGTTTGAATATAAGATTAAATAAAGTTGAAAACACCATTGAATTAAAAGAAATTGCAGGGAAGTTAAGCAAGCATTATGAGCAAAATAGACGTCATAAATGAAATCCATAAAAATGCTAGAGTTAATTTTCCAAGAAGAAATGTAATTCTTAAAGATATAGATGACCTTTGGCAAGCAGATTTGATGGATATGCAAGCAATATCAAAAGTGAATGCGGGTTTTAAATACATACTGGTGATTATAGATACTTTTTCAAAATATGCTTGGGCAATTCCACTAAAACAAAAAAATAAGCAACAGGTATCAGAAGCATTTAAAACAGTAATTGAAAAAGGACGTGTCCCAAAAAATTTACAAACCGATCTTGGGAAAGAGTTTTATAATGATCAATTCAAAAGTTTGGTTAATAAGTATAATATTAATCATTATTCTACTTATTCTACTAAAAAGGCCTCGATTGTTGAAAGATTAATAAGAACGTTAAAGAATAAATTATACAAGGAATTTAGTTTGAATGGAAATTATAAATGGTTTAACGGTATTTTAAATAAAAAGTTACATGAATACAATAATGATGTACACAGAACTGTCGGTCAGCCACCTGCTTCAATAAATCAAAGGAATAAAACAAATATACTGCAAAGATACTTAGACGCAGCTCAGTCCCGAAAAAAAGTGGAGTGTAAGAAATTTAGTGTAGGAGATTTTGTGAGAATAAGTAAATATAAAGGATGTTTTGATAAAGGTTATTATCCAAACTGGTCCACCGAAATATTTAAAATAAAAAAAATCCAAGAAACAAATCCAACTACTTACTTAATAGAAGATGTTAGATGTAGACCAATACTAGGCGCATTTTATGCACAAGAACTTCAGAAAACACATCATCCTGACATATACCTCGTTGAAAAAGTTTTGAAACGAAAAGGAAAACAAGTATACGTTAAATGGTTGGGGCTGCCGACCAGTGAAAATAGCTGGATTGATAAATTAAATGTATTATAACTACTGACTGAACGATATTTAAGCATTTTACAAATAATTATCTATTCACTTCCACTTTGTTCTTATTGCAATAAAGACATAAAATATAATTCAATTTTATGTAAAAACAATTCTTAAAAAAAAAAATAACAATGAAGAAAGCACGAAGTACAAGCAATAAACAAATGGCTGGTTTATCATCTGTCAAAGTAAGATCTGGAGCGGGTTTTAGAAAAACACTGAAAAATATTGTATCACATACCAAAAAACACATCAAGAAACTAAAACCTACCACTAAGAAAGCATTAATGGAATTAGCCTGCGCTGCAGCTCGAGAATTTGCATCCGATTTACCCATAAAATTACCCAGAATTATACCAGTACCTAAAACTGGAGGATTTCTTCCTTTAGTGCCAATATTTGCTGGTTTATCTGCCGCTGGGAGTTTGGCTGGGGGTGCTGCTGGGATTGCAAAAGCTATTAATACATATAAAACAGCTAAGAAACAGTTGCTTGAATCGGAACGTCACAACAAGCAAATAGAAGCTTTAATGATTGGAAAAGGATTACATCTTAAGTCGTACAAAGAAGGTTTAGGAATTTATGTTACAAAGAAAAAAAACTAAATTGTCGGCTACCCAATAGAGCTTTAACTAATATTGATATATTGAAGCATTCAAATAGTATCCCCTTCTTTCGAGGTGTATTTATGAGAGATGAATTACCAGATGACCCATTACCATTAGAATGTGGAGTGATTAATCTTGATATTTCTAAAAACTCTGGCACTCATTGGGTAGCCTATGCCAAAATATACGATCACATTGAATACTTCGACAGTTATGGTAACTTAAAACCACCCAAAGAATTTATAAAATATTTAGGAAACAATATTCAGTATAATTATGAAAATGTACAACATGATCACTTGTATAATTGTGGGCACTTATGTTTAAAATTTCTTAAGTTATTTTGGAAAAGTAATAAAGGAACATATTAATTAATTAAGTGATTTTTTATTTCTTACGACTCCTTTCGTTAAACAAGAAAAATATAAATGACGTTGCTAGTTCATGCACGTGCATTCTTCGGTTGTTGGTGATAACCATCACTAGTGAGAGTTGGAAAAGTATTTAATTATTATTTAAAGTAACCTCCTCCGTTTTATTCGTACTAACCATGCTAGTTCTTAATAAAACTCCTAGTGAGAGAGGGAAATATAACATAAGACTACCAATATCCAAAGAAGTGAGACGTGCCGGTGCAGTGAAAATTAAAAAAGTTTCAAAGGAAAACAAAAGATTTCTTCAAGACATTGGTTTTAAAATATAACATGCTTCAAATTACAGATTTACCGCAATATGAGACCTCTATTGAGGCTTATGAGATCCATAGCTACAATCCATATAACAATAGCTTTAAAGAAAATGATGAAATTAGAATACCCATACAACAGCAAGATTTATATGTATTGCCATCAGGTAGTTCCATTTATATAGAAGGATATGTAAATGTGTCAACTAGAGATGCAGCGGGAAAATTAATAAAAAAAGATGTCGACTTTATAAACAATCCAATTTCATATTTGTTTCAAGATATTAGGTACGAAATAAATGGTGTTGAAATCGATCGCATTAAAAATGTTGGCATTACAACAACCTTAAAATCGTATGTCTCTATGAATGAAGGTGAAAGTAAAGCTGCAGCAGTCTGGGGATGGAACTTAGGTGGTACGAAACTAAGAAACGGATATTTTAGTGTTATCGTGCCATTGAACAGAATACTGGGATTTGCAGAAGATTATAACAAAATAATAATCAATTGTAAACATGAACTTATATTACAACGAAGCAGCTCGGCATTGAACTGTGTGCTTATAGACAAAAATGATAACGTAGAAATGGACATACAAAAGATACAATGGCGTGTGCCGCATATTAAAGTTTCTGATCGTAATAAATTGTTATTGCTTAAAAGCCTGGAGAGAGATCGTTCTATACAGATAGCATTTAGAAATTGGGATTTGTATGAATATCCATTACTACCAAAAACAACGAAACATTCCTGGTCAGTAAAGACAACTTCCCAGCTAGAAAAACCGAGGTTTGTTATATTTGGTTTGCAAACAGCTCGAAAAAATAATAAAACTAGAAGTTCTTCGATATTTGATCACTGCAATGTAAACAATATTAAATTATATTTGAATTCTCAATACTATCCGTATGACTCACTTAATTTGAAATTTGATGAAGGTAAATTTAGTATATTATATGAAATGTATGCTAATTTTCGTCAGTCGTATTACAACTTAGGCATTGATCCATTGCTTAGCTTAAACCAGTTTAAAGAAATTGCTCCACTTTTTGTGATTGACTGTTCAAGACAAAACGATTCACTTAAAACTGGACCAGTTGACGTGCGATTAGAAATTGAATGCTCTGAAGATATTCAAGATAATACAACTGCCTATTGTTTAATAATAAACGATCGACTGTTCGAATACAAGCCATTAAGTAATATTGTGAGAAAACTATCATGAATGTCATCGTAGATGTTCAAGGGTTTAAGAGTGAAGGAAACGAGTTTATTCCAAAAGAAATAGCAATAATGTACAAAGGACATATACAAGTACTGTTGATAAAACCACCACGGCCATTTTATGATTTGACGAAGAAAGAACGGTTACAAGTGGCTTGGATTGAAAAAAACAGAGGAATAAACTGGGACGAAGGCTTTGTACCATATTTTAATTATAAAGCAAACTTTGGCAATTTTTTTAAAAATAAATCTATATTTACTAAAGGAAACGAAAAAGTGTTATGGTTAAAAGATATATTCCAAATTAATAATGTATACAATTTAGAAAGTAAAAACTGTCCAAGTTTGGTAACATTATATAGCAATTATTCAGATTCATCTGAGATTATAAGTTGTCTACATCACACCAATATATGTGCCTTAAAAAATGTGTTTTGCCTAAATAAATGGTGTGAAGAAAATAAAGTGTTTTGTCAGTAAGATAAGATAAAAACGATCCTAGTAGATATTAATGAATATAGAATGTTAAACCTACTTATGAATCGAAGTGTGAATGTCTAAGCTATAAATTTACCTGTATTCTATTACTTAGTTCTGTGAAAATGTAAATAATAGTAATGTAAGAAATGTATCATTGCTTTTATACCAGTACCTAAAACTGATAAAATGATGTGTACAAAATAATATTTTTATAATTATGTAGAAATAAATATTTAAACCTGACCTATATGTTTTATTACTTAAACACTAACAATATTAATACAACTGTTAACAGCCTGCCAACCGCATGTAATAGTTCGACATCGAGAGCAGTTCATAGAGCAGTTCATACTGAACAGCTTGTTATAATGAGCAGTTCATATTGAACTGCTCTGTTTATTTACACACACGAACGTATGTAGTTGATGAGTATGCTACACTACTACTATACAGGATTTTAATTAAAAAAAAAATGTTTTTGAATAGGCAACTCTAGAATATTGTTACTAGACCATTTTAAGACTTGACGAAGAAAGGATGGTTACAAGTGGCTTGGATTGAAAGTACGAGGTATAAACTGAAATGAGCATTTTGAATAATTATTAAATAAATAGGTTACAGAGGAATAAACTGAAATGATTTACTGGAATAATCTTATAAATCGAAGTGTGAATGTCTAAGCTATAAACTGACCTGTATTCTATTACTTAGTTCAGTGAAAAATGAAAATAATTAGAAATGTAAGAAATCTATCATTGAGTATTCTAAATAGACAATTATGAAAAGATGTCTCATTTCGATCTGAATGCAGCATTCATTTTGAATAGTGAAATATAGGGATACTCGAATGGTCGAACTGTGAAATATAGGGTATTCGGATCTATGATCTGAATAGATAGATCTGAATACCCTATATTTCAACTACTGTGCCCAAAAGTGGAAAACTGAAAACCAAACTTTTCATCGAAGTCGGGGGACCTGTTAAGAACTATTCCAAGGAACCGTCCCCCGACTGCAATGAAAAGATTGGTTTTCAGTTTTCCTTTTTTGGGCACAACGGCATTTTAATTGCACAGTAAATAATATAATCTATTTTGCACCTATCTTTTGGCCATTCAATACTAAAATCATGTAACTTGTTTTTAATTTTTTTGTTCACTTTTTGATATGGCAGGCGTGTTTTTTATTTTTTTTAATTATTTGTTTTTATTTTAATCCTTTTAGTGATAAAACAATATTTTTCAAACGCACAATGTGCCACAAAAGGTAAACTTATTTTTTTAGGAAATCAATATCACGCAAAATATAACTTACTGGCATATGCCCGCGGCTTTTCCCACGTGGAGTTCGGGAATTGCCCACGGGATCTTACTTCTGGGATAATAAGTAATCTATGTGCTATACCAGACTATAATCTATCTCTGTGCCAAGTTTCATCAAAATCTGTTCAGCCGTTCTGGCGCGATTGAGTAACAAACATCTATTCATCCAAACTTTCGCATTTATAATAGTTTATTTAAGATACATGTATTGAGTAGTTTTTACTTTTAAAGTTGAATAGGTAATAAAGAATAGTTAGTGTAAGTATTTAATTTTATTTGAATAATGCAGACACACTCGCGTTTTTTTACATGTACTTACTTATTACTTGCAAATATTAGTTCATAGTAATCAATTATATTAAAGTGAAATATTGATATCTTTTTTTTGGGATGAGAAATTATCAGATAACCCTTTCTTAGTGTATACCTACTCCTTATAAAGAATACACCCTCCAAATTTCATGTTTGGGCTGTGCGTTGATATATCAGTCAGTCAGGTCTTTGAATTTAATATGTAAAAGATTTAATTTCTTTTTTTTTTTATTACTGAACGAATGCATATTGAATACTACTGTTACATATTTTGTTATGTACTAAGCAAGTTCTAGACGATGATAGTATACGTAGTCAAATTTTCAAGAAAAAAACAAAAATTTTCAGATTTTTTCAGGAACCATGGCTCCCCCTTTACATTTTTTAAAATTTTCACTAGTCTATGTTACCCGGAATAACTCAGCGCTTCTAATGATATCACATACATTGAAATCGGCCGTTTAGAAGTTATGGTGGAATAAAGAAACTCACAAACATACATACATACATGAACCCTGAAAACATAACACTCCTTTTTTTGGGCAGTCGTGTAATAAAAAAACATAACACTCCTTTTTTTGGGCAGTCGTGTAAAATAACACTCCTTTTTTTGGGCAGTCGTGTAAAAATTAAATTTTATCGCCTACTAATATTAAGCGATCATACCTTCTCAAACAAATTCCTGTTCCCTTTCCCTTTCAAAAATTAAAATTCTCATTCCCTTTCTAAAATTCCTTTCCCTTTCCTTTCTCTTTGCTTATACCTTCTCGATATCAATTCGCCATTACGACAATAATACCAAGACATGTCATTAGCATTGTGCCAAAAGTTCATAACCTGCTAATGTAATGACGTGTCTGTTGTCAAAAGCAAAATGTCAAATTCATAGAAGGTTACGACTTGTTATTATGTACGAGATTACCAAATACAAACAATTGCACAGCGTCACGCTAGCGGAAATTAATAATTACACATTTCAGTTACAAAAACTGGAAAAATCTACTATTACGGTGTCAATAATCGTTTACTTCGACACAATTTCATTAGCAGCCTTAGCCCCCTAGAATCAACAGGTCCTACAAAGTAAGATAACCATAGTACAATTTTCAAACAAAAATAAAACATTCATTTAGCGCCTCTCTCAAGCCTTGAACCACAGCCCCCCGGTGCTGCGTAACGCAGGCGCACTGCCTACGCCCCGGATAAAACCCCTGACTTGCGTATTCAACATTTTTTATAATAGTTAATTACTAACAAACTTCATATTCTTTATGCGTGGAGTTCACTGCTGCTGCCATTATGAGTGTATGTTTTAAATATGTAGAAGGTTGATTTTAATCAAAATTGGTGTTTTTAATATGGTTTCATCTCGTTGGGGACTACTTTTTTCGAATTGTGTCCTTTCATCGTTTCAATCTTGCATATATCCGGAAGCCTAGACCCAAAGGCAATGACTTTTAAAACGTTTAGTATTTCTCTAAAGACTTTCAGTATGATTGACGTGTGTACGCTTTCGGTAGCATTCGGTAACTTTCGGCACTCGGCAGCAGCTTTCATTCGCGTACCGAGTGATCAGAAAATGAATTGCACTGAGCAGACGAACAATCAATCATTCTTGTGTGATTTTTAGATGTCGTATGACCGAGGAATGAAACAAAAATGAACATTCAGCTGTTTGAAGCTTCTAGTATCAGCTTGATGTGAAACAAAAGACAATGTGATACAACACCTATGACACTGTTATGGTCGAGTAGTACATGTATTGCCTCATGGAGTAATTGTCGGAGAGTTAGTTTTCAATTCAAAGAGCTTGAATAGAATGTTTGGCTACACCATTAGCATTAGACACAGTATTTGTGTGGTTCAATATTGTTTTCGATCCATAATATATGGTCATCCTGACCGTTTTCGGTCACAACGGAAAATCTCAGCGGAGATTAGCCATCGGCGCCGGAGATATTATAGCGCATAAGTGTGTGCACTCTCTGTTCCTTGTGTGTTCCGTTCTGGCCCGGCCACGATGCCAATCAAGGTCATGGTTATGGCAGTAGACTGTACGGACATGTACCTTTTGCAACTAGAAAAATAAATAAGAGTACCACATTAGTCGATGACTTATACACCATTTTCAGAGGCCGGGCTATAGATTTGAAAGTTTTTTTTTTTTAAAACGTAGGTCTATTGTAAAGTAAATCACACGTACAGTTTTCTCAGACACGAATCATCCAATAAAGTTGTGAATTTCAGCCGATCTAAGCGTGGCCGTGCTAGGACGGATACGCTGTATCCCGGCCACTGAAAATGGTGTATAAGTCATCAAATAATGTGGTAATCTTATTTTTTTTTCTAGTAGCAAAAGGTACATATCCGTACAGTCTACTGCCATAACCATGACCTTATTTGGCATCGTGGCCGGGCCAGAACGGAACACACCTGTTCCTTTACTCTTATAGTCCGATGGGACGGCATCCGACACGACCGGAGAGACATCAGGCGCAAAACCAACGGCTTACCGCCTATTTCCAAACTCCGGGCTACTACTGAGAAATTTCTAACGGAAAACCAACAATAGCACAAGCCGATAGCACTCCAATACCAATAGCAGCGAACTGTCATATAAAGCGAATAATTGCGGATAAAGTCTTACCAAGAAGTATAGTGTTACCGGGTAATTGGGGTTTAAATGTCAGATAGGCTGTAGCTACATGTCGACTATTCGTATACGACTGCATCTGGTTATAATGGAAGCCGACCTTCACATGGTTGTCTTCCCCAAAAGTGCTTTTATTTCTTTATAAACCGGCCAAGTGCGAGTCGTACTCACACGCACACAGGGTTCCGTAGCACAAAGCAAATAATAAAAAATATTTTGAAGGCTCATTCATATGTCTTATTGTATTACATTCAACAGCAACATTATGCTGTATTGTATTTCATAGTGTGTTAATAAAAACAAAGTTACAGCTGTAATTTGATGAAAAAGTCCCATATCTCAAAAACTAATCAAATCTTATTCAAACCAATTTTCTTTCAAAGTTGAGTTTCTTTTACGTACTACAATCTTACATTTTTTCAGAATTTTCCTCCTCTTGCTTTAGAAATTAGTGGACACACACACACATTATACCACTTTGGAAGATTCTATCTTTCAAACGATTGACTTTGAGAAAACATGGTTTATGGAACCTCTACGTCATTTTTAAAGAACTATTTATAGATACCCCGTATGTATAGGTTTTATGTTTTTTTTTTCTTAGTTTCACATCTATGTAAGGGGAGCCCCCCGTAAACTTTAGTTTTTTTTATAAAAATCGTAAAGCGGTTCACAGAATACACCTACCAAGTTTCAACTGTGTTGTCTTAATAGTTTTGGAATAAAGTGGCTGTGACCTACGGACAGACAGACAGACAGACATGACGAATCTATAAGGTTTCCGTTGTTTGCCATATTCGGCTACGGAACCCTAAAAAACGATTTAATCACCTCATTAATTTAAAGAACTCTTATTAAAAACAGAAGATTTTCCCAATAGCAAAAGTTAGTTCCAATCGATCCAAAGTCAAAACCAACAAATTGAAAAACTTTCAGATTGGAATAATTCCAAAACAAACAGACAGTAGTTCCTAAACATCGGATTTACATGGTGCTTTAGACCGAAACTAGTTTACTTGTGTTGCTAGTTTATTTTCATTAAATTAAATGGTCGGTGTAAAAGCCAATTATTTCTTAGCCTTTTATCCGTTGCTTGTTTTTATCATTTTACCATGTAACCTCCAAAGGGTTAGACAGAGGTGCACATAATAGTACACACAGCTCAATTAAGTGGTTACCCCCCACCTCCCAAAGACATGTGCGTTCAAATCCGTTATAGGTCCAAGTTGATTTTTGTATTTTGCAAAAACATTTTACTGTAATTAATGTATAGATTTAGTGAATGAATAAGTTAAATTTATTTTTAAAAGTGCGTTTATCATTTTTTTTTCACTAAATAGTTAGTACAAAATGATTGCGTAACATAACAATGAACTCTTTTTGAATCATTCTTTAGATTAATCGTAACGAATTAAATGTTATAGCAGTGTAACATTTTAAAATATGAGGAGTTAGCGCATACTGACTCTGTGTGTACTACATTTCGCTCGTTATTTTGAAGTTTCACGTAATAGGAGGCAAGCCAGTTGCCATCAATTGGGAATAAATCCAAGTTCTGTGGCAGCCCGACCTAGGAATCGAACTCAGGACATCATGCTCAGCAGTCGAGCTCTAGACCAACAAGACAGCATGTTATCGTTACCAAGTGCTTTTTCATATCATCTGATAAATGACTAATGAAGAAATTTTGAATGATTGTTTTAAGACGTTCCTGCGTCTGTTTTATCTTTGAGACACCATTGCAGCTGCGATACATCTGCCGATACAGATGTCCTAATATGGTAGTAACCCACCACACAAGTGGCCAGCTTTATTGCCACTCCATGACGTAAAACGACCTATAGACAAGCTTTTGAAAACTAAGGATTGGGATAACATCCTTCGTATAAGAATAGTCCTGAACATAAGTGCACAAATGTGGGATGTGGTAGTTCCAACCCTATCGTTCAGTCGTCGTTTACCGATACAGGAAGTGTTTCCCTTTCAAACGCCAGCTTATCGCCGATTATCCAACACAATGGCTGTTTGAAGTTGTAGTGTGTAGGATTACACGTGTTAGCGAAAAAAAATGTTGTTGTGGGTGAAATCTGGGTTCAAAAAGGTTACAAGATTATGTGGAGCATTTTAATGATATAATGTCACGCTTGTTTACACTGAAATGGTAGGCAGGGCTGTTTAATACATAGGTGTTCTACTACTGCTTCGCTGGTCGAGTGGTCGCTAGCGAGACTGCTGAGCATGAGGTCTTGGGTTCGATTCCCGGGTCAGGCGAAGTGCTATTGGGGTTTTTTCATCAGAAATTTCTCAGTAGCAGCCACGGAGCCTGGATTTGTGTGCCCGGTTGGTGGGAATAGGCTCGCCCCCTATTACACGGGACTCAAGCATAACTGGCAAATTGTGGGTGTACTATTAGGTACACCTCTACCTAGCCTTACGGGGATTACAGATGTGACGGCATGTTATGTGTTCTAATAATAACTGAACACCTCTGCCTACCTACATTCTGCCAGTTATTTTTATTACAAGCAGTGAAAATCGAACCTGTTGTCACTTATCGGGCTCAAGTGCGATTCTTAACCAGCAAGATAAGTCTAGGTTTGCTAAAAATAAGAGAGGGCATTCACATTCATGCTAAATTATTTTTCTAGAAAGAAGCACGTCTTTTTATCTCCAGACAGTAAACAATAAACAAGAATCAACACAGACAAGAAAAAACAAACATAAAAAAAAAGAAAATTAAAACTCTAATCTTTGCTCAAAATAATAATTAACAAATTGTTACCCGAAAAACACATAAACGAACTTATTAACCTGCAACAGAGAAAAAAAAAACACAACACAACGGAGCAATTTATCAAAAATTTAACTTAATTTCTTTGACAAAACTTCAAAAGACACAATGAAAGGGAGAAACAAACAAATTTTTTAAAAAAAAAAAAAGGTAAAGCAAAAAAAATCTCGCCGGAATTTATGCTTGGTAGTTTCTTTTTCAATTTGCGTAGAGGGGGTGTTCGTTAAAAATTCAGAGGACAGCCCGGGAGGATATAGATTGGTCGGCCCTCACTGCTAGTGCCTTTTTTCCTTTTGTGAGCGCCGTTTGTCTGTGAAATGTTTTGATTTCCATTTGGATGCTAAGTTTAGCAACATTGTGTGCATGCATTATTTGTTAGGCTGTGAGATTTCTGCCTAGAATTGGCTACCTTTGTTTATTTAGGTACAAGCGGGTGTAGTGAAAGTCGAATGAGGCTAAGAGTATAGTAAGAATAGTTAGAGAGATAACATACGTCTATAATCCCCTAAGGGTGAGGCAGAGGTGTAACTAATAGTACCTACACCCACATTTCGCCAGTTATGTTTTCAAGTCCCATGTAATAGGGGGCGAGCCTATTGCCATCTAACGGGCACAAATCCAGACTCCGTGGCTGCTACTGAGAAATTCCTGATGGAAAAACCCAATATCAACTTGCCCGACCCGGGAATCGAACCCAGAACCTCATGCTCAGCAGTCGCGATTGCGACCACTAAACCAACGAAGCAGTTAGAGATAGATAGAGAAATTATCGTACATTCGTACCTAAACATTATCAAATCAAATCATTTATTTTTGCAGAAAACACTATTACAATGGTGGTATAAAAATTTATCAAAATCAAGATTGGCATTTAACTAAATATATATAATTAGATCAAACTATTTTAAGATATTAAATTAATGCAATGTCCTTCATAGAATTATAATACGCATTAATTATTTATTTAATAATAATAATATTTAATAATATTATGATCAGAATATACAGCGTGTAACGGAAGGGGGGTATCAACCCTGAAGGAGGTGAATGTGCTCATGAAACTCTACAACTTTCCTCAAAGAAAAAAAAAATTGGCCCTCCTATAGTAAGTCAATCAGCTGGTAGTCAGTTTTGTAAGGGAGGGCCAAATTTTTTTTTCATATTTCGACCAATGTTCTTTGAGGACAGTTGTTGAGTTTCATGAGCACATTCACCTCCTTCAGGGTTCATACCCCCCTTCCGTTACACGCTGTATATGAACGTGGACGAGGCGAAAGGAGTATGCGAAGATCGTATCCGGTGGCTTTCTTTAATTACGGCCTACTGCCATAGGAAAAAATTGTGAGTTTATGTATTATCTTTATTATGGTAATTGTCAACTTCCAGCCGTTATGATCAGCAATCACCCGTCCAAGCACAATGATTCTCCGTGTAACTTTTGAGACGTTTTTAATAGAAAAAAAAACAATAGCACTCGCGTTGCCATTCCAGTCGTGTTTGCAACCGCGGAACCAACTATACAGTCTGTGAAGCCTTGACTTCACCATTCAACTAAGCCTGACTTCACCGACCGCTGGGTATAGGCCTCTCTTTGCTTGTGCCAAGCTCCAGGCTCTTGTGCCAGTCTCACCCAGGATATTCCCGTGATGGCAACAATGTCGTCTGCCCATCTCGACGCCGGAGGACCAACTCTTCTCTTTCCAGTCCTTGGACGCCACTTGGTCACAACTTTAGTCCACCTGCCATCACCGCGCCTTGCTAGGTGCCCTGCCCAACTCCATTCCTTTGTGTGACTTATTTCATCAGCGCTGCTCTCAAAACGGTGAAGGATAACACCACTCAAGAATCTTTGGGAGTATGGAGAACAGGGTGTAAAGTTCTTCAACCCCCATAGAAAAGAGAGGATCCTCCGACCAGACGGGTGTTGTCTGGTGGGCTACTGCCCGACGGTTGTTGTCGGGTTCTTCTATAGTCTTAAGTCGCGAATAACTTTACTTGCGCGATGCAGGATTTAGATGCATTTCGATGTTTAGTTTGTCCTCTGTCATAGATGGCGCTGTAGTAGTTTTGGTTCTATGTTGCTGTAGTACTTTTGTGGTACCGCTACAAAGCATTCAAAAATATTTTGGCCTGCATCCGCACGTATCTGTCACTCATCCTTATCATATTTCTGCCTAAATCCAGTGCATGCTATCGTAACATTCAATCAGTACAATCCTGCTGTCCCCGTCGATCTATCAGCGTGATAAATTGCAGCTAACTGACGCTTCTGAAGTATTTATAGCTCTTTTTATTTGAGCGCAACATTTGTTTGGATTTTTATGGATAAAACAATTGTTTCTATTTGCTTATGAAAAATGTATAAACAGGAAGTTCATTTTTAGACAGATAGTTGGACTTATCAGATTGATACCTAACTGTCTCGTCATACCGTCGTGATAATAAGACGAAAGAGCGTTCTGAGGTCCTAAATCAATTGTAAAAAACCTCAGTTAATATTCTAGAAGGAACAACTTGTATTGAAATCTCCAACTAACTTAAAAAGAGGTTTAAAATCCACTCTTGTGTGCGGGTAGACCTGGCCCGTGTTAGGAAATGGGATGTTTTTTATCCCGTTTCCTTATAAAACGAGGGCGAAGCGGCGCGGGTATACGCTAGCCATTTACAATTTAATATTATTTCAATCAATCAATCAATATATCTTTATTTGTGAACACAAGTATTTCAATAAAGGTCTTATGTATACATTTTAGTCGAGCTCTATGTCCTACCAATGAAATTGGTATACAAATATATTATTTTTTAGTAATAAGTCTGAATCAATATAAAGTAAAGTTCGAGCCAATGATGTCAATTAAATATTTCTTAATATATAATATATCAATTATAATTTATGTTTACATGCATGTCAATGTTTAATTATATTAGGGACTAGTTATGTCATATTTTATCATATTGTAAATAATGAAAATTAGAAATACTAGTGTAAACCAAACATATAATTAAAATTTTCTTCAGGACTCGAAACCAAAGGAGTTCCCAAGTGCTTGTATCTCAATACACGGAAACATGACTTAATTCATGGTGTGACAGGCAGTTCTCACAAGGGACGGTGTCTATCTTGTTCTGCTGATTCCGTTTGACATAATACCGTCCACGTGACCCAGGAGAGACGTGCATGTGTCGTGGTTTTAAATAGATTTGGTCAATTTGGAGTGATTATTTCTGTTTAATAATTGTGTCCCATAAGTTATAGAATAACAAGACACAAGTTTGGGATTTCTTGAAACAATAATCTAATAATATATGTTGTCAGATTTTCATCCGTAGGTATATATATATCTTCAACTGAGGTGTGCACCCATTGATGCCATTCTTCTGTCTGCGAATCTTCTCGCTACTCGTAGATTTGGTATCGGTAAAATGACAAACATTTTTTCACCCTATTTTTCTTCTTTTTTTAGGGTTCCGTACCTCAAAAGGAAAAAACGGAACCCTTATAGGATCACTTTGTTCTCCGTCCGTCCGTCTATCTGTCTGTCAAGACCCTTTATCTCGGGAACGCGTGGAAATATCGAGTTCAAATTAAAACCATATACTCAAGTCTACGGTCCCTTGAAGCTGTGAAGAAATCAAACTTCTAACTTAACGTAAAAAAAGATACGGCTGTTTATCCACAAAAAAACGTATATGTCGACACTCTCAAAGGAATCAAAATTTATAGGGTACTTCCCGTTGACCTAGAATCATGAAATTTGGCAAGAAACATTGTCTTATATCACAAGTATATATGTAGTTTAATAACAAAATACCTACAAGTTTATACGGAACCCTCGGTGCGCGAGTCCAACTCGCACTTTGCCAGTTTTTTCTCCCTATATAACCTTTTTAAGTTGATGAATATTCCAAAAATATTTGTCATTGCTCATCTACGATATAAAAGAACTCTGGTGCAAAGTTCCATGCTTCTGAACCTAGCGGTTCAGACCGTGTGTTAGCTATGAGTGAATGAATGGGGATCCCTTCTTTTCGCATAATGTTCTTTGTCCTAATATACTTCGGCATAACGATTTTGGCACAATTTTGTTTTGGCATAATAATACTTCGGCATAATTTTTTTAGGCATACATTTTATGTTGGCATAATCATCTTAAAGACTAATTTGTTTTGGCATAAATTTCATTCGCATAACGTTAGTAGGCCTAATGACTATTAGCATAACAATATTTAGGCATACAATTAATATAAATAACGTCAGGGGCACCCCGAGGTTCGGTTAGTTAGGTTCCTGTAAACCCTGCAGCCAGAAATAGGAGCCCCGCAGCGGGGCTCCGTCGACCTGCTGACGGAAACCCTAACCCTAGACGGTTGACGTCAGGGGCACCCCGAGGTTCGGTAAGTTAGGTTCCTGTAAACCCTGTTATTTTTGAATATTATGCTTAAAAAAGTTATGCTTTGAACTTTATGCTTAATAAATTTATGCTTTAGAATATTATGCTTCATCATTATTATGGTTAGAGAAATTATGCTTAAAAAAATGATGCGTAAGCTGTTATTATGCGTAATTATATTATGCGAAAATATAATTATGTCAAACAAAATTATGCTAAGTTATATTAGGTCTTAAGATTTTATGCAAATGGATAGGGAACCGAATGAATGCATTTGAGATTTGTAAAACCGGTGACTTTAGGTACTTGTGACTGTAAACGCAGTCACATTAGAAATCTAAATGCAGTTGAAATAAAAAAGAAAACATACCAAAACAGTGCTCTCCCTCACACTGAGATAACTAAGGTTCTTGTTAAGTTTATTTACAAACTAGCTTATGTCCGCTTCACCCGCGAACGTTAATTATCCCACGGGATCGTACTACCGGGATAAAAAGTATCCTATATGTTGACCCAGGTTATAAAGTATCTCGCATTAGTTCCCATGATCCCGGGTGCAAGTGTGGGAAGGGAACACCGGGATGGTTTTTAGTCGGGTAGAGTCCGACAGACCCCTCCGTGTGGATTTTCCACCCAGGGAACCTAAAAAAAGGTTATAAAGTATCTGTGTGCCAAATTTCACCCAAATCCGTTCAACCGTTTTAGCGTGAAAGAAAAATACTAGGAATAATCATCCATACATCCTCACAAACTTTCGCATTTGTAATATTAGGGGTTAAAGTATGAAATTACCGATTTGTATGGACGATTTCGTGAAAAGTGATATTTCCATACTAAATATTTTTTTTTTTTCTTGGAAACTTCTGAACCGATTATGTACCATGAAATTGCAATAGTTACAGTGAAAAAAGCTGCGTTGTTTGTTTTGACACAGTACCTCTATCTATGAGAAAATATGCAACTACTAGTACGGTTTTTAAATCCTAAAAGGTACGTCATCTAACAATTAATCCAATAAAAATGGAATAAAAAAAAATATAACTATACGTCAAAGTTACCAACAGAACAAAATATGAGAAAAAAATGGCAATTTCATAGTTAAAGACCTACTTACTAAGTTAGAACACAGATAAGTTTAAAACAGCCTCTAAAACAAATAACTAAACATCACATTCTAACACAGGTACCAGAGCACTATCCTCACGGTCTGAACCCAAGCTAATTGCCATAGCGACAGACAACCGACCCCTGAGACCTAAATCTATTCCAACCGAACCTATGTAGTATGTATTACAAACACAGTTTTAGTAGAATTTCAATCGCAAACGAACTACAACAAAAATGTTGATTCCCTGAAGGTTTTGTGGGCCAGATAGTAATCTGTCTATTGGAAATTTGGGGTTTTGAAAATTGATGTAGACTAGCCATGAAAGGAGGAATGCGCATGCATTCCGATCTTGGTTGTATGTTGTCTAACTTCAATAGTATTTTGCAATAAGTTTAGTTTGAGCAGTGATAGTCTAGTGATGTGACCGTTGGACTGCCAAGTCATAGGTAGTTCGAACACAAAACACGCACCTCTAATTTTTCGGGTTGAAATGCGTATTGTATAATTATCGCTTGCTTCGGTGAAGGAAATCATCGTGAGGAAACCCGAGAGACGACAGGCCGTGTCGACGGCGAGTTCGTGTTCAACGCGTACCTCAAAGAGATGTCAGCAAACCGGAGGGGTCCGCAAGGGCCGATGCCTGCCAGGGCGGCGGGACTGTTCGTAAGAGATACCGCGGCCCTGGAACACAAAGAGCAAAAGAAGGAACATGGATTGATTGATCATTTGATGATTTCCCATCCGAAAAAAAAAAGTAAACCCGAGAGATACCTGAGAAATGACCGGGTTTGTCAAGACAAGTCAGGGGTCCATTGGGCGGAGCACACCGTGGAGGTCTGCTCCGCTTGGGCGGAGCACCGCCGTGTCCTCGTAGCGGCGATTGGCGGCGGCGACCTCTCGCGTCCGGCCCTGGTTCAAGCCATGGTCCGGGGCGAGAGGGAATGGGAAGCCGTCGCCTCCTTCTGCGAAGCAGTCATGCTAGCGAAGGAGGCGGCGGAACGTGAGAGGGAGATAGCCTCAGCCTCACGTCCCGGCCGCCGCGGGAGGAGAAGCACCGGGCGTCGGGGGCCACGCCGTGATGGCTCTCGGCCACCGTAGGCGCGGGCCTGTGGACGGTGAGTAATGGGCTAGCTCGCCGTCCGTCCGTCGTATGACGACGGGCAGGCCGTGTCGACGGCGCGTTCGTGTTCCACGCGCGCCTCAAAGAGTTGTCAGAAAACGGGAGGGGCCCGCAAGGGCCGGTGCCTGCCAGGGCTGCGGGACTGTTCGAAAGAGATACCGCGGCCCTGGAACATAAAGGGCCAATGAAGGAACATGGGTGGTTTTTAGTCAGTAAGAGTCTGACACTCCCTTCCGCTCCGCCCAGAGCGGGGGGGGGGGGTCATTTGATGATTTCCCACCCACGAAAAAAAAAAAAAAAAAAAAAAAGGGGTCCATAACATAAAAACCTGACACCAGGTTAGGCACTAACCACACGATAAAGAAGAAGTTAGTTTAAATTGTCAGTAAACGTGACCGCGAACAATGAGGTCCTGGATCCTTATGTGAAGCAATGTCATTTTTTTTAAATTAGGAACTCCTTGTCTATCCCGAGAAAGTCTGGAGATTAGGCCCCTACTATATTAGACTTGGTGGTACTCACTTAAAACTTATCGTTATAACACACAGTACACAACGAAGTCTAACTCAATTCGACATTGGCGTTATGCTATTAAAATTTTCTTTTAAGGCTTATCGACATCATCACCTGCCTAGCCTTTTCCCAACTATTTTGGGGTCGGCTTCCAGTCTAATCGGATGCAAATGAGTACCAGCATTTTACGTGGAGCGACTGCCTATCGTACCTCCACATCCCAGTGTAATAATTATGAAAAGGCTTAATCGACGTACGTCACGAGCACCAATATGTAAACACTTAACAACTTTTAAAAGTGTTTATCTCCTACTGTTCTGATTAAAATTACATGTTGTTACGAACATAGTATTCTGGAACTCAAATTTTTATAAAAAAAGATCCTATCTCCAAGTTACAATCGTATTTCACGCGAAAATTAATTTTAAATTTAGGAAAGTGTATACATATTGGTGCTCGTGACTGTACAGGTACACCTCAAAATATGTTTGAATAAATAGCCTGTTGTTAACGAAGCTACAAAAGTCACCTTACCAAGAGATATTAAAGAAATTAACCAGTACTTCCTCCACGATGTGGCGACTAATTGGTGGGGCGACAGACAGCTGGCCCGGGGGACCGTGTGTTACGGTGTCATGACGTCACATGCAGCAACACGGGCTGTGGGACTGCAACACGGTGTACAGAACTAGATGAATTAAGGGTGAACAGATTTAAACTTGTGATGTGAACCGATCACGATGTTAAATTAAATAAATGTTTAACCAAATAAGATTGCTTATTTGAATACTGTATTAATTAGCCAAGTTTTAGAAGCGTTCTCTGACAGCGTGTAAACTGTGACAAACAGCATCAGTAGGATTTCAAACATAAGTAAGAAAAAAAAAATAAGGTGAATAAAAACAGAAAAGGTTTATGAAAACTACACTTCCACAAAAAAATCTATAGGTTTTTATCCTAACATCACGCCTAAAATCCCAGAAGGATATAGTCAGAGGATTAGAGGTGTACCTCATAGTACACCCACATTTCACCCTTTTGAGCCTATTGCCAGTAACTGGGTACAAAATCAGACTCCGTGACTGCTACTAAAAAAATCCTGATGGAAAAACCCCATAACACTAGTACTCAGCAATCGCGCTTGCGACCACTACACCAATGAGGCATAATAAATAGATACCTTTCGAAGAGACTTTTCTGACAATAAACTAAATAGTTTTGATTGAAACAGCCATCCCTTTGGGCATCCCATTGGCATCACTTTGGGCCCTATCAGAATGCCAGCGCTGTGACGTTCTTTTTAGGGTTCCGTACCCAAAGGGTAAAACGAGACCCTATTACTAAGACTTCGCTGTCTGTCTGTCTGTCTGTCTGTCTCCAGGCTGTATTTGATAAACCGTGATAGCTAGAAAGCTGAAATTTTCACAAATGATGTATTACTATTGCCGCTATAACAACAAATACTAAAAATTAAAAAAAAACAAGGGCTTAAGGGCTCCCATACAACAGATATGATTTTTTTGCCGTTTTTGTAGATAATGGTACGGAACCCTTCGTGCGCGAGTCCGACTCGCACTTGGCCGGTTTTTTAAAATAGGGGCCTTTACGCCTCGTCCAAACCAACGTCGATTCGTTTGTTTTATTTCTTGTTTACTTTTATATAATTTTTTTGTACTATTAATTTAACCATTTTTAGGGTTCCGTAGTCAACTAGGAACCCTTATAGTTTCGCCATGTCTGTCTGTCTGTCCGTCTGTCCGTCCTCGCTTAATCTCTGTGACCGTTAGCACTAGAAAGCTGAAATTTGGGACCAATATGTGTATCAATCACGCCGACAAAGTGCTAAAATAAAAATTGGAAAAAAATGTTTTATTAGGGTAGCCCCCCTATATGTAAAGTGGGAAGTGTTTTTTTTTTTAATTTTAACCCTAATGTGTGATATATTGTTGGAAAGGTATTTAAAAATGAATAGGGGTTTACTAAAATCATTTTTTGATAATGTCAATAATTTCGGAAATAATCGCTCCAAAAGTAAAAAACAAAGCGTCCCCCCCCCTCTAACTTTTGAACCATAAGTTTAGAAAATACGAAAAAAATCTGAAAAGTAGAACTTTATAAGGACTTTCTAGGAAAATTATTTTGAACTTGGATGGAAACAACAGATGGAAACTGCAGTTAACCAATATAATTTGGTCCCTGAATCGTATGAGCGCCTATACAATCCAGAGGTCAAGTTTCATTTGCCTTCCTCATAAGTGGGAACACTTATTGTGACGGACGGGAAACTACGGAACCCTACACTGAGCGTGGCCCGACACGCTCTTGGCCGGTTTTTTTGTGAGTTGATCCGGTGCGGACTAATAAATATTTTTTCTATCTTTCTTTAGCCCAATAACCAGCAACAACACCAACATGACCTACATTTCAATCACTGACACCCACCAACTATTCCATAAACGAACAAAATTGATTTTTAAAGCTGGCAACGCGAGAAAATCTGGGTATAATGGACGCATGGACGATCCAGCTAATCATGATGGATGACCCTCACTGGTGGACGAGACAGATTGATAGCTGCACATCGAAAACATCCAGACTATAGATACGACCATAAAATATGGTATTGGGGGCAAGGCTATGAATATCACACAGGATGACTTTATGATTCGTACATATGTGAACAATATTGACTTTTATCAGTGATGGAATAAAGATCAGGTATTAAAGATGACGAGTTCCCTGTTTCCACGGATAGAAATATAACATTCGGTGACTGTGACTTTTTTAACGTTACAGCTGAGTCTGTTTGTTCCAGCTAACGGCTGAACCAATTTTGACGGGAATTTTACTGGAAGATAGCTGATGTTATAAGAAGTAACTTAGGATACTTTAATTTACACGACTTCCCAAAAAAAGGAGTGTTATGTTTTCACCGTTCATGTATGTATGTACATAATTATGTATGTTTGTGAGTTTCTTTATTCCACCATAACTTCTAAACGGCTTAACCGATTTCAATGTATGTGGTATCGTTAGAAGCGTTGAGTTATTCCGAGTAACATAGGCTAGAAAAGTGGAAATCTCCCGATTTCGATGAAAAGATTGGTTTACAGATTTCCACTTTTCGGCACAATGACGTTTTAATATTTAGTACGTACCTTTTGGCCATTCAACATTAAAATCATGAAAATGGTTTTTAATTTTTTAGTTCACTTTTTGATGTGGCAGGCGTGTTTTTTAATTTTTTTAATTATTTGTTTTTTTTTTTAGAAAAAGAATTTGGGTTCCGTGCAAAAAAAAAAACCTTTGAAATTGTTAACAAAATCCGATTCAAAGAGGGAAGTCATATAATGTAACGGGGACTAAATTCACGGACAACAGCTAGTTGTTAAATAAAGGCTACACTGACACCGTTCTGAACGCTGTACCCCGTATCAAACCAAATCAAATGTTACTCACTCTATTGAGCTCATTAAAGAAGCTTATTAGTAGGTCTAATACCTTAACCCACTCTCATCAGTCAAATAGTTAATACTGCAACACAGATAGTACAACAATCAAACTGTTTTACGTCCATCTCGTCACTATCTCAGGTCCTGTTGAAAACCAGCGTCGGGCACTAGTTGCCTGGCAGTTTGCTGAACTCAGCCTATTTGGCGCAGCCGTGAGACACACAGTATTATTATCAACTTTTTTTTACTATTTCCTTTTATTATTGTTTAGATTTAAGTTTTTTTTTTATTTCTTTTATTGCATATTGTGTGTTTTTGTGGCATGTGCCAAATAAACATGTTTTATTTCTTTTCTTTCTTTCAATCAAAGATTTAATTTACAACAATATCTTACCTTCTACACATTAAAGATTTCTCTAACAGTAACAAGCCAGATAAAAACGTCAAAGTATGAGTTGTCACGATTCTGATCGGGCTTATCTATCGGATCGAACCGGGCCGGGCTTGTCAGGACCGGTTTCAACCGGAACCAACCGGATCTAACGGTCTGCTTTGATTGATAGCTTCTAATTTGATAGCTATCGTTTATCGACTGTGAGCGATGAAAAGCGTTCAGTTTAGATATTTTGTAGTTTATTTTGATGTTAGGTTAGTGTGGAAGGAGTACTGGTGAATGGAGTAAGGTTAGTGAAAAACTATTGGAAATAAAATTAGCAACGTCCTCTACGTTGCTAATTTTATACTCTTCTAAATGAGTGCCGGAGATGGGCAGACGACATCGTTGCCATTGCCGGAATATCCCGGATGAGGCTGGTACAGGAGCGTGGAGCTTGGCACAAGTAAACAGAGGCCTATACCCAGCAGTGGGTGAAGCTGGGCTGTGGATGATGATGACGATAATGAAATGAGTGTCAGGATTTTTGTTTTAAATTACTCTTATAATTGTGGTCGAACAGATTTGGTTGGAATTTTCCAACAAGAAAGAAGCATACAAACAGTTTATTCTGTACAAACTCTAACGCATATTATAAAACCAAAAAAAAACACTGTAAAGGATGATTTCCACCAAACGGCTCGCATCGTATCGGAACGGATTTTACAATATTTAAACGATATTAAATCGTGTACACAGTATTTAAAGTCTATATTACCAAGCCGCGAACAGCAGCTTGGCCGCGGGCGTCTTCCGCGACACGCGATCGTAGCCGAAAGTGTGCTGCGACGCGCGATCGGCTCCGTCCGCCTGTCATCATATCCGATCGGATCGTATACAAAAAATATAACACATCAACACGATAGGAATGAAACTATTTAACTAGATGCAGAAACGGATACATTCGCAAGCGACGGTACGGAGCCGATCGTAGGCGTGGACGTCCTGCCCGACGCGATCGGCTGTCAAAGCATCCGTTCGTATCCTTCCCGATCCGATGCGATGCGAGCCGATTGGTGGGAATGATCCTTAATACTAAAGTCAAAAGTATAGTATGTAAAAAAAAAACTTGTCCTAAAAGGAAGGCGTTTGCCTGGCAGTGGGACATTTAATAGGCTAACATAAAAAATCCTCAATCAACAAAAGAAAATCTTTTAATAATACCTACGGGTGCTCATGAAATAATTTTCCTAGAACACAAGTAATTAAAATCAAGACCAAAATCTATCCCGCCAAAGTATATTCCCCTTAATTTCACCCCAATTATCTTCATAAAAAAACATTTTTTTCACCCCTGACTTTCCAGCTATATATTACCTGCCCCATAGATATTCAGTAGTCCCCTGTCCCTTGACACACCATCACAACCCGATTACTTCTCCCCTGGCAGACAATGTGTGACGTCAGACTAACAGGATGGCCCGCCTCCCATGGGCTGGCTGTCTGTCAACCTACAAATTAGCAGGGTGAGGATGAAGCTCTAATAGTTTTCTGACGGGTAATTAAACGTCAGAGTACATCATTGCAGTACTTCCATTCATTTTCATTTCATAATTAATGAAAAGAAAATGTTTTTTTTTAATGCATTGTTGGTGGATTGTTTGGTGGTGCAACAAAAATGAAAATGTCAGTCAGTATATTTTTCATTAAAAAAAAAAACGTTTCTGTTTCGGGAAAAAGAGTATAATTATGTATGTTAAACTTATTTACTCTGGATTCACGTAAATTAGCCACAATGCACTATTTTGGCTGACCAAAAAGAACACAATTCAAGATCATTCACCGCAGTCCGCAAGTAAGCAACGGATGTCATCCTACACTGCAGTACTTGTATTACAAAATTTACAAATCTCATCATCTTCATTATGGCATACTAGCTCATGCCCGCGGCTTCACCCGCGTAAGTTCGGTAATTGTCCCACGGGATCGCACTACCGGGATAAAAAGTATCCTATGTGCTAATCCAGGTTATAAACTATTTGCGTGCCAAATTTCATCCAAATCCGGTCAGTAGTTTTTGCGTGAAAGAGTAACAAACATCCATCCATCCATTCTCACAAACTTTCGCATTTATAATAGTAAGTAGGATTCAGCCTTTAACGTTGAACTGCTGGATAAAGGCCTCCTCTCTATAAGAGGCAGTGGGCCATAATAACCTCTTTATAATGCTTTTTTGGCTGGCTCAAGCCGTTTTCTAATTGTTAAATGAAGTCGTTCCCTAATACACCACACGGTCCAGTGTAAGTTGATAGAAGTCACAAATGTCTCCGGATTGTTTGCATGATTACTATTTCCTCAAGAATCTAAATAATTTCCTCTGTTTTAAACTTTCACGGTTTAAAACTAAACTAATACTGTCACTTACGGGATATCTAATAACATCTAATTGATTGTTTTAATTGAGACAAATTAAATTACAGACTAGTATTTTATTTATAAAACACAATTAAATATAATATGTACATTATATACAGACTACAAATAGAACTAAAATAAAAAGACTAAAATAAAGTACCTATATATATATTCAACGACGACAATAGGACACGTCTTAGGCGTCAAAGTACTCCTCCGCATCGCCGTCATCTGGAAACGTGCCCAGAAGACTGGCAGCATTGCCACGTTGAATGGCAATGTTAATTATTTGCCCAAAGAAAGAGCCAGCCCTCAGGTCACGCGAACATCCTAATAATATCGGGAGCTCAAAATCATGAACAATCACGAAAGATATCCTGTAAATGACAGTACCTATAAGTTTAATTTCCTCAAAATTAATAAAGCATGTCCTTTTAAGATTAAAATAATTTGGTTTCCCCCTATTTGTCTCGAAATGCTCGGTGACCACCACAAAGGCTACACTATTCCTTTGAGTACCAGAGGACTACGAGGCTAGCAAGAGCCCCGGCATAATAACGTATTGCCTTTGAGTGGAGCACTAAAACCAATGCACTTACTGCCAAATACCCGGCACGCCCTTGATTCCAGGGAAGACTGTGATTGTAGGTATTAACGTGTATCTTGTAGATAGACATATAGAAGTGAAATTCTTTGTTTATTTGTAAGACGTAACCTGTGCAAGTGCTGATTCATCATCGAACCCAACAATGTTGGGGACGGCTTCCAGTCTTACCGGATGCAGCTGACAACCAGTATTTTCTATGGAGCGACTGCCTGTCTGACCTCCACAACCCAGTTAGTAGGTAATACGATACCATTTGGTAAGACTGGTTGTTAGACTTTCGGGCCACTGACTGACCTGTAATGACTGTCAGAGATCTAAAAATGGCAGGCGAGACCAACGGCTACATGCGAGGCACGGAGGAAACTCGGTATGTAATGTGTGATCACCCATCCATGGACCAACCTACACAAGCACGGCTTAACCTAAAGATCGACCCGAGCGGCTGTAATTATTTAGTCACTCCTATTATCGTGCCCCTGAGAAAGACTAATTAGCAAAATATTTATTGAAATATCTTCTTAATATACAATACAAAATCCCATCTACAATTTCAGTTTCATAAAATTTCCGTATTAGAAATGTGTAGAGTGTTTGTTATATGGAAATCTAGTGTAAAAAATATTTATTGGAAATGTCTTAGGCACACGACAGTAGGGTGGCGTCGCCGGTAGTCGGTAGTTCACGCCGATCGGCTAGTAATTTTTGCCTCTGTTAGGTTTGTTTGGGAATGGAACAGGGTAGCTGACATTTACGAAAAGATTTTTTTTTCGAGCCCCTATTTTTTTAATGATTTGTTTCGAAGGAAATCTGCTGAAAATGCTGAGCATAAGTAAATAATTCAGTGCAATGCTCAGATCTATTCTAAGGTATTTTCTGTGGGACTAGTTTCCTTTCAGACTTCTAGGTTTTTTTCAAGACTCATATCATTTTTTTTATTATATCTGACATTACCTTTAAATGAACTCTTTGAGGTGCGCAAAGATTTCTGGTATCAGATTTGGTTAATTTTATATGTTTTTTGAATAGGACAAAAAATAACTTTACTTTCGGCAGTCGTGAGTTTGTTTGTTTAATTGCCTTAATTGGGACCGACTTCCGTTAGTAAAGTTATTTTTTGTGCTGGTGGAAAACATAACCCCCTGCTTCTTTAGAAGTTGGTTAAAAAAATCTCTTCTCACGCAAAGAGAAAACGAGTAAAGCTCACACCTCAATTTTAAACCATTACCTGTTACCTATTTACTTTTCAAACCTTCACAAAATATATTTTGTTTTCCATAATAATGTATTCTAATACTTTATTACGTCAATTACAAGCCCGGTATAACGTAAAATTAGATTGTCAATACATACATGGTAGAAACCCGCGTCTTTCCCGGCTTATCCATTCCTTTCATCTCCGTATATTAATAATGTAAATATCTGCATGCTTACCTTCCCTTTTGTGGTAAGCAGAAATATTTAATTGAGTGTTTAAATTGTACGTTCACTTCGAGGGCGAATACTTGACATTTTGATGGGTATTCCAAACATGAGATTCGACATTAGTATCGCTAATTTTCAGGGGTTGAGTTTGATGTAACTTATTAATATTAATGTGTCACGGGATATTATTTTAAGTAATGATTCGTTATTGGTGTGTGATAGATAAATGAGTAATATCTGTTGTCATTTAGAGGCCTGATCCTGAGGGAAACCTATTTGTTTCATACTAACAGTTTTGTATCTGTTCTCTATCCAACGATCATTAAAAAGAAAGAAAAACTGCTTATTCTGTACAAATAAGACGAATCTACCTTACAAAATAAACAAATAGTACAGTCAGCATCAAAAGTTGATGACCACATTTAGATTTTCAAAATCGCTGTACACCGTATTATACCTAAATCGCTCAACATGAAAAGCGCCAGAAATGAATGATTATCATAAAAGGGCATAAGTAGGTGACCATCACTTTTCAAAAGTCGCTAAACAAAGTTATAGTAAAAAAAGCACAACATTCTTCGTCTCTAAAGTCTCTGGATAAATTGACAAAAAATAGCATTCAATCGTTTATCTCTAAAGTCCCTGAACAAAATGAAATGTTTTTTGGGTTTAATATGTGTGTGTATTTTTTTTCGGTAGGTAAATGTGTAACAATTGATAAACTAATACAAAATTTATAGATGATAAATAATTGCAACAGCAATGGTCTACATCCGATACAATATTTTTTTTACATTCAAGGGTAAACAGTTTTTCAAATACCCACAATGTTTCCAAAGAATTGAATTAAAACGGAATTTGTGTGAATTTTGAAAATGAGTCATATTTGTATACAGATTAGGTTCTAATTCAATCGTAACTATAAAAATCATAAACTAAGTTGACGGTATGAATTTGAACAGAATCTGCGTGATTTTTGAAAATTAAACTTATTGCTTTACGAATAAGGTTACAATTCAATCGAACTAAAAAAAATCATTAATTGCGTCGATGGTATAAAATCAAACAGAATCTGCGTGATTTTTGATAGTGAATTTTATATCTATACAAATAAGGGTACTATTCAATCGTAATACAGAAAGCTTAGATGACGTCGACGGAATATTTTTTAATATGCTAATCTTTATAATCGTACTTGCGAGCTTATTTTGAAAAATAGGCTTAAAAATGTGCTTGTCGCTTGAATACCCACTTCTAATATTTCTCATTGATACTATGAATAAAAAAAGTATTTTGGAAAGTTAAATTCGAAATTTACATTCATTGATTTTTTTTATTACTTACATGATTTTTGTCTAGGACGGGAGTTTGAATAGGACAAGATTGGATTTATAACTCTGAAGAGAGTAACGAGTACGTATCCGAAACAAAGTAATGTTCAGTAACTTTTGCTATTTATGATGTTAAGTTATTTTTGGACATTGCCGTGATTACACTAGATAACCAAAACAAGCATTTTATATTGTTCAGTGACTTTTGTAAAACTGAATGTAATGATGTTTTCGGATATTATAACGATTAGCAATTTTTGACAAAATGGTGTTCAGTGACCTTTGACGAGTAGTGTTCAGTTAATTTTGAACTTTAATGATGTTCATTCAATACTGGCGCCCTTCTTGTTGAGCGATTTATGGGTGATATAATGTACAGTGATTTTGAAAATCTGAATGTGGTCATCGACTTTTGATGCTGACTGTACATAGTTAATAAGTTATTAAAAGTTTTTTTTTTATATTATTATATTAAAAAAAAAAACTTAATAAACTACCTTTTACAGAAATGGTATTTTAATCTATCACTATAGTAGAAAACCCAATTCGTAACAAGTTATAAAAACAATCAACAAAACACTATAAAACCAGTCATCTACCATATCCTAATCCACACGAATCACCCAGAATGTACTGGCGCGAACAAAGCAGTTTGTTAGTGCAGTACTTTTGCCTTACACCGCGCCTCTCAAAACGTCGAGTGCTTTTTCATTTCCTGCCGCCAGAGGGCGACGGCGGTGTTTATTTTATTTTCGCTAATGCCCTCCAACCGGTGTTATACAATTAAATTGTTTTTGGGCGCTATGTTTTTTTTGTCTGGTACCGTGTTCTGGGTTTTGAGCAATGTTTTTGTGATTTGGATGAGGAAGTTGGATTTCAGAGTGTTTTAATGGCTTTATAATGTAAGTGTGAGCTGTAGTTTTGTCACGGGTGACCAGTGAAAACTAGCACAGTGCCCTCCATAGCACAGCATCATGCTGATTGGTAACCTGCTTGTCGCAGTCACGACGTGCAAGCTGTCAACTTTTTTGTTCCGTCCTGTTGTCTTTATATATTTGTTTTGGTTGTTTGTTTATTGTTTTTTTGTCGTTTTGTATGTACGTCATGTTCCTGCGACAAATTAATATTTTTTCTTTCTTTTTGCAATAGACCAACCGGTTTGGTAAAAGGTGCGGTCAAGACGGCTGCAGATCGTGATACCAATTCTCTCGTGGCTGCGGTAGGTCGGAATAGGTTTGAGCTTCCAGCAGTAACTTATTAAGGTTTGCAGGAGAGATTAGCCAGAACTAAGGTAAACAAAGGTAAGGTAAGTAAGGTGTGGTAAGGTTGATTGGTAGAAAATGCCTATGGCATTAAGTCCGCCTCTGTACTTTGTGCTTGAAGTGTTAAATAAATAAATAAACTAACAGTATTTGAAGCCGAAATCTATGAACGTTACTTGACGCTTCGCCATGTCTTTAGGTAAATGGGTGTAAAAGACCCTTATTGACACCGAAATACACTTGTTCTCCCCGTCATTGCAATGATTTTTGGTTACATACCTGGAAACCTTCATATTGGGGGTCAAAATTCCAACTTTTTCACAAGATTTTTTTAAATACAATTTTTTAATATTACAACTCTCCATCAGTACAATGTATTGAGTGCGTAACATTGAGTCCTACCGTAAAATGTGATTCCAAAACAAAAGTCTTTTCCCAGCAACAATTTTTGCGTAGAGTTACTTAATTTAATGAACAGAATGCTTGGTTGACTGACAGCTTCGTGATGGCTCCGTTTATACCTTGTATACACAGCTCAGGTTACATGTGCGTATGCAGCGTCTCCCCACAGACAATGGCTCAGCTTCCGTCTTGCACCGCATGCCCTGTCATATGCACACTTGATGGTCTGTTCAGTCTAACACCCTATGTTCTATGTTAGGGATTTGGTTTCCGCACTTAGTCCCTAAAGTGGACCATTGCGCCTGAGTCTAACACCCTGCTGACGCTCTGTTACAATATACCAGGACTCAATTTACCTACTAATCCCCTACCACGCCAGTAATAAAGCCATAACCACACCTTAGACTAAAGCGATCAAATTAACGTCCGCCATAAATTAGTATTATCTGTATAATGATAATAAAATCGCGCATAAACTGAGGTCCGAAAACAAAGGGAAGTTATTCCTTTGTGTAGGTCTTGTGCACATGTGCGCAATGTCGCCGTAATTTGATCGTGTGTACTGGGTCTAAGGGAACTGGAAGTGGCTTTGTATACATGAAAGTAAGTATATTATGCCAGTGATAGTACATACACATTGTATTATGTGAGGAAACCAAAACAGCATGCCTGAGAAATATTTTTCGACGTCATGTAAAGCCAAGTCAGAGGCCCATTGGCGGCACAAAAACTCTGACACCAGGTTAGGCACTAACCACACGATAAAGAACGAATTGTATTGTTGTGAAATTATGACTCAGTGATTGACGCGCCGCCAGTTACTGCACACAGAAGGTACTGATTTCTAATATTGTGTTACTTAAACTAAAACTTCGTAATAAAAAGCATGCTAGGAAGAGTTTTGATTGCTTAAAAAGTGACACCACATGCGACATTCAGTCAAAACTTATACAAACCTCTACTGAGGTGATTAATGCCTTTCCACGACACTCCCACAATCATCGGCAACATATGGTAGCAGCGGTAACAGTGCTAGATGCTGCATGCAATGACACGTAGCTGAATTTTGGACCAGCATTTTTTCTTTTAACAACACTTAGAAGAAGACAAAGTACCAGTGATTCGCGGCGTTAACTTATTAATCTAAGTAGGTAAGTGAACTGAAACAGTAACGAGAATTGATTTTTATCAGCAATACCTACAATATTCACCAAAAATACTCTGTTCTGTATCGGAACCACCACCACCACCAAAGTACTTCTCAACCCTTCAGAAGAGAATCGCAAGAACTAACACATCTCTCTCGAATCGATGACTCAGATTTTGTCCGACCAGCTGGCCTACCATGACGTCTTGAAGAAGTATCCTCTATATCGCCGTCTCTTTCACATACTGGAATAACATTAAAACAAACTATTGCTTTGAGACTCTGTCGTTTACCTAACACATCTAGTCACTAAGCATCTGTGTACAATTCATTGCTACTATAATTTCTTGAGCGTTGATAGTGCCGCCATCAATTTTCGATGAGCCGCAGTGGAAACGGGTCGGGATACTGTTTGAAAATTTTAATTACGTTTGATTTCATTCTGTTGTTTTAGGCCTAATATTCTATTATAGCCTGAGTATTGTAATTTAATGTTGTAATTATTTAGTTGGGTAGTTATCTTCATATTAATGTATTTGTTTCTGCATGTAATAATTTTATTTAATATGTAATATTCAACACAATGTAAATTGTTAATGAATAAATAAATGAATGAATGAATGTATTTTTATTGGGTTTGGTGGCTGTGGGGGTCTTTTGAGGTCCAGTGACAGGCTGAAATAGTTGGTTATTTGTTGAAGGCATACTGCCTAACTAATGTGAACAGACTATTCGTGTAACCTTATATTTGAGTATCGTGAGTATAATTACACCCTGAAAACGAACACGCACAGTACCACTTACACCTACGACAACAGTCAACTAATATAAATAAATAAATCAGTTACATGAAATAGTTACGAATTGTCATGTATACCGTACCGTAACCTTGAAAGCAAAGTAAATCTTTACAATGTACTGAAAACCCAGCACGTAAATGGAATCTCAATATATATTATATATCTTGAAATGGGTCTAAAACCAAGTCACCAACCACATTAAATTCAGTCATTCAATTCAATCATTCGATTCGATCATTCAATTCGATCATTTAATTCAATCATTCAATTCGATCATTTCATTCAATCATTTCATTCAATCTAACGTCATGTTCTACTTATACATAATTCTAGCACTAAAGAAACCAGATAATCCGGCCGCTCTGTATATCTAATTGAATCGTATTCTAGCAGGGATTTCTCACAGTGGCAATGTTTGTAAACGTCACCTCGGAGGCTAATAGTAGCCGCATTTGTTCTGCATGAGACTAGACCGGCCTGGCTTCTAGGAGTAAGAAAAGGTGGAGGAGGTATTGATAAAGACTACAATTTTTACAATGTTTTAATTTTTAGTGGCACGGTTGGCGCAGTGGCTGAGAGATTGACTGCTGCGGGTTCGATCCCCGCACGCAACAAATATTTGTATGGCCTACAGACAGTTGTTCCGGGTCTGGCTGTTTGTGTATGTGAGTTTAAATGTTTGTAAGGGTTGGACCTCATCTGGCAGCACGGAATCGCATTTGTTCCGCCTGTGCTACCACGTGCTGCAGTATGCTGCCGCATGCGAACGCGCGCTGTCGCATTCCGCAGACAAAAAAAGCGATCGCACGCGTCAACATGCTGCAGCATGGGTGGCATACTGCCGCGTTCTTTCATGATCAGTTTAGTTTCAAGCGCGAGATGGATAGGACCACGGAAGAGAGAGCAGTGATTCTAGCGTGTATTTTGCAAGAAATGCAAAATCAAAATAATAAAAAGAAACGCATTCGCAAAATAAAACGGAGATACTGGGTTCATCCTTTTTGGAAGCAAAGAGCGGTTCATGGACAATATGTTACGCATTTTCCGGATTTAGTAACATATCCAGATAGTTTCGTAGATTATTATGGAATGACTTTAAATGATTTTAATGAATTAGTATTTTGCCATTGTACGATAGAGTGAGACAGCATACGATAGCAAGTGATCGGCGGTGAAAGGATGCGTTAGCATGCTATCGCGCGCTTCAGCGTTCCGGAGTCTCCCTGCCGACCATTGCATTTTGTCCGTGATGCCGATCGCCTCGAGGATTCCGCCGCGTGCTATCGCATTATGCTTTCTGTCTCGGTCTAGCAAATGGCAGTTCTAAGCGACAGAAAGAGAAAGGGCGACGGAAAAAGGCGATTCCGTGCTGCCAGATGAGGTCCAACCCTAAACGCACCCACGATACAGGAGAAATTCGTAGTGAAGGAACGACTTAAACAAAACCGGCCAAGTGCGAGTCGGACTCGCGCACGAAGGGTTCCGTACCATTATCTATAAAAACGGCAAAAAAATCATATCTGTTGTATGGGACGGGAGCCCCCCTTAATATATATTTTTTTTTAATTTTTAGTATTTGTTGTTATAGCGGCAATAGTAATACATCATTTGTGAAAATTTCAGCTTTCTAGGTATCACGGTTTATGAGATACAGCCTGGAGACAGACAGACAGACAGCGAAGTCTTAGTAATAGGGTCCCGTTTTACCCTTTGGGTACGGAACCCTAAAAAATACACTATAATCTAGATCTCTTCAAATTTCGAGTGAATCGGTTTCTTTTGTGCAAGCGTGCTCCACCTTAGGCCGCGTCATCGCTTCGCATCAGGTGAGTTGCGGCCAAACGCACGCCTATTTAGTATGAAAAAGGATGAATTTTAAAGGGTAACACCAAGTAGTTTGTCAACTTTGATGATAAATTAAATACTGGGTTTCGTGGTACCAGTTTTCTTGCCTTGGTGATAACTGAACCACAGAAATACTCATAAACACGATTATACAGAGTCAATTTAGCAAAATTTCGTAAACGATTCGGAGTTTCACTAGTTAATTTTTAACCAAGTTTTCAAAGTAATTATGAAGTTCTATGATACCCTCATTTCACCAGTTAGTTCCTTATAAGCTAAATAATAACAGCTACTCGGGTCGATCTTTAGGTTAAGCCGCGCTTGCCTAGGTTGGTCCGTGGATGGGTGACCACCCATTACATTCCAAAATCCTCCGTGCCTTGGAAAGCACGTTAAGCCGTTGGTCCCAGCTGAGATTTGTATATTTTCGACAGGTATTCAGTGGCCAGAAAGTCTGACAACCAATCTTACCAGGGGGTGTCGTTTTACCCAGTACTGACTGGGTTGTGGAGGTCAGATAGGAAGTCGCTATACTTGTATTCAGCTACATCTGGGTAGACTCGAAGCCGACCCCAACATAGTATGGAAAAGGCTAGGCAGATGATGTTGAAGTAAGCCAATAGACAAAGAAAACTTTTTGAAAGAAGAAGCTAAAATTAACTTTACCTCACCAGGAGATCGAACCCACAGCGCTCAGCAGTCACGTTTGTATCTACGACAGATTATTAAACATTCAGCAAGGAGTAGAAGATCGAACATCTTCGTAGCTCTGAACAAGTCATGTATAATGTATGTAGTACGCAACGCAAGCAACCTTTGTTGAAAATAAAACATTCTGGCGGTCCGGGACTTATGTAATTCTATTATGAAGACGTACGTACTTATTAAACTTTCAGACACACGATTTCTCTTGTAAATAGTGTTCATTTTGTTTGTACTTACTAGTTTTTGAAAAACATGTAGCTAAATAACCACAAATGTGCGATTCTGTCGGCAAATCGTAAACTGCCGTGCCGATCAACAGCATCATCATCTGTCTAGCCTTTTCCCTACCACGTTGGGGTCGACTTCAAGTCTAACCAGATGCAGCTGAATACCAGTATTTTACATGGAGCGACTGTCTATCTGACCTCCACAACCCAGTAAACAGGAAATACGATACCCCTAAGTAAAACTGATTTCTATGTAGGAAAATAACATAACATCACGCTTTGTAATCCCCGCAGAGGTGTACCAAACAGTACACCCACATTTCACCGGTTATGTTTAAGTGCCATGTAATAAGGGGCAAGCATATTTACTTCGACCGGGCACAAAGCCAGACTCCGTGGCTGCTACTGAGAAATTCCTGATGGAAAAATGTAGGTAGGTGTCTAAAAATAATGTTCTGAGGCAAAAGACAACTACACAGGTTACTAGCACGTGTTACTATTCTGTCATCAATTGTTTGGACAAATAGATACCTTTGACGGCATTCTTTCAGCTAGCTGGCTTATAAGTTATATAACTAACTCTACACCGGACAAATATTAAGCATCAATTGTCCCTCTGCAGGGCAATGATCTATACAAATAAATAAAATAGAAGTGTCTGTTTGTAATTTTGAAATAACAGCTTTTTACTGAATTTATATGAAAGTATGTGGCAAAAAACTTCCGATAAAATTAACTTTTTTATTTTTGTGTGTACCGATGAAATGGATGTACCGATTTTGACGGTACTTTTCGGCATATAGCTGACTTTATAAGGAGTAACATACGCTACATTTATTAAAAAAACATTAGGATTCCGTGCAAAAAACTAAAAACCCGAAATTGTTAATAAAATCTGATCCAAATTGGGAAGCAATATTTTTATAGGTAATCATTTCACCCGGACAACGGTCGTGGGGCACAGCTAGTACATAAATTTACTTTCATCTCTACACTAACTAGTACTTCTCAAGACACGAGCTGGAATTTCCAACAAAGGTCTCAAGGTTTCGTCCATAGCAACATGGTATTTTAATAAACTAATATTGGAAAAACAATATGATTGAAAAGCTGTAGGTACAAACAAATTGATTGTGCCTGAAATTGTCGAACAATGTTTCGATTAAAGTTTAATTTCGTCAGCAAACCGTCTCTTGTTTTATACATAACTTGATTAATTTCAAGATTAGATTTAATTAGATTCTTATAATTGAATATACATAAGGTATACCGACATGTATTGGGAAATTACTTTGCACAGTTTGAATTTTAAATTATATTACAGGGTTATGTAGATGCGCGCATCTGCTACCCAGGGTGACTGAGGTCGGTTAATAACACGAAGACTTTTCAGAACAATTACTCAGTATAATTAAAACTTTTACAAGCAAACATGTGCAATGGTTATGGTGGTAAGTTGGCCATCCTATCTTCCGCACGGGTTCTCACGCTGTCCTATGATTGGCTCGCCGGCCGTCGCGTGATCGCAGCGCAGCCAATTGCAGCGACCGACTAGTGATGTTTGTTTAGTAACCTTTGGTGTAGTGCGGCAATAGGTTATTTTATTGTTTCAAAAAGGAACCCTGTTTTAAACTAAGTTAGGTTCTTTACGAATAACATGTCTGTCTATTAAATAAAATAAAATAAAAAAACATAATATAGGATTGCTTGAGAATAGCCAGTGTTAATTGCCAAAAACTAAACTGTGACCATTTTAGTTTACATAAATACCAACTGAGTGTTTAATTATTTTACACAATAATCTACGCGCCTTACATTATTTCACAGAAAAAGTTTGACTTTCAATGCAATTAACAGACGAGGTGTCCACAACCTCACGACTTCATGAAGCCCTAAGAATACCTGGCTCCCCGTAGTGATCTTCAGTGACCTATTTGGAAAGTTTAGAATCGATTGCGTACCCAAGTAGGAAAACCCAAACATAATCTGCCAAAATGGGGGATTATTAATTCCTCCAACACCGAGAGCGAGTGCGGCGCTCCGGCTCAAACTATGCCCCCCCCCCCTCCCACCTGCTGAAGTATCCCAGGTTTCCTTTTACCGATCAGAATAACGCCTCTGACGCTGCAATTAAGGTTGCCACCTGCTGGGCCCAAACTGTATCACCATCATCCACAGTTCCCCCACTGCTGGGTATAGTCTCTTTGCTTGTGCCAAGCTCCACGCTCTTGTGCCAGCGTCATCCAGCATATTCCCGCTATAACAACAATGTCGTCTGCCCATCTCGCTGCCGACCTACACTTCTCTTTCCATTCCTTGGACGCCACACGGTCACAGCTTTACTTCACCTGCCATCACCGCGCCTTGCTAGGTATCCTTTTTTTTTATTAAGCGGTGAATAATGTCTAACGCATACCGCACCGTCCGGAAAGACGGTTTGGTTATGTGGGGCTTGCACCCACTAGAAAACACCGCCGTGAGCCTACTGTCACCTGGACCCAACTCCATTTGGGTTCCACAACATTTCATAACTGTATAATATGTAAATATTGTTTATTGTTTGTTGTTTTTATGGAAGTAACATCGATACGAAAATAAGAAGACAGACTGTGACCAACCAAAACATCAATTATTCGTCTCTCCAGCTTAAAACTTACAAGATAACACGAAACAGACGTCAGCAAACATTGCAAGCCTTCATCCCGACATCAGCGTAAAAGCAGAACGACCATAATCTTGACTAAACCTAATCCTGAAATAAATCTTCTTTCTTAAGATACCGCCTGACTGCCGTACTCTGAGACGACACTTAATAATAACATAAACATCACGCCTGTAATTGCCAAAGGGTTAGGCAAAGGCGAAGGGCGGGCGTTTTGGCATACTGTATCGTAGTAATTGACGTTCAAAAACGGCGGATCTTCAGCCTAGTGTATGTGATTTGATTTCGAAAAAAGGTGTACCTATAGTACACAAGAATTTTGTTTGTGTTCCATGTAATAGGGGACGAGCCTATTGCCATCAACCGGGCCCAAATGCAGACAGCATCCTGATAGACTGGAAGCCAACCCTTGTGGTTAGATAGGGTAAGGATATGATGATGATAAACAGCATAATTATATTAGCACACGTCAACGAAATTTAAATCTCTCAATAAAAGTGACTTTGTCTGTCGATCAGTCTGTAAGTCCGTTTGTTACCTTTTTACTCGCAGCTGAACTCTTCTAATTTCTCAATGAAATTTGGTACAAAGATAGACCATCATTTACGTTAGGATATAGGAAACTCATTGTCCTAGTAGTACGTTCCCGTGGGTTAATTTATGACCGCCACGCATGCGATGCCCCGTGCAAAAACTAGTCGTAGGTACCTACATATTTTTCAGCAGCAGCGTAATATAGACTGGTATATTAAAGTTCACGATTGACTATATTCTTAAACGACGTCTCTGGGTGCGGTAGTGAGTCAGATATGACGCCAAGAATATAATTTTACGCCGAAAGTCGTTTTGCTGAGTTCGCCGAAGCATGGCGGAGTCGCCGAAAAACAGTGAGTATCGCGAAGTTTGTCTGAATTAATTAATTTCGGTTGAGGATGGTGCAGCATTCTGATAGTGAAGGAGAAAGGACATAGATTAAGGATAAATAGATGAAGATGTGACTATCATTTGAATCTGTTGACAGTTGTTTTACTGCCAATCGGTTTTCTTTTAAATTATCTAAAAAGAAGACGCAGTTACTAATATTTAAAATAATATTTATTTATTTAATAAAAGTACTTTATTATGATAATATGATTTGGTCATGTTGAGAGGTCAATGGCGACAAATAACCGGTAGATGTGGGAGGATACTCTGGAGTGGGCGCCCTATAATTTATTAATTATAAGTTTGTTTGTGGGTACTTTAGGTAGTATATCTCTCTTGTTCTTTTTCCTAGACTCTGTGAAAGTTTGAGCAAGATAGATGCAGTTTTTATAAGCAAATTTATGACAATAACCGATGACACTGACAGATGGACCTTACAGGGTTGATCAACAGCGATCAAACATTTGAAATGGGCCTCAGAGGCCCACTCAACATCGCAAGAGTTATGTTCTTTGGGAAATTCAGGTGTTAGTACGGAGACCTATGAGCAAGGATTAGTAGCCTTCTGCAGTTTCTGCCCACCAGGGAATTTGCCATGGGAAAAAGGTGTGAGTTCATAGGATGGGTATGTTCTCTTTTTTGGCGTATTTGCATTCAAACAGTAAATCCATGGTTTTTTTTTCATGAATGTACTTGTACAACCTGTACATAAATATGATTGACTAAACAATGCAGGGAGGCAAATTTTTCGTAAATAAATATTTTCAGTAATGAAGAATTAGAATGAATACCGCAAAGTTAAAGTTCATACGTTCATGAGTACGCGGTAAAGTTCATTTTGGATCCAAGTGCACACAAAACACAAATAATAGATTTTCTCGCATGAGTTTCCTATAATTTGGCGCAAATGATTCAGTAGCAATGTTGCGTACCTGTTTGTACTATTCCTGTTAACACTAAATACAGATTCCTAGAATTGAGTTATCTACAAAGGGGTTTATTCATTTCATAGCATTAATACGGCCAGGACTTTCATAAAATTAAAACTAGATTTAATTTAAAAAAACCGTATTCTACGAAAGCTTTTTAAATTGGTCAACAAGCATTTTATTAGGTACAAAGATTTATAATTACAGAGAACATTTAACTTAATGGAGAACCTTTTCGAATAATTTAACACTAAAATACTAAAACGTATAATTTGGAATAAAAAGAGTATATTAGCGGACCTGAATAATTTAAAACTTCAAATAAAACATTGATACAAACGAATAATATATTTTTTATCACAGAGAAGCTAACGTGCAATACCTACTTATTTCTTGAATTTTAATACCCGTTTTCACTACCAGTAGCGCTTTAAGCGCTGCCACATACTTTGAAAATCCCACAATACGCTTTCTATTAAAATTTGTCATTAATTTACATGTCGCCATGTGTAATTGAAAAACGGGTAAGTATTTTATTATAATTTCAAATCACAGTAGTACTTATATGCTCGTGGCTAAATAAAAACAGCCGCTCAGGTCAATCTTTAGGTTAAGCCGTGCTTGCCTAGATTGGTCCCTGGATGGGTGATCACCCATTACATACCGAGTTTCCTCCATGCCTCGCAAAGCACGTTCAGCCGTTGGTCTCGGCTGTCATTTTTAGATCTTTGGCAGGTAGTCAGTGGCCCGAAAGTCTAACAACCACTCTTACCAAGATTTAACACCCAGTGGTAGGGCGCCCACACAGAACCGCGATGCGATAAGATACGACGCCGCATCGTAGGAACATCTTCGTGCGAATTCGATTTGCGATGCGTTACGAATTCGTAGTTATGTGTGGGAGCCCGTGTAAAGCCCAGCTTCATCCGGTTAGACTGGAAGCTGACCCCATGGTTGGGAAAGGACTAGGCAGGTGATGATTGGTACTTATGTGTGGTGCTCCTTTTATCATCATTTTTTTTTGGACCAAGGCGTCCGTCATTCGTTCCACTGCTCTCGAAATTGTGTATTTTCCCAATACAAAAAAAAAAAACCCACTCCCCAAACCTAAAACATTCTCCAAGAATCAAAAGAAAATTAGGTACAATATCCACCTCGGCGTTGACAACTCTTTGCCAATGCTAAGCCGCTGCAAAGTGTCCACATTACTCTTTAAGTGAACCCGTAAGGATAAGTGCTCAACATTCACTATTCAGCAAATAAAAGAACCATTTTCCTTGGATCTGACCAAGTAATGGAAAAACAGAGGACGGTGATCCGATGCGAAAACTGTGGACTGCAATTTCATTTGATAGTCAGCTTTTGAATATTTGTTCGCACAATTTTCCAATGAATAAAGTACTTACTCCTAGATCCTTTTTTAACAGTTCATGTTTTATTTGATCTAGTGATCATAAATGCTACTACTGAAATCAAGGTTTTTGATCCGATTCTTAGTGGCATTAGGTTTACTTAACCCTTTGGGAATCACAGGTAACATGGCTTTTAATACACTCAAATTTCACCAGATTGATTTTTTTGTTGACGTTGATTTGTTTACATCTCCTGTAAATGGGGACAAGCCTATTGCCATCATCCGGACACGACACCAGACTCAGACTACTACTGTCAAATTAATCATGTTTCCTAAAGAGATTTGTAACTACATAACTCCGAAAATAAAACTTGAAATTCCATACCCGAAAATGCGCTAAGTCCACACACACACAAGTACCGGATCCCCGCTTCGAGTGTTCGCCGGAGATAAATGTGGTTAGACGTATAATTTGTACTATTTATCCAGCAGTTAACAATTATTCGGTCAGCCGGCTTAATTTATTCCAGAGTGAGACCACTATTTATATGGCTAACCTTTTTTGTACCACCCATCGCTGTTGAGGGTTAGCCAATTTTTTTTTCTTGTTTTTCATTTCTAGGGAAAAATCTGATAAGAGTTTTAATTTTGTGTGATAAAGAAATAAAGTATTGTTGTAAATAATGCCTTTTCACTGACGCTTTATTTATTTTAATTCGAAACATGTAGATAAGAAAAAAATCATATTCATGATGTAGTTTTATTATTGTATGTTTTTTTTTATACGTAACATAAAATCTACCTTTAATACACGAACAGACGATGCATAGCCCAAGTTGCAGGATATAGAAGCATGAATGCGTTAGTTTTATTTATTATAGTCTCCCCCTAAAGGGGTTATAATAATCAGCCTACTAGCCTAGTACCCACTGCTGGGACACACGGCCTCCTCTGTATGAGAGGGAATGGGCTATACTCCACCACGCGGGCTCAGTGCGGGTTGGTAGATGTCACATGTCTTCGAATTTTTGGTTCTAGGACACGCCAGTTTCCTCACTACGTTTTCCTTCACCGTTTTGAGAGCAGTGGTGGTGAAATAAATTACACAAGTAATAGCGCCTGCCTGAGTTCGAACCCACGACTTACTGCCCGTAAGCCGGGGCCGCCTCCGCTGCTCTAGGGGTTAAATAAGAGATTAAAGTTTGTATAGAAATTCTATAGGATATTAAAATAAAATATATTTAATTACACTATTCTATTTTTAACGTTTCTCACGAAAAACGATCACAATTCCATGAGTCCCAATAACAACAAAAGCTGACATAACAATAGGGTACATGAAGTACAATTCTTCAGATTTTTAATAACGTCCCATGCATATTCCCATGACCCAAACAAAATCTCAACGAGCTTGTTATCGGGCCTTTTCACAGATTCCCCGCCCACCTTCGGAATCCCAAAGTGCAAAAAAGGTACAGAAGTTTCGCCAAGTTACAGCAATGACAGTAATGACACATGATTCACAGCATTGCGATGGCCCTTCTTCGTTAATGTGACGTAAATATTTTTCCGTTCATTGATTTTTTGTGTCAGTCTTTACAGTGCTTTAAAGTCTGTGCCACATTATTATTGCGCGAACCGCCAATCTTTGGAATTCATTGCCGGCTTCTTTGTTTCCCGATCATTATAATCAAGATCTCTTCAAAGTTCGAGTGAAGCGGTTGCTTCTAGGCAAGCGTGCTCCACCCTAGGCCGCGTCATCGCTTCATATCAGGCGAGTTGCGGTCAAACACAAGATTATTTAGAATTAAAAAACACCTAGTACTAACTGGGATCAAATAGGCAGTCGCTCCATGTAAAATACTGGTATTCAGCTGCAGCCGGTCAGACTGAAAGACCCCAACATACTTGGAAGAAGGCTAGGCAGATGATGATGAATTGCTTTTTAATCGACTTCAAAAAAGAGGAGGTTCTCAATTCGACTGTATGTTTGTGACGCGATTATTCCGCCAATTATGATGATTCTTTTTTTGTTTTGATTTTAAATTTTATGTAAGGAGCGAACAAACTTCCTCTAGTTCGTTTTTCTTGAAACTGACATCATTTGAAATAGGCGCCTATGATGCGTGCTTCTGTTCTGTAGATCATACCTTCTGTGTTCACCTATTTAATGTTCGAACGGCCTTTAGAGAACAATGTTTGGCCCGTCGAAAAAATGCCGAAGTAAGCTCGGCCCCTTCTATTAAAAATAAAAACGTTGGGCCAATTTGCCTGCTAATCAAAGGGAACTGAGCGAGCTGAGCGAGCGATCTTGCGATAGCTACTGTTTGTGTAGCACGGAGGATGCTTCAGAATTGTGACGTCATATTTTGAGAGGTTATATTATAGTGTGAAGTTATTTGAATAATACTGTTTACTCAGACATGTAATATATACGATGGAATGAACGTGGAATTAGCAAAAGAGGTTTGAGAGGATCGTAGGGGGTGGCATCCTGAAGTGTTGCCCACCCCTATCTAAAAAAGGCGTGAGTTCATGCAAGTATTGAGTTCCTGGGTTAGATTCCCAGGTTGGGCAAAGTGTTATTGTGTTTTTCCTTCAGGAATTTCTCATTAGCAACCTTGGGACTTAAACACAACATGGGTGTACTATTAGGTAGAATGACTGGCGAAATTGGGTGTAGTAGGTATTAGGTACAACCGCTGCCTAACCCTTCAGGGTTTACAGGTTATGTTATGTTTGCTGTGTTATGTCTTGAATCTTCACTATTTAGCATTTGATCAAAACAATACACAAGAAGGTTCTCCTTAAAATAGATCCCTGCAAAACTCATTGGAACTCAAAGTTTATAATATACAGGGCGAGTGAAATGGCTCGATACTGAAGAGGCCTTTAGAGTGCTCCATGGTCCTCCACAGTCCTCCAAGGTCCTCGGCCTCTTCACAGCTGAAGGACCATCGATGTTGCGCCACGATTAGCGGTAAGTGAAGGCTGCTGTACGTCTTGTGTGCCTAAGATTTGAATGGGGGGTGAATATGTATGGGTACTGTTTTGTGGGGGTTAAGTGGCCGTATTAGGTGCTTGGTGCCATATTAGGAGGGTTATAGGCATTTTCTGAGTATGATCTTATGAGGCGAATGCAGTGTGGTAAGATTGGTGTTATATAGAAACCAATTTGTATTGTCCATTATGCACTACACTCGATTTCAAATACAACTTTTCAATGTTACCCCATTTTGTATTCGCCCCGCGTCTATCAGGGGTGTTGGCTTGTAAGTTAAATGTTGCAATTATCCTGTTCTTGTACTCTGCCTTTAATCAGATTAGTTACCATGTTTAATTTTTCAGTCTTTCCAAGAAGTATCTTGCTACCCAGCAATGGCGCGCGGAAGTCGCATTAGCAGTCGTTCCATGTAAAATACTGGTATTCAGCTGCATCCAGTTAGACCGAACTATATCATAGCAAAACGGCTAAGCAAATGGACTATTGTGAAAACTGTTATCGCCAATATCTAGTTTGCGAAATCCTCTGATTAAACTTAAAGTCTTTGATCTGTTTAATTATTCTGTCAAAAATATACCCATTGGGTATTACCAGATAAAACAATACTACTGGATTGACGTGACATTTAACAACACAAAATCGAATAGACCTCTTGAAATCGAAAAGAGATTTCCATAAAACAATACCCACTCCATAGAGATTTATATTTATATTTTACCCGATAATATACAGCCAGAAACTTCAGTTAACCTATCAAATTTCGTATTTAATTTTCTCACAAAAACCGACGGCTCGGCGAAAGGTCAGAGCGGAATCAAACGAGGCAATGCACTTACCGCGATACAACGCTCACACACACGTCACCACATAACAATATCCATAACATATAAATGCGTAACTCTTTCTATCTGTTATGTTTTCGCGCCTTACCGGCTGTACAGATGTAGATTAAAAGATCACAGATAGACAATGACTTGGATAATCATTGTCGTCGCATTGCACAGCCCTCATGAGTGATGGCGATGTGTCAGATGAGCCCGGACATCGCCAAAAGAGTTTGGTGCCCAGAGACGGGCTGCGCTGAATGGGTCGCAAATGTCATGTGTAGCAGTTCTCGCTGCTCATCCACCAAGGCTCACGGCAGTGTTTTTTAGTGGATGCAAGCCCTACATGACCAAGCTATCTCCGACGGCATATCACATCGGTATGCGTCGTATATTTAACATCGCTTATTAAAAAAAAGGGTAATTATCATCATTGGTAATTCTAGGTATTCAACCTTCTGCTGAGTATAAGACCTCCTCTCTTCTGTGTCATTCTTCCCTGGTCTGCGCGAGTGTTAAACCAATTCTTACCGGCAATCTTCTGAATTAAGCACGTCACTTGTTTGTCAACATGGTTTGAAAAAGGATATTTTTTTTCCCGGCAGTACGATACCTCGGAATGCTTTCCGAAGACCACGCAGCCGAAGCTACGGTCGAAAGCTAGTGGAGACTAAACGATGGAAATCCGACCTAACTGCGCGTTATTGTAAGAGCTACACGCCCAGCCACTTCTTGGGCTAAACAAAATAGTGACTGATTAATATTTGGGTACGATGCTCTGTGATTTTTGAAGGTCGAATATTTTCTGTTTCTAAGAAAGGTCATGAGGCTTCGCCCACAGCGATTTTGTAGCGATTTTAGTCGCATATGCAACAAACAAGCGATGCAAACGTGCGACAGAATCGTGATAGTAGCGATACAGAAACGTGGTTACGTGGGCGAAAGTATAGAACTGGAGACAACATTGCGACTGTGTCGCAGCCGTTTTGCGTCGCACCAAAAAGTCGCAGTGTTTAAGGACTCTAAACGGTAAGAGAGTGCAATATCGCGTGGATTTATTTGTTTACCTTAGCATTTCATTACTTTTATTACAAGCTGCACAACATGAAATAACCATTTAAAAGATAGTGTTTTAATTTGATTGCGTATTTCAGTATGGCACCAATTTATTTTAACAACGCATATTTTATTAAAATAAAAATGCGAAAGCTTGTGAGGTTATTATGCAAAAGTGACCAAACGGATTTGAATGAAAGGCACACAAATAGTTCATAACCTGGATTTACACATCGATTACTTTTTATACCGGTAGTACGGTCTCGTAGGACTATTACCGAACTACACGGAAGCTGCGGGTATTGTTAAATTGTTTCTCTGGGACTTCGTCGAGCTTCATTGTCTTGGCGCTTTTTTGGTGGTCGTCATTGTTGATTCTGGCTTTCAGGAGTTACAGTGGTTTGGGAATAGTGTGGCGGACTTGTTCCAAGTAAAAAAAAAGTAAATGAAAGGAGTGTGATGATTGACAGGGAAGAATGGATGAATAAAACGTGTATGTATCGCTTGCCGAGGTCGCTTTATAGATGGGTGACTATACCTAACACACCGTGTCTCAAATAACCTTTCGTGATTGTTTGCGATTGCTGTTCGTAGATCTTTGACTGCCTACTAGACAGCTTCTGAATCTTACCCAATAACTGAGTAGTGGAGGTCAGATAGGATGCTCCATGTAAAATATTCGTATTAAAATTGCATCTGGTTAGTTTCAAAGTCGACCTTATTTTTTACGCGTTCTTCAAGTTATATACAATGTCTCTGATACAGGATACCCTAGTTTAAGAGACAGAGTTTAATCTATTGTGTACAGATTTCAGAAACATCCAAATATTTAGTATAGTGTTCTCTAACATGAATTCAAAATTGTAAACAAAAAATACAATTATCTGTATGGTTGGGAAATAAAGATACTTATTATTATTTTATTATATTGGTTTTGGCTTCAAGACTACTACAACGAGTATATTGTTTTTTTATATCATAAAAAGAAAACCAGCTATAACATTCTAATCTATTACAATATGCCGCAGACTATGAAAGAAACGCGAATTGTAGGAATCTAATGTAATTACACTGTGTGGGCCACATTAAGCGAGCATTACTTTGAGAGCTACACGCCCAAACACTTTCGCGTGGCGAATAAAAATCTATGTGGTATTGGAGTACATAGTGTTAATTAGTAGTACCTTTTTTGGATCAGATTAGTGTTGCTTGCATTCGCCTCTAATGTAACCGTTCAAATGCACTTGTTTCTATAGGTACAAAATGGAATCTTGGTTTGTTACATTACAGGCGAAGGCTCGCGGTGAGTTACCTTAACACTTTACCTTTTAATGTACGAAGTCTTTGGTGCACTAGCTGCTGGGCGATTGGCTGCTGCGCTGCGTATTTGATTCGATATTTTATTGGTTTTTTTATAACAAAATCAACCTAAGCGATAGGAGTGACCAGAGGGTTGGTAAATAGTGAAATTCTGTCGTCTATAGAAATTGTATTGAGAAATCAAGATAGCACCGTAAGTTGCCATTATGGGAAGGCGACACGCCAAAAATACCATGTGCAACTAAATTGTTGAGTAAGGTGAACTCTTCTGTGGACGGTGAGTAATGGGAAAGCTTGCCGTCCGTCCGTCTTATGACGACTGGCCGCGTTGACGGCGCGTTCGTGTTCCACGCACACCTCAAAGAGATGTCAGCAAACAGGAAGGGGCTCGCAAGGGCCATGCCTGCCGGGGCTGCGGGACTGTTCGAAAGAGATACCGCGGCCCTGGAATACAAAGGGCAAAGAAGGAACATGGATGGGTTTTAGTCAATACAAGTCTGACACTCCCTTCCGCTCCGCCCAGAGTGGGAGGGATCATTTGATGATTTCCTATCCGAAAAAAAATAGGTAAACTCTCCTGTGTTCCATCTTTTGATCACGGCATTAGCTTTCCTGGCGTAAATAGATATGGTATCCTAAACTGATTAAAAAACCTTGAATCTATACTCTTTCAATAAAGATTATAGTACCTAGGAATCCTAGTTTTTATTAAAGGTACCTTTTTAGTATTCGTTTTCTTAACCTAAAACCTTTTCCCAAAATCTTGAAACCAGTAAAGCTTATCGTAACAAGCCTGCCCAAGATAGGCTGACGTGCAAACACCGTATTTGCATTCGGCCCACACTCAATAGGCTTCGGCGTTAGTCGGCAATCTTCGGTAGTAATCGGCTCTTTCTGCTACACGAGTGCTCTAAGTAACTACCCTCGTTTTGTTATGTTATGAGCTAAGGTTAAGTTTATCGTGGAAAAATCCTAGGGCTAGCTGCTTATGTTTTGTGAGAAACTTTAATATAGGTACTTGACCTTTTGAAGGGCTCAGGAACCAAAAGTATGTTATTGGAAATAGATAGATCAAATCTTTGTATGATGGAAAGTACATTATGTTCTATTTCGATTTTCAGAATCAAGTTTTTTTGATGATAGAGAGGCAAAAATTCACTGTTTTCATAATATTGTAGGGAACTAGTGTTAGTGAAACGACTGAAGCCGATCAATTACCATTTATTACTCCTCTTCTTAAATTAATACTATGTCTTTCATAGCATAGATCTTACTTCTACGTACATACATACTACATTTATACCTCAATATTAATTCATGTTTAATTGTAATGAATATTTTTCCAATAAAAATTAAATAATTCATGGGATATACTCGTAAAATGTACATAACAGAACATCACGCCTGTAATCCCCGAAGAGTTAGGCAGAGGACCTAATAGTACACCCACATTTCGCCAGTTATGTTTAAGGCGAGGTATTCCTGCAAAAGTAGGCATTTAGCGCTGTAGGCTGCGCGCAAAATACTTCTCGTGGACACAGCGCGTTCGTGAACTCGCGTGACCTTGCCTAGCGACACAGCATAGAAATATGCAGTTGGATAAGTAATATTACTTGACTTTTATGAAATATTTTTTCTATGATCAAAATTTGTTACTATCTAGTAGCGATAAATTAGAGCTTTGTTAATAAATGAAATAATTGTCTATAAAATATAAGAATATAAAATAATCATAATTGGGCAGTTTGAGTAACTAATTGAAAATAAACAGCCAGTTCGCTATTAGTAGGTTCGAGAACTGTAAAGATAAAATTTTGATTTGTTTATGTGTTTTTGTGTAAATTGCAATGAGTGTATTTTTATTGAACCTTCCTATTTCATTCAAACAAATTTCATTTTTTTTAATAAAAATATAATATTAAATAAATTATAGTATTGTGATTGCAATACTAGAAAGAAACTCAACTAAGTAGATGAAATTAAAATATTTACTATAGGCCCGGCGCAGCCCTATCGCGTACGTACCACTCGGCTGTAGGTAATTATTTCAAAGACAGGGCCGAGTCACAATACTGTATATATTTGTACTGTGACATATCTTTGGAGTGCATTCTTTTTATTTGTTACTTTTATTGCTTTACACGACTTTTTTCGCTTGCGTTGTTTATTGCCCATTATAACTTGCAACAATTATAATAAACTTGGTCAAAAACAGACGGTATGGTACGCGAAATTGTCGCGGAAAAAACTGACACAGGTCCGTCGTCGGTAAGCGCCAGCGCGCGACTAATCGGGCCTGTCCGAGCCGCCGCGAACGCTTTAATTCATTTTAAAACATAGTAATTAAGAAAATAATCTTATCAAGTCAAACTCTGCCACTTTGTCTAGAACTAATTAGTTTCTTTAATTTAGTATAAAAATTAAATGTAAAACATCAGTATTAATTAAAGAATTTAGTCATAATATTGAAAAAAAGTTACAAAAAGGGGTAACTTTGCGATTTTTTTCTATCGAGTGAAGTTCATCAGGTCTTGCAACTGAATGCGACTGTGACTAGATAAGATCCTTAACTATAACATTTTTTTTTTTAAATTTTAAGCACTATATTCTTTGTCTCAGATGGTTTTAACCCTTTGTAAGGTAGTGGCAACTATATTGCCACCAGTTTTTTTTTTTTTTACCGGTGAAGGATCGGAATCGGGGGAGTATTTTTTTTCGTTAATGGCATCATTAAGAACCATAGATTTGGCATGATTTTTATATTTCATGACAGACACCAAAGGTAACATTTGGTAACGAACGGAATCCGAAAAATTGGGTGTTTTTCAAATAATAAAATAAATCTAGGTGAATCTTATTATTGTGACACTGTTGTGGTAAGTTTTTTCTATTATATCGATTATTTCATATTTCTGACATCATATAAGAGTATATTTTCAGCGGTCATATCAAAACTTTTTTAGAAAATGGATTTTGTTTGAGTGGCAATATAGTTGCCACTGCCCTACGTGGGTATGCTGTAATATCAAGATGCATTGTGTGATTTTTTGATTTTTTGATTTTTGATGTCCAAAATACAGTGCTCTACATGCAAAGTGCCGCTTTGTGTTGTACCTTGCTTTGATTTATTCCATACTGCTAATTAATTTTATTTTTCTATGAATAAAAGTAACTAAAAGTTTAGAAAGTTCTGTTTTATTTGGGCAGTGGCAACTATATTGCCACCGCATATAATAAAAAAAACCAAAAGTATAAAAAAACATTTTCTTCTATTTTGGCATCCCAATCACATTACTTTCAGCTTCTAATAACTTATACATGGCTATCACATCTAGTTTCCTCTGCCTTATAAAGGGTTAAAAAACTCAAATGTGCGCCCACCTCGCCTTAATAATTTTATGGAATTATGTACATTGTTATTTTGGGAACTAAAGGCTTTATTTATTTAATTAATGTTTACATGTATTGTAATTATTAATGTGTGTAAGTTTGGGTTAAACATGTAACAAAAAATAGTTATAAATTAAACAAAATACCTTACTAAGTAAAACAAACATTCTCTTTCAACTAAAGTAAGCATAATTAAGCACATAATACTTAAACATAGTTGGGATTCACACCATTTTCTTTGAACCTAACATTCCCAGTAATTACTTCTCCTTCATAAAACTCATAATGCCATAAAGAGACGATTCGTTGCTTCAACATTTAATTAACTAAGTATGAATTAGAGCTGGCCCCCAAAATATATGGGTCATAGCTTGTAGAGGGGGGGAATCGAGTTGACAGGAAATATGTTCAGGCTTTCATGATAAGGTGTATTTCTTTGTTGACGAAAATACTTCAGTTGGTCGATATAATAGTGTAATTGTGCAAGTCAATGCCAAAAGATTTAAAGGTGTTTTTCTCGTGGAACAACGATTGCAACTTTGAGAAAAGACGTATTTCATAATCAACTATTAAACTTTATTTGAATTCAGTAATACATTATTTATAACTGCAAATTAAATAGATTTAAAATAATAATAAATATGTACAACTATGAAAAGGGGAAAAGAATTACAGGGCGTCAAAAAAATTGTCTACATCGTTGTCAATAGGAAAAGTGCCCAGAAGGCTGGCAGCATTGTCACGTTGGATGACAATGCTGATACTTTGGCCAAAAAATAGGCCAGCTCTGGTCACGTGAAGAGTCGACCACGCGCGTGGCAATTTCCCGAAATACTAGGTACACACGCCAGCACATTAAGCTCGACACCCAACATACCAATAACTACGCTACATTCAATATAGAGAATCGTCGGAACGGGACTAAGCATCGTGGCATCGACCAATCACAATGCGGTGCGGCACAGTACGATTACTTTTTACACTCTTTCTTTCTTTTTTCTTTTTCTTTACATTTTCTTCAATAGTTCGTTGTTAACAACACTAATAAAATAATAACTTTTAATAATTAATAGATGTATTAGTGCACAAGTGCAGCGCAAATAGAAAAACAATCTACACAAAACCATCATTATGCGACGAACTCAACTCGCTTACAAAATAATATTATTAAATTACCTACACGATACGTATATAGCAGGGGTTCCTAAACTTTTTCAGTTGGCGGAGCACTAACAGGTTTAATACTTTGCCTCGGCGCCCTAGCTAGTCGAAAAAGCAGAGTTTTTATAATAGTTTTGACACACATAAATACATTTGAAAAACCGGCTTCACATAAATAAGATGTTGCAAGAGAAATGAGAAATCCTAGAGGCTTTGAATTTAAAGTTTGATATAGCTTGACAACACGCTCATTAGACTTTTATCAAATACTTAAGATTAGTTTCCGGAGAAAAGCGCCTCACGGCGCCCCTCTTAACTCTCTACGGCGCACAAGGGCGCCGTGGCGCACAGTTTGGGTGTATGGTTAGAATGCAGCGCGCGGAAGCAGCGCGGCGCTTCCATACCATACGGTCTGCGCGTGAGAGAGACGAAATAACAACAACATATCGGATCCTCTCATACGATTCGCAGCGTTCAACTTCTAACAGTTCAAAGTCGAAACAGTCAAGCTTTATGTGCTGGCGTGTGTACTCGGACCCCATGACCCTAGTGTTTAAACCCCAAATGGCTCAAACACATAACTACCAACTAAGTTATTGTATATGCGCCGTCTGAGGTTTTCAGCACCTGCAGCCCACTGTTACATAAGATTTCGATAAAACTGTTTTTCTAACAACAAACACTAATCAAATCGCTTTTGAATTTTCCAAAACTGTATGGTATTTAATCGTGAATGTATACGTTCGAACTATGTAGGTAGAGATGATGATAAGGTCCCTTACCACAGAAGATAATCCTGTGAGCCTTCAATCAATCAATTCGCCCTTTGGCAGAGTTCTGATTGATTAAGGTATCCCCCAGTCGCCATAACGCTTCGCATGTTAGAGGGTGAGTTTTATCACAATGCATTCTGTCTTTTCTACACCTGAATTTCAAAATGTTAATTTAATAATAATAAAATCTAAACATTGCCTTATAAAGAAAAAATATACCAAACAATATCATTATCATCTTCTTCATTCTCCTGCTCTTATCCCAATACATTTGAGGTCAGCGCAGCATGTCTTCTTCTTCCATACTTCTCCATTCAAATTCAAAATTCAAATTCATTTATTTCAGGTACGTAACCCATATTGCAAAAAAAAACAAACACAAAAACAGCAAATAACATAGATCTCAATACACAATTAATTAATAAAAATAATAATTAATTTACAATTTTGTTAGTCTCTTACGGGCGACACTATATGTGATTTGTCTATCACAGCAGTGTCGCAAATAAGGACAGTCCAACCTATCAGCAATCATTCTCAGAACGGCATTGGAGCTGGCACGCACCCTGCGCACAAGGAACGCGCATCGCTTCCGCATGGTCGCATGGAAACAGTCCGTGCGGGCCCAAGCGAACATAGCTGAAGCGCTGCAGCAGCGAGGCAGGCCCAATACCGCCCTGAAAGCGTTGTTAAATTGAACGCGGAGGGTGTTGAAGCATTTTTGAATGTAATTGTTTTTGTGTTTTTTTTTCCATTACTCGTCATCACATCAGACAACTCCTTTCATGCCATATCATCCTTCACACAGTTCATCCATCGTTTGTTTGGTCTTCCTCTACTCTACAAACAAAATATACCCCTCAACATCCTCTTTTTAAAAAGCCGGCTAAAACATCAATCCATCACCGAAGTCCGCCTCAAAACATAAAACATAAACGACAAACGACTTAACCGTCAAATCAGGCGTTAATCAACGACATAAAACGATAAGCAACAAAACGTAGTACTTATTACGAGCTTCAAACGTAGCGCAGAATGCCGTATAAGGGCCGGATTCCACCAAAGCGGAGACGAGGCGAGTGGAGAGGAGATGTGTTGTAAACCACCAATAGAATTTCGTTATTTACACTTCTCGTGTCCGCTTCGCTTTAGTGGATACGGTTGAGCAGAGAGGAGAGGATATGTATCATAATTGTTTGGGCCAGCCTCCGCACTCGGCGCACAGACGAGAAGAGACGTGAGTGGTGTGCGGTGAATGGTGTGCTCTGTGCGGTGTGCGGTGCACATCTCTCCTCTCCATTTTGCACATCTCTGCACATCTTCGGTGGATACACTCTAGCTCTTCACATCTCCTCTCCTCTATGTTTGCACATCTCCTCTCGTCTCTACATTGGTGGAGTCTTCGCTAAGCTACTCACGTGTACTTTGCTATACCCACGGCTACACTTCAGTCCTTCCACAGATATTTAACTTTTGTAAAATGATTAAAAATAAAAATAATTTATTTCAAGAAAGAACCCATACGAAATATGAATTTAAATTTTCAAACAGCAAAAATTTCAAAATAAAAAGTAAATAAAAATAAAATAAAAATTGCCAATCTTCAGGTTAAGCCGCGCTTGCCTAAGTTGGTCCGTGGATGAGTGACCACCCATTACGTACCGAGCGTTACGCAGTTGGTCCCTGATGACAGATCTTTGTCAGTCGTTACAAGTAGTAATTATCCCGAATGTCTGACAGCCAGTCTTACCAAGGAGTATCATAATTATTCCCCAGAACTAACTGGGTTGTGGACGTCAGATAGGCAGTCGCTCCAAATACTGGTATTCAGTAGCATCCGGTTAGACTGGAAGCCGTCACCAACATAGTTGCGAAAAGGCTGGACAAATGATGACTATAAATGATCGATATGATTTTGGCAGTGAATCTTCCAGTTACAATAACGATTATAAAAGTCATTGTGCTGTAAAATCAAGAAAAAATATCAATGGAACAACAATACGTAAAGTGTGGCTAACAAACAAATGAATCGCGCAGCTTACGTGGCAAACCACTCCGTGCAAATTCTTCCACAGTGGACGATCGACTTAAACCACTGGGGGATTATTTTTAAAATCGTTCCTCAAATACATTAGGGAGGGGAAACAATAACTTTCGCTCAGTTGACTTCGCTAGAGATGTACGGCCGAGAATACTGTGTTAAATTGATTTTTAAAATATTGCTCAAACTTGCCTCAGCTTGCTGCTTACTGGAAAGTTGTTATGGGAAATTGTGCGCCTAACGTTTTAAAATGTGGTGTGAGCAAGGAGTGCTTGCAGTGAAGAAAGTTTGAAATATGTATAGTGATATTTTTACTGTTGTAAAAGATAGAAAATAGTTCATTTTCCGCTTGGAATAACTAGTTGGGCTTGTGTTAGGTGATAAATTTCGACTGGACTGGACGAGTGAACAATAAATAGATGAACTGAAAACGCACTTTGCTTTGACCCTGAGCAATCTTGCTTGTGGAGCTTAATGGCTAACCCCGAGACCTGCTATAGGTTTCAAGCCGTGAACTTCTTCGGCTCGCTTCTGCAGACTGGCAGCATAGACCGCCTGTCACGTGATACAATTACATCTAAGAAACAAGATAGCACATACATTGTCTTGTAAGCACACAATTTGAAGGTACAACGTTCGGGGTATTCGGCAAATGAGGGCGAATAAGACAGATGACTGAGTTAATTGATGACGTCTGTACGTGCGTGTCCTGTCAAAGAAAACGGCAACAGGTGGCAATATGTTGCCATCTACAGAAGCATTTTCCGTATATAGAAACCAGACGTTTCATCGCGGTCTGTTATTGCGATTAGCCGGCTTTGCCACTGCTGCTGACGCGTTCAGACCAAAGACTACTTACTATTGGTTGAGATATCCTAGCACAAACACTAAGTGTAAACGTGACGTACTTATACGTCGATTTTTAGGGTTCCGTACCTCAAAAGAAAAAAACGGAACCCTTGTAGGATCACTTTGTCCCTTTATCCGTCTGTCTGTCTGTCTGTCAAGACTCTTTATCTCGGGAACGCGTGGAGGTATCTGAAGTTAAAACCATATACTCAAGTCCCTATAAGCTGTGAAAAAATCAAACTTCTAAGTTAACGTATGTTTCGACACTGTTAATCAAAAGGGTACTTCCCGTTTTCCTAGAATCATGAAATTTGGCAAGAAGCAATGTCTTACATCATATGTAAAGGAAAAAATCTGAAAACCGTAGTATTGTATTATGTGGTAGATTACTAAACATGAGTGTGAGATAGAGTACATAATTATAGTACCGACCTATTAATAGGAATATGTAGTTTACTCGCACTTGGTCGGTTTTAAATTTAAAATAACGTCAATTACCCTACAGCATTTTAGTTAAATTGTTTGCAAAGAGCACAATCAGCAGTAACATCCGTAGATATGAATACATTCTTAAAATTATGAAAATATTATACATAATTATGTGTAACGAGTACCTTTTTTTAATTTTAAAATCACACATTTACGTTACGTTTCCACTACGCGCACATGTAGACCTCAGAATCTAATATGTAAGTAGTTCAGATGGGCCGTATACATAGGTATATAATGCCCTATTAACATTTCAATCAAAAAAAGATATTTCCAAGATTTAATAAGAATTACACACGTACGCACGTTTTCGTGTGCCTCTCCTTTAGAGCGGTGCTCTAAAGGAGAGCTCGTGGCTAAATAATAACTGCCGCTAGAGTCGATCTTTAGGTTAAGCTGCGCTTGCCTAGGTTTGTCCGTGGATGGGTGACACCCCATTCAATACCGAGTTTCCTCCGTGCCTCGGAAAGCACGTTAAGCCGTTGGTCCCGGCTGTCGTTTGTAGATCTGTCTGACAACTAGTCTTACCAATGGGTATCGTATTACCTAGAACTAACTGGGTTGTTGAGGTCAGATAGGCAGTCGCTCCACGTAAAATACTGGTATGCAGCTGCATCCGGTTGGACTGGAAGCCGACCCCAAAATACTTGGGAAAAGGCTAGGCAAATGATGACCTTTAAAGCACCGCAGAATAAAGTCTATATTGCTCATACCCGCTTTCCTTTTACATTTCAGTTGTCCTCACAAAAAAACTGGAAAAGTAATTACATTACTTTATTAATATCGTGTAAGCGAATGAACATGTTTTTATGTGTCGTGTGCCTCAATATATTTTAAACAAGTAAACCGCTCGAAGCTTCAACGATAAATCTTCACGTACAATGTTTCAGTTTTACCTTTTTTACGTATTTTCGTATTTATAGCCAACAGTGTTATTGTATTGAAAATGGTGGGTTCCGTTGGAGTAGAAAAACTTTTACTTCAGTCTTTCTTTCTCGTGCAGTTAGTGCCAAACCTGCTGTCTATAGTTTTATGCCGCCCATGGGCCTCTGACTTGGCTTTACATGCTGTCAAAAATATTCCTCAAGCATGCTGGTTTCGTCACGATGTTTTCCTTCACTGAAGCAAGTGATAATTATACAATACTGTTACCGAAAACCTGACAATGCTTATAGCATTTATTAAGTAGCATCGTTGGTGCACTCCTAACCAATGTTATAAATGCGAAAGTAAGTTTGTGTGTTACCTTTTCACGCCTAAACCACTGAACCGATCATATACGTGTAGAGAAACGGACATAGGATACCTTTCATTCTGAAAAAAAGTAGGTACTGTTCCCGAGGAAAACAACAATAAAGTTCTTATGATAGTAGATGGCGCCACGTGTCTTTTGAATAATCGAGTGCAACCAGAACTGATTGTCAAATTCTAAATTAACACGAGCGAAGCCGCGGGCAAAAGCTAGTTTTGAATAGTCCAAACCAAGTAACAAGATTTCTTATCGTCACTGACATCAGAGGCCTTATCACGAGTGTGAGTACGTTTACTTTTAAACAGAAAATACAATTATCCTAAAGCATTTTAGTTAAATTGTTTGCAACAAGCCCAATCACATCCATAGATATATTTATGAAAATTTAACCACTACCAAACATCGCTACCACACATCTGAATTAAACATTATCATTATTTGTAACTGTTAAAGTAATTTTAGTTATAGTTTACTTAAAAGTACTAATTGTACTATTGTATGAAAAATAACACACTGCGCCTAAATGTACACTTTATTTAATACTTTTTAAATAAAATATTATATTCTAAATTAATTATTCTATTCTATTATATGCGTTGTCAGGCAGTCGCTTCATGTAAAATACTCGTATTTAACTGAATCCGGTTAGACTGGAAGCCTACTCCAACATAGTTGGGTAAAGGTTAGATGTTAATGAGGTTACAGAAGGCTAACGATATTACACAGAAATTTCGAAGTCTAACGACTAGTTGCCATTACAGTCGTGCAAACCAAGGGCATATAATAAAGCTTAGATTTGACTGTCAGTACTAACTGGGTTGTGGACGTCAGATAGGCAGTCGCTTCATGTAAAATACTGGTATTCAGCTGCAGCCGGTAAGACAAGAAGCCTATTCTAAACGCGTCTGAACATAGTCCTCTGCTAAGAACAAAGATATTGATTAAACTATGATGTATAATTTAACTATGTAAGTAGTACAGTATTTTCAGGTAGTCAACAACAAAACTCATCTTGGGACAAAAGTTGAACGCGAATCTTCCTGTTATTGGTAACTGGGATGTTGGCAACAATGACAATGTCAATGCAACTATCTATAAAGTGAAGACCAGTATTTGCCATTTCCTAAAAAAAACCTGCAGAACCACAAAAAATCCAGCTGAAAAAACGCGTTTTATTGAAAGAGTATGCTCTTACCGCTATTGGCATGCCTCTACATATTATTCCGCGCGGACGAGCGGTTTTTTGCTAACGGTACTCGTTCGTGCGGCCACTGGACATTTTTTTGTATAATTATTATGGTTTCCAGGTGTTTAAGCACTTCATAAAAGTCATATCAAAAAGCTTTAGTAATTATTCGGTGGTTTAATACGAATGTTACTGTACGTGGCGTTAATTTTTGTTTTATGTGTTCAGGTCGAATGTGAAAAAGGTTTGTTTTTTGTATGAATATGCAATTAAATCACTATCTAATATTTCTTGCCAGGCTGTCATAAACGTGCGAAATCATAATCTTTTTAACTTTGGTCAGCCAAAGTTAATATTTAGCACTTTTTGAATGTCAAAATATCGTAATACCAGACAGTACTCCAAACGCCCATCCTCCACCATTTTTTTTTAAATATTAAATGGGCCTACTCTTGACCTCAACCTTGTCCCGACTGTCGTCAGGAGATGAGGTGTCCTAGTGTTTCAATTGTCCTCACAAAACAACTGGAAAGGTAATTACATTACTTTATTAATATCGTGTAAACGAATGAACATGTTTTTATGTGGTGTGACCCTCGGACTGCCAAGTCGTAGGTCTCAAATTCGAACCCAAGGGCTACCTCTGATTTTTCGGATTCATGTGCATATTCTATAATTATCACTTGCTTCGGTGAAGGAAAACATCATGAGGAAACCAGCATGCCTGACACATATTTCGTGACGGCATGTATAGCCAAGTCAGAGGCCCATGGGCGGCATAAAACTCTGACACCAGGTTAGGCACTAACCACACGTTATAGAAGAAGAAGCTGGTGACAAAAAATGGCGGCATAAACTCCCGAGCAACACAGACAGACAGGACACGCAAGTTACGCCTTTCCAAAATACGATGAATTGCGATTTTCTTCCTTATTATCAGCTGGACTTAATTAAAAATATAATTCTACCTGTGTTAATTAGGTCCTAGCCTTAATCTGTTAGCTAAAGTACTTTTTCATACCGGTCTCGCTTCGTTCCTAGGGAAAGTTTGGTCGTATCAGATTTACTGAGGCTTTGCCGGGAAATATTATTTTTAATATGCTTCAGAAAAGGAATTAACGTCTTTCGCTGGCCAGCTTCTTAATTAGTGTTTTAATGTTGCATAAAACTATACACAAAAACCAGATTTTCAGGTACAGAAATTAAAAAGATGCATCATGAAACTCATCTGCTTTTTATGATGGTTTAAACGCTCGTAAATATTTGAATGTCCGGTGACATTCAAATATTTACGAGCGATAGCTGTGACAAGACGAAGAAAATCGTAATCCAATACTTGTTACTACTTTGTAACATGTCGGTCTGTCTAGTGTCACACGCCTTGTCAGGTAGCATTCGTGTGTCAAAATCGAAAATGTTCAGGATAAAAAAAATTGTATACGACTTCATTCCCAATGTCCGCTTTATGATTCTTATAAATCTTTTTGGTTTCAACCCATGCGAGCCATTTGACTTGGGTGGTAGTGTCGTTTAAAGCTCTACCTAACCATTTGGAGAAGTCCGGCTTGATGATAACTTGTCATGAGGTTAATGCTTTGTAAAAATCACCCAAACATTACGATTTGACCTGTTACGAGTTACGAATATTATTATATTGTGCGATAGTTTAATGAAATAATGGAAAATAATACTGACAAATCAAATCTCATTTCACGCAAAGACCCCTATTACAGATAATTCAGGAGCAGACCACAAAGACACTACGTCTAAACCAGAATACAGAAGAAAAATCGTCTCCAATCAACTGTTCCAACAGAAATCGAGAAATCGTAACTCAACTTATTCCTCGAACATCGGACCGAAAAAAAAACATTTCCTAAAATCATCGAGGCCCAGTGAAAATGTATCGTGCAAAGGAAATAAAAAACATATGGGCAGTAGGGTTGGCTGGCGAAATTATAAATCATACTGCTCCGAAAACCTAAACATGTCCAGTTGACAAAAAGGGTGATTTCTCAAAATTTATGGGCAGCCCTAGCTACGTTGGAACGTGGGTACATTGAGAGTTATACTGCGACGTTGACGTTTGTTTGCCCACGGGGGGTCAGCAGATATGTAGGTAGGTTGGTTATGAATTTTGTTTGTGTTTTAAAATATTACACCTGCAAAAGCTGAGATCCTAATTTATTAAGCTAATCTGTTCTGCAGTTGACAAATTCATGCTTCAAGCATAATTTGTGATTTGTGTTTATTTTGCCAAAGATCATCCATCCTACATACTTCCTTTCGTGGTTGACAATGACCTGGTCTGGTTCACTCAGAGCAACATCCCGGTATCCTATAGCCACAGAGTTCTATCAGCATGCAGCAGACATGCCAATTCCATTTACGCTGAAAAGCCTTTAAATCCATTGCCATTTGGCGCATTTTATAACATAGGCTTTTAATGCCATAACGGCATTGGAACAACATGTGTTGTCTTTGGGCTAGTGGAAAAATACATGCACGGTTCGGATTGGTCGTTTCCTATGAAGAAGAACCGGCAAGAATTTCTATGGTTACTGTTTTAAATTTTAATAAGTACAAGTGCAAGTTTTAACAAGAATTTTTCATTCATTGGTTTTTTAAAACAATAGAAACAATGGATATATATGAGTATATTTCGAGTCTCTATTTTTTCAAGAAATAAATTGAATCTCGACGCGTTCATCAAGAAACGCAGTATTATATCAGATAAACAAAGCAAAACTACGCTTTCATCGACGGCACTGCAATCAGTTAATGAATGCATGAAAATCGTGTGCTATATGCAAAACGATCCGCCTTGCGCCCGCTGCATGAAACTTCATAAAACAAGCTTTGTCTTAGCTGATCTCATTTCGTGTTCATGTTGGATCTACACGTAAAGTCTTCTATCAAAGCAGGGTGAATAGAGTGGGATAGATTCCGTGTTTTTTGTCAAAAGTTTGACTCACGACATTTCACTTTCAGGTAATACCTTTTTCAAACAGTCCCTCATTACTGAGGATCGTGGTCACTGGACCCCTTTAAATGGACAATCTGCCTCCATCGACTCCGGTCCAAAGTTGCCATCACCACCTGCTGAAATTTGCTTGAGGACGTTGCTTCTTTTACTTGATTGGAACATCGTGTTGGCGACATCATTAAAATATAGTCTATAAAATGAACGATCAAAGACTAATAAGAGATTTAAATCTATAGACTCACGGGGTCTATGTCACGCGAAAAGTGTCAACACTCAAAAGAATCATACATCCTGTACATGGAGTTTCCATCTTCTTAGGGTATCGATAGCAAAATGTTCAAATGTTTTTGGCCCAAAATTGAGATAAGCGTACTTCGCTCACTGATGCAGTAAATAGATCCTCAAATGCGCAGGTACCTGTCTTGGGTGTTCCCATGGCAGCATGCGACATTTTATGTGTCAAAACAAAGAGAATCGCGACCATTTTGACGTGGTGTAGATCATAGCGAATTCCAATCTTTAGTATGAACTAGATTTACAATGTTATTAACTAAGTTAATACCTTGAAGAGAAGACATCCAAAAACTATACCACTATTAATTTACCTCCAAGATAATAGAGGATTATTACCAAATAATACATAATATAATTAACATAGCAAGAAACCGTACACACATATAATATACGCCTAACATACATACTCACAGATATGGCTTCGCCTGAGTAACGAGCCCCTAATTATATCGCAACCTAATTAATACGAACATCAATTATTCAGAGGCCTCTTTGAGAGGCCGATGAGTGACCTAGAAAATATTTCATGTAATATGTTTTACAGATATTTCGCTTATTTATGTGAAAAAGCTTTTTCAACTAAGTATTTCTCTGTAACAGGCCGGAGGTTGGATTTTAAATGTGGTTGATGGCAATAGGCTTAAGATGAGGTGGTCTACCTTCCAATCAACCTTCGTTTATGTAGGCTGGCTATGTGATAGGATTGGTCACATTCTGTAGCTCCAACTAAAAATTTTAAACAGTTTATTTGGAGAATGTGCAGTTTTTTTTGAGGAGCTCTTGACTAAAGAATAGCCGCTCGGGTCGATCTTCAGTTTAAGTAACGCTTACCTAGGTCGGTCTATAAATGTGTGTTTAGCACGTGAAAGCACGTTAAACCGTTGGTTCCGGCTGTCTTTGTAGATCTTTGACAATCATTACAGGTAGTCAGTGGCCTGAAAGTCTGAAAACCAGTTTTACCAAGGGGTTTCGTGTTACCCAGTACTGACTGGGTTCTGGAGGTCAGATAAGCAGTCGCTCCATGGCATCACCCCCGGTTAGATTGAAAGCTAACCCCAACATGGTTGAAAAAAGGCTAGGCATATGATATGTATTTGTTTTTTTATGTAATGTCAGTCTAAGAAATGATAAAGTACAGAAATGATAAAATCCGTTCCGTAAAAATAGATAGTGAAAAGTTTCTGCAAGGCTTTTCTTTAACTAATTTAACGTGCCTGGTAATCTTTAGGGACGTTACAGTACCTCACGTGATACTTGAACGAGGCTGCGTAAATATTATCCTCTAGATCATGAGGTACAGGCTGAGTAGGTCACTCTCGCCGAGACAATCGGAGACAGGGCGAGTGCGAGAGTGTACAGCCACAGTTGGTTTGTTTAAAATTGGTGTAGGTGTATTATAAAAATTTCAACACCTGGCGATAGCTACACCAGGCAGTCATAGCTATTACCCCCTTGTCTACTTGCAAATCTTTTTACCACGGTATTAACTTTTCTACGTATGCAACCTAATTCATATTTGTACATACCTGAGTAGGTATATCAGTAAACAAATATCTGCAGTCCTGTCTATCTGCCGATAGAACATCGTTGTCAACTCAATCAGATTAGGAACGCATCAAGTCGGCACTAAGTCCCGATTAATATCTAACGTAACCTGCGTATATAGCGTAGAAGAACACAGAGTATTGTGTGAATGGAGGGACAACGTGTCACCGAAAAAAAGTACGTGTCGTGTCCTCGAAAGAATTTCATCGCTTAATAAGAGAGTTGGTCTTCAGCATAAATGTTGGTGAGTTGGTGAGTTCTATGCTTGCAAGCCACTCTGTATTTTTTGAAGAGCTTAAAAAGGTGACTCAATGCTAAAGGCGGAGGACTTTGGCCGCAGTTTGGGAAGAAAGAAAGAAAAATGTGTTTGTTGGTATAGCACCATAAGATGACACTGACTTTCAGCGGCAGGCCACTAGCGTCAAACACTCGAATAACAAGCACATAGAGAAACGCAGTTCTCTGAATGAGGTCTGATTATGTCTGTTGTGTTAATATTTTGAATTAAAATCTTCCAATGATTGTTAGGATTATTTGTTGTTCAAGCACACATTACATTTACATTATAGATTTTTAGACTGTCACGGACCTTATGCTGCCATGTTCAACTCAGAAAAAGTTAATGTAAAGGAAACGGATACAAGCGTCACACGCAGTGTTGCAAACATATAACTAGTGATGTTATAATATCTAGCAGTGAACTGCAAAACTGCTATAAGCTGAGTTGATAATCTGCCGTTAATCTGACTTTTTCGATCGGGTTCAATTCAATTCATTTATTGCATCAAATATGGTAGGTACATGAAGTTCTTACATACATATTTAGTAACACACATTTGGCTAATAGATAGCATGCCATAGTACAAGTTTTTACACTTAAGATATTAGTTATTATTTAGTAGGGCATTTTGTCGATACCAGTTAAATATGTCTGTGTTTTAAAGTGTAAAATTTACAGGGACACTTTTGAAAAAACTCATCTATCGAATAAAAACACTCTTGTAACAAGTTGGGTGTACAACTTTTAAACTCTGAAAGGCTCGATATCAACGTTATCGTTAGTTAAATCATACTATTTTGTTACTATTTGCCACAGAAACGTGAGTGCGGAAATGAGCACTCCATTTACTGATTACTCATTGGCAGATCACATAACAAGCGAGCTCCGTCAATTAGTGACCAATGCACCGGTTCATCTGTATTTATGACTGAAAACTAGGCCGTTTCAAAGCACTATATAGCACTAATGTGTTTGCTTTTGAATGTGAGACAACAATATGTTTTCAGCTACCCGAAATATTATTCTCTACTGAAAACGGAGTGCTTTTTCGTCGGAAAAAATAAGTAATGCAGAATCTTCCTTTAATACTGGATCACTGAAATTATATCGAAGAATGGGGTATAGAAAAACTTTGTTTGCATTCCACAATGTGTACTTGGTGGTAAGTTAAAGAATCGTGTTCATTATGGACCCTGTGGGGCACAGCAAAAAATAAACATAGTAATAAATAATCATTAGTCGAGCAGACTTGGATGAAGATTTTTTTGTTGAATTAGGACTTAAAATTAGTTTTCAAATATGTGTGAATAAATAAAGCAGTTCCTGAATGTAACCTTGATTTTATATCATCGATGTGTGTTCGTCTGTCACGGGCTCTTGATTGAAAAAAATATTTAGACTCAGTCTAAATTATTTTTTCAATCAAGAGCCTCGCCGCTGAGACTCGTCGCTGAGACTCTCCAAGCAGTTAGTCGACTTTTTACATGACCAGAGGGTTGGCCTTTTAGTTGCCATCCAACGTGCAATGCTGCCAGGCTTCTGGGCACTTTCCCTGTTGACGCGACGCACACAAATTTTTAACGCTGTAATTCTTTTCTCCTTTAAATACTTGTAAATATTTTTATTATTATTTTAAGACTGAAAAATAGACTAAATGTCAGTCTATTTTTAGGTTAAACAAGGTCGAAAACTACATTAACCAAAACAGATCCAATCCAAATTTCACAGAGACGTGTATCCAAATAATTACACTCATTGTACAAATGTGAAATTGCCTATTTCGTATCAGATCGCCTGTCGCATATGTTAGGGTTGTCACTGCACTGATAAATTATTGTTCGTGGTTTGTTTTTGAGTCGTAAAATAAATATGAACGTTTTTAGGCACGAATTTGTGGCGTGTTGATTCGAATTTGCAGGATATGTTTTGTTTATTAGCTGTGCGTGTTAATTTTGTGGAGATGATTAATTTAGTGGCTGATTATAATAGGTACCTACTTGTTATTAGTTTGAATTAGATAGCTTTTAATTACAGGGTGTAAACAGACCCTTCACGTAAGTCGTTCTGTACATCAAACTAAGTAACTCTGCGCAAAAATTATTGCTGAGAGACGACTTTTTTAGTGAAATATCACGATTTACGGTAGGACTCAATGTAACGAACTCAAAGCATTGTACTCATGGATGTATTGAATAGTACGGAAGTCGTGGAGGTATTTAAAGTAAAGTTATGACATTAAAACTTGCAACTTTTACCCCCAAAATCTCCGTAAATAGAAGGTATGGTCTAGAACAAAAAAATGATCGCAATGATGGGGAGAACAAATGCCTCTCGACTTCGTTAAGGGTACTTTGACGCCCTTTATATTGGGTATTATTTCAATCATTGGTAGTGAAATTTAAGATCTATACAGAAGAGATGTCATTAAAATATAATCTCATGTCATAGTGACGGCCTAAAGTCCCAAATCAAAATGTTATAATTGCCAAATTTTTGAAGCGTCGCACCTAGTCTACAATTACTTCAACAAACTTATCTGTGCAGGCGGAAAAACACAGAACTAAATTAAATGTACCAAGTTTGACATATCGATGCATTTTTTCTTGACAAGTAGCGCCACCTCGAACTGCACACTTAAAGTGGTCATACTGTATCTACTGGCAGCAACCAGGTTCTTGCTAGTAGATTACGATTTTGTTCTCGGTGTTCGGCCTATCGTTAGTATATTTGAACATTTTCAAGCAAAACTGTGGTAGTTGGTCTAGTATTCGCAAGTTCGATCCCCAGAGCAAAATGTTACTGGGGTTTTCCATCTCGAATTTCTCAGTAGTAGCGACGGATTCTGAGTTTGTGCCCGGCTGATGTCAATGGAGAAGGCTGGTCAAAGCTGATTGTAGATGGCGTGTCCATAGCTTAGTCCCAATCTGTACAATGAGGACAAGCTATTTTGAAATATAAAATGACATTGACAGATTTTCAACCAATGACGATGCTTGGTACAAGCTATGCTAGCGCCATTAGATTTACAGTTGCCTTCCCCATTAGGCTCGCCCATTTTACTTGGTACCTGGCGCAATGTGTGTGTTACTTTTGGTGCACCTCTGCTTAATCCTTTGGGGATTACAGGCGTCATGTAAAGTTGTCAAGGTCAAGTTGAATGGTGTGGCCCTAAAAATATCCTCCATACACCATATCTTTTAAGATATTTCAGAAACCGAAGTAAATAAATCGATTCCATCATATTTTTCTTGGGCAACCCTAAAAGTACAACTACACATCTTGAGAAAATCACTATTTCAACATTGTTCTGAAAATATACAGGGTCGAACGTGTGACCTTAGGTAAAATAAATAAGAGTTTATTTGTTTTATTCAAAAACTTTTGCAATCTGCTCTAATTACGAAGCGGTCAGTAATTTAGAATTGTTAGTTTTAGCTTTGCACAAATGCTACTTTATCACCCAAATATTTTAGTATAAAACAGAGTAGGTGCACAGTATATTGTATGTAGATGTAATAGTATGTGTGTATCTACACACATACTATTTTCATTACCATGATCACTACACAGTATAAAACAAAGTCGCTTTCTCTGTCCCTATATCCCTATGTATGCTTAAATCTTTAAAACTACGCAACGGATTTTGATGCGATTTTTTTAATAGATAGAGTGATTAAAGAGGAAGTTTTATATGTACAATACATGCACCCGTGCGAAGCCGGGGCGGGTCGCTAGTTATTTATAAATGAAGGGTGGATTACACCAACGACTTAACTAAACGCGATCAGCACCTCTAAACTGCGTTCAAGAGCTGTCAGTGTCGTAATTGCTATGGAATATTGATACTGACAGCTCTTACGTTGCTTACATGTGTTAATTGCATTCAGAATAGTAAGCTATTTTAAAAATCATAAATACAAATAGATAAATAAAAATATTAACACCTTCAAGTAAAACACATGGTTTGCAATAAAAATAGGCTTTATGGAGGATGCGCTAAAGTAGCCCGCGAAATTCATTTTACTCAGCCTCTAATGTCCCACTGCTGGGCAAAGGCCTCCTCATTGCTTTCCACTCTTCCCTCCGTGCGGTTTTCTCTGGCCAATCTCTCACAAACGCCTCAAGTCGTATCAGTATAGCCGATGCTATTAAGCCTAGCTTGTAATATTTCAAGACAAATTACAAAAGAATTTTCTTTGGGAAAGTTGTTTGTTATCATGAGGACAATCATGTGTATAAGTATCGGTCACTAATTACCAGTCACCATATATAGATAAACGGTGTGCTGGTGAGTGAACCAGAAGGTGGCATCATTTAATTGGACATGTATTTCAAGGACACTTGACTTCAAACAATCAATCAATGAACGCGTAATTAAACTTAATTTAGGTGGTGTTCTGCATTTCGTGCTGAAGAGGCCGTTCCTCTATCCTTATTTCATGTGAGTAGCAGCGTCTGAATACCTAGATTATCGGTAATCGTTTTGAATTCCTACAACGATTTTCTATGGGATTGACGTTTATGATTTTCTGATTCAGTCCTAAACATTTTTTACTTTTGCAGTGTCGTTATCGGTCTGCGCCTTGTAAGATATTTATTCTCAAAAAGACACAAAGTCACTTTGAGAACAGAGAACTTTATGCTAATATTAATAAGAAACACCCACACCCACCCGCAGTAACTTCAGTTTATCCGTGATCATGGTGCTTGCAACAGCGCCGAAATATCGGGAACTCAAAACAAACAGTGGACATGGTAAATATCCCGTTTCTAGTGTTAATTATAATATTAATAAAAGAAGTTCGTCACTGCATTAAACATTGTTCATTGTACAGTGCATCAGTATCACATCCGGTGCATTCAGTTTTTGGGAAGAGTAATAATATCTGATACCAATCTACTTCGGTCTAGGTAGGATCAAAGCAGATGACAAAAATAGATATCATCTCATTCGACAGTTGATACTATAGTTGAATAATCTTCAAGTCTAACCGAATGCTACTGAATACCTGTATGAGCACATGAAGCGGCTGCCTATCTGATCTCCACAAACCCATTGACTGGGTTAAAAGATGGCGTTTCTTTTGCTAAAACTAGTAGTCATAGTTTCGGGCCTCTGACTATCCACAGCGACTGCTAAAGTCTGTTTCGTCACATAACATCACGCTCGTAATTCCCGAAGGGTTAGGCAGAGGTGTACCTAATAGTACACCCATATTTCGACAGTTATGTTTAAGTCCCACCGGTGAGCCTCTTGCCAGACACAATTCCAGATAATCATCAAACCGAAGACCTCATGCTCACCAGTCGCGCTTGCGAACGAGGCAGTCAGTGTTGGTCAGTGTGTTTCTTGGCCTCTATATTCTTTAAATTACTCACCGCCATCACCAGCCAATCAGACGCCTCCTCTGTGTCACATACAACTCAACATCACTACCCACCCCATACACTTAACAGAGCGTAAAGGTAAGGAAGGAAGGAGCAATATTTCATGTAAACACAGCCCCCTCTGTCGTGCCTGCAAAAACTTCACAGGATATGCTCTGAGGAGTGAAGAGGGCGAGGGGGGCAAACAATTCCCATCATCACTTTTTACATGTTAATAGCGGAAGGCCCTAATGTCCTTTTGCGGGTCGCTGATTTATTTAAGAAGTGTTTGTATGTTGTATGCCTCCTGTCTTGTATGAATCAGAAAGTTGAGCCACAAAAGGGATAAATGCACCCGCGATTTAAAAATACCACTGCCTACTTATATTTGAAACCAACACATACGTAGTTACTTTCTCTGAACACATTTAGAACCAAGGTAACTTATTCTGACGTGTATAGTATACGTGTACACTCTTAACAAAATATTCGCAGAAACCATTTATCGCAGAGTTTTAGCTCTAGAAATGTGCGAATAGAACGGAATCAGTATTTCAGTCAGAAAAACATACTTGAAAGCCTTTTCAAGAATTCTGCATTGCATTTTTATACAAATAAATAAAATGAAGTGTCTGTTTGTAATTTCAAAATAACAGTTTTTTACTGAATGCATATGAAAATACCTTTATATGTCTGTCCAGCTGATCTCCGAAACGGAGGGACCGATTTTGACCGGACTTTTACTGGCAGATAGCTGATGTTATAAGGAGTAACTTAACCTAGAAAAAGAGTTAGGGTTCCAGAAAAATAATTATACGCCTTGCGGATACGTAACATGCAGAAACAGAAAGTAGAAAGTACTAACAAATATTGATATTTGTTATGTTTTTGGATTTTGTCAATAATAAATAAATACCCGAAATGTATTAAAATTAATCATTTAGGTACAGTGAGGTGTTGATTTTAAATAAATACTCGATCATTGCCATAAAAAAGTTAGATTTTGATATTCGATACAATAAAGATGAAGACGTAAATGATAGCGTGACTGTTGACAGATGAGAAAAAATCGTGTTACGCCGACCCCAAGTAACATGGGACAAGGGCAGGAAGATGATGACTTTAAACTAAGCATAATTGAAGTCATCATCATCATTGAAGTCAAACCGACAAAAATTCAGATTTATTGAAAAAAGTGCTGGATTGCTATCCCTAGGCATCAATCAGGGTTTCGCCACTATGTTGCAGTAGGCGAGATAATCGCATGTTTTATTAACCTATAATAATACATGTAAAAACATGCAACCTATAATCTTCTGTCTTCTATAATATAAAAATGAATCGCAAAATGTGTTGGTAAGCGCATAACTCAACAACGCCTGGACCAATTTGGCCAATTGTTTTTTTAAAATGTTCGTTGAAGTTCAAGGATGTTTTTTACGGCGAGAAAAATTTAAAAAATTGCCTGGATAAGTCTAAAAACAACACTAGGATACTTTTTTTTTGGTAGGATTAGGGTAGGATTAGGGTAGGAGTAGTGTAGGAGTAGGTTAAGAGTAGGGTAGGAGTAGTGTAGGAGTAGGGTAGGAGTAGGGTAAGAGTAGGGTAGGAGTAGGGTAGGAGTAGTGTAGGAGTAGGTTAGGAGTAAGGTAGGAGTAGTACAGGAGTAGGTTAGGAGTAGGGTAGGAGTAGTGTAGGAGTAGGGTAGGAGTAGTGCAGGAGTAGCGTAGGAGTAGTGTAGAAGTAGGGTAGGAGTAGTGTAGGAGTAGGGTAGGAGTAGTGTAGGAGTAGGGTAGGAGTAGGGTAGGAGTAGGGTAGGAGTAGGGTAGGAGTAGTGTAGGAGTAGGGTAGGAGTAGGATAACAGTAGTGTAGGAGTAGGGTAGGAGTAGTGTAGGAGTAGGGTAGGAGTAGTGCAGGAGTAGGGTAGGAGTAGTGTAGGAGTAGGGTAGGAGTAGTGTAGGAGTAGGGTACGAGTAGGGTAGGAGTAGTGTAGAAGTAGGGTAGGAGTAAGGTAGGAGTAGGATAAGAGTAGTGTAGGAGTAGGGTAGGAGTAGGGTAGGTAGGAGTAGTGTAGGAGTAGGGTAGGAGTAGGGTAGGAGTAGTGCAGGAGTAGGGTAGGAGTAGTGTAGGAGTAGTGTAGGAGTAGGGTAAGAGTAGGGTAGGAGTAGTGTAGGAGTAGTGTAGGAGTAGGGTAGGAGTAGGGTAGGAGTAGGATAAGAGTAGTGTAGGAGTAGGGTAGGAGTAGGGTATGGTAAGGGGTAGGACACCACGCGAACGAAGTAGCGCTGGGCAGCTAGTAATACATAAATAACATCTTTTTTTATATTACCGCATTGTTTGCATACATCTGGCACTACATGAAATTTAGGTCATTGCACCCATTCCACGAAAATCATTTTAATATAATAAAACACCGACTTCCGACATTCGCGTATTACCAACACGAGTAACGAATATAGTTTATTTTAAATATTAATTATTTATTTTAAATTCGGATGTGGTTTTATTTAAAAAGTACAGGCTTGATTACACGAAACCATTAAATATGAATTTGATATGACCAATTTGTGGGTTGATGTTGTTATTACTGAATAATTTAAAAATCTGTATTTTTTCTGATACGGGCTATGTGGTAATATAAAAAATAGCCAGTTATTATTAAATTATATTAAAATACATTTATTTCAGGTACCACATGCATTAGGAACCTTATTTTTTGGTCTCATTATTAATTTGGTTATTATACCATTTTTCTCTTATTTTCAACTGTTGGCATCCTTTAGTTAACCTAATGTTGCATTTTATAAGAAACTGGTTTCAGCTCGCGGCTTCACATGCACGACTGTCGATACACATATTTAAAAAATCACACGGTCAAAATGTATGGAAGAGCCGTTTTTTTTTAAATTATTGATCAAAAATTTCAATGTGGTGGTTTTGAATGATATACTGAATATGCCCCTTTCGGATCAGACAAGGTTTTTTTTTTTAACACAGGTCTACCTGTGATCAGAATTTCATCCCAATCTATTCAGCCGTTAAGGCGTGAAACAATTACAGACAAACAGAGTTATTTTCGTATATTAGTGTGTAGTATGGAATACCTAATTATAATATCCCCACGATATGAAACTCAAAAACCCACCATTTCATAATACACAAAGTACAGTATAAATGATATAATGGGGATAAAAAAGTCCTAAATGAAGCCAAAAGACATTTGTTTTTCCCATCATTGCGATATTTTTCTTGATCTGGACCATACCTGGGAACCTTCTTGTACGGTATTATCAACCGTACATTTACTTTGCGAACGCAGCAACCTACTTGGATGTCGTGCGTCACAATTACACTATAATTGTAACTTTTTACGCAAGGCAGAGCGAGTCAGACAACAACTGTGAAACGAATCACTTGTCAAGAGAAAGAATCGCTACCACTCTAACTTCTTAACGTTCAACTTTTTAATAATTATAACTTTAAACTCTACTTGTGATTCTTTCTGTGTACTCCACAACTAAACCAACATCAACATTGTGATAGTGTACGGTGCCTACAACCATTGGCTCCTACACTCCTAGTTACATAATTAGCACAATGTTTTTAATGCGCTACTGTGAGTCTCAACGAAAACCGTGATGTTTCACCCCAAAAAAAAGTTTTTCAAGCAAAAATTTTTGCGTAGAGTAACTTAGTTCGAGGAGGCACGGGAATAGAGCACAAGGAAGGAATTGGAGAAGGCCTTTGCCCATCAGTGGGACAGTAAAAGCAACTAAAAAAAGACTTAGTTTGATGTACAGCGTGCTTGGTTGACGGCTTCGTGATGGGTTCCCTTTACACCATTTATACTTATCACATTATAATAAATAATAATATCTTGGGACAACCAACACACCGCCATCTGATTCCAAACTAGGCAGAGCCCGTACTATGGCAACCAGACAACTGATAGACATACTTATATATTTCTAAATACATACATATTATAGATAAATTACACACCCAGATACAGAACAAATAATCATACTAGTCATCGCACAAAGATTTGTTCTGTGTGGGAATCGAACCTACGACCTCCGTCCTAGCAGTCAGGGTCACTAACCACTAGATCAACAGGCCAATCGAACATTGTACAGTTGTATGTGAACAAACAGCCTGATCCACGCTAATTCAAACGAATACAACAACGGCGCACACTAAACTGCAACCACCCTGTATTTCAACTATTTAATCATTGCGTCGAAATTCTGTGTCTGAACGCCCATAAGGGGGTAAACGTGTGGCGTCAGTGACAGCGAGTCGAATTGCAATGTATATCAGAACGTTCGGCCAGTCGAGATAGGGAGCTGGCTGCTACTCCAGTTTTTAGTGACGATTATGTGACGCATAAAGATGCCAGCCAAAGAATTTGTGACAGAACAGTTCGAAAGTTAGAAGCATTTATTTATGGCCGAACGACCTGATATCAGAACGTTCGGCCAACCTGAATCTCCATAACTGAGGACCTTAGAGAAACTGTTACTGAATAAATATTTTGTGACGATTTAGTGACAAACAACCACTGCTTTACTTTTACTCGTAATGCCACCGGTTAAAAGTAAAATTAATTTTAGTTCCTGGAACATCAGGCCGTTCGGCCAACGTAAAATCTGCGTAACTGAGGACCTGAGAGAAACCGTTAATGAATAAAGATTTAGTGACGAGACTGAAACGTATTTTTATTGCTTAATTTATTTTTGTGACGGTCCCTCTATATAGTAAAATGAAAATTTAACATATTATAACCTCAAATCATTGGGATTATCGATTCCTCCACAAGGAAGAAGCCCAGAGAAACCGTTAATGAATAAAGATTTAGTGACGACACTGAAACGAACTTTTATTGTTTTATTTTTCTTGTGACGGCCCCTTTTTATAGTAAATTGAAAATGTAACATATAACCTCTAAACATTGGGATTATCGATTCCTCCACAAGGAAGAAACCTAGAAGACTCGTAAAACTCCTGATGTGTTATAGGTTTCCAGTGCAATAGTGTCAGTGTTTTTGTTAATTCAAGATTAATCTATAAAAATGCACTATGGCGGATGGCGACTGAAATAGGGTGACCATGTATTCTTACGAAACAAGTATTTATCGAGTAGGTACGTAATTACCTAAACAATGAAGCAAAAAAACACGTCGAAATAGTTGAAATAAGGTGACGATGTAGGTATTGCAACAAAATAAATAGATACGCGGACGGAGGAATATGAGGAGTGCAGATTAGTTACCAATATGTTCCAGGAAGTTACCGATCAGCGCCCTCTGAACGCCAAGCTACCTACGAACGCGATCTATTATAAGGTAGTACAGTACTGTACATAAATAAAATAAAATGGGTAGTACATGTGCAGTGATATTATCTAGAGTGGTAAGTAATTTAATAAGTTATGTGTGAAACTTACGCTTTATTCAATACCTTCATGTTACTGGATCTATCTATACCTATATAGCGTGAGTCTTCATAACGTGCACATATTAAAATGAGAGAAACTATGCTTAATTTTATCTAAGGAAAAAATATTTATATCTGCACTCTTCATATTCCTCCGTCCGCGTATCTATTTATTTTGTTGCAATACCTACATCGTCACCTTATTTCAACTATTTCGACGTGTTTTGCTTCATTGTTTAGGTAATTACGTACCTACTCGATAAATACTTGTTTCGTAAGAATACATGGTCACCCTATTTCAGTCGCCATCCGCCATAGTGCATTTTTATAGATTAATCTTGAATTAACAAAAACACTGACACTATTGCACTGGAAACCTATAACACATCAGGGGTTTTACGAGTCTTCTAGGTTTCTTCCTTGTGGAGGAATCGATAATCCCAATGTTTAGAGGTTATATGTTACATTTTCAATTTACTATAAAAAGGGGCCGTCACAAGAAAAATAAAACAATAAAAGTTCGTTTCAGTGTCGTCACTAAATCTTTATTGATTAACGGTTTCTCTGGGCTTCTTCCTTGTGGAGGAATCGATAATCCCAATGATTTGAGGTTATATGTTAAATTTTCATTTTACTTTATAGAGGGACCGTCACAAAAAAAAATTAAGCAATAAAAATACGTTTCAGTCTCGTCACTAAATCTTTATTCATTAACGGTTTCTCTCAGGTCCTCAGTTACGCAGATTTTACGTTGGCCGAACGGCCTGATGTTCCAGGAACTAAAATTAATTTTACTTTTAACCGGTGGCATTACGAGTAAAAGTAAAGCAGTGGTTGTTTGTCACTAAATCGTCACAAAATATTTATTCAGTAACAGTTTCTCTAAGGTCCTCAGTTATGGAGATTCAGGTTGGCCGAACGTTCTGATATCAGGTCGTTCGGCCATAAATAAATGCTTCTAACTTTCGAACTGTTCTGTCACAAATTCTTTGGCTGGCATCTTTATGCGTCACATAATCGTCACTAAAAACTGGAGTAGCAGCCAGCTCCCTATCTCGACTGGCCGAACGTTCTGAGATACATGAATTGCAGTACATATTTGGTTCTCTAGACAACTTGCATAAGGATTAAGAAACTCTCAATATTGGGTCCTTTCCTCTTTCTAGTATATATAAACGATCTACCCTATTTATTGAAAAACCAACCTCAAAATATGGTGTTATTTGCTGATGACACTTCTCTAATTTTTAAGATAAATAGACGGGCCCAAAATCTAGATGACGTAAATAATGCCCTACTTCAGGTCCATAATTGGTTCACAGCAAACAATTTAGTATTAAATGAAAAAAAAACGAAATGCATAAGATTTGCTTTACCAAATGTTAAAAGTAACGAGTGTGATATAGTATTGAATAAAGAGAAACTTGAATTCGTAGATAAAACCGTTTTCCTGGGGCTTACGCTTGATTCAAGGCTACAATGGGGTTCTCATTTGAAATCTCTTGCGGGGCGCCTAAGTTCAGCAGCATATGCTGTTAGAAAAATCCGTCAATTTTCTGATGTAGATACCGCTAGACTGGTCTATTTTAGTTACTTTCATAGTATAATGTCTTATGGCATTCTGTTATGGGGACGGGCTGCAGACATTGAGTCTATATTTATTCTGCAAAAAAGAGCCATCAGAGCCATATATAATCTTCGTAGGCGCGATTCTCTAAGGGAACTGTTTAAGGAAATCAAAATCATGACGGTACATTGTCAATACATCTACGAAAACATAATGTACGTTAGAAAAAATCTACATCTTTTTAATAAAAGAGGTGACAGACACAATTACAGTACGAGAACTAGAGACCAATTAGTTCAGCCGGGCTTCAGACTCGCTAAAGTAGACTCATCTTTCATGGGGTACTGTTTAAGATGCTATAATAAAATTCCACAAAGTATTCTTGAACTGAATGAGACGAAATTTAAATCATGCATTAAACGCACACTATGTAAGCAAGCATATTACAAGTTGGACGATTATATCTCTGATAAAAATGCTTGGCTCAATGCCGGTCCTGCTCCACATGGACAGGGGCGCATAAACTGATCAATGGATAGCATTAAATAGTATTGTTGGAGCTGCTGAAGATTGTACAACTATCTTTGCATTGTATAGATTCAATTTCTTTTGGTATTATATAACCGCATAGCCCATATTATGTGAGTACTATGTAATAGAAAGCTATCCTTCGTTGGAAACCTACGTCATTTTTTTTTTTGACTTGAATTTGCCCTGGCGGTTAAGTGTATGTCATGCTCACTCAAATGTCTCGCTGATGGTGGCGCGTGTGTCGGATCAGTTAGTTCCCTTCAAAATGGTTGAGTTGAATGGTGCTGATACATGCGTCATGTTCGTGAACGGGCGCTGTCAGTTGTGACTGGTCATCTCTTGGTTGCCACGGCTTATTTGAACTAATTATTTTATTTTTTGAATTGTTCTTTTCCTTGTTTTTACTATGGACACTTTTAACGTGCACATCTTGCTACATCGCTCTCACATAATGTACCATCTAAACATGAATGATGTAACCAAGGTTTTGTAAAAATATTCTGATTTAAAAGAGTGTCCATGGAGTTTCTTGCCCGTTCTTCTCCATAGAGATCTACGTTAGGGAATGGGCAACTACAGTACTTTCACAGTTTTTATGCCTTGTGACTGGGACTGTAGCTAAATTTCATTGTTGTCTTTGTTTCGACAGTTCAAAAGTGCCTGTAACGGGCCTACTTGAAATAAATGCTTTGATTTTGATTTTGATTTTTTGAAACTAACTCCTATGAATGGTGGAGTTCTAGATGTTACCCAGACCTTATTTTCGCCAATATAACATGAAAAAAATAAGTACTCGAACTTGTCCACACAATTTTTTTAGGCGTATAGTGGCGAGGGTGGTGGACATGACTGTTGATGGATGCAGAGGTAGAGGAAGGTCAATGAAAAGATGGATGGATTGTGTGAAGACTGATATGAAAGAGAAAGGATCATTCCACCATCTCCCTTCTTCCATCGGGAGTCCAGACGTACTGCGGGTTATCACCCATTCCTTGTCGATGTTCCACACATTCGCACGAAGCGCTTCGCGTCATCGTTTATTATGCGCACAGCCAAGGAGTGGAATTCCCTGCCTTCGTCAGTGTTCCCAAGTTCATATAACCCCAATCTTTTTAAGTCGCGAGTTAATAGGCTTCTTCTGGGTAAGCTCGTTCCATCGTCGACCTCATCTCTGTCCTCAGGACTAGATTGAGGTCAAGAGTAGACCCATTTAATATAAAAAAAAGGAGTAAATCATGCCGTGACGTCTGACAGGGGAGAATGCAAGAATAAAACGTGTTGCGCCGACACCAAGTAGAATGGGACAAGGGTAGGAAGACGATGGCATAATGTTTTCCAATCAGAAGACCTTTTATCCATAAAGTAAAAGCTGGAACGATGTCACTGTATTACAAAAAAACTAAATAATACCATTCCGATGATTGCAAAGACATTAATGTCTTGATTTGCCATTCGTCTCATTCCGCTCGGAAGATGCGACTTGCCACTGCGTCGAGCTATTCGTTTTTATTGCATGAACATTCCTAAAGTTCTTTCTGACCGACTCACTCAACCATATTTGGCGTCGATAAGTTAGATCACTTCCTGAAAGGCCTCTTTCCACATTTCATTGTTATTCATAATATAACATTACGTCTATAATCCACAAACGGTTAGACACGGACGTACCTAATGGTACACCCACATTTCGCCAGTTTAAGTTCCATGTAATAGGGGCAAGCCTATTGCCATAAACCGCGCATAAATCCACACTTCGTGGCAACTACTGAGAAATTCCAGGTAAAAAAACTAATAACACTCTCTGGGATCTGGGAATCAAACGCAGGACATCGTGCTCAGCAGTCGCGCCTAACCTAGTATCTACACCAGTAGTTGGAAACCATGTGCTAACCCTTGCATTTACACGCTGTCACTGACACCCCACCCTAGCTCCAGTCAAAGAGACCATCTCAAAGCAACCGGATGCAACCAAAATTCATAATCACAAGATACCGGCACTGCAATGAAATTCTGCTCACTATTTAGATATAATCACTAGAATTGCGTTGAAATCTTCACGTCCATGTTAGGTTGTTAGGATTTTGTCTTCATCTTTATTATAATCAGCCTGTATCGTTCCCAGTTTCCTCCGTCCCTCAGCACGTTAAGCCATTGGTCCCGGCTGTCATTTGTAGATCTTTGACAGTCGATACAGGTAGTCAGTGGCACGAGAATCTTACAACCAGTCATACCAAGGGGTATCATCGTATTACCCAGTACAACTAGGTTGTGGAGGTCAGATAGGCAGTCGCTCCATGTAAACTGGTATTCAGCTGCATCGGGTTAGTCTGGAAGCCAACACCAAGACAATGCCAATGGCAGATGATGAACCCAACAACAACCACAAAACATAACAGCTACATATCAGTAATATCAATCTCAGAGATGCGATGGCTTGTAATTACCGCCGGGTATCCAGGTTACCAGCTCGTGTTTGATCTTAATTAATGGCGCACTAATAACCGCGCGAATGCAACACGGAGCAATCTCATGGATTTGACTAATTGTTGGAGATATGGGTATTCAATTAGATAGGAAAGATAAGATGAGATTAGATAGGATAAGATATTTAGAAAATAAAACAAAGAACTGCACAACAACTAGGTACACACGCGCATTAGAAATAGTAGAAGTTTTAATTATGAAAAGTAGCTTATGCCCGCGGCTTCGCCTGCGTGGAGTTTGATAATTGTCCCTTGAGATCATACTACCGGGATAAAAAAAGAAAGGGCAAAAGAAGGAACATGGATGGGTATTAGTCAGTAAAAGTCTGAAACTCCCTTCCGCTCCGCCCAGAGCGGGAGGAGTCATTTGATGATTTCCCATCCCAAAAAAAAAGGTTATAAGCTATCTGTTTGCTAAATTTCATCCAAATCCGTTCAGTAGGTTTTACTTGAAAGAGTAACAAACATCCATCTATCAATCCTCATAAACTTTCACATTTATAATATTAGTAGGATTAGTAGGATTTACCCAATGTATTAGGTGAACATGCCCGCTTTCGCTAACACTAAGCAATACCTAAATGTAATGCCTAAGTAAAGTCGCATTGTAGGATTTTTCAATGCGGCGCTGAGATTCGAAAATTCAACAATTTGTTTAGACATTTAGGTCTCAGTGTAAACGGTTACCTATTACTTTTCATGTGCAACTTTGTTTGCAAGAAATTAGTTTTTTTTTCCGTTCAGCAAGCAGGTTTAAAAAGAAAACGATTATGATAGAGGTGCGCTTTGAATGCTAAAGTACTATGTACCTAAGTTCAGCAGCACCATGAAACCGTGTAATATTTCCGTGAATAAACACAATTTACGTAACAGATTTACTGCTCTATACCTAGTACAGTATCACATAGAATTACCAAAGTGATGCGCATCGCAAGCTAACCGCTGCACGACAGCACCAACCTGTGGTCTGCCGCCAAATGTCAGCGAAATTAACGTCTCACTTGAGAAGCTACAGCGCTGCATCAAGCGGCTTCATATTACAACTCAGCATTATGTTGCGTGGTGAAAAATGAAGCGCTTTTACGCTGTATGTTTTCGAATTGTGCATGCGTTCGAAAAGAAAGTTGGTCGATGTTTGAATAATGTGGATTCAATTTGAATGATGCGTTCGGAAAACGAACAAGTTAAAAATGGAACAGCATTTTTTTCTTTTTTTAAAAAGGAATGACTTCGTTTTCATTTGTTTTCGAAGCGATCGTTGGTGTGTGACAAACATAGGGCTGCATGGTCCTATTGACCTGGGGGTCTAAAATGGCCGCTTTAGCAGAATCATAATAGGATAATAATATAAATTATATTTAAATTCGTAAAATGGTCACAAGGTGACAATTCATAATAGGTACGTCTATGACCATTTTAAGAATTTGAAATTTGCCGCCATTTTAGAACCCCTGACCGTAGTCGGTAGGTACTAATGCAGTCATCATATTTTTGAATAAGTACTATTTCCAAATAAATTAAAAAAAAAAAAAAACAAAATGTTTATCCACAGATCCTTCCTGTCAATTTCTTTCAACCGCCAAATGAACCATGCCACTATAACTGTATTTCTAACCTATTTTTCGCATATTTAGTACAAAACAAGACGGTAAAAACCACCAACCGATACATTTTCCCCCACCCGTAGCCAGGAAACATCTTTAACAAACGGCCCAGCGAATTCCCGCTAATTCCCGTGGTCAACGCTTAACGCAAAACGCTAAAGTAATTTACGTTTACAAATGAAACTTTTAGCGTGCTCGTAAATTTTAAAAAAGAGGGTCTCATAAAAAAAACAACTCGCTATCTCAGTAACTGCGGGCGGGGACTTCTTAACGTTATCTTGTTAAGATTTAATATTGGGCTGCTTGGGGAAAGTAATGAAATGACTCTTACACGTAACTTGGGATTAGGTAACCAGAAAACATATTATAATAGGTACTGTAGGGAATCTGCTTGGATGGCCTTGTGAATCAACTTCCACGATTTTTAGGGTTCCGTACATCTTGCGTAGCCTTTTCCCAACTATGTTGGGGTCGGCTTCCAGTCTAACCGGATGCAGCTCAATACCAGTATTTTACATGGAGCGACTGCCTATGTGACCTCCACAACCGCGTTAGTACTGGGTAATACTATACCCCTTGGTAAGACTGGTTGTCAGACTTTTTGGGGCACTGACTACCTGTAACGACTGTCAAAGGTCTACAAATGACAGCTGGGACTAACGGCTTAACGTGCTTTCCGAGGCACGGAGGAAACTCGGTACCTAGGTAATGGGTGGTCACCCATCCACAGACCAACCTAGGCAAGCACGGCTTAACCTAAAGATCGATCTGAGCGGCTGTTATTATTTTGCCACGAGCCCCTGACCTACCCAACGGGTAAAACGGGACCCTATTACTAAGTCACTGCTGTGTGTCGTCGGTCACCAGGCTGTATCTCATGAACCGTTATAGTTAGACAGTTGAAATTTTCACAGATGATGTATTTCTGTTGCCGCTATAACAACAAATACTAAAAAACAGAATAAAAAAATATTTAAGTGGGGCTCCCATACAATGGACATGATCTTTTTGACGTTTTTATAGATAATGGTACGGAACCCTTCGTGCACGAGTCCAACTCGCACTTGGCCGGTTTTTTAAATAATTGGTATATGTATGACGAGATAAACCCTAATTAATATTTCTTTTTAGGATAGGAAAAAAGAGAGTACACCATCTTTTTGGAAAGTTGACAACCTCCTTCTTGATTAAGAAAGGTATTTCTTTAAAGAAGTTGCAAGACTTTATCTCCAACTTCACTCGCGTGAAGATTGGAAGCTATCCCGCGGTAATGTCCTATTGTGATAAAAAAGTATCCTGTCCTAATCCAGGTCGTAGCCATTTAGGTGTTAAAAGGTACCTATGATAAACAAACTCAGTTTCAGATTGTGATATTAGGATAATTATCCTATCGCGTCTTTCATTGACTACAAGCCAACGTCTACAGTAACTTACTTATGAAAACACCTCAGAGTAATTAATACTATTACAGTTTAAGTCTAGATTTCATTCGTAAAGACCTTACGTTACCATAACCTTCCTTTATTTCTAAACATGGTGAAAACCGCATTAATCCGTTGCATGGTTGAATAACACAATGCGTTAACTCAGTCATACACGAACAGTAAATCTACACAAATAAATAAAATTGTAGTGTCGGTTCGTTATACCAAAATAACAGTTTTTTTATATTGGTTGGTTGCTTATTGCGTTGGTGGTGTTTTGGTTGGTGCGTTTTTTGCATTGGTACTTATAACAAAAACACAAGGTTTTCAATTTAAGTATGTCTGTCTGTCTGTTCCGGCTAACGACTGGACCGACGGGACTTGTCGGGACTTTTACTGACAGATAGCTGATGTCATAAGGAGTAACTAAAGCTACTTTTATTTTAGAATAAGGATTAGGGGTCCACGCAATAAATTTAAAACACTTGAAATTGGTAACAAAATTCGATTCAAAGAGGGAAGTCATATTTTTTTATAATAATTTCACGCGAACGAAGGTACAACAACAATAACAGCTAGTTTATAATAATTATGTAAATATAGATATTTTCGTCATCATCATCACCAACCACAGTCCGACTTCAGCCTTCCATAGTTGTAGATATTCACAAAGTTAGCTATCTTTTCATGATAAGCGTCACAATCCCAAGGGCGGATCCAGGGGGGGTCATGGGGGTCATGACCCCCATGACCGGGACTCGGACCGGGACTCTGGACTGGGAAAAAAATATAATTTTAATATTTTGTATTTAAAACAAAAAAAATAAGTAATTTTTTTTTCACTACACGACTGGTAGTGTAGCAAGAATACATAAAAAATTCTAATAGTGGGATCTATTTCAATATCACAATTTAATATAAGATTACAAATCGACTGAGGAATGTTTTGATTCCGCTACCGTTTTACTTTCCACAGCCGATATATTGTAAAGTATTTTGACGTATACTTAGCAATAAAATACTTTTTTTTTATTTTGAATTATTATTGTAATCGAATTCGAGCGTCATGACTAGATCACGACTATGTAACCCCCAACACTGGATCCTGTTGCACAATACTAGTGGAATATTCCCACCAAATTCACGTCACGTTACTTCCGTTTGCTCAACATGACATTCTACTTATCCCCATGCTCAGTATAAGCGTTCGATTTTATTATAACAGCATGGGTGCTCGTCCCATCGTCATCCTGCCAAGGGTATGTAACAAATACGATGTAGCGAAAAGAAGCAATGAACAATGTGTGGAAAAATAATGATAATCTACTAATGTAGTTGTAAGAAATATCAGTTACTATCAGTAAGTTAAAAGAGATTCATCTGTCTTGGCATGTGTCTAAAACAGTGATGAATATCGACGGTTGAAAGGCTAATTGGTCTAAGCGACATTTTTTGCGATATTGAGTTATATACATATTCGGAATCAGCAAATTTTTCTCCGTCGTTTGAGTCGGGTTTCAATTTTTTTTGACTACTTTTGTGGCGCTTAGCACCCACAGTAAAACAGACCTCATTTCTAAGCTCATTGATCTATAATATTATGACACCAAATTAGACAAAATTTGAGGACTCCGTGACTTAAGCTAATTTGATTTTTCGAACTTTTATAACGTGTGTCGACTAAGGCATTTGGCTTTTTCGCCATGGTTGTGGTTTTGTCGTTTGGCCTATTTTGCATTAAACTAAAACAATAAGCTATGTCGTTTGGCCCATTTTGCATTCAACTACATTAAAAAACTTAGGCTTCTTCTTGTGTATATTACGCATTACTGGGGCGAGGCCATTGAGAAACACGGCGAAGCCCTTGCTGTATCGCTTGATATTTCAAAGGCCTTTGACAGGGTCTGGCACGCTAGTCTGTTGGCTAAGCTTCCTGCATTCGGCATCTCTGCTGACTTTCGCAACTGGATTTCCGAATTCCTGAGTGGCCGTTCGATCAGAGTGGCCATTGATGCCGGTGTTCCTCAGGGGTCTGTTCTTTCTGCAACTTTATTTCTGCTACACATCAACGACCTGCTACAGCTTGGTGCAATCGGGTACGCTGATGACAGCACAGTCGCAGAAAGATGTCCAGTGCAAGAGCCAGCAGAGAGGAAACAGCTACTCATAAAGAGGCCATGGTGGAGCGAATGAATTTGACCCTAAATCTCGTTTCCCAGTGGGGCGACGACAATCTGGTCAAATTCAATGCTCTGAAAACACAGGCATGTCTTTTCACTGCTAAAAGGAGCCAGTTCCAGTTGTCTCCAGCTTTCCGAGGTACAGTTGTACCAGTCACCGACCGCCTACAGCTTTTGGGCATGGAGTTGACATCGGATCTCAACTTCGGCTCAACCATCGAGTCGAAAGCTCAGACCGCAGCTAAGAAGCTGGGCATCCTGAATAAGGTGAGGCGATACTTCACATCTGGACAGCTTTTAAGTTTATATAAAGCACAGGTCCGTTCCTGTATGGAGTATTGCAGTCACTTGTGGGATGGTTCAGCAAAATACCAGCTCGCTGCACTTGATTCGGTGGAACGCAGAGCCAAAAGACTCATAGGCGACGAGACTTTGATAGCTTCGCTTCACAGCCTAGCTCATCGGCGTAATGTCGCCTGCTTGTCGGTCTTCTATAGACTGTACTTCGGAGAGTGTGCGCAGGAGCTCCATGATCTGATCCCACCATCACCCTTTTACCACCGGACTAGCAGACGTACTGCGGCGTACCATCCACAGTTGGTTGATATCCCGACAAGTCGTACTCGGCGCTTCTCCTCCACGTTTATCATGCGCACAGCCAAGGTGTGGAACTCTCTGCCGGCATCTGTGTTCCCTCCCACATATAACCCGTCTGCCTTCAAAGCAAGAGTGAACAGGCATCTTCTGGGCACGCTCGTTTCATCATAGACCTCATCTATCGCTTTCCACCAGGCGTGATTGAGGTCAAGAGCAGGCCCATTTTGTAGTAAAAAAAAAAAAAAATACTTAGGCTTAGGGTGATATACCTTGTTCCAAAACACGTTAGATCAACATCTTGAATGATTCTTCTACACAAAAATGTTTTTTTTTTATGTACAAAACGCTGTCTAAAATTGTATAAAGTGGCATACCAACCTGAAAAATATCTTACGGACGTTGCTGATTAATGAGGGCATAAGCACCAATATAGATCTACTATAATCTAGTAAGGGTTCATTTTTTTCATCCAGCAGTCCCTATAATGCGCATCTGCATCAAACTACTTCACTCTGGTGCAACACCATCATGTTGCTTAGGTTCATTGGGCATTTTCAACTGTCGGTCGACTTGGCGCTACATTCGTTTTCTCTCGTATTATTTGGTTCTAAGTCGATGCTTGAGTCAGTTTACTTTCAGCTATTTTATTAACGGTAGGCATTTGAACCATTTTGCTTTTCTCAAAAAATAACTAACTTTGATGCATTTTGGGCTAACCATAACCACCGACTCAACTTTGGGGCTTGCGACTGCAGTCACATGCGGCCTAGCTGAATTGCCATTTAGACGGTTGATTTTCGCCGTGTGGCAGAAATCGATCCGTGTAAACCATAAGAAAGCATAAGGAAGATTTTTTTAATTCGTCCTCTAAGGGGAAAGATTATAATTTTGCCGAGGGGTACCTACTCCCAAAAGACACACGGTTTGTCATTAATTTGTAATCATAAATTATCCATGATAAAAGACAATAACCTTTTGCATTTTAATATAATTATTGCAGAACATGAGAGTCTAGTATTCATGTGGTAAATTCATTAAGCCGACCCGATACGAGCGGTGCCTACAATATGAAACCTACATAGTGCCGACTAAGCAAAATCGGATACACGATTCTATTTCCATGCTCATAATAAATTGTAATGTACACACGTGTAATCCACCTTGGTAGGATAGATACTAAGTTTTGTAATCGCAAAATTCAATACCAACCTGTTAACTAATTAACAATACCTTCTCTTTGGTTTCTATTAAACACTAAACAAAATCTAACAATGAAAGTGCTAAACATGGTTTTCAGCGGTGACTGAACGATTAGGACCACCCATCAGGATATCGATTACAAGCTACTCCATTAACTTCAGGGCACCAGATAAAAAATAGGGAAACAGCCTTATTTCTAACTATTAGATAGTGTTTTTATTCTAAAGAAAAACACTCCTTAGAAAAAAAACTAGAGAGGTGTCAAGGGACACCCGGATGGAACGAAGTTCCTTTCGATTAAGTAGTGAAGGAAATGTAAAAAAAAATTGGCACAAAAAAAAACACCACCACCACCACCACCTTGATCACCCATTCACAGACAGACCTCGGCAACCGTTGCTTAACTTGGATCACCCATCCACAGACAAACCTTGGCAGTCGTTGCTTCACCGTCGTGTGTCGTTGCACCCATCCACAGACCAAAGACGAAACGAAAATATCTGGCTTGCTTTCTATAACATGCGCACGCCGCACGGCTTACAATAGCTTACTATAGAAACACATTACCCTCCTTTGCGTCGCGCAGTCGGGTAAAAGTGACGTACACACTTTTCGTCTGAATTTTTTTCGTCTAGCCCCTCAACGCGCGATAAGGAACTACGTTCCAATAAACCGTAAAATTTTCATATTATTTAAGCTAACAACCATGATTGTGCCCGATATACTACCAGACAGACACGACAACCTGTCCCTCTCATCCTAGTACGGCGTTATCATCACTCTATAATTAATGGGAGGGACCCACAGAGGCCCTTTTCGCGCCCTGCCTGCACTGCCTGAACAAAAGGAGCATAGGTGTGAGGAAAACAAAGGACGGTACACAGCGTCTTAGCACGATAATGTCTACATGTTTGTACTAGGTAAGGCACGCACTTTAGGTGAGTGCAAGTACTTTCTTGAGAAAAGGTGTTATTTACAATATTAAATGTTTTTTATGAAGATTATGTTTTCAATAGGAATTTAATATTATTATTAAGTGGACTGCCTCGTTGGTTAAGTGGTAGCAATCGCGACTGCTGAGCACGAGGTCCTGGGTTTGGCGCCCGGGTCGGACATATTGTTGTTGGGTTTTTCCATCAGGAATTTCTCAAAATCAGCCACGGAGTCTGGATTTGTGTCCGGTTTGATGGCAATAGGCTCGCCCCTTATTACTTGGGACTTAAACATAATTGGGGAAATGTAGGTGTACTATTAGGTACGCCTCTGCCTGACTCTTCGGGGATTACAGGCGTGATGTTATGTTATGGTCTTCTAAAGTAAAGACACAATCTCGAAGCGGTCACAACTTCTTTCGAGTTCAGTTTTCTACTGTCATTTGGTGATTCAGCTTTGTTTGTTATTAATTGTGCGATGAAAAGCCCAACGATGTTGAGGTTTTCTTTCAGTCTTACCGGATGCAGCTGAATACCAGTATTTTACATGGAGCGACTGCCTATCTGACCTTCACAACCCAGCTAGTACTGGCTAATACGAAACTCCTTGGTAAGACTAGTTGTCAGACTTTCGGGCCACTGACTACTTGTAACGACTGTCAAAGATCTACAAATGACAGCCGGGACCACCAGCTTAACATGCTTTCCGAGGCACGGAGGAAACTGTATGCAAAGGGTATGGGTGGTCACCCATCCACGCACAAACTTAGGCAAGCGCTGCTTAACCTGAAGATCAACCCGAGCTGCTGTTATCCTAAGTTAAAAGAAACTAGTTTTTACAAATGATTCCGCCCAAAAACACCTAACAAAAAAAAATATGTATAAACATCCGAATTGATAACCTCCTCCTATTTGAAGTCGCTTAAAAATCAAAAAGATTTTACACACAAGATGAAGACCAGGGGTTCTAAAATGGCCGCTTTAGCAGAATCATAATAGGATAATAATATGAATTACGTTTAAATTCGTAAAATGGCCACAACGTGACAATTCATATTAGTAGGTACGTCTATGACCATTTTAAGAATTTAAACGTAATTCATATTATTATCCTATTATGATTCTGCTAAAGCGGCCATTTTATACTCCCAGAATCAAAGTCCTCTTTCTCCACACATTCCATTCACCCCAGCACATTGACATAACGTATAGATCTAGTTTTCAATAACAAACAGCTCCTACCTCGTAGACTGGTATAAGATTTGTTGTCACAACGGATAGCGCGCAGTCCACGTACTGAACTCTGTTGCACATTATTATTAGTGTACGACGACATGCCGGCAAAGATTATGTGGGTAGTCAGAAGGGATGGTAGGGGTTCGTTTTGATGTGGGAAGACATCACCACACACAGCTTTGGCTAAGATTTTGGGGAAAATTGGTGTGACATAAAGGTTTACGATGTAATGTTATGAAAACTGATGAGTATGAGGTCCTGGGTCCAATTCCTAGGTCAGGTTTTTCATCAGGAATTTCTAAGTAGCAGCCACGCAGTCTGGATTTGTGCCCGCTTGGTGGCAATTTGCTCGCCCACTATTACATGAGACTTAGAACATAACTAGCGAAATGTGGGTGTACTATTAGGTACACATCTGCCTCTCTCTTTGGGGATTACAGGTGTGATGTTATGAAAATAATACAGCCACAACAATTTATTTAGGCTCGGAGGGGCATGTCTTCTTCTTCCATCATCTCAGTATTAACGTCTCTCCTTGCTATATCATTTTCCACACAATTTATTTAGATACCCAATCTTTAGTCTTTCTCTGTCTTTATAGCCAAATTGATGCTGAAGAGTTTTCTCACGACATGCTTGCAATTTTTTTTTTTGAACGAAGTTCCTTATCGCGCGTTGCGAAAGGGGGCTAGACGGAAAAAATCTGTGGATGGGTGATCAAGGTTAAGCAACGACTGCCAAGGTATGTCTTTGGATGGATGATCCAAGTTAAGCAACGGTTGCCAAGGTTTTTTTTTTCACTAGTTAATCGAAATGAACTTCGTTCCATCCGGGTGTCCCTTGACACCTCTCAATTTTTTGTGTTTAATGGGCCTACTCTTGACGTCAATCTAGTCTTGAGGACAGATATGAGGTCGACGTTGGAACGAGCTAACCCAAAAGAAGCCTATTAACTCGCGACTTAAATAGATTGGGGACAAATGAACTTGGGAACACCGACGCAGGGAATTCCACTCCTTGGCTGTGCGCATAATAAACGCTCGGGTGAAAATAGAGAAAACGAATTTTCCCAGATATGAGACCTAGCTATCGATGTTTCGCCCACGTAAACCTCTATATTGCAACTTTCATCGAAATCTTTAGAGCTGTTTTCGAGAACGTGATTACAAATAATACAAATATTGCTCATTTAATAGTTCCTAGTCGTGGCCATGGCTAAATCTCAATCTGGCCAATGAGGTCAGTGATGATATTATGATATTTTGAAAGATACTTTGCCCGATACTTAGAACTAAGTCGGCTAGCGCCACTACATTCACAGTTACCAACCCCTATTAAGAAATTATGGTATTCCATAAACAAAATAACCTCAACGACAATAACCCTCACAGACCACCTCCCCCGTTAGGCAAAAACCCATTGCAATACACATTCTTTCTACATTTTCCTCTATGGTATTTAGTTATGAATTTTTCATGGTGCGGCCGGGCGCCCATGTGTTTGGCGCGGTAATGCTGCCGGTGTTACGTATACCGACTACGTTCGCCACTGCATTCGATACCAGGGGTGAGGATGCTTTTGCCTGACAATTTTCAGGCGGGTTTTCGGATTGGAAAGATGCCTTACTTTTTTGTATAAAGATGATTATATGAGTGTTCCTGTTTGCTTGTGTAGCTGTTTGTGAGCCTATTTCAAGTATACTCTTACTAATAATCTTACCTTACTATCTTACTAAATAAAAATTAAAATAAAAAAGCCTTTAATTCTACCATAAATACACAGAATATATAAACCTTCTTTTCCTTAAGTGTAACAGATCATATTAGTTAAGTGTAACAAATCAAATCAACATTTCATTCATTCCATAACATTCATTCTTATCATTACATTATTTACATTACAATATGAGCATTCTATTTAGGGCTGCCATCCGTCCGGGTTTCCCCGGATTTGTCCTAGTTTAGAAGGCGTCCGGGGAGCGTCCGGGCGGGGTTTTATTTGTAGTCCGGGTTTTACACTTTTCAAATCAACGGTCGCGCGCGACTCGAAACGCGCGACCGTTGATACCGACCGTTGACCGTTGCTGGTAGAGAATGCCTTGTGGCATTAAGTCCGCATATGTACCACTATTGTACATGAAGTTTAAATAAATAAATAAAAGAAAAAAAAAGAAAAAATGAGATTGAGAATAGTTAGAGACATCCACATATTTGTGCCGTTTATGAGCTACCAGGGAAGCCGCATGCGCAGAAGGAACTAAAGCCAAACCTCTTTATCTTCAACGTAGTCCTTGATGTTGTAATAAGTATGCTTTTTTTAATAAGGACACGTTTAATGTAGTAATTTGTTATAAAAACGTATACTGTTTATAAGAAATGAATAAAGAAGGTGAAAACACAAGAAAACAGTTTAAAGAATGTTCTCTGAAATTCTATAACGAAATAAAAACGTACATTGAAAAATAGATAAAGCCTTTAAACAATTCGATACATTTGATTGGATGTTTTTACCGAATATAAACGAGAATACTCAATGGACTGCTATTGAAGACACTATTGTTTTTTTAAAAGACAAGAACATAGAAATTGACGACACAAAATTAATAGATGAGTGGGTGAATTTAAAATCTTTCAGTCAAAATCTAAGCCAGCAAGATAAACTTCTAAATGCAAATCAACTTCGGTTACAATTTTTTCGAACACCGAATGCTCATTTACATTCCGAATTATTAAAAATTGCACAGTTTTTTTTTTTGTATTCCTGCACACAACGCCAATGTCGAAAGAATATTCTCTCTAATCACACAGCAATGGACAAAAGAAAGAAATTCATTTAAAACAGAAACAGTTTCAGCAGTGATAAAAATAAAATATAATTTTAAAGATTATAATTGTGTTGATTTTTATAAATTTCTGTTAAGCAAGGAAGAAACTTTAAAAGCTATTGGCAAGGCTGATAAATACAAAAAACCTGAGAAATAAAACAGACTTTAAAAATGTAGGGCTTGTAATAGTTTTTTAGAACTGTTTTAGTTTTGATATAAGCACAATTTTATTTGGTTTATTTAACTAAGTAAAAAATGTGGTAGTACTGAAAAGTTTTAAAATATTTTTTCGTTAAGTTAAAGAGTAATTTTTTTGTTATGTTTACAGACATTAAACATGTACGACTGATAATAGTTCCTTTTAAAGCTTTTTAAGAACTTTTTTTTTTGTTAAAAGAGTAGAGGTATTTTTTTTTTTGTTACAAGTCTAATTTTCGTTTATTTAAAGAACCGAGAAATGTAAGTTCCTTTTGTTTTGTTTCATTTTTAGACGTAAATTAGTTTAAATTGATTAAAAATAATAAATAAATATTTAAAACCATTAAAACTATATTTTTTCCACTTAGAAACTTAGAAAAAATAAAATCTCTTGAAACGTTCGGGTAGTAAGATCCAAAATCCGGGGTTTTCACGTTTCTTGTCCTGGGTGACAGACTTTCGAGATGGCAGCCCTAATTCTATTATTAACATTACATTTTAAGCATTACATTATGAACATTACATTATTAATATTATATTATGGTCATTACATTATCAATATTTCATTCATTCATATCATTACATTATCTATATTACATTTTGAGCAATTGCATTATTAACATTACATTCTCAGCATTACATTACGTTATAAACATTACATTATAAACATTACATTTTTAACATTACCTATAATACGGTCATTACATTATCAGCATTACATTACTATCTTACTACTATTCTATAATTATAAAAATCTCGTGTCACGGTGTTTGTCGTCGCACGCCTCCGATTTTTTTATTAATTTTTTTATTATATTTGGTTGGTATGAGAATAGGTCGTAAACTATATTTCACACCGCTAGGGTGTCAAATTCTAAATTAACACGATCGAAGCCGCGGCAAAAGCTACTATGAATATGAAACTTTGTGAGAATGGATGGATGTTTGTTACTCAACATTTATATTATACCGAACAATAGCCGCGAGCATAAATCAGTTATTGAATATCCCTTAAACTAAACACACACAAAACAAACAAACCACGACTGTCATTTTAGACCAATATCGGATCTCAACGAGATAAGATATATTTAGTTTCTATGAATAAACTAAATGACTTGGCGTCTATCAACTGGAAAATCTAGACTCCGTGCTGTTGATAAGGACTTATTTATCGGAAAATGAGTTGACTAAACTCAAGTCGAGCATCGAACTTGGGGACCACGCTCAATCAGTCACGCTGCCGATCACTAGTCCTCTATTTACTCGTACTTTCTCATGCTTTTTGATAGCATCCGTTGTAAAGCAACAATGTACAGTACCCAAGTAAATAAAGCCACTTACTTGATTCTAGTAAAGCTACGTAAAAGTTGCCTTCCGTATGAGAACTGATATAATAAACAGGCTTCTTCACGGCCTCCGCACAATCCAGCACTTAGCGACACATAATAACTACACAATATAATACTAAGAATAGCAGTGGTAAGAGTTTAGAAGCAAAGAAGATACGGCATTGTATACAAAAAGGAAAAGTTCTGTAGGAAATCTTCTTTTGTTAGATGGATCAGATTTTTAGGCGACTTCTAAGAAAAGGACTGCCTCGGTAGTAGTCGCAAACGCGACTGCTGAGCATGAGGTCCTGGGTTCGATTTCCGGCTCGGGCTAAATGTTATTGGGTGTCTTCCACGGAGTCTGGATTTGTGACAGGTTGATGGCAACAGGCTCGCCCCCTATTACATGGGCTTAAACATAACTGGCAAAATGTTGGTGTATGGTACACCTCTGCTGAACCCTTAGGGGATTACAGGCGTGATGTTATGATATCCTAAAAAAGGAGGACGTTATGTATTCTACCAGCATCTTTTCTTTTTCTCTAGTGATTGGTCTGCCAATAAAAAAAAAAGAAACAAGTCAGTGGAGATCAAATATTGAAATAGTTACCCTCAACGCTGGTGTTTCTTAATCAAGTACTGAATACGTGGTAAGGGAATGACATCATCAGAATAAGTTGTATGTCCGTGCATTATAAGCGAAAAAGACATCGCACCAGAAACATGTGGTGATACGTGCTCGGCTCAAGCCGATTCCATAAGTATGATCTGGGGCGTTACTATGACGTCCTAAAGCAAGAGTAATTCCAGTGTGGGAAAGAGATAGACTAATACAGGTCGTCTAGTACCATCTCTTTCGCACACTGGAATTACTCCTGCTCTAAGACGTCATGGTAGGGCACCAGTCCCTAAAAGTTGTCGCTCTGACCGTGTTTTATTACCTATCTTTTGCTCGTTTCTTCGGTATGTACAGAAATTAACCCACTGGGACGATTTAAATAGCCTATGACACTCGAGAATAATGTAGCTTCCTGATAGTGAAAGATTTTTCGAAATCGGATCAGCAGTTCCGAAGATTACCCCCTACATACAAACTTACGAACAAATTTTACCTCTTTAGAACATTATAGTATAGACTAGTATCATTTTGGTCATAGTAAGGTGTCCAAGGTAAGGTAAGTGGTGGTGGTGGTAGGTGTGTAAGGTAGGTGGTGGTGTGTGGTGTGGTGTGGTGATGTAAGGTGTGTGGGTGTACTCACAACTCTTTGTTCCTACCTTATTAATTTAACGGTTCAATCCACCATTACGGGTGCCATTTGCAAATACTCGTACTAACTACAGACAAAATTCGTACGTTGTGCGTGTAAGTAGGTATTTTAATAAGGTGTGCAAACAGTTCGACTTTGATATTTTTGAAACAAGTGCAACCTCGGCAAAAAGGTGTTTAGCAATGAATTTCTTTGAAGCCTAAATATCTTTAGACTGGTTTATTATTTTTATTTTCTTTTAATTGAATTTTAACATCTTGGTAGTATTCTCATGGTAAATGATCTGTCCCAATGATATTAATTTTAACGTATTTTAGGTGATGATGTACTTGCATGTTTTTTTTAATTTTTTGGCATTATTTGGCAGTGTGTATATTTTGTTCCACAGTATATTTATACCAGACAAGCTCTAGACGTGAAGACTTGTTATTGGCTGTCAGATTATCATACTGTTATTTATCACTATTGTATTTAGCTGTAAATCTTTCAAAGTCTTTAAATAAATAAATAAATTTATCCGCTCCAAAACCCAGCCATACATAGGTACAACATCATCTGCCTAGCCTTTTCCCAACTATGTTGGGGTCGGCTTCCAGTCTAACCGGATGCAGCTGAATACCAGTATTTTACATGGAGCGACTGCCTGTCGGACCTCCACATCCCAGTTAGTGCTAGGTAATACGATACCCCTTGGTAAGACTGGTTGTCAGACTTTCGGGCCACTGACTACCTGTAACGACTGTCAAAGATCTACAAATGACAGCCGGGACCAACGGCTTAACGTGCTTTCCGAGGCACGGAGGAAACTCGGTATGTAATGGGTGGTCACCCATCCACGGACCAACCTAGGTAAGCACGGCTTAACCTAAAGATCGATTCGAGCGGCTGTTCTTATTTAGCCACGAGCTCCTCATACATAGGTACAACATAAGACCTAAATATAACTAAGAAAGGCTTCGCCGTGACGCAGCAGCCATTTTCACTAGCATAATAAGCCGCACTTCCCTACCACCTGTACAAGCAGAACATTAATCTTCTTTGCAAGTCGGGTAAAAAATGACAGTTTAAAGTTGAAAGGAGTTTTCTTTCTGCATAATGATCGGACGGATATTGCTGATGGGTAGTTTAAAAACTATGTCAGAAAAATAAGATTTTTATAAGGGGTTTTTTGTCTTTAATCTACAGTACGACAGCGAGTTTACCCATACTTACCATCGTTAACCACTGTGACATAAAATAAGATCACGCCTGCAATCCGCGAAGGGTTAAGCAGAGGCGTACCTAGTCATATTCATATCTTTATAGCCCATTGTAAGATCTTCACACATTTATGGAATGCAAATTCCATAATGTGTGAATGGGCTTAAAGCTAAGATACAATTACGGACCCTGTAGGACACAGCAAAAAGAATAAAATTTATGTGTGAAATAAAATGAATACTGAATCAATTTACAAGTTTAAAACATGTGCTTAGTATTAATTAACAAAATTATAACATTAATTTTCTTGAGATCTGTTATAAACTTATAACATACCTAATAATTATTTCGTAAGATTATATTAAAACATAACCTAATATACTACATTAAAACATAATAATTAAAATATAATCGCCAGTTGTGTTTGACGTCCCATGTAATAGACCAAATCCAGACTCCATGACTGGTACTGAAATAGTCCTGATGGAAAAACCCAATAACACTTTGCCCGAACTGGGGAATCGAACCCAGGAACTCGGGCTCCAAACCGCTTTTACACCCTCTCTCTCTCTTCTCTCCAAAAATCTGGAAAAAATAAGGTGTAAACGTAAAAGTTACGAATAAAATTAAATTTTAATCACAACACAACATGGAACTTACTGCAGAACAGAGGAACAAGATACAGGGTGTCTACATCCGAAGTAGTGCTCAACGAAGCCACAAAACGAAGATAAGCATTAAAATAAAATAATATTCATTTCGGACGGTAAACTTGCTTTTCTGGCGGGTCAGGAGACTGTTCCATAACGAATGCGGACTTTGGAATGTTTCGGAGATCTGCTGCAGAATTCTTTAAAAATACCGTTTACTTCATACAGAATTAAAATAATAAGAGACAAAAATTAAAGGTCTTACTGTTTCTGTTAGCCTCATGACTTCCAGCTTGCCTTGAGTTTTTCTATCAGGAATCTTTCAGTAGCAGCCACTGAGTCTGGATTTGTGTGCGGTTGATAGAAATAGGCTCGCCCCCTTTTACATGGGAATTCAAAATAAAATAACTGGCGAAATGTGGGTGTAGGTACATTAGATACACCTCTGCCTAACCCTTCGAGGATTACAGGCGTTATGTTATGTTGTTAAGAACGTGCCGAGTTGATCTTAGGAGTCAACATTTGCAATTTGAAAATTTCATTAAGTCGGTGTTTTGATTTATCACAAAGTGTTTCAGTAGATTTAACAACAAAGTTGTACTTAAATTCATTAATTCATTGCCTAAATTGACTTTTTAATTAAGTAGAGAAAAACTTAGGAACACCGTCGCTCGCTCCGGTACGGTCTAGCTTAAATTATGAATATCAGATTTGAGAAAGTGGAGTCCGAGTATCGAGTAAGGAGAAAATGTATTTGAACTAAGTTTCTTCTTCGGTATCTTTGGAAAATAAGATACAGTTACAAAGGATAAGGCGTACCTTCCGTATACCCACATATCGCCAGTTTGTCAAACCGTCAGTGAAACAAATAGCCTGATAGTTCCGAGGCCGCCTGTAAACCACTGTTCGATTTGCAGGTTCGAACCCCAACCAGTTATTACTTTTTGTGATTTATTTAGATTTTTTAATGGTGTAAGATTTTGGTTCGCAAGTTCGATCCCCAACCTGTTTTTAATTTTTGTGTTGTTTTTTTTTAATATTGTAAGTTTTAAAAATAGTCAAATACATACTTTTAATTTATATATAGTTCGCTTATCTTCACAATTTGTAAAAATGTAATCAGGTCAATGCAACGACGCGACGACGTTGGCGTTCAAATCCAGACTCCGTGATTGACATGCATGCGGACAAGTTAGCTAATTTAACAGAAGTCGAAAAACGATTTTTGTGTAGAATAGTACCATTCCTTAAACTAATGAAACTTCAAAACTGTTTCAGTCAGTATTGGTGCAAAGGACAAGCCATATTATTATTTGCTCAAGATGTTGTTTAAATTGCGGAACAGTTGCCACTTCGGCCTAATCAGGCTGGACTAATTTTAGTTTAGCTTAGAAAATGTTCAACGTTCCAGAGAGTTCATTATCGATTTAAATAGAGCTTTAAACTGGTTAATCACTAATAACGCTTTGTACAGTAACGCCCGTCTACATTTTAGCAGTAACATACGATATTACTGAAATTGTGCAAATAATTGACGAACCAACTACTTACCGAAATCCGCAAACATCTGCATCAGTTAGTCATTACACAATTTTGAACGACGATGCAGCTAAGTATACTTCGGGGTTCATTTCATCAGGGAGATTAAAGATTTAGTTTGGAATCTCGTGGAAGGCAATGTACTGCAATTTCAACTGTTTCTTGTATAGATTTTCATAGCCGTGATCCCAATTTACTGTGCAAAAGCGACTACGACTATATAGTTATTATAGGAGATAACTATTATCGCGACTGTATTGAGACTCGACCACATCCTAGTACTGGTGAAGTAAACCCGGAATATCTTGCTGCAACTGGACTTATTTCACAGGTTATTTATAACAGACACACATTCAATATAAGTGGCTACGAACCACTGATCTACAATGGTAATTTAGTAATTGACGACAGTAAAAACGTATGTTTAATTCTCATGAAATAGGGGTGAGCATATTGCCTTCAACCGGGTATGAATACACTTTGCCCGACCTGGGAATCGAATTTAGAACGTCATGCTCAATAGGAGTGCTTGTGACCACTTCACCAATGAGTCAATCCTAACGATAATGGGTGTAAGAGACCCCTTAACGAAGCCGAAAGGCACTTGTTCTCCTCGTTCTAGACCATAACTGGGAACCTTCTAGTTACGGAGATATTGGGGGTCAAAGTTCCAACTTTTCCATAAGTTTTTTTTTTTTAATACAAGTTTTTAATGTTATAGCACAATGTTTTGAGTGCGTTACAATGAGTCGTACCGCAAAACGTGATTTTACACTCCAAAAAAATATTTTTTACGTAGAATTACTTAGTTTGATGTACAGAATGCTTGGTTGACGGCTTCGTTTACACCTAATATACCTACCCCAATATTGTAAAAAAGCTGTGTTACAACTTTGATGTAAATAATAGTACGACTATATTCTACCTATGTGTGTATAACATGCCTTTTTTTTGGGATGGGAATTCATCAAATCACTCCTCCCGCTCTGGGCGGAGCGGAAGGGAGTGTCAGACTTTTACTGACTAAAACCCATCCATGTTCCTTCTTTTGCCCTTTGTGTTCCAGGGCCGCGGTATCTCTTTCGAACAGTCCCGCAGCCCTGGCGTGTATCACATGCCTAAGCTCATAATAGGTAATATGCATAATTCGAACCAATGTCAGCGAAATATTGACATAGAGTGATGGATGGCTGCAATGACATGACATACACGGTACTGCAGCTGTTCACCTGTTATCTGAGAGTTCGAACTCAAAATCAAAACATGTATTTCAATTACGGCACGGTTGGCGCAGTGGCTGAGCGATTGACTGCTGTGCTTCGTGTTGCGGGTTCGATTCCCGCACGGAACAAATATTTGTATGGCCTACAGATAGTTGTTCCGGGTCTGGCTGTTTGTAGCTGTTTGTGTATGTGAGTTTAAATGTTTGTAAACGCACCCACGATACAGGGGAAATTCCTAGTGTGGGTTGCCCCACACTAGGAATATAGCCGTTCAAAAAAAATACACCATTACAGGCCCTTTTAAATTTCAATAACAAATGGTTGAAGCTCCAGTCTCAATCACAAGGCATAATGACTTGTGAAAGTACTATAGTAAGTACTGTTCCAAAGCGTAGATCTCTATGGAGAAGATCATAATCTGCCTAGCCTTTTCCCAACTGTGTTGGGGTCGGCTTCCAGTCTAACCATATGCAGCTGAATACCAGTATTTTTTAAGGAGCTACTGCCTATCTGACCTCCATAACCCAGTAACTGGGTTATGGAGGTCAGATAGGCAGGCGCGTAGGTGTATCGTAGTACTAACTGTCGTACTAACTGTCGTACTAACTGTCGTACCCAGTACTAACTGGGTCCCAGTTAGTACTGGGTAATACGATACCCCTTGGTAAGACTGGTTGTTAGACTTTTTGGGTCACTGATTAACTGTAACGATTGTCAAAGATCTACAAATGACAGCCGGGACCAACTGCTTAACGTGCTTTCCGAGGCACGGTGGAAACTCGGTATGTAATGGGTGGTCACCCATCCACGGACCAACCTAGGCAAGCACGGCTTAACCTAAAGAGCGACCAGAGTGGCTGTTATTATTTAGCCACGAGCTCCTCGAACTCTATGGAGAAGAATGGGCAAGAAATTCCATGGACACTCTTTTAAATCTAAATATTTTTTAAAGATCTTAGTTACATCATTCATATTGAGATTACCTATATAATTATGTGAGAACAATATAGAAATGCACATTAAGAGCGTTCAGAGTAAAATAGCAATAATGAGACAGTCCTTTATTCAAAGACATCAAAAAAGTGCGTCAAGTTTTTCCGATTGGTGAAAACGGATCCATTGACAGCAAGTGAGAGATAGAGGTGAGAGCATCTCTTAGTCAAGTTCGTGCTAAGTAGTTTATACGCCTCAGGTTAGAAATAATGGATTACTGAAATTTCACATTAGGTACTTGTTTACAAGAGCACAATATTTTTTTTAATTCCGTACAATAAAATACAACCGCTAAAGCCCATCAAAGAATGTCGTTAAGGCCATCCAATCAATATAAAAATGTTAATGTAACACTCCATAATGGTTTCCGTACAAAATTAATATTTTGTGAAACAATGTCCCCGATATTAAAACCAGCTGTTTAATACTAACAAAATATTCTCCAAAGAATTTAAGGTTTAGCTTTATTACAATGAAGGGACATAAAAATTACCATTTTTATGCTTATAGGTAAATTTTAGAGACGTACGTGATTACGGGAAATTAAATAGTGAGGGGAAAGTATCGACTATTTACCTATTGGGTTTTTTCATCAGGAATTTCTCAGAATTTATGCCATGGGGACTCAAACACAAATGGCGAAGTGTAGGTGTACTATTAGGTACACCTCTGCCTAACCCTTATTTATTTATTTATTTAAACTTCATGTACAATTAGTGGTACATAGGCGGACTTAATGCCACAAGGCATTCTCTACCAGTCAACCTTTGGGTTAAATAAGAAAACATTGTGATAGGTACAATAAATATCTAAAAAATAACTTCTTGTTTTCGAAAAATTTATATCGTTATATTGATACTAATACACATAATATATAAATAAAATAAACTACTAAATATTCTAACAAATACTAAAATAAAAGAAAAGAAACCTAATAATAATTACCATGACTCGACTTCTAATTTATTGAGAGCTATTTATCCTGACTTAAGTAGTGGTGACGAACTTTTCTTTTAAAAGTGACTTTGCTTTCAGCTTTTTTAATGCCAAGAGGTAGCGCGTTCCAGAGCCTTGTAGTAGAGATGGCGTAAGAATTCGACATAAAACCGGTGCGGTGTGAAGGAATTTGGAGAAGCAGATTCTTGGAAGCTCGAAGGTTACGACTGTGAGAACTGCCCAACACTTTAAAATAAGTTTTTAGGTAATCGGGAGCACATGGATCGTTCATAATAGTGAAGAGCATGCAGAGAGATCTGAGGGACCTCCTGAGTCGGATAGGCAACCATTTAAGCTGAGAACGGAAGGAGGAAATGTGATCGTATTTGCGAAGGCCAAAAACAAAGCGAATACAATTGTTGAGAAGTCGATCCAATTTGTTTAGAAGTTCTTGGGAAAGATCAGAATAACAAACATCAGCATAGTCGATAATGGGAAGCACAAGTGACTGGACCAAAGTGAGTTTGGTGCTAGATGGCAGGAAGTGTTTTAACCCTTCAGGGATTCAAGGTGTGATGGTCAACATCATTCTCTTGCCCATATCCCAATTCATTTGGAGTCGCCGCAGGATGTCTTCTTCTTCCATACTTCTCTATCGTCATCTCATCAGACACCTTCTTTCTTGCCATTCAGTCCATCCTTCGTTTCTTTGATGATATTTTATGTTAAAGTACAGACTATCGATTTACGATTAGTCAACTAGGTATTTTGAAACAGTATAATTATTTTGTGTTGGAAGCTTCTAGCTTGGTAACTGACCTAGTTTAAAATGGTTTTCGATATTATTTATTCAAATGTACGTAATTGGTATCCTTTGCCTTGAACTTGACATTTGTTGTGTAACTATGGACTTATGAAATGTTAAATAATAACTGCTTCAGAACTTTAATTTTTTATGTACCTAGCAATATTTAATTTAAAAAAACAACCTATGCTCCAATTTTCGTGATCTTTCTCTCAGCTTCCTTTTTATTGGGCATCAATCAACTTCCTAAAGAACATTTTTTATTAAACCCTTGAAGATTAATTAAGAAACGAAATCAGTCTGATGTCATGTTACAATGTAAATGTAGTGCTGTTGCATAAACGATAGGGCACTAAACATCGTGTTCTACGTATCATGTTGATTACCAAACTGCGTAGGTACCTTTGTTTACTAGATAAGTACAAGAATTAATGGCCACTACAAAAGGCATCCAGTTCCTAGCAAAATTCTGGTCCGGCTCAGTTGATAGATTGCTATCGATACACTATCAAGAAGAATGTATTGTTTCCTCAACTCTAGATAGTTTCGGCTAGGTCGACTTTATATCGACTAAGTACCACCTTAACAAACGACATCACTACTATAAAACCGTCTGATTTAGGTGGTGATTTATGTACAATAAGGGGCAACTTTTAATTTCGTAAGGCAGCTATGTCTAAGCTATTTGTTTGAGGCTGGTTATAAAACTGTCTACTCCCCGTGTTTTATTGTTTTGGACGTGACTTCGTAGCTGTTTGCATGTTTCCTAATTTGTAGGACAATTTATAATTTTTGGAACATTTAAGGTAATGGGAGAAATATGTGTTTGTGTGTAATGTAGAAATCAACTATTGCTACTACCTACTACTGCAATCTGGCTAATTTCTAGAATAGATTTTCAACTTTATCGCTATAGTGTTAGATTCAAGGTTGAATGGGAAAATTTGAGTTTCGGGTAGCTTAATGTGCTGGCGTCTGTAGGTACTTATGGGGTCACCTGGATGGTTCTTAACTTATAGTTTCGACGCGGTAGGGTGGCACTGTTGTCGACATCTAGAGAATCGATTGGGACAGGACAATGTATCGGGTCAGCTAATCTATAATATAAAAATGAATCGCAAAATGTGTTGGTAAGCGCATAACTCAACAACGCCTGGACCAATTTGGCCAATTCTTTTTTTTAAATGTTTGTTGAAGTTCAAGGATGGTTTTTGCGGCGAGAAAAATTTAAAAAATTGCCTGGATAAGTCTAAAAACAGCACTAGGATACTTTTTTTTTGGTAGGATTAGGGTAGGAGTAGTGTAGGAGTAGGTTAAGAGTAGGGTAGGAGTAGTGTAGGAGTAGGGTAGGAGTAGGGTAGGAGTAGGGTAGGAGTAGGGTAGGAGTCGGGTAGGAGTAGGGTAGGAGTAGGGTAGGAGTAGTGTAGGAGTAGGTTAGGAGTAGGGTAGGAGTAGTGCAGGAGTAGGTTAGGAGTAGTGCAGGAGTAGGGTGGAAGTAGAATAAGAGTAGTGAAGGAGTAGGGTAGGGTAAGGGGTAGGACATCACGCGAACGAAGTTGCGCTGGGCAGCTAGTCTATAATATAAAAATGAATCGCAAAATGTGTTGGTAAGCGCATAACTCAACAACGCCTGGACCAATTTGGCCAATTCTTTTTTTAAAATGTTCGTTGAAGTTCAAGGATGGTTTTTACGGCGAGAAAAATTTAAAAATGCCTGGATAAGTCTAAAAACAACACTAGGATACTTTTTTTTTGGTAGGATTAGGGTAGGAGTTGTGTAGGAGTAGGTTAAGAGTAGGGTAGGAGTAGTGTAGGAGTAGTGTAGGAGTAGGGTAGGAGTAGGGTAGGAGTAGGGTAGGAGTAGGGTAGGAGTAGGGTAGGAGAAGGGTAGGAGTAGGGTAGGAGTAGGGTAGGAGTAGGGTAGGAGTAGGGTAGGAGTAGGGTAGGAGTAGGGTAGGAGTAGGGTAGGAGTAGGGTAGGAGAAGGGTAGGAGGAGTAGGGTAGGAGTAGGGTAGGAGTAGGGTAGGAGTAGGGTAGGAGTAGGGTAGGAGTAGGGTAGGAGTAGGGTAGGAGTAGGGTAGGAGTAGGGTAGGAGTAGGGTCGGAGTAGGGTAGGAGTAGGGTAGGAGTAGGGTAGGAGTAGGGTAGGAGTAGGGTAGGAGTAGGGTAGGAGTAGGGTAGGAGTAGGGTAGGAGTAGGGTAGGAGTAGGGTAGGAGTAGGGTAGGAGTAGTGTAGGAGTAGGTTAGGAGTAGGGTAGGAGTAGTGCAGGAGTAGGTTAGGAGTAGGGTAGGAGTAGTGTAGGAGTAGGGTAGGAGTAGGGTAGGAGTAGGTAAGGGGTAGGACACCGCGCGAACGAAGTTGCGCTGGGCAGCTAGTGATAATATAAAAATAAATCCATTTCCTTTGGTTTTGGTCAAATTAGTCACGTTATCACGGCCCGTAAAAAAACTACTGAATAGAATAGAATAATTTTATTTGTGTAAAAACATGGTACATTAAGGTCTTGTAAATAGAGTTGTGAACTTACATGTTTCGCCATAGAATGGCATACAAATATTAGGACATGTTATACATGGAATTTTAATACGAAACATCAATTTGTTTAAATATTAATATAATAATATATCTAGGTAATAAAAATAGCACTTAACAATTTAGGATTCGTATCTATTCGAAATCTTAACAATAATAAATGCTTATTCTTGACGACGCACAAAATGTATGTAGAAAATGTAGATCAACAACATTAGCAGTTTATAAATATGTTGAACAGGCGCTACAACATATTGGGCTACTAGACATGACAAAAGCATACGACAAGGTCCTTTATGACATCTTAGGGGCTGTCTCCACGAGCGAGAGAATCGCGACGATATTATCGTCGTTGCCACGTATTTCTATACACTCTCTTAGAGGTCGTCTCCACGAGCGAGAGAATCGCAGCGATATTATCCCATACAAATACGTAATATGGCCGCGATTCTCTCGCTCGTGGAGACGGCCCCTTTTTTTATTTTTTTTTCGGATGGGAAATCATCAAATGACTCCTCCCGCTCTGGGCGGAGCGGAAGGGAGTGTCAGACTTTTACTGACTAAAAACCATCCATTTTCCTTCTTTTGCCCTTTATGTTCCAGGGCCGCTGTATCTATATATTTCGAACAGTCCCGCAGCCCTGGCAGGATGGAGACGGCCCCTTACTCACTAAACTACACGGGGTGGAAGGGACACAGACGCGAAAACGGTTACCACGAATGCAGTGAGCCCTCCCACATAGAAATTTTTCATCCGATTCAATCATTCTTATACCGAACCAATCGTCAAAGAAATTTCAATTTTATTTGCGTTTACTGTTAGTCAATATAACTTACCGCACAACATTCCGTTCACTTAAGCTGGAAGTCTCCTCTCAGAAATCTAGTTTACACCCTCACTTTTCCTCACAGAACTCTTCCTCCCTCTTTAAATAAACTATTAAGGGTATAAATAGTGCTTTAACGTTCTATATGCCAGAGACTGTTTTAATCTAAATTTATCTCCTTCCAAAAATCTATAGCATATAGTTTGTAAAAGATCAGGTTCACCGTATTTTAAAACCATGTTGTCTTCAAGATCGTTGTTCTCATCATTAGGACTATTCAAATTTAAATCAAAATAAAACCCTGACGAAAGAAAAATTGCTTTTCTTAACACATTAAGTCCCAAATTCTCGAGAATATGGAACATAACATGTGATTGCTCCTCTTCATATTTCCTGAAATTTGCACCTTTAATAATATATATTTCTAAATTCTGGTACTCCCTGACACTATAAACATACAATGACACATATCCAAGATGACTTTCAGTGGATGATCGATGCATAAAATTTAACTCGTTTAAGCGTCTCATCATTATATGACTTCTAGCTCGATCAATGCATAAAAACTGGATTTTCTTATAATTGCTCACATACCCCATTATGTATGCTGCATACAAGCCTATAAACGCACCATGTAATCCAGCTCTCTCCAGAAGATTACAAATGCCAGGCTGATCAGTCCGCACTTTAGTTATCATACTTTGCTCTAACTTTAGACATGTTTTGGAAGGTCTGGACATCAAATAGTATTTGTCAAAACAGAACATTTTCAATGTTTCAGATAAATTAATTGACGGTGACGATACAGAATAGGGAATAACAGCTGTAAAGCATTTGTGTGCTAACTATTAGATTTAATTTTAATTTAAAATACAGTCTAAACTCCGTTTAACGCCACTCGTTTTAATGATAAACTCCCTAAAACGTCGAAATTGACTCTGGTTGGTTTACCTTGTTGTCCATACAATAATACACTCTTTAAAGCATCACACCCACTCTAAATAACGACAATATGGCAATAAACAGTTCTGTCTAAGTAGCCGAAATTAATAGAAATTCAGTGTTTGACATTCTTTTGTTTATTATTTTGTTGCTTTATTTTCTAGCCCGTATTTACCTCAACTGTCGGCATCATACGTACCGAATCTTCTAAGACGGTTATAAAATATAATTACATAATGGTGCTGCAAAAAACGTCAGACGCAGATTACAGACTATATGCAATAAGCGTTGTTATTTGTATCAATATTAATGTCTGTTTTTTTGTAAATTTTATTCAATTCAATTCAATTGATTTACTTCAGACACAACAATCCATAATTTTGTTAGTAGTTGAACTTAAAAATAATGTTAGTAATTAAATAATCAAAGACAAATCCACAACACATAATACTATTCCATCTAAATTTAACATAATACAATAGGTACTTTACAATACAATACATTTATTGTTATACTTTATTACTAATTAATATTAAGATAGTAAAATAATAATGAAATTTCTGCTTTCCTCTATAGTGACAACTCTCAATAACGCCATAAAGTGCACAATCCATCCGTGCTCCAATAGAGTTTACACTATAGTTTAATTATACTTTAAAATGCACTAAGACTCTGGATTATCCTCGGATGCACTCACTACACTTATAAATTCTCCACTTCCTTTAATCTGTCCTGAAGATACAACAGCACAAACCTATACCTATGCCAAGCTGTTAAAACTGTATGGACGAGCTTTCTCTTGGACACTTATTATGAAGAGGAGTTGAAGAATGTCAGCAGTAATGAAGTCTCACACAAGACGATAGCCAGGCTCTCTCGAAACTTCATGGAGTTTAAGTGAATCATATAGAGAACTATGAAGAGACGGATGGAATTGCTGACTGTGGGCTTAAACCGGCATGAAATGGCATCTCATAGGCAGATTCTTCTTCTTCATGATGAAGATTGCACGTCCCAGGCTGTCCTAACATTGACAGATACGATTAAGGTCGCAAACGCTCGCTTGGGACTCAATTCAGGCAAGCTGCGTCCTATTTTTATTTGGTTCAATTGTTACATTTTGCGCAGACAGGTATGGCGCAACAAGACACAGCTGAAGGGTTCTGGTCTGGTCTTCTCGGAGCTTCTAACCCAACATGCACCCTGACAAGTCAAGTCGCAAGATCGAATCTGGTCCCGAGATTCAGCAACTTGTTGCGCAGTTCCTGGTGGCTACAGCTGCGAAGGTAGCATCATCACCGATGAGCAACCCCACATCTTATATTACCTAATTTTATTTCTTTACTGTCGGATCGGTGTCGGTCATTCACTATATTTTTATTTTTTGTTCAACACTTTGTATTTGTTGACATGACATTGACAATATTGATTGTATCTTGTTCGTTCGGAAACTAAGTTATTTAAATGTACACCATGCCGTTTGTGTTTTGATTTTTGTCGCAAAATAAGAAAACGGTTAGTAAAATTATAATTTTAAACAAAACCACATCGTTTATACTTAATTACAACCGAAAACACACGATTTTCGAAGATACATAATAGTTTTAAAAGCTGTGTCGAGCTTCCGAACGCATCAGGCGCAACCGGACTGTGTAGTTCCGTACGCACGTACGGTTCTATTGTGATGTCGGAAATTAAACGACCTTTTGGGTTCAAGAAAGGTGTACTAGTGCTAACCAATGTTATGTACAACATTAGGAATTTATATGATTTACTGGGGTGGTGGAATACAGAGCAAAACGCGAGTTCAGCGCGGTCGCGAGCAGTGGTAGCGAGTAACTTCAACGTGCGATGCTACAAGCGTAATAGAGGGAGATCCCGTGACCGCCTGAGCTATGTCATTTTATCAAAGCTGAAATTTTTTCTGTGATGGTATTTTACCACAGGTAAGAAAAATTGGATATTGTGAAAAGTCGGTCGTGGTGGCTTTGATAGATATCAGGTAACAAAGTTGTGCTAAATAGCTGGTAAGTTACGTCATAATATGAACCATGAGTTTTTGATATTACATAAGGGCTATGATGATTGATGACCGTCTTCTGCCAGACACTTTGTGTGGCAGAATACCCCCGCCTAACACCTTTAAAGTATGTTAAATTGTAAGCAAAATTAATCGGTAAACCGGTCACTATGTACCTACGACAAGGATATCCCTTGGGCGAAACGAACCAAAGACTAAGGAGTCATATTCCCTCAGACAGAAACCCCCTTACCGCATCGGCCGCCCGATACGAACCATCGCGTATCAGTAAGATTCGCCGACCACTCAGTCTTAGGCTAGGCTTAGTCACTCCCGACGACCCTGTCACCCTCCAGGAAAGCAGTAAGGACCAGTACATTACGTTAACACAAACACAAACCGCCGTCATTCCAATCTCCCGTCCCCGCTCACGCCACCCCCCTCTCCGACCCTTGCTCGAGCCAGCCCGCGATGCTGAGCCAGTACTTTTAAATCAGCCCCTAAATAATCTCACTCAGATTCAGCCTGTCCCTTTGCTGCTCTTCCTTAGCGACTCCCTAAGCCAAGGCTCGTACCCCACTCGGTGCCCTTAGCGCGCTGTCGCTTAGTTTATAAGTTTTATGCCCCTGCCTGGAGGCCTTACACTCAAGGCACCCACGGGATAGTCCGGTTAAGCAGAAGCCAGCCTCATAGCTCATAGGTAGCCCGGCAAGGAGTATTTCGAAAAAAAAAATTACGTCATTTTATTCAATCTTACAATAGCTATCCCCTTCTCGTCTACCTGGCTGTAACGACGCTCGGCGTCGTTGAGCGTGCGCGAGGCGCAGCACACGTGGCGCTCACCGCCGTCGGGGTGGCTCTGCGCCAGCACGGCGGCGTCCAGGCCGTATGCGCTGCTGTCCACGGCCATCTTACCTTGATCTCCACAATAGCGGCATTACAGTTCTCCGACCACGCCCATTTAGCTCCCCTTTTTAAAAATGAATGAAATTTTTTGAAATGTTTCAAGTAGGCACTTATTGAAATTGTTTATTGAAATAATTGAAATTGAAATTGTTTATTGAAATAATTGAAATACAAAAATATTTACAATATGGCCTTAAAAGACAATAGGTATACAATATGTAATTGGATTCTACCTGAACTAGGAATAAACCTGTATCTCAGGTAACTCACTCAAAGTGCTTACATCTAAATATTATCTAAGATTCCATAAACAGATAATTACTAGTAAATAACTTATCTATAAATATAATACGTAATTATTATGGTTCTATTCAAAGTAAGAAAAATAGTTTGTTTAGCCAACTTCTCTGCAACGTTCTATTAATTTTACAATTAAGCATAACACAAAAATCCAGGTCACGTTTACTTTGTGTCTACAGAGAAAACTGCTATGTCATAATATATGTCGGAAAGGATCGCCTTACGATATACAAGTTCCCTACATGCGTATAGTAATCGCTGTAAGCGGTTGTGAACTATCCGACAGTTTCAAATTTTGTAAAAACACTGAAATTTTTTCCTTCACCTTGCCGCCGCCGCCGCTGACGAAACACGTGACGCTCTATTATTTCTGAAAATTTTGGTTCCAGATGATTTTTCACAAGCTCCACTAACATGGTAAAGGTTTTATCCCCCGGAATGCCTGGAGCACACAGATCACACATCAATCGGTAGGTCGGCGCTGCTCCGAAATGCGTCACCAGCGTGGCCAAGCGTAGGTTATCTTTTAAGTCATTTAACAAAATAAATGGTTCCACTAAACGCACATAATGGTGGCCAGTTTTCACCTCCATCCTATTATCGTACTTGTTTGTATGAACAAAAATGACCTAACTTGTCTGAGAATATCCTAAATTACTCGAACTCGCTTTGCTAGTTCAGATGTCTTATGTCCTTTTCGTTTATAAGCTTTTCTTTATAAATAGGCACAATTAGCACTATTTCTATAATAAAGCACAAAAAAAACCTTTCAAGTTCGAGGTGGATGCTAAAATTTTCAAGCTCGCTACACTTGCTCTTGTAACTATTTTTTTTCGAATAATAAGCTTTTCTGTATAAATTGCCAAAATGACTACTTGTAGGAATTGACAAACGAAAATCTAACCTAGCCGAGGTGGAGTGCAAAAATTGTCGAGCTGTTTTCATGGAACTGAAGATGTAGGTACATAAATGACCACAACCACTGTCTAACAGGTGGGCTTTCAACCAGTCTGCACACCTATTTGAACAACAAATTGCGATGACCAGTCCATTTGCTAAGCTCTGTAATTGTGACAATTTCACCATTATTGACCGTTTATTACAGCAGTCAACTGGGAGAACCCGATTGAGCTTCATGTGAAATGCTAATATCCAACCATACTTACCTGTGGTGTTATTCCGCAAAGTTCACACCGCATCTCCACACCACCGCACCAATACATCACCGCATTTCCGCATCATACATCCTCTAAACAAATAAATAAAATTGAAATGTTTGTTTTTAATATCAAAATAACAGCTTTTTACCGAATGCATATGAAAGCATATAGGTACGGCTTTTATAACAAAAACACATTTTTGACAATTTTAACGTAGCAAAAAACGAACCACAGATAACAACATCCAGCCTACCTATAGCACCTTAAACGCTATATACCAGCCGGTTGAATGAACGTAGATTTTTCCGCGAATTTCCTCTAGGTATATCCATCAGGTATGTATTATTAAGAAGCCGCTCCTTCTCATATGTCGTATTCCATAAGGAAGCAATGCTCATATGAAATGCCTGTTGAATTATTTGGTGAGCTCTTTGTTACAGTGGCATTACACTCGTTCTTTGTTGTCGGTTAAGTATTCAATCTCTTGACGCGCGTTTTAATTTGAATGTTTTGGGCTGGGTATTTCTTTTTTGGTGTAAGGAGGTTTTGTGACGTTATGTTATGAGCAGAGAAAAGGAATGGAATGTGAAGTTTTAATTTATGTAATTACATCTTCTTATCTCTTTCATCAGGATTTTTCTGGAGTAGCCTGGAGTCTGGATTTGTGCCTAGTTGAACGACTATTAAGCTTGCCCGTATTACATGGGACTTATTTTATGACACACTCACTTGGCCCGCGACTACGTCTGCAAAAATTGTGATAGCTCGTCTAATATGCATGATATTAATATAATAGCCTATAGCACCCACCAATAATGTAGCTTTCTGCCAGTGAAAAAATTTTTAGAATTGGATCATTCGTTCCGGAGATTAATCCCTACTTTTACTACCCTAATTTTACCTCTTTATTATTAGTTTAAAAGTATAGAATTTGCCAGTTACATTTAAATCCCGTGTAATACAATTATGCAAGCAATCGACCATAAATCCTGACGCCATGCTGTTACTTAACCTGCGAGGATCGCCCGGAGGACACGGTGGAGCACACCGTCGAGGTCTGCTCCGCTTGGGAGATGCACCGCCGTGTCCTCGTAGCGGCGATTGGCGGCGGCGACCTCTCGCGCCCGGCCCTGGTTCAAACCATGGCCCGAGCCGAGAGGGAATGGGAAGCCGTCGCCTCCTTCTGCGAAGCAGTCATGCTAGCGAAGGAGGCGGCGGAACGTGATAGGGATAGAGCCTCACGTCCCAGCCGCCGCGGGAGGAGAAGCACCGGGCGTCGGGGGCCACGCCGTGATGGCTCTCGGCCACCGTAGGCGCGGGCCTGTGGACGGTGAGTAATGGGCTAGCTCGCCGTCCGTCCGTCGTATGACGACGGGCAGGCCGTGTCGACGGCGCGTTCGGGTTCCACGCGCGCCTCAAAGAGATGTCCGCAAACGGGAGGGGCCCGCAAGGGCCGATGCCTGCTAGGGCTGCGGGACTGTTCGAAAGAGATACCGCGGCCCTGGAACATAAAAGGCCAAAGAAGGAACATGGGTGGTTTTTAGTCAGTAAGAGTCTGACACTCCCTTCCGCTCCGCCCAGAGCGGGAGGGGTCATTTGATGATTTACCACCCACCAAAAAAAAAAAAAAGCTGTTACTTAACCTGCCAGGGCTGCGGGACTGTTCGAAAGAGATACCGTGGCCCTGGAACATAAAGGGCAAAAGAAGGAACATGGGTGGTTTTTAGTCAGTAAAAGTCGGACACTCCCTTCCGCTCCGCCCAGAGCGGGAGGAGTCATTTGATGACTTCCCAAAAAAAAAAGGGCTGTCACTTAAAAAATCTAATAAGGTCTGAAAATTGAACGCAAGACCTCTTGCTCTAAATCCTCTATTATGAAAAACGATATCCAATCTCCTACGAGTAGATAACCTACAAACAGTAACGAAATCACTGAAAACATACAAAGACGCGTATAACGAAGTGAACACAATTCAATTAGGTGACGTCACTATGTAAATTAGTTGTGTTGGTATCCCGGCGTTTCCCGTCAAGATACAATAAAGGCGTTATCTGCGCGGCACACCCTGGTTGCTCCGAACAATAGGAGGACAGTACGTATAGCATGTTATAGTTCGCTGCGTGGATTAGGGAATTCTGGATATGGACGTGACAAAGTACTGCAGTTACAACGCTTCAGAGAAGAGTCTAATATTGTCCAAAGTGTATCGCAAGTTCTTTCTCTTTACGAAATGTTTGCGTTAGTGATTCTTTGAACTATTTTTGAGTTTTCCTCTACTTACTCGCCAACATCAATGGTTCGACTATTAACAGTTAGTTTTTTTTATAATAAGTACGACGATGATTAAAAACATAATTGATAGAAACAAATTGTATTTAAATTGTCTTTGTATTACGTATCAAAAGAGAACATTTTAATTATTCTTTAATGAATGACATTAAATACAGAAAATTGCTCACAGATTTTTGAAAACAATTTTACCTAATAGTTTCAAGAAACAGTGCCAATCTAATCTATAACAGTTTCAAATCCACAATTCTCTTACTCTAAACTCTCCCATGGAGAACAGAGCAACAACGGGGTGAGCGATAAGTGTTGATGCCAAGGGTTACGTTTCATACAACATGGCGTTATGGTGCCCCGTCACGGCTTTATAGCCGCCAAGTTATGGCCAAAGTTGTCGCCTTTTTACCCATGAACGGACGGCAACCCTAAGATTTCCAGATAAGGTATTTTTATGACGGTTGCGCATGATATCAGTTTAAACAGGTGGTAGGAAACTGTTTGGTAATAGGTAAAATAGTGAGGCCTTTAGTTTTTAGTAGGGGAAGTGAATTGCTCTATTTTGCAGACAGAATTATAATCAAACAGTTTTTTTTTTATTAGCGACCCGACCCGGCTTCGGTTTTCTCTTTGAGAAGAAGGTGTTGATTAGTGAATTTGATATTTTTCTGTATAATATTTCAAACCATCTTCGCCGGACGCCGCAGCCGACTTCGACGGCGCTGTCCTTCCTCAAACGTCCAGTGTGTGACGATCTAATCATGTTTGCTGGGCTAACATAAACCAGGGGAGGGGGGCAGACAAAATAAATCCAGCTATAGTTTGTCCTGGAAGACTTAAACACTTCTGTTTAAGTAAGGTAAAGATACCTAATGGTTTCCATGTGTCAAAACAGAAAATGACTTCTATCGTTGTGTCTAGCGTTTTAAGAAGCCCGTCAGTGGTCACTAAAATTATGATAATAGAATCATTTTGGTGGTTTGACCGTCCATAGTGCAGGCTAGGCTATTTATGTTGGAAATTTTGCGGCTTAACCAGTGGAGTGGAACGCTGGCTAGTCAGCTGAAATTCATGCTGTAACGAGTTTCAAGCTAGAATGTTACTTGTTGGGTTAAAACTACGAGTAAGTAACGAAAAGTAATTCAGACAAAACGGAACAAATATTTGTATGACCTACCAATATTGTTCCGGGTCTGGCTGTTTGTTTGTGTGAATTTAAATTTCCGTAAACACATCCACGATACGGGAGGAATTACTAGTGTGGGGAAAGGTTAAAAAAAATGCCTTTTCTTAGATTTAAAATGTACTGAGACTCTAAACAACAACAAAAAAAAAATGAAATTTGAAGCCGTTACCACAGGGCCACCATGAGGAAGCTTGCATTACCCTTTTAACGCTCTGACCCGGTCTGAGTCCCAGTAGTACCATAATTTATAGACTGATTTAGCGTACTGCAATAAGACTGTGCAAAAATAAAACTACAAATGTCCGGATAAGATTATATTCTCTTGAAAAACATCATAATATCGTACTTTCTTAAAAATAACACCTCAGTAGTCCTCGAATGCGTAGGTAGTTAATAATTCACACACATTTTACTACATATATATGTTATTAAAACAAGTTACATAATCAGAAAAATCAAAAACCCGACTACAAATATTATTATTATATTATTCGTAATGAAATTTAAACATATAATTTAGATATATTTTAGGAATCCCCATTTAATTTCCTTTATTTTAATACCCTACTTATATTTTTAACGATACGATAGGTTTGGTTATATTTTTAACGTTTTACTATGACGCGCCTAAAATCCGCCATTTTGTTTTTTTTTTTCAAACGGCAAACGTCTATCTGAGGACACTTGGGGGTTTAAGACGAATATAACGATACCATAACTGTCAAAATCCATCCAGCCGTTCGGAAGATACGAGGTAATAAAGTTTACAAAGAAACATACGAGATAAGCGCGAAAAACATAACCCTTCCTTGGCAGTCGGGTAATAAGTCCGGTCCGGTACAATAGTGGGCGAGGTAATGCAATTCTTTTAAATCCTATTACGGAGAAACACCTAGAAATAATAACTGCTTCGTTTATCTAATGGTCGCAATTGTGACTGGTGAACATGACGTCCGGGATTCGATTCCCAGGTCGAGCAAATTGTTATTGGGTTTTTCTATTAAGAATTTCTCAGAAGCAGCCACGGAGTCTGGATTTGTGCCCGGTTGATGGCAATAGGCTCGCCCCGTATAACACTTAAATATAACTGGTGAAATGTGGGTGTACTACATTTTAGGAACACCTCTGCCTTACCATTGGGGAACTACAGGCGTTATGTTATTTTATACGTACGTACGTACAGCACTCTGGCTGTCAGGTGTAACATGCTGGCCCGCAGGTTCGCACGATGTACCTACGCGAGAGGTTAAAATAACACTGTTCAGGGCCTATTGCCAGTCGCTGTACACGTGCGCTCTGTGGGTCAGTTATACACAGGACTCGTACAGTGCTCTACGAGTCCAATATAATAACGCGATCCGGGTATTGCTGGGGTTGCCGCGCTTCTATAGCGCGTCGGTGATGTTCGCGGACGCACGCGTTCTGGATTTTGGCTCGCTGCTGCGTCTGCGAATCGCATCACTGATGAGTCGGGTACGCGACAGCCCCAACAGCCTCGTGGCTACTGTAGCAGGCAGGGTGGATGGCCAAATAATGTGTCACTGGATGGCGGTACACAGGCCGTCATTCAGATATGTGCTATAGTGAGTTTGTTTAACGTGTTTTAGTTAGTAAGTGACAAATTGTTTTATTTATTTATGGATCTCTGGTCCGAAAATAAAGATTTTATTATTATTATTTTATGTAAATCTAATTACGGAGAAATACATTCTACCATAATAGCTTTTTTTTCAGCCTGGTCAACTTTTGACTACTACGTAGGTAATACCCTTTTTTTTACGGATTTGAAATCATCAAATTTTAATGACCCCTCCCGCTCTGGGCGGAGCGGAAGGGAGTGTCAGACTTTTACTGACTAAAAACCATCCATGTTCCTTCTTTTGCCCTTTATGTTCCAGGGCCGCGGTATCTCTTTCGAACAGTCCCGCAGCCCACTACGTAATACCCTTATGTATGATATGGATGTTGCTCTTTTCTAAATATTTCAAAATCCGCGTCCAACAGCTTTCAAGCTGAATTGACTAAATATCAGCATTCGACACGTTGGATGAATACCGCCTGACCTGCGCAACCCAATTTGTGAGCGACACCAATATTCAAACGTTAAGCCTTCTATACACGCAGAGGGCAATAGAACAGATACACATAACATAACATCACGCCTGTAATCCCCGAAGGGTTAGGCAGAGGTATACCTAATAGCAAGCGCGACAACTGAGCGTGAAGTTCGAATCCCGGGTCGGGCAAAGTTTTATTGGGTTTTTCCATCAGGAATTTCTCAGTAGCAGCCACGTACTCTGGATTTGTGCCCGATTGATGGCAATAGGCTCGCACTCACAGAAACTCGCACTCCTCGAGTGAAATCCCCGAAGGAGAGAGAGCAGAGGTGTGCCTCTGCCTATCCCTTCAGAGATTACACTCGTGATGTTATAGTTAGAAATCAATAAAGTCCTAGTGCAAGTCAAGTGGAAAACGATAGTTTTCACTATTTTCAGCTAAGACCTTTTACTACCCTTAACGACTGTCATTATGTCATTCCTTCACCAGAGATAACATACAGTTCAACGTACTCACATACTCCAAGGCAATGTAAAGTAATATAAACATTGAATAAGCTAACCCGTTCTTTATCTGGTCTTAACCGTTGTGGAATTTACTTAACGCGGTAATTCTCAAGTAAGCCCTTTATAGTGGTCTCTAACCCGTACGTAGTGTTGTGCACTGTCTTGATAATCCCGGGGTGCGGGTATCTCCGCTTCCCGATGTTCTGCATTCTACGGCTGATCCCGGATTTTGTGTGGCTATTTCTGTTGTGTATTTTGAATAATGTTCCTGTTTGTTAGTAAGGATTGTAACTTAAATGAGTCTTCGATAGTAAGTAGATTTGTGTTTTTTTGGCCCGTTTCGAAAACAGTTTGTCTAATTGTGCATTATGATAAGCAGGTTTCATATATCGTTATAATTATGTATGTATACATAGAAAAAAGTGAATTTCTTGTGAAACAGGTCATTAACAACATGATTGAGTTAAAAAACTAGTCAAATGTAGCTTTCAATTAATCGTAGAACGTGTTTTGACATATTACTTAGTTTAAAAAGATTGCTCACGTTTTCATCATTTCTGTGGAATGATTACTAAATTCATACAAAACTATTGCAAATTACATATTCCTATAAAATCCTGTAAAATCAATAGATAAAAGAGGCGAACGAGTAATTACTCTATTAAAATTTATAAATCCCGGATATAAGGATTTTCTTCGAACACTTCACATCCCGGGCCCGTGTCCCGTTTAATAACAACACTAATCCCGGCGTGTGTGGGATCAGTGAGGTGTTGCCTTATTATAATATCGTAAATCCTGACAGTTAGTGGTTACTGTTACTGTCAAGTATGCAGGTTCGATGCTCGAGCGTATTAATGTTTGAATCGTACCGCACGAGTTTGTGGTTATGACCTGGGATATCATTAAATAAGTATTTATAGTAGATTTGATATGGTTAATGTTATGATATTATAAGTAGGCTTAGCTATCGCATTAGGTTTCTAACCCTGTAATGATAGTTTAAGAGTTTTAAATAAATAAATAATAATAAATGAATGATTGGTCAAATATCAAAGACCCATGTACACTCTATTATTTCTGTTTTGCAGACGATTTTAGGTAATAGGATATTTCGTAACTTACTTAGATCTGATTTTTAGGCTTTCTTTTTTTATAGAAACATAATATTGTGCTCCAGTTAATGTTCATAAATAAACTAGCGCTTTTTCCTATTGGCGAAGGTAAAAACTACACAACGCCACCTGCTAGGGTCCATACATGCTCCTTTTGCGTCATCCTCGTTGATCTGACTTTTTTGAAGAACATCGTCGATAAAGTCAGCGTGTGTCCTTCAAGCCGTCTTCCCAGCACTACCCCTCACATCTTCTGTATAAATATTCTAATTTTCTAGTTAATTTCTAAATATTCTTTGGCGCTAAAAGTAGGTACGTGCATGTCAATGTATGAAGATCAAACTCAAGATACACCCTAGGCATTGTCGCTTTAAAATAATGCCATAAACACAGTACTACCACCATTAAATAAATAAAACAGATAAAAATGGCACATTTCCGCGTCCGACCATAAAGCATAAGACACAATACATTTGGCAGGGCACATAAATCGGGCGGCCATGTTAAATATTCGTTAAGTCGGCCCTCGGTTCGACACACCATTTGTTATAATATCGGATACATTTGACGTTTTTTCAAATAAATATACGTTTTACACTTACATAGAGACGAACGTTTGGAAGTTCGCAGTTCGCTGTTCAATAGATTACCAAGTGTCAAAAATCCGAAGAAAATTACATCCATACTTAAAATTATAAATGAGAACGTAACTCTGTTTGTTTGTTACCTTGTCACGACTAAACGGCTGATCGGACCGTATTGAAATTTGGCAAGGAGATAGATTATGTCCTGGGGATGGACATAGGTTATCTTTTTTTCTCACACAAACACAACAAAATTTCCACGCGAACGAACAGCTACGTACTTCTTTATACACTCGAGAGCAATGAATCCGGGTCACTTAAAGAATCCTAAAAATCTCGGAAACTAAAAATGCTAGGTTAATGCAATAAATTGTATTTAATAGACAATGTAATACTCCTTAAATGAAGGTATTAAAACTTCTTAGTTATTGTAAAGTTATATCATAAAAAAATCAAATTTGAAAAAGGGCCACTTTCGAAGATGGAACTACGAAATTACAGCATTTGGTTTTGCTTTTGTTTGTAATCTGTCATTTATGTGGGTACATAAACCATGTTGATAGTGCTCTATATTCATTATTCAAGCTGAAATTATGTCGCTTACGCCTGAAGAATGCACCAGAATACTTACAATGCTGGAAACCGGCCGGAGTCAGCGCGATACAGCCAGGACTGTCGGTGTGTCGCTGTCAACAGTACAAAGAGTTCTCCGACGTTACGAAGAAACTGGTTCTAACCTACGCAGACCAGGAACGGGCAGAACCAGGTGTACCACAGCACGAGAAGACCGATACTTGGTGAACACCATGCTTCGAAATCGCTTTCTCACAGGAACTCAACTCACAAATCAGTTTCGACGCCTCGGAGGAAGTAACCCAAGTGCATGGACAGTAAGACGTCGGCTTGCTGAATCTAACTTAAAACCCCTTAGACCTGCAAACGGCCCTAAACTGGAGCGTGGGCATCGTATTTCAAGACTAAGATATGCCCAGAGCCACGTAAATTGCAGTATTGAAGATTGGTCAAAAGTTATGTTCCCCGACGAATCAAAATTTATGCTCTACAAGCACGATGGAAGACACAGAGTGTATCGAAGACCAGGGGAAAGATTCAAGCAAGCATGCATCGAAGAAAAAGTAGCCTACGGTGGTGGGTCTGTACTTGTGTGGGCCGGAATTTCTTCTGAAAGTCGCACAGAGCTGGTGATCATAGAAAACGGCTCTTTAACTAGCGTAAGATATGTGGAAGAAATCCTCAATGATCACGTTGGTCCATTTATGGTCAATTTAGGTGAGGATGCTATATTTATGCATGACAATGCCCGACCTCATACAGGTAGGATTGTGAATGACTACCTTCAAGAGATGAACATTACTCGTATGGAGTGGCCAGCGCGCAGCCCGGATATCAACCCGATCGAGCATGCTTGGGACGAGCTAGGCAGATGCGTAAAACAACGAAACCCTCCCCCAATCACGCTTCGTGAGCTCAAAATTGCTCTCACAGAGGAATGGGAGAATATTCCCCAAAATCGTATAAGGAACTTGGTGTACAGCATGCCAAACCGCGTAAACGCAGTAATGGAAGCACGAGGAGGCAATACGAAGTATTAAAATTCAAGAAAATCGTAATAAAGTTCAAAAATTTCATGTTTCCTATTTTTGTTTTAAGGCTCTCCTTAAAACAAAAATAGGAAACATGAAATCAGCAGTTTTTTCTTTATGTAATTTTGTGTTAATAAAATGTATGGCGACTCATATTTTTTTTACTTTCATTTAAGGAGTATTACATTGTCTATTAAATACAAGTTATTGCATTAACCTATAATTTTTAGTTTCCGAGATTTTTAACATTCTTTAAGTGACCCGGATTCATTGCTCTCGAGTGTAACATATCGTTCTAAAGCCTTGAAGTTTCAATCGAAAGACACCAATTCTGCTCTGCAAAATAAGTACGAGTAGATAGGAGCTCATTAGCAAGGAGCTTTGCGTTCCACAATTTTTACAGACCATTTTCGAATTTTAATTTATATCTAGTGCACTAACCTCGCTTTGAATCCTCATCCAAATAGACACACGTGGACTATAAATTATTGGAATTGAGGAACATGGACCTTAATTTATCCAGCTTAGGACTGAAAATCTGTTATCTGAATCCAAATATCAAATGTGTCTGGGTAATACTGGTGATTCAACTCAGATACATTACAGATATTTAGATACGGGGTGTGAGAGATAGCCCACTGCAAACTGACAGGGTGAATTTAGCTCCTTATTTTGAATCATATTCAACCGGAATTTTCTTTAAAAAATCGTTTTGTCAGTTACTATTGCAATAAAGGTCAATGTAAAATTACATTCTCTTTACGCATCACTCCATTTGTGTAAATAAAAACAACAATGGATGTTTAAATACTCTAACGAACGACGCGTGAAATCGGCTGTTCACTTCCTGCTCAACTACAGAGTTCATCGAACTCGTCGTTGCACTTGCCGTTTGCTACGTAAGTTTGCCACAGTAACGGTACATTGCGAATGAGGAAATAAAATAAATCAAATTTATTATTCTATAGATTCCCTTATCGCACCTGAAATAATTTCTTGTACCATGATTGATCGGTATGATAATATACTGAATTTAACCCTATCAGTTTGCGGAGGGCTGTCCCTTACACCCTGTATATTACTAAACTGCCTTACCCAATCATAGAACTAAAACAATACCCTTTACCCAAGCTTCAAAAGGAGGTACTTCTTCTTTTTTTAACTCAGGAAATATATACGAGTAATAGCAAATGATGTACTGTGCGAACAAGTGTAGGGAATTGTATATTTTAGGCGTATTTTACGGCAAGAATAATAAAAAGAAGGTAAAGTAAGCATTTCTATTCCATTCGAAATTTGCAAGCTCTAAAACCAAGTTATTGCTCCTCTTCTGAAACAGGTAAGGCATAAAATAATACTACTTACATAATATTTTTATCTGCCTACTATTGATAGTTATCATTCTGCAGGGGTCCATATTTTAATATTGGGTATTTTTGGCAAGGTATAAGGCAAAACGTTGAAATCCGAAGACGTACGAAGGTCTTCGATATTGGAAATCGCGTTTCGGAACGCAAATAGAGTTGGGCAGGAAACTTAGCAAAGCAGGGTGATGGCAGGTGGAGTAAACGGCGTTCAGGGAATGGTAATAGAAGTATTGGTCGTCGGCATGTGCAGAGAGATAGGAAGACGACATTGTTGCCATCGCGTGTAAAACCTACCTGAGGATGGCACAGCAGAGTGGAAATTGGTAACAACAAAGAAAGTACTATACTAAGCAGTGGTAAAGTCGGTCTTTGGATGATGATCACGCAAAATATAAAACCCTGTGTTGAAAAGTTACCATCCTTCTAGTAGTGGTTAGGGACTTCATGCAGTGACATTAAGTAATTACGGTCTTGCTGAACTCCAAATTACATCAGAGACCAATATCTTCTCGGCCGTCGTATCATATAGCCTAGCCTTTCCCAACTATGTTGGGGTCGGCTTCCAGTCTAACCGGATGAACCTGAATACCAGTATTTTACATGGAGTGAATGCCTATATGACCTCCACAACCCATCGGCTGTACTACCCCTTGGCAGACTGGTTGTCAGAGTTTCCAGTGACTACCTGTAACGACTATCAAAGATCTACAAATGACAGCCAGGACCAACGGCTTTAACGTGCTTTCCGAGGCACGGTAACTCGGTATGTAATGGATAGTTTCAAATCCACCAACCCAACCTTGGCAAACGCTGCTTAACTTTGAAAATCGACCCGTGCGGCTGTTATTATCTAGCCACAAGCTCCATATTAAAACCATTTAAAACTATGATCCTGATACATAAAAAACTATCCAAGGTTTTTGGTTCTGGCGAAATCCTTCCTAAATGTATCTCGCACCTTCTCGAGCTGTTGACGTGCCATCCCTCTCACGCAGCGGACGCCCACACCTGTGTCCAGCAGTGGAAATATAATAAACGAATGCAGCTGCTTCGATGACCAGCATTGTTCAGCGAAAGGTACACCCTCACCGGAGCATTCGCCTGTAATGTAACAATACATCAGTGAGTGAAGAGAATCGAGCATTTCAGTGCGCAACCTGTAACGATACAACATGCAACAGTCACTTGTTTCTGTACAAAATCGAATCTTGAAAAATAAGATTGTTACATTACAGACAAATGCTCTCACTGCGAGCGTCTATTTGTAACGTAATGCTCAAAAATCGAATCCTGGATTTGTTACATTACAGGGTACGCCTTAACATTCGCTAGCTCGCTTCGATCAAAACTCCCTCTCCATATTAAGTGGTCATAAATCGTTTGTGTCGCAGATGACTCGCGCCGTTTCACTTTTAGCCTTTTTTTGCATATTATTTTTACATTTCAGCGTCTTCTAAACGCGTGTTACGATACGGTAGGGTATCGAATATAACCTTGTAAATGTAAGTCTGTAAAAAAGGTCGTTGTAACCTTCGGCGGGAAAAGATGGATTGCGAAAAATTTAGTGATGTAGCAGGATGATAATTGACAGTTTCACTATGTAATCGAATGATAATTATTTTATTATTCAATCGATTTGTCATTCATATTTCTTACTTGCGGATCATAGGTATTGCGATAAGCTATTTCCGTTACTTCGTGTCTTGTCTTTCAAAATAGATCATAGATGAAGTCTCTTCAAATTAGAGCGTCATCACCCTCGCCTCGCCATCACACTTTGCAAAAAAAAATAGCTGTCGTATATTTCTTATAGTAATTTCGGAAGAAACTCTAATTACTCTACATTCATATTATGTCTAATCGCACTGTTCAATACAACTAACACCTATTAAAAAGATAATAAACACACAATAAAACATGCAATCTTTAGCTAATAATAAAACATCATCATTACACACCGTCCACCATCTCATTTCCCCCCACACACGTCGCTACTAAACCAGTGACACAGTTCTCAACACGTATATTCAGATCACGTATACAGGATGCGTGCACTTACCCCCTCTCACGTTAACCCCTTCACTGGATACATTGTCAAGTAATAAATTAAGTTTTCCTTATGCGGTGTTGTCTGGATCGTATTGTGTTTTATGGTTCTTTTTTTTTGTTTTTCGCTGCGTAATTGCTTCGGTTTTTTGCTGGTACTTTATGGTTTCTGTAACAATACCTTTTTGGTCTAACGGTCGTAAACTGGCAATCGTGAACTACTTTAGTTTTGGTCTGTAGTTGTACCAACGCGTTTTAACTAGGGTATTTGATACAGGCCAAACTGGCCTCTTATGTTATCGAAAATTCGTCCTACACTAGGCCTGCTGAAGGTCAAAGATCAAGGCTAGGTCAAGGTGGTAACCCACTGACGAGCAGCCTGAATACGTATATTTTATTTTGTTATGATATCTGACGTATAGTCTAGTGCAGTATGGTTATTTTGGCGCCTGAATGGCGCTGTTAGTAAATATTTTGTGAAATTATAGAGAAAAACAAGACGGCAGCTTTACTTCTGAATAAAGCCAAGAGAAAAATAGGTAGTCCTTGCAACACTGTACCTGCCGATTTAGACACTTTCAAGACAAGTTTTTTTTAACATTAAATAGGCTTGCGTTTGGCCACAACTCGCCTGATGTGAAGCAATGATGCGGCCTAAGGTGGAACACGCTTCACTAGATGAAACCGATTCACTGGAACTTTGAAGAGATCCAGATTACAATGATCGGGAAACAGAGAAGCCGGCAGTGACGAAGGCTGGTTCGAGGTGGTGCAGGAGAAGAGTACTTGGAAGGATATGGGAGAGGCCTTTGCCCAGCAGTGGGATATACAAGGCTAAAAAGAAACAAAGTATACTCTCCGAAATGTAACCGATAGGTTCAAGGCTTAAGTTTAGGTGAAGTTCTTGTTCCTAATACGACTTATACGACCAAAACGTTTTTAAAAAGCACCAATTTTTGTCTACCATCAATTTATTTTTATTTTATATCGTCCACAGTTTAGGCTCTCCGCAGCCATTAAAGGCGTAGCCTCCATAAAGCGGACGTTACATCGATCAAGCTATTCCACAGTGCAGTCGGTTAGACCAGTAAATCAAAAATAGCCCACCTGGCCGATGACAAACATTTCCGAAGCTAAACAAGAGCTATTAATCCAGAAACGTTTTGAGAGCGCAGTTGAAAATAGTCCTTAAAATGACGCTTTATGAAACAATTACGCATGGTATAATACCCGTTAATATAATCCCGAGCTTTCAGTTTAGTTTTAAGTCAATTGCATCGCAAATACCAAGGTATTCTGAAAAAAAAGTCATTTATTTTTAACGATGCAGAAATTTTTGGGCGCGAAAATTTTAACGACCGGGATTTTGATTGGCCTTTCACGCAGATTGTTTTTAATTATTGGAATTCAAAGTGCGATGAATTTTTGGACGTGAATATAAGCTTTTGTATTTTTTATAAAAAAATCATCTCTTCATTATTCTACGTATTACTGCTACCAAAATGAATTTGTTCATTTATTTTCATCCATCAATCAAATCAGCGTATCGCAGTCCACTGCTAGGCATATGTCACTCTCATGTAAAACCAACTAAGTCAAAATCAAATAAAGTCTTAATGAAAGCAGCATTTTAGCCGTCTAATATTTCACTTGTCACGGTCGGGGGCACCTAAAACGCCACTCAGTTTTCAACAGCCAAAAGACACTCAGGCAGTATACTTGAAAAGATTCCTTTTCGCACAAGTGCAATGGACAATCATTAACGTCGAGGTTTTCTGAGATTTTTCGCAGGTAATGGCTTTTATATTTGACAGTTGACCCCTAAATGGGCCAGGAAAACGGTTCCGTAGATTGAGTGGAACGGTGTCTGATCGTTCGTTTACGTCCATTCGGTTTTACTTTGATTTTAGCGGGAGTTTGGGGCGATGATTGGCGTCTGTCAAGCATGTAGAAGGAGGTTAACTTGAGGTTGAACGTATTCGTATCTGACTGTGAGATACAGTAGGTACGACCACTTTCAGTGTGCAGTTTAAGAGGGTATCCTAGCAGCATTTTTCCATACAAACGTATTCCCCTATTTCCTTCCTGGTTTATCCCTCTAGAGGACTCGTTTTTTTTTTTATAAAATCTAGATCTACTGTATGTATGCCCCTGTCATTTACTTTTTCCCAAAAAATAATTACCAAAACAGATACGAATTTTCGAAAACCTACAAAATGCCCCATTTTTACTGTCATATTCAGATGACTACCAGACAAATATGAAAAGTTTTTACGTTAAGATAAAATAATAGAAACATAGATCTACTCTTCCTCTAAATTTCGACACCAAACATAATTGAATTGGCGCAGGTTTGGCGGAGAAAACAGGGGAATACAAAGCATCGATCTTGTCAAGATTTTGTAGTGAAAATCGGTCTGAGCTGCAGTTGTCCCTATCGCACATTACGGGGAAAGATCAAGGGTGAGGGGGGGTCAGACTAATGCGTATACAAATAGGCAAATAGGGAAGTGACAACTGTCGATTTTTTTATCGATAATGTAGTGATTTCCATCATTATCGATATTACTTGTATAGAGTTTGGTATCTGTATGCCGTTCCCACGGGAAAATGCTTTAAACCACGGGGCGAAAAGTAGTGTTATCATGCTGTTTTGTATTTTTATGTGAAACTAGAATTATACATAAGAAGCAATTTGACATTGACAGTTCATTCATACAGCCACAGATAATATAGTTTTAAATTGTTTGACTAAGGCAAAACAATATTCAGTATTTATTTTACAGAATTGAAGTTTTTAATTTTATTCTCCAAAAACAAAAATAATCAATCAGAACACAAAAGAAGAATGGCTATTATATAAAACAAAGTCGTGTTTGTTTGTTCGAACACTTATAACTCGTGAACGGCTGGACCGATTTTCAAGGTTTTTGATTTGTTGTATTTGTCTCTGTCCAGAATAGGAAAATAACAAAAAAAAATTCTTAAGGGAAAATAGGTAGGGGTAGGGGTAGGGTAGGAGTAGAGTAGGATAGGGGTAGGGGTAGTGGTAGGGTAAGGGTACGGATCGAGCAGGGGTAGGGAATCACGCGAACGAAGTCGCGACGGGCAGCTAGTTTTAAATAAAACAAAACAATATAGATCAATGAATAATTGAATATTTATTCTGTGTATTTATTCTGTTGTCATTTCCACCCTTTCTCTTATATTTCGTGGTATGCGACCGTCAATTACTCAAAATCCGATACACAAACCAAGTCAGTTCAGTAAAGCATAGAATCAAGTCCGTAAACAATAAAAAACGTCTAACACAATATTTTGATCGAGTAAGTAGCTCGTAAATGCCAAACACTGCAAACGCCGGCCGATGCCGATAGCAAATACATCTGAAAGACCGCAGAACGAGAAGCGGCCGGGCGCGGGAGTGGTACGCACGCACACAAACACAGACTACTCACACGCACATTGATAGCGCGGTCGCTTGGGCGCAACGCGACGGCAATAGTTTGTACAAATACCTATTTCTCAATTTTGTCGCAGACCGACTACGCTCTTAAGGTGGCGCTGCTTGTCGAGAAAAAATATATCGATTTGACAAACTTGGTGCATTTATTTAATTCCGTGTTTTCCCGCCTGCACAGATAAGTTGGCTGAAGTGTGCCATGTTTTGGTGCGTATTTTGATAACTGTCATTTGAGGTAAATGTGTTTGTTACATATGCCTGGAATTTTCGGATGTATTGAAAAGTAAATGTCGTCGGATATTTTAGAGTATGTCCAGGGTACCCAGAACAGTACATACCGAGTGGTGACCCTGTGGTAACAGCCACGGCTTATGAGTTGTGGATCGTCGGTTCGAACCCAGACAAGCATTTTAATTGTGTAATGAAAACCTCACCACTGTTATCAGTGTTAAAAGAAATAGTGAAGAAACCATGTTTTAGAACTAAGAATTTGACGACATGTCACATTCACCAATCCGCACTGTCCCCGCTTGGGAGATAAGACTCCGCTCCCCCTTACACAGAAGGTTCGAGTCCCAGCAGTACAAAGATTATAAGCTGAAGCAAGGAAAACCTGTTCAGGTGGAGATTGATAGACGACTCTACCCTGGAGTGAGTGTTTAAGTGCTGTTGCCCCATAAACGATGGGACACTTGACATCGTGTCCTGTCTGTCCTGTTGTTTGCACATCACAAGAGGTGATGGACGCTACTGAAAGTGCTAAACTCGTCACCAACTTATGGGCTGACTCAATTTAAATTGCCATCGACACGCTTAGAAGATGGGCCAAATATTATGCTTTATAATCATGCCAGCGCACCCTAGGTAGTACCTAAGCATTGCTATCAAAAGTACTGACCAGGTAGGTAGTTTACTAAAAAAAAACATTAGAACTTTATTTCCTAAAAAATTTCGCCGTGATCCAAGAATCGTAAGAAATAAGATGTTAAACCTCTTTGTTAACCTCTAACACCATTATTTGTCTAATTTATATCTGTGGCCAAAACCTGAGCAATTAGACTAGCCTCCCTTCAATAAATTAGGAACATGATACCGTGGAGTCACGCGACTGAATACAGGGTGGAAGGGACACCGATGCGAAAATGGTTATCACAACAAATGGTTACATAGAAATTTTTCATCGGTTATTAAGTTAAGTTTAGTCTACCTGAATGGACAAATTGAATGTTTATAGTTTATTTATTATAGAGTCCCTTGACTATTGCCATGGTATATGTATTTTCTTCCTCTTGTACTCACATTATTGCAGGTTTTTGAGAAAATGCTGCTGGTGAAGCTATTGTAATAAAATCATCCCATTAACATGTCAGAAGAAGTAGAAGCTTCAAGCTTGGCAAAACTTTAAAAAAAATTCACATAAACGGGCAAAGGAGAGGAAGTCGTGGCTAAATAATAAGAGCCGCTCGGGTCGATTTTCAGGTTATGCCACGCTTGTGTAGGTTGGTGCGTGGATGGGTGATCACCCATTACATACCGAGTTTACTCCGTGCCTCGGAAAGCACGTTAAATTAATTGTAGATCTTCAACAGTATGTGAAATCCTGTTCAGTTGAATTCGGTTAGAATGGAAGCAGACTCCAACACAGTTGGGAAAAGGCTAGGCAGACGATGATGGACACTTCTGAAACGAAACTAGGTGTACAATTTTTTTGTCGTTCTATGAAGAGGAACAGACAAGAAACTCCATGCTTACGTTTTTCTTTGATCTTGTATGTTACCTCCTTTAATTTTCATTGCCAAAAGTACCCCAGGACTACTAGCAAATATTTGTTCGAGTTATTACCGACCACTTATACTTAAGGATAAGCCTCTGTCGAGCTATTAATCCGTGGCTGAGGCGACTGAGCCCAAGTGTTTGTGTTTCGTACTATTTAGATACAAACGGCTTATAGTCGGGGTTAGGACGTGATAAATTGGCTGAAAATAGGTCCTTTTTCTAGAGTTTGTGAGGATATTTTTTGGGCCGGGGAAGTTAGGTTTTGTTTTACTGATTTCTTGAAATGTTGACTGCTCATAAGGACTTTTTGTAAGTAAAATAATTTGCTTGGGCTAGACCTTTCTCGGTGAGACGGAGTGGACTTTTATTCACCACGCGGGGCTGGTGTAGGTTGGTGGGTGTTTTTGGCTCCAGGATATAGTTTTACTTACCGCTTTTTTTTTAAACTTTACCCCACACTAGTTTCACCCGTATCGTGGGTGCGTCTTCAAACACTTATACACAAATATCCAGACCCGGAACACCTATCTTTAGGTCATACAAATATTTGTTAAGTGCGGGGTTCGAATTCGCGACACGCAACGCAGAAGTCCATCGCTCAACCAATGCGCCAACCGTGCCGTCAAAATTTTGTCGTTTTGAGAGCAACTACTGCTTAATATTATAAATGCGAAAATAAGTTTGTTTGTTTGTTACCTTTTCACGCCTACCACTGAACCGATCATCCTGAAATTTTGCATATATGTACGTTGTGTAAAACTACTGTTCCCGAGGCAAAAAACAATAACGTTCATATGATAACAGATAGCGCCACGTGTCTTTCGAATCATGGTTGAATTATATTATTACAAGCAGAATTGCACAAAGTGTGCCTAACCTGGGTTCTGACTCGCAACCTATGAAAGGCAAAGTCATAATCATAATCATAAATCTTTATTTATCTCGATATCAGAAATTACAGGCGCTGCAGAATCTGCACAATTAGCAGCAGCAATCAGCTGCAGTTGCAGGCACAATCTTATATTACAACTAGACCAGCACTGCTCTCAGGTTGCCCAGGTTACACGGACTTTCGGGCCACTGACTACCTGTACCGACTGTCAAACATCTACAAATGGCAGCCGGGACCTACGGCTTAGTGTGCTTTCCGAGGCACGCAGGAAGCTCGGTATGTAATGGGTGATCACACATCGACGGACCAACCCAGGCAAGCGCGGCTTAACCTAAAGATCAACCCGAGCGGCTGTTATTAACCACGAGCTGCTCTCAGGTTCATAACACGCTTGGGAATTTAATTCAGGTACCACCAGTCACCATCTTTGTCCCATTCCATTTCACTGAAAGCTCTTGACATCAATTTACAGGTTTACAAAATAAAATAATTTTTTTTTATCTGACATAGTCCCAGTTGACATGATATAACATTGTCAGATTTTCCATAGGTACTAATATTATAAAGAAAATTAGTTTGTAAGTAGGGGGTAATTTTCTCACTGGTGGAAAGCTAGATTATTCATGGGTGCTATAGGCTATAAATAATATATTTATATCATGCATATTAGCCGAGCTATCATAATTTTGGCGGACGAAGTCACGAGCGAAGTGATAGTCTAAAATAAAAGTTGTAACTCAGTCGTTTTCCATTTTTGAAAATTAATAAATTTTTCCTTTTTTCGAACGCCTTTTTTACAAACGGCCAGTATAAATCACTGCGTTCTGAAAAGAATAGCAAATAAAGAATAAAATAAAAGCGCTGCTTACTATGCATTGGTTGCGTGCAAACGTGTGGTGGTGCTATGAGAATTGTGATAGGCGCTATCTGTTATGTGTAGGACAGTTACTGGCGCTGGTATTGGGTTGTTTGGTAGGTTAACTGTAGCACCAATGTAGTAACCAATCAGCGCTTTAATTACGTAATACACTTTCAAACTCAAACTCGAAGCATTTATTTCAATTAGACCATTACGGCACTTTTGAATGTCAAAAAAAAACAAAAAGAAGCGAAGCTACAGTCACAGTCACAAGGCATAATAACTTAAGAGAGTACTGTAGTTGCACATTCCAAAGCGTAAATCTCTATGGAGAAGAATGGGTAAGAAACTCCATGGACACTCTTTTAAATCAAAATATTGTTACAAAATCTTGGTTAGGTACATCACTCCATGTTGAGATTATACAAATATACATATATTATGTGAGAACGTTGTAAGAGTTTTCCAATGCATTCCGAAAGATTTTAAAGATATTCGTAATAACCATCTATCAGATTCGACCGGCCGACCTTCAAAACGAACTTCTATAGCAAAATAGTTTCGCTTTTAAGCGCAGGCCACATACAAATGTCGTCGTTCGCGGACATGGAAATCAGATCAAATTGCATTATAAAAAAACTTTTTTGCAAAAAATAAAAACCGACTCCAAAAACACAAAAAAGTGAAAAATTATTTTAGCTTCAGAAGTCGGTGACTTAAGTTTTGTTTGTTTGCTTCAGTTTTTGTCACCGACTTCTGAAGCTAAAATTATTTTTCACTTTTTTGTGTTTTTGGAGTCGGTTTTTATTTTTTGCAAAAAAGTTTTTTTATTTTTTTTATTTTTAGTTGCAATATTCCATCCATTATTTTTCATCATCAGACCTGTAATGGCACTTGTAACCCAGATGGGTGCAAAGTTTTAATCAATATACATGAATTAAGTCCAAACGCAAGGTAGCTACTGTGAACAGTTGAGGAGTTCCCTTAACTGTCCTTCGTCTTCATCATCAGACCCCTTATGACAGTCACAACCTATCTAAGTGTAAATTCCTCATCAATACAAATTAATCAAACCCAAACACAAGGTGACTGCTGTAAACCGTTGAGGAGTTCCCTCGACTGTCTTTCGGTTCCATCATCAGAGTGACTCCAGACTTTCTTTAAATTGTAGTGCTTTAAAATACTTAATCAAAAAATTTACAAACGCACTAGTCGCCACTACAATTTTTGAAAACTCCCCTCAATTTCTCTAGGATGCCATCATCAGATCCCGGTGTCCTTATCATGGGACCACCCTTGAAGTATCTTCTTTCCAACAAAAAAAAAAATATCAAAATCGGTTCATAAACGACGAAGTTATCCGCGAACACACATAAAAAATAAAAAAAAACATATATACGGTCGAATTGAGAAACCTCCTCCTTTTTTGAAGTCGGTTAAAAAATGCATGGAAATAAAGCGCAATTTACGATGATACACTGTATGCCCTACAGTGTATTGGGAGTGCACCGTGAGATTTTACGTCACGTTGCCGTGCCGTGGCACGTTGCGTCGTCGTAACGTGTTTATGTGTTTGAGCCCTATGTCGTTGCTCGGACGTGGTTATGACGCGCCATTTCGGCTCCCGCGTCTGTTCGCCGCTTCGCCAGCAGTTTGTGGTGTGCGCTTGCTTACAACAGACGTCTGTTAGTAACGTAAAAAATGCGTGACGACATCGAATTTAATATTGCATTTTATGAATTGATTGAAAAAGCAAGAGCGTCTTCGTCTTCTGAGGATGACGTGCTGACACATCGATGCCGGACAACAGACTGCTCTAAACTGGCGCCTGTACCACGTCATGTCCGAGCCATTTTCGCGCCATGCCTAGAGATGGGTAATCACCCGGGTTAAAACCTACTAGTGGGTTAAAACCCAGTTATCACCCGTTTCATTCCACCCACTGGGTGGTTTGGCTGGGTGAAAATAAAATATTTTGGATTTATTATTTAAACATGTAAGTAGTGAACTACGGCCGGTGTGCGGGGTGACAAGACCGAGAGGGGAAGGGATGTGACTCACGCGCAGCTATCCCCGCGCCCCTTCTCCGCTCAAACTTCAAACTTGTCAGTCTAGTTTACTTCGCTGGTTAGAGTGCGCGCGTTTTAGGTGATTTTTTTGTAACTTTTTATAGGTGTAGACTTGTCTCTCTCACACACACTCAGTGCTGTAGACCATTTAGGTCTACAGCACTGAGTACACGTCTACACCTTGCGGCAGTCCGGGGAAGGAGGCCTGAGTCTGAATTAAGTTTGTCGATTGAAGACAGTGCGTCTTCAGTGAGCCAGCCAACAAATGTAAATAAAGAACATTTAAATTCATTATTAGCTAAGGCTATTTATGTATCGGGAACACCCCTTTCAATAGTAGAACACCCCCTGTGGATTATTTTTTTCAACGAACTCCAGGCACTGTACAAATTGCCAACCAGGAAAACGGCTTCTACCACCGTTTTAGACAAAACTTATAGGGATATGCATCACGTTAAAAGAAACCGTCAAATCGCAAACATGTTTGCACTTAATGCTAGATGGTTGGTCAAATTGTAGGAATGAAGGAATAATTAAGATAATAATAGCAAAACCAGAACCTGTGTTTAATAAAAGTATTGCGACGGCAGAAAATCGACATACAAAGTGATTACTTATGTGAAGAATTTTTTAATGTATTATCTGAGTATGGAACAAATAAGTTTTCTACGATGACAGGAGAATGCAGAAAGCTTTTCGTCTCGTAAAAGACGAACATCCACACATAACTTTTATAAACTGTGCAGCTCACCCTTTACATTAACTCTGCAAAAACATTATCAGAATTGATGTAATATATGCTAGTAAGAATATGGTAATTAATGGTTAAAACTATTAAAAAAAGTCAAGTTTTAACATCTTTACTTGCAAAAATTGTAAAGGAAAAAAATGCTGGTGAAACTTTGAAGTTGCCATGCGATATCCGATGGGGCAGTTTTTACACTAGCTTTAAAATTATTGGCGGCGGCGACCTCTCGCGTCCGGCCCTGGTTCAAGCCATGGTCCGGAGCGAGAGGGAATGGGAGGCCGTCACCTCCTTCTTCGAAGCAGTCATGCTAGCGAAGGAGGCGGCGGAACGTGAGAGGGAGAGGACCTCACGTCCCAGCCGCCGCGGGAGAAGCACCGGGCGTCGGGGGCCACGTGGTGGCTCTCGGCCACCGTAGGCGCGGGCCTGTGGACGGTGAGTAATGGGCTAGCTCGCCGTCCGTCCGTCGTATGACGACAGGCCGTGTCGACGGCGCTTTCGTGTTCCAAGCGCGCCTCAAAGAGATGTCAGCAAACAGGAGGGGCCCGCAAGGGCCGATGCCTGCCAGGGCTGCGGGACTGTTCGAAAGAGATAGGTACCGCGGCCCTGGAATACAAAGGGCAAAAGAAGGAACATGGATGGTTTTTAGTCAGTAAAAGTCTGACACTCCCTTCCGCTCCGCCCAGAGCGGGAGGCGTCATTTGACGATATCCCATCACAAAAAAAAAAAATATATAGGTATATACATTTATCCTGCATTTGACCCGCGTCAGGCGGAAGGTGAGGGCGCCGTGGCGCCTCTAGCCACTCCTCAAAGACGTGTTAGGGGACTTATCGCCACTATCGTGGCGTGCCCTGTACGGGGTTGCGACAGTCGCTCTCTCCATGTCGCCATGAGATCGCGCCGGAGGTCTGTCCGCTGAGCGACAATTTGTCGCGGCAGCGGAGCTTCCCCCCGGCGAAGTGCCTCCGCGCGCCACTCGTGCAGGCGCGCGAGGACTATCGCCTCCAGATCCCATGGCGGCAATCCGGCAAGGAGGCTAGCCGCCTCGCCGGAGATCGTGCGGTACCCACGGACCAGCCTTACGGCTACCACCTTTTGGGGCGCGTTCAGATGGTGCGCGGCTCGCAGCCTCAACGAACGCGCCCACACCGGGGCCCCGTAAAGGGCCATGGACCGCTCGATCCCCGCGTAGAGCCTCCGGCAGGAGGCGTTTGGACCCCTCAGGTTGGGCAAGAGCCGCTTGAAGGCAGCCCCGGCCCGTTCCAGTTTGGGAGCCAAACATCGGAAGTGCTCCACGAAGTTCCACCGGCTGTTGAGGACGAGTCCAAGGTACTTCAACGTCGACTCGACGCCGATGGGAACCCCTCCTACCGTCAGTATGGATCCCAACGGTGGCGCATTCCGAGGCCCATGAAAGCACATGGCCTCGGACTTGTGCAATGCCAAATCTCGAGACCCAATTGCCGGATCCTCTCCACGACTATCGCAACCCCGCGTGTCATTAATTCGGCCGCCGCCTCGTGCGACCTCCCCTGCGCCAGCACCAGCGTGTCGTCAGCGTAGCAAACTACACTGACGCCGCTAGGGAGCCACGTACAAACAGCTCTAAACCATCTACATCCGACATTAACAATTTTCATTTTTTTGATTGTGACCGTGTTTCCGATGCAAGCGATGATGATGATTAAACTGCCTACTAATTTGTTGTAATTTTTCAAATTAATAATAAATGTATCTGATTTTGTGTTTATTTTTGACAAGTTTATAATGAACTCTACTTCCCACTATTTAATAATTAACAATACTCATTTTCACCCAGTAAAATAGGTGAAAATGGGTTAAAACCGGGTTATAACCCAAACCACCCAGTTTTAACCCAAATGGGAAGAATGGGTTTTAACCCACTACCCATCTCTAGCCATGCCGCGCCGTGTACTCGCCCGATGCCATTTATATGTGGCCTGCGCCTTAACTAAAATCCTAACAAATGTATAACATTATATAATTTATCGTTACAACATTATCGATCTACAATGTTCGTGCTTAGGATATTGACATTCAACATATTCCGAAGAGTCACTTTAATCCAATATATCACCTGAATGCTTAAACCCTTACCCTTGATAACCTTCAGAGATCTAATATTTCATTTGCTTAACAAAATTAGTGTCACACAACATTTGAGATGTCTACTGCATTTGTAATGTTGGCCATCCCTGCTATCGGCCGCTCTGTCCCGCACACCTATAAATTGTAGCCTATCACTGCTATGACACAGTGTAGGCAGCTACAGAAGTTCCACATTGAACGACATAAATCCGAAATTCACTAGTTTAAAATGGCAGACAATGCACTAGCCTTTAGTACATAGCTGCATTTAGTATTGCACGTTCATAGGTTGCGGTAACCACTTAACATCAGCTAGACCACTAGCTTTTTGTCTAGTATATGGCGTGAAACACGGCCAGCTCGGATAATATGACGTCTTAAAGCAGTACTTTCAGTGCGGGACAGAGACAGAGCTATACAGGTCGTCTAGCGCCATCTCTTTCCCACACTGGAATTACTCCTGCTTTAAGATGTCATACTAAAGTAGTAGTAGTAAGTTAGTCAAGCAAGGCGACCCGCTATCTCCTAAACTCTTCACAGCTACGCTGGAAGAAGTTTTTCAAGAAATAAACCCACACTGGCAGGATAAGGGTGTTGTCGTCGGCGGAAAGAGGTTAACTAATCTTCGTTTCGCCGACGACATTGTCCTTTTTTCTTCCTCAGCAGCTGAGCTAGGCCTAATGCTCGATCAACTGAGCCACGCCAGTCTTCAAGTCGGGCTTTCAATGAATATGACCAAAACAAAACTGTTGACGAACAGCACAGAGCGTAACATAGAAATTGGGGGTGTGGGGATTGAATATGTCCATGAATACATATACCTCGGCCAGATAGTCTCTTTCCATGCAAGACAAGATAAAGAAGTTGCTCGACGCACCGAGAATGCCTGGAAGAGCTACTGGTCGATAAAACATTTAATGAAGGGATCTCTTCCCCTGTCACTTAAGCGAAAGCTCATGGACATGTGCATTCTACCCACCCTCACCTATGGAGCGCAAACGTGGGCGCTTACAAAACGTCAGAAGTCCGCACTTGGGGTCTGCCAACGAGCTATGGAGCGAAGTATACTGGGTGTCAAACTTACGGACCGCATCAGAAACTCCATACTTCGCTCCAAAACCCAAATAGCTGATGCTGGCCTTACAGCTGCTAAGTTGAAGTGGAACTGGGCTGGTCACATCTGCCGCATGTCGGAGGAGCAATTGGCAAAAATTACCACTCAGTGGATACCCAATAGCAGGAAACGACAACGCGGCAGGCCCAGAAGGAGATGGTGGGATGAGCTGGACTCTTACGCAAGGGATTGGCCTACAATCGCTCTAGATCGCGAAATGTGGAAAGAGGGAAGGGAGGCTTTTGCCCTGCAGTGGGACAATACAGGCTTATAATAATAATTATTATTATTATTCTCTTACTACATACGTGTTACTTGCGCGACTCAAATTTCATCAACATACAACCTAACACTGGCCTGCAAATTGCAAAAAACGTAAGAAAATTTGAATTTCGCGGACTTCTCTGACGCTTCCACCTTTATATAGAACTCCTTACCTTAGAACACGCATGTCATGATGAGTCATGAGCCAGTCATAATATTCAACACCTAAACCAACTCATTAAAAGCATCATCGCCTACTAACACATTTGACCATTGACCTTCTGAGTTCTCTTCTTGTAATCACAAAATAAAACATAATTTCAAAGGTATATGCTCTGTCACGCGGTTACACCTGTCCACTTTCAGCTCGCAATTTTTAAATACAGCAGCATTTTCCGGAATGTTTAAATCTGTCCATCGTCCAAATCAGAACAAAATATACGGGGGTATGTTCGATCGTGCGGAATATTTTGTAAAAACTTTTGTCAAAATTGATATTCAGGATTTTGGACGAGAAATGTTTTATACTTTACGAGTTTTAAAGTATTTTGTAACGTAAAAAAAGAAATGGCTTTGTTCGGCCAAATTATGTCCTAGTAATGTCGTTCATTATAGGTGGAGATTCATAGATGACTCTGCCTTTTTTTTGGGATGGGTAATCATCAAATGACTCCTCCCGCTCTGGGCAGAGTGGAAGGGAGTGTCAGACTTTTACTGACTAAAACCCATCCATGTTCCTTCTTTTGCCCTTGTGTTCCAGGGCCGCGGTATCTCTTTCGAACAGTCCCGCAGCGCTGGCAGGCATCGGCCCTTGCGGGCCCCTCCTGTTTGACATCTCTTTGAGGCGCGCGTGGAACACGAACGCGCCGTCGACACGGCCTGTCGTCATAAGACGGATAGACGGCGAGCTAGCCCATTACTCACCGTCCGCAGGCCCGCAGATGACTCTGCCTTGGAGTGTAAATGTGGTGTTGTTCCACAAACGATGACGCACTGTCTTGCCTGTCCTGGCGCTTGCACATTACGTAAGCTTATGGTCGCTTCTGAAAGTGCTATACTCGCCACCAGATTTTCTTCAACACTCTAAGAAAAAGAATCTAGTCCTTGTAAACAATGCCTAAGTAGCACTCCCAAGTTAGCAAGTAATATAAAATTCCTATCATTATTCTAGTCTATTTTTATTAACGTTAAGACGGTATAACACATTTTTACGTTAGTCTAAATAATATTATTCAAAACACGTCTCTAATACTTGCAAATTGGTAACCATATACCCATACCCCTATGTACACACGAGCATATAAGTGCTACACTTAAATGTAATCATTCTAGCTCCATTAAAGGTATTGGTGGCTCGAAAAAGTTGATAAAATAGTGTTATTTATAATGCTTAATGTATTAGCTTGTGACAAATGATGCGACTGAGGCTTGGGTATAAGTTGAGGGCCATGTGGTAGGTTTGACAGTTGACAGAATACCGCTTCTCGTAATCTCAAGAAATAACGAAAATAAGGGACTTATTACTAGGGCAGCAAGTGAAACAGCAGGGTAGTTGCGTAGCACACTTACAATTATTGCAATCATCGCCTTTAATTTTGAAAATTGAGTTATGTGGCATTAAAAACACCTTAAAATTTATACAAAATAAATGAACAAATAAATCTAATAATGCCAAAAAGGCCTCAGCTCAGCATAATGCCAGATGGCAACCAGCAACACAAAGCCTTGTGTTGCCGTCTGGCGCTTATTTTCAGCTGCAACCTACGTGTGCCTGCTACAAACACATTCGTCTACAATCTTTTGCACAAATACCAACTAAAATAAAATGTTACATAATATACAAGAAACAATAATAAAAGGTAAAAATAGAAGAATGTATCATATTAATAACATTGGTAAAATTGACAAATGCATAAGATTCCAACAATGATTATACTTGATAAAAAAATAGATGAAAATTGTTTAAAATTGATACATTAAGAAAAGTAATAAAAAGTTAAAATGATAAATGTATAAAATTTATGACATTGGTAAAATTGAATAACGCATAAAAAATATAAAAATACGGTACCCATTATTAAAAAGAACAAAAAAAACAATAATAAAAAAGCAAAAATGATAAAATCGAAAAAAGTATTAAAATTGATGACATACACTAAGAAGCAATAATAAGTAGCGGCTACAGAGTAGGTGCTGGGCAAGGGATGGGGTTGTCCATTAGCCCGGGTATTGGGGCGGCCTTAGCGAGGGCCGGGAAAGCACACTGGTGACAGCTAGGCAGCTCAGTGCATAGCGGTTTTGTCTTTAAGACGGGAGCACTCAGCCGTAGCGTGTTTTTCCAGGCACTTTACGCACCTGGGCGGTGCGAAGCGGTGCTTTTGGCTGTGGCCATAGAGTTGGCAATTCTGACATTGCCCTATAGAGTGAGGACGGTGGGGATTTTCAATCGAAATTCCCGAAAGGCAACCGACTGATTTGATTTTTAAAATGGGGTGATGAAGGGTCATCACCCCATTTTAAAAATCAAATCAGTCGGTTGCCTTTCGGGAATTACGGACGAGCACCATATCGTACTCGTCACCTCCCCTAGCCTTGAGAAGGCGGTGGACAGCTGAAACAGGGATATTCTGGGCGGTAAGGTCGTCCAGAATTTCCTGTGACGGGATTTCCTTGGGTACCCGTCTAATGATTACCCTGGTGGGCTTCTCCTCTTGGAGAGAGTATGTGTGGAAGGCAATTTGCCAACCACGTAGACTATGGACTAGCTCCCTATAGTCCGAGGACTAGTAGAGTGCGAGCGATTTCGAACATTTATACAGTGTTTGCAATCAAACTAAACGCGCCACCCCGTCCCTTCTTGACAGACAAGGAGCGCAGTATATGCCGCAGCCTATGCACAGAGGGCGCGCGCCCTTCTTCGCCTGTTCGCAACTACGTCTCATTTATAGCCATAATATCTACGTCCAAACCTAGTAAGGCTGCTATAAATTCATCGTGCTTCGTGCCCGAAGAACACGCGTCCCAAAAACCAACCTTAAGGTATTTAGTAGACATCATTTCGTTTAATCACGATAAATAAAATATCACAGAAAATAAATTCTAATTAAAAGAACTCAAAAATTGATAAATTCATTAAATTCATTTATTTCAGACACAATATTCGTCCATAATTTTGTGGTTACACTTTAAATAATGTTGTAACCTTTCAGTTACTTTTTGCTCTCCCAAATCAAGTGACGGTGCTCAGTGGTGTAAAGTCTCACCAGGATAGGTCTGGCTTTGCCTTGCGCAGAACCCAATCGGTGGCAGACATTTTTTTTTTTTTTTTTACTTTATTGGGACATGAATGTTTTCCTTCCTGATCTCGGACAAGCTCATTTGGTCGGTTAACACTTTGTGAACCATATCAAGTACCTTTTCATTTGGTAGCCCGGCAATCCCATGAAACAATAAAACCTTTCTTCTCATCATCGTTTCATGTCTGTCATAACCCAGTGAAAGCATCTCTATTTGTGACTTAAATTTCGAGAGTGCCTGCCAAACAAAAGTTTTAAATTCAGCAAACTCACATGATAGTGCTGTGATATCAGGTCCTGGTTCTGATCCTGAGGATGCAATCCTGAGCTTGTTCTCATACTCAGCCATTCGTGAGTTGAACAGCTGCTCCAGATCTTCCAAACTTGCTGCCATTTTAGTGTCCATTGAGATGGTTGGATAGAAGAAAAGTAAGTAGATAGAACAATGTGATGTCAGAAAGACTTGGAAATTGTAAATAGTGAGAGTTGGGTGGTTATGAACAATAAAATATAATTATAACATTAAAAATTCAATTTAAAATATATTAAAATTATTTAAAACTGGGAGTAACCAAAATAAGACTGTTAACCCTGTGTCTACCCACACAGGAACTTTTTGATAAATACAAAACTTTAATTCATCAAATGTCAAAAATTAAGACAACATAACACACAAAATACACACACACTCACACATAATCCATTAAAAAAAATCATAAAAATAATAAGTGATCAAAAATGTCTAATAATAATTCAAGAAAATCGGAGATCATAATCACAGCCAACGGCTAGTCTGGCAACGATGATTCGAGGTCGGAGCGTTTCACCTTCGGTGTGGCCACGGCGAACGTTCCCAACACGTTTAAGAAAAACAATATGTTCTTCCTCGAATGCTCGGTGCTCTTCTTCGGCTCTTCGCGTTCTTTGATACGAGCTTCCAGCACTTATTCACCTTATCCTCCAGGCCTACGAACTCATCACGAAATTGGCGTAATTCTTCTCTCAAGGTGCGGAGACAACGTATTGTCACCGTACATCCGGGGCACACCCACTCAGACGATGATGATGCAGTGGGATCAACGTGCACGCAGACCCGGTGATAAAATACCGGACAGTTCATGCATTTGATGCCATCGTTTACTGCCAAAAAATTGCCGCAAACTCCGCACTTCAACATTGTAATTTATCGGAATTACCAGATCAATTTCAACAAATGTGTTCGCCGTAGATTTGAACCCACAAGCGCGTGATTAGTGAGCGGAGAGGTACTGCCTTAGTTACCCTCGCTATCACAGCACACAATTTTAGAATTAATGAGGGTGTATTATTATTTTTCTTGTTCAAATACACAAACACCTTGCACTGTGCTAACACTTGCGAGATTTTATCACTTGGGTTTATGATGTTTTAATGATTTATACTGCTTACTTTTGTTCTACAATTTGAAAAATGAAAGATATAATCACAATCACCGATTATCACGGAACAAAAAGAAATACGTGTTCACAGTTTCGAAAGTACGACGCAACTCGCAATTTACGTGGCCGAGCAGACGATTTATTCAAACTTCCATGAACTTAAATTAATGAACAAAATTGTAAAACAAATTATAAAGATATTATTGAAATCGTTACTGTCACTCTGCCAGAGAAATATTAAAAGAATTAATTGAGGAATAAATTAAAAACCTATCAAAGAATGTTCTAGATATCATTAGATAAGAAGCGAATATAAAATGTCTTGTTTCGAAGGAAAATAAAACATTGAAATCCAAACAAATTACTAATAACATCTAAACTCAGTGGGAGTTTGAAACTCCACAAAGACCAACTGTCAACTGTGATAAAAATGTTTATTTTATACATATTTGCTATAGTTATCCACGGTGTCATCTCGATCACACCATGCAAAGATGGCGCAGAAATCATAACGCAAGAAACCAAGAATCCTGAAGATCTTCTTGGAAACTGGACCTACGTGTACCACTGGGACCCGAAAGTAAAATTTGAGATAGAATTCATTGACACTTCTGAGCTCAAATGCCCTCAACTGCATTTTGAAGCAGCCACTCCAGAGTTTATAAAGGCCAAGAAAGCAGAATGCGCGGAAGAAAAGATACCTTTCAACTGGGATGATGTTAAACTTAGAGTAGATGCTCCCGTTTTAAAAATGGACGGAGGTATGATCATAATAGGGGAAAAGGAAAACTGGATGGCAGTAGACTGTATCACGATGGTCAGAGTTGTGTTAAAGAAGTTGTCTGGTAATTACATAGCCATGGCTAGTCCTGATAAAAATTCTGAAGCTGAACTGCTTGCCAGAGAGCTCCCGACCTTAGACGAACTTAAATGTGTTGCGCATAACGTGGATGTTCGCCAAGGTATGTCTGGAGTTGGACTCTGTTACAAAAAATAAACGGAACTGGATTGAATGTTTTATAAATAAAAATATATTACAAAGAGAATTATGTGATTTGATTTTTGGTGATTATTTCCTTACTGAAAGATGTGATTGCATTGACTTAAAGGATGCTGCGTGATTGATGATATTATTAAAAGTATTTTTATGTTATTGATAATTATTTGAAGTGTACTGCATGCTATAAGTATAACCAAGATGTAAAATCTAAATATTTGTACGGCTGAAATGCCGAAACATATATATATATATAAAACATATCATCATCATCACAACAACAGCACCACATACAACATATCATTCATATCATTTATCTTAAGAACTTATGTGAGTTACTTACCGGTTTATATTCTTGCAAGTAAATACAGGTTGGAAGGGACACCGACGTGAAAACGGTTAACACGTATTCAGTACATCATTCTGTGCCCCGCCCCCCCCCACAAATTAGAAATTTTTCTTCGGTTATTAAAAAAAAACAGCTGTTCCATACATTTTGATCATGTAGATATTGCACTTTTATAGGAAACAACTGTTTTTTTCATCATTTTTTCAGAATGATGTACAGAATACATGGTAACCGTTTTCGCGTCGGTGTCCCTTCCACCCCGTATATCATTCATTCATTCGTGCTGTTCCAGTTTTACCATTTTTTTTACACACAAAAAGTAACACATAGATTTTAACAGTAATTAGTATATTTTATTCTGGTGTCTTAACAAACTATGTAGTTAGAAAAACGGTTATTTTGATATCAATTCTAGTCATGTCAATTTTAGATGGGTAATGAACAAAGTAATATAAATCTCATTAGAGAAAATGATAATTCACAACGCAAAGTCTCTTATCAAAAAGAACATGGCAAGTGATTGCGAAGACATTAGGTTCCGTTACTTAATTGCATTATACTTAAGTAATCACTAGGCGAAAATAAAATAAGACCCATAAATTATGTAATTAGACATAATATTTACATAAAAGGTGGTGTCTTTGACAAGCGAAATCATTACCAAGCAGGTTTTCGAAAAAGTCATAGCTGAACATAGTTAAGCTAATATCGTACTCAAAATAACAGAAAAAAGCCATCATGTTTCCACTATACATATTGGCCTTGCTCATCCACGTTGCGTGTTCAACCACGCCTTGCCAAGATGGAGTTGAAATCGTTTCAAAGGAGACCAAGAATCCTCAAGATCTAATTGGAACTTGGACCTACGTATACCATTGGGACAGCCTGAACAAATTCAACCGGGAATTCGCTTTTGATGACAAAGCTGAGCACGGGATGCAATGCCCAGGAATTGCTATTGAAGCTATTACTCCTGAATATGTCAAGGCGAAAGAAGCTGAATGTGGAGACTCTGATACACCATTCAACTGGTCTGATGCGAAATTGAAGTTGGATGCTCCTCTGATGAAGATGAAAGGAGGCATTCTCTTCATTGGAGAGAAGGAGAATTGGATGATGTTGGAGTGCAAGAAGATGGTGCGCGTTGTGATGAAGAAGGTGTCTGATGATTACATCGTGATGATCAACCCGGAGATGGCTCATATCTCTGAAATGCTTGCCAGGAGGACCCCAACTGTGAAAGAGTTGAAATGTGTCGCCCATAACGTAGATGTGGGCAAAGGTATGTCCGGATTGGGACTTTGTGCTTGATTTGATCTGAAATAGAAATGTATTATAAATTAAAAATTTACTGATGTATAAACAATAATTGAACTTAAACCGACTTTAATTCATTCCAAAATATTTTTGGTGATCTAATGGTGTAGTTGTAAACAATTAGCTAAAGGAGATATTTTTTTTGTTTGGAGAATAGGCCCGCCACGTAAATTGTAGCGTGTAAGAATAAAACATATATTGATTTCTTCCTTATAATGTCTAGATTATAGTGGAAATATTAGCTAAGCCTTGTCTAACGGGAATATTGAGAAATTCGAAAATAAAAACGTGAATCTAACAATAACCTCAAAAGGTGCAATATTGTCTAATTGGATAGGTTTAACTGGTATTTTAAGTTAACATAGTGCACTGTCAAATAAAAAAACGTCACTCCGTGTCCGTACTACTTGAAAGATTTTGATACGATTTTCACGATTTGATTGACTGATTTTGCGGGAATGGACTTATAATTCATTTCGAAATAGCGCGGCATCGCCCAGCCTTTATGTAATCGTGACAATTGCATCAAAATACTTTCAGTAAAAAGTTCCGAACAAAATCAGGGACTGGCAGACAGACACGGTGTGTCCGAACCCAAATTGTCGAAATGGTTCATAAAGCTACAGGACTGAAACGGGACTGGTCAGCCAATGTCTGCTGGATGTCGGCACAGTTGTGGACCCTTATATCGGAAAATGTAACTTGTTATTATTTTATATCTATATTAATACACACATACATATATTTAGCCAGTTGTACAACATCAATTATCAAATTACTGGAAACATTAAAACTGATAATATTAGACATTACCGTTATTTGATGTACCTACTTAATTTATAATTATGCAAAAATCAATTAAGAAGCCAATTAAATCACCACAAACATAATTAGACAAAACGTTCATATAAAAGGTGACGTATTTAACAAATGAAGTCATTACCAAACAAGTCTTTGTCATAACGGTATCTAGCAGGGCCGAAGGCACCTGAGAAGCCGATTCCTGCCGGCTTCCCTTCGGGAACAATGCACTCAGACGTAGTGTCTAGGTGTCTTCTATAGTCAAATAGTATATTACAAACACATCTGTGGGTATACTGCGTATCACATCACAGTACAGACATTTAATACATCACAGGATTTAAAATATTTTTATGTCAACAAATAAAGCAACAGGTGGCGTGAAATAAGCCGGTGCTCGGGGATCAGAATTCAGAACTAAAATTTTCTTCTGCTTCCCCTGACTCCATTTTCACCCTTGGCCACTGATATCTAGTTTTGATAATAGCATAGCTGCCAAAAGAAAAAGCCACCATTTTATTTCTATACATATTGGCTTTGTTCATTCATGCTTCGAATTCGATCACACCTTGCCATTATGGAGTCGAGATCGTTTCAAGAGAGACTGAGAACCCTTAAGATCTCATTGGAAACTGGACCTACGTGTACAACTGGGACAACATGAACAAATTCTATCGGGATCTCATCTATGACAGGGCTGAATACATGATGCCATACCCAACAATTTCGATTGAACCTATTAGCCCAGAAGAGGTCAAAGCGAAGGAAGCTCAATGTGTTGACTATGATATTCCATTCAACTGGGCTGCAAATTGAAACTAGACGCTCCTCATCCGATGACGAAAAGAAGCATCCTTGTCATTGGATGGGATCGAGAATTGGATGATGTTTGAATGCAATGTTATTGCTCGCGTTGAGCTGAAGAAGGTGTCTGGAGCTTATATCGTAATGCCATGGTCTACCCGGAGATGGCAAATATATACGAGTATCTGAAATGATTGCCAGGGATTGGTGTGGGCGACATATTTCAACTCCTCGAAAGTTGGGACCCTAACTATCGAGGAGTTGAAATGTGTCGCCCATAGTAGATGAAGGAAAATATGTGCGGGTCGCTTTTGAACCTTGTGTTAATGCGGTTTAGAATAAACTGTTCTATGTTAAAAAAAATGTTATTGAGATTGAGTTTATTTTTTTCGTAATAATTTTTTTGGAATTCGATTTTTCTGTTTACTGTCTCAGCAAATAATTACTGCGTGTCTGCGTTGCAGCAGTGGTTTGCTAGACCCTGATTTTTCTATCATATTTTTGGAAAGATGCATTAGCTTCAGCTTTCAAGACACTCATTCGTAAACATAAATATCAGGTGTTATCATGGAGATACCCGCTAATTCAAAGAATAAACAACAGCCAGACATTTCTGCGAAACTTGAAAAATCTAAGTTTAAAAAGTATACTGGTCAAAGTAAAACCCACGTGGATCCACAAACTAAAGCTATAGGCGTTCAAGTCGAACGCGAACATGCCGCAGACGATAAACGCAGTTATATTAAGAAAGTTGCTCCGTACTTAGCGATAGTTTAAAATCTCGATATTCACCACTAAAGTAGGAACTTTGGAACTTTATCTGCGGAGATTCCGCGCAATATGGTAAGCGTGTAGTGACTGCGTGTCTGCATCTTATTACAGACTTAGATTTTGTTGGAAAATAGGAAAGATGGATAAGTAGGAGTTTATGAGCAGTTTTAGAAACACCGTTGGTCTAGTGGTGGTAAGCGCAACGGCTGAGCATGAGGTCCTGGGTTCGATTCTCAGGTCGGGCAGTGTTATTGGGTTTCTCCATGAGGAATTTCCCGGTTGATAGCTCACCCCCTATTATATGAAACTTAAAAATAACGTAATAAATGTGGGTGTTCTAATGGTTACACCACTGCCTAACTCTTCGTGGGTTACTGGCGTGATGATATGTGTTTTGGTAACAATTTACACAAGAAACGGTTGATGGACCATGTGAAAGATAATAATTATGTAATTATGATCGTTATGATCGATACTTTAATTCTTGAGTGCATTACTAGATGGCGTTACTAGGCTCACCACAATAGTTTTCATAACATACATTTTGTGAGACATAAAAGTAACTGTTGCTCCGTAATTAAATTGCATAATCCTGTAAATTAAAGCCATAATTATTTGAAAATCACTGGTGCAATATTGTGAATTTGTGTGCGAGTAACGGAAGTAACGGGGTAAGTGTTTCGTCTATTTAACGAAGTGTAGGTTAGATGATTGGAGAAGTTTTGCAAGGCTGACTGTTCACATTTTGTCCTCAGCTTGCAGGAACGCCCTTTTCGTTCAGACACTAGTGTATGGAGTGAGTTCTGGATTCGAATGATGAAGCAGCATATTAATTCATTGCCGAATAGATATCGACATAATCGCCATAAGAAGCCAGTTAGTCTCGTGACCTCGGGTTCGATCCTAGTCTGAGGATTTTCTTTTTGCCAATCAAGATATTTTTGTTTTTATTTTTATTTGTTTCTTGTTATACTTTGTCTTAGGCATGTTATTTACTTTTATATTATTTTCTGTAGTTAGTCATTAAAGTGTAATAGTTAGATTGTAAGGAAACGTGAACTATTCGATTAGTAAAGTTTATACTGCCTATGCTTTTCTTTCTATTAATTCAATTTACCTATTTTATTTTTGGAACCCCGGAAATCACAGACTAATGGAGAAGTATGGAAGAAGAAGACATACTGCGCTGGCCCCCCTAAATTAAATTAATTGTCATAAGGGCAGGAGAATGGTTAATAAAAAAATGGGCACTGGAACATTCAGTTGTTTAATCGTTTTGATATTTAATTTATCGAAAGACTGAAATTCGCGTTCGTGTGAAATTATTATTTAAAAAAATGTTATTTCCATTTTTGAAAGGGTTTATATTTTTTGCACGGTACCTTAATTCTTATCCTAAAATAAAAGCTCTAGTTACTCATTATGACATCAGCTATCTGACAGTAAAATTCCCGTCAAAATCGATTCAGCCGTTTCGGAGATTAGCTGGAACAAACAGACAGACAAACCGACACACAAACAAAAATTGAAAAAAAAAAAGTGTTTTTGGTAAAAGTACCGTATTTACTTTTATATGCATTCAGTAAAAAACTGTTATTTTGATATTACAAACAGACACTTCAATTTTATTTTATTGTTTATCGAAAGATTTCACAAAAAAAAACTTTAAAGTTTGGTTTTAATAAAGCTTTGCGATAACAACTAATCATGATATAGATTCAATTGTAAATAATGACTGTAAGATCTCAATGATACTGACAATTTCAAAGGAATTTAATGAGTTTTCCTGAAATCCTATAACTCCCATACAAAAATGTCCAAAAACAAACACAAATATAATCAATGGCATGATAACTGGAAAACACTTGAACTATTGGCCCCGCAATAACTTGAAGTACACTCGAGCACATAAGTTGTTGCGCAAGGACTTGCAAAATTGTTATTAGCTTTGTTGTTACTTATACTTACAATGACGCGGACGCGGTAACTTGCGTTCTCGTTTGATTTACCCGACATGCATCACTTGATGTCGTTGATGTTGTAAGTTTTTGTGCTTTCCTTGTTTTTACGATTTTGTATGCTTTTTGTTTTAAGGGCTAAACATAAATATTTTGTTATTGCCAATCATTGATATAACTTTGTAGGAATACACAGAAAATTTACAACAAATACTTAAAACAATTGTCTGGATTTCATTTTATTTAAAGCTTTGTGTGAGTATTAAGTACCTACTTGGAAGTTTCTTTAAAATCGAATAAAATGCATATTATGTTTGTTTTATTTTCTACTAGCTTATGACCGCGGCGTCGCGTCGCTTGCGTTAATTAAGAATCTGACAGTTAAATTCTTAAGACACTAATAATGTTTCTATAATAATGTGATTCAGTCATGACAAAAAAGACGCGTGGCGCCATCTATTATAATAAGAACGTTATTGTGGTTTTTCTCGGGAACAGTACTATTTTTCGGGATGAAAGGTAACCTATGTCCATTTCTGTACACGTGACAACGTATATGCAAAATTTCAGGATGATCGGTTCAGTGGTTTAGGCGTGAAAATGTAACAAACAAACTAACTTTCGCATTTATAATATAAATATTATACTTAAATAAATAAAAATAATAGTTAGGAAGTTAGGATTTCCAAAATACAACAACGAAACGATACACATTAAAAAATAAACAATATTCTCCACCAAAAAAAAAAACTAAAAACTTTTTGCAAAAAATAAAACCGACTTCAAAGACACAAAAAAAAGTGAAAGGTTCGGTTTTATTTTTTGCAAAAAGTTTTTTTATTTTTTCATTTTTAGTTGCAATATCTTATACAAATATATTCTATGCTTTTATTTTACATTGTTAACAATACATTTCATGGCACCAATCACGGCAGATTTGCTGTCTATTATTGAAGAGTTCCATTGTATATGTCCGAAGATCAGCATCAGATCTTCACCAAATTTAAATGGGACCACTTCGTAATAAACCCCTTTCGAACAAAAAAAGAATTTTGCAGATCCGTCCATATATGACGAAGTTATGCCCGAACATACATAAAAAAAAAAAATACAAACATCCGAATTGATAACCTCCTCCTTTTTGAAGTCGGTTAAAAAAGAAACCGTACAGTCAGCAAACGCGTGATTCTCGTCACGACCGTGACACGGGTCGGGTACGGTCAGCACAATTTGTCTCTTGACCGCAATACATCCATCAATTACCCGTTGCAGATATCGCCGAAGCGGGAGCGAGAAATGTGAACATACCCTTACTGATTTTCGGTGATGTATATTTGAAACAATTTTATTTGGCGTGCGTTACATCGCTCTTGGATCGGGAGTGGAGCGAAATATGTGTGCGTGCCCTAAATATTTTTTTGGGGATTGACGGCTTTCTTAGAAAAATACTTTTGTGGGAAATAAATATTTTTTCTTTTATTAGTTGCTTGTACTGTTTTAAGGTGCTGATAAATTGATAGAACAAAAACTACACACATAAAATTATTTATTAGAAGCAGTCCAGGGTTAGGCTCTGTGCTCGGTTGATGGCAATAGGCCCATATAGGTAGGGAAACCTTAGCGTGTATTCAGGCGTGACGTTTTGTTAAAAATAATACATTTAGGTACCTTATTAGTTGGAGCTGTCATGTGCATATGCACACCTTCTACCTTGTATTGCAAAATACAAGGTGGAAGGAACACTTACCTAAACGGTTGCCACGAATTCAGTAGGTACATCATTCTGAACCCCCCCACATAGAATAGCTGTTATTAGGGTTCCGTACCTCAAAAGGAAAAACGGAACCCTTATAGGATCACTTTGTTGTCCGTCTGTTCGTCTGTCTGTCTATCAAGACCCCTTGAAATTAAAACCATATAGGTACTCAAGTCTACAATTCCTTGAAGCTGTGAAAAACTCAAACTTCGACGTTAACGTAAATAAGGATACGGCTGTTTATGCCACAAAAACGTATATTTCGACACTCTCAAAGGAATCAAAATTTATAGGGTACTTCCCGTTGACAGAGTCATGAAATTTGGCAAGTGTCTTATAGCACAAGTAAAGGGAAAATCTGAAAACCGTTAATATGTAGTTTAATAACAAAATACCTCCAAGTTTACACGGAACCCGCGGTGCGCGAGTCCAACTCGGATTTGGCCGGTTTTTTTTAATTCAGTTTCAGAATGATGTACTGACTACGTGGTGATCAGCGTCGATGTCCCTTCCACCCTGTTTAAAAGAATGCCATTCTGGACTAGTTTGATTCCTTGTAAGGTATGAGTATACATAATACATGGCATCAACGGAAAGTTGAGTAATGGTTCGTTATAATTCTCTTGATATTATGTTATCCTCTTTTCAAAGACGTTTAGTAGAGAACGTAACTGATACCTAACGAAAACCAATGGGTAGATAAATTGATAGAATACAGGGTGTAAGGGACAGCCCTCCGCAAACTTACAGGGTGCATTCAGCTCCTTATTCTGAATCTTACTCCACTGCAAATTTTCTCCGGAAAATTTTCATTTTTTACACCGTTTCTTCGGCTAATATTTCTTTATTTCAATGTAAAATTACATTCTCTGTACGCAGCACTCCGTTTATGTAAATAAAACACCGGGGAGGGCGGCCGAAGGCTTGCTGCGCTGCCGTTCGCTACGTGCGGTTTGCCACGGTAACGATAAAGTGTGTGTGAGGTAATAAACAAATCAGGTTTATTGGATTCCCATGACGTTCCTGAAATAATTTCATGTACCGGTCATCTTAGTATGATGTACTAAACACACCCTATCAGTTTGCGGAGGGCTGTCCCTTACACCCTGTATATTTGAGTATACACCTAAATTGTACCGAGCTTTTAAGGATATTCCATCCCATCAAAGCGCTATACTTTCACATTTATTATGCAAACGCCAGTCTGTATAATTCGCTGCCTGCTTCTTTGTTATCAAGGAACAGCGAAGCCGACATTATAATCTGGATCTATTCGAAGTTCGAGTGCAATGGTGCTCCACCCCATTATCGCTTCACATCAGGTTGCGGCATGCGCACTCCTATTAGTACAAAAAAACATCATCATCTTTTCCCAACTTTGTTGCTTGGGGTCGGCTTCCAGTCTAACTGGATGCAGCTGAACACCAGTATTTTACATCGAGCGACCGCCTATCGCACCTCCACAACCCAGTTGGTACACACGGCGCCACATCAAGCTATACATTTCCAAAATAACATGGCCTCGCTTTGCATAGATTTCCCGTAAAAGAGAAATCCGCATAAACTGGTTTACTACGACTTGATTGGTCGTCGTGCGTACTAGGTAATACGATATCCCTTGGTAAGGCTAGCTGAAAACAGAAGGCGGAGACACAAAGAATAGCATTACCTAAGTAATTTCTATTCCTCAACAAAAACAATTCCATCCGCCGCCCAGATCCATCCGTCTTGAAGATATTTAATGATAAAAAGACACCCTTTCACAGATTTTTCTCCAAAAGTTGTTAAGAATTATTTAATTTGCCGACTTCGCGGAAAGGGGTGCGTCTGAGAGAAAAGGTGCCAAAATAATTATAAAAAGGGTCCAATGTATTTATTTTGGGCAGTTTGTTTGATGTATAAAGTATCGTTGAAGGTTGAATTTGTGGGTTTTCTTGCAAAGAGACTCTTCTCAGAAGGTTCAGACAGATGAGAGTTGAATAGCCAAAACAAAGTAAAACTGATGACGCATGGCTTCGCTGGGCAAATTACGAACTAATAATGGCTGTAAATTGACAAATGTCTAAGTTATTAGACGGTGTTTATCACATACACATACCATCACACCTGTAACCCAGGGTTATGCGAGGTGTACCTAATAGTGCACCCACATTTCGCCAGTTATGTTTAAGTCCCATGCAATACTGGGGACTAATAATGGGGACCAGCCTGTTGGTATCAACCGGGCCTAAATCCAGATTCCATGGCTGCTACTGAGAAATTTCTGATAGCATTTAGAAAAACCCAAGAACACTTTGCCTGACCTGGGAATCGATCCGCGATCTCATGCTCAGTAGTTGCGTTTGCGACCACTACACCAACGAGGAAGTCCGGTGTTTAGCCACGACAGTTATGACTTTCGTTGCTAAGATTTTCACCGTTTTGCAGCAGTAGTGATGGAATAAATTACACAGAGTAAATTAGGTAGCCAGCCAGGGTTCTAATCTAAACTCGTTAGGGCCCTTACCAGTCGACCACCACTGCTCCTAATAATAAAACAGTTTATAGTAACGAGACGATCTGTGCCCATGTAGGCCTATGTGAAATAAAAATATTTATATTTTGATTTTGATTTTTTGATTCAATAAAAGACCTCATGGGAGGTATTGTGCCTCCCGGCCCTTGCCGGGCAGTGGGACAGTAGGTAATGGCTAATCAGAGAAAAAACAACAAACAAGACAATCTGTGAAAATGTCTGAAAAATAACAGTTTTTTTAATCCTCTCTAAACAGAATGCTTGCCAAATGTGTACAGGAAACGAGGATAAGGTCAATTCACACTTAACAGTTTTTGTTAGTGCCTGTAGTTCAGTGTTCAAATATTCCGAGCCCCTTACGAAAGCGTAACACTAGTCTTGTTTATAGCCGTTTAAAAACTTTTAACTGAACATTAAAACTGCATTTAGATCACAGCATTGCAATCCGAACTCTATTCCCACGAGACAAAGTTCAAAGTTTGTTTGTGTCAAGAATTTGGAAAGGATTAAGCCGTCTTCTGTTTGAGTACGAAAATGAAAAACCTCTTTCCCCCACTAGGAACGCATTTGGTATATTATTAAAAATGTCGTATAGTATATTTGTGGGAAATAATTAATTTCTGCAGTAAAATTTTAGTACCCATTTTCACGAAGAACTTAGATGAAATTTTCAAGAGTTTTATGTCTCTCAATCTCTGCACGCTCCATTTAACCATATAGTTCGGTACGGGCCCCTTCGGGGGCTTGACATACAAACCTCCGCTGGCTCGGTATCGGCCCCGAAAGGGGCTAGCATTTAAGTCAAACGTCATCCTCATTATTTATGTAAATATTTAATATTCTGATAATCAAATACTATGAGTGTGCGTTAATTAAGAGAGTTGGATAAAAAGCTTATATGTCAACGCCATTAAAACTTCTGTATTTAGCGCGCAAGTTTCTTAATTTCACCTTACAAAATCCAAGTGCGTAAATACGGTCATCGCCATTTTGACAGCAGTACTGGCCGAGGCTAAAAATCATAAAAATTGTGGTTTTCGGACATCCAAACTCCACTTTATTGATAATAATTAACTCTTCATTTAATTATGTGACGAATTCATCCATAGTTCAATTTAAATGAGCAGTGGTAATGATGAATTTTGGTATCTAAAGTCGAAGTTTCGCGCCAATAGTGCGTGTTTACATTTTTATTTTTCACATTATATCACACAAACGCATAAAGATTCGATAACAAATGTGACAAATATAATTTCAAATATTATAAACAACATGAAATGCCCAGATCTTAGCGTAATTTACTAATTCAGGACCAATAACACGTAATATTCATTACCGCTACTCAATTTGTATTCGAAATTGACGACCATTTTTTTTTTTAATTTTCGTGATGTGTGAAAGCGATTATTTCAATCGATTCTTGTTTTGTAAATTTCGATTAAATCGAGTTATTAAATTAAGGAATTTAAGAAATCGATAGATAGAAATTAAAATAATTTTGTTTTAAGCGTTAAATACAATAAAAAATGTTATAATATTTTTTAAAGCTTTTATAATGGTAATCTTAATAGATTTTCGTGCATTGTAGGTATTAAAACCGACCCAACAATAAACAGAACAGATTAATCTATGGCTAAATTCGCGCCGATTTTTTTTCCATGTCAAAATTTAAATTAGGAATGCACTCGCTGTTCCAATTTATATTGTATTTATAGTTACTAGATAATTTATTGTGATTTTTTTTCTATTGGTTGGTTGAATATAGAACGCCAACGATCTTGGTAGGCCATAGTGTTTGTTTGGTTCCCACCAAGATAAATTATTACCTATATTAATTTAGTCTACAAAATTGGGTTATGGTTAGATGGATTGGTTATTAGGTATTCACTATTTATAAATACTTTTTTTTTATCAGACAGTTCTCTCCCACTGCTGGGCAAACTTCTCCATGGCTTTCCAATTTTTTTAATCGTCATTATTTTTTGATGTGTAGATAAGCTTGGTTTAGTAGCAACCCCAAAAACTATAAAATTGAATTTTTAAGAAAACTTCTAGATATGTGAGTAGGACTCTTGCCCTGAGGGTTCTGTCTTATAGCTGTTCACAGCCTCACTCAAGTGACACGGCCCACGGCCTATGATGGATAACCTGAACTTTGCAGTTGTAAAAAGAGGTTTTAGAGTGGACAGTGAACCGCTGTGAAAAAATAAACTAATGTTTATTTAGGATACGGCCTATGCACTGCTGATTGCGAAATATAGGACAATAAGTTTGTCGGTCGTCGTCACCGAGGCAAGCCCAAGAAACACTGGCGTGACGATTTGGACTCACTCGTTCTTGACTGATCGGCCAGAGAAGGCAAAACACCGAGAGAGTTGAAAAGATATGGGGAGGCCTTTGCCCAGCAGTGGGAAAGAGTAATCTAAACAAAAGAAAAGTTTGTCCCAACCTAACACAATAACCCAACCGTACTATACAGAATTTTGTAGAATAAGTAATATATAATGTGTCTTTGACGGATCAAACTAATTTTTATTATGCCTACCGAGATCCTGGGCATTCTATATCCAACCGCCAGATATTCATCATCATCTGCCTAGCCTTTACCCAACTATGTTGGGGTCGGCTTCCAGTCCAACCGCCAGATATTTGAAAACCAAATTCACAATAATACCTAAAATGATGTAGTAAATTAAAATACTTTAAAATTGTGAATTGCGAGCGTATTCTTAATTTAAATTTTGAAACAAAAAATCGACACGTATTTAGCCATAGGTTCTGTCCGTGCTTCAGTTAAATTGAAAATTGATCCATTTTCTGATTTTTCTTTGTTTGAACTGTGAGACTTATTTCTTGCCAAATTTCACGCTGCTAGTTCAACGGAAAGAAAAATAATCATATTATCAAAATGATTACATAGAAGCAAGTTTTTATTTTATTTTATTATTTATAAATCTCCTTCTCTTGAAGTCAACCAAAAGCATCGAATAATTACTAAATGAAATTATTAAAAAAAGATAAAATTAAATGATTAATTATTATTCGAAATTATACCAAGAATTCAGTCTCAACTCTTTTTTTTTTCTAAACTCGATTTCATTGCGAGTATCGATTAGGCTGAATGCCACTTTTTAATCGTAATGATAGAACTTGGGTTTACGGTCAGCACTAAGAAGTGTCATTTTGCAACACTTGCAACATAGTTTTTTAGTAATATTTGTCAAGATTTTGATCGTGTTTTTTATGAAATTATGTATGAATAATAGCAAAAATAAGAACGCAGATAGAATGTTACTGTATTTATTTTTCCTTTTCGAGTTTTTTAGCAAACGAGAAACTTGTCTATGTACATTATTTCCAGCGCATCTAAGTTACCTATTTTTTGGAAGGGTGCCGTAATATGTATTTTACACATATTTGGCAATGGACTGACGCCGTTTTACCAACCTCAACACGGTATTGAAGATATTTAACACAAAGTTATCGTGTGAAACAGCTGCCGTGACATATTTATCATTATAAAATCGAATGCTGAATGTTCACGAAAATTCTTGAATTTCATGACAATTCGCATCACCCCTCCCGATTCAGCTGATGTGTCATGTGTCAAAATCTTGTCGAGCAGAGTGGTTAAGATAGTTATTTAATTGCACTTTACTCATGCACAGCGTTCATAGCGTAAATAAGATTGGGTTCAGAGTTTTTCAATCATCTCAATGAATTAAAGACGGAGACGTTGAAATAGAACTTATCCATGATAAAAAAACAGAAGTTTTTTTTAGGATACCTATTATTACCTTCTTGCAATTTCTTGCAAGCTGATATTTAATGAAGTAATTGATAATATGCCTTACTGCCCAGGATGGACCAGATATCCTTAAACCTCCTTAATTGAAAATCACACACAGATGTGTATTGGTTTCACACAAACCAAGTAATGCTATCTTAAAAACATAAAGTATGGAAAACATGCATGCCCAAGGTACAGCAACGAACACATACGCCATTTAAACAGCACAGATAGTCACATCATAATCATACGTCATTGCCCTCATCAACACAAGCATTACACAGATAATCCGTCTCAAAAAAACACAATAATACCACCACGAACCACGAAAACTGCTGAGCAAAAACCGACCGAATCCTTCCCGAAAAAACCGACAATATTGTGTTACACCCGGCAATGAATGACGGGCACAATCGAGACGCGCTCAGTAATTTTCCTGCTGTTTTTATCTGAAGAACAATAGAACTCATTTTTGGTCACAATGAATTTCATTTTGGTGCCGAAAATACATTGTCATTAAAATCCTCCCGTTTCGTTGCCGGAAAAAGGGTTATCTAGGTGTCCTGGGTCTGTAGCAATTACCATCGTATTTGTGGGTAGTTTGAGTTTATCGCGATGTGAGAGGCCGGGTCAGTTTCTATTAGTTGTAATACTTGTAATTGTTTTAAACGTGAGGGCGTATATCTAGAATAATCTAGATACAATCAAATCAATGAAGTGAGTGTATTTTTAGATTAGATCACAGTTTTTTTTTGCAGTGTTTTGTTTGGTCTTTTACTGATACTGAAGATAAACAATTTCAGTATTGTACGTTAGAAAGACTACAATATTTCTGAGTCAGACCTGGCTACTGTATTTACTAACCTTCTAACCTTGAGTTTGGACTCCTAAGACTCGGTCAGGGCCCATCTGTACCCCGTAGGTTAGTATGGCCAAGATGCACAGATAATATCGATAAGTTTGTGCTTCAGGAATCCTTGATCAGCGACTTCAGAGACCAGTGAGTTGTTCTAGACATTCTCTATGCGGTGGTCGATTTCTTTAAACAGTAAAAAGAAAACAAAATCAAAACAGATCAAAGATAATATCAGCATAGGCGTTTTCCAACTATGTATCTATAAGTATAAAAGTTTTTATTTTTTCCTCATACAATTGTTCTACAGCACAAATGAACGCAGCCCCGTTATAAGGATACTTGTGATGGGGTTACCTCGCAACTTCCAATGGGTTGACTATGTTGAGACATAATTAAAAAGTAAAGAAACGAACTACAAAACTATGTTATTTTATTTTATTAATTAGGGACATAAAACAGTTACATGCTACAGAAAATATAAAATATCCTTAAATGCTAAAGATTACAAACATGTAAACCACACCAATATCGACGTCATGTTATGGTCGGCTTCCAGAATTCCAGTATAACGGATGCAGTATTTTACGCGGAGAGACTGCCTCTTTGCAGTTTTTTGAAACACAGTATTATTTTTAGTATCAGCTACATGTGATCTATGAAGACAACTTTAAAAACCGGCCAAGTGCGAGTCGGACTCGCGCGAAAAGGGTTCCGTACCATTATCTATAAAAACGGCAAAAAAATCATATCTGTTGTATGGGAGCCCCCCTTAATATTTTTTTTTTAATTTTTAGTATTTGTTGTTATAGCGGCAATAGTAATACATCATTTGTGAAAATTTCAGCTTTCTAGCTATCATGGTTTATGAGATACAGCCTGGAGACAGACAGACAGACAGACAGCGAATTCTTAGTAATAGGGTCCCGTTTTACCTTTTGGGTACGGATCCCTAAAAAAAATCTCACATGGGCATGAATTAAATTGTACCTGCCTGCCAACAACAATGATGTATAGGCGAATTTTGTGCCATCTATATAATTCGGTAAGGTCATCCCAGACTTCCGGCTGAAAGGACTACCCACATCAAAATATCTAGACCGGAAACGAACTTATCTCGACCGGGGGTCGAACCCGGAAGTGTTTGATTATATATGGGTCGTCTAGACGGCAAACTGACCTTGTTATGACGTGAAAGAAAATATTTTTGAGCAGAAAAGCTTTTTAAAATGCTGTCAACTAAAAAGTTTATATCAAAAGAATAAATAGGTTCTAGGAACAAAGAGTAATAAAACTTATATATCTACTTTCAAGTGAATTATTTATCAGTAAATCTGTAGTTATCAGAAAATTCCTTCGAATAGAAAAGGGTATAACTTACACCCACCAGTAAAGATCATCATTTATAAACCCATCGCATTTCAACCGTAACCACCATTTAATCCTTTCGTCTCCTCCATTCCTTCCCCAAAACCCATAAACATCCCATAGAATAAAACAGCACACCATATAGAAACCCATTTAAATAAACCATTCTAAATTCAACATTAACTGCAAGACTATTAGTTGAGGCATTTCTCACCGCGTTCCTATTCCAGCCACGTAGCAATTAGGAGCCGTTAGTATAATCCGGTCGAAACCGGCCCGGTCCAGTTACAACCAGTTTTAGCCGGTTTTCATCGAACATTCGTCGGATTTGTTGCGTGTAGATTGTTTTTGTTGGCGCCCAACGTGGGACGAATCTTAAGAGGCACTAATGTAGACTAAGTCGATATTGTGGGTGTTTGTGTAAAACATGTAACTGTTTGGATGTTGTTTATAAGGGATGCTGTTATGGATGTTTGGATGTGGCGGATAATCTGGGTAGATAAATAATGTATCGGGTCGCTTGTGCTTATTTAAGTTGTGATACAAAACGGGTGTTTCAGATGTTAATTTTGTACGAAAATACGGATTTGAATAAAATAAACTCACATAACATCACGCCTGTAATCCCCGAAGGGTTATGCAGAGCTGTACCAAATAGTACACACTCACATTTCGCCAGTTATGTTTAAGTCCCATCTAATAGGGGGCGAGTCTATTGCCATCAACCGGGCACAAAACCACTCCGTGGCTGCAAATGACAAAATTCCTGATCGAAAAACTCAATAACACTTTGCCCGACCCGGGAATCAAACCCAGTACCTCACGTTCAGCAGTCGCGCTTGCAACCACTCGACCAACGAGGCAGTAAAATAAACTCACTATAATATTATCCATACCTGTTTGGTACGTTTCTATTACCTTCATTATAATTATCACAATCATTTCAAAGCCAAACAGAATGTCCTGAAAACTTTTTAAATCCAATAAAACTTCTAAAAACCTCACCCACACTCATTCACAATCAATTTCAGCCTCTCAAATAACTTACTCCGCCTTTCGTAATACTTTCTACCGATCAAAATAAAAGAAAAGACTAGAATAACATCGAAGATTATCGCAAACTTTTCCGTCGCCCACAATTTTTCTTTCACCATAAAATCCTGAACCGTCAGGCGTCCGTTAAATCTTTACGGTTTCCACTTCCCGCCTTGCAGCCGGGTCTTATCCGGGTTACTCGGCTCTGACAACCGGGTGCACACGATATTCACGATTGTATAACAGGATACCGGGTACTGGTTGCATATATTTAGCTGATTTGTGTGTGCTCGGATGATTTTATGCATCTTTCGATACGCTTTATAAGGTCTAGATTATATTCTTACGCTTGTATGGATAATTCACTTATGTTAACGCCGCAACATAAAATCTAGTCTAAGAGAGCAGAAATACCATGCAGACACTTAGTTAACATTCATTTCCAAAAAATGACACACATTATTTACAAACTAAAAAAAAACTAAAATAATAATAAAAATATGAACAAGTACAAAATGGGAAAACAATTACAGGCCGTCAAAAAATTCGTCCAAATCGCTGTCAATAGGAAAAGTGCCCAGAAGGCTGGCAGCATTGCCTTTGCTATGTTGAATGGCACGGTTGGATGGCTTCTTTGGTCAAAAAAAAAGACAGCTCTCTGATCACGTTAAGAGTCGACCAACCGATTGAAATAAATTTGCATTATAATACATATTCGCAAAGTAACGCCTGATTCGATGACTTATCTTGAATGGAAGCAATTCAAACGAATTTATCATGTCTCGTTTCGAACACTTAATTTCACGCCTGTTTTTCTCCGCAGGGTTGTGCAGAAGTGTAACATAGAACGCACATATTTCGCCAGTTGTGTTTAAGTCCCAGGACCTCATGCTCGCGGACCTGTGGACGGTGAGTAATGGGCTAGCTCGCCGCCCGTCCATCTTATGACGACAGGCCCGTGTCGACGGCGCGTTCGTGATCCACGCGCGCCTCAAAGAGATGTCAGCAAACAGAAAGGGGCCCACAAGGAGCGATGCCTGCCGGGGTTGTGGGACTGTTCGAAAGAGATACCGCGGTCCTGGAACACAAAGGCCAAAGAAGGAACATGGATGTGTTTTAGTCAAATACAAGTCTGACACTTCCTTCCGCTCCACCCAGAGCGAGGCCCTTATGTTATGTGGTGGTGGTGTTGGTGTGCTAGGTTTTTGGTTCCAATGGTTCCTATGTTATTCCAAATAAAAACAATGTATTATTAAGTGAACTATTCATGAAGAGAAGGCAAAGAGTCGTGGATAATTAGAAAATAATTTTTCTCGCTTTTCAATAAAGGTTTCCGTAGGCCTTCCAACGCAACGGCCCGCGAACCGGACGACGACTTTGTTTTTATTGAGTTAAAAATCTGTCAATACACCTCTGCCTAAACCCTTCGGGGATTACAGGCGTGGTGTTATGTGAATTATCCTATTATCAGTTTTTTCTCTAAAACGCTTTTAAACGCTTTTTTATTAACGGGGTCGCCTGTAGAAGTGATAGGTACATCATGTTTTACACGATTAACCACTCTGCTCGACAATATTTTGACACATGACACATCAGTTGACTCGGCGGGGTGTTGCAAATTACGTCACAAAAATCTGAATTTATATGATTTTTTGACAGTCGAATTTAATGTGAGAATCATAATATTCTTACTGTTTTATACTGTTTATGTCTAGAAAATATCTCAGACAATGTGTAAGCGCCTGTTAAATTATATGCTATCACTGCTAAATATCTGAATAATCATTTATGCTACACCCTTGTACATTTCTAACGCCTGGCGTTTGCCTACTAAATTGAGTTATAAAGCTCGTTTTCATACTGAGTTATAGAAAATTGAACAAATAGGAATATTAACTTTTAGAAAATAATGGTATTTTTGCCATTTTCTGTATAAAAGTATCATAAAAAACTCAAAATATAACACCTAAAATTTCATAAAACTTAAGATGACATTTATCGGTCATAGTGAGAGGTAAGGTATCTCAATGATATCGATAACATTGCTATTCTGTCTAAAGTTCATAAAAAAGTAACGTTATTTTTGTAGAAAAAAATATGGTTAGTAAATTTTGTTCATTCATCGTAAAATAAAACGTTATACTTACGATCCGACGGGTAACTACATACAATATTGGCATTTATATTTAATTAGTGCATTCATACGAAAGGTACATAAACTTCATTTTTTATAAAATCATACAAATAACGTAAGGCTCACGTTATTATAATATAAGTGTATATTAATCGTTTTTATTCTTTTATTTAAAATTAACTTAAAAACCGCCATTATTATTATTTTAAGGCGGAAGCGCCAGGGTAACCCACGAAATTAAAATTTTCTTGAGTTTTTTGCAATTTGCAGGTCAGTGTCAGGCTGTATGTTGAACAAAATATTCGTGATTCCCGACCGTAACAAAATAATATTATGTAGGTAGTTAAAGAATTAATTTAAATGAACTTAAAAGAGTCGTATTGATGGTTTTACGGCCTAGCCACGGGAACGGGCGACGCGAACGGCGGTGGTGCGTCATAGAGAATTTGTCTTTGCGGGGCGGCAAAGTTTGCAGGCCACGGGCCGTAAATGTGTCGAACTCTCTGTAAAGCCATGTTTGTTACGGTCGCGAATCATATTTTATCAGCATACAACCTGACACTGACCTGCAAATTGCAAAAAAAACTTGGGATTTTTTTTTTGGGATGGGAAATCATCAAATGACTCCTCCCGCTCTGGGCGGAGCGGAAGGGAGTGTCAGACTTTTATTGACTAAAACCCATTCATCTTCCTTCTTTTGCCCTTTGGCCCCAGGGCCGCGGTCTCTTTCGAACAGTCCCGCAGCCCTGGCAGGCATCGGCCCTTGCGGGCCCCTCCTGTTTTCCGAAATCTCTTAGAGGCGCGCGTGGAACACGAACGCACCGGCGACGCGGCCTGTCGTCATAAGACGGACGGACGGCGAGCTAGCCCATTACCTACTCACCGTCCACAGGCCCGCGCCTACGGTGGCAGAGAGCCACCACGTGGCCCCGACGCCCGGGGCGGCTGGGACGTGAGGTTATCTCCCTTTCACGTTCGGCCACCTCCTTCACTAGCATAACTGTTTCGCAGAAGGTGACGGCTTCCCATTCCCTCTCGCCCCGGACCATGGCTTGAATCAGGGCCGGACGCGAGAGGTCGCATCGCGGGCTACCCTAACGCTTTTATTTATCTGATGATGGAAAATAGAGTAATGTTGGTTGGAAAAAAGTAATAAATAAAACAACGCTTTCAATGTGTAATTTCTTTTATGTTTTTAATAATAATTTATACACACTTACCTGACTTTATTAAGTAGGTACTTGGGTAGCTTACACAGATTATTCAAGACTACCTACTTAAGTTTTTAAATGAGCGCCCCCACACAGAATGATCATTTTTTGCATAAAACACGGTACTTACACAATGTTGCAACATTTTTATCCCTTGAACTACTTCTATTCTATGCGTAAACTAACTTTGATAGGATATTACTTACCTATAGGTTTCTAAAAACCAAAGAGCCGGATTCATGCCTTTACTATGTTTTACTGGGACAAGTAGATAAGTATATATTAACATAAAATTTCTTGGCTTCGGAGATCTATTAGCAACATAAATAATAAAATAAGAGCAGGTCAGAATGGAAGGAAAATAAAGTAAGATAATGTTTGTAAAAAAGTATATTTTTTAAACAAAATTATTTTTTTCATGCAGTTATGCTATATCTACACATGCAATAAAGATCACAATAAAGCTAGGAATTTACATTTGGAAGGACATGGGTATTTTGGGCACAAAATGAGTTGGATCAATCAAGACAAGCAACTAATAAACTGTCAACAGGCAAATAGGTCAGCATATACATAAATTAATTTGTTTTGGCCCAGTAATATAAACATTTAGCCTTAAAACTATATATTTTCATTCACATGCATAATAAAGCGAGGACATTTTGGAAGGACATGGGTATTTTGGGCACAAAATGAGTTGGATCAAGACAAGCAACTAATAAACGGCCAACAGGCAAATAGGTCAGCATACACTTAAATTAATTTGTTTTGGCCCAGTAATATAAACATTTAGCCTTAAAACTATATATTTTCATTCACATGCATAATAAAGCGGGGACATTTTGGAAGGACATGGGTCTTTTGGGCACAAAATGAGTTGGATCAAGACAAGCAACTAATAAACGGTCAACAGGCAAATAGGTCAGCATACACTTAAATTAATTTCTTTTGGCCCAGTAATATAAACATTTAGCCTTAAAACTAGTAATTTTCATTCACACGCATAATAAAGCTGGGAAATTTTGGAAGGACATGGGTATTTTGGGCACAAAATGAGTTGGATCAAGACAAGCAACTAATAAAGTGTCAACAGGCAAAAATAGGTCAGCATAGACTTAAATAAAAGTGTAGTGTATTTATTTATTATGCATTTCTACGATTGATCATAAGCTGCACAATTAAATAGATCTAATTTAACCTGGCCGAAAGTTCATGCAATCTAGATAACTGAGTGTAAACATACCATCACCATACAGTCAGCATGAAGTTAAGGTGATCAACTAGTCACTAAGGCAGCTATTGTATGCAATATACTTGTTTACGTAATAGTTGTCGCACGCACTACTGCGGCTGAGCAGAGAGCTGACGGAGACATCCTGGTTTTGATTACCAAGTCTGGCAAAGTTGTACTGGGTTATTCCATCAGGAATTTCTAAGTAATTCTGGATTTGTAATAGAAATAGGGTCAGGTGGGATTTCAAAATAACTGGCGACATGGGTATGTACTATTAGGTACACCTCTGTCTAAATCCTTCATAGATTTACAATGTGTGATGTTTTGTTTATGTTAAATGCAATAAAACTAACTTTAACGCAAAATTAGCTATGTTTGACTTAACATAGCATAACAAGTGTTACGATGAGGACTAGTAAATGAAAAATAAGCTCTAAGAACACTTGTTAGGTTGTTAACCGGTGAAGACCCATGTATAAACCTGGAAAGAGAACAACAAAAACAGCTGAAAAAAAAGATTAACAGACCGAGGAAGACCGGTCATATCCTTCTGGCTCATCCTTCATCATTCTTTTTTTCCGTCCTCAAGTATCCATCTCCATACAATGTCAAAAACAATACATAAAAATACTCTCCAATGGAACAGCAACTTATTTTACTACATTTATGTCTATATAAATAAAATAAATATTTAAATACATAAACTATATAATACAGAAAATAATAAAAAGATAGAAAATGTAAAGGATAGGATGATAATAAATACACATAATTTTATGGAATAGTATGAAACTCCTTGAAGCAAAACTCCAAGCAGAGAGGTAGCCGGCACTCCGCACATTCATAGGCCGTCTTAACATTATGGTCACCCCGTCGATCAGCACACCACACACATTTTCGACGGGACGTCCTAGCGGTGTCACCTTCTTTGCGTGCCATGCGTTGAATAAAATGCCGCTCCGTTAAGCGACCAAGGGGAAAATATGAACGTCTACTGAAGGCGGTTGCTACTGAAGGAGGCACTGGAACATGAGGCAAATGGTGACTTGCCAAATCTTCCACTAACTTCAGACGAAACACCAAAGCCTGGTAAGTCTGTCCCATTGACTTCTGCAGTAGTACCCGACTGTTCTGAACAGTAATATTCAAAAACCTTTTAAATAACTTCCTGTTCCATTTTATGCACTGCTTTCGCTCTATCAAGTAGGGCTCAAGCATTTGGTCCAAACGATCAACTCCACCCATCCCAAGGTTGTAATCAGCTATAAGTGTGGGCTTATAGACTGATATTCTACCAGGCTTAGGAGCCGTTTTAGTTTGAGCCATGTCATGGTACGTGGATATAAGGTTCAACCGCTTACGGTCTTGGTAAGCCATCACCATGACATCGCCAGATTGACGACCCATGTATTCGCCCTCCACTAGCTTGACTTTCTGAATAGAGGCTGGAACGTTCTTGCGACATACACGGAGTGTGCCAACGCAATCCGTTTTTCGCCTTTTCAAAAATCTTGCTAGTGAAGGGGAATTGAACCAATTATCCATGTACAAGACATGTCCAAGGTCTAAAAGCGGCCTCATCAGTTTGAGAACTGTGCTGGTACTTGAAGGCAAGGCAGAATTGGTTGTTCTTTTACCAAGATAAATAAAAAAATTCCAAAGGTAACCTGTGCCAGATTCACACAAATTAAAACTCTTAATACCATAACGTGCGGATTTTGTTTTGATGTACTGTTTTATTGACAGAGGTCCTTTCCAAAGAATAAGGGATTCATCGATACAGATGTTCTGGCTCGGAGTATAAAGTTCCTGAAATTTTGAATTTAAGTGTTCCAAAATAGGCCCCATAGGGTATAATACATTCTCAGGATCAGAAGGATCCTGAGAACCCCTGGCAAAATGTAGGGCTCGATTCAAAAGCCAATACCTTTCTTCTTTGAAAAGGTGCCTGAATGCATCCGTTTTCAATAATGGTAACTTGCTAAAGCAAGATTTCACTGATGGCATTTTGATGATACCAATCATCATCCAAAATGCGAACAGCACCAATATCTCATGCACATTCGTATCATACCATAACCTAGCAAATCTTTCACTCGTTCTCTTAATTTCATCTGCGTACCTATTGGTTTCTTCGACAATGTGACCTAAAATGTTGTCACCCCAAAAGGATCGAAAAGCATCATAGGGATCAACAAAGTGTCGAGAAGGGCCAACAGTATCGCGAAGAAAGCGCTCTTTCTCACCATGCCAGCCATCCATCGTCTCCCACTTGAACTCTTCCTGATCTATCTCATAAAAAAGCGCTTCCTCCTCATTCACACTTTCACTTCTTGCTGTCCTCAAATTTACAGATCTCGCATTCCTGTCATGCCTGGCCTGAACACGGCCAATTTCTTCAGCCAAATTTGGGGGGAAGTCTTCGTTGGAAGGATACCTCTCAACTAATTCATCCCCCCGATTCCATACACCACTGTAGCTTCCTCGGCCTCTTACTGAAAGCCCACCGCGGCTGCTGGAGGATGGAACTTCTGTCCTCGCGACAGACAGCGGGGCAAATGGGGCTGGATTGGCTGCCTCGACTTCACCGTCAATATCCATACTAAAAAAAAAATACAATTTCACAAAAACCTCACACATAGAAAGAAAGAAAACACATTTATGTTCATGAAACACATTTATATAAATGTATAGCCTGAATAAGTAATAAAACCTGAACCGGGGTTATAAATATTACTTCCCTATTTGAATTGGATTTTGTTAACAATTTCAAGGGTTCGATTTTGTACAGAACCCAAATCCTTGTTCTATACTAAAAGAAGTCTAGGTTACTCCTTGTAATATGAGCTATCTGCTAGTAAAAGCCCCGTCAAAATCGGTCCAGCCGTTTCGGAGATTAGCCAGAACAGACAGACAGACAGACAGACAAAAATTAAAAAAAGGGTTTTTTTATATATAAGTACTGTACCTATATACTTTTATATCATATAAATTCATTAAAAAGCTGTTATTTAGAAATTACAAACAGTCACTTTAATATTATTTATTTGTATAGATGTTATAGGAAACTCACCTATTTCCAAGTATCCTGCGACATATACAAACTAAAGGAAAAAAAAAAACGACTCACTGCTCTTCTCCCTGGCCAAATTCCAGGAGAGGTGGGTGGTGTGGGGTAGACATTTCCTTCCTTCTTCCTTCCCCCAAAGTTGAGCATGTTGGATCATCCTACAGAATTTAAAAAATAATTATTACGAAATTAATTACAGAACTTCATTGTACAATGTACGTAGAAGAAATTATCTTTCAAACTTAAACTTCTATGGATATTATGAAAGCACTAAGTTCACCTAATAGAGCTGAACTTAGTGCTTTCATAATACTGGTATTTATACATACTTTGAGGAAAAATCTGTGGAATATTATAAATGCAGCATCAAATGTCCATCCTTGATAAACAGTGACAATGTATTATGCTGTTATAAAATCAACAATAAACTAATCATTACTCTTACATTATTATGTAACTCGCTACAAAATATTAATATTTACTCATAATGTGTATTTATACCTAATGGGTATTTTAGGCTGAGTTAGGTAAGGCACATATACACATTATTCTCTTCCTTTTCTCACACACTATTGTCTACATTTCTTTTTCATTTCTTCTTTTGCAGGTCTGCTAGCAGAAATTTCTTGAGAAACAAGCAGTACCTATGTACTCATATAATGTTATTTTCCTGTGTTGTCTACTGTGTGTACATAACTAGTTAAATAAATAAATATTTGCCTTGAATTTACTTGACCTAAACTCAAGCTGATTATGAGCAAACTCATGGTGAAAATAATAATTCCCAGAGCCTAAAATGGATTTAATGAAAACAAATATGGAATTTTATCTACTGACCATGTTCGATACTTCCTCCACATCAACGCTTATAACAAAATTGAAAGCATCTTCATGTCTCTTTTGTTGTTCTGGATTGTATATGAGGATTGGGTCTTCCTGTTCATCCCCAGACTCCTCAAAGGGGTACGGAGGGAAGCCCAGATCCTCAATTTCGTAATCCTCTTCGTCGGAGGAACTGTATATGCTGAATCCCCCAAACACCTCATCTTCATAAAATTTGGGGATTGGGGAATTAGAATCGCTGGATGACTACAATAGAAAATACATGGGTATTATGTACAAAAATAAATACAGTTTCTTTATTTGTTGAATGATTTTGGTGTACAATAAAGTATATTCTATTCTAATGATACACTGAGTGGAAAGACTATTTACCATTATTGACATAATGTATTGTTATTTTTATTTATTTAAATATGAAGAGTAAAATCTAGGACTGCTCATCATGGCATAATAATGGAAATAATACCATAGTTGGTTAGACAATATTGTATTGATCCGATTTGTAAAGAACACAACATAATGTTGCACTGTTGGTAGAATAAATAATACAATTTGCTTAATGTATATTATTTAGAGTAGATTTTAGAATACTCATAGCCTAGCCAAGCCTTGATGTTTTTGGAGTTGGCGTTGGCGCGAAAATTACAGAGAAGTAACCATTGTTATAATGGTAACTATAAAAAAGGCAATACGGATTGGATTGCCTTTTTACAGACCAAAAAGTTTTTAATTGATTACAAAATATCACATTCTCATCTGTAAATAGCGTTAAAAATCTATCGACAACATATTATCGAACATGCCCCGCAAATTTGAATATTTTTCGAATATGGCGGCGAATTCTCTACTCATAATCGACTATGAAAACAATAAATTGCATATATATAGAGATCTTTGAGCATAATTAACGATGAAAATTAGAAACACTATTTAACTACATGAGTTATTTCGCAGATTAACACCATTTAGTATCAATAAAATACGTTTTTACCTGTAATAACAACTGGAGTTGGCAATTTGAGGAACAATATTTTCCGGAACTTTTTATCTTTTGAGTTGGAAAACTTTGTCATTACCGTATTTCTTCATTATACTATGACTGTTTTCAATGAAACAATTATTAGATAACACATAATACTCACCATTTTGAAGAATTATCAATCCAAACACACAAGTTTTAAATAAAATCTCCGCAACTACTTGTCGCTGTCGTCTGTCAAAATGGCGAGTATGGCGACTGAGTTAGTTTTGCAACAACAAACTTTAGGTGACGGAAATTCAAAAGTGGCGCGCGTTATTTGACAGAATAAATTCTTGGAGCACAAGGGCTTTTTATCTGTTTGTTTTAATTTACTAACACAATTTTGATTTCGGTATAAAATAACATAATTATTTTATTATTAATTAAGGATGTCGTATGACTTAAACGCCAGCCCCTTTGGGGGCCGATACCGAGCCAGCGGAGGTTTGTATGTCAAGCCCCCGAAGGGGCCCGTACCGAACTATATGGTTAAACTAATGGTAAAGGAGCCCAGAGGGTGTTTCAGCAAGCATATTAAGCACGAAAACTTGATAGTTGATAGAACGCCAATACCATAGTTGATAATTTTCAGATAGGAGCGTTGTAGACAGACGCCTACTTCCAGATTTAAAAAAAGGCAAAAATTAACAACGATCTTGTCATCGTACGGGGCCTGAGCCAAAACGACTTCAAGCAAATCTGACAAAGATTTTGAGGGCTCACATAATCTGAGGAATCAAAAGTTGTATTTGGATATTTTTTCGTGTTTAATATGCTTTCTACTAAACCCTCTTGGCTGCCCTTCCATAAAGCAGAAATAGCTCCATTTCATGTAACAGTTGCATAAAGAGTGTGGTGTGGTTTCTGTCTACCCCCATAGGAAAAAGGGGTGAGTTTATGTATTAATGTATTAGTATAAAGATGTATAATGCATGTCAAAAATCTAAGTTAAGCCGCCATCTTGTTCTGTCGGAATTTTACAATTACTGCTATTTAAATGGCTAAAGATCCCTAAGACAATGTAGCAATGGGTACCCAGAATTTAAAACAAAAACCTCCTTGGTCAGAACTCATAAAAACTGGAATCGTATTTTTTTTTCATGTACTTAATTAAGTCAAAAAATATGACACAAACAGACAGAGAAAATTATGAAAACATACAAAATAAAACAATAATAAAATTGGGAAAAAATGAAGTACAAAAATGTAGAAAAGTAATGTAAGAAAAATTGCTGATATTATAGCTATCAAATTGATTTCAAGACTTCCACTTGGTTAGTTGAAAGTTTGGTGGTCTTGCTGTAGAATGAAATAGAATCGCTATATATTATGTTACACTAGCTGTGCCCCGCCGTTTCTCCTTTTGCTCTGCTCCTGAGGGCCGTAGCACAATGTTAAGCCTCTTGCTCTGCTCCTGAGGGTCGTAGCGCAATATTAAGCCTGTGTGTTACCTGTAATTCAAGGAACACACTTAAAAGAACCTTTTGTATAATTGTGACCTATATTATATTTGAGTATCCTTTGTTGGAGTTCCAAATAAATAAATAACCTTCCTCACGAATTGAGCTTTCCAAAGATTTTTTCAAATCCGACTATTAACTCCAGAGGTCACCACGTTCAAACCAACACATTATTATAGGGTGACTGGTAATAAGTAACCGATGCTTATACACGTGATTGAACTCATGGTAACAAACAGCTTTCCCAAAGAAACAATTTTTTACAATAACAGCTTATGAAATTCGCGCGCGCGTTTTTGACCAATACCCACTGTTGCAAGGTACGATAGTAATGAGACAGAAAGGCGCGCGACGGCGGCGGTGTCACGCGGCTAACAGCTCATAGGTCACAGGCGCGCGGGCGCGGATTTCATACGGCTGTTTTATTATCGTGATAACAATGAATGAGTATAAAAAAAATGTTTCTTTGGGAAAGTTGTTTGATACCATGAGTACAATCACATGTTTAAGTATTGTTCACTAATTACCAGTCACCCTATATAAGTACATACGTAGATATAACTAGTCTCAAATCTTGTGTGTCCCTAAGCTTTGAGTTAGCGTCATAACCAACTTGCTGGTAATCCGTATGGTTTGGACCACTAGAAACGCAACAATAAAAAAAAATATCGTAGTGGCCAAGTCGAGTCAATTTCTATGACAGACATTTATATGTAAACGGCTACAACTTCGTCACCTACAAGCGTTTACGATCTCCTTGAGAATTGTACTTCTAAGAAAAATAACAGAGTAATGCCATATTATCAGCTGCAATGGATGTAAAAGCTATCTTTTAAAATTTACAACTTACGCCAGCAAATTCCTTACGAGCAGCCAGTTTTCTGACGGTCTGCTTAATCTAGACATACCTACATTGTGAAGCAATATCTTTGTAGACAAGTTTAGTACCTCCTCAATGAATTATTTTGTGCTAACATATTTGTAATGTTGTAGCTGAAGACACGTCTGCATTGAAGGATGTGCTGACTCAATGCTGCGATGTTCTCACCTGACGGATCGACGGATAGCATACTGGTACTTTGGTTATTCCAATCTCCTTAATAAAAATGTTAAATTCATTATTTCACAAAACGCACGGCCTAGCTGCTGGATCTAGAAGCATGAAATTTTGCAAAAGAGTTACTTTTTTAACGAAGGTGAGACTTAGGAAAGATTTTTGAAAATGAATCCCTTGTGATATTATTTTGAAGATTTAGACCATTAAACTTGGAAATTAAAGGTGGTTAGATTTAGGAATCGGTAGTGTATTACTATAATAAGGTGTGATTTGTGTGCCCCACAGAAACGTCAAAATTCTGTGGAATGGTGGTACTTCGCCCCAATCGTCTTAGCCATTTTTATGTTTCTGTTGATGGGCACCCTTTTTGAGCGCAGAATAGAAGCTTTGTACCGTAACATTGGTAAGTATACCGTACTGGTAAATAGAGAATATAAACATACAGCTCCGCATATAGAAAAAGTTCAAATATGAACCTAAATACAATGCTGTAAAAGATAATAACGCCAAATCTTTATGAGGTCATTAAATTCCTAGCGCTGCGTTCTTATCAATAATTTCAAAATTGTTTATTCGTTCAAGTTGCAAACTAGGAATGCGCGCAGATTGTGACAAAAAAAAACAGTCAAAATTAACGAGGTCATTATACCAATATCTCCTGTGACAGTAGTTGTTTTAGGGGTTACTAGATTCCGGGATTTGGAGCTGAATGGTCTACGCCCAGTAATGCGAGAATACAATCTAAAAATAATAATACTTATCATGCACAACCCTTGACAGATTACACTCACAAGTTTTAATAAACCCTAATGATATTTATTACAGTGGAACGCCGTCAAGCACAACAAACGCAACAATCTGAAGCTCAACAAGAAGTCACAGTCCCAGCAACCAGTACGCCATTGCAGAGAGTCGAAACCCCTTCGATAAAGAGCGTGAGCATAAAACTCGCGGCCGAAAAAAGCTCAACTGCTCAAATCCATACTGAAAAAGATACAATCAAGGGATAATGTATACTTTATCGAAAAAGATAATTCCGAGAATACTAGACTTCATGGGCGAAAGTCCACAGCCCCATTTATTAAAGTATCAGAGCATGCTGACAACTATTGTGTGTGTAAATAATGTCTGGGTACATTACCAAGATATCCAAAATACTTTTTTCAAAGAGTGTGATGTTATCGCCAATAAATTTAATGAAATCTCAGGTTAATTGCTAGAAATTTAGATTCAAAACGTTTATGCAATACGACTGGTGGAACTAAATGAATGACACCACATGAATTTCACATTATTTTGACATCATTAAAAAAATGTTATCACAATCATTATAAATTAAATTAAAGTACGAATTTAATAACGAAAGCGCTACACCACTGAATTGCAAATAACTAAATACATTACTGATACTCGAGTTAAGATTGACAATGTCAAATTTCACAAAAAGTTCACATGATCTTCTAGTTTTGTGAGTATTCAAAATACAAGTCACACAAAGTAGGGTTTACGAGTTAATTTTTCAACTGATTACAGAATGGGTAGTATGTGTGATTTTGTAGCCGGCTCCTTGTACACGCAACAGACCACCATGCACTGTGAGAATGCTCCCGGCTCGCGGAACTGTCCGACTGCCGCAGAATACCAGTTATTACGCAATTATATGGCAAATATGTATGTGCGTGTAATACGGAATTATGCGCTCGGCTCTAAGCACATTCAGCAGTTTGCTAATGAATGCTTGAGCATGCGGGATAACTCGCCGTCCTCTATGGCCATCGAGCAGTTTGATAGTATGCATCCGATTTCCCTGCTGATAATGAGTGCCGCACGCCGTACGCGTATACTGGAATACATAACATCGTTTGAGCAGGCGGCCACAGAATACGTGAGCATGCGCAAAGCGCGCCCGGCTAAAAGCGCAACCACCAGGCTTGTTGTAAGTGCGTGAGCATACATCTTACTAATAAAGCTCAATGTGACTAATCTCACAAATTCTCGGGAAATATTAATAACTTCATCGGTTAATAAAACTCTCTATTGTAAAAAATATTTATTATTATTCATCTGCTATCATTATGAATTTATGACACAAAAACACGAAAACAAAAGAAATACATTAATCTTTTTATTATAAACAAAATAACTTGCCAACGACTACCTACAAAAGTTTTCCAAACAAAACTAAGAAATACATAATTAACCCTAAAATAAAACATGATTGAAAAAAACAATAACAAATACAATATTAAACCAAGGTGAGACACAATGAAATAGCAAACAGATCATCACCATTTCACCAATGCTCTAGTTACAAACTTCAGTTCTAAATAACCTTAACTCAATATTCGGGTGCTAATCACCAGACGAGATCAAGTATATACTGAGGTCCTCCATGGTCACAGCCATGACCACTTTATCGTCGGCAAACCGACGGTGAATGATGTACTCGCAATTGACGCTGATGCCTAGTCCTCTCCAGTTCAGAACCTTGAAGACATCCTCCAATGTGGCGGTGGAAAGTTTCGGAGATTTGACGTCTTCTTGTCTCACACCTCGCTGCAAAGGATAGGTCCCGAGGTTAGGTTCTGAAGTTGGACTGACATGGTGGTGTTTTTGCATAAACACTTCAACACCTCGATGTACCGGTAGTCGATTTGGCACCGTTGGAGAGACTGCAGTACATTCTAAGTTTCGATCGGATCGAAGGCTTTCTCGTAGTCTACAAACGCTAAACAGATCTTCGGTCTTCTGTAAAACCTGCCACACCGTCTGGATGTGGTCTACGGTGCTAAAGCCTTTTTGGAATCCAACTTGTTCGGGAGGCTGAAAATCGTCAAACCGTGAGCGAGGCGATTCGTGATGATTCTTGAAAACAACTTGTAGACATGGCTTAGAAGTGAGATGTGCCTATAACTCTTCAGCCGGGCATCATCGCCCTTATTGAAGAAGAGTACCACCACACTCCTGCACCATGCCTGAGGAGTTCGGCCGTAATTCCGTCATCACCCGGTGCCTTGTTGTTTTTAAGCTGTTTCAGAGCCATCCTAATCTGGTACAGGCTAACTTCCGGGATCTCTTCGCTATAGTGTCGGATCATGCTAGCTTTTGGGTCGTTTGCTAAATTTACAACGGGTTTACTGGTTGACGTGTAGCTGCCCATAGAATCCTAGATCTCTCTCAGAAGCTCCGGTTTGGTGGATACGATCCTGCCATCGTCGGTCTTCAGTTTCGTGAGCTGGCTAGTTTCGTGAACTGGCTCTGCCCAATAGCCTTGCAGCCTTCATTCCGCTCAATTGCATCTTTATTACGCTCGGTATTAAAGCAGCGGAGGTCGCTTTTCAGGGATTTAGAGATCCGTTTATTGAGCTGCCGGAATTTCCACGCCTCGTCTGAAGACTGAAGGATCATCTGACACCGCTCCTGCATGAGCTTGAGAGTATGATCAGAGAGTTTTTTGTTCTTATCTGCACGACGTGTCTTGAAGAACTTAGACCCAGTCGTATGGACAGTTTCCACGAACCCATCGTTGTATTCGTCCACTGAGCTTCCTAGGCACTCGAAACGATCTCTGGAGTTCAAGTTGAAAGCTCTCGGGGTTTTGGGTCTGGATCTGTGCTGGACGGAGCGTAAACTTCATTAGTCGAGACCTTTCAAGCTTGATATTGATGTTCAATGTGCCTATTACCGTGCGGTGATCGCTCCCGGTTTTCAGCGAATTGATCACAGAGACAACATTGAACATTTGCTTCTTGGTAGACATGATGAAGTCAGTCTCATTTTTATTTCCATCATCGGGGCTCTGGCAGGTTCACTTCCTGTGCTCACCCTTTCTGAAGAAGGAGTTCATTATATAGAGGCCCTCCTTCTCCATAAAACTAGAACGTTGGTGACCCCGGCGGTTCCGACGTCCGACCCCAAATTGCCCCACCTGCAGCTTATCCTCGTCTCGATTGCCCAGTTTCGCGTTGAAGTCCTCCACGACAACGGTCAAGTGCTTTTAACCAGCCTATCTGCGCTGGTCTGATTTGGCATTTAGGATGCCAAAAGCACCAAAATAAAAATATATGAATAATAAACTTGATCATTAGTATAAGTTAATATAAGGGTGGCCCCTTATATTAACTTATAGGTACTTACTTCCTGCCAAGTACATAACATTTTTTTGCTAATCAAACTGTCTTGCAACGTAAAACTAACTATGTCGCATTAGATTTATTATCTGAAATGGCATAGGAAACATGTCATATTAATAAATAAATAAATAAATATAGGTACAAAAAATATACATATACAGTCATCTGCCTAGCCTGTTCCCAACTAACTTGGGGTCGGCTCCCAGTCTAACCGGATGCAGCTGAATACCAGTATTTTACATGGAGCGACTGCCTATCTGACCTCCACAACCCAGTTGGTCCACTGGGTATCACGATATCCTTGGTAAGACTGGTTGTTAGACTTTCGGGGGCGCGAGCGCGAGCATGCTCGTGAACATGGTCGGCTTTTTGTGCATTCGTCAAGCTGCTTGCCACAGAATGTGGGAGCATATACGGGAATGAACTCAGCTCTATGCACATACACATGCTGTCACGAACTGCATGAGCATATGAAAGAAGTTCCATGCAAATTCCACATATTCCCATTGAGTGGGTAAGCTTATGCGAAAATTCCGAAGCTCATTCCACACTGCTGAGTGGATATGGATTAGCATATTATTATAAGAAAATTCTCCCGACTCCAAGCTCATTCCACATACTACCACTGAGTGCGTGACCATATGCAAGAATACACCTGGTTCCATGCACATTCCACAGGCTGTCACTGAGCTGTGCGCGAGGCTGTGTTGATTACTAATTTTGAATTAACAATATTCTTTGCAACATGTTATATAAAAATCAAAAACACAAAAAAAAAAAGAAAAAAAGTAATATTATTTTTACGCAACTTCAACACCTGATATCTAAAAATAGACCGTCAACACAAGTTACCAGGTATGCACACGTTCACAGCACATACTGACACTACTCGATGTCATACATTTTGTTAATCAGAAAATAAGATAATAAGGACCAGTAGAAATGTGTGAACATACACAAGCAGACGCTCGGCTCACTGTGCATTCTGAGAGAAGAGAGTACGCGATTTTGTGCAGGAATGCATAAAGCTTGTAGTGCATCCGTCAAGCTGATTACACAAGAATGTGCCCGACTCATTGTGCATCCGTCAGGCTGTCAAAGATCGTGTGAGCTTGGATAGTTCAGTGGTGTCTACGAATTCGAGTTTTTCTCAAAAGTTTTACGAACCTAATTGCATGAAAATATTGTACTTCTAAGTCAGAATAATTATTTGTCATTCACCACACATCAGCGGCGTACTACAAAAATCATTCAATGACCAATTGTAATCGCCGATGTGCGATAGCCTATACAGTCCACTAATATGTAAACACTTAACAACTTTTAAGTGTTTTCTCCTTCTGATTTGATTAAAATTTCATTTTGTTACGAACATAGTATTCTGAAACTCATGTTTTTTATGAAAAAGATCCTATCTCCAAGTTACAATCGTTATTTATTGCGAAAATTGCTTTTAAATTTAGGAAAGTGTATACATATTGGTGCTCGTGACTGTACGAAGGATAGCCACGGCTAGTTAGGTTCTGAGAAAGAAAAAAAGAAAATGACATAAAATATGAAAATAGTCGCCTCTTGGACATCCTAGGTCCTTTTTTTTCGTCGTCTTAAGATTTGTAGGTAGTTTTGGAAAATAATAAAAAACGTCCTATGTACTCGGAATCCATTCATAACTTAATTAAGTAACTAAGCCTTTAATGGAGTCAAAGCAAATAAAAGTGTTTCAAGCGCAGCACCACTTCTTTACAAATATGTACATTTAATAAAGATATTACAGAATTCCTAAAACATGTCTTTTAATATGTAAATCACGTTTATCACCTTTTCTGTGTCTGTCCTTATTCTCCTTGCTACCATGCAATGTATTCAAGAGAACCACAATCTCTAATGAATACTTTAAATCTTGAAACTAAAATATAGAACAGTACCTATTCATCAATGTTTGGTTATACCATACATAATGCATCCAATAATTATGTTAGTCCGCGAATTCAAAATAATTGATGACTAACGCATTCGAGTCAACCCCCATTTAATAGGGCTCAAGTGCCATCCCACCACACATATTGCAAGTGAACCCTCCAAGTGGGTCACTGGTATTACGTTTGTGCAAAAATGAACCCACCTGGAGGGTTCTCTGCATTAGGTTTGGAATTAAGATTTAAAAAAGCGTGTGATGTGTTTTCAGAATATTTTGACAGCGGGCACCTTCTCCGTGCACCCGCGCGAGTTTTAGAGTAGTAAAAGAAAACAGGCCTGTCGAGTCCTTATAATCGACAGATATTGAAAGATCTGAGACTGAAACTTCAGGACTAATATTCTAAACGCGACTTGAGACTTGTTTTAATTCACAAGCCATTTCACAAACATACATTTTGTCAACGGGTCCTGAATTCGAAGACGATCACTTATTACTTATTAAACACATGGATGTTTTATTTTATGGAACCGGCAAGAATGCATGCATGGTGAAAATTGCAGGTACTTTGTTTTTGCCCCAAAGTCCAGGCCCGGTCAAATGCATTGAGTAATAAGGCAACCAATACTTTACCATCAGCTGAGCATTAGTAAGTAAGATTCATAATTTATATGCTGACTTTTCCAAGCGAAATTGAAGTGCTGCTGTTTCAGTCGAGGGGTTCGCATTAACCTTTGGTATAACGTTTTGGTGGAACGTAGATCCGCGCAATCCAGTTAAACTGCTGGAACGCAGATCCACGACAGAAAGACATCAACTATAGTTTAGTTCGCGGATCATTACATAGTAAAGGTTAAGCGCGCGTGGAGCAAGCGAGCCTTACAGCCCTACCTTCTTCCAAAAATCAAAGTTAAAAAAACTCCCCCCCATTATTAACCCATTCCCAAAATTCCTTTCGTCTAAGCTCCTCCCGACGTCTAAGGAACCCTAGAGACACCTATCCTTGATAACTTGGCCTTCGTGAGAAATAATTCCACACACGTCTTAGAGGCTTATTTAAAATTAATCCCAGGCCTTTGGAGAGCTGTTTTGTTGTCAAACTTGTTGCTGTGTTGATTTCAAGGGAGGGTGTACTTGGTTTTAGGAATATGTGAAAAGCTATCCTTATATTCCTTACATAAAACGAAACTATGACCTTGGTGTCTGGTGATGACCGCTGGAGTCCAAACCATATAAAGTTTATATGGTTATTATAAACCATAGGGCCGGTTGACGTGGTGACGCTCACTTGGGGCAGGCCTAGACATGTTTCAGCTGATATGATGCTGTCTGTCTCACAGGATAAGACAAAAGGACGAAAATGACGTGGTCAGCTAATTCTGTACGACTTATCTGACCGAGCAGTCAGATCAGCAGAACTTTGGCATTGAAATTACATACCCTCAATTCGTCTCACTTTTGATAACCTAGTCTAAGTTATCTCTTAGCTCAGCTATGAGCATTGAGTTGTAGCTAGTAAATTTTATTTAAAAAACCGGACAAGTGCGAGTTCGATTCGCGTGGAGAGGGCACCGTACGTTAATTATCTAAATTCCGTAAGTAGTTTTAAATCTAAGATTTCTTATTGGGTTTCCTGTAATCAATAGGCAAATAACTAATTCCTGTAATCTCTACTTTTCAGCCCTGTAGTTTTGGAGTTGGAGGGGGGGGGAGGAATGTTAAATGTATTTTCTTAAATAACTTCAAAACTTTGTATCTTAAAATTATAAAAAAAATATATATATTTGAGATGCTTACAATGAGCGCTTTTATTTGATATGTAACACGATATAGTTTGCAAAACCTTTTTTTTTTTCATTTTCTAATTTACCCCCCAAAAGTGGTCCCCATGTTTAAAATTTCGACTCAATCGATCCAGTACTTTCGAAGTTAGTTGGCTGTGACAAACGGACAGACAGACAGACACGCGAGTGATCTTATAAGGGTTTCCGTTTTTCCTTATGAGATACGGAACTCTAAATAAAAAGCAATAGTATTTGTGCCAAGTATTAGACAATTACCAAGTGTGTGTGTGTGTGTGTGTGTGTGAGTGTGCGTAACAATAAGATTACCTACACTATTCGATCCGCTTCAAGTGCTATTGACGACGCCCGACGCCCACGTGAACATTTAACCTTACTGCCTAATTTGTGCCCTCGCCTTCATATGAAATACAATAAAAGATCGTTCCCAGTATCGTCTAAGTCTATTTATAACTAGGATCTAAGGATAAAGAAGTCTAGCCTTTTTAACCGACTTCCAAAAAGAGGAGCTTATCAATTCGTCTGAATTTTTTTTGATGTGTATGTTCAGCGATATCTCTGCCAATTATGAGCATTGATATTGATGATTTTTTTTGTTTGGAAGAATATTATTTCGCCGTGGTCCCATTTAAAGGACAATGACCAAAGTTGGTACCAAAAAGTCTCGCGCCTCAAAACCAAAATATTATAGTAATTAGTTTCATATTTATTTAAGGCATTACGCGTCGGGGATTTGATTTTTGAACTGGAAATATACTTTTCGAGTTTAAAAGTACGAATATTGTTTTACTCCCTTTATATGACGTTCCGTTTCAACTGAATATAAATGACGTTCCGTTTCAATTGAACAAACCCTTGTCTGTCGAGCGGACTCTAAAATTAATTACAATTAAGTAAGATCAGTACACCAAATCGATTTAGTTTGGTTTATTGCTATTTGCAACAAAATTGATTTTCTCAGCCTAAAGATTTTGATTTATCGATTACATCCCTAAATCCCGACTAGTTTATAGCACTTACTATACTCTATGGTTTATAGTTATCTTATCTGTGGCATCTGACATTTGTACTGTACTGACTGACTATTGGCAATGTAAAGGTCTAAAATAAAATCGAGTTTCAGTCAAGCATACTGTGGATGTTACTTTAACTCGTAATTCTTACTAATATTAGTGTATTACGCTGTTTTTAGAGCAATAATGTAATGTATGTGTGTTAAAATACGTCGTTGGTAGCGTCGAAAAAATAGACCTACTTTTTAGGTTAGTTTCGATTTTATAAAATAACTCTGAAACGCGGGTTTTTTTTCAAAAATAATTTTTGTAGGAGTTAATACGATCAGTGTAGTCTATAAAAAACAAGGTTTGATTTTGATGCAGCATGGTACGGGATTCCATACTTCCATGAGCATTCTCTTTTGATGAAGATCTGATGCTGATCTTCGGAGATATACTATGGAACTCTTCTACAATAGACAGCAAATCTGTTGTGATTGCTGCAATCGCTTCCATTGGATGTTTATTGTTTGCACAAAATCATAACTTAATATCACGCCTATATGTTCAGAGGGGGTACGCAGATGTGTACAGTACACCCACATTTCGACAGTTAGGTACGTTAAGTTCCATTGTAATTGGGATAAGCCTATAACCATGGCATGTATTATCAATGGTTCACTAACATTTCACCAAAACTCCTTTGACAATTTTAACCGACTTCAAAAAAAGGAGGAGGTGACTTTTGTTTATTTGATTCAGTTTTATTGTCGCGAAAAATACGCGTTAGTCAGAAACACATTGTTATTGCAAGCTTTTTTCCAGATAAAAGTAGTTTTTTTTATTACTACGCGTTTCTTTGCCTAGCCCTAGCCTATTTTATTTGGGATCGGCTCACTCTTCGTCATTCTTCGCTAGGGTCGTCGAGACATCTACGGTGCTTTCTTCGAGTAGACGTTGGCCACCCAAGTTATGGTGGTCTTCCGCACTTTCACGGAGCGATATTGATGGTTATGACTTGTCTAGTCATGTACTGTTCGAGTCTTCTTATCATGTACTATTTCATGCTTCGGATTTGTAGATAGATTTGTCCGAATTATTTCTAGATTTGGAAACCTGATCGGTAGTTTCACAAATACAAAATCTTATCTGCGAAATCCCGCAACCGGTCGCTACAGCGTGCTAGTCATCGAAGCGAGAAGAAGAATCCATTCTATCAAATTAATTCTCTAGAAAAACGTATCAAGACTTTGCAAGAAAAAGTAAGAATTACTAATACCAATTATTATTATTATTTTTTTATTTTTTTTATTTTTTTTTTATTATTTCCAATTATTATTAATACCTGCATTGGAGTTGCTTACCGGTTTTTCTCCAAAGGGAACGTAAATTGGACCGTGCTCCTAGCTTCTGACCTTAAACTAGTGCCCCAAGTTTATGTGGAATAAAATAGTTTAAAGGATCATGATCAACGATGGAAATCCGTCTTAAGTCGAAACACAATAAATCTTTATTTATTATAGACTACGCTTTATATACTATTAAATAAAAGTGTTCATTTTCACACAAGTATCCGAGTTTTAAAGTAATTAAACAAATTCGGACATAACCTAAAAATTGTGTCTAAACTACTCGCAACTTATAAAATGACCACAGATCAATCATGTAGGTACAAAACAACAAAGATAGTTTTTAAACAAAATAAGACAACAGCTGCTAATTGAAAAAAAAAAACGTGAATAATCGTGAATAACGAATAATCGTGCTCTTTTATGGCCTCGCAGCGTTGATGTGACATTATCGAAATGAAACAACTTCAGTCAGTCATCATACCTACCGGTACGTCTGTCATCTGCCTTGACAGTTGCATCTGCGTGAGACGAAACACAAAAATAAATATTTTCACAACGGAACTATGAAATACATATACAGTACCTACGTTATGATTATGATATTACTAATTATTTAGCTATTTATGAGTTTAATATCATTTTTGTGATGTTTTTATGTAAAGGCTCATACCTACTAACGTAACTCGTACAAATGAAGAGAACGAAACGTCCATCATGACTATACGGAAATGTACCTAGCAATCGTTAATTTACTGTTTATCTTAAAATCATAATTCCGGATACGAAAACAAAATTCCTGAAGTGAAAAGCTTGTAAAAAATAAGAAAATAATTTGTATATTAATTTGGTTTTCATACATGCAACTTTTCAAGACTGGTTTTGGTCAATGTCCTTTGAATAGGTCAAAAGATTGTCTCTTGTCTGTTCACAAAACCACGAAGCTTCATAATCCACCTCCGCCACAAGGCAATTGAACATCGTCCCAATTATGTTTTTTGTTCTCATGTATCCAGGTAACAGCAAAGCCCTACCTTCGACCTTGTCACGACATGTTACCGGTTGATACTCCGCCACGAGCCGCGTACCCCTGCCCAGGGTAATTTCCCTAGCGGCTGCGATTTTGGGAGCGTTTAGTTGAGAGAGTACTGGTGGAGAGTATTCTTCTTCTAAGCGTATCGATGGCAGATAGTTCAAATGTGTTTAGCCCAAAACTCTCAAAGTTTTGCTCTTTTTTTTCTGCATCAGTGAACCCCGCTCACTGATGCAGTATCATCACAAGTGCAGGTGATAGGGTATGCGGTGCAAGATGGAGAGTATTTAGGAGCGCTTCAAGGGACCACCAGATTTTTATTACATTTTGTTTATTAGGGTTACTCAGTTCTTCCTGAGTTAGCTGTGGATGGGCTGCGGGACTGTTCGAAAGAGATACCGCGGCCCTGGAACATAAAGGGCCAAAGAAGGAACATGGGTGGTTTTTAGTCAGTAAGAGTCTGACACTCCCTTCCGCTCCGCCCAGAGCGGGGGGGGGTCATTTGATGATTTCCCACCCACCAAAAAAAAATGTTGAAAGGTAGGAAGGTAGGTGGTGTAGGAGTGGCAAGTGATGAGTTGGTTGCATTCAATTTCAAATTGGTCTTTTGACAATAAATTTTGTGAATTGTTGAATCATAATACTTTGTCGATTGGTACAGCAATATTATGTTTCCGTTTCAAGTAAGTGCGTCTTCACACGTACTGTAAATTATGAAATTGTCTTCATTATTATTTTGTAACCCATTCCTTACTCTCCCACACAACTTGCCTGTACAGTCGAGTACTCTCCCAGTTCAAACGCTCGGTAACAACGCATTCTATTTGCCCACAATGCTCCGGTTAAACGGGCAGATTTTATTATTTTAAGCTCAACCGGTTACCTGCGCTATTTGTACTGATACTATGCCAGCAAGGATTTCATACGATTATACTAGTAAGTATTACGTGCCCTTTGCTCTTGCTAGTAGTTTTATTGAGACTTTTGCTGTTGTAAATAAGTTATTAATTAGTAAATTAGTTTTAACAGCTTAGGACATAAGATAGAAATTTGAAACGAGGTGATTGAAACATAACTTATAATGCCTGTAATCCTCGAAGGGTTAAAGGTGTACCTATAGTATAGTATTACCTACATTTCACCAGTTTTGTTTTTTAATGCCATATAATACGGGCGATCTTATTGACATCAATCAGGCACAGACTGCCACTGAGAAATTCATGATGGAAAAATCAAATAATAGTTTACCCGATCTGGGGATCGTAACCAGGACCAGTATGCTGGCTGACAACGAAGGAGTCAAGTGATTGAAAATAATCTAAAAAGTCAGTATTGGTCCCTTTGTGTTCAAGAATAAGCACTTCAGAAGTTAGAAGTGTTACGTCGGTTGCTTTACGAGAACATTCTAGATTACGTGCTAGTCTCGAATGTTCTAGTATAGAACTGTCTAGAAGATTCGAGAGAGTTGTAGAACTTTCTCGAATGACAATGTTCTACTATGGAGCTTTCTAGAAGATTCGAGATAGTTGTGGAACCTTCTCGAAGGATGATGTTCGACTATGAACTGTGAAGAAGGTTCCTGAAAGTTGTCGAACCTTCTCGAAGGATCGGTCGGCATATAAATAGACGTCGTGTTTGCGGTAGTATTCAGTATGATTTTGGCTACACAACGGAGCGAATCGAAGTGAACTAGAAGTGCGATATCTAAGTGAATAGTGTACTTGTGTTTAAGTTTTAAGTCTTTTATAATTAATAAAATTGTTTTGTGTTTAATCTGTAGTATTTAATTTATCCCATACCCAGCTCGTAACAGAAGTATCAAACCCACGCAAAAAACGCAAAGTTCAACGATCACATTGTGTACTAACACATTCTAGATTCCTGGAAAATTGATCACAATAGACTACCTCTCTGCTAAGCTTCAGAGCTAGAAAGACTTTTAATCTAAATCTAAGGTACACAGAGTTGCTAAAAATAAGTTTTACCTAACTCAACACATTTAGTAGTAAGAAATCAACAAGGTATTAACTTCAAAGGTTCAACCTGCACCCCAACCTTTAATTAAAACAATCAAGTATTAGCGAAAGTCTGCGACTTATTGCGAACTTGTACTACACATCTAGGGTTGCCAACCCTTCTATACGGGGTGGAACCGACGCGAAAACAGTCGCTCGCGCGATGGTGGGGAGCACAGAGTCGTGGGATGCGGTGATCTCCTTCTGTGAAACGGTCATCTCACAGAAGGAGGCTGCGGAGAGGTTGAGGGAGGTCGAGACCACTCTCCCGATCCGCAGCAGACGTACCGGGCGTCGGCGAAGGGCAGATAACGCCCTCTTCCGGCCCCCCTAAACGGGTCCAGAGGGACGGCGGACTTAGGGACGTCCGCCACCCCCCCGTATAACTGGGCCCGAGGTCGTGGCGCGTAGTGTTGCGCGCCCCCCCCCCTATTGGCGTTACGGGGGGAGGACACCTCACAAGGGAACACCGGGTCGGTTAGAGTCCGACAGACCCCTCCGCCTGCCCCAGGGCGGAGAATATCCGTATGGATTTTCCACCCCGGGAACAAAAAAAAAAAAAAAGGTCTCCACATCGTCAGCAAAAGCAAAGTAATATATATTTTAGTAGTTTTCCACCCGCGGCTTCGCCCGCGTCAAGTTCGTTTATATCGCGTTTCCAAGAGAACTCTTCAAAAGTCCGGGATAAAAACTATCCTATGTTCTTTCTCAAGGTCAACTCTATATCTGTACCAAATTTCATTAAAATCAGTTCAGTGGTTTAGACGTGAAAGCGTAACAGACAGACAGACAGAGTTACTTTCGCATTTATAATATTAGTAAGGATTACGTTGACAACCCTACAAACAGTTGAAGGGCAACTAAAAATCCAGTGAAATTAATTTCTCGCGACTAGTAGCGACCTTTGAGTCACCGTTGGTTAAACCTGTGACAAAAAACAAGTTTATACTCCAAACAAGTTTACTAAAGAAATTAGAATTTACCTTATGCTAGTTCTTTTGAAATAATTTGATTTATTTGAGAAAATATTGGATTTACTTTTGGAATTACAATTACTTGCATTTGGAATCAGTTTGGTTTGGAGGTGAAAAAGTTGAGTTGAAATTATCGTTACGCTGTTTATACAAAACATGAGTAACGGTTAGGCAGAGTCGAACGCTACACCCACATTTCGGTATGTTCCTGCCTCGTCGAGTAACTGCTTCGTTGATCAAGTGGTCGCGTTCGATTCCCGGGTCGGACAAAGTGTTATTGGGTTTTTCCATCAGGAATTTCTCAGTAGCAGCCACGGAGTCTGCATTTGTGCGCGGTTGATTGCATTAGACTCGCCCCCTATTATATGGGAATTAAAACGTAACTGGCGAAATGTAGGTGTAACATTAGGTACACCTCTGCCTAACCCTTCGGGGATTTCAGGCTCCTGACTACTACTAAGAAATTTCTGATGAAAACCTTTGTCACATTTTGCCCGCCCTAGGAATCAAACCCAAGACCTATCTATCAGGGACTACAAGCTCCATATGTTAAAAAAGCAACAAAATCCTCCTGCACGAAAACTAAATCATTCCACCAGTTCCGAGAAAATTCATGTGTAATTCGGTCCTATTAGCCGTAAAAGGACCAAATACGGAAGCACTACCAACATAACAAAATTACGAAACGGACCACCCGACTTCTGAGAATCATCCATTTCATTTACTTCTTATCACAATTCGATTTCACATCGATATCTGTTGTGGTGGCTGTACACTCTAGCCGAGACTCTCTGAAGCAGGGTGATTGCGAGAGTGCGTTTAGCCTCGGTGTTCCGCGCTTACACTCCGTCCCGTGACGGTTTTTTGGGAGACGTCTCGATACAGACAGTGAGAGCTCTCAGTCGAAAGTGTACAGCCGCCATTACAGTCGGTTTCCGACCGCGAAAATATCGAAAAGTAAATTAGGCCGAGACACACTGTCACACACATTAATGAAATCCATAAATTCATGAGCATGGCACAGTGGATGTGCCATCAAATATTCAACACCGGTGCGCTCGTGTGTAATCAGAATATTAAAAATGTTTTCTTTTCGTATGTAATGTAATGATTTTTATTCGCAATGAAAATCTTTCTAATATCGATAAAGTTTATTTCTAGTATTCGCGTGGGTTGATTTGCTGCCTCATATAAATTAAGCTGATTCTGCTCCGGAGATTCCTTTTTCCTTCAATTCCGTTTTGTTGATGTTAAAAAAGACTAAATCCTTTTTCCGGCAGAGTTGAAGACCTTTGTCTTTCGAAATTCAAAATACAATTGGCCTTACTAACTATTATATGACTACGTTTATAAGGATCTTTTGGCGCGTGGTCTTAATGGGAACTAACGCCGCCATCTTGCTTTTTAACACACTTTTATTAGCTTTACCTGTAACTATGTAAAAAAAATCTTAAAAGTTTAATTTGACCCACTTCTCGGTTTCCGATTGAGCTGAAATTTTGCATTGTATGTTTAGTTTGAATGACAAAACATGATTAGCTAAGTAACGTTATTCTAATTTCAATATAGCGGATTCTCAAAGATGGCGGACCAGTTATTTTTTATGCATTCCCATGAAAATGAAAGGGTTTGCTTAGAAGAATGCGAAAAATAAAATGACGTCACTCTAAGAGCGTTTCCACATTATCCGATCCGATATCGGTGTCGGACGCCGATAGCCGACATCCGATAGCCGACACCATGTGCTATTTTCACATAATTATATTTCCGACAAAATCGTTCCGATACGGCCATTTGCTCGATAGCTTAGTGCGGGCAGGTCATCATGGCAGACTATAATAGAAAACTTTATTTGCTGTATCTATTATATTTGAGACGCAAAAAAAGATCTGTCCACAGACAGTATTGGGTATTGGATACATCCCATTGTGGAAGCTAGATATTCAGAGGGAGCATTTTATACTCTTTTTAGCAAGCTACAAAACGCACCTAGAAAGTTTTTTAACTTTCGTATGAGTGAATCCACATTCAATTATTTGCTAATTCATCTCACAAACAGTATCAAGAAACAAGACACACATTTTCGAATGGCTGTGGGGCCTAAAGAAATGCTAGTATTTTATTTTTATATTCCTCGTGAGTTTTATCCCACAAGCATGGTTTAGATTCTACCAGTTCAATTAGTGTAATTATGTCGTATTTAAATGATTGACGACGCCATGATGACAACCAAACTAGTAAACAAGCTCAAAATGGCCGCCACGCATCGGGCTCTACGCACACAGAGACAATTTAGATACACGTATAGCACACATACAAAAATTATCGCCCGACGGCTCACGGGCGTCCGATGGTGCCGCCAGCATATCGGTGTCGGCTCCGATATCCGATATCGGAACGGACAATGTGAAAGGCAGGTACATATTTCGTACATTTTACTTGCCCCGATATCGTATCGGCGTCCGACACCGATATCGGATCGGATAATGTGGAAACGCTCTTAAGCATGTTATTTTAGTTTTTTTTTTTAAATTCAAATGTTCTTCATAATTTCGCAAATGTTTACCAACAGCTCTCTCCCGTCAATGTCAATCAAGCGCCAAAATAATCATGCAGCACTGTGTATTATTAACTAGATGCATATCACGAATAGTGTTCCATATTGAATTAGGATCTATCTATTTGGTCTATTTGGTCGCTAAGTCAAAGGCCAATAGCCATTTGAGTATGTCAAAAGATACATCTGAATGCGTCCTGAGCCAATTTGATTGAGGGCATTCCCTGACATTTCCTTTGATGTTCAAACGGTGGCTTTCACAAAAGATACAATCTGATACAACTAAAACGATCAGGCATTTGGATCGTCACTGAGATGTTCATGAGATGCAATCGAAATAATGATTTATGGCCGTTTTCCTTTGTCCGTTTTCATTAACACTAATGAACACGCCTTATTATTAATGTACTGTGTCATATTTACCCTTTGACTGCGTCGGTGATCTAGTGGACTGCTGAGTATCAGGGCCTGGGTTCGATTCCTAGGTTGGGCAAAGTGTTATTGGGTTTTTCCATCAATAATTTCTCAGTAGCAGCCACGGTGACTTTGTTCTCGGTTGATGGCAATAGGATCACCTCTGCCTAACACTTCGGGGATTGCAGGTGTGATGTTATGTTATGTCGCCTCTCAAATGCTCGAAATCTTCGTTGTTCGGTCGCTATTTCCATGGTAATAGTTATGTTAAGTCCATCCTGTCCAGATTTTTTTTGACGACACTGTTGGCGCAGTAGTTGAGCGATTGACTGCTGCAGGTCGTGGGTTCGATTCCCAAATATACATAACAAATATTTGTATGGTAAATATCCCGTTTCTAGTGTTAGTGATAACTAATTTTACTAAAACAGAATTGAAAAGAGCCAAAATTAAATCGAACAGCTTACCGACCCAGGCGACAAAGTAACTTATCCAAGACTTCCAAGAGTCCGTTTCTCAGCCAAGCAATTTCAATACAACAAAGTTACCATTTCCAATAACAGTGTTAAGTTAAACACAAGTATCGAATAAACACAGTCCACGCAAACTCGAACTCCGAAAGGAAAACAAGAAATCCATTACGTATTCCAAACAACTTTTTTCTATTGGCAACATGTTAAATACGACTCAAGGAAGTGGCCTGCGTTTGTATAGGACTAATCAAATATCCTAGCTTAACAAACTTACTCCTTACACACCCCAAACCCCCATAACTCCACCTTAGACCTTATGTTATTTGGAATAAGGAGAGTTTTTTCCAAGTGGTTAGTTTGGGAGGTGGTGCGACTAAGTTGGTGGGTAAGTCAAGACTTGATAGAATTAAAATATAAGTAGCAAATGTTAGCGTATCTATTTGAGACGTGTGTTTGTCTCATTTGTGGATGCTTTCAGTGTGGTATTGGCTTTATATGGTGTCGGTTGTCATCTCGTACTGTCTGGGAGATATGCTAATCTTGAAATATGGATAGAAAGAGAGGCTTTTTTTTTTTTTTTTGGAGGGTCGGAAATCATCAAATGACTCCCGCTCTGGGCGGAGCGGAAGGGAGTGTCAGACTCTTACTGACTAAAAACCACCCATGTTCCTTCATTGGCCCTTTATGTTCCAGGGCCGCGGTATCTCTTTCGAACAGTCCCGCAGCCCTGGCAGGCATCGGCCCTTGCGGGCCCCTCCCGTTTGCTGACATCTCTTTGAGGCGCGCGTGGATAACGAACGCGCCGTCGACATGGCCTGCCCGTCGTCATACGACGGACGGACGGCGAGCTAGCCCATTACTCACCGTCCACAGGCCCGCGATAGAAAGAGAGGCTGGAATATGGAATTTACGTAGTGGGAAGAGAGTAGCTTAGCGCTCGTCCAAGTAGGCCTAGCGTCATTAAGTAACATTACGCCTGTAATCCCTGAAGGGTTAGACAGAGGTGTAATTAATATATAGTACACTGATTTCATCGTCAGTTATGTTTAAGCCCCATGTAATAATAAGCGAGCCAAATACCATCAACTGGGCACTAACCAGACTCTGGCTGCTACTGACAAATTCCTGATGAAAACAACCAATAACACTTTACCCTTTGGGAATCGAACCCAGGTCATGACGCTCAGCAGTGCGCTTACGGCTACTAGACCAACGAGGCTGTTACTAAGTAACTTACACATTTAGTAACTTTTCAAAATACTGTGGGGTTATTCACTAACACTGATCTCTACTCTGGCGTTATCTTCTAGCACTAAGTAGCAAAGATTAGGCCAAGCTAGAAGCCCATGGGCGGCATAAAAACTCTGATACCAGGTTAGGCACTAACCACACGATAAAGAAAGAAAAAGAAGAAGCAAAGATTAAAGCGCCTGATATTATCTCGTCTGTCACGCAAGTGTCAATCATACATTCGACCACCGCGGCAGCGCGGTACCTATATTAACCTATAATTTAGCATTGCCCAGTGACCTCAGTCGGTATTTAGGTGCCACAAGTACTCGCATGGTTCAGCCACACTTGGCCAAGTTTACAACAGCACGAACAGCTGTACAGCAAAATGCCGCAGTACTTGCGAATAAACTCGAAACTCACGTTCTCTCTTATATTATAGACTAAGGAGCCGATAAAGCACTTTCAAGGAGTAAGTGAGTATGCAGCTAGTTGTATCGGCCCACACTAGTAATGATACGATCTTTTAGACATCGTATCTTTTTTCATGGAACTAGCATAAAGCACGCCCGATATTAAGCGATAATTTCATAGTTTTTCATCGTTGCTCTACTGAACATGAAATTCTGGATTCGATTCGGGACGGGGAAAGTATTATTGGGTTTTTCCAACAGGAATTTCTCAATAGCAGCCACGGAGACAGGCTTATAAACATAAATGACGAAATGTGAGGGCTTACTTTTAGGTACACCTCTGCCTAACCCTTCGGGGATTACAGGCGTGATGTTATATTTATCGCTCGCTTTCACGTACGTCAAGTTTAGCAACACCAAGCTAGGTAAGATCCCTAAGTAAACACTCATGTTGCACAGATAGGCAACTCGTAGGCTTCAGAATCGACATTTTAGCACAGATCAGTAGTTTTTTTGTCTATTTCGAGATTTTGTAGGAAATCTGCTGTTAAACTTATAATGTCACTTAAGGGATATCTTCCGTGATTGTTCATCATCTCACATCGGGAGCTCAAAATAATGAACAATCTCGGTAGATGTCCCGTAAGTGACAGTATAAGTTTAGTTTTAAACCGTGAAAACTTTAAACAGAAACTATTGTTGGGCAACCCATAAAACTTAACCATCTACGCATCGTTAAACCGACTAGTGTTATTGAAAACGGGCATTTGACATGTTCATTCAAGCACACGTCTGCCACGTCTTTAGCGTTCAATAGGTTTCATGAAACGATACTTATATTTATTTATTTATTACAAATTGGGCCTGCTCATGGGCTTGAAAATCTCATAATGTACGTGGGTTTTAAAAAAAGCATGGTAACATTTTTCTAGAACAAACTCTTTCGCTAGTAAAAAGGTAGCAGCAGTGATAACTTAGTGGTATTGGTAGTCTACCAAGTCATAGGTCTCGAGTTCGAACCCAAGGCACGCACCTCTGATTTTTCGGATTCATGTGCGTATTGTATAAATAATTATCACTTGCATCGGTCAACGAAAACATCGTGAGGAAATCAGCACGCTTGAGAGATATTTCTCGACGGACGAAGCCAAGTCAGAGGCCCATGGATGGCATATAAACTCCAGGGGCCCGATTCTGCTATTACAATAGTGTCAGAATGGTCTGTCATTGATTTCATAATTGTTGATTTTGACAAGTTTGGTAATCTACTAATATAATGGCGTCATTATGACTTTCCAATGGTCAACCACTGACAGTCCATTGAAAGAAATGGCATAGAATGGTAATCTTGTACATAATGACAAATGAATGACTGACTTAGGGGGTAATCTGCTAAAATTTTGACAGTTCCTTTGATCACTGACCTACCATTAGAACGTCATCGTGCAGTCATTGCTTTTATTTAGTTACGAGTAAAGTGTTTGTGGAATATTGAATGGAGACAATGTATTCTCGAGCTAGCCAACGCAGTGGATGTTAGATAAAGAAGATGGGTGGAATGCAGAAGACGTTGTCGAGCCCATAACTTGACGAGAATGAATACGAACCCATGATATACCCGAGGCGGAATTTGTAAAAACTTTTCGCCTTTGAAAGGATTCAGTAAGGGGGTTAATTAAAGAACTCATTCCCCTTATGGCCAGACCGCGCCGAAACGATAGCGTAACGGCAGAAATGAAGGTGAGAAAACTGAATTTGACATTGATTTATTATTCTATAGCTTTATACACGAAATAGGTTGATTAATGTTATATTTTTTATTGCAGATTCTAATAGCACTTGCATTTTATGCATCAGAGTCCTACCAAAATTTGATTGGACAGATTGCCCTCCATAATGTTTCACAAATTACTGTATCAGGAGCAATTAATGAAGTAACAGGCATTAGAGAGGTATTGAATGAATTTCTTGTTATAGAACTTTAGATGCAACAGTTCTTGTACCTATATGTCAAGAACAGTGAGTATTTATAACACGTTCAGTAAAATGGGGTTGTATAAAAGTAAATTTATTTTTTGCAGGTGTTTGCTTGCAGCGTTGCAGCACATGCTTTACGTTATAGTCCAACAACTGCAGGCAAGATTGTGAATGCATGTTGCATATTGCACAATATTGCAAACATGGCAAGAGCACCGTTGCCACCTGCCTGATGAAGTTTATGCAGAAGCACTTGGGCTTGCGATAGGTATGTGATTTCTATTTCATTATTTTGGAATATAATGAAGTTGGAATTTTAAATGATACTACTACTATGTTAAAAAATCAACATTTAAATTACTTTTTATTTATCATAAACTAAATATTTATTTAACAATATTTAAGTTGACTTTCAAGCCAATTGAAAAATGTGAAAATCATTTAAATAATAAAACAAATCCAAGTTAAATTATCATAATATTTTAATCATCATTTCAAAAACAAATAACTAATTTTACTATATATAATGAAAATAATAACAGTCATGTCATTAATCACTAATCAGTCTTTTAATTTAGGAGGAAAATAATTAAGCAGCACCTAATCATCAAGACCATCCAAGGGTGAATCGGGATCTTCTTGAAGGTCGGGCACTGCAGCAGGCTCTTGTTGACAGACTGTGGAGAAATACATAAATTAAATTAGCAGATATGTAATGTAAACCCACCTCAATATTCTAGTGAAGTGCGAAAATGCTCTAATTATTATTAAAATCTTCTTTTTTACAGATCCACAGTATTGTACTAAATATGATTTAAAACAAATTAATACTATTTTTATAAACACTGTTTCATTTAATCATTTATCATTACAGCCATTTGGAATCCACTGCTGGACATAGACTCCTCCTTAAATAGATTTCATTTATCTTTTAATAATCTGACAAAACCTCTTGCATACTTTAGAAAACATTAGTCAGACTCAGAATCTGATGACATTATAATTCTGCGGAGTTTCTATGAAAACAAATTTAACTTTAATACAATAGTTACAACACTTCAATAGGATGTGTAACCTAGCGCTCAGTATCTGATCTGAGTTACAATCAAGATGTCAAATTCTGCCCAATGTACTACCACTGATGTGAGTCTACACCTAACAAAGGTTTTAAGCTTAGCTGGAGGGGTTATATTAATTTTTATTGTATTGTTTTCAATGCTCCTTAATACTTATTGTGGGTATGTTTGTAGGTACATACAATGAGTAACCTGTTGCACTTATGTGACTCTTCTGTGATTTAATTTTTTTTAACATTTTACTCTTATATTCATTGTACTTAGAACTAAAAAAAGTGTAAATATTACACTAATGATACATTTTATAATGCATACTTAATTATACTGTATTTAGGTACTTACTGTGCGCCACTCTGCCGGCGTTTTATTGGGGCAGTCCACCGATACCCAATTTAAAAATTGGGCGCACTTCATACAATATCGTTTCGATGAACTGCGCCCTTCATTGGTGCGGCTGCAGGGGCCAAGAGTCGAAATTTGCTCAATTAGCACCATTTTGTATAAAATCAATAAATATAGGCTTCTCTGTAAAGGGAATTTAAATATACAAACAAAAATCTAATAAAAACACTTAAATGTAAAAACATAACAAAACACCGGCTGCTAGAAATAAATAAACAGATAAACGTCAAAGTAATGTCACATTTGACTTTGACAGCTAAACATAACATAAATTTAATGTTTTTTTGCTATTTACGAACTTCTTACTACTTCAGATTGCTTATAATACTAATAAATAATATGTAAAAATATATATAAATAAAATCTCACATGAATAAATGTTCAAATTTAGTAGTAGTTTTTCGAAAATCATTTCTACCAAGGAATTTTATAATAATGGCAATACTACAATGTCATTATAACACAATTCTATTACGAGACCACTGACCGACCAATGATCGACCATTATGAATTTAGCAGATTACGAACTTTAAGCAAAATGACAATGGGATCGTGTTGGAATGTCGAATTTTATAAAATAGCAGAATTGAGGCCCAGGTTAGGCACTAACGACACAAAAAAAGAAAGAAAGTGAATTATAGCTTGAGCTTCTATAAAATAACATAATATTGTGCATCTTTTCATTAAATCCCGAGATACAGACATATTTTCATTTATAAATTTAAATAAGAAGATACAATTTATTCATGTCTCTCGCGGAGATCTTAGCAAGGCAAACAAATCATATCATTTGAAATTGTAATTGTCTGGGAGTCTGGGTACATAATAGGTTGCATCGATAGTATTCCCATCTGTTTTTAGCAGTAAAATGCTTTAGAATTATTCCGTTTTAATGATTGAATCTATGCACAAAAATATTTATAGCAAAAGACCAAAAATCTACATAAGTGCGAATTTTTGGTCCTATGTTCCGGATGTACAAAACTGTACTTAGGTAAACCGATTTTTCTAAGTCGCTATAAGCAGACCTCTCCTCCGCCTATGTAACCGCAATAAAAGTACTGATTATGATATAATGATGATGTAGTTCTCTACATCATCATTATGTCATAATCAGTACTTTTATTATGATGATGGATGGAGATGGAGAGGAAGACCAAGGAAACGATAGATGGATTGTGTAACGAAGGAAAAAGGTATAAATGATTGCGTGACGTCTGACAGGGGTGAATGGAAGAATAAAACGTGTTGCGCCGACCCCAAGACACATGGGACAAGGGCAGGAAGATGATGATGATGTAGAGAAAAATGTCTTAATGAAAAAATTTGTTGGCAAAAAATCAGGTAATTCAGCGAAAGGCATCTACAATTCTATACAGGGTGGCGAATTAGTCACCTGTATCCTTCAAGGAGCCTACCCTATCAATCACGAACGTTTGTCTTTCGCGAATCGATCGGATATGAGTTTCTTTTGGAAAGTTGTTTAATAGACTCACCTCCTTTTTTTGGTGTCAGACTTGTACTGACTAAAACCCATCCATGTTCCTTTTGTGCCCTTTGTGTTAAAGGGCCGCAGTATCTCTCTCGAACAGTCCCGCAGCCCCGGCATTGGCCCTTGCGGACCCCTTCCTGTTTGCTGACATCTCTTTGAGGAGCGCGTGGAACACGAACGCGCCGTCGACACGGCCTGTGGTCATAAGACGGACGGACGGCGAGCTATCCCATTACTCACAGGCCCGCGCCTACGGTGGCCGGGAGCCACCACGTGGTCCCCGAAGCCCTGGGCGTCTCCCGCGGCGGCTAGACTCACCTCCTTGAAGGTAACTAAATCGCCACATTCGCCACCCTGTGTGTGACCTCTCCAAACCAATAAAACTACTGGTTATCTGTCCTGTCCATGTCTGCATTAGCACGTTGATTCGTCAGATCTTCCAAACATCAGACTATGCCCTCGATTGAAACAAGTCCAGCAGAGAATTCTACATAGGACGTTATAGCACGTATTCGCGACCACCTCGTGACATCACACACACACATTATAGGAAAGAGACATCTGTATCAACCGCAGAGAACTGGTTTGACGAATCTGCTACGCTATTCATTCCAACTTTAACCGGTAGAGGGCAGAGCAGACATGAGACAACCTAGGCTTCACACTCACAGGACCCTTTTTCATGAGGTCTACTATCACTTAGCCTAATTTATACTATTATTATAATACTAGATTAAACACCTTATAATTTGCGTATATGTACGTGTATTGTGTATTTTTGTCTTTTTGGCACCTTACCTACTTGTTACCCGCAAAGCTTTTAAATTTTTATTTTTAATCAATATAGCTAAAAGCAAAAATCTACATACAGAAAAACAACTCCCTACCCAAGCGAATATCGGTAAACAATTAAAATTCGAGTGAAAACTCGTGAAATATGCAATGCTGTCTAAAGTATAGGAGTTTAGGAACACCATACATCATAATACTAGACTGCTATAATTCCCCCAATACAGGGGGAAAGCTTCATCTCATCGAAAATGATAGACTCACACATTATCAGTCCAGGTAAAGGTGTTTCGGAAAACTCCGACAGAACATTCGCAGTATTTTCCTTCACCGTCCAAACAATATGTTTTTCATGATCGGCTAAGCGAAAATTGCTATAGAAGTTATCTTCATATTTATTAGAGTCTATATATTACATATTCTACACTCATAGTCTCTACGACTAGATATTTAGTGATACTTCTGCAGAGCTTGAGCTGTCAATCCGCCGTTATCACCATAAATGTACATAAATAAATTAACCTGCTTTGACACTGGCACACTCTCTCTCCCTCACCTGACTGCCTCGTTGCTGACTGGGAGTACTTTTTTCACGGCGGTCGGTATACTATTTATATAATTCTAACGTTTTCTTGAGAAGGTAAACCGCCTAAAACCTCGTGGTATGAAAACACAGGCTGTACTACGCTTGCCTGTGTTTTCATACTACGAGGTTTTAAATGATCCGTTAATCTCTCTTGACTTGTACCACCACCAGCAGATGCAGAGAGGCATAATCCGTGAACATATGACGCCTGGGGGCTCGGCAGCGACCATTAACTACTTATCAGAGCTTGCAAATATTCCACACATCTTTATTACGGATTGTCGTGATTTAACACTGGCTTGTAGAACTCTTGTACCATTTTGTATGTGACTTGTAAGAAATCAGTGAGACGTAGTGCGTGTTTCTGACCGCGGACTAAGGATGAAACACATGTGACTAAAAGAGTGATGAATACAAATGTTGATGGAAAGAGAGGAAGAGGTCCTAAGAAAATATAGATGGATTATGAGGAATGACTTGAAAGATAAAGAAGTAAATGACAGCGTGACCGCTGACAGGGGAGAATGGAAGAACCCAAAAAATGGCGCGCCGACCTCAAGTAATTTCAGATAAGAACAGGAATATGATGATGAGCGTAGAGTGAATTCAACATTTCTATGAGGTATACCTACTGCTAACTACTAGCGCTCAGGAATAGAAATGGATTGTAATGTTAAAGTGAAAGAAAATAAACAAAAGTACAGTCGCCGTCAGATATATTGTAGCAGACAAGGTGACCAAATACTTCTGAACAATTTAAAATGTCAATAAGTTCCTTACACTACAAGTTACCATTAGTATCTGAACATTCATTAGTTCAATAATATCTGAGCAGATGCTTGTCAATAATTTCTATACACACAACCAACCAAAAATATCTGAACACTTACAACGTCAAGTGTATCTACGCAGATGGAGTAGTCTTAGATATCAGAGCAGATGAGGAAAAATTGCAGTAGGAAGTGCTTCCAACTTTACTATAAATACAATATTTATAGGAACTCTTTTGCTAATTTATATACTATGATGACCCTGGCAGTTTATAACATTTTGTAGCTAATGATTTTCTATACAATTTTTATTCCCTTTCAATCGTATTTATACCTAGAACAGTCATTTGGTGTTCAAAAGGGGTGTTATCTGGATTTTTTTCCGGGAGTTTTGAAAATTGGTTATTTTAATGAGTTCGACGTGTTCTCTTCGAATTTTCACTTTGTCGCTCATTGTTTTATCTTGGCCGCTCGCACCGCCATACAATTTTTTGGTAAAATCAATAATCATTTATGCCTTTGCGGTAGTACTCTGGGGACAATAAGGTAAAACTACCAAATGACTGGACTAACCACCATAGTCAAGTCGATAGTCGTTTTTGGTTCGTCCTTTATATCACGCAGTAACGAATTAGGTAAGCTCAGTGTTTGTCTGTGTGGATACACTTGACGTTGTAAGTGTTCAGATATTTTTGGTTAGTTGTGTGTATAGAAATTATTGACAAGCTTCTGCTCAGATATTAATGAAGTAATGAATGTTCAGATATTAATGGTAACTTGTAGTGTAAGGAACTTATTGACATTTTAAATTGTTCAGAAGTATTTGGTCACCTTGTCTGCTACAATATATCTGACGGCGACTGTACCTATGCGACATCCGGTTCAGACTGTCTTCATACTGCCAAGAATGGAGACAGAGTCGTAATACTGTGACATTATGCAACTTTATGTAATGGCGCAATTCAATCATAGGTCAAGATGAGGATGCAATATATATAGATATATTTATCTATTGATAGCATATATATAATAAACATATATGCTATCAATTGTAGAACTTTTAACTCTACGGTAACGGAATTCGTAAAAAGCTACAAAACTTCACCATCAATAACTTCATTATTTTAAGAAAAATTAACTCGAAGAAGTCGTATTCTATCATTTTCATCGTCTTCATTATATGTATATGTAAGACCGTAAACGTCCACTAGAACCGAAAACTATGTAGAACATTTTAAACTCATAGACAAGTAAAGCAAAGTGAACTATGCAAACGACGAAATAAGTGGGTAAAGTAAAGCTACACAATTCTTACTATTTTTTTTTTTATTTAATATTATAAATGCGAAAGTAAGTTTGTTTGTTTGTTTGTTACCTTTTCACGCCTAAACCACTGAACCGATCATCCTGAAGTTTTGCATATACGTTGTCAGGTGTACAGAAACGGACATAGTAGGATACCTTTCATCCCGAAAAAAAAACTGTTTCCGAGGAAAACAACAATAACGTTCTTATGATAATAGATGGCGCCACTTGTCTTTCGAATCATGATTTAATTATTATTATTACAAGCAGAATACAACCGAATTGACTGTCAAATTCTAAATTAACGCGAGCGAAGCCGCGGCAAAAGCTAGTAGTCGATCATTACCGCGGCCTGTGTCAATCTGTAAACAGTTAGACGCCTCATCATCAGTCTAGCGCACTTTCACTATTTACTGCAGTTGTCCTAAACGTTTTGTAATGTTTTTAAAACGTCTTAGTTTTGAAGGAAACACCTTTTTGGGGGATTGTTGATACCTACACACAGTAAAATGTTTACTGGTAACGTAAATAAAATTACTGCTGGTCAAGTGGTTGCAATCGTATTGAGTTTTTCATCAGGAATTTCTCAGTAGCGCATATTTATGCCCGGTTGATGGCAATAGGCTCGCCCCCTATTACATGGGACTTTAACATAACTGGCGAAATGTGGGTGTAGGTACACCTCTGGCTAACCTTACGGGGATAGCTGGCGTGATGGTATGTAAATAAAAAATTACCATTAGGTTTAAATGACCTATCTAATCCGAACTTCATCAATCTAAATAATTGGAAATAATGATCATATTTTAGCCACTTCTGCGACGAATATACCTAATTATTATGTAATCCTCCTTAGGCCCGCTTGCACGAAAAACTTAACTTAGAGACTCTTAAGTTTTTCGTGGGTTTAACCTCGTAAACTGTCAATTTAACCTCGTATTAGCGATTAATACGAGTTTAAATTGACAGTTTTTCATACAATATTGTCAATTTAATCGCGTGTTAGCTAACTCTGAGTTAAGTTTTTCGTGCAAGTAGGGTTACTTGCACAAAAAAAAAACCAAAACAACGCAAAACAGTGAGAACAATCACAATATCTAGTATAAGTATTATCTACAAAACAAATTACTACTGTTTAAATTACAATAATTATACCTACAAACAATGCGCGTAAAATAAAAAGAGAAAACATTCTTCGCGCACAGATATAACAAAGTATAAGTTCGTAAAGTGCGTGTTATCGAGTCATTACGAACGGTAGGGTGACCGCAGTGTTCGAAATGAAGAGAATGTTTGCATCTTTATATTCTGTACAAATGTATGGGCAACTCATCACAATCTATCTACCTTTTTCCTAACTACTTATCTTGGCGTCGGCTTCTAGTTTAATTGGATGAAGGCAAATATCAAATTAATAGTTGCCTATACCAAATTAATAGGCAAATGCATGGACATGGACACCTGAAGTCTAAATTTGTACGTACGACGGCCAATCAAGCTTTATGCGGATAAAAAAAGATAAAGCGCGGCCAAGTTATACTGGAAATGTACAGCTTCATGTGCGGTCGTGTGTACTATAAGAGAATGAAGTAAAAGTTCCTCTGATTAAAATTCAAAGAGCCTTTGATTATACCTATTTTACCAATTAAATCACTTATGAAATCTGCCTCGTTAAAAACTCAAGAGACAACAAAATCAACAAAATAACAACAAAATCTATTTTAACTGTGGTCTTTGTGTAGCCCAATATTCTGTTCTTACTATTTTTTAAATCAACAGGGAATGTTATAAGTGGGCTGATCATGCTCATGCTAAATCAAATGCTTGTCTCAACGTCTCTCTTACATATTCATGAGGTGCATTACTCCCAAACAGGTTTATCCAACACGGAGCAGAACGCATGGCCACAAAATTGGAGCGCACACAAAGTACGTTTTGCAATGTTGAGAGTGAAAGCTTTGACCATCTGACTGAGCCACTGTGGATCTGACAACGATACCTGACACACGACATTATGGTAAGTTACTTCAAGTTACGTATTACCTCATTTCATTTCGTAAAAAAAAAGTTACAAAAGAACGTCAAGTTTTGAATTTGGAAGCTTTGATATTGTTAGTAGAAAATGGCGGGAGTGAAAATATGAAGTTGCGTTCGCGTGATATTCTTCGAAATGATTTATCGATGTTAATCTTAAAAAAAAAATTACTAATTAAATCAACTAAGAGGCTTTATGTCATCATTATAAGCAATTTACATAAATTTTGCTTAAAAATATAGAAGAAGTTTTTATAAAAATCTCTTTGTATGTATTTTTCACCTACATTTTCATCATAAGCTTTTTAGCAAATGAACCCCTAGATCTAATTTATCATGGGGTAAGCCGTCAAAATACGCAGTACCGATTTTCTCTCATTTGTGTCGAATTTAATTTTAATTCGTGGCAGAAAATAAACAAAAATATTCCATTCAGTCTCCAGACTTCATTTATTCAATGCATTTATTAGTGAAATTATTGTCAATAAAGTCTATATTAATGATAGGTACTTATTTACTAACGTTCATTAAATACACTCAAAGATATCTACAAAATATGTAAATGAAGAAGCCTCATCAATAATGTTTATATTTATAATGAGTTTGAAATTCATACAAATAATTTAAAAACTGACTCAAAAACAAATATAAAGTACTCTAATGATAACGGTGCCTTTGATATGTAATTTTATTGAAATTTGTAGAATAACTTTCAGACAGAGGGTCGACTGGGTTCGACCATATTTTATTAGAACACTGCGATGGCGACCGCATTATATCTAAACCGCCGCATGACATTTAACACTAACTATTTCACTATGAAACAAAGTGCACAAGTACGAAGCGATTGTTGTCATCAAATACGACCACATATCATCACATCACGCCCGTAACCAGCGAAAGGTTAGGCAGAGGTGTGCCTATATTGCCTTCGCACAACAAACACAATAACTTCCATTATTACGTAGCAATATACTCATAAACCCTCTCAACATAATTTACAGGGAGCATCACACAGCGAGCACACTCCAAGGGCAAAGGCAGAGAAAGCAGACCTGGTCAGCAAGATCAAGGCACGTCTGGCGTCCGTAGACCCCAATAAGGCGAGAGAGCTGGGAGGCGTGTTCCTCTTCAATATAATTAAGGGGACCAGCGTTTATTCCTGGAGTAAGTATTCAGTATTATTCTATAAGCTTGAGTTTCATGGGCATTGTAGAATTGATCTTGAAGTATTGATCTAAACTCATTGTATCACTACACCTGATTAGACCACCACTCCAAGCATCTAGTGCAGGCAGCGCTTCATTTACAATTCACCCTTTTTTCTTTCTTGTTCGTGGTGACAGACAGACACATTATTATCTACTAAATGATGGTGATGATGCTATCTAGCCGATCTCGGCCACAGCGACTGCATTCAGAATCAGAATCAGAATAAGAATGTTTATTTGTCCACATAGGTAATTACACAGTGTGTGAGATGTTCCATTTTCGTATGTGCTCTATGTTTTCGATGGCTTACTAAGGCGGTTGTCAAGAGGTTTGGTGTGCTGTTCTTTCTGTTGTGCTCTCAAGTGGCTAGCATATGCAACTAAATACTTAGTCTATAACAGCGATAATGTAATTGTAAAAAATGTATTGGATTGGTGTGCTACCGTAAAGGTTATATCAATCCTGATGAAATTCATTGCAGAAATACGCTTTGGAAACGACTGCCACTTACCTAGTATAAGGGTTCAAACTTTGGGCACGCCACGATAGTGGCGGTAAGTCCCCTCTTTGAGGAGTGGCTAGGGAGGCGCCACGGCGCCCTCACCTTCCGCCTGACGCAGGTCCTCACCGGACACGGGTGCTTCGGGAGGTACCTGCACCGAATCGGGCGGGAGGAAACGCCCGGGTGCTACAACTGCGAGGATCGACCGGAGGACACGGTGGAGCACACCGTCGAGGTCTGCTCCGCTTGGGAGGAGCACCGCCGTGTCCTCGTAGCGGCGATTGGCGGCGGCGACCTCTCGCGCCCGGCCCTGGTTCAAGCCATGGTCCGGGGCGAGAGGGAATGGGAAGCCGTCGCCTCCTTCTGCGAAGCAGTCATGCTAGCGAAGGAGGCGGCGGAACGTGAGAGGGAGAGAACCTCCTCACGTCCCAGCCGCCGCGGGAGAAGCACCGGGCGTCGGGGGCCACGCCGTGATGGCTCTCGGCCACCGTAGGCGCGGGCCTGTGGACGGCGAGTAATGGGCTAGCTCGCCGTCCGTCCGTCGTATGACGACGGGCAGGCCGTGTCGACGGCGCGTTCGTGTTCCACGCGCGCCTCAAAGAGATGTCAGCAAACGGGAGGGGCCCGCAAGGGCCGGTGCCTGCCAGGGCTGCGGGACTGTTCGAAAGAGATACCGCGGCCCTGGAACATAAAGGGCCAATGAAGGAACATGGGTGTTTTTTAGTCAGTAAGAGTCTGACACTCCCTTCCGCTCCGCCCAGAGCGTTCAAACTTTAAAAAGTGTAATCTTGATAATCTTTCGATTTGTACTTAATCTTGAACACAATCCCCGAACTTCTCGACCTCCTCCAAGCAAGGGTTAGTGATTGTTTTTCATTCCCTGTTTGTGAATAAACGTTTGCTCTACTAGACAGACAGTTAAAAGCTAATTATGAATTACTAGCTTTTGCCCGCGGTTTCGCTCGCGTTAATTTAGAATTTGACAAACTAGCGGTGTGCAATATACTTTACGACCTATTCTCATACCTACCTAAATATACATTAAAAAATCATGAAATTCGGTCGAGCTGTTTCGGAGGAGTGCGACCACAAACACCGTGACACGTGAGACCGTCATCTGTCAAAATATTTCAGGTTAAACGACTTGTAGACTGTAAGATAAGCCAGGCCTGCCTTGTCTCCATCATCATAAACTATTTCACCAAATAACCTAACGTAAGAGATTTTAATAACTTAAAGACCTATCAGACCAAAAAAGCGCCCCAAGCGTAGGTAATTCCCGGAGAAGTAGACACTAACCTAGGTGCCTTTAACTCGCGCCAGTGGCTCATATGCCAGTCGACTGGCTCACTTATCGTAAAACATACTTTACACACTCGTGGCTTTCTTAAGATTTATACTTTGCACAATTTGTTGCAACTTTAGGTTATACTCGTATTACGGAGTTGTTACTTGTTAGTGTAAATTATATCAGGTTCACTTGTCTTAGGTGACCATGATTGGAATTTCTTCAATATTACATAAACGGATAACTATCATTGAAATAGTTGGTTACATTTTAAGTGAACTTATATTTTATAGGAACATAAAATAAACTTTATATACATGTGTTCTAAAAAACAGTCTTTAAAGCAATACCTGCAAATTACTCGGTACTTTTTCTAGTTTATTGAAAGGGCAATTAATTTTAATCAGAATTATGTGTTTCTTGTGACAACGAACATTGCGTCAATCGTGATGTCAAGCTTCAGTCTGTCGCACCAACGTGATTTCGAACTATGGTGAGTCGCAGTATTTTGTCGCACATCCGTTTCTCGATCTTACGTAGTCAGAGCCGTTACCATTTTTTTTTTGTTCCTGGGGTGAAAAATCCACATGGATGTCCTAGGGGGTCTGTCGGACTCTAACCGACTAAAAACCACCCCGGTGTTCCCTTCCCACACTTGCACCGGGGATCATGGGAACTAGTGCGCCTTCCACAATCCCCGGCTAATGCCAAGTCCCCCGTCCCTCTGGACCCGTTTAGGGGGGCTGGAAGAGGGCGTTGTCTGCCCTCCGCCGACGCCCGGCACGTCTGCTGCGGATCGGGAGAGTGGTCTCGACCTCCCTCAACCTCTCCGCAGCCTCCTTCTGTGAGATGATCGTTTCACAGAAGGAGATCACCGCATCCCACGACTCTGTGCTCCCGACCATCGCGCGAGCGACGGCCGGCAGCGACAGTTCGGTTCCCACTTCCGTCACGAGGGGGCACGGCGTGGCTCGTCCCATGCTGCACACTCTGCCAGCGTATGCCGCGCCGAACCGTAACCACTGGACCAACACCATTTTAAACCTATCAACCACTTACCTACCTATCTACAAAATGACTAATTATTATTTTTCTCTCTACCCTCAGCTCTAGACCTTAACCAAGTCACAGTCTACGAAGGAGAACCAGAAGAAGACCCAGACACCACCTTCACGCTCAACGAACATTACTTTAAGCAGCTGGTGACTGGTCGAGAGGATCCCAGGGTCATCATGCAAGCCGGACGCTGCTCCGTCACAGGAGACATCATGAGAGCGATGCAGCTTGAACCATATATTAAGTTGGAATAGAGATTAGTTTAGTTTGTAGTGTAATGTATAGTTCTAGACGTAAACCAAGTGACAGTCTACGAAGGAGATTGAGCAGAATAATTCGAGAGGATCCTAGGGTCATCACGCAAGCTGGACGCTCTTCCGTCACAGGAAACATCATGAGAGCGATGCAGTTTGAACCTTATATTGCGTAGAGTAGACTGTAGTTCATTTTGTCGTGTAAGTTATTGTAATAGGAATCTTTTCGTCGTCTACGTAGACTATTGTTTTGAAAGTGGGATAAGTTAATATTGTTCGATACTTTTGTGGTCATTTTCATCATCATCAATGTCGTCATCAGTGCGATTAGAATCATTCATTCAACCATTTCATCCTGTTACATCAATGGATAGTCATTCATCAATTAAAATCATCAAGCGATAATCATCAATTTAAGAATCCCAAACATGATATTATTCAGAAATTAGTTTCGCCTTTTCTCATTTTCCATTGGATATAATCATCCATCTACCATTTTGATCATTCATGATCCTAGGCTACAACAGCGTAATTAAGTAGGTATTCAATTAAATGTGACTTTTGACAATTTACACAGAACGACAGCCATCCGATCTCCGGAAACCCGACCTTATTACTATCAGAAACTATACCCAAGGTTGGTTGGTTATAATTAGAGACCGGATTACATACAAATTATTATTTATTCTCCTTTATTTATCTCTGTACAAATTATTTACGTTTTTAAATATTCCTCAAAAGAAAACAATAAGTATAAAAAAACATTTAAAAATATAAAAAATTGTAGCCCACCGGTATCGGAAACAGGGTCCAGGCTACCCGGCGGTCAGGGCTCCATAGAGAGGAACCTACTAACAATACGAGCCGTGTCCAGGAGTACCTACCGCTTCTGAATCAAGCCTTACGAGAGCCTCCTCAGGTATTGATCGAGTCTTGGCAATTAAGCCATGGGCTGATACGACTATCGGCACAATGATCCCTGAGTCCACATTTATTATTATTAGCCATTTGTGTCCCACTGCAGGGCAAGGGCCTCCCTTCCCTCTTATCCATACTTGCATATGCATTTGCATATTGTGGCGTTTTTTTTTAAGATAATGCATATTTTAGCTATAATCGGTATATCTTGCATTTTTTCTTTAATTTTATCTGCTCCTAACTGGAAAAATGCAAAAAAGTGCTAAAGCTGATACCCGCAAGAAACACCTAAATTCAAATAGTGCCCATTGACCTAAATGGATTAATAGAAAGCTCAATCGTATACCACAATAATACCGTAATAATTTAGGAGCACAATTCGGTTTTCATAAAAAAAAAATTAGTCGAAAATGCAGTACGAGTTAAATTTAAAAACTTATTTTGTGGCCAGTAAATATTTCAATTTATGTCGCATATTTTTGCACTTTTGTTGCATATTTTGAGCATTTATGGTGCATATTTCGACGATTTTATGTTGCATGTAATCCGGTCTCTAGTTATAATAATTTAGTCTAAAATCTCAAGTTGTTAGAATAGCCATAAGGCCATAAGTTACCTTAGACATAAGTTATTCCTACAAGACAACCTGTTAAGTTCGTTAAGCTTTAAATTAATAAAATAAGTGCAAATTATAACTTTGTATTAATTGACATTAACAAATAATTATCCAATCCAACCCATCCCGATTAAAATGTTCTGGAGATTAGCACGCAAAAGTCGCGCATGGCACGCAGTTTATGACTTGGATAGCATAAAAACATCCCATATCTATGTAAAACCCCATTGCCAGATATTCGTAGAAATCGACATCACACTTGGCAGATGGTTTGTACAGCTCTGTACGACTGTACAACATAGATGCCCTTCAAAGAAGTTGTCGCACCTTTTAAGGTGTTTGATAGCTCCCAACATCGTTTCTGCATTTACAGACCTTCATGATCGTCAAGATTCTTTGAAGCAAAATAGCTGTGATATCACAAGCCCCTCTCTAGCAATAAATATCTGTCTGGTAAAGTGGTTCTTTTGCATGTGTCCACCATCTTGTTTTTTCAAATCAATTTCCGCTGACATTAAGTATGACAAATATTTATTTTTCAAATCGGTTCATAAATGACAGAGTTACGAGGTACTTATCAAACATAAAAAATTACAGCCGAATTGGGAAACTCCTCCATTTTTTGAAGTCGGTTAAAAATAGCATGACATCATTGGTAAGATTGAGACTTAGGTCGCGCCATCTACAACGGTCTTCCCCATTGCACCTTGTTTTGTAAACTCGGTCAAAACAAAAAGAGTAGATATTTGACCCATTCCTAACATGGTATTAATAGTTTTAAACTGGTACTATTTTTTGTGGAAGTACCGTTAGCAACAACGGTATACGTGAGATACATTTTATATTTAAAACTAACATGACTGACTGATGTAGGGCAAAAACTGCTTTTACAATTTATTAGATGAATAAAGCCTGATTAAGACTATTAAGATTGCTTGTTTGACGGATGAGGAAAAACAGCTTTTAAGGTGAATGTATTGAAGCGAGGTTTAAGACAGTCTGTTGAAGTTACGTGGAAGATTTATATATGAAGTGTGTGTAGATTAGCATAATATTCAATCTATAACGTTCTTACTGATGGAATACAGATCTCTTTTCTGCGAGAGGGAAAGTGTGTGCGAAACTTAAACTACGAATGAGGGAACAGAAGCTGCTTATTCCGTAGATTTTACTGCAAAATCAATTTGTCTAAGTGGTTTAGTGGCTGGTTTATTATCAGAGTATTGAATGACTGCCTCGTTGGGCTAATGGTCGCAATCGCGACTGCTGAGCACGAGGTCCTGGGTTCGTTTCCCGGGTCGGGCAATATGTTATTGGGTTTTTCCGACAAGAATTTTTGCAGCCGCGGAGTCTGGATTTGTGCCCGGATGGCAATAGGTTCGCTCCCTATTAACTGGGACTTAAACATAACGAAAATAAGGTACACCTCTGCCTAACCCTTCGGGGATTACAGGCGTGTTGTAATGCATTATGAGTGACGAAAGTTCTTAGGACTTTAAAAATCAGACGAATCCATCAGTGTTGACCATGCATCGCCTGGAGATGTAGGAACCTACAATTTGAAAAAAGACGCGAAAGCTGACATCTGACATGACTGTATGCGGAAAATCTGGGAAGTACTTTGCCGTCAGTATTTTGTGGGTTTATAGAATCGAATTGACACCTCACAGGTAGACTGCACTATCAAAAAATCCGCACATCTACTTACCCCTAAGAATTTAAAAGACCATCGTACTCGTAGGATTCTACAGCGAATGAACTACACGTCACAATCATCACCTCGCACCTGTCAGCCTCAACATTCTGTCAAACATGTAACAAGCCAATAAAATACACTAAAATAAAGTAGGTATATCTCTACTCGACCGACAGGTTTGCGAACGGTACCCGAAGTTCATCCGTAGGTCATGCACCTCTGCTGGACCGACTCGAAATAGAGCCGGCGTTAATAGGTTGAGGACGTATCTTATATGATACTAGCTTATTAAATGCCCGCGGTTTCTCCCGCTTGCCGTACGGATATTTTCCCGCAGGGTCGTACTACCGAGATAAAAAGTATCCTGTTATCACATAGTACACTTTTTATCCGGGTTATAAACTATCCGTGTGCCAAATTTCTTTTAAATCCGTTCTGTAGTTTTTGCGTGAAAGAGTAACAAACATCCATCCTCACAACTTTCGCATTTATCAGATAAAACAAAGTCCTCCGCCGCGTCTCTGTCTGTCAGTCTGTCTGTTCGCGATAAACTCAAAAACTACTGCACCGATTTTCATGCAGCTTTCACCAATGTATAAAGTGGTTCTCGAGGAAGGTTTTATATAATTTGTCAAGTTTTTGTATACATTGGCTAAAATATAATGATATTTGTTGGAGGTGTCGGAAAAAATAAGCCGTCTGGGAGCTTTCAACGAAAACGCTACCTGAACCCTTTGAGATATAACAAAATGAAGTATGGTGGAATTGTGTATCTTATATAGGTCTGCAGAAAAGTCCCCAATGGCATATGTCTATCTCTTAAGGATAACATACTATATCTTTTTTTAAACTTTAAAAAGCCGAAAATTGGCTGAACTTTGGTACAGGGATAGATTATAGCCTGGAATAGGTTCCCATGGGTTGCGGGAACGGGATCAAAATTTCGTGAATATTTTTGGTCGCGATAACCGACATAAACGCGGACGAAGCCGCGGGCATCTGCTAGTAAAAAAATATAAAGAGATCTTGTGTGCGCCGCCGCGCCGTGCACTTTCGATTATCGTCCATCTTCTCTTTAGGGCAACGATTTCTTCCGATGCGACTTATTTTGGTAAGTTCCGAGAACGGTCTGTATGATTGTTATCATAGCCACCGTTCCAAAGTGAGGACCCATTCTAAAAACACGCATAAAACTTTAAGTAAGTATTAATGTCCTGAGTTTTTTTTATAAAACCCAGTTGACAGGCATTGTTCCACACTCGTTCCATCGTAGACGGTAGAACTCAATCATCGGCTCCCATCTGACGAAATCCAGGCGAAGAGAAGCCATCCTACAATAACAAGCAAAGAAAGAAAACATGGCAGGTTTTCTTTCATTCTACGGAATCCTAATAAAATGTTTTTTATCATTATAAAACCTGGTCGGTATGAAACTGCAGATGTCAAGTCCGGTTGTTAACTAGTAGAATATCTAGAAAACGTAAGATTGTTAAAGAACATTACACTTCGCTAGGCTGTAAAGAAACTTGTCTTGTGTGCAAAATAACTTTGAATAGTATGAAATTATTTTAACTTTATAGTAACAGTAGCTGTCCATAGTCTGTATTTGCGCATTCTGTATTGCGATTGGTGGCAATAGGCTCGCCTGCTATTATATGGGACATAAACATAAGTGTGGGTGTACTATTGTTAGACCGCTGCCTAACCAGAACCTTGTGTGATGTTTACTTATGTTTTGTTTATGTACTAATAAAACTTAAAATATTGTGTCTCTAAGTAATCAACAACAAACTACCTACTTTGTCGCATTTTATAAAATTATTGGATGTTAGTAAAGCCAGTTAAACAATTAGCTGTAACAGAATTAATTTGCACCGATTGAATTTTTGTAGAATATGTCTATACTAACTATACTTACCTACTTACCGATCTACAAGACTGAAATAAACATACCATGTTAAATCTTGTAAACAAGCCTCTACGAAACGATTTCCTATGAAGCTGTAAAGATTAACTTCAATACCTATTTATATGTTACTAACGGCTCGTCCCGGCTTTGCACGGGTGCCTATGTTACTCAGGGTGAATGTAGCTTTCCAATGGTGAAAGAATTTTTGAAATCGGCACAGTAGTTTTTGAGTTTATTCATTACAAACATACACAATCACAAAAATACAATTTTTTCCTCTTTATAATATTAGTGTAGACATAGATCAGTTAACAGTCACAAAAACATAAGCTTAATGACAAGTTCTAAAATAAGTCCTTCTATCAACATAATATTTCCTTTCAATACGTTGTCATTAGTCATACATCGCAACCATCGCACAAGTTATCCAGTTCTACCGGTAACCTAACTAATTAACTTTTAGTTAGATAATCGTTAGAATGGCCCGGTGTTAAGGACAACTGCCAGACCCTTTGCAAGGCATAAATAATTATGCTCTTGATGTACTGGCGATGGTAGAAGTGTTTGGCAAGCCTATTATTTAGTCGTTATGTTTCTGTTGCTGCTAGCCAGCACCGCCCAATTGCTGGCCAAACGGCTCTCTCCATACCCATTCAGTTCATTCGACCCAGGATTAATTTGGAGCACTGGTAGTTGATTTTGTGCAGTTCGGCCGGCCATCTTCAACGGTAGGAACTTCACGGCTAAACTATAAACCAACTGAACTGCTAAATAGAAAAAGCTAAACTGCCACTTAACCAAAGCAACTACCTACTCATTGCTTTACAAACTATCAGAAAGAGATTGGAGTAGTCTTACGTTATAGCCACCAAGAGCAATGAAGTTTTTGTCATTATTCGTTTTTCACATGAAACCATATTCTTCCACAAACATGCTCAACATTAAAACAACAAATATAACAGTTATGAATACGTCCCCAAAGTTTATTTTCGATAAACAAGTTCTCTGCAACCGACTTCGCATCTTGTATCTTGTTGCTCACCACTTTTGCGCTCGACTGCACCGGTAAATCCAGCTCCCTAAGCCGGAGTGGTTTACTTTATTATTTACACGACGCTCTTGAACGGCGATCGTGCCAAACACACGCATAAACACAAAAGTTTACACTTCAATATTAATATTATAATTTTATTTACCCGTGAACGTATTTAAGTTTGTTTGAAAATGTACAAAAAGGTTTTCTTTCTTATTTTCGCGGCGACACTGGCTATGAGCGATGGTAAGTTCTCGATTTTAATTAATTTTTCGGTGTTTTAAATTCAAAACAAGAGACAGTCTTTTTTACCCGAAAACGGCGGAAGGGTTATTTTAAACTCGTAGATATAAATTACATAGATGTATTTTTGTTTGACTTTGTTAAAGCGTTTTGTCAATAAAAATCTGTTATCTTGTTTTAAAAAGTAAGAAAAATCTGAAATCGTAATTAGGTGGAAAAATAAGGTTTCCTATAACTGAACTTGACCTTAGTAGGTACCTACATATTTATTATTCTATTAGAGGTCTAAGAAGCCCTTCATAGGTAATCTTCTCACGATTAAATAAAGTAAGCACAAAGAATTTGTTTTACCAAGACTTAATCTACATTAGCTAATAATTTCGGGATTCGGCACTAATAAGTACCTACTTAATAATAGATGTTTTATTAAACTCAATCAATAGGTGTTCAGCCAACGAATTACGAAATAAGCCGAAATCAGCTAGGCGGTAAGTTTTACCACAGATTTTGTCAAAAGATTGGTCATTACATTACCATGGTGGTCACATCATTACCGTTCTCATTAATGGTCATAAAATCATGGGATTTCAAATTAATGGATTGTCCATCACTAATCAAATGGTTAGGGAGTAATCAAACTGCATGAATTCATTTGTTTCTGTCTTAACAGTGATTTTATTTTTTCGATAAAGCTAAACATAATCAATGTTGATTACCTACCTTCCTAATATCAGTGTTCTTTGTCGCAAAGAGGTAGGAAGGCTTCAAATTCGCCATTTTCTTTCAGGTAGGTAGTACCCATATCTCAGATTTCTCCCCAGATATGAGACTTGTTTCTTCGTCTTTTCAATTACTTACTTCTCTTGTGCACATTACCAGCTGACAGCGTTGAGGGGGAGTTTTTTGTTGCCCTTTTATAGTTTGTTGTTAGTTTATTTATTTTAGTCTATTAAATTGTTTTTAACTGTAATAATGCATAGGTACAGGGTGACGCCGACAAAACGACAATAAATTAAAAAACTGTTAATACAGTTCATAGAAATATTTTTAAAGTATCAAATAAATCCTAACATCGAAATTAAATATATATATATTTTCAAACAAACAGCATAGAACTGTTAACGAAATACAACACCATTTATAAATATTAGTTTACTAACCTAGCTATAATTTGCACTAAGTCGCGTCTGGAAATAAAATTTAAGTAACGAATTAGGCAAAGGTTTTGGAAATACCGGGTTGAAAACATGTAACACATCACGCAGAGGTGTAGGTACCTAATAGTAGGTATACGCACATTTCGCCAGTTATAATTGTGTTTAATGGCAACATGTGTCTATACCAATTCGGGGGTCTTTAACCTAATGGTGCTAGCCTATTAATCTGCATCAAGTAGAAAATGCTGAAAATGAAAAATAATACGCAGACTGGGAACGTCATGAGCAGGGGCGTAGCTACCGCTGTATCAGCCGTGTCAATGATACGGGGCCCCAGAGTAACAAGGGATCCCTGATGAGGAAAAAAATGAACAAAATCTTATCACAACCTCAAATACCTACTCGTAATCTTCTACATAAAAGATAAATTAAAAAAAAACAACTGTTCTATACATTTTGACCGTGTACTCGTGTAGGTATTGCACTTTTGTGGGAAACAGCTGGTTTTTTTTAATAACCGATGAAAAATTTCTATGTGGGGTTCAGAATGATGTACTGAATACGTGGTAACCGTTTTCACGTCGGTGTCCCTTCCACCCCGTATAACTAATCAGTCTAGAAAGATCCAATATTTTGTGCTCGCTTCGCTCGCTCTTTGATGAAGTCTTCACCAATCGCAGTTCAGAAAGTACCAATTTTACGAGCTCGCTTTTTGATGAATACTTAAACCCTTTCAGGATGCTCTAATTTTTTATCTCTTCATTGAAAACTTAACCTATGCGCGCCATGATCGCAGATGCACAATTTTTAGTTTCACTTTGCTCACTCACACATTCCAGCTAAAGCGATACAAGTCAAGATGCTATTTTCTGTTACAAAAATTTGTTTAATACAAATGATTTTCTATTCTTTTTGGGTTTCCCAGCACAACCCAAGAGCTGTGCAAAAAAAAAATGATACAGGGCTCTACTAGGACTATAAAGCTACGCCACTAGTCAGGTATACGCAGTTTAATTTATTGCCGTACCTATTGTCGACGCCACTCTTTATAGTTACTTTATTAAGTAAATCTTGGGTAGGTTCTTAATAAAAAAAAATGTCTAAGATATTGAAGCCATCATTCGTTCCACTAAATTAATTTAAATTCGGGGAAATCTGTGGTTTACCTATAGACCGAAAATAACTCGGAAAATGATATGGTTAGAAGTAATTACACGTTGCGTGGTTCAATTAAGTAGTAGGTACTTAATTGAACCACGTAACGTGTAATTACTTCTGTGTGTGTATTTAAGAGCAATAAAAGGATTCCAGCTAAATGTTTAGGGTAATGCTCTTTTTTAAGCTGTAATTCACCTATTTAGGTACTTCTTACCACCACGCCTACGATGGACTAGTCGTCGTAAGTGATTGTCGACTCCTGACTTTGGTGTCCTGGTCCTGGGTTCGAATCCTGGATTTTCGTCCGTTTGAATACAATAGGCGTTCAATCAGACACGAGATTTAAATTATCTATCTGAAAATATTTTAATTACCTCAACTCCCAGCGCCATTGAAATCTATTTCTGCATTAAAAAACTATTTACCGTCTATCTATATTCTATTATGTAGTTAGGTATTTCTTACTGCTTTAGGTACCTACTCTGAAAAAAATTCATGTGTCATCTTCACAATGAACAGCGTCACGCTAAACAGACGTTAATTAGGTACCTAGACTAATTACTAAAAATAAGGAAACATCGCAAGGTCGACAGTTTTGTTAATTTTGTAACGTTATTCAGATTCAACAATTATAAAGAGACGAATAGGTACTTCATTGTTTTTGTAAAGATCCATATCTATTTTACATTAAGACATTATTATTCGTTATCATGTTATTATAACAGATTCACTTCTGGTTGAGGGCGATTTGTGCTCAAAATGCATGTTAAATCAAGGATTTGTTATTTATTGCTATGGTACAATGGGTCGTGTGAATGAACTACGTTTTGGAGGCTTTTGTTATAATTCTATTAACATCATAATCACAATCAAAACAAACAAAACTTTATACAGACATTTTTCATTGAACGAGAAACAAATACGTACAATTAACACAAGTACCTACACAATTATTTTGGTACTTACCTACGTACTAACGTATGTACCTAACATAAGGCAAGTACCTAGGTACCCATACTTTCATAATCTAGGAAGCCATACATAAACTTGAGCGGAGCGATTGGAGCAGTCATCTTGGCAAGCGGCAGCGGTGGCCCAGTGGTGGCGTCCCCGACTTACGAACGTATTTATGTCGTGGGTTCGAACCCAGGCAGGCGCATTACTTTGTGTAAATTATTTCATCACCACTGCTCTCAAAAACGGTGAAGGAAAACATCGTGAGGAAACCGGCATGTCCTAGAACCAAAAATTAGAACTGGGCCCGCGTGGTAGACTATACCCCATTCCCTCTCAGAGGGGAGGCCGTGTGTGTCCCAGCAGTGGGAACATTATAGGCTGATTATGCTTATGCATGTTGGCAAGTCCTAATCTTGTTTCTTCATTCACTTTATTTTTAGGCAGATATTAAAGTTTCTCTAAGTAGATGAACATACGAAAACACATCTTACAAGCAGGTAATCGAAAGCCTAACTACAAGCAGCCTGTCACTCAATCAAACTGAACAAACACGTATAGCTGTTCATGGATCTTTTGAGGCGCGGGGTAAATCGGAACTATTTAACGCCATCATGTTTTATTACTTTCGAAAAATATGTTTTATACCAACCGCACCCTGTAAACGTCTTTCGAGCTCCAAAAGGTCCTTGTAGCACCATATATCTACCACCACTTGCATACTAATGGGCTCACCCATGGTTCAACAATTCACTCCACGGGTCCATCCCATACGGTTACCTTCACAACTAACAATCATCATCACCTAACCATTCACCAACAGGTTTCGTGGTAAGAGACATACTGGACTTTTTGTTAGGAGGCAACTATGGAAACTATCCTTATCCTGTTGGACCGGGGCAGTATGGACAGGGGCAGTATGGGCAGGGGCAGTATGGACAGGGGCAGTACGGGCAGGGGCAGTATGGACAGGGGCCCAACGGCTACGATCCATTTCAAGGCCCAGGTCACTACGCGCCACCTGGCCCACCCGGTGCTCATCCTGGATGTCCTCTGTGTGACTCTTCTGTGTACAGCTACTGCTCCCATAAGCAGGCTCATGATTCATGCTGTTGCAGTTCTGTTTGTGAGTATTCAATATCATTAATTTGTCCTATTGTTGTAGCACTAGGTGTAAGTAAGTGTGTATAGGCTTCGGTGGGAAACAGGACCCTTGGTCGCAGTAATAGCAAAACTAAGGAGCTGTCTCCACGAGCGAGAGAATCGCGACGATATTATCGTCGTTGCCACGTATTTACTCTCTTAGAGGCTGTCTCCACGAGCGAGAGAATCGCGGCGATATTTTCCCATACAAATACGTAATATCACCGCGATTCTCTCGCTCGTGGAGACGGCCCCTAAGAGCACACTCATGTATCTCAGAACGTTCGGCCAGTCGAGATAGGGAGCTGGCTGCTACTCCAGTTTTTAGTGACGATTATGTGACGCATAAAGATGCCAGCCAAAGAATTTGTGACAGAACAGTTCGAAAGTTAGAAGCATTTATATATGGCCGAACGACCTGATATCAGAACGTTCGGCCAACCTGAATCTCCATAACTGAGGACCTTAGAGAAACTGTTACTGAAAAAATATTTTGTGACGATTTAGTGACAAACAACCACTGCTTTACTTTTACTCGTAATGCCACCGGTTAAAAGTAAAATTAATTTTAGTTCCTGGAACATCAGGCCGTTCGGCCAACGTAAAATCTGCGTAACTGAGGACCTGAGAGAAACCGTTAATGAATAAAGATTTAGTGACGAGACTGAAACGTATTTTTATTGCTTTATTTTTTTTGTGACGGTCCCTCTATATAGTAAAATGAAAATTTAACATATAACCTCAAAACATTGGGATTATCGATTCCTCCACAAGGAAGAAGCCCAGAGAAACCGTTAATCAATAAAGATTTAGTGACGACACTGAAACGAACTTTTATTGTTTTATTTTTCTTGTGACGGCCCCTTTTTATAGTAAATTGAAAATGTAACATATAACCTCTAAACATTGGGATTATCGATTCCTCCACAAGGAAGAAACCTAGAAGACTCGTAAAACCCCTGATGTGTTATAGGTTTCCAGTGCAATAGTGTCAATGTTTTTGTTAATTCAAGATTAATCTATAAAAATGCACTATGGCGGATGGCGACTGAAATAGGGTGACCATGCAGACCATGTATTCTTACGAAACAAGTATTTATCGAGTAAGTACGTAATTACCTAAACAATGAAGCAAAACACGTCGAAATAGTTGAAATAAGGTGACGATGTAGGTATTGCAACAAAATAAATAGATACGCGGACGGAGGAATATGAAGAGTGCAGATATAAATATTTTTTCCTTAGATAAAATTAAGCATAGTTTCTCTCATTTTAATATGTGCACGTTATGAAGACTCACGCTATATAGGTATAGATAGATCCAGTAACATGAAGGTATTGAATAAAGCGTAAGTTTCACACATAACTTATTAAATTACTTACCACTCTAGATAATATCACTGCACATGTACTACCCATTTTATTTTATTTATGTACAGTACTATACTACCTATTATAGCTTGGCGTTCAGAGGGCGCTGATCGGTAACTTCCTGAAACATATTGGTAACTAATCTGCACTCCTCATATTCCTCCGTCCGCGTATCTATTTATTTTGTTGCAATACCTACATCGTCACCTTATTTCAACTATTTCGACGTGTTTTGCTTCATTGTTTAGGTAATTACGTACCTACTCGATAAATACTTGTTTCGTAAGAATACATGGTCACCCTATTTCAGTCGCCATCCGCCATAGTGCATTTTTATAGAATAATCTTGAATTAACAAAAACATTGACACTATTGCACTGGAAACCTATAACACATCAGGGGTTTTACGAGTCTTCTAGGTTTCTTCCTTGTGGAGGAATCGATAATCCCAATGTTTAGAGGTTATATGTTACATTTTCAATTTACTATAAAAAGGGGCCGTCACAAGAAAAATAAAACAATAAAAGTTCGTTTCAGTGTCGTCACTAAATCTTTATTGATTAACGGTTTCTCTGGGCTTCTTCCTTGTGGAGGAATCGATAATCCCAATGTTTTGAGGTTATATGTTAAATTTTCATTTTACTATATAGAGGGACCGTCACAAAAAAAATAAAGCAATAAAAATACGTTTCAGTCTCGTCACTAAATCTTTATTCATTAACGGTTTCTCTCAGGTCCTCAGTTACGCAGATTTTACGTTGGCCGAACGGCCTGATGTTCCAGGAACTAAAATTAATTTTACTTTTAACCGGTGGCATTACGAGTAAAAGTAAAGCAGTGGTTGTTTGTCACTAAATCGTCACAAAATATTTATTCAGTAACAGTTTCTCTAAGGTCCTCAGTTATGGAGATTCAGGTTGGCCGAACGTTCTGATATCAGGTCGTTCGGCCATAAATAAATGCTTCTAACTTTCGAACTGTTCTGTCACAAATTCTTTGGCTGGCATCTTTATGCGTCACATAATCGTCACTAAAAACTGGAGTAGCAGCCAGCTCCCTAGCTCGACTGGCCGAACGTTCTGATATACATGCACACTCGGCTTAATCTTAAATGACCATGCGCCAAAACTATACCATTTTTTCGTACTGCCATTTTGAAAGTGCTCGCAAGCTCGTGAGCGCAGTGATGTGAGGCTGTGATTATTCACTTCATTCTGATTAAAAGTGTTTTATATCTTCGCATACCTATGTCCCACATTCTGGCTCAGCCATCACTACTTATAATTTAGCGAACAAAACATCACGCCTGTAATCCCCGAAGGGTTAGGCAGAGGTGTACCTAATAGTACACCCACAATTCGCCAGTTATGTTTAAGTCCCATGTAATGGGGGGCGAGCCTATTGCCATCAACCGGGCACAAATGCAAACTCAGTGGCTGCCACTAAGAAATTCCTGATAGAAAAACCCAATAACACTACCCGACCTGGGAATCGCACCCAGGACCCCATGCTCAGCAGTCGCGCTTGCGACCCACTAAACCAACGAGGCAGTCAATTTAGCACAAAAACTTCTCCAATTAACTACTAACCTTTAATTTTCAAGTCAACCCCTACAACTGTGGAAAGACTGACTGCAAGTTCCTGTACGCGAACTCCTGTGACGAACACCAGCTGATCACACGGTGCTGCTGCGTGGACCTTTACAAGAACAACGGTAATGACGCGAATATTGTACCCGTAGTATAAACAACTGTATAGCTATTGGAATAAGATTTAGGTTAATGTAACCAACAGCAATGTTGTTCCTGATTGCATTAAACTGATGATCTAATATTATGAATTGGAATGTTTCAGTAGTTTTCTAATAAATTAGTAACTTTTGAAGAGGTTATGAAAAGACTAAAACACCCAGTTTGAATTTTACAAAGAAAATTTAGTTTGATGCAACGGGTTTTACTCATAAGATAATAGTTTGTAATCCATACTCATGCAATCATTGTAACATTAAATCAACTGTAATCACAGTATGCTGTGCTTCGTTATTTTTTTATACTTTATACAAAACTTTATAATTATTTTGTGAATTCGTTTAAATTGTTATGGGCAAGGATTTTTTTGATTATAAGATAAATACAGAATGAACATAGTGTTACACACTCACGAGTTGGGTACACTAGCAACATGGCAATTAAAAGAGTACATTTATAGCCGCGGATTCGGCCTGAACTGATCAGAAAGAGTCCATGAAATAACCGAGTAGTTCCGACGCACTGTCGCATCGCTTCATCGACATGACATCGTTTTAACTTTAATTACATGGACATAAAGGTCATGATTCCGCATGTGGCCCTCCCTAAGGGTCCGTCTCCACGAAGCGGAAAAATCCTCGCGCACTTTTTGGATATCACTGAATAAAAGTACTATATGGCCTTTCAAGTAGAAAATTCGACGCAGACAGTCTCCTCGAGCGTGCGAGAACGGCCAATTGATAGTCCTTTATTCAGTGACATCAGATCGGGAACAGAAGAAAGGTAGAAAATAAAACAACAAAGTTGCTTATAGGTACTATTCATGAATACATCACGAATACTCGTACGCCATACATACAGTCGCTAAACCGTAGAAAATAGCTAGCGCCACTGAGTGGCCACATTGGCATCGGTAGTTGAGACACTCAACCTTACTCTATTACATCATGAAGTGATCCGTACATCTTAACTTATTTGTTAATGGCAGTTTTAAACCAGCTTCTTAGCCATTGGAGCGATATGTTGAGCAATTTTGGACTAATATTAAAAGTCTCTGCAAAAGATTATGTCGCTATACTAAGTGTTAGATACAAATACCACTTACGATTCTGGTTCTTTTAATCAGATATTGAAATTCTGAATCTGATGTAGATACGCTGCCTAGGCAATCTTGCGGAGTCTCACTCGGGGTACTTTTCAAAATATTATCACAAAACTCTGTCCTACAGACCAAATACCCTCAAATATTTTAAAATCGTTGCATTTATTAGCTCAGGAATCGCTAGTACAAAAATAATATAAGTCTTGTCATGAATGTTCATTTACGAAATGGCTTTACTTAACATGCATGTATTCCTAAATCTATAATCACTGGGATAACAGCTACCATACTCGTGTAGGTACAAACGAGTGTTAACATATTATTTGTATTATTCAAAACTGCCATTAACAGGTCATATCTCAATATAACAAGTATCTTAATACAGTGTTATGAAATTCTATATTAATTCCCGTGTTCGGGCTTAGCAGTATCCTTTAGGCGGTCGTACAAAAGTGAGATACCTAACCTAGCTCAAAAACATCGTCAAATTGTCACAACTCACTCTATTCGAGCCGTCAATTACATAAACAAAAATACTGAAAGGTATAATCGACTACTTATTACATACTTAGTCGATTTTTCATAGTATTCGTTCGTCAACTAAATGTGTCGACCATTTTATAGTAATGTTAACCTAATTGTATACTTCTGGATGAGAAAAGTACAATTTTAGTAGAAAAACAACCATTCTAGCTCGACTGAATATTTTATTTAGATCGGATATCGCTCAACCATGCATCAATAAAACATTTAAAGTACCAAAACATATCACACAGAAACAATAAAGTAATGGAAATAAACTAAACCGAATAAAGTGAGTTGAAACAACTTATTTTTTAAAGTAATTAAAATTACGCAGCGACCTTTTTCCTAATATCCTTGTTGTTACAAAATTCGTTTACTAATTAATTACCAGCCTTCGGACATGTTTATAGTTGCCCTTATATACAAAGCGACAATAGAATAAAAATCTTAAACATTACATCCATTGCTCGCAAGGATCATTGATTAAATGTAGATGAAATGAAACACTAGTTTATCTGCACAAGACAAACAAGACCGAGCCCATAGCATTCAATTCTGTCAGAACGAATTGGCCTAACAACAATATCTCCTTCGCAGAAATTTCCAAAAGAAAAATCTCAATAAATCAATTGATTAGTTCAACTTCTTTAAAAATATATATATATAAGATACTAAATTGTTAAAATGCGAGGAAAAGACTAGAGTTAGGCCAATTGGACGAACAGGCTAAGTACGAATACAATGTTTTAATGACAATCCAAAGTTATTTATGCAATTGCAAATTTGTCCTAGATGTAGAAAAACCAGCAACAAAGTTTCACCCTTACATATTTACCAAGAACATAAAATTTCAGTACAGCTTGAAGCAGATACAATTTGCCTGTATTGGGGGTCAACCAAATATGAAAACAGCAACTAAAACCGTTCTTACTATTACGATAAAAAGACTGCTATATCTTTTGTGATACTAAATAGTATTGTTATCTTAATAATCCTTGACTGCTTTACCACCCAAGAATTCACAACATTTGCACGTCTTAAAACTCCAAGGTTAAATTTTGCTTAAAACAATATGACCGTCTTACTGAAGCTCCAATTTACTGGGAGAATAAATTAATCAAGTAATACGATTACGAAGTTGAATACAAAAGGGTATATTTAAACCTACATAGTTGGTTTTACTGATCAATGAATTTCCATGAACACAATAAACCTGCAGCAAGGGTAACCGGAGTGTTATGGAATAGTTACGGTGAAGGCTGGCACGGATGTAGTTTCCCGAAGAAGATATCAGCGCATCCTATAGTGATTCTTCTCCCGAACCTGGCACAGTTCGCCTTTGAAGTCGATCTCGATCTCAAAGTCAAGATCGCGGTTATTCCGCGCGTTCTGGCGCATCGAGAACGTACCGGTGATCTCCTCGAACTTTTTTACCTGCAGTAATATTAAGTTTTGGTAAGTATATAGTTGGTGGATTAAATGTTTAATGTGGAAAAGAAAAATATTAAAAAAGCGTGAGCAGTATATAGTTGGTGGATTAAATGTTTAATGTGGAAAAGAAAAATATTAAAAAAGCGTGAGCAGTATATAGTTGGTGGATTAAATGTTTAATGTGGAAAAGAAAAATATTAAAAAACGTGAGCTTGTCAATTCGTCGAAACCTTTTTTTGTTTGTATGTTCACCGATTACTCGAAGACGCCTGAATCGATTTGGAAAATTCTTTTTGTTTCAAAGGGTAAACATCCCAGGAGGTCCCATTTAAATTTTATCGAAATCGGTCGAGCGGTTTTTGAAAAATCAAGTATCTTAAAATTGTATACATCGATGACATGTTCGTTTACTCCGAAACCTCGCTCTCTTTGGCGCAGTGCGCAAATATTTGTATAGAATATTACAACTAAAAATGGTAAAATAAAAAAACTTTGACGAAAAATAAAACAGACTTCAAAAACACAATCATCATCATCTGCCTAGCCTTTTCCCAACTAAGTTAGGGTCGGCTTCCAGTCTAACCGGATGCAGCTGAATACCAGTATTTTACATGGAGCGACTGCCTATCTGACCTCCACAACCCAGTTAGCGCTACGTAATACGATACCCCTTGGTAAGACTGGTTGTCAGACTTTGGGGACACTGACTATCTGTAACGACTGCCAAAGATGTACAAATGACAGCCGGGACCAACGGCTTAACGTGCTTTCCGAGCCACGGAGGAAACTCGGTATGTAATCACAAACAAGTAAAAAATAACTTTAGCTTCAGAAGTCGGTGGCAAAAAAAACTGAAAGAAACAAAAGTTCTGAAGGTAAAGTTATTTTTAACTTTTTTGTGTTTTTGAAGTCGGTTTTATTTTTCTGTTAATAACACCATGCAGTGAACACTCCTAATAATAGAACTCATTCATTCCCACATTGCCTATTTGATGTACAAAACTTGAAATAGTTGTAAGCATAAGTTAAATGCAACACTCACAGTCATGTAATCATCGAAGTAGAAGACGGTCTGCTTCCAGTGCGTGTAGGGCGCCTCGGGCGCGGTGCTGAACCCGAGCCGCTTGTGCGACTTCGTGAACTCCACGTTGAAGAACGTCACCAGAGCCTGGATGAAGTCGTTGCGGCGTACCTGTCGTAGTTACAAGACTTGCTAATTAAATGGCATGGGAAAATACATGAAAAAAATATTTTTTTCATAGCTGAGAAAAATAATCAGATGTTCAAACTATTAGCATCGCCAAAACTGTTAGAGCTACTATGGGATAGACCCACCCCATCCACAACCCACCCATCCTACCCATCTCCCACACTCACAAACTAAGAACTCTGTAATAGAATATTAAATAAATAAAAAGGAGTCAACAAAGTGTTCTTACCTGAAGGTGGAACTTAGATTCGAAGTTAAGATCCTCTTTCTTAACTGTGTATAAGTCTATTTCTTTCAGTAAGCAGGAGTTAGTCACCACCTGAAGATAAATAAATAATGAATTAGCATTCAGTAGATATTATAATTATAAAAATGACATAACATCACAATGTCTGTAGATATTGTTCGCAGATACAGGCAGTGTAACGCCAACATTTATCCAGTTATGTTTAACTTCCAAACTCAATATCGTCCGGACTGGGGATCGAACCCATGACACCATGCTCAGGAGTTACAATTGCGACAACTAAACCAACAAAGCAGTCACAGGCAGTTTTTTGTGTATTAACATTGTCACCTTGATGATCCTTAGCTATAGTTGGAAATATGACAATGACACACGGACGAAGGCACGGGCGAAGAGCCCCAGTCAAATCAGAATGTGTAGCTGTATCTTACCTGCTTAGCATCAACCACATCGACCAGCGGCTCGGAGATGGCAACCTTCCTGATAGAAGACATGTCAAAACCGTACACATCATCCCACCAGTTGATCTTCTCGTCCTTGTACTGGCGGTCTTCAATGCCGCAGATGAATAACGTGCATCTGTTGGGTAACATACAATGCTACATAAGTGGTAGGAATAACATCACAGCTGTATTGTTAAAATGGGTTTGTAGTCCATTAACTTTAAACAAGTAATGTGGGGTGTAGAAAGAGCGATGTAAACTGCTTGGGATACCTGCAAACCAAGCATGTTTTGGTTTAGACTACAGCAAGAAAGAAACTTTGTCGCGTAGACTGCTTAGACTACAGAAAGAAAGAAACTTTGTCGCGTAGACTGCTTAGTCCGAAGCCCCGTTAATTTAGCGTAAGAGTAAGGGCTCATCATGGCTGCTGATTATTCAATTTTTTACAAACTGTTAAGTTAAAAGTACTTTCAGTCGATGTATCTCGCTCATTTTATTGAGACCTACTTTACTATACTGCGTGTAGGATCTATATTCGAAGCGTCGGTCTAGTGTTAGCAAATTAAACGTGAGCGCTATGATTGAATTGTAACGTTTGTTCGCTCGTTTTATTCGAGCCTCTCCGGCCGACGACGGCGACGTGTTTATTGTAGCGATTGCGGCAATAAATGTGCACTTGCAACGCAAGTGTAGTACAACTAGTATTACTTTGTTCTTAGTTGACCTTTGTTAACTAGCTAGCCATACATAACAGGAATTTCTGTTTGATATACCAGCTGTAAACAGACCCTTCACGAACACACCCGTCAACCAAGCATTCTATACATACTAAGTAACTCTACGGAAAACTTAATGCTGGGAAACTATGTACTTATTTTTGGGTTTTCAGTACGACTTAATGTAACACACGTAAACGATTGTGCCGACGGATGCATGGATGCAATAGTACAGGGGCCCTGGAGGTATTTAAAGTAAAGTTATTACATTAAAACTTTTTGAAAAGTTGGAACTTTAACCTCCAATATCTCCGTAACTAGAAGGTTCCAATTCCTAGGTATGATCCAGAACAAAAAGAAATACGCACAAGTGCCTCTTGCCTTCGTTTACACCCTTTATGTCCCACAGTTCCATTGATATGCAAATGTCTTGGAATTAGAACCCTTCGTTTGATGAAAGATTGATTCTTTTTTTTTTGCATATATCAAAGGAATCACAAAAGGGACGTATAGTTATGTTTTGTATAGTCAGCATATTGTGAATTACCAAATAGTTGTTATTAAACGGTTCGCAGCCTGCACGTGGTTACGCTGGCGAAATCAGTTCGATCTGCAATTGCCCAGAAGCGCGAGAGCGATAAGTTCCTTCAAATATCTATTCTTTAAATTTCTTGGATATCGCGTATCCTCTTACAATTGTTACATAATCATTTTGGTTGGCTTCTACTGGACATAGAGTTGACACTCTGTATGTCCAGTAGAAGAGCATGCCTAATAGAGGAGTTTCTTGATGTTGATAACATAACACTATATTTAACGAAATAGAATTAAAATATAGATCCAAAACTTTTTAAATTCATCAATAAATGACTGAGAAAAATAGATTATTAAGTCGAGCTAAATAAATAAAATTAAAAAAATATATATATCCAAATCGGTTCATAAACGACGAAGTTATCCGCGAACACACATAAAAAAATATATATATATACGGTCGAATTGAGAAACCTCCTCCTTTTTTTGAAGTCGGTTTAAAAATGGACATACTATACACAGTATTGGACGTTTTTTCTTTAAATCTGTCTTATGTTAGTACCGAAATGAAAGGAGTTTAACTTTCCAAGTAAGTACCTGCTTATCTACCTTCTCTTTGGGTTGTTTCGTTAGCCACACATCAAGAATAAATAAAGTAATGAGGAAGTGACGTCACTTTACTTCGTTGCAAGCGCAAGTTTAAAATCTCTTAACTCTTTAATTTCTAGTTATTTTACTGTTTTTTTTTTTCACATTTTTGTTTCTTATTATTTAAATTATGAAAACTTAATCCAAAACAAAAAAAATATGGAAATTTCTCCATTACAGCTAAGTCAGACCCAATGCAGTTAGCACTCGAAAGCACGGGCGATTTTTTATGGCGCACTGGATTTTGAACTCTCGTTATTTAGTCGAGCATTGAGAATACAACAGAGACTACACGTAAAAACTCGCCCGGGCGAACAAAATTCAAACGAAAGCTTATTACAATGGAAACAGAGCACAATAAAACGTGAAACGGAGAGCGGGTGCAGCTGGAGCGCGGGTCGGGTCGGGTGTACGGCGGTTATAATTCCATGTATTTATATGGACGAAAACACACAGAGAGCGTGCGCCGACCGGGCGCGAATTATACCCGCCGTACTCCCGACTCAACACGCGCCCGACCTGTACCAGCTCTCTGTTTGATTCACGCTTATGGTCAGAGCGATATATAAGGATTGGAACATGTGTGGCTTTCTATTCCAATGATTCTTCATTTACTCAACTGTAGTGTCTATGGAAACAAAATCCTTCAAACATAGCCTAACATAATCAGCCAGTTGTATTACTGCTGCGACACAAGCCACAAGTCTGTCTTGACACCAGTCTTTGTGAGAGGATGGGATCTACTTAATTTAGGTCCAGTGCGAGTTGGTGCAATTTTAGTTCTAACACATGCCAACCTCAGAACCCTCAGAAAATACCCTTACCTATTTAAAATTAAAATCTAGTCATAATTATTACTAAATCCTACCTATCAGGGAAAAGCATGCCATCAGGTTGCAGCCACTTGTCCCGAGCGTACAGGACGGTGTCCAACATGCTCTCGTAGAACAGGCAGTAGCCCATCCACTCCGATATGATGATGTCCACCTTCTCCACTGGAAGCTCCACTTCCTCGACCTGATGGGAAATGTTACTTTGAGAATCAAGAAGTAATGGGTAAAATACAACAATATGACCCTGTGACATGTCCCTGTCCCGTGGGAGTGATTCTAGCACCAGGACAACCAGCAAAATTCAAATTTTCTTGCGTTTTTTTGCAATAAAGATTTGTAGCCAAAAAAATAAGGCTTTTCAGAGTTGATAATCATTAAAATCAACAATACAAACCATTTAAGTTCATTTAATCCCATTGACCAACAAATCACATTTTAATCAACATAATATGGACAACCGGCCACTGACGTGCTACATGCAAAAATCGTAAGGAAATTTTAATTTCACGGGCTACCCTGGCGCTTCCCCAAGGCAATTATTTTTTCTTTTGTTGTTCCATAAAGAACATGTCACAGGCAGGAATCATTCCTTAAGTTGTTCCTGTTCAATTATGGTGGAGAAACTTATTTCAAGGAATATCAAAACTAAAATGATTAGGCAGAGGTGTACCCATAATACTCCCATTTTTTTCTAGTGCCATTGAAGCCCTATGTAATAGATGGTGAGCCTGTTGCCATCAACTGAGCAACATTTAAGGCTGCTAATGCTCCAGAACAGACTATAATCTATTTCTTACCTTTCCTTTAACAATCTCAATGACATCACTGAGTCTGTTAGCCTCTATGATCTTGCGAGCGTAGTCCACAATGTTAGAGCACTCGACTGCAATGACTTTAGTCGCACCAGCCTTTGCTGCAAACATGGATAGGATGCCTGTACCGCACCCAATGTCTAGTACTGTCTGTTGAAAAGAGGACAGTATTGTTTAAAGTGTTTGTGAATTGCAGTTATTTTTTTTTAATACTGTGCAAATTTTCCTCCAGGACCAAACCTATCACCAAGATCAGGTCAGTTAATCAATAATCGTCTGTGCATAATAACTAATGGACTCTACACACCAAACCCACTGAATGTGACATGACTGAATGTCACTGAATGTGTACAAGTTGTTGTCATGGCAGCTGCTTTGGAGAGTATCATAACTCTTGCGATGTTGAGTGGGCCTCTAAGGCCCATTTTCAAATGTTTGATCGCTGTTGATCAACCCCTGTAAGGCCCTTGCTTATAAAAACTGCATCTATCTTGCTCAAACTTTCAGAGTCTAGGAGAAAGGACAAGAGAGATATACTGCCTCTGTCCAAGTTATTTGAAAAGCACTCGTTAATCCGGCCACAAACCAAGGGTTATGAAAGGCTTGTTTAGTGCTTCCATGGAATTTTGACTTAACATAACTTTGCAAAAATAAAATTACATATTCTGATAATGTTTGGTGTGTACTTGATGATACAACAATGGGTTTGAAACTGGTTTATAGTAATAACTATGACAAGTGGAAGCAGTGGTCCAAGGCCAAGTTCATTCATGAGTTCATGCTCATAGCTAAAAGACAACTTAAAATGGCGCCAAAAAGTTGACACCATCAGGGCATTGGTTAGTCAAAATGTGTACTTACATACTAAAAATTGCAAAAACTCAATCTAGCTATTTATCAATATTGATAGATTGCAGAAATAAACAGTACAGTCATGAAAGTGTAAACAGTGTGTTATAATTTTAGGTTATAAAAATTATAATCTTTATAACATGAGTTGGTAACAAAGAGATTAGGAACTAAGATTAACGTTTCATGAAAAAGTTACAAAGTTCAGCGTTGCCAGACCGTACCAAAAAGTACGGTTTTCCGTACTATTCATCACACAATCGTACTACAACCGTACCTCAGTGTAGACCGTACCTTTTTCGTACCTTTTCTATACTAGTGATTTATTTTTCACTACAAAGGGTAAAAAAAAAAAACAAAAAAAAAATCGCCTTCTCCTGTTTTTCTCAACATTCTGAATGTGCGTTTAAAAAACTTTTTTCTTCCAACCAAATAAGACTTGGCTGTTTGGGTTACATTCCCTTTCTTCCTTCCTCAGGAGCGATGAATTAAAAAAAAAAACAGAATAGCTTTAAATAGCCACTGGGAAGCCACTGGGTAGATTTCTACCCAAATTCTAGCAAAACCGTACGGGTCGGAATACTTCTGCAAGAACTAGATCAGTTTTATTTTTCTTCGAGTTGCGATTGATTCGAACTTCGATTAACAAGGTCTTTTTAGACCTAAAATTATCAAATTACATCTAAAAATTTTTACCGGTATTATAATTCAATTAAACAAAATTATTGTAATTTCGTTTCAAGTTTCTGACAGGTATGTAAACAACAGAATTTTGCACACTTGTTTAAAAACAATACAATAAAACAATACTTTTTGTTCCTTTAAATATAGAGAATAATATCACTTCATGTCTGAACTTCCTCATCACATTATTCCTATGATAAATTATTATCAAAAAAAATGTTTGATTCATTGCATTTCTTTCTACATATAATTGATTTACAAATGAATTTGTTCGATATTGGCAATCGGAAATAATGTTCTACTTTACCATATATCCCTTTGAATATTCGATTCCCTATCGCTTTTTTTTCCCAACCTATGGTCGCAGACAGCAAACTCGAAGAAGAAAAAAACTGATCTAGTTCTTGCAGAAGTATCCCGACCCAACCGTACCTTGAAGTTAAAAACCGTACCTTTTCAGAAAGCCGACCGTCCTTTTTTGGGAAATCATACTGGCAACACTGACAAAGTTCTAAACCGATGATTTGCAACATTTTGGTGTAATCACAGGAGGCATACTTACTTTTCCTTTAAACAAGTGCTTATTGTGGTACATAGCATTTCTGTAGGTGAGTGTTCGTACTTCGTCTTTCAGCATCTCCTCGTGAATACCAAAGTGTGCGTAAGAGTCGAAGTAATAGTCCCTGGAGGTCATTTCTTCCGCGGTAACATTCTTATCGGGTCCTACACGACAAAAGAACAGAAAAAAAACTGTAAAAAAACCGAAGCACGTTTCCGCACACCCAAGCCGTCGGCTAAAACAAAACATCACTCACCATTTTCCCCCGCCGGCGTCGCTGCCGCAGAAGTACCTTCTTGCGCTACATCCATGCTCTCCATTACGATGATTTACAAGTAATTAATCAATCAAATCAAACTATTTTTCAATATAACCTGCAACTTCGCAACGCCGAATCGATCTGTCAGTAATACACTAGCGAACTTAAAAGTAATACCACTTTGGTTTGACGTTATTTATAATAACAGCTAGTTCTTATAACTAAATTATGAGATTAGATGAACAATTATCACAAAATTTAACAATTGTTTTGCGCAAAATGCTCGAAATCGCTCAATACGATACAACGAGCTTTTTTCACGAAAATTGAAAGACAATTTAAAGTTGCCAGTAAATTGATCAAACATTTTATAGAGTCATTGCTTACTTTATTGTTTTATTGTTTATTTTATTAAAACATGCATACTATTGTTTTTATATTTAAAACCATTGAGAATGTACTATAAATGATTAAAATGAATAATTAAAAAAATAATTAAAACAAATCCCTTTGCATTTTATTTTTAACCAAAAGATATTTTTTACTGTAGTAACACTTCATATTGAATTGGCAGCACTGCGTAGAGCTGTGGCACTCGATTGTTAAGCGGGGGACTAATCGATTGGGAAGAATTAAGAATATTATAATCGCTTGTATATTATCACTTGTCATTAACAATAATAGAAAAAGATTATAATTAACGCCGATATATGGTACAGTTTATTTATTACTTTCATTTTTCCCTAACTCCAATCCACTGCTGCACTTAGAAGAATTTATGATAATCTTCCGATACCTCGTGGAAGGTCGCAGATTCTACTTCACCCATTATACCCCACTAAGATAATTTCTTGTCCACCATATTCTACAGGATAATTAACACTAAATTGCGCTTTATTTCTTATTAAGTACCTACATATTATTTGGGTCATAATTACACGCAAATGTTCAAAAGAATAATTTTTATTTAATATTTCCTCTTCGACATTAAGTAAATTGGTTTAGTCTGTATCAGTACCTAGGTACAACTTATTCATGTCTAGAACTCTAGATCATTTCTATTTACTCACGTGTTCTGCATTGTGAACACGCTCAATGTAAACACAGATACACCACCGGAATACACATTTACTACAACATTTTAATTTAATCAGTATAAAATAATAGTAAGCCGGAGGTCGTCAGCCTTCCTTCCAATCCAACTCAGTCAGTGACTTTATATCGGTGGTGAAGCACGTCCATTCGTATAAATTTTGGCGGGAAACAGTTTCGACGAAAGTGATTTACAAAATAAATTAAATATTAGGTGAGTAAACGATAGTCACAATTATTAAAGCGAATATAGGTAATGATGAATAGCATTTATTATATACTACTATTTTATTATGCATGTTAACTGAGGGGCCATTAATTGTTGAATTTAATTTAATAATTTAAATAAGTACTCAAATACCATCCTATGCTCGGGTTAAATTATTGTGAAAGTTATTTTTAAGAATAAAAGATGGTATTGAGGAAGTTGATTTTTAAAATGTACTAAAATGGTAGTAGTTAGTGTAGAAAGTCCATTATCTTAGATGGGGTGACAGGCCCAATCTACAAGATAAATAACGATTGTAATTCGTGTCTTTGTTTTTAATTTATCAGACCAACTGGCGCAGTCAGTGGTTAATCTTGGATCTTCTTCGTTAGGGTCACGAGTTCAATTTGTCATCGTTTTCGTCAAAAATGTGATTTCGGTCGATTGGTTATTAAGATGATGAAGTAGGTAATCATTCACAATCGTTTTATTTGTACAAATCGGCACTTAACCGATAAAACTATGTAGGTTTTTTTTTTGGGATGTGAAATCATCAAATGACTCCTCCCGCTCTGGGCGGAGCGGAAGGGAGTTGTCACTTTTACTGATTAAAACCCATCCATGTTCCTTCTTTTGCCCTTTGTGTTCCAGAGCCGCGGTATCTCTTTCGAACAGTCCCGCAGCCCTGGGCCGGCAGTCTCGACATAGATACCGACACTGTCGCAAACTCTCGATCGCTTATTATGAACGAAAAAATTCGGTTGCAATAACGGTGTTTGCGAGAAACGCATCTTGGATGTTCAGCCTTGCATTTCTCGCAAGCAACATTATTGCAACCGATTTTTTCCGTTGTTATTAAACGATCGAAAGTTTGCGACAGCGTCGGTATCTATGTCGAGACTGCCGGCCCTGGCAGGCATCGGCCCTTGCGGGCCCCTCTAAGGCCTCATTTACGGAGACGCGGGGCGTCTCGCGTCGCGTGTGGCGTGGCGTCTCGCGGCGCGTCGGACGTTTTTTCTGTTTACGGTGGGGCGGCGCGTGAAGCGGCACGCATCATCGCACGCGTAAACACAAACTTATAGCAATATACGACCATTTGTTCATAGAGAAGCGAGACGGGAAGCGTGGCGGTGCCCGCCGCGGCGCCCGCGGCGAATCCTCTAGCGTGTAGCGAAGCACGCGGCGGGCATCGCGGCGGCGCACGCTCGGCTCGATCAAATCGACTAGTTTTATGTTGGCGAGAGGTGGGAGCGCACGATAGCTTCATCGAGAATTGCCGCTGCGTGCGCCGCCGCGATAAACGCCGCGTGGGACGCGTCGGTGCCATCCGCGGGCTCGGTCGCAAAAAACGCCTTAATTCAAACAAACGCGTCTAAAATCGCTTTTCCGTAAACGCACTCATACAGCGCCATATATTTGAATTCAGTGCGGGCCGCGCCGCTCAACGCAACGCGCGACGCCCCGCGTCTCCGTAAATGAGGCCTAAGACGCCCCTAAGGCTCAAATGCCTGGACCAATGTGCTAATGGTAGAGTGAGTAACACTGCAATAGTGATACGAGTTGATCCCTCAGTGTTCAAATTGCCTAACTTATGACCTAGGTACCTTCCAGGTTCATTTACAAAGTTGCAGGTCTAGAACTCCATTTTTGGTGATCATTTTTTTTGGCATAGTTACTTACAATGTCACCAAAGAACCCCTGGCAATTCTTGCCCCCATCTTGGTTTTGGATAGGTACACCGGAAACCACAAGTCTATAACCTAATTTTTTATCACGTTCGGTTCCAGGTGTTGATAAATAAAAATATATCAGATGAAATTAATGTGGTATCAACGAAATTCATTGATAAGATTTACAAAATGCCAATGCCGATTACGCTGACATGAATTCACTATGGCCATGATTTTGACATTAAAACATTTTAATAATTTAATATTAAATAAAACGTTATTTCAAAATAAGAGGCATGTATATTGTGCGTTTGTGTAAAACATTGTTTACAATGTTATAAAAGCGGAAAGCCAGATATGTGAGTAACTGTTTTGATAAGAGCTGGTACGTGGAATGTATACTAAGGAACTACGTTCGTTGTCCTCTTAAAAACACAATAAAATAAAAATATCTTCTCAATTTTATTTAGGCAGGTTACGTACATACTTAACGCCTTTTTCTCATGGGGTTAGGCAGAAACTACAGAACGCCATCTGCTACGGTCCTTACATACATACATCTTTTGTCTCGTCCACGTTCAAACAATTGGCCATACACGCACGCCGGTTGTTAGCTAGGTTTTTAGTAGATTTGTCAACTTACAGACAGTATCTTTTTTTCTGACTCTATTTTAGTTCCATTTTAATGCTTAGAGCAACTTATAAGTGCTAAAGTTCCTAATGATAGTAGGTACTAAATAATGATACTAGTAATGATATTGATAATTTAAACTGTTCTTTGTAAGTATATAAGTTATTTTGCTGCGCCCTAACAGGGTAATGTATTCATTTTCTTTTTGCTTGTTACGGTGTGTACATTGTGCAATAAATAAATAAATAAGTGCTTCTATTTTAAACCCCAGACCGAAAAAAAGGGCAGTTATGAGTTAAACGTTGTGTATTTGTGTGTATGTCTGTCTGCGGCATCGTAGCTCTCAAACGGATGAACTGATTTTGATTTAGTAATCTGCAGTCTGAACAATTCGTTCTATAAGTTATAATTATTATAACCATGGATTTACCGTATAGTCACCTACTTTGTGGCCGGAGTCTTAATTTTTCAGCATTTTCCGACCAACAAGTACAGACACAGCACATCAAGCTAATAACAAACATTAGGTTCAAGGTTGATTGGTAAAATTTCGGGTAGTCGGATGTGCTGGCGTCTGTACCATCTCTCAAAGCAATATTGTAACAGTAATGATAAATTAGATAAATAATTTCACGGAAAAATCTTCTGATGTTAAGTAATTAGAACCGATCCATTCATTATTGTGTAAGTGCTTTCCATTTAATTGACAATACGATACACACACAACTACCTCATCACTTAGCTAAACTTATTAAGCTTATCATGGTATTACTTAATTAATTAAAGTTAACACTTAACTGGGCCATTAACTTAACTAATTAGGTGACTATCAAACCCATTAATTCTTTTAAAACGAGCAAAAAAAAATGTGACTTGTTGTTATTTTTTTTCACGGTTTTTATCAAATCAGTCTGTTTAAGATTAGGTCGTGAGGAATACACTATATAGAGTGGATATGCCAGTTTCATATACGTGGTGACCAGAGTCAGACGTGTTGGTACTTATATGTACATTTGAGTATTCAGTGATCATTTCGTGTCGTGACTGCCGTGCTGTTGTGAAATTTAAATAAATCTTGGAGTAAGGTAATTTGTATTAAAATTTTGTAGGTATTTGCTAATAGATAAGTTTATAGGAAACGTTGCGTTAACTTTTATTTTTGGCGTTCCCGTATTTACCTAACTTCAGATAAAGTTTTGTTGTTTACTACCTAGTTACGTGTTGTACTTGTGACAGTGCAAGTATAAATACATATATTTCCCAATTACGTAGTATGAATATGGACATTGTCTGTGTAAAATAAAATTGAATATTTACTTTTTCGTTGCCGGCTCTGGGCAAAGCCTTCGAACGTGATTATTTTTTTTAAGTTCAATTTTCAAATATTTATTTTCAATATCTCGATTATTCTACCCACATTATTATAATGTACACACGACAAACGAGCTGCATCTGCGATGCAAATGTGTAACATGCAGTATTTACCTACTTACGTTCCTTTATTTACATTCTTACAAAGTAGTGCTAGGTATCTTATAATATAGGATACGGCCGCCGTATCAGGCGTTTGCATCTATTCCTGCGTGTTGCCAACTCGATAATGGTAAAATACCGATAAATGACCGCCTAATGATAAATGTCATTTTGATTTGGAAATGTAAAATTGACATTGATGTAAAAATAATCAATAAGTTAGTTAGTTTTAGTCGTTGTAGTTTTAGTTTAGATAATGGCAAACCAAGTGTTTATATTCTTTTTACTTTGATTAAAGCGGTGTGTTTTCTGTTTTTTTGTGCTCACACCATATTTTTTTAATTATAAGTCTATACGTGAGGATTTGTAATTGGTTTTCTGGTGACTATGGTTTCCTTTTTTGTTTGCAATTAGCTGTAAGTCCTCCATGTACTAAAATAAATAAATAAGTAAATATTTACATCAAAAATAATAATTCGTCATAAATTACGATGAGTATACATGTTGTTTCCAGTTAGACTCGATAAAATATAACAGACTGTTTATTTTCGTCGATCATAAATAAGTATTGCTGCTACATGGCAAAGTGTTAAATTATAATATGTCCACATGATAAGTCCATGTGGACATTTTATAATTTTAAAACTTTCATTTATCAGTCATCATCATCCATCACACATGATATTAAAACAAAAATATCATAGATAAATAATAACTATGCATTTAATCAAATTATGAATCTGGATCAAATTCAGACGGGTAACCCTTTCACCAAATGTGACATTTTAGCAGTCAATTTTTTTTATTTTGTAACGCTAACACAGTATCAATATAAAGTTCAACCCTATTCAAGGCTGCCGTATTCTTATTTCAATTGCCCATAAAGCAATACTTGCTTAACTCAGAAAATGATTACGAAGCCCTTTAACGGCTGTTGCCTTTGTATGCTCAGTGTGACGTCAAATGCCATCGCGAGGGGATAGAATTCCAACAATAGATAATGTTTGTGTTATGGGACGTGCTCGTCTATGTAAATGTAACAAGCCCGTGTTTAAAAGGGATGATTGCCTAAATGACGTGTAATTTAAAGATGAAAGTTATAAGGGAAGGGGTATCGTATTATCCAGTACCTAAGGTTATGGAGATCAGATAGCAGGATGACTGTCAGCCGACCCCAACATAGTTGGAACAAGGCTAGGCAGATGAAAATGAGCTTAAACACGTGTTATTTTTTTGTTAGCAAACTAGATGTCAAAAAACACTCCCACAGTCCACAAGTTACACATATTTGATCGAATGACAAAACCGTTTCAACTCGAGTGCCATGTGAACAGAAAACACGGCGAAAGTTAAACATTTATGTAAATGCAGTTACACATAATCTTCCGAAGGACACATTATAACGAACACAGGGCAAAGAATCATTATGCTTGGACAAACAAAATGACGATCATGAGTAGTTTGTGTATGCACATATGCTGTCAAATGTCAATCAAAATCGGCAAATGGCCAAACGAAACAAATATTTGATCAAATGACATAACCATCCTATATTGAAGTACCATGTAAACAAAAAACACGGTGAAAGTTAAACATTACTAATAGTAACACAATAGACTTCCGAATCCGAAGGGCAGAATAATAAAGAACAGAGGCCAAAGAATCACCAACAATCCATGCTTTGGCCTATGCTATGGCTATGCTGTCAAATGTCAATCGAAGTCAGCAAAAACTTTTTTGCAAAGTTTTTAATTTACCCTTTTTCGTTGTGTTTTCTCACACAAGTATCAATTTTGCATTGTAACTAGAAGTTATTAGCATATCATCCTCAAAGGCGGAGAAGAAAAAAATGCATAGAGGACAACTCATCAATTACTGAGGCAAAATTATAATGAGACCACCACAAGCTTCTTCTACCAAATGAAAAAAGAATTACTTATATCGGACCAGTAATCGCGGAGAAATCGGTAAACATACTTACATTAACAAAAGATGCTGGTCGAATACAAATAACCACCTCATTTTTTAGAAGTCTGTTAAAAACAGTTCTTTTTCCTTTTCCAACGAAGTTGGTAAACAGAAAACCAAAACAAATAATATTATTATGTTGATACTTGATACTGGCCAAGGTTATGCGTAGGTGCGACTCGAAGCTCGGAGTTTATAGACTGCACCACGTGCGTGCATAGGAAGCAAATATATGTTGTCAATAAATATTCAAATATTGGGACAATTCTCACACAGCGTGACACGCCACGTGCATCTGTGAGTGTTTTGAGTTTGAACGTCGTGTTTTGAGTTCGAACGACGACTTTATTAAAATTGTTCAGTAAAACTAATTAACTCAAGCCCCAAGATTTAATAGATAGGATCATGGGAGTTTCGTAAAAATAAGTGCTCTGTGCGCTGGAATTGGTGATTGGTCCTTCTGGACCAGAGGACCAAAATCAGCAAAAAGGACCTAGAAGAAACTAGATTGTTCTATCTTGGTAGATTTCCAATAAATTACCATAAAAATTTGATCTCTAAAAACAAACAACCGGTAGTACCTAAGATACCGAATAACGGGAGTTTTTCTTATTCTAAAAAATGACTTAATTTCTTACGAATTTTGTTTACGCATCACCTTACGCGACATGATTGTGTCTTGCGAGGCCCCTACCAGTGTGCTTGCTATCATTATTAAGTTATCGTCCGCGTAATTATCAGACTAATTTATCGTAATTCTTACGCACTTACTATCGATCTTTTATATTAATCACTAGTTGGCAACAATGAAACGATACGAATATTTAGATGTGTCATTTTATCTTTGCGTTTAATTTGTTTAATCATGTTTTTCGTTTTACTTAAAAACTTAACAGCCAGTTACTGGATAGAAGATTGGCTGAGGTTTTGTGTTTCTAAACTGCTTTCAAGTCATACTTTTAATTTTATTGTTACCGTTATATTTTATTCAGTAGTTATAGATGAACTCGTGAGTATTGTTGACTTTGCTCTGTGCGTGACTTGAATATTATAGGAAATACCTACTTATTACTATAAATAAAATTGTTATTCAATACGAAGAACTTATAAAATCTGCGCCAGTAAAAGTATAAAACCCATCTATCTCCACCTCATCCCGATACAAATAATTATAACCAGCCTTTTTGTGCATTTAAAATACCTCACGCAATAATAAATAAAAATAATTAACAGGCACGCCATCATTTATCATGTTACTTATTCAGATATGTCTTGTTATAAATTACCATCTGAAAAAGAATTAACTCTCAAGCTTCGAGTTTCAAATTCGAAGAAGCGCAGTGCGCAGTTGCGCAGTGGGTGTTGTAAATCAGGTAATTGCAACAAAAAGTACATGGAAGTAACGAAATTAAATTCGGAGAAACTTTGCATTCTGCCTGCTTGCATACTGCGAGTATCAGGTTGGATATGTGGTATAACCTGTTTGGTTTTTTTTGTGTATGATGCACCGTGCATTATAATTACAATGCTGTGTATATCTCGATGCAGTCAGTCGCACATGAAAAACATGCAAAACAAAGAAAATTCTCGTTTCAAAATAAAACAGCATGCACACTGACATATTATTTGACGCTGAATGCAGGATGCGAGCGAAATTACAACAAAAATAAGCCAATTTACGGTATTCGTGGATCGCAGCTCTACAATGTGCGATGTCGTTGCACTTTGGCACGAGGGCAATAAATGTTCCAATTTTGTGAAATGTGTTTCGCGTTTTCAAGGATACCGCGATCTTCTGCTACACAAAAACACTCTTTGTTTACTAATTTCAATAACAATTTAGGGCATTGTTCAACATTTTGTTCATCACTTCGTATAGGTTGGCATAGACTGCATAGAGGTACTTGAAGTTTATTTCGCTGGACGTCCCACGCAAATTGTTAGACATAATTACGGGAAACGACTAATAGCTTAATGGGACGAAATTTTGGTGAGAAACCACCTGTAGAAATTCCTCCCAACACTTCTAAAGGTGCTATTCCTCTATCAAAATTCACCAAATACTTTTAGTATTTCAATTAGGTACCTAGATGAAGATTTATTTGATGAAATCATGCTATCTACCTACTTGCAAAGTGACATTTGGGAAAAAAAAAACTATTTAAAGTGAAAAGTGGAAAGTGCGTGAATGGAAACCTATCTCGTCTAACGTTTCTTATTTCGGTTTTAAAATCAATCGATATAAAACGTAACATGTTTGTTAAGAAATAAACGCGGATTTCCAGGCAAGGACAACCGCTTACAAGTCGGTTTCAAATGCAACAGCTGGGCGTTTGTGATTGTGACTATCGTTAGTCAGTGGCGCAAGTGGTCGAAATTTTGTGATCGCTAACGATTGGTTTTAAATGGTCATGGTGTAGGTACTCTTTGTACTTGCACCTGATAATCTATCGGGTGCAAGTACACAGAGTAGGTACATCATTCTGTTATCATCACAAGTGGTAATGTTACTAAATCAAAATATCTATAATATAACAATGAAACTCGGAGTATTTGGCCGATTATTTCAACGGATCTACGTATTTATTATACCTAATACATTCTTTCTGTCAATTACCTTATATTATTTAACCTATAACACAAAAGTTATTTCATTTTTGGTAATTATTACGTCATTCATTATTGTAGTAATGTCAATATCATTAGTAGTGTCAGTCATTAGCTCGTTACCATCGCAAAGCGTAGGTACGATAAAAAACAGTAATGAATAGCTCATTCAATTTACACATAAACATTGTTTTAATGTCATCCACGTTAATTTACTTTACTGAAACCTACGTAACGCCCTTGAAAACACACTTTTCACTTGGTTTTCTTTAAACATTTGCACGGGTCGAAAGATAAGTAACTGATGATTTAAGTACCATAGGTATTTTTACATAAACAGACAAGTTTTATTGTTTGCCGAGACAACATGCGATTACAAATCAAATTAAAAGCAGCAAAAAGATTAAGATTACAATATTTACATACTCAAGGATTTCGTTAAAATTCCATGAAACAGCCTTCAGCTTGCATTTTAAGTCTTGTTGACAAATCTTAGTAAATTAAACAATGACATAGGAACACCGGAGATGGAGACATAATTTAAGCATGCTACAATCACGAGTTTATACTAGTTCGTTACCGTGACAGATAAAGTACATTTTATGTAGCAATGATCTATTAACAGTAAACGATAAATCACTAATTAGATGACGGGAACAATGTACTATCACCGGCTTATCTTTAGTGCAAATTGTAGAAGTCTATTAAGGAGGTTATTGGATATCTTCACGCGTTTTTCCTTATCTTGAAAGTTCTAAACAGCAATCAGACGTTAGCCAAAGCCATATTATGCGACATTAATCGCTAATGCGGTGAGTTTAAATGACATTGCAAGTCCATCGAGATCGTAAATTGCGATAACCCGCTTCCTACAGCTGACACTACACTGCAGCACTGTACTGTACAATGGCTCATGATCGAGGCAATTCATAGTCGATCATAACACTCCTTCGTAATTTGTACACAAAGCGTTCATAAAAAAATACGTATTTCTGTGACAGAATTCCTGTCACAGGAACGTTCTCAAGATGTCCGGGTCGAGATTGTCTGGGTCAAGTTGTCCGGGTCTAGTTATTTTGGACCAAGCTGTGATATTAATCGACAAGAATCAGTCCCAGTTTGAACTGGGATCGATTACAATATTAACAGCTGGTGAGTAATAAATAATTGTTATCTCACAGGAAATTGAGTGAGTCAGGCCAAAAAAGGCAATATGGATGTATCCATCTAATCCTATGGCTTTGATTAATACCTAAGAGATTACTAACAGTACCTATTATAGTAGCGATAGTCCAACTCAATTCTTTACAGCACGAACCTTTTAGCAAGATTAACTTACCTAATTTCGAGTATGAGAAGGACCCCCAAAAATGTGATTCAGTATCTCAATGATGATACGACGCAAGATTGGCCAACTGTGTTTTATTTCTTGTTTCGCAAATGCTTACAGTGTTTTCAGTAAAGGAGATTGTCAGTTTTTATATGTGTTGCGGATGTTTGAGGTGAGGACAATAAATGATTTTTCGCATAAGGGGGATCAACGTTAAAATATAAGTCGTATTACTTTGTAGGTACATGTTAATCCATGCCGCGTATGGCCATCACTTATGTAGTATACTCAATTACTGATAAAGCTGAATTAGTTTTTCGTAGGTAACGACTAACGCAGCTTATCAATATATAGATAGGTAATTCGTTTTTTAATTATTGTTTTTATCGTAAAAGAAAGTCAAGGTCGATTTTTTATATTTATAAGAATCAATTTATACGTTTTGATGGAGATAACCGAGTTATTAATGTACCTAGGTAATTAATTAGGAAAGTAGGCTGAAAATCAGTTTTATTTTTACTTAAATAATTACAAATAAAATAAAACCTATTTTACTACAATCTAGGGTAGGTTGTAGGACCACACGATATTAGGTAATAATATAATAACCGGGTTTTTTACCGGCTTTCATTCAGCATTATGGCAAATACCTATATATTTATTAAAATTTAAATTCATATTATGGCAAAAAACGTCTAGGTAAACCATATCTGTAAAAATGGTTTACTTTTGTAAAAATAGTTTACTTTTGTAAAAATGGTTTACTTATGTAAACCATTGCCTACCTGTTTCAATGGTTGAAAAACCACACGTGCTTCGGCTTACATTGACGAGTTGATCTAAATGGCACTCAAAAAGCAATTAATGAATCATGACAGTGTTCCTAAAGAATCGTTTCGTGTTTAACGTATCAAATGTATTTTATTCCAAGTATCCAACTATTAGGCATACTAACCGTTAAATGAAACGTGAAAACGTGACTTCTCATTTAGACCATCCACTTTACCTTGGTTGTAAGTTTGCAAGGAATCAAATGAATGAATATACGCACATCGAAATAGTATCAATAAGTATGTATGTAGCGTTTATAACAATGAAAAAGTCATTTTCTTTTAAAGGTCGTTCGTAGAGCTAAGTTTTCTACCTTTTGAGTGGATGATGACCGAGATCGGAAAAAGAAAAAAATCGACTAGGTAATCACCACGAGGGGCTAGCGTTGTTTTGACAACCAACCCTCATTAGCCAAAAATGTATTTCTTTCCAAACAAAAAGGCTTCAAGGGGACTTAAAGGGTATCTCAAATAAAGGCCAGATTTGCCAAAATGGTTATATTCGATCAAATGACGCTATGTCTACTTATCGAACCAGACAAACGCGTCACAGCAGTCGTCCCGACCTCATTTATCACTCACTAAAGGGGTGCTCTTGTTCCATGGCCTCTATGAGTCAGTGTTAGTCATCCCCAACCTAAAGACAGCAGTGAAAAAATCGGTATTGAATCGGCAAAGAATATCGTTAACTAGGTTAAATAAAAAATATGATTCCATTTCAAAGAAATATCAAAGTTGGTCAGCAAAATTAAATGACAATATTAAAAGTAAAGCACACTGCCCATTATTCATTTAATTCGTTCACTCATTGTTTTCAAAACATAAATGTTAGGTATTTTGCAGGATAACATTACTGAGTCATCAACATACTCCCATACATACAGCTGTTTATATGCAATATACACCTTATCGGTCAAATAGAAATAATTACGGTTACTCTAACAACGAAGTCCCATTACATAGGTATTTAAAACCGGCCATTACCTAATTAACACAAAATTAATGGTAACGGAAAAATTACTGTAAAATTTGCAGTATACCTACCTAGTAGATGTTTGCAGTTATTTTAAAACCAATATATTTTTAAACAGCAGCCTGTATTCAGTATTTGTGCCCAGTTGATGGCAGTAGGCCCGCCCCCTGTTCTATTACATGGGATTTCCACATAACTGGCGACATGGGTGTACTGTTGGTACTGTTGCGAACACCTCTGCCTTAGCCTTCCAAGATGGCTGGTGTAATGTTGTGTTATTAAATTCCTTCCGTTGATTCAACCAAATAAACATCGAACTGAGGTAAGTAAGTACCTAAGCCTAAGTACTATGAACACAAATCAACATCAAATCAATAAGCATATGCTTACAAACTCTACCTGTAATACCAACCAACCGACATCCAGTTAATCATTTTCACATGATTTCGACGTGTTTTGTCCAACCGAAAACTAATCAAATCTGAAGCCGATAAGACCGCAATGTTGTACAAAACAAAATGTTAATAATACTTATCACTAAGTACATGTTTCAGAATTTCAGACACACTTTATGACCCAGCTTTATGACATTACTTTATGTAATTTACAAATGTCAATAAAACCCTAATGTTCATGTACATAATTAAATAATCTAATTACTAGAGATTACTATTATAATTATAAACTGTATTAGCATAAATAAGTAGTGTAGTACAATCGAAAAAAAAAAACAATATTAATACCAGTTTCGATTTTCAAGTTATATCCGATAGTCGATAAACATGTTTTAATTTTTATTCTTTAGTTTACGTTTAAACTATTTTTCAATACACTTTTTCGAAAACTGGTTCTTATTGCACTACGATTAGGTTCAAAATGCAATATATTTCACACGTATGGATTTTTAATATTTTTCTGCACACGTGCGGAAATGAAAATTTCCACAGATACTATACTTATACTAAGTCCAAATAGATTCAATGACTATAATAGTCGGCGATGAATGTTTTTTTTTTAATCTCGGCAAAGAGTATTTAAATTGTGTTCATAAATAGAATATACATAAACATAATCATTAAAAACAAATATTTGCTTTTATGAACAAATTAACATTTATTTGTATTCTAAATTCAAAAATATTTTAATTTTGCATTTTTCATATTAGGCTGTTTAGCGATATCATACCTTTGCTTCTTCTCCAACCTGGCGAAAGCAAAGCGCGGAAAAAAACCAAATTAAATCATAGTTTCCTATTAATTCCTGACAAAATACTTTCCGTTCTAATATTTTATTTCTTCGAAAGTGTACTGAAAAACGTCGTTTGATACGCGTGGGGATTTGTTACTGCAGTTGTGAAAATGTAGATACTTACTATTTCATATTATATTCATTAATCGCTATGTCATTAATAATTAATGACATTTCAACTTACATGTCATTTCAACTTATATTAATTAAACTACAATTAGTTTAATGTAAGTTGAAATTACTTACATGTAAAAGTCGGGACATTTATATCATGTTTCTTTTTTCGTTTATTGCGAGAAAATAGTAATGTAGCTCTTATCGGCCAGTTGCAATAAGTTAGTAGATAAGGCACATTTCTTACTACACACTATAAGGAAAATGCATGAGTACAAAGTTCATAAGGTCACATCTAGGTCTTAGACGATTAGAAATTAATTATGTCTAGATCAGATTATCTAATGCTGCAGAAATAATGCAGATATCAAATATCATAACCTACTTTAAAGAGTCCATACAATCGGAGACATAATAATTAAAGTGCTGGAACCATCATCTTCAAATGACTTTCAATTACAAAACGAATCGATTCTAGGTTCTAATCGATAACTCGGTTGATAAAAGTGATATTGTCATGCTTCTGTAATCAACACTTCACAGTTCGGCAGTTATCAGAAAATTAACAGACAATAATTTCTTATCAGTAATATATCGTAGGTTGTGTAGTAATAACTGTCAATACAAACTACGTTGATGAATGAATGGCGACGGGAGATATGGTCTATAGATAATATTTAAACGTGCTGTTTTTGTGACAAGTTGATAGTCTTTCGATACCTAGTAGGATTTTGTAATTATTAAGATGAAAATGTTCTTGTTTTCTTGTATTCATAAAATTCATTTATTTATTGTTTGTCACAGGTGAAATACTTAGTTAGATCTTACCATTTGCATTATTGTATCACTGTAACATACATAACCATTGGGTGTACAATATTTACATGCATGTCAATGTTAGGCTATGTTAAAAAATAATTCATAATAATACAATTAGTTACACTCATCATTGGTTTGTGGTTGTTAACCGTTGCAGTGGTTGTTTTAGTCAACCTCGTTTTACACTCAATATTAGAGACATACAATTTGCTTTTAATAAGTCAAAAATTAATAAAAAATAAGAACATCATATAGTTTACATTAAATAAGTGAAAAACAATGTTACTCATTAATTCGGTCATTTAGAAATTCATTAATTGAATAATATGTTGCTGAAGCTTTGCCTATTTGTTTCAAAATAGAATTCTCTTCAGAAAAAAAAACGTCTAAATCTTACCTTAGATAATTCACCTTTTTCCAAATTAGACCTAACTGCTTACCAACATTGCAATCGGCAAAGTGAGTATATCAATCAACGTAAAATAACTACTACAATTATTTAATCTCAGCAATGGAATGTCATTTATGACGTTTCTTTAACGATTCGCAAATTATATTACGGTATTTAATTAAATTGTTATCGATGAAGAAATGTTATATTTTGATTTAAAAATACAACAAATCTTAATTCTGAATTAAGAATTGTGGTATTTTTAACCGACTTCAAAAAAGGAGGAGAGTTTCTCAATACGTCGGAATGTTTTTTTATGTATGTTCACCGATTACTGAACCGATTAGAATAAATATTCTATACTTCCAACGGAAAAATTCGATTGCCATAACGATGCTTGTGAGAAACGCAAGCCTGTACATCCAAGATGCGTTTCTCGCAAGCATTGTTATTGCAACCGAATTTTCCATTTTTTTTTCTTTTTAATTGCGATCGAAAGTTTGCGACAGCGTTGGTATGTATGTCGAGACTGCCGGCCCTGGAGGTCCCATTTAAATTTTATAGAGGTCGGTCGAGCGGTTTTTGAAAACTCAACAAAAATCTAAAAATTGTATACAGCGATGATATTTTCGTTTACTCGGAAACCTCGCTGTCTCATTGGAGCAGTACGCAAATATTTGCATAGGATGTTACAACTAAAAATGGAAAAATAAAAAACTTTATGCAAAAAAATAAAACCGACTTCAAAAACACAAAAAAAGTGAAAAATAACTTTAGCTTCAGAAGTCGGTGGCAAAAAAAAACTGAATCAAACACAAAAATCACCGACGTGAAAAATAACTGTAGCTTCAAAAGCTACAGTTATTTTTCACTTTTTTGTGTTTTTGAAATCGGTTTTGATATTTATAGTAAAATAACAGTGAAGAAATGTAAATGAAGAAGTATCAATGATGAAATATTTATGCTATTTAATATTTTTATATTTTATTTTGTCCTCATGATGTTCTATTTCATCAAAGAAATGTTGCACCTTCTATAACGAAAAGCCTTGCAAGAATTTGAGCTGCCATACTCAGTCATATAAGCCAATGAATGTCACATTATCTTGATTGGTATAAGTGGGTTCACCGGTTCACCTTCATTCATTCAGCGATGAGGTCAAAATGTCCCCATGCGATCTCTTGGGTATAATCCTATACAAGGACCACGTGTGATTTGTTAGCCAAGTTCATTCACCACCGTTAACTCAATTACATCCTCACGACCTTACACAATGGCTCAGGTTCACATCCACCGAAGCTCATTACCCAGTTGAACTACAAACGGTTTTGCAAAGTAGCTAGTGAGCCGGCAATGGATATTTGACATCGGACGGTTTGTACGACGACGAGACGTTTCGTCGGAATTCCTTTCAGCGAAGTAATTTATGTTTTACAAGTAGCTGGACCATTGTTACACATTGCTCACAAGTTTTTGTGGTAGCCGCTTGCAACAATTGTACTGTGAATGTGAATAAAGTCACAAGAGCCATCTCTTACGGCTTTATTATGCAACGCTTAGCGGCAAAGGCAATCTTTTCTTGAATAGCCTGAAACACTTCAAACACTAGTGAATGCACAAAATGTGTAGGAAGAGCGAAGAATAGACTTAATTTACGAAGCCCGCTAGAGCAAACGACCTTTTGTCCTTGACATACCTACTGATACTAACGAACAAGTCATTTCCTTTTGTTTGTTCTGCAAATTAGCCATTAGAGTTTATTCACACAACTGAGACGCATTTCCGTTTTCTTTTAGTCTAGCTGAGAAACTCAAAAGAAGAAACAGAGAAAAGTCAAAGATATGTACCTACGTCCACGGCAATTTGCACGAAACGCGTGATTCGCCCACGTGCATTATGCATTTTCCAAAGCTGGGTTTCAATTGGCAACCCGATACTGAACCTGCACGAGCACATCGATATAACTTACAGTCGTTATTATACCAATAAATAAATATAACAATGTATAATAATTCCTCCGTACATAATAAAAATGATAACGGCTGCTCATTAAAATGTTTTGTTTTATTGTTAAAGGTAAACGAAAATGACTGACAAAGAAGCGGAACTGATTGAAAAGAGTGAGACAGGCAATGGTATGGCAAAAGCGTGTGGAAGTGCCGTCAAACTGAAGAGGGAGCTGGGTCTGTTCTCTGCAGTCAACTTGATACTTGGGGTCATGATTGGTTCTGGTATCTTCGTGTCACCAGCCTCCGCGCTCGAACACTCTGGATCTGTTGGCCTATGCCTGATAATATGGACAGTTTCTGGAATAATATCCTTATTAGGTGGGTGTAGGTAAGACGCCTATTGTTTACCTTAATCAAAATACTGCTGCTAGCGTTCCTTCGAGCTTTCTTGTACTGAATGTTCCTATTTTTCCAGGAGCATTATCGTTTGCTGAACTTGGAACTGTGGTCGGTAAATCCGGCGCTGAATACTCTTACTTTCAAGAAGCATTTGGAAATACACATAAATTTTGGGGCCCATTGCCCGCATTTATATGTGCCTGGATATATGTTGTTATTTTGAGACCTGCAGAAGTCGCTATAATCGTTATGACGTTTGCTGAATATGCAATTCAACCTTTTACGCCAAACTTAGATCCAGATTATAAAGAAATAGCTATTAAACTAGCTTCTATAACAGCATTATGTAAGTATTCTTTTAATTTAACTTTGTATTTAAAAAAGCTTTTGATTTACAATATTATTTTAGAAATTTAAATCGATTAGTAACCTCACATCGATTGGTTCTCTCAGATCGTTTCCCAGTTGGCGCGCCCCACTAGTACGTCTTGTTTGAACTGTCAATGTCACTGCTGTTATGTCATTGTCAATTTCAAAATTCAAACGACTCTGGACGCGCTGTTCGTATTTCCAAGTTTCGTGTTTTTAATAAGGTTTCATCGACTTTTACTTGTAAATATCGAAGTGGATGTGTCTTAGTTCACTAAACTATTTATATCAAGTAAGTAATAACAGTTTATTTGTATAAAAGTTTGTATTAATCAAGTTTTTTGAGCACTAACAATGTAAGTAACTCCATACAACTTGTTTTTAGAATGTCATCTGACCGTAATATTGAAACGAGCGACGCTGTGAAACGCGAAATAAAAGAAATACAAGCTCGTTGTAAGCACGAGTGTCATGTTATCGCTAATTCGCCGTTGGAAGCCCCAAGTGGTACCTTGGAAGAAATAAAAAAAAAAGCTCTTTGCTACGTCGAAGGACTGGGAACACAGATACAAAATTCAAATACTCCGATTACAGCGGATGATAACCTCCTTACCAGTCAGTTTCTCAAGGAAATAAAAGACAAAACAAACCAAGTGGAAGAGTATACTGCTTTTATGAGGGGATCCATAAATGACATTAACGCTGAAATAAATAGGTAGGCTGAATGTTTTATTACACATTATACTGACTTGTTGTCTGGGTATTCTTGTGCAGCCAGCCAACCCCAATTTAGTAAAGAAAAAACAAGGTAGTTTGATTTACAAGGAAATAATTCAAAAATACTACTTGCTCGTTTTTTGGCCTGCTACTTAATTGTCAAATCTCTTAGTTAGTTTGTATTAAATCTCTTTAAATTTCTTGTATGTAACTTGTCACACTAATTAAAAAGAAGTCGCAACAATTAAGAAAATATATCTTACCATTCTTAAATAATATTTTAGATTAAAATCCCTAATCACTGTAACACAAGAAGCCAAGTCCAGACCAAAGACAAGCAAGTGTGAAGTGCAGCCGGAACACATCCATAGAGCTAAGGAAATGTTCCAGGTTATGAAGACTGAGCTACATGGGCTCATACAGTCACTGTTTCCCAATTCCGATGGCATTATGATTGAAATTATGGGGGTGAGTTGGATTTTATATATTTTTTTTGTATTCAGCATCATCATTTCAGACTAGAATCACCTACTGCTACTGTGTGCTGGTGTTCCCTTTCTTCTGCCATACATCTTGGTCCTGTGCGTCTCTAATCCTCGGCCATGGGTTTATTTTTGTCTTATTCATAATCATTCATTTTCCTGCCATGTATCCCAATTTTATTTATTTGGGGTTGGCATGTCTTCTTCCTTATTACTTCTTCCTTAGTACTTCGACTTTATTATTTGCCAATTACATCATCATTAATAATTCTCCTTTATCCCAATTTGTTTGAGGTTCCATACTTCTCTGTTAGACCATTGAATTCAGATATGTATACCATTTTTAGGCATGAATTGACAAAAGCGGTTGTCTTGTACAGATTGCTATCAGCAATAAGTCTAAATGAAGGGCCTATGCCAAAATATAGTTTTCCAGGAGAAATTCTATTTACCTGCCTCAGTATCTATACTGTAGGAGTTGAGGAAAGCAAATCTTGAAAACTAATATTTTTATTTCCAGCAACTTATGGCCGAGCATCTAAATGAGACCTCCAACGGATACATACCAGTCACATCAGAGACATACCAAATAATCGAAGTACTGAAAGACATGAAAATTGTTACTGTTAATCCTTATAACCAAATGGAAGTTAAGTTGTCATATTGATAGTCGAGAGTTTGGGGACAGACATGCATGCCAGGCATCTGGCATCTGTAACTAGGCGTTGTTCTGCCATAAAGTAACCTCATAAAAATTTCTCCCATTCTCCAAGTAATTGTAATGATTTTGAATGAAGAATGAATTTTGTCTAGATAGAGGTGCATACATGTTTATTTTTTGACTGGTACCTAACTTACAAGATTAACGCGATAATATTTACGACAGATAACTTTAATACTACAAACCAATAGTGCCAATTAATGCTAAAAATATAAAGGTATATTTAAAGAAGGACCAAATACTGTTAACTTATGTCAATATAGTGTTAAGTTTAGTGTAAGTATTAAATATATTTTAAGTTTCTAATTGTCTTTGTTTCATTTTCTACTGCCCCTCCTAGATAAAGCCAGCTGCAAAATGATTAAAAAGTGGAAAGCTTACTTTGCAAACTGTAAAGGATGTTATTTTACCTCAGACAGCTTAAAAGAGCCAAAGTTGCCTGCAAAAAAAAAAAAGAAAATGTGAATTTATCGGGCTAACCACGCGCATCCCCCTTAAGCTAAGTCAGGGCCCTTATCCCTAACGAGAATAAAGATTTCTTTCGACTTTGATAGTGATTCTAAATCAGAGATGAAATACTATAACCGTGAACGGAGTGAAATTCCCATTTGTGTAACTATTGCCTACTTACACTGTGTCCCTTAGAAACTCATACTCAAATGCAAAGATTTCATCCTCTGTGCAAAAAAGGCCCACAGTTAGGAGACTGGACTGACTATATTAACGTACCACTTGAAGAGGGCTCGGCTGGTTTGGCTGGTTTTTTTTTTGTTCGTAATTGTCAGGATAAGTTTTGTATGAATGAAAATTTTGACATTTTCATCATTAGTAAGTTGCACCCGTGCAAATCCGGGACGGGTCGCTACTAAAATATAAAAACAGCATGCATTAACATTACTAAGCATGTTATGGCAATCTAAATTGAGTAGGCTTAGAACTTGATTAAGTGTTTTGTCATGTTATTAATAGCTAGCCTGTAGTGTCCCACCGCTGGCCAAAGCAATATAAGATATACTTTTTTTTTCAGTTGTGATGACCTACATCAATATAACGAGCGTGAAGTTGTTCGTAAAAGTACAGAACATATTCGGAGTGTGTAAAGTCTTCGCTTGTCTTATCGTCATTGGAGGAGGGATTTATGAAATTTCAAAAGGTATTTATTTAACACTTTTAATTTTTTTTTTCACAATTTATCCACATGGATGAGAATAAATATTACTAAATAAAATAAATAATACTTTCTTGTCAACAACGTCCTGTCCCATGCATCATGCATAAACTCACGCATCTTTTCCACGGGTGTATCTAGTCAGAAACTACAAGTCATCAACGTTTATTAATGTCGCTATACAAGCATGATGGATGACTAAAATAAATTACCTAATCTAATTTCACCATTACCATCCTCTATTGCCAGTTTGTATGTAGGGGGTAATCTTTAGAACTACTGATCCAATTCAGACAATTATTTCACTAATAGGAAGCTACATTAACCCCGAGTATCATAGGCTTATTTAAAACTTTCCCGTGGAATCATAACCGCCCATAACGAGAGCAAAGCTGCGGGAAAAAGCTATAGTAACATAATTTAAAACTTTTATCTTTCCAGGAAACACACAGCACTTAAATAAAGGCTTCGAAGGAAGTACCTTCAGTCCTGGAGGTATTGCCCTCGCGTTATATTCCGGGCTGTGGGCTTACGACGGATGGAATAGTGTGACGGTCGTCACTGAGGAGATTATTAACCCTGGAGTGTGAGTATCATTGAAGCAAAGTTTGCGCGATGGGTCGCACAGTGTGCTGGATTGGTGGAATTCGGACTAGACACCAGTCACAGTGAAGATCAGCGGCAGTTGACTATGGTGGAAGTACTTAAATAAAAATACTATATTCCACTGTCAAAGGTAGCGAGTACTGAAGCCTAGTCAGCCTACTGTCTTTGTCTTGTGCCAGATCTGTATCTGAACTGCTTTGGCCGAACTCGAAATCAGAACTGTCTCGTCCGAGCTCTAAATCGGAAGTCCTTGTTTGGATAAACCAGGCCCACGCCACTGGAGCACACAAAAATGTGCTCCAGACGCGTAAGTTTCACCCCACTATTTCCCACACTTTGGACTGAGCAACAGTACCTACTCGCTACTCTATTGTTTATTTGAAACCTTAAAAGATACATTTAGTGCGAGTAACAATGGCCGCACCAACTGTTACTACAAACTATTACAAAGTACCTATGCATATTTTTATCAATGGGCGCAGATAATACCATTCTATATACTATTAATAACAAACATTTAAACCGTCAAAGTTATTTTAACAAAAACCAATTTTTCATTCAGAAGCGGTTAATCACGAGGCCTTTTTACCGCGCACTCGATTTAAAAGTCTTGGCTTACCTCCGAGAGTTGAAAATTCACTAACTAACGCGTGGTTTTTTTCATCATGGTCAGTAGGATTCTCTACGCCAGGAATTGAAACTCCATTGCGCGATAAAAAGTCACGTTAAAAAAGCACCCCTTTCAAAAACCGCTATTAGTAGGTAGGTAGGTAGATGTGTATTATGTAGGTAGGTACAGCCATATTTTGCTAGTTTTCTTACCGTTATAAAAAGTGCGTCCTATATTGTGCTATATCAGTGAAAGATACAAATTTCGCATACACAATCACCTAGACACGGAACTGGTATCTGTAAGCGCTACGGCTTACAGATACCAGTTCCAGTACTCGCTTTTTGATGCCCAATTTTGATAAACGGATTAGTGAGCGTTGCTATTGTCATGACTATGTTGCTAACGACTCCAAAATCCTTCGGAAAATTGCCCGTCTGATTGCGAACGGATATTCCTTGGTCGTTTATCCGGTATCTGTGTAACTGTGGCTTATAGTAAGCTTAAGAGGATTAATATTAAGGGAGTACCGTCAGCTTCCAGCATCCAACGAAATCATTTCTGAAGGTCATATGAAATTATTTCGTTGTACTACGCAGGCTTCATAGAAATCTCAATTCTTCATATATATGCCTCTCCTTTTCTCTTGGAGTCGGCTTCCAGTCTCACCGAATACAGCTGAATACCAGTATGCAGTGTGGAAGGGACATTTACATACTTAGGTACTAACGATCACCATATAATTATTCAGTACGTCATTTCCCACATAGAAAATTTTCTCCGGAAATTTAGAAAAGAATCAGCTGTTTCATACAAAAGTGCACTACTTTTCTACACGGTCAAAATGTATGGATTTCCGGTGAAAATTTTCTTACTTCAATGTCCCTTCCACCATGTATTGAATGGAGTGACTGCTAGTCAGACCTTTAAAAACCGAAAAACCGTACATTTACAAAACATCTGCACATTTAATTTTATGATAAAATCTCCAGTCTTGTTGTAGGGCCAAAACAAAAATCCGGACGGATACCCCTACATCTAACTGCCTACTAAACCAATTATATTTTTCTTTCAGTAACGTACCCCTCAGCATATCAATCGCTGTGCCCCTAATAACAGCGCTGTACGTGTTCATGAACGTGGCATACATGACAGTGCTGAGTTACAGTGAGATGACGTCAGTACCCGCGGTGGCTGTGGCCTTCGGTACACGCGTACTAGGACCGGCCAGCTTCCTGATACCGCTGGGCGTCGCTATAGCCACGTTTGGATGCGCTATGAGTGTGCAGTTTGGTGTTACCAGGTGGGATTATAAAAAATTGTATAACTCGTCTTTCTGTCATAGGCATAACTTATTGTGCCGCGCGCAAGGCGCATGGCCATAATCGCGAATAACACCACCATTTTGTTTTTTCAACACAATTTCCACAGACAATTTTACAAAATATGAGAGAGCGAAAGAACCATGTTGCACTATATTTTACAGTGCTGTATAGTATGACCAACATCAACGTGGCGCTGCTTGTGAAGAAAAAAATGGCTTGTCAAACTTGTCTTATTTGACGGCACGGTTGGCGCAGTGGTCAAGCGATTGACTGCTGCGCTGCATGTCGCGGGTTCGATTCCCGTACGGAACAAATATTTGTATGACCTACCAGTAGTTGTTCCGGGTCTGGGTGTTTTTCTATCTATAATATGTATGTATTTACAAAAAAAAAAATGTATATATGTAGTTTATCAGCCATCTAGCTACCATAACACAAGCATTAGGTTGCTTAGCTTGGGACTAGATGGTGCTGTGTGAAATGTCCAGGGATATTATTATATATTATATTATATTATATATATTATATTATATTATATATTATTATATTATATATTTCTGTTGTTTCCCGCCTGCACAGAAAAGTTGGCTGAAGTGTATTGATGTTTTGGCTGTTGTCTATGGAACACTGTTAAAAAATGCGCTTTCGTTGGTGATAATGAGGAGTTAGGTCTCCGCCTTCAGAAGGTTTGAAGACTGTTAGACCAAATAGTGATGTATTTTTGTTTTATTGCAGGGTATGCTACACCGCCGCGCGAGGTGGGCATATGTTAGAAGTATTCTCTTACGTTAATTTAAAGAGGATGACACCAGCGCCTGCTGTTGCATTCCAAGTAAGTATAGTAGCTTGACTCGGTATTGTAGTTTTACGACTGCTTTTTGTAATTTTATTTGGGAGGCCTATGCTATAGTTTGCAACTGCAACTGCTGCGCTTGAGGACCTGCGATACGATATTCGCGTAGGATAGTGTTAGGATTGTCCAATTAGAAAATTCTCAGTAGCAATATAAAACCGAGAATCTAACTTTTTGATTACTGGAAATAGGAGCGAACCCATATTACATGGGATCGGGTATGTAACTTACGAAAAGAGAGTGTGCTATAGGTACATTTTCTGGCATCCCCTTTGGGCGATAAAAGCTTGATGTTATATAGTGGTATACATAATTGATAGACATCAACTAACGTGTCTTTTTTTGTTTCAGGCATTACTAACGACAGTATTCATTTTAGTTGGCAACATTAAAACCCTAATAGAATTCGCCAGTTGGTTCCTCTGGTTCTTCTACGGGCTAGCCATGGTTGCTTTGTTAGTACTACGAAAAACACAAGCGACTAAACCACGGCCATATAGGGTACCAACCTTGGTACCATGTTTTGTATTAGTAGTGGCAATATTCCTATCAATATTGCCAATAGTACACGACCCATCTCTGAAATACTTGATGGCTGTGGGCTTCATACTGATGGGCGTTAGCGTGTACACCGTATTTGTATATTATAAGAAAACTCCGACTGCTATTTTAAGTGAGTATGAGTTTTATGAAAGTCTTTCGTTTTGAAAAAAAGAGGTTTTCATGCTTAGTGTTGACACTTCAAAATAGATATTATCCGTGATCGGAAAAAAAATACACCCCCAATGTTCACATCACTATTACTAGTATTACTTACTATTTGTTGATGAATGACTGACAAATCGACTATGTAAAATATTGTTTTGTTTTCTTTTACAGGAAAATTCACATTCCTGACTCAAGTCCTGTTCGAAAGTGTGCCGCCAAGCGATCGTCAAGACTGATAATATTATTATAATAAAGTTATAACTGTAAATATAGTACAAAAAATATACAATAATAAATATATAGATATAAGTTCGTCAACCTTGTTTTTTATTTAATGAACCTGTTTAATTACAGTTACTGTTAGCGTGTGTCATTCCACTGCTGGGCAAAGGGCTCTCCCCACGACTTCCAAATTTGATCCAGGGCCAATGTGGGCTAATAGGTCGTTTGTTAATAACAAAAAAATTATAACGTGCAGAATGGTAATTACTGTTATTAAAATTATTCTGACTTAAATGTCAACTTGCAACCTAGGCCAGATACTAGATACTGATAATAAAATTACAAATGTGATATTATTTCTCAGAGATATCATCGTCATCTTTAAATAAACAGTATTACAGTAGGTGCAATTGTAATTTCGTTATTTAGTTTCAAAACTTTCGAAGTCACGGGGTTCGGGGTCAAATGAGCATGTTGCATTATACAGTAAGGTTGGGCCGCTAAACATAGTATACATCCGTCTACTAAGCCCCTTTGTATTCCTGGGTTGAACCCACTGATATAAATAATTAATTTCGTTGATATAAGTGGTCGCAAGTAGGACTGCTGAGCATCTGGTTCTGGGTTTGATTCCCAGGTCGGGAAAAGTGTTATTGTGTTTTCTATCAGAGGTTTCTATATAACAGCCCCATAGCCTGGATTTGTGCCTGGATGATGCCAATAGGCACGCCCCCTTTTACAAGGGACTAAAACAAAACTGGCGAAATGAAGGTGTACTAGGTAATTTAAGTACACCTTTGTCTAGCCTTACAGGGATTACAGGTACATAATTATCAGTCCTTAACACAGTACGTTTAATCATCTGCTGTTCTTTAGTTTAATTGCTGTAAAAACCGTTATTTAGTCGATTTTACAAAATAGACTACAACTCTAAACACGAGCTTTTAATTCTACATTTTTTCACATCACTCAAGTTAGTAGCGAGCGACCGCCGGTGCACCCGCCACTGTCTATATCCTCGAATTGTTTTCAGCAGTCAGAAATACAAAATAAAAAGTCTTGAATTGATGTGTGATTAGTGAAATATCATCATGGCTTACCACTACGTGGTTACTGCACAGAAACCGACCGCCGTGATATCATGTGTTACCGGTAAACGTCCATTTTCATCTGTGTTATTGTCACGTTGAGGTTAAAATTACTACAATATTATCGCGCTCTGACTCGCGCTATTTTCATTTACTCATGCCTTTTGATGATGTTTGGAAGCAGATAAAGCCTGCTCTTAAATTTTTTTACATGCTACTCTCTGCGTACTTAACAACACTTAGTTTTCGGACAGAGATTTTAAATAGATCGCAGTTGTTACTGCACGCTTTTTTACAAAAACAAATATGATAACATACCTACACTTTTTCATAAGGTTGCGCCTTATCACTGTAAAATTGTAAAATATGTGGGAAAACACCCTCTTGTGCAGTTTTTAACACGATTATTGTATTTACCCAAGGTTGAGTATAGGTATACCTAGAGATATCTCAGGGTTATGGCTGTCGGACGTCATATAACTGCACTATCGATTAGACTGGTTTCCTGATGGCTGTATAAATCTACCATAATGATAATCCTGTATGTTTTTAGGTTTGACCCTATATTGCCAAAATAAAGGAACTGTTCTAATACAATTTTGTTTCTTAGCCCTGACATACTACTTGATTTTTTTAGTTTAAACACCTTAATGAATTAATTCAATTCATATCATTTATTTCAGACTTTTTAGTCCATAGAGTGTTAGTAGCATAGATCTAGATACTTGATAGATATGAAATACCCACCAATACCTTTAGAAGTCACTGCAGTAATTGGTGTATATTTAGGAGACAATAAAATTAAATAATCCACTTTTATAATCTTTGCTTTCACAAATTTTTAATATAATGCAGTTTCTTTTAACCATGACTGTTGTGTTCTATTATTTGTTGTTAACAACAAAACCCCAGGTTGCTATTTTTCCAATAAATTAAATTTATACATTCTTTAGGCAACTTCACTTCGCCAACCGACTTGAACCTTCTGGTGGCGAAGGTGTCCCGTCTGGAGATGTACTTGGTGACTCCAGAGGGTTTGCGTCCGATGAAGGAAGTTGGTCTCTACGGGCGTGTCGCCAAGATGAAGATGTTCAGGCCGCCAGTGAGTAACTATCACTAAAAAGATTCCATTCAAGAACTGAAACATACCACCTACCACACATTATCATCATCTGTATAGTCTTTCTCAACTACGATGGGGTCAGGGTCCAGTCTAACTGGATTTATCTGAATACCAGTATTTTGAATGGAGCAACTGCCTATCAGATCTTCAGAGCTCACTGGGTAACAAACAACCCCTATATCTCCAGACAACTAGTGAATTGTAATATGATTACACTGCGTTACAAATTATAATAAAAAAAAATAAGTACACACTTCAATTTTTCCTGTTTATTTATTTATATACTTCACATACACTTTATTTCTATTAAGCACTGTTTTTAGGTATGGCAGTTAACAATTTTAAGTAAAAAAAATTATGTTAAAGTTTTTGTTGTACACCCGCAGGTACCCGAAACTGTCAGATTTTCCCAATCAACCTTGAACCTAATGTTCTAGAGAAAATCTATTAAAGAAATTTGACAGATTGTAGTAGCTTGATGTACTGGTGTCTTACATAAAAAGTTAATAAATACTATGGAAACAGCTATTAAAACAAGTGAAGCAAAAATCTTGGCTCTTATGTTGTTAATTGCCAATTTAACATGTAAATGCCTGATGCAGTGCCTTCTATAAGTTACTAAACACAGAGTAGTGCCTAAATGGAGTGCTACTTGGTTTATGTTTATATATCAATTATTATTGTAAGCACAAGAAAGAACTACAGCTTTATATCTGCTGAGTCCAACTTTGCTTGCAACTGAAATAAAATTTACTAGTAATAAATGTCACAAAGTCCCAACAAAACTCATATTGGCTTTATATGTGCATGTGAGAGCTGATTTTACTGTAACAAATATAATAACATATTGCAAATATAAAAAAAATACTCAAATTCCTTTTCAGCATGAGAATAAGGACCTAGTGTTCATCTTAACAGCCCGCTACAATGCCATGATATTAGAATGGAGGACTGCAGCCAACGGAGAACTAGAAGTAGTCACCAGGGCTCATGGTAATGTCTCAGACAGAATTGGAAAGCCAGCGGAGAATGGTATCCTAGCAGTGATTGATCCGCAAGCCCGAGTGATCGGTCTAAGACTGTATGACGGTCTGTTCAAGATCATACCGCTTGATAAAGATTCTACAGAGCTTAAAGCAGCTAGTTTAAGGTCAGTGCAAATTTTTTTTAATTGTTTTTATACTAGTTGCTGATGCAATCGCTGCAATAATTGGTAGTTTTTGATTAATGAAATGGAAAATAATAGAAAATGAGTCAGCTTCGCGAAAAACTTATGAAAATAAATGCATAATATATTTTCTCAACTAATAAAATTAAATATTGTCAGATATATTGTTTGCTGTGCTCCTTTTAAGTTCTTTTTTCTGTTTTCAGACTTGACGAGCTAAATGTGTTTGATGTTGAATTCTTACATGGATGCTCAAACCCCACCATTATATTAATACATCAAGATCTCAATGGTCGACATATTAAGGTTACAAATCAATAAAATATATTACAGGTTGTAATAACTTGTGTCTCGGAATATTAAATTCATTATAATTTATTACAGACTCATGAAATAAACTTAAGGGAGAAAGAATTCATGAAGATACCATGGAAACAAGATAATGTAGAGACTGAAGCTTCAATTTTGATACCAGTGCCCAGCCCTCTTGGTAAGTCATAAAAAATACTTTACTTGTTTAATGGAATTTATCTCCTCAATTTTGGGCAGGATTATTATTTAAACCTGGTAGAATTAACTAGCAATTTCATTCTATTAATTTACAAAATACAGTTAAACCACACAAAGTACGTGCTTCGGTGATCTTCGTGATTCCAAATTGGCACGAACATCGCGCCACAGAGTAACCCCTCACAAAGCAAAGCTTTCAAAGGCGTAAAAATGGGTGTAAAAAGACCCTTAACGAAGCCGAAATGCACTTGTTCTCCCTTTCATTGCGATAATTTTTTTGTTGTTCTAGATCTAGAGTATAGAAAAAATGTCTAGAATCTAGACCATACAGGGAACCTTTTAGTTACAGAAATATTGGAGGTCAAAATTCCAAATTTTCCACAAAGTTTTATTTGAAAATAAAGTTTTTAATATTATAACTTTACTCTAAATACCTCTATGTCTCCTGTATTATTCAATGCATCCACCAGCACAATGTTTTAAGTGCGTAACAACAGTCCTACCGTAAACCATAATTTTTCACCCGAAAAAAAAGTCGTTTCTCAGCAATATTTTTTTGCGTAGCGTACTTCGATCAACAACAGCAACAGTTGCTATCGTTGATCGAAGGTAGCGTTCTTAGTTTGATGTACAGAATGCTTGGTTGACGGCTTCGAAAAGGGTCCGTATACACCGTAGACAGAGAATGCTATAGACTAATTGATATGTTTTGTCGCATTCACACAAGAAAAAGAACAACTTATGCCGATGTCGTGTAAAGAAATGAAACAGAACGATAAAATTTTTTGTTTCATCGAGCGTGCCACGTTTTTTCAAGGTCAGCACACTAGTTTGCTAAACAAAGTTTGACAGCTGACGTGCAGCTAGCCATCGTCTACCTTTAAAATACAGTTTTTACGTGTTATATGTTAAGTAATTTATGTTATATTTTGTTTTGAACAATTTAGACTTACTATTTCAACCATTTATACAAAAAAATGGTGTGGTGTAGCGTTAAAGGGTGTAAAAGTGATAGTGGAACGAAAATCCCAGGATTGTCTTTTCATTCGTAAGTATGCCACTCTTTATCAGTTCTAGGCATTCAGTAACATTTTATTATGTTCATATATTGTGTATAATGTACGCTAGACGTACGATTCATCCTTAAAAAGCACAAAAATAACAATTATTATTCAATTATAAATTCTAACCTAAAAACGTTGGTGTTGCCAACTTTTCTATAAATTATTACCCACTATTATGGGAAATAATAATGTGATGGCTTCTGCAGTGAGTATTAATTAAATATCTGAAATATTTAATGACTTTTTGCAGTTTCCCTGAACCTGATAATTTACGTCAGAATTGGATTGTAGCTACAGGACGAACAGATTGGACACCAAAACCGTCATCAAAAATTTGCAGCAAACATTTTGAGAATTAAAAAGAAGAATATAAGTTAATTAGAAAGAAGAATTCATAAATAATCATTTTGAAAGTCAACCTTTTATTGGAAACCACAAAGTTTTACTTATTAAGGCAATTGCCATGCACTATTTTGAACTGCGTATACATCACGCAACAAAAGGATTTGAACCTAAGCAAAAAATTAGAAACATACGAAGCTTGTTTTATTTAAAGGACAATAATGTGTTAAATCAATAAAAGCTTATTAAAAATAAACATGTTCTATTATTTACCCACAAACCCAGAACCTACTATCACATCAGAAATGGCAGTAATTTAGAACCACATCATCATCATCCATCGTCACTCCTGCCCTCATCGCAATTAATTTGAGTTCGGCAGCATGTCTTCTCCGCATCGCATGCCTTTGCGTACCGATGGTAACGGATATGTCATTGGCATATTCAGGCTTTGTCTTACGTACTAATTTCCAATTCTCATAAATTGTGGGGTAAATTTTTCCTCACCCGGTAACCCTAAATTCGTGACGTATTTATATTTTGTCTCTTTTTGCGACACGCTTTGCCGGTGTCTACAGGATACTCTGTCTACGGTATACACCCTGTATTCTAATCACCGCACGTTCGTATTTCCGAATATAAACGATGATTCCCGAAGCGCATACTTTTCCTTGGAGACTTGCATTTGAATATTACACAATCTTCCAGTGAATATCATACAGTATTCACTAATCGTATTCATAAGCAAACCAAACTAACTAAAATAATATTAAAAATTGGTATAATATTTGCAGGCGGCGCCATAGTGATAGGTCAAGAATCAATAGTGTATCATGATGGACAGAACTATGTTGCTGTTGCTCCACCACAGATTAAGGTAATTTGTAACATTATGAATCGAAGGTTGAAATTTGACGTTGAATAATATCGTTTGTTGTTATAATAATATGTAGTTTATCAGCCATCTAGCTACCATAACACAAGCATTAGGTTGCTTAGCTTGGGACTAGATGGTGCTGTGTGAAATGTCCAGGGATATTTATTTTATTTATTTATTTATTTAATATTCAGCTTTCGACTCTTAGCCGAATGTCGCTAATCCTACAGCGCGGTCAATTAAACGTTCACGGCATTTGAAAGTTTCACCTTCTAACTATGACTTTTGTACTATGTATATACTTCAATGCTATGTAAGTAAAGAACTGTAGGAAGACAACTGAACCTCGTCAGTCTCGTATGCCAACTGATAAACCGGTAATTCCTTGTGGTCAAATCAGTTGGACAAAATAGTTTGACTACGGGGAAGGACTGTAATCATCATATCACGCAACAATTGTATTAGTACTCCATTTGTTTATTACAAAGTATACGCCCCCATAACACGGGCGATTTTTAATGTGACGATTCGCGCACTCCAATATCTACTCACTGCTCAGTTCCGAAAGTTGAAAACAAAACAGCCAGCTTTTTTTACTCGATTCTCAATGCTCAGCTGCCTAGAGTTAAAAATAAAAAAAAATAGGAGAATTAACCCTAACTTTAACAGCATGTGTATAAAGTCTAAATTTGAGTACACTTTCAGCTTACGCCAATAAACTGCTATTGCCGCGTAGACGGGCGTGGTCTACGGTACCTGCTAGGGGACATCGCTGGACGATTGTTCATGTTACTGCTGGAACTGCAGGAGAAGGCAGATGGCACACAGGCTGTTAAGGATCTCAAGGTGGAATTGTTGGGTAAGTCCCTAACATTTTTGTTAAACCAAAGTACAGACAATATGGATTCCTTTTGTGCAAAATGATAAAATTACTGCAATAATTCAATTTAAAAAGTCTGAATATGCATTCAGACCGATTTTTTTAAATGAATTATTGCAGTAATTTTCTAAGACGCTCCAACAACTGCTCCGTGGCAGTTCAGTTGCAAGTAAAATTTTCCTTTTGAAAAACATAACTGGACATCAAGCTCACCTAACTTAACGATACGTCTCCACAATTGCCGCGTCTTCACATAAAGCAGGTAAAAGAATACTAGCGAGATACATGCGGGTTCGGACTAATTAGTTTATCTGTGGTCATCATCATCTTCCTGCCCCTGTTCCATTTAATTATCTGTGTTAAATCCTATTTATAAATTTTGCTCTTGTCAATGAATCTGGCTCCAACCAGAATTTAATTCGTTTTTAGTTAATTATATTACTGTGCCAGCGGCTATACAGGACTATTAACTTAGCATGTTAACCAAAAAGTTTAGCCAGTGAGCATGTTATCGACTAACTGTCCAGGATCACAGGATGACAATCCGAACTAAACAGCCATTTCTTTGCAGGAGACATCCCTATCCCAGAATGCATGACATACCTCGACAACGGCGTCGTATTTGTGGGCTCACGTTTGGGAGACTCCGCGCTCGTCCGTCTGTCGGTCTCAAGAGACGAGGCCAGTCAGTATGTGCAGCCGATGGAGAGCTTCACCAGCCTGGCGCCCATCGTGGACATGTGTGTGGTGGACTTGGAGAGGCAGGGACAGAACCAGCTCATTACTTGCTCTGGTAAGTACGGAACTTGTTTTTCGTGTTTGGATTCACGAACTGGCAAACTGTTCGTTTCACGAATGAATGTTGGATGCATGCAGAACGGGTCTTTCGATTGGTTGTCAGAAATATTGTACAGCTCTTTCACAATAATTTTAAGTCTGATAAAACCCATAAGCAAAGTTATTGAATCGAGGAAAAAGTTCACGGTGATGTAAAATCACTATGAAATACTTTATCGTTTCTTATTAATATTGTATTGTTGTTATCTCCAAAGTGACGACTACAAAATAGCATTATCCCCCCAGGTGCCTTCAAGATGGGTTCCCTACGCATCATCCGCAACGGCATCGGAATCCAGGAACAGGCATCTATTGACCTGCCGGGTATTAAGGGCATGTGGGCGCTCACCTTAGCAGAGAACCAGACGTACCATGATACGCTTGTGCTATCCTTCGTAGGACAAACCAGGTATGGTTCCTTATGATGATGTTGACAGAGTCGACTTTCTGCAAAGCATACTCAAATTTCCTTCAATTTTGAGTAGTCGGAAAAATGAAGCTAATTGGCCTTTCTAAAGTGTAGATCTCTATGGAGAAGAACAGGGGTCTAAAATGGCCGCTTTAGCAGAATCATAATAGGAAAATAATATGAATAACATTATAATTAGTAAAATGGTCACAAAGTGAGTTTTCGTTATATTCACCGGTTTCTCTCTCTCTCTCTCTATTAACTCGCTACTGAGTCTTGTGTCGTCCCGCTCCCACCTTTTATGACCGCGTTTGCAATCAATTGTAACATTATGACCTATTCCAATTTCGCGTAATGAACGTTTATATGTTTTGTGAACAGGGTATTAACGCTAAATGGCGAAGAGGTAGAAGAGACGGAAATCAGAGGTTTCGTCGCAGACCGACAGACTTTCTACACAGGAAACGTCTGTCATAATCAACTTGTTCAAGTGAGTTTTCATGCATTTTTTAACATAGTACGATTTTGCCCTGTCTTATATAGAACATTTAATATACGAATATATTGTCTCGTTGCTCTAGTGGGTTCGATTCCCAGGTCGGGAAAAGTTAACAATTGGGTTTTTAGGGTTCCGTACCTCAAAAAAAAAACGGAACCCATATAAGATCACTTTTTTCTCGGGTCTACAGTCCCTTGAAGCTCAAAAATCAAACTTCTAAGTTAACGTAATAAAAAGATACGGCCGTTTATGCCACAAAAAACGTATATTACACTTGCAAGGGAATCAAAATTTATAGGGTACTTACCATTGACCGTTGAGAATCATGAAATTTGACAAGAAGCAATGTCTTACAGCACATGTAAAGGAAAATAATCTGAAAACCGTAAATATGGTAGTTTAATAACTAAATACCTACAAGTTTATATGGAACCCTCAGTGCCAAAAAAAACGTTCAGACATGTTTGCTACATACTATGGCGTGCAAATGTTTTGAAATTCTAAAATTGTGATTTAATAAAAATACTAAATAGCAAAGTTAAACATTACAAAAATAAAAAAATGCATAATTTAATCAGTGTATAAAATTAACAACTAGTAAAAAAATGCCAAAATGATTCTTGTCAAAAATGTAGACTGACATGTTTTTTTTCCGAAAAAAAAATATGACCTATTTTCCGACAGCTGAAAGGACAAAGAAACGATCGAATAAAATACTGAAAATTCCGAAAATCAATACAGCATTTGCAACAACCATTTCAGATAATGTTTTCCACCAGCTTAAATTGCGTTTTACCGAAAACTACAGTTAGTCATTTTTATCGTAATTCACCTGTTATCAATTTAGAATTAATCTATAAAATAAATAAAACAGGAATAAAATCAATGTAAAGATAAATATCCAAATGTTGTAATAAGGCGTAGTCGACGTAGCCCCGCTACGCGGGGCTCTATTTCTGTCTGCAGGGTATAAAGTAGCCTAACACGAAGGGGATGGCAGGGTCTTAGTTCTCAAGACCCCGCCATCCTCTTCGAACCTAACCTGTCCGGAGTCGGGGTGCCCTAAGTCCCGAACTCGCTTCGCTCGCTCTTGCATTCTAAGTTATAGAGCTTCAGAAAACGATTATTTTAGCAGAACCTGTTTTCTGAAACTTAGTATTTTTTTTCGGAAGTTTAGTATTTTCTTTTTTGGAAATTAAGTTTATTATTTTTCGTAGAATTGTAATTTGAGTAAGCTCATGTTTGTTTGTTAAATACAACATTTTTTGTCGGTTAATTTTGTATTCATTATCCTGTAATTCTTTTTGACCAAGGTTAGCATTACAGACAACCACAGATCGTTGGAAGTTAATTTGTTTTTCGGAAGCTTTATTATTTTCCTTTTTTTTTTCACCAAAAATGCCCCATTTTTACGGCCGTGATTACAGGACTACTGGACAAATTCGAAAAGCTTTTACCATAAAAGAAATTGATAGTGACCTAGACATATTCTCTCTTAAAATTTTAATGTTAAAAATAATTGATTCGGCTCGAGTTTTCGAGGAGAAAAAAGGGGAATATGAAACGTCAATCTTTTCAATTAGTTGTGATATAATCGGTTTGAGTTGAAGCTGGGATATGGCATTCTACGAGGGGCACTCCCATCGAGACAGGACTAGTGCGAAAGTGTATAGCAACGTTCGTCATGCCTCGTTGTGCCTCGCTTGCTCTCCGTCCCGTGTCCGTTTTTTGTGAGACGTCTCGGGAGACAAGGCTTCGGTCGAAAGTGTACAGCGACCATGCACTGTTTAAAGTATTCTAAAATAAAAATGTGCCTGTTATTCAGGTAACAGACGAGGGCATCCGCCTGATCAGCCGCAGCCCGTCGGGCTGGGCGCTGGCGGCGGAGTGGAAGGTGGCGGGCGCGCGCGGCGTGTCCGTGGTCGCGTGCAGCGCCGCGCGCGTCGTGGCCGCCGCCGGCCCGCGCCTCTACCTCGTGGCCATACAGGACGCCAAGCTGGAGCTTATGGCGTGAGTATACATATAGAGTTAGCAGCACGCGCGGCGTGTCCGTGGTCGCGTGCAGCGCCGCGCGCGTCGTGGCCGCCGCCGGCCCGCGCCTCTACCTCGTGGCCATACAGGACGCCAAGCTGGAGCTTATGGCGTGAGTATACATATAGAGTTAGCAGCACGCGCGGCGTGTCCGTGGTCGCGTGCAGCGCCGCGCGCGTCGTGGCCGCCGCCGGCCCGCGCCTCTACCTCGTGGCCATACAGGACGCCAAGCTGGAGCTTATGGCGTGAGTATACATATAGAGTTAGCAGCACGCGCGGCGTGTCCGTGGTCGCGTGCAGCGCCGCGCGCGTCGTGGCCGCCGCCGGCCCGCGCCTCTACCTCGTGGCCATACAGGACGCCAAGCTGGAGCTTATGGCGTGAGTATACATATAGAGTTAGCAGCACGCGCGGCGTGTCCGTGGTCGCGTGCAGCGCCGCGCGCGTCGTGGCCGCCGCCGGCCCGCGCCTCTACCTCGTGGCCATACAGGACGCCAAGCTGGAGCTTATGGCGTGAGTATACATATAGAGTTAGCAGCACGCGCGGCGTGTCCGTGGTCGCGTGCAGCGCCGCGCGCGTCGTGGCCGCCGCCGGCCCGCGCCTCTACCTCGTGGCCATACAGGACGCCAAGCTGGAGCTTATGGCGTGAGTATACATATAGAGTTAGCAGCACGCGCAGGCGCGGGTTTTTTCTCATTTCATCGCAAAACGAAATGAACGAGACGAACGTGTACGAAATAAACAAAGAAACAATTCAATAAATTGTACAATATTCGAACCAAATATTTGTGAGCAGTAGCTTATAGAACTGCTGTCCCATATGCATATGGCATGGCAACCAAGCCGAAGACCCACACGATTTGTTTAGTTTAATTTCCACGGTAAATTGGCAAACGTGTGCCATTTTTTTTTTTCACAATAAAAGTAGCTCAAGTGTAAATAAGGCTGAGGCCAAACGAGCGTAATTTTTTGAGCGATGGGTCGCGAAATAGAGTCCTGTTTGTACAACTCATTTTGCGTCGCTGTGTGGTACAAACAGGACTTTAGTATGACATCAAATGCAGCGTAAATTCCGCGACTCATTTGACGCGACCCACAAAAAAATACGCTCGTTTGGCCTCAGCCTAAATGCAACAATAGTTACGTAACTTTGTTGTTCTCAGCGAGGTATGCATGGACGAAGAAGTAGCCTGCTTGGACCTGGGACCGGGCGAGGAGGAGGCTCTCCTAGGCGTAGGGCTGTGGACCGATATCTCTGTGAGGGTGCTCAAGTTGCCGGATCTCAGGCCGCTGCACACTGAGAAACTGTCTGGAGGTGAGTAGATACATAAAAGTGTGATTAATAAAGTTTTTGCAACTTACAGAGCCAACCATAAATAACAGCAGCAAGTTTCTAATGTTCTCTTTTTCGCTTTGGGAAAAACCAGGGCGAAACGCGAAATAGCGACTGGAACAAAGCAAATGCTGCATTGCTTTGTTCCAGTCAAAAGGGGAAAAAATATTGTATCTGGGGCGATAGTACTTGTAAAGACAAGTTCCTTTACAAAAAGTTTAAACTACTCCTGATCCATAAACTTTGAAGCCACTATGCAAAACGTGAAACTGGCACAACACCCATCTATAAACAATGGTCTTTAAAACACTAACTTCATTCCAGAAATAATCCCGCGTTCACTGTTAATCTGCGTATTGGAAGGCGTGTGCTACCTACTGTGTGCTCTCGGAGACGGCTCCATGTTCTACTTCACGGTGGACCAGGAGACTGGGGTGCTCACTAATAAGAAGAAAGTCACCCTAGGAACACAGCCAACTGTACTCAGGAGTTTCAGGTATTCTCTCACTGCATGTACAGACGCCAGCACACCAAGCTACTACAATCTGTCAAATTTCTTTAATAGATTTTCAACTTTATCTCTAAAGCATTAGGTTCAAGGTTGGTTGGGAATCTGACAGTTTCGGGTAGATTGACCTGCTGGCGTCTGTGCTTACTTACTTTTGGCCCCGATATCGGCCAAGAGCAAGTCGGAAATTATCTCATAGTAACATACTACCGGGACATAAATTATCCTATATCCTAATCCCGAGGAGCTCGTGGCTAAATAAGAATAGCTGCTCGGGTCGATCTTACCTAGGTTAAGCCGTGCTTACCTAGGTTGGTCCGTGGATGAGTGACCACCCATTACAAACCGAGTTTCCTGCGTGCCTCGGAAAGCACGTTAAGCCGTTGGTCCCGGCTGTCATTAGTAGATCTTTCTTTTCTTTCTTTTTTCTTTCTTTGTTTAAGAAACGTTCGATCTTTGACAGTCGCAGTGACCCGAAAGTCTGACAATCAGTCTTACCAATGGGTATAATATTACACAGCACTAACGGGTTGTGGAGGTCAGATAGTCAGTCGCTCCATGTAAAATACTGGTATTCAGCTGCATTCGGTTAGACTGGAAGCCGACCCCAACATAGTGTGGAAAACGCTAGGCAGATGATGATCCTAACCCAGGTCATAGTCAATACTTCTGTTCAAACTTTATGGCAGCTCGGAAGTTAGCTGCTAGTGACGGTCTGCGCAGGTATACCGGTTCAATCTTTATGGCGGCTCGGTACATCTAACTTAAAGCTGCGCAGAACACAATTTTGCGTATCAACGGTGCGCAGACGACGCATCGTCTTGACTTTATAATGCGCAGACCGTCACTCGCAGCTAACTTCCGAGCCGCCATAAAGTTTGAACAGAACTATACCTGTTTGACCTTAAACACTTTAGCATTTGTAATAATAGTATGGATCACGCACAATGGTCCACTTTAAGGACTAAGTGCGGAAACCAAAATCCCTAACATAGAACATAGAATAGTATGGATAATGACAGCACAGAATTAAATTACATTTTCTTTCACAGATCCCTCTCCACAACGAACATATTCGCGTGCTCAGACCGGCCCACAGTGATCTTCTCCTCGAACCACAAGCTAGTATTCTCTAACGTCAACCTCAAAGAGGTCACACACATGTGCTCGCTCAACGCACAGGCCTACCCTGATAGGTGAGTCTCGGCCTGTCTGCCCTTAACATATGATTTAATTTTAATTGGAGAGTTCTTGATTCAAGTCCTTCTTCGCACTTGCGCGATATAAATAATAGCGCACTGGATTTACAAATCTAGGTATTGACCTGAGCATTGAGAATCCCACAGCCCATGCAAGCGCACACAATGGATTATGCTCTCTCGGATAAGCCGCGCGTTGAATCACCCAGTACGCGATAGAAAAATCCGTCCCTACGAACAGGCGTTTAGATTGTATCCTATCAACCAGTAGCAATAAAAAAACAGGGTTTTTTTCGCATTAAAGTGGGGCGAATTCCCGGTTGTAATAAGCAATTGCTTCACGCGAGTATAGTGAAGGCACATCTAAATGCACATCTCAGGTCCCGTTGGTTTGACCGCACCTTTAAACGGACCCATGAAGCCGTCAACCAAGCATTCTTTCTGTACATCAAACTAAGTAACCCTACGCAAAAGTAAAGCTAGGGGAAACTAATTTTTATTTTTGGGGTGAAAATACACGTTATGCGGTTAAACTTGGTTTTTGGCATTGAATAGTTGAAGCGTCATGGAGGTATTTAAAGTAAAATTATAATCTTAAAAACAAATAATAATCCATACAGGTTTGAAATAATATAATGCGACAAACAAACAACACAACAAGGACAACAAATAGATACACTATTAGTACCGCACAACTCGTACATGGAGTTTCGTCCAATGCTCCATGAATGAGCTCTCCATGTCCATTCTCCCAACAATGAGCTGCAGGAAGCTGTTGGGGCTGCCCCGCATGCGGCGCATCAGAGACGCTATTCGTTTGCGGTGTATCGCTTTTGCAAACATACCTGATGCGCTACAAAAGCGTGGCAATCCCATCAACATCCTGAAAGCGTTATTGAATTGGACAAAAAAAAAACAACTTTTTCAAAAAAAACTTTTGAAAAAGTTGGAATGTTGACCTCCAATATCTCCATAACTAGAAGGTTCCCAGGTATGGTCCAGAACAAAAAAATGATCGCAAAGACGAGAAGAACAAATGCAAAGTTAGGCTTCGTTAAAGGTCTATTTACAACCCTTTATATAATTTTGCTGTAAAAACCGTTATGATTAATCGGACTTGTATGTTCTAGTTTGGCGCTAGCAACGGACAGCACAGTGACAATAGGCACCATCGACGAGATCCAGAAGCTGCACATCCGCACCGTACCGCTAGGAGAGACACCCAGGCGGATCGCCTATCAAGAGGCTTCACAGGCAAGTAAAATAAGGATGAAGGTGATTCCTTCAATGCATTTATGCAAACATTCGCATCCCCGGCAAATCTTGAAACATAAACTAACTTTTTGTAGAATGAAAGAAACAACACTTTAAACCTATAGAAATAAAATAACTGAAAAAATTGAAATGTATGAATGTGTTAGTGCGCGGAAGCACGCCTTACCGGAAAATATGAAGAATCATCGAGACAGTACCTGCAGTACCACTTGCATAATAAAATTCGAATTATCTAACTAAATGGCGTTGGCATTTCATGCGTTGTTGGCTTGACAACCAGTGGCGACCTAAGTGACGTTGCCACACCGCCGCTCTTAGCCTGAGTGCGCTGTTGCCAATTTGTGCTTGATTTTTGACTCGCGAATAATTCATATTTCGTTCTCGCTCACGAAATTCCAAACAAGCGCGGCGGGTTCGCTTGCATGGATTCGATTCATTTTTGTTACAAAATAAAGTTAGGTCGAAATGAAAATCCAAGAAAGTGTATTTGAAGTGAGTTTGAGTTTGGCTTTGAATTGTTTGGCCTACCTAACTGCCGCTATTTTGTTTTTAAAAACGCTTTCCGTGAAAACGGGCACTAATCATCTACTTAGGTGTCACCTAGTGTTGGTGTAAAAGAGAATGCTCATGGAAGTATGGAATCCCGTACCATGCTGCATCAAAATCAAACCTTGTTTTTTATAGACTACACTGATCGTATTAACTCCTACAAAAATTATTTTTGAAAAAAAAACCCGCGTTTCAGAGTTATTTTATAAAATCGAAACTAACCTAAAAAGTAGGTCTATTTTTTCGACGCTACCAACGACGTATTTTAACACACATACATTACATTATTGCTCTAAAAACAGCGTAATACACTAATATTAGTAAGAATTACGAGTTAAAGTAACATCCACAGTATGCTTGACTGAAACTCGATTTTATTTTAGACCTTTACATTGCCAATAGTCAGTCAGTACAGTACAAATGTCAGATGCCACAGATAAGATAACTATAAACCATAGAGTATAGTAAGTGCTATAAACTAGTCGGGATTTAGGGATGTAATCGATACCTAAATCAAAATCTTTAGGCTGAGAAAATCTATTTTGTTGCAAATAGCAATAAACCAAACTAAATCGATTTGGTGTACTGATCTTACTTAATTGTAATTAATTTTAGAGTCCGCTCGACAGACAAGGGTTTGTTCAATTGAAACGGAACGTCATTTATATTCAGTTGAAACGGAACGTCATATAAAGGGAGTAAAACAATATTCGTACTTTTAAACTCGAAAAGTATAATTCCAGTTCAAAAATCAAATCCCCGACGCGTAATGCCGTAAAAAAATATGAAACTAATTACTATAATATTTTGGTTTTGAGGCGCGAGACTTTTTGGTACCAACTTTGGTCATTGTCCTTTACATTAGGCATCCAGTTAAGTGTCACTTCGTGCTGGTGAAGACGCGCAATAGGCATTCCGTTAGGTGTTTTTTACTGTTGGTGAAAACGGGCACTAGGCATTCAGTTAGGTGTCACTTAGTGTCGGTGAAAACGAGATTAGGCATTCAGTGTTGGTGAAAAGGAGCATTAGGCATTCAGTTAGGTGTCACTTAGTGCTGGTGAAAATGGACATTAGGCATCCACTTAAATGTCACTTAGTGCTGGTGAAAACGGGCACTAGGCATTCAGTTAGGTGCCGCTTAGTGTTGGTGAAAACGGGCACTAGGCATTTACTTAGTGTTGGTCAAACGATCATTAGGCATTCAGTTAGTTGTCGCTTAGTGCTGGTGAAAACGGACACTAGGCTTTCAGTTAGGTGTCGCTTAGTGTTGGTGAAAATGGCCATTTAGTTAGGTGTCTTAGTGTTGGTGAAAACGGGCATTAGGCATTCAGTTAAGTGTCACTTAATGTTGGTGAAAATCGGCACTAGGCATTTAGGAGTCGCTTAATGTTGGTGGAAATGAGCAATGGGCATTATAGGCACGAAGGTTTTTGATGATGACGCCATCAAGCGGTTCTGAAAGTAAACTATTTATGTATGTGTGTAGGTGTGTAAAGAATATAGTGAAGAGGAATCGTCGAAAAAGCTCTGACTGAATGCAACGAGTTGATAAGTGAATATGTAGAAAAGTCAAGTCTGATTGTCGCGTATCGCGAAACATATTTAAATTAGGCGCCATCTAGTGCGAAAAGGGTTGATGATGGTTGGAGATAGTTGACGAAATCGCCTTAAATAAACATTTAATTGAAATTGTGCTATCAAAAAGATACTTTGAAAACCTCCTTTGATGGTCAAAAATCATTCATTTGGTGTGCAACTCAAGTGTTCATAAACACTTGAATGTTGCGTTAAGACTTGTAAGTATTTTGCACCGTCAAAAGCAGCCTGTCCAACATAGGGCCCGCGGGCCACCTATCGGCCTGCATATGTCTTCCATCCGGCCCGCGACCTATTTAAATCGTTATAAGACATATATTGCACGAACATTCTTTAAAAAATGTCCCTAATTCAGTTATTCCCGCGCCATACCTATTTACCTACCCGCCCATGGGCGCCGGCAGCAGGGTGCAAGGGGGTGCACTTGCACTCACCTGTCGGAAAGGAAATACATATATAGAAAAGATTAAGATTTTTTTTTATAATTATTATGTTACTGTGTTAAAAAAAGCCAGCCCTGAACCCGCCCGCGAATTCAGACCGGATCATTGCAGTCTAGTCCGGCGAAGCTTGTTTTATTTAAATTTAGAGGTCACTTTGCATTTCTTTTGGCCCGCTACGGTTACAAAAATACTAAACTTGTCCCTTCATAAAATTATGTGGGACACCCCCGGTCTAGAGGCTCTGTAAAACTGGGTGGCGGTCGACATTTGACCGGGGCCTTAGTGCGATCAAATTCATAAGTCTGTATTGAACCGCTATCGGTGACAGTGACACGGCGTGCTCAAGACGCCTGCCGGCAATGGCCCAATGTCATACAGCGCGCAGTGGTGTGATTCTATAATTGCTAACACAAAATTCGTCTTCCCTAGACATTCGGCGTAATAACAATGCGAGTAGACAAGCTGGAGTGGACGGCAGGCGGCGGCAGCGCGGCCGTGTCGGTGCGCGCGTCCGCATCCACCGCCGCAGCCGCCACCTCCGGCGCGCCGCTCGCGCAGCCCAAGCACGCGCCCAACGCGCTGGACCTGGAGGTGCACAACCTGCTCATACTGGACAACCACACGTTTGAGGGTACGTACCCACTACCCGCATACCTACCAACATACAGTCGGGCGCGCCGCTCGCGCAGCCCAAGCACGCGCCCAACGCGCTGGACCTGGAGGTGCACAACCTGCTCATACTGGACAACCACACGTTTGAGGGTACGTACCCACTACCCGCATACCTACCAACATACAGTCGGGCGCGCCGCTCGCGCAGCCCAAGCACGCGCCCAACGCGCTGGACCTGGAGGTGCACAACCTGCTCATACTGGACAACCACACGTTTGAGGGTACGTACCCACTACCCGCATACCTACCAACATACAGTCGGGCGCGCCGCTCGCGCAGCCCAAGCACGCGCCCAACGCGCTGGACCTGGAGGTGCACAACCTGCTCATACTGGACAACCACACGTTTGAGGGTACGTACCCACTACCCGCATACCTACCAACATACAGTCGGGCGCGCCGCTCGCGCAGCCCAAGCACGCGCCCAACGCGCTGGACCTGGAGGTGCACAACCTGCTCATACTGGACAACCACACGTTTGAGGGTACGTACCCACTACCCGCATACCTACCAACATACAGTCGGGCGCGCCGCTCGCGCAGCCCAAGCACGCGCCCAACGCGCTGGACCTGGAGGTGCACAACCTGCTCATACTGGACAACCACACGTTTGAGGGTACGTACCCACTACCCGCATACCTACCAACATACAGTCGGGCGCGCCGCTCGCGCAGCCCAAGCACGCGCCCAACGCGCTGGACCTGGAGGTGCACAACCTGCTCATACTGGACAACCACACGTTTGAGGGTACGTACCCACTACCCGCATACCTACCAACATACAGTCGGGCGCGCCGCTCGCGCAGCCCAAGCACGCGCCCAACGCGCTGGACCTGGAGGTGCACAACCTGCTCATACTGGACAACCACACGTTTGAGGGTACGTACCCACTACCCGCATACCTACCAACATACAGTCGGGCGCGCCGCTCGCGCAGCCCAAGCACGCGCCCAACGCGCTGGACCTGGAGGTGCACAACCTGCTCATACTGGACAACCACACGTTTGAGGGTACGTACCCACTACCCGCATACCTACCAACATACAGTCGGGCGCGCCGCTCGCGCAGCCCAAGCACGCGCCCAACGCGCTGGACCTGGAGGTGCACAACCTGCTCATACTGGACAACCACACGTTTGAGGGTACGTACCCACTACCCGCATACCTACCAACATACAGTCGGGCGCGCCGCTCGCGCAGCCCAAGCACGCGCCCAACGCGCTGGACCTGGAGGTGCACAACCTGCTCATACTGGACAACCACACGTTTGAGGGTACGTACCCACTACCCGCATACCTACCAACATACAGTCGGGCGCGCCGCTCGCGCAGCCCAAGCACGCGCCCAACGCGCTGGACCTGGAGGTGCACAACCTGCTCATACTGGACAACCACACGTTTGAGGGTACGTACCCACTACCCGCATACCTACCAACATACAGTCGGGCGCGCCGCTCGCGCAGCCCAAGCACGCGCCCAACGCGCTGGACCTGGAGGTGCACAACCTGCTCATACTGGACAACCACACGTTTGAGGGTACGTACCCACTACCCGCATACCTACCAACATACAGTCGGGCGCGCCGCTCGCGCAGCCCAAGCACGCGCCCAACGCGCTGGACCTGGAGGTGCACAACCTGCTCATACTGGACAACCACACGTTTGAGGGTACGTACCCACTACCCGCATACCTACCAACATACAGTCGGGCGCGCCGCTCGCGCAGCCCAAGCACGCGCCCAACGCGCTGGACCTGGAGGTGCACAACCTGCTCATACTGGACAACCACACGTTTGAGGGTACGTACCCACTACCCGCATACCTACCAACATACAGTCGGGCGCGCCGCTCGCGCAGCCCAAGCACGCGCCCAACGCGCTGGACCTGGAGGTGCACAACCTGCTCATACTGGACAACCACACGTTTGAGGGTACGTACCCACTACCCGCATACCTACCAACATACAGTCGGGCGCGCCGCTCGCGCAGCCCAAGCACGCGCCCAACGCGCTGGACCTGGAGGTGCACAACCTGCTCATACTGGACAACCACACGCTTTTACGTAATCAATCGAAAATAAAAGTAATGTGGCCTAAATATCTAAACTTTTTGAACCTGAAAATGATATAAAACAGCCCCCTAAACGCCACCACTTTCTAGTGTTTGCACGAGAGAGAAGAAGCGGCAGAACATACTTCTCAGCAATATACCTGTCTGTAAGTTTAGAAGATCCCGATTATATACACTAGTATGCGAATTAATTTAAATTACAAAACATTTCAATTAATCATTTGCGACACGTCAGCTTCAGAACAATAATAATAATAATAAACATTTATTTAAGATAACTAGGATCCAATTTGTTAGTGGTAAGTACATATAACGACTTATAACTAGTCTAGTAATACAAACTTAATCTACTCGCCCCCTACCTGACCCATGAATCGAGGTATCAATATTGATGTGAGCATTAATACATCGATTCATGTACAGACAGTCAAGTCTACTGGCTACCATACATAAAACGCTGATGATGATGATGCATCAATTCACACTTAAATCCACCTTATTCCATCCCACAGTACTACATGCGCATCAGCTGATGACCAACGAGTACGCAATGTCTCTGGTCTCGTGCAAACTGGGTGACGATCCTAACTATTACTACGCCGTCGGCACCGCAATACTTAACCCGGAGGAGTCGGAACCTAAACAGGTATGCGATTGTGTTTATATAGAAATAGCTTTGAAATACAAGGTTTGCAAAAAAAGATTGAGAACACCATGAAAATGCCGACATTTCCACGAAAGAAACATTTCAAAAACTGAACTTCGAAAACGCTTCCAAAGATGCGATGTTTTCGTAGAGGCACAAACAAGTCCTTTCACTGCCGACATGGAGCCTTTGATTATGGTCACTTATACCTGGAGTATTTCCGTGCCTCGGAAAGCACGACAAGCTGTCCTGTGCCTGATCTCACTCCAGAAGTGTTCAATTACCGTCCCTGAGGACTATGCGACTAAATAATAATATAATAATAATCTTATTACTATCAGGCAACTACATCCCATAAATAGACTACACCAAATAACGTTATACAATAATAATCTAATACATATTAAAACTTTATAAAACGTTGACTATACACGTAATGTTGACGGCGTCATGTTTCGTTGCGTGGTGTCGCGTAACCGTTCTCGGATACGTCGATATGCGACACCTTTCGGCGAAAAGTCCTCTTTCAGGCAGGTCTGTAAATGGTGGGTTGGAACTCGTACCACGAATGACTTGTATTGTATTGTATAACGGGCTGGTGTCCGCAACTCCACGTCCAATGCGCGTATTTTGCGTGCGGCACGAATGACTTAAAGTTGATGTTGTGGCGCGATTCCAACCTTTCAACCCTCAAAGACCTGGTGATAACTTTCAAATACTGCACGACTTCCTCAGTTGTCGTGGAGTGATGCAGACGCGAAAGGTACAGCTGCGTCGTAAGCACAGCAGGGCGCAGCAGCATGTCGGGTCCACTCGGTGCGATGCCGCACAGGTTACGAGAACCGGGCTGCTTCTTCCTTTCTACTTTCTCGAATCTGCAGCCAAGTTGATGAGGAGGTCATCAACTTGGCTACAGATTCGTGGCAAGAAGCTACGGACCGCAGTCAGGGCAGGTTGAGCACCCTTTTTAAGGTTCCGTAGCCGAATGGCAAAAAACGGAACCCTTATAGATTCGTCATGTCTGTTTGTCTGTCTGTCCGTCGGTATGTCACAGCCACTTTATTCCGAAACTATTAGAACTACATAGTTGAAACTGTTAGGTAGATGTATTCTGTGAACCGCTTTACGATTTGTATACAATAATAAAAAAGATAAACGGGGAAATGAAACTAAAAAAATAAATTTCATCAAACCTATACGTGTGTCTACAGATGGGTCTCTTAAAACCATTTTTTCTCAAAGTCAATCGTTTGAAAGATAAACACTTCCAGTGGTAAAACGACTCGCACTTGACCGGTTTTCTGTTTTTCCCCTTTTCTGGTTGGTCGTTTAGGCTGCGACGCTTCTGATTTGCCACTGGTGACACTAGCAGGCACGTTTAGGGGTGGACGTACCCACGCGTGATGTTTCCGCAGCCGTCGGAGTGGTGCGGGCGGCGGCTTCGGCGGGCGGCGCTTACTCAGCGTTATCATCAGCTGGTGATCCACTTGTGTTCGCCGACTGAAACCAGCCGACAGCTGAATTTTCCGCCCCTCAACGAGCGTTCACCTTTGAGGCTTCAGGTGACCCAATTACCGAACCAACGTTGCGCAATAATGCTATTTCTGCACGAAGTTCAGTATTGGTTTTTTCTGATTCCTCCGTTCTGGACTGCATCTTGGTCATCTCCGATTTCAAGGTAGTGATGTCCTTTAACAGCCGCGTAACGTCGACGTGATCGAACGTGACGGGGAGCAGTTTACTTAGCTCCTTTGCCACGAAATCTGGCACTCGTCCGGGTCTGTCTTCTTCAACATATCGATGATATCTGGATGATTTCTCGGTTCCATCTCTGCGGCGAAAGGGCATCTGGTCTAGTTTTCCAAGTGACTGGAACAGTAACAGTTTTCCGCTGCTGATCTCGTCCTCCTTGTAAATATCTGCAGGGTGCTCACCTCGTCCATGTAGTCGATAGTATGGACCAGGAATGACAGAAATTCATCGACTATGAGTTGTTTGGAACTCACAGTGTTTACGGGCAGCGGCTATGGCCGCGCAACATGCGAATACAATTCGTGCCGTGCACAGTGGAAATACGTCCGTTTTCGAGCGCCTCCGCATCGCACTGCACTGAACTAAAGAAACGGAGTTTACAGCTGTGCCTGCACACACACGCGTGCACTATAATACCTCCCGCACAGATGGTTGACCTCCGCTGAGATTGCCGTGGCCGAAAACGGTCAGGACTATTACTATATTCGTGTCAGTTTGACTTATTACTTACTTTACTTTACTTTATTTTATTGTCTCCTATTCCTACAGGGCAGGATCCTATTGTTCCACTGGTCAGAAGGCAAGCTCGTCCAAATAGCAGAGAAGGAAATCAAAGGAGGCTGTTACACACTAGTTGAGTTCAACGGGAAACTCCTCGCTACGATCAACAGTACTGTAAGTTTCCTCGGACACATATTTTTTGGTTATAGAGCGGTACTAGTCACGGTTGACTAGTTGCTTGCTACAGCGCTATCTTGTCTTTTCAAAGCCTCTACGTGATAAATTTAAAATATTTAAATTTAAATTGACAAAGTGATTCAAGCGAAGAAAGATTATTTACGACATAGATGGACTCGGGAAAAAAAATATGTTGGAGACTGCCATTAACTATAGATGTCAATGTTGTTAAGTCGCATATAATAAGGGTCGTCCGTTTTGCAATTACTCTATTACTACTATGTATTTTAGAATTTTAAACGATAAATTGGCGCGATTATCGCATTTAAGACATCCTCCGCCCCGTTATTCTAGTAGTTGAAACGTGCGTTGACTTTCCCGTTAGGAATTTTACCCGTAGCAGAGTCTGGAATTTGTGGCCGGTTGCTACCAATAGGCTGGCTCGCTATTACATGAGGCTTAAACATAACTAGCGTGTATTATACCCATCTGCAGAACCAGTACAGGGATGATGTTATGTATTTCATTTGAATTCAGGTACGTCTCTTCGAATGGACATCAGAGAAAGAGTTGCGGCTCGAATGCAGTCACTTCAACAACATCGTAGCGTTGTACCTCAAAGTGAAGGGCGACTTCATATTGGTAGGCGATCTCATGCGGTCGCTGTCTCTTCTGCAGTATAAACAGGTGGGTCTTATGTTTTTCAAAAGTATATAAATAAAACATTGGTTTGTGTAAACGAATTGTCATTTTATGGGCCTTGCCTAGATGCTACGTATAAATATTTTCAAATAATAAAGTAACGAAGTGTGGCCTGTGTATTCGACCGTGTGTGCAAAGTCTCTTATTTTAAACTTTATCGGCTATGTATCCTATAGCTGTAAACTGCTAGACAGGATGACAAAAGGCTTTAAATTATTTGTACTGCTTAACTTCCGCAATTTTATTTTATTTTCAAAATAACGGCCACACATTAAACCTGTATTAACCAATAGCTGGCATTAATACAAAAAAGTTTTATACTAGACACAATCTTCTAAACCTCAACAAAGTATTCGTCATGTTTCTGATATACAGTATGTTAAATAACAGAGGGCGTTCCCTAAAACTCGTTAATTTATATCATTAATAGATTAAAATAAAAATATCAGCATAGGAAAATAAGCATAAAATAATCCGAATTAAAAAAAAAAATTAAGTGACAATAAATTCGAAACCTCCTGTTTAAAATCAAAATAGTAGCGCGGAATAGTACCTAGCGTACTAGCATTGCTCAAACCGGCAACGTCGCGCAATGCGCACACGATGCCGAGCGTCTCACGAATACCTACTCACGAAGCCGAGCGAACCGGCCGCCGCCGCGCCGCCGCCGCGCCGGCCACAGCGCGCCGCGCTAAATGGCGAATGGCGAGCGGCGACTTTTATAAAGGCGGCATATTGAATTAGAAATACACGCGTGGGGTTGTTGTCAGTAAAATTTAACATTTATGTAAGTATGTTTATTTTTAGCAATAACATTTAACAACCCGTCTCAAATGCCCGGCCGACAAAGGAACGCGTCACTGAGGTACCTTGGGCTTGGGGCTCGGAAGGACCTATTCGCAAACATAGTAAATAAAAAGAACATAAATTAATGTACCTACCTATCTAAGCCACGTTTCAATAACATTAAAATTAAAAAAGAGTATGAATTCGACAGTTATTCTGCACGCAGCGGCCGAGTAATAAACGCGGGGTGGTGGCAGGCGCTTCTGAGTTCTGCCGACATCGCGTCGTCGCGGGCTCGTGGCCACAAAATAAACAGATACGAGTACAGAAGGTCCACTCACGGAACAAGTACACGAATTTGTTTTACCTAGCCACTCAGACCGGTGCAGGCGGTGGTACGACAGGTCGGTGGTCGGCTTACAGTGTCAATTATGAAAAAATAATTTTATCCAAAAAATAATGTACCGCTAATAAATAGTGTGCTGTGTGCGGTTAAGTTTGGAGAAAGTTTCATTTATTTAAACCACAGTTTAGGCTAGGATTTAAATGATAATGACAGTATTACACGTTGATAATTCAAGTGAATGTTTTCTCCAATAACAGAAATTTAAAAACTTCTACTTTATGCAGTTGCCTCGTAATACCTAAGTACTTGCGTTTATTCATAGCAATCGTGTAACGTCACAGTAGTAACACGTTCGTTGAACGGGTTACTCCGAGTATAAAAGCAGTTTTAGGAAAGAGTGGGCCTTCTGAACATTTTGTGGCACAGTCGTTTAGTGTTATTTTTTATTTTAATGTTTTCGAAATGTTTTAGGTATTATGATAAGTACATTTAAATAATGTTAAAAACTTACCTAGATTTTGAACTGCTCAATATGCTGACCTCCTCTGTCTACACATAGTTGCAATCGCCGACGGTTATTTTGGTGCACTCGTCGCATTAAAAGCGGGTCCTCGCGTATGCAGTTCCTGATAACACGGAATGCTGTGCGGATTCGCATTTCCATCTCCTCCCGCGAGTGGCTTTCTTTTTTATAAACGAGTTGTTTGACCCAACCCCAAAAAAAGAAGTCAAGTGGCGTTAAGTCAGGTGATCGTGGTGGCCACGCCTCGGGACCGTACCTCCCGATCCAGCGGCTATCAAACTACTCGTTTAATCGCGACCGCACTTCTGTTGAAATGTGAGGGGGTGCTCCGTCGTGTTGAAACCACACATTTCGGAGCTCGGCTAGCGGCAATCTGTCGAGGTAGCGCGCGACGGTGCCGTTAAGAAGAGCCAGATACCTCACACGGTTTAGAGTCCCTGGGATGAAGACAGGTCCTATTATTTGGTTTCCCTTTATCCCAGCCCACACATTCAGTGACCACCGTATTTGATGTCCTAACGGCCGAGTGGCACGCGGATTATGGCCTCTTTCTGCCCAATGATGGCATACACGCCGATTCCACATGCCATTGCGCGTAAATAGGCTTTCGTCTGACCATATGACGTTTTCGATGAAGTGGGTGTCCTCCGCGCATCGCTGCAGTGCCCACTGGCAATAAGTTAACCGGCGCTCAAAGTCAGCTGCACAAAGCAGACCTTGCACTTTTGGAAGTGAGTACGGATGCTGTTTGTTTTTCTTTAAAATTTTAAAGACTGCGACGTGACTCATGTTTAACAGGCGGCCGGCTCTTCTAGTGCTTGAACCGGGCTCCTCCTCAAAATGCCTAAGCACGTTCTCTTCCTGCCGCACAGAGATCACGGGTCGGGGGCCACCAGAACGACGCGGCACTACCGGTTCATTGTTACGCATACGCACCAGGGCACTCACAATAACACGAGAGTTCCGCGGTTGATGTGCATTGGGGTACCTCTCAGCATACATCCTCAGAGCACGAGCACCATCATAATTACACTCAGCATAAATGAGCACCATGTTCACATACTCCTGAGCACTGAACTGATAACGTGGCATTTTTCACACAAGACGTAAGATGTTGCAATGCGAAAATAACGCGCGTCCGGTCTGCGCGTGAGATTAGTTCCGACTAAAATTAGGTGGACATTCGGGGGTAGGGGGCGGTTCTAGGCACATCAATTAGATCGCCGCACGCGCGGCCCGTCATTCATAAATAAATTGCGACGTTGCCGTCCTTCAAGTACGCGTGTACAGAGTGTTTCTTTTACGTATCAATTTAACATTTTTAGAGAATATTTTAATATTAAAAAAAATAAAAACATTTTATTTTCGAATGGTAATATTTTTTTTAGCATATATGGATGCTATACTATTGCTGGTTAACGGGAACGCCCTCTGTTAGTTAACATACTGTATAAACTAAGAAAGTTTCTGTTTATCAAAGTTAGATTCGATTCACTGATGACATAAACAAGTGACCGACGATACAAGGCGGGGAAAGGTAGACTACTGTTTTAGCGTAGATTCTTCCAATGCTTTCAATACAGTCATGAAGTCCTATTTAGACATCCTCTCCTATCTAATGGTGTCTCCCGAGGTTTTGGAATGGTTTTCTTAATATCTTCATCATCGGGCATCAGCAGTCGGGTCTTGCGGGAGTGTCTGCTTCCAGCTAGTGTGATCTGGATACTGGCGTCCCTCAAGGAGGTATTTTATCTCCACTTTTGTTCTATATTTTTTATAGATCTTAAAACTACCCAGCTTCTGTGTGCGTGTGTGCATATCATCTTTACGCTGATGACTTATAGCTGTACAACAGGTGTTGACAACTTATCTGACGCAATTAAGGAACTAAACTGGGATCTAGGAGTGGTGAAGAATTAGTCTGATCTTTTCGGGGTAGCGGTTAACCCAACCAAGTGTCAGGCTATTATTATAGGGAGCCCTCATAGCTTACGAAGGCTGAATGGTTTACCGGTGCCACCGGTTACCTTTATGATAGCACAGTCATTCCGTTTACCTCCGACGTCAAGGATCTGGGTTTGTAAGTTGACACTTAGCTGGATTGGCGTAAGCAGGTCGCGATTGTGAGCAAAAAAGTCACCAGAACGCTGCGGTCGCTTTATAGATTGGAAAATATTCTGCCATCACACAAAAAGGCAATGCTGGTTCAGTCCCTTATCTTAAGCACTAACCACGAGATAAAGAAGAAACCAAGTTCTGTCATTTATATTCTGCTCCAGTGGCTGTAACAACAAGTGTCGAGCCCCCATACTTGACCATGTTGTTGAGTGTTACTATGACCTGAATGCAGATCTCCTCAATAAACTTGACCGACTTTTTAATAACTGCATTCGATTCATATTTTTTATTCTGTAAGTATGATCATGTACCCGCACATCGGTCGCCATTAATATGGTTACCCATCAGACAGTGCAGAGCGTCAAGGGCACTGACAACCTTGTTTTCTCTTCTAGGCGAACCCACTTCTCCTTATCTGATTTCGTTTCTCCAATAATCGTCTTCTTCGATGTCTTGCTCTGGTTTTCTTAAATCTTCTTTTCTTGTCCAGGCGGTTTACCTTTGTAAGGCAGCAATTGCAACAATGTCTCTTGTGAACGGTTGTGGGTCGTGCGAGAGGAACTCATCACAAAATCAGTTTCCCCTTCCTTTTTCCTTAATTGCTTCTTTTAATTTTTGTAGTAATATGGGCGAAGTATTCTATTGATTGTGTATGTAATCGATCAATAAAAAACCTTCTGATTCCGAAAAAACTGTAGCCATAATCTTTTCGGCCGTTTTTGACACCTTCCTCCTTAGGCGGTTCTATTTTTTTTGTGTCATAGCATGGACTCTTGTTTTGACTTAGGTTCATAATGATGGATCCAAGTTTCATACCCCGTCACAATTTGTTTCATAAACTCATCCCTGCTCTTACTACACAGCTCCAAAAACTCGCACGAATACCCGACACGCTGCTGTTTCTGCTTTGTGTTTACTTCCCGATCGACTTGTTTATCCAACGATATTCCAAAGGTTAATGAATTGATCGGGCTAAAACTTAGTATTTATAGTTATATTGAGTCGCCGAGTAGAACAGCTAAAAAAAAAATCTTCTCCCCTTTATTGCGCGAACTTTTTGACCCGCCCTCATATCTCACGCGCTGTTGAGACCGCTGCTCTCAACATCGCCGCGCGCCAGCGGCAGTGAACGAGGGGTGCGGGGACAGCGTAGAGTCAGCCGGCCGAGCGCGGGCCCCCGCACCACACCAGTCAGCTGTTGCACGCCTCCACTCACGGCTGCGCTTACGCGATTTCCTTGCGTCTAATAACTACATGTACTATTTCCAACCGACCTTTGTAATTTAATCTTTTTTCTTAATACAGTCCACTACATTTAATTTTGCTCCACCACGGCCTATCGCCGCGATCACGCGCCGATGACAAATCTCCGCTAAGATTTGCCACCGAGATCGAAAACGGTCAGGATGACTACGAATATATAAATATAATTGACTTTTGGAACTTTTCTGTAACATTGTATCTACTATGTTTTATCTTTGCATCACCGCTAGACTAGTAAAAAATGCCCAAGGCATTAAGTCTACCTTTCTACAATGTTTTTACATGTGCATAAAAGTTTTAATAAATAATTGAATAAATAAAATCTTCGTTTCTGAGATATAAGCTCCAAAGGTAGATTCGATACACTGACGACAATCAGTAAAACTATAATTTTGGTAGCCAGGCATAAAACCTATATCAAGCAGTAACTGGCATCAATACAAACAGGTATTGAATGAGACAAAATCTTCAAAAGCGTCATTTCCATTTCCGAAATATAAGCTATCAACGTTGTGCAGCTGGCGAACATTGTAACTTTGATGGCTTATATCGCGGAAACCTGCTGCTTCAGAACATTTTGTCTCGAACAATACAATACGTTTTAGTGCATTACTGTCCAAAAAACAGATCCTCACCTATGTTATACATTTTGTTTCTATAGATGGAGGGTAGTTTCGAAGAGATAGCTCGCGACTACAGTCCCAACTGGATGACGGCCGTCGAGATATTAGACGACGACACATTCCTGGGCGCTGAGAATAGTTTCAACCTCTTTGTGTGCCAAAAGGACAGGTAAGCAAGGTTTTCTTAGCGTAGCGTAGCGAGGTAGTCAAAGGCGGAAGCGTCAGGGTAGCTCCCTGAAATTCTAATTTTCCTATCTTTTTTTGCATTTTGCAGGTTTTTTGTTGACGATTTATTGATTAGAGATCGTAAGAAAATGTATTTACATAATTATGTATAATCATAATTTCTTATATCTCATTTTGACTAACACAGAAATCATGAAATTCTGGGTCATTTTCAATTATATTGATGGTGGTTCTTATGATTCTATAAGTCTCTAAATACATATTTTATACCTGAAACTGAACTGTAAATTGAAAATCCGCGCGGCCATGTGTGCGGGGCGGTGTCAGCCGCAGGCCCCGCCCCCGCCGTGCGCATGTGCGCCGCGCGACTTGACGCTTACCTGAGGTTTTAATTTGTACAAAATTTCAATAACCTTGTTTGTCCCCAGTGCGGCAACGACAGACGAGGAACGTCAACAGATGTCGTACATGGGGCAGTTCCACGTGGGCGACATGGTGAACGTGATGCGCGGCGGCTCGCTGGTGGGGCAGCACGCCGACACGGCGGCGCCCGTCTGCAACCCCGTGCTGCTGGCCACCGTCACCGGCTCCATATGTGAGTGTTCCTAAAGCCTGTAAAAAAGAGGGGTCCAAACGTCTCCTGCCGGAGGCTCTACGCGGGGTTCGTGCGGTCCATGGCCCTTTACGGGGCCCCGGTGTGGGCGCCCACTACCTGAACGCGCCCCAAAAGGTGGTAGCCGTAAGGCTGATCCGTGGGTACCGCACGACCTCCGGCGAGGCGGCGAGCCTCCTTGCAGGATTGCCGCCATGAGATCTGGAGCCGATAGCCCTCGCGCGCCTGCACGAGTGGCGCGCGGAGGCACTACGCCGGGGGGAAACTTCACCGCGCCCTCACCTTCCGCCTGACGCAGGCCTCACCGGACGCGGTTTCGGGAGGTACCTGCACCGAATCGGGCAGGAGGAAACGCCCGGCTGCTATCATTGTGAGGATCGCCCGGAGGACACTGTGGAGCACACCGTGGAGGTCTACTCCGCTTGGGCGGAGCACCGCCGTGTCCTCATACCGGCGATTGGCGGCGGCGACCTCTCGCGTCCGGCCCTGGTTCAAGCCATGGTCCGGGGCGAGAGGGAATGGGAAGCCGTCACCTCCTTCTGCGAAGCAGTCATACTAGCGAAGGAGGTGGCGGAACGTGAGAGGGAAATAACCTCACGTCCCAGCCGCCGCGGGAGACGCCCCGGGCGTGCCACGTGGTGGCTCTCGGCCGTATGAGCGGGTCTGTGGACGGTGAGTAATGGGCTAGCTCGCCGTCCGTCCGTCTTATGACGACAGGCCGTGTCGACGCCGCGTTCGTGTTCCACGCGCGCCTCAAAGAGATGTCAGTAAACAGGAGAGGCCCGCAAGGGCCGATGCCTGCCAGGGCTGCGGGACTGTTCGAAAGAGATACCGCGGCCCTGGAACACAAAGGGCAAAAGAAGGAACATGGATAGGTTTTAGTCAGTAAAAGTCTGACACTCCCTTCCGCTCCGCCCAGAGCGGGAGGAGTCATTTGATGATTTCCCACCCAAAAAAAAAAGAAAAAGGCCTGTTAAAAAGAACCTAATTCTCGCCATCATTGCGATCAATTGTTTGGTCTAGACCAAACCGAGAACCTTCTAGTTATGGAGATATTGGAGGTCAAAGTTCCAACTTTTTCACAAGTTTTTTTTAATAAAAGTTTTTAATGTTATCATTTGACTCTAAATATCTCCATG